>JARHVA010002266.1:0-1337500 GCA_037957365.1 Torreya grandis
TCCAACATAATACTATATTAAGGTTTTTATTACCTCTATAAAACTTTTATAACAACTATTTTATCTTGATCAATCCTTAAAAGTCCTTTCAAAACTGATTTATAGAATTTTGGGCAAGTCTTTTATGACTGTGTGCAACATAATGAAAGTCTGGGTTACCTCTTGATCACTAAGTTCACTTTTGGATTATAAAAGGGTTTTCATAAATTAATTAGGGATTATATAATACACTTATCCATCTCCAAATATTTGAATTATATTCAAGAAAATAACTCTATCATCTTTCTTGTTGACTGTGCTAAAAATAGAGTTCAAAAGCTTGAATTTGTGATATTTTTACTTATAGATAAGTAAAAAATCATATTAAATAATTAAATATAAAACAAAATTTTTAAATTAATCAACTACCAACAACCTCTAGGAGTCTAAAATCATTATATTAAATCATCCTTTTATTTATTAATATCTTTGATAACATTCATGGACAAAATATGCAACACAGACATGATTATGTTGAAGTCTTAATATTTTATTGAATTTATTAGACTCTCTACCTATATATACTTACAATTTATCTTATGCTACTATAATAACATGAAAACTCTATTTAATCTTATGCATATTACCCTCTTATTATGCCAAACAAATAAAAAACTCTCTTTTCAAGGCCAACCCATGTAGGGCGATAGTTATAAAACCCATTATCTTGGATTGAAATGCTCTTGATCAAGAATGACACGTTAAAATTATCTTTAGACACATTATATGACCAGTTTCAAACATTTACAAACATTATATCACACATAAGTTTCCAAAACATCCCACAAGCTAGTTTAGGAAATTCAAAAATTTTAAATTCTTGATTTTGGTGAGAAAGTGAAGAAAGCCTAGTAACACATTATTAAAAAGAGTCTTACTGAAACTAATGAAACTTAGGGGACAATATAAGACCCATAACACCCAAAAA
Organism: Torreya grandis; assembly: GCA_037957365.1. NCBI lineage: Eukaryota > Viridiplantae > Streptophyta > Pinopsida > Cupressales > Taxaceae > Torreya > Torreya grandis. Next base: position 968 of record JARHVA010002266.1, read on the forward strand.
AGGCCAAAAATTGTCATAATGAATTCTAAAACACATTTACATGCGTTGTTCCTTAGTAATACTCTGCATCATACTCCCCAAGTGGGGAAAATTTGAGCTCCCACTCAAATTCTCTTGTCTACCTTATTATTTAATTTCTAATTATTTCTCCTATGATCCTCTAATATTATATTTATATTTTATCTTGTTTCATTTTCATTTCTCCTCATCTGGTTCTTGTATCTTTGACTTTTTTCTTGCCTTGTCTCTTTGCATACTCATCTTCTATGTCCATGAGGTGTATAACCTGATACAAACTCATTTTATACCTCATATTATATATTCTCCATTTATTAATTCTATCTATCATGATCTACCTATAAGGACTTATTCTCATTCTTCCATCTGGCTCTTAATCCACAACTTTATTCTCCATTTGTCTTGCTTGGTTCTTGCAATATTGGCTAGTCTTACTTCTCATTCATGTTTTATCATTCATTATCATGATATTATGGATGTTAATACATCTATTCTTCCTTCAAAATCTCCTTGACATCTTCATTATTTGACTCTTCATGACACTTCACCTTCTCATGGTGAGTCTTCTCTTGCTTTTTTTGATATGGCATCTCATTGACCCATTTAGGTTCATCATACCACAACACTACTTGGCAAATTCTCACCTTACTAAAATTATGCATAAATTAAACTAAATCATCTACAACATTACCCATTGAATATTAATATTTATTACATTTTTATTTCCTCCTTTTATTTTTCTCTAAGTCTAAATTGCTTTCTTGTACCTCTCCTTCCATGATCCTTTGTTCTTCACCTCTTGATGTACTAATTCGACTAATTATTGGGAGATAAATACCCTCTACTCTATTTATCCATGCTAACTTATTCTCACTCCTTTTCGAATCTCATTCGGATTGATATTATCCTCCTCTAATTATACATGCTTCATCAACCTACCCTATTGGATACTCTTTTCTCTTTATTTATCAATCATGAGCTCTTGTGATTCCATGATTATTTTATCCATATGATCATGGAGTGACTTATTCCATTTCATCTCTATACCTAGAACATATTGGTTAGTATCTATCAAATGGATTTCATGAGACTTGTTAGTCTCTTCAAGAACCTCATTGTCCCTTCCACTATATCTTGCTTCTAATTTATTCTTCCAAGCCTCTTTAGGATTCAATATCATCCCCTTGAGTCCCTTATTTTTTAATTTTTATTATTTACTTACTTCATTAGATGCCCTTATTGGTTGTTTAATCATTATAGTTGAATCTATACCTTGCTTTTTTATGGCTTTAGACTCATCTTGGTTTGCAATTATTTGGATTCATATTGTACTGAGATTGGTCCATCTTTTTGGTTGTAACTCATGGTTTGATTATGATTTTATATCCCTATGTAACCTTTATCTTTGGCTTCTTTAAATGTTTCCATAGGCAAAATGATCCTTGTATTAAACATCTTCTTTCCTCTATCTTGAAATTTTACCTCTTGTTCATTTATGACTACCTTCACTTTCTTCTCACTTTGACTAAGGAACTCCAATAGGTTATCTTAAAATTACTACACCAATGATTTCCACATCAACTCCTCTTCCTCATTGTACTCTCTTAAATTTTGTGCCTCATCTTGTCTTTAAAATATATCTTCTTCTTGTGTCAAGCTAGACACTATTTTCTATTACAAATCAATTTATACATCCATTAATATCTCTCTCTCTCTTGAGCCCCCATATACTCATGCACATTAATCATCTATTCACTTAATTTTATAGAAAAAATTTGGTCCTCCTTTTCATCATTTATGGTGTGCTCCAAAGCTACCAATTATAATTGAAATTTATCCTATCTCTCATAGACAAATGGCTAGTCACATTTCTCATCTAACAACCTTTTATCACCTTCATACTCTTGGTTAAGTTGTTCTATGTTCTTATCAATATTCATTATATCATCATGATTCAAAAACAAACTCATATTTTGTACCTATTTTATTGATTCATGCTCTACAACTTCTACATCTTGACCTTCATACTTCTTGTCTCCATCTTCTTGGTACAATTTTTATTATTTTATGCCTTCCATGAGGCATCCTCTATACATGGATATCCAATAAACTTATTATTTCACATAATCATGTTGCTTATGATTTTTATTCTTCATATTTTTAATCTATATGTCCTTAACATTGACTTCTTCCTTCTTTAATCTTGTATCTGAATTCATACAGGACAATAAATCATTAGATTTAAATGTTTGAGGTTTACTTACCTCCATCTCATCCTTATTAAGTTGCTTTGTCTCCATGACCACTTCCTTATTCACAAGGTGTTTCTCACCTTCCTCATGTTCATCTCTCATGATCTTCTTCATCTCCTCCTTGAGCTACCTACATAGAAACTTGTTCGTATTTTCATTTTCCCTCATGAAAATCTTACTACTTCTCTCCATGAGTAGCATTAAAGGCCACTTAACCCTCTTATTCTTCATAACCCAACCGTACAATTAACTATCTTATTCTTGTGTAAGCTCCATGAAGAGATTTATCCTATCGAGTCTTTTATCTATCTCACTCATCTCTTTTTCAACATATAACCCTTTTCTCTTTGGGTGTTATTTTTTCTTTATCTCATTGTGGTAGTCTAACTCAACCATGCCCTTATTATCCTTTGTATTCTCAACCTTAATCCTCACTTTCACAATTATTTTTCACCTATGAACCCTCTTATCCAAGTATTTTTCACCTTGGAACTATGACTCTCACTTATATTCTCTCTCTTCTCTCTCTTGAGCTTTTGTTAGCTTTCTTATTAGGGATGATCTACCACAACATTTTAACTCTGTCTCTTACTATAAGTATACAACTTAGCTTCATGAAATATCTAATAATCTCATATAACAACTTTTAGTTACCTCAAAAAGTAGCTTATCATATTCAAAATCAAAATCTATACCAAGAACTTACTTTCTTTGATAACACGCGATGTAGGGCCTATGCCTACACATAGATTTTTCACCCTCCTAGATTTGATTCTTTGATTTTATCACTTCATTCATCTTTGATCTCCTTTATTCATGCAAGTACCTTGATTATCATTTACAATTCCTTGATCCATCTTACTTAGTCTAGGCTCATAAGAATCTTTTCATGCATAATACTCTCTCTCTTTCTCTATAGTATACTTAATAACACTTAAAAATCCTATACACACTCTCTCTCATAACCATCAACATCTTATCAGACACCTTATTCAATACTACATTCTCCATTCTTCTTAAAACTTGCCTCTCTTTCTTTATTATTTGTAAATAGGTCTAAAAGCCTAAAACATGATCCAATGTTTCTTACCTTTTAATGAAGACTCTTATTTCCCTCTCCCTATCTAATTTAACACTCTCACACATCAAAAACAATGGCACAATATGAAAACAAGAACTCTCCAACAGTCTACCCTTTCTTTTCTTAGACCTCTCTTCTTTGTAGCCCTATTTTGACATAAAAATCCTAGGTTTGAGTGATCCATAAATATTCACAACAAAATAAAACAAATTTTTATTACCCATTATCCCCTTAATACTTCATAAAAAATTTCATGGAAAAATTATCAAGGTAAGCCTATCAAATCACCATCCTCCTTCACCAATTAGGTTTCCATTAGGGCTATCTCGAAGCTACATCAGGGTTTCCATACAAAGTTGCAATGTACCAAAATAAAACCACAATATTATTGTATCTCAGGTAAATTTACATGAGATAACAAAGTTTTATTAAATTTTAAGGGTTTAAATACTAATTTTTTGAATTTCAATCTCTAAACCCTAGATTAGGGTTACTTAGACCTGTATAAGGCCAAGAGTAAAAAAATTATAGTTTGAGTTTTTGGTCACTTAAATCACTTTAAATACATGGATAAGGTCTTCCATAACTTCTTAAAACTTCCATAACCATTATTTACCTTCGTTCAATCTCAAAATGACTCTAATGAACATATATACAAAATTCTAAGTTTTGGTATAAGACTTCACAAGCTTGAGGGTTTACTAAAGGAGCTATGTTGAATTATAAACAAATTAAATCCAAAAAAAGACTACTTTGAGTTATATATTACCTCTATAAACCTTATACAACAATTATTTTATATTGATCAATCCTCAAAAGTCTCTTCAATACTAATTTACAGAATTATGGGCAAGTGCTTTAGGACTGTGTGCAATAAAATGAAAGTTTGGGTTGCCTCTCAATCACTAAGTGAAATATTAACATCAAAAAGAGTTTTAATAAATTAATTATGTCTTATCTAATACAATTATCCACCTTAAAATATTTTTATTAGGTTCAAGAAAACAACTTGGTCATATTTCTTGCTGACTGTGCTGAAAAATAGAGTTCAAAAGCTTGCATTTGTGGTCTTTTTACCTATAGATAATTAAAAATAATAAAATATAAAATAATAATGAGAAATTTATCACCTAATTTTTTTTGGGTGTCCACAATCATTCTCTTAAATCATCCTTTTATTTATTGATATTTTTTATAACATTCATGTATAAAATATGCAAGGTAAATAGGGTTATGTTGAACTCTTGATATTTTATTACCTTTATTAGAATATATACCTATATATCCTTCCAAATTATATTCTCCTATACTACCATGCACACTCTACTTACTCTCATGCATATCAACCTCCTATTATGCTAAACAAACAAAAACCTTTCTTTTCAAGGCCAACCAATGTAGGGTGGTAGTTACAAAACCCATTATCTTGGATTTAAATGATCTTGATAATTAATGAAACATTAAAACACACTTTACACACATTATTAGGCCATTTAAAAACATTTACAAACATAATATCACACACAAGCTCCAAAACACCCCATAAGCTAGTCTAGAAATTCAAAACTTTAAATTCTTGATTTTGGTGGGAAAATGAAAAAAAATAAAAAAACACTAGTTAAAAGACTCTTAATGACTCTAATGAAACATAGGGGATGATATAATACCAATAACACCCAAAAAAGACCAAAAATAGTCACAATGAATTCTAAAACACATCTACGTGCTTTGTTCCTTAGCGATGCTCTGCATCAAAGTCCTTTTATCCTCTAAAAGTGCACAAAAAGAAAATAATTATAATTTCAATGCACAAAAATAACCACTCTTTAATATTGTAAACCCATCACATGAATTGCTTGTAATATTTATATTTTTATTATATCTACACCTTTGGATTTGGGGGAAACATGAGGATTCCAAAAAATATCTATGCGCATGCCTAATAAAATGACTGATGCATGACCTTTGATAGATACGCATATTACATCACATACATTTCCTACTAAAATATAACTTATATAAAATAATTCAATTTTTCATGATAAAGTGATGTAGTTAGAACATGGTATACCAAAATCTATCTAATCAATGGATTCAAAATAATTTCTTTATTATCCATTAGTGCCTAAGATTTCATCGTATCATTTATCTACAAGATTTTTAGCTCCTAAAATTACATTTTATAAAAGTAAGGGAGATATAGAACATATTATATCCTTATTTGTGGATTTTTGTATTGATTTAAATGATAATTCTCTAGACAAATGTTTCTAATAAGCCTGAAAGACTATGCATTGGGCTAGTTTTATGATTTACTTATTAAATCAATCAAAATAGTCAATCCATTAGAAAATTCGTTTCTCAAGTATTTTTATATAAACATTGATGAAAAGATTCCATATGCACAAATTTATAATCTTAAGAAAGGAAATAATGAGCCTATTAGTGATTATGTACTTAATTACAATACCATGCTTTCCAAAATATCTAACACATTGGATGATAATGAATTAAAAGATGTTTTCAAATGATTTTTACTTGTATCTTTTCATGCATCACTTATTTAAAAAAAGATAATTTGAGGATTTTTTTCATACATAAAGAACAAACAAGGATAATTCAATAGTGCATCATACATAAAATGCATATCAATCTCCTGAGTCATTTGATTATTCATTAAATGGAATTATTGGTATAATTGTTCAAAATAATCAACCATGTCATATGATTACATTTGATGATAGTGTGATAGTGGATGGTGATTATGACTTTCATGCCTTATGTATATGAGAATATATTGATTAACAACTTGTTCATATTTTTTTAGTTATAATCTAGATCTAATGAGAATACATGCATAAGGATATCACTCCATTCATTAGGTTACACACAACATGATATAAAAACCATAAAAAGTGTTAACACATTTAATGGGAAACACAAAACCACTTTGGGACATAATGTGTTGCCTCTTAGGTGGTCCCTTTTTTCCTATCTACTCATTTTATAGTTTTACAACATAATAAGGTCTTTGACATGTTATTAGGACACCCTTGGTTAAAAAATCATTGTGTTTTATTTGTATACACATAACATTTTTATTTTTACCATTTAATAACACTTTATCTTGAAATAACATGTCGAACATCAATCTCCCATAGTGCACACCTTAAAGGGTGTACCGTGAAAGGTGTGGTCAAGCCTTTGGTGATTTAAAAGAGATGCTATTATATATGTCATAATCATATAATTCCTATACCCAGTTCAACTTCCTTAGATTTCCCTTTCGACCTAATTCTTTACATCATATGCTACTCAGTTGTGTTAGTTCCCTCATTTCCTACTACATCGGTTAAACTAATGTATTTTATTTAACACATGATTCTATTTCTTATTGTATCAACCTAACTGATGTAGTTTTGAGTTGATATTCCTAGAATTTATATTACTTCAACCTGACCAGTGTAGTTGAGTGTCAGCTAACTCATTTAAATCGTATCAAGTTAGTTAGTTGATACCACTGGATAAGTCTAAGTTTGACCACTTAACAACTATATAATAACCATATTTTATTCCTAATTATACACACACATTATTTCACACTTATATACTCTACTTATGCTCTCACTTTTTCCCAAATTCCATTTGGAGGAGCTATATGTATAATATTGTCTTGAAGGAAGCTTATCTTGTGGAAGTCTTAGAAATTTTCTATGAGGTCTTTAGTTGGATTAGAGCATATTGTCTGTCTTTTAAGTTATTCACAACCACAACAATATCTTTCAAAGCACCATTGGCCAAGGGGGAGATTTAGTCTTGACAATCCCCATCAAAGTAAGTATTTCTAACCTTATGCTCTTTACTTTATTTCATTTAGTAGGTAGATATTGCTTGTTGCTTAGTAGATAAACGTGTGTGTGTGTGTATGTTTGTGTGTGTGTGTCCTTATCTATAATTTATCCACACTTAAAATTAGTTTGGATATAGGATTTTTTGGACTCGCCATTTATACATTTTAGGTAGTGTATGCCCTCATATTCCTATCATTGCTCTTTACCCATTTTGATTATTCCAATTTCCCCTTAATTTAATTTAATTTAATTTTCTCACACAAATAATTACATTTTCTCTAGGAAATTATTTTTATTTATCATTATAGGTATAGTTTTATATATTCTCTCATGTCAGGTTTGAAGGATTTGGAAGCCTTGTATTTGATATTAGTGAGTAGGTACCCCTATTTATAAGTTTATGGATCCACACTTGGTCACAAACCAAACATAACATATCATTGGGAAATTTGATTAACATTTTTTTGAGGTTGGATCTTTAGAGATAGGATAGTTTTAGGCTAGTGCTATCCTATTGCATACATTCTGGTGGACCCAACATGAACCTCACCATTTTATTCACCTTTCAAGTAGACTACATCGACCAAATCTATATAGTTTTGTGTCCAATTTTCCTTTCAAAAAAATACGTTGGATAGCTTGATAAAATTTTGTGTCTTGTTTCATTTCCATTAGATTACACTGACCATATCAAAATAGTTTTACCGTAACCTTCCTCTTCCAAAAAAATTGAATCAACTAGTTTGATGCAGTTTTCTTTCTATCTATAAATAACATTGACCAACTTGAATCATCTTGTGTTTTCACATATTAAATCAACCAAATTGATATAATTTGTTTTGGGTTTACAACTAATTCATCCAGTACCAATATAATTTTGTTTGTTTCATTTTTAACACAACCTAGTTAATTTTACTTGATTAGATATTTATTTTAATTCATTGAATGATAAACATTGGTTTTTGCCATTAATTTTTGAGATTTATTTTATATTTGTTTGGATTTCCTTAAAGAATATATTATAGTAGTATATAAAATCTTAGGAGCTATCACTTTTGGCTAAATAGTGACCTATTTTACTAGTACTATGAAGTGAGGGATACCATCCCAATAATCAAGACCTAAATAGTACTAAATATAGAATTTAGTTTGCACATGCCTCATGGTATATCAAAAATTCCTAGGGTTTCCTTTTTATTGAACTTAGGAGTCCAACCATCTATTTGATAGTGTGGTGAAATCTAAGACGAGCGTATTACCCTAGGAATGTACTCTCATTGTACCCTTGAAAATGGGGTTAGTGGGCTACAAGCACAATTAACCTTTGTAATTAGTGTTCTGAAACATTTGGAAAAAATGAATCAATGAGAAATAAATTATATATGAGAGCCTACATTATTAATAAAATCCTTTTAGTATCTACATAATCTTATTTTAAAATAATTAGTTAGATGTCATTTTCTACTTAAATTGATTGTTGTATTGCGTATGACATCAACCAACATCGATACAATTTTTTGTTATGTGTTATAACTACATCATCCAACTCAATACATTTATTTATGTTTGTAGACTACATTTTATAACTTGATATAGTCCCCTATGTTTTCACCTTGACTAGAATAGACAACTTGATACATTCAATACTTTATCATCTTATAGCCAACCATATCATTAATATTGTTACAGGTCCCTATCTCATTTCTAGATTAAATCGACCAACTTGACATAATCTATTTTACCCTAGTCTTATCTTATATAAGACATCATACAACTTGTTATAATATGTTTTACATTGTTATTATCCTCCATACTACATTGACTAGCTTGATACAATATATATTTTTCCAATCCTCAAATTACTACATTGGAAAACTTGATACTATCTAATCTGAGTAGCCACTAATAGTGACACCTTTTCTCATTAAATTAATCAACTAACCCAATATAGTCTCTCCTAATATATCCATAAACCAACTGCATTAGGTTGGCCGATACCATTAATTTTTTGTAAACAATCACCTTTTCTTATTAGCCTTATAATCCAGTCAACATCATGATGTCACCTCTTAAGATATTCCTTGCTAGAATCAACCCATTTATATTATAAATGGGTTATACCTTCCTTCTTACCTTATCCACCATTGAAGACAACTATTCATGATGAAAGTTTTCTCAAACTCATTCTAGATCTATCACATGTATTATGGTATAAATTAACCAAAATAATGATCTAGATGATTCCAAACCTTTTAAAAACCTTGATGAAAATATTGTTTACACCCCACTCAATAATGGTGCTTTTAAATAACTTATTTCCTCTACCTCCTTATTAGTTAAAATTATGCTAGCACAATAAGATTTATCAAGAAAATAACATGCCATTTATTACATCAATTGTGAATTGATATACTATGAGCCATTTTACATGAAATCAGATCGTAAATGTCTCACCATTTATTTTATAAGAAAATTATTCAACACTACATGATTTATCAACCACTTATGTCATCTTCCACTCTGATCCCCTTTGTCACTTCTTCTCCAAATCTTTTATTCCTAAAGATATAATTAGAAAATGGATGGTATTCCTAATGGAGTTTGAATTAATAATTATTAGACAAAAATATATTAAACTCCAAGTGATGTTTGATAAATGTTTTTTTGCTCTTCTTCTACCTATGATTCAACTTTAGGACACTCTTCCCAATGAGGAGATCATTTTTATCAAATGTCTTAACCAAGTAGTCTTTCTCAAATATTATTTTCATGATTTCATGGTGGATATCAAGGCACATACCCTAATTCATAATAGAATAATTACTTGAAGTTATGATCAACTTGCATGAGGACACTTGGACACTTCACTTTGATGGAGCCAACTAACTTCAAGGATTTGGGGTAGGATATGTATTAGCTGAACCTCATAGTGAAATCATTCCCCTAGATTTTTTATTAAAATTTGAGGTCACCAAAAACATGGCTAAATATGAAACTCTCATTCTTGGGATGCAAGATGACATATATTTAGACATTCCATACTTACATGACTTAAGAGATTCATAACTTATATGTCACCAAGTTAGTGGAAAATACCAATGAAAAAGTGAAAATAACATCACATATCACCTACTTATCTCTTAACTTGCTAAAGGGTTTACATATTTCACCATTAAAGTAATTCCATGATAATAAAATGTTATATCCAATTCTCTTGATTCATTATCCTCCCTTTTTCATCTTCATCAGGAATTACATGACTCCTATTTCCTCATCCATATGAGGAAATCTCCATCTAATTTCTTGTTCCAAGATGATTTTCTCATTTTCACATCAGATTTTTCACTACTTAACAAAACCCATGGTACAAAGACATCATCCAATTCATTTAATATCATACTTATCCTCCTAACTTTTATTCCCATAAAAATACTATACTTCACAAGCAAGCTTAAAAATACACACTTAGACATAACATCCTTTATTACCTTGATCTATTGTATTACTCAAGATTAAGATTCATATATTATTGATCAAGAACATGGTGGAATTTGTTGTGGTCATTGTAATGAACATGCTACAACACATAAATGCCTTCACATGGGATAATTTTGGCTTACTCAAAAAATATGCCATCACATTCACTAAAAAGTGTAATCCTTGCCAACTCCATGATGATCGAATTCACTCATCCTAGAATGAGATCCAAACTTTAGAGTCTCCTTGGCCATTATCTAGGTGGGGATTAGATATCATTCTCAAGTTACATATATCACAAGATATCCATGTACTCATTATTACCACCACATAATACTTTATGAAGTGGATATAATTTAAGCACCTTACTAATGTTATTGACATCACCATTTCCAAATTCGTTCTTGATCAGATCATGTGCCATTCTGGGATTCATCACACCATCATCTATAGCACATGATGGTGATAAAGTGTGGAATTTTTTTGCATGATTTTAAATTTTTGCATGATTTTAATATGGCCATTTCACCACCATCATTTAAAATCATGCAAAAATTTTCCACTCTTTATCACTCTCAGTGAAATGGCCATATTAAATTCACTAACAAGATCCTTAATAAGATCTTGAAAAATACTATTAGGAATTATCATTACAACTAACATCTCTCATTATAACTAGTATCTCAATATTTATATTGTACTTTGGGATTACCTTACTAGCATTATTACTACCACTAGGGTAACTCCATTATCTTTAGTTTAGGAATACAAATCCGTTTTACCATTAGAAGTTGAGTTACCTTCCTTGTAGATTTCTATTCATGGCATCAATATCAATGTAAAGCTTTGTAAATCCCATATTCATGCATTATTTATACTTGATGAGTGATTTATGGGTGATTTAAAATATAATTTCCAATACAAAGCTCACATATCTAAATAACATAACAAAAAAGTAAAAGCCCATACTTTCTATGTTGGAGACTTAGTGCTTAAGTTATATCATACTCATGAAAAAGAAGTCAAGTATGACCAAATTTGGTGGGGTCCTTACTTATTAAAATTTATCATTAGACCTAATAATTATATATTTAAAAAAAATTAAGGACACATCTTGAAATAACTAAATAGTGCTCAATTTTTAAAGAATTACTTTGCTTAATTACATGTTTATCATCACTTTTCTTTCTTGCATAGCTTTTCATTTTGAATAATTTTTATTTGCATGTTTATAGTTCATTATATATGTATTTATTTATGTACATATGTATTCATGTTTGTATGTATGTATGTATGTATATGGAGCTAAACTATCTTGCAAGTTTAACTTTCTTTTTTACACCTCCAGTTTTCCTTTTCTATAAATTAGCTTAAATGCCTATCTTAGGTCATGTTATTACAAAATATTTCACCCTAGAGTTGTTTTTTCAATCCAAATATAAGTTTTTGGAAACATTGGAATACCTCTAGGTCTGTGGGTTACCTATGGTAGAGATAAACCTCTAGGTTTGAGGGCTAACTCCCTAGATTTCTCTTTGCTTGCTTATCACCTACACCAACTATTTACTTGGATGAAAAGGGATAGAATTAACATGGAAAATTAAATAATATATTAATTTAATACATTAAAAATATCTCTGATAGACTACCATACCATTAAACTATGAAATATGACCTACAACACTAGTCTCAAAATACTAAATTTTTATAACATTAGTATTTCAAACATGGAGGTGATATGCATTAGAATACTCAAGGTGAGTGAATCAGAAGTCATATTGAAGACACCAAAGATAATTTTACACTTTAATATAGTTAAAATCACTAGATATACTTCATGTGACCTGTTAGAATGAGAACTACTTGCACCAAACATGAAAGGATAAAAAAAGGCAATGATAGGTACTTATCACTAGAAACTTCACTATACATCACTTCACACACTTAGAAAATAAATTAATGAACTCAAAAATAGATTAAAATTATTATTTCAAAGGAAAAATAAAATATCAAACTAGTAGGGCTTCACCATACATAGTGTGGATTAGATTACAAAAGCCAAAATGGCTTACATTTATAGAACATGTAAGGAGATAGAGAAGAAGAGAAGCTCAAAGGTCATAATACCAAATGTCAAGGCATGAAAAATAATTATATTATATAAAAATTAAGTGAATAATAGATTTATATAAGGTATTATTGGACAAGTGTCCATTTGAAGCATAAAAACTCCTCAAACTAGCATAAAGACCCTTCAATTATCTTTTTGAAATTGCCTTCATGATTAGGCATCTTTTGAGTGCTTGAAACTAGACTAGGGATATTTGAAACATATTTAATATATTAGGGTGGTTGAAAAAATTCCATGAAAGTCATTAGTTTCATCTCTTACTTTTATCCATCTTTTGGACACATGTACTCATCATCTACAATCATTCATTGGTCTTCTAGGCCTCATTATTCACATTTGTCATCCAAGTGGCCTTCAATTGATTAAAAAAATCCATGAAATATGTGTTAGGAAACCTTTATATAGTATATTTTCCTTATAATACATGATTTAGACATTAAAAGGGTCTAAAAACCAACTTATGATCCTCTGATTAGGCAGTCACTTTGTCTTTTCAATGCCTGTCCAAGACTGCCTATAGTGAATGACTCAAAAAAAGTGTTTCCATATTTATATGTTGTGATAAATGGATATATGGAGTTATAAAAAGTCCCAATTTACCTCCCCAAATTATTTTCATTCTTTAAATTTTCTTTTCACTAGCAAAACAAGTCAAATCCTATACGAAACCTTATTTTAGACTTGTTCGTATAAGTAGGGCACAAAATAATTAGGTAGGAAGGATAATGGGAGAGTATTAAACAATTTAAAAACATTATCTAGGAAAATTTACCCCCTCTAAGTTCATTCCCGCTTGTTTCTTCTCCATCAGGTCAAAACTAGGGTTTTGAGAGGGTTTTAAGCATCTAGGACTATTAGTGATTGTTCATAAAAGTTAGACATCTAAATTTTGAAAAAATTACACAAATTTAGGGTATAATACCCCATTAAACTCTAATCAATTTATTTAGGCACGATGAAATCATTTATTATAAATATGAGCAATTTAAAATGGCCCTCGAGCTCCTTGAGAGCATTATGTGTACCCCTATGATTGAATTGGGTCAAAATGACCAACCTATGTTATTATTATATAACCCAATGGTTATAAATTATCCTTGTATCTCCCCTAAAATTCTATAAAGTTATTGGAATGGGCATGTGGTCTTAAAAATGAATTTATACCCTTGAAGGGCTTAGGTCTAGTTTTAGGCCTAATAGGCATGATTGGGTTTCATGGACCATGACCACTTGTGGATGTTACTAATAGTTATAGATGACTTAAAAAAATAATTATAAAAAAATATAACTATAAAAATTAGTTAATAGTGATCCAAGGCTCTCTCATATCAACTCTTTATCATCTTCATGCTAAACCTGTAGGGTAGTCCTTATTTGGAGTACCCTTTATCTGAGATAGAACAGAGGGAATATACCCTATTTTATCTACAAAATTAGAGTTAATAGGTGTTATATTAGGTCATGAGGACATTATACTCAAAAAATTAGGTTTGGATCACACTAATAGGTCACTCAACTCTTTAAATCCCTCAAAATTGGCTTCTAAGACTATGTACTAAGCATAAGAGTTGAACTGATTATAGGTGAGATTTGAGACTTATCTTTACTTTGAAATTTTAGTATAAAAATAATATGGAGCCATTTTATATAGGTATTATAAATATTTCCATGAGTTCACCCACCTTAATCCTTTACCATCCTTTCAAACCATTTCTTTTTACTAGCCTAAAATAGTTTATAGACTTTCTAACTATAGGTGGTAGTTTTAGGATAAACAAGGACTCCTATAAGTGATGATATATGCCAAATCATTATAAGCTAAATATTGTATTGATTATTATTTAATTATATCATTCCAAATTTCATGAACAACTATGCTTATATGGTTTGATTCTTATGTCTCATTATCAACACATTGTCAGTCAGACTGTAGGTGCTCCATTTGAGGGATCATTGAATCTTCCTGTAGGTGTTCATAGGGACTGAGTACCATCATTTACTCCCTTTGTATTATATTTAATTTATTAATATATTTTACATATTTTTTTGGATTAATATTAAGCCTAGATAACATATATCCATTCCACTATAGGTCACTATTATATCATATGATCATTTAGGCTTCAAAAATACTATAGACTATTGAGAGTCTAAAATGAAGGTTTACTTGAAATGGAAACCTATTTACTTCACCTTATATTAACCAAAAAACTAATTTTATATGTGAATAAATTGAACTTATGCTTGGTTGACATGATGAAATCAACTTATATTACCCAGTCCTGAAGACACTTCTCCATGGGATGACCAAAAGTATAAGCAAGACTTGATTCAGAGAGGTTAAGGTAACATTTCTCAAATATAAATTTTTAAATCTTTGATCAAGACCTTCAATATATTTGATATATTATGATCTTATCACTATCAAAATGACCTTATCCATGTTTTTATACCTTAAATAATGTCTCAAATGAGTTCTAACATCTATATTTCAACCTTATTAGACCTCTATGGAGCTACTTGTAGGTGCTATTGTAAGATATGACTATGTACTAAGAATTGGTAACTTTTCACCAATATCTAACCTTTTGGATAGATTAAAAATGTTTTTTACACCTCATAATCATCTCAAAATTTTTAAATCTTCTTGTCTTACCACCATAACTATGCAAGACTCAATTCCACCTAACTGTAGATCACTGTGTGCAAAGAAGTTTGACTGTGTGTATAGTCTGAATATTCACTCCATCAAGAGATGAATTTGAGACCAAACCTCCTTAGGAGAGACTAGTAACTATATAATGAGATAAAAAAACATGTTACCTTTGTATTAAAACCAATATAGGAGATAAAAACCTTTATAACTAATGAAACTTGTTTGTAGACTATGATATTGTTTCTAACTAGCAGAATGGGAAAGTCTAGGACCATTATTTGATGTTCACACATGTAATAAGACTAATAAACAAATGAAAAGGATGTTCATGCTCTTTGGGATCATGTACACCACCTAGTTTGCATATAAATATGCAAATAGAGAGAAAAATTTAAGGCCATGCGGATGTTATTGACAAAGTTTTTGAAAATGTTGTCCTTTAAAGTACAACATGATAACTCCTAAGGTATCAAGTTTGTTGAAGTGGTAGTTAGTGATATTATAGCTGATAAGGAGTTTATTTACATTAAATAAAATCTTGAATATACCTTGTCTCTTGATGGTGCACCCTCAAAATAATATGTTTTGCCATCATAACTTGTTGAAGTTATAGTCAGCTTTGAATTTGATCAAGTGCTCAAGGACCAAGAAGATGAAGTTGAAGAGGTGGTGGTACTCAAAGAGAAAGAGAGTAAGGATGATTGGTAACATTAGATGAAGATTTTCCAAGATCTTGAATAACTTTTCAACATTGACGACCAAGTGTATAAGAAGATAGAGCAAGAGGTTTCTATGGAGGATAATGATTAAGATTGGATGGAATATATAAATATCCTTGATGAGCTTGTAGCTGGTGAGCAATATGATATATTTTAAGGTACCATAGAAGTTAAGGAGGTATGTTTTGTTGAATCACCATTAAAGTTTTCAATTGAGGAGTATCATGATAAAATTTAGGTTATTAAATTGAAGAAGGAATTCACCTTCATAGGTGATCTATTTTTTGCTACCTTGATTGCATTGAAAATCATGCCAAAAAGATTGGCAGACATCATGAAGGATTTGGAGATACAAATGTCAAAGTTCAAAAGGTATTATGTCTCATTCACTCCTTCACTTCATGGTGTAATAAATTCTTTAAGCTTCCCCTTTTACCCAGGAGGAAGAGATTCATTTAGGTTAGTTTGTGTTTAAGTTAGTTTGTTTGAGTTTATTGTGTGTCTTCCATAAGTGTTCATTAGAGCACAAGTGTGTTTTCTTTCTTATCTTGTCCTATGTGTCTTTGGTTTCTTTTATTGTGTTTTTATTTTCTATTTTCTGGTGTATTTTTGTTCTTTCATAGACAAATCAGTGTCAAATCTATGTATAGGTGACTCCATATCCCAATGGATAGGAGTAGGCTACTGGTCTTTGGCATAACTAGCTTGACACCCCTAGGAAATCACCAAATTGTTAATTAATTTGACCAAAAGTCAAATTAGGTCAACCCCATATGTAGTTTAAATTTTTCATAGTGTCCCCTAGGGTGTAAAATGTGTCTCATGGTATTAATGAGGTCATTTATAATGTGATTTAACTTTATCATAGTTATATAGTTGGTCTTATGTCATCTAGGGGTCACTTTTGAGTCATTAAATGAAATTGTATGAGTTTAAAATAGAGGAAAAGTGTTACAAAGGAATATTTAACATCTCCCATGTCAGTAGATGTTAGAGAGACTATTTAATAACAATTTTTAAAAAGGATTCCACATTGAAAACAAGAAAATAGTTGAAAAGCGGTAGTTTTCAATTATGGTATAGCTTGGATAATAAATTTGGCATGTGGGAGGACTTATAAAGTGATTATTTAGGTCCCATAAACCTAGCTCCATGATTAGGTAGCTTTTATAATCTCAAAAATAGAAAAAAATCATTTTATCTTTTCATCACTCACCTAGACAAGCAGAAATGGTCAATCGGTCTTTGCATGGTATGAATATGAGGAGGTGAGTTGGAGAAAATGATTTTTAGGGACGATAAAAATATTTGTCTAATTAAAATCCATGGAAATAGTTAGAGGATTGGTTACTTTTACTCTATGAACCATTGCTAAGAATGTCTACTCCACTTTTCTACTTGCACATCCCCATTGCCTTCAAAATTTCTCTCTGTTTTCATAGTTTTGTGAAAACCAGGTCATGTACATAATCCCAAAGAGCATGAAAATCATTTTCATGTATTTATCAATATATTTTCACATGCAAACATCAAATAATGGTCCTAGACTTTTTCATTCTGCTAGTTGGAAACTACATCACATTCTGCAGACAAGTTTTATTAGTTGCAAAGGGTTCTCTCTCTTGTAGTGGTTTAAAAACAATGGTGATGTAGTAATATAAAATGAAAAATTTGGTAACTTGAGAATGGATAATGACACCCATCCATAAGTCCCTCTTTCTTACTCTCATGACCCTCTCAGGCTTATTTTCACTGATTCCTAATCATCCATAGCCTTTCAAACTTGATCCTAGTTGAGCGAGGACCCTCTTTTCATGACCAAACCATCTCCCCAAGTCCCATATACCCAATAAAATATAACCACACTAGGAAAATAACATCAATGCCACTCCTATCCACTTTCAACATTGTTGTCAAAGTTCATTTCTAGCCCCAATGGTGAATTTCTTCCAGTTCTCGATCCTTCTCCTTATCGACCTAATGCAAGAAAATTCAATCCATGACAAATATATCCATATAAAATCCCATTCAAATATAATTTGGAAGGGGTTGGAAAATATTATCAAGTAAGCAAGAATACAAGTGAAACCATTCAGGCAATCTTACCTATTCTCTACATATAGCCATCCAATATATTCCTAAACACATCTAAATCTCCACATTAGTCCCTAACCATCCTCAAGAACATCCAATCTAGAATTCATTACATCTTCATATAAAAATTTCACCAAGCACTTTCAAAGGGAGAACTACATATGGCTTGATCCCTCTTCAGAGTATTGGTAGGTATGCAGTGTGCCCACACATGGGGTGTGAAACACGTCTAGTGCATCTTATACACACTAAACTATTTTTAAATATTTTTTAAATTTTTATTCAAGTACATTGAAGGCATATAAATGAATAAAATTAGATCTATAGGGATCATTGTTGACAATGAGGCTTCACAAATTTAGACATAATTTCACACAGACCTGCTGAACAAAACCTAAAAAGCTCAGATCCTTAGGACAATAACACCAGATAAGGACTATAGTTCTAGTTCCACTCTAATCTAATTTTATTATTCCTATCTAATTAGAAAATGAAATATAAAATCTTGTTTACGACAATGTCCTAGGCTTGCACAATGAATATCAGACACTATCTCAGTCGGATCAACATAGTTTAAGCTAAGTCTTATTTTCTCCCTCTTATTAATATTGTTAGAAAATATCTAATTATAAATAAATTTCACAAATTATTAGCTTATTTAATGCATGTTATTTACTAATTTATCAATCCAAACCCTTTGACTAAATTAAGAATAAAACTCCAATATTCCCAAAATTGTTAAAATATTTGGTGAACCCGACTTCAAATATGCATAAAAACCTTAGAAACCCTAGGGTAAAATTCTTATTGTTTTTTCCTATAGTTTTTTATATTTTTACTTGAATATTTAAATTATAAATTAGCATCAAATTTTAAAATTCCATAGTAATTTTAAAATAAATACCTTTCAAACCCTAGTTGCCCATACTAGGTCCCAGTAATTTTTTGGTAACTTTCTAATCATTTTCTAATTTTTTAATAACATATTTAAATCAAAATATCCATTAAAAATTCAAAAATCAAATAGTAATTCTTAAAAATATTTTATTTTTCAAAACCATAGTTACATGTACTAGCTTTTATTACTTCTTTAGGTATCACCTTACATGTTTGTGAGCTTCATATATTTTTATGCAATTTATAGTTAACTATTTTTGGGACTTTACATTTCCTAATTTTAATATTTTGTTTATATCATAATTTTCCTATCACAATTTTTTACAAAAAATTCAATAAAATTTAAACTTATTTTCCTACCTTACCAATGGCCCAACATATTGGTTTTGATGAAACTAATAAAAGGGAACTCTAAGAACTATTAACTTAACACCTTGACATGCAAGATGACATGCTTAAAATAATACAATAAGAAAAAAAATAGTGAAAAATGGTCAAAATTCTCAAACCATAGAGAAACCCATTGTAAATAACACTACAGGGGCAACTATGTGTCAATAACCCCCATAACAGTCCAACCTGCCTCTATACCACCACCTATAGCTAGTACATCTCTATCTCTTAATTTGGTATACCTTGTGCAAGAGATAATATCTCTTTAATCCAATGTACTACATCTTGATCAAGGTGCCACTAGACCTATGTAGGCTTTGAATTCTTTCACTCTTCTACATACACCATTGGCATGTCACATTGCTTCTACACCCTTACCACAAGGTTTTGTTCAACCCAAGCTTACTCTATATGATATCAATGGTGATCCAAAGACACATTTGAGATATTTTCACATAGCATGCTTGGAATATGTACCCAATGACTGGTTACTTACCGAGCTATTTCCATGAAGCCTAAAGGGTTACGATTTACAATGGTTTTATAGTCTACCAAATTGGTCGATCAATGTATTTAACCCTTTAGCCAACATGTTTTCTAGCTCACTTTCACATCAACATTGGTGATGAGGTTTCATATGCTCAAGTTGTATGATATAAATAAAGGTCAAATGAGCATCTCATAGATTATGTTCTTTGATATAAGAATATCTTGGCTAAGATGACTAGCCCCATGGTTGATCAAGAGTTATAAGATATCTTCAAATAGAGTCTTCTACCAGGTTTGCATGAATCAATTATTTTCAAAAGATTCCCTTCTTTCACTGAAATGTGTCACACACTAAAGGAAAGAGAAGTCAAGTTAATTTCAATGGGAAAACTCAACTACATAAGTATCTCAAACACAAAAAATAAGAGTAACAACAAAGTCCCATACAAAGTAAAGGTCAATGACAACAAGAGTCATAATCAACCTATAATTAATATAGCTTCATATCCCCCTCAGTGAGTGGTTTTATCATCACCTCCTTGGCAAACCTTCACCAATCTACTAGTTTCTCCAGCTAAAGTTTTATAACAAATATTGGATTGCAACATAATATATCTCCCTCCTATTTGGGAAGTTGACCCAACAAATCCTCTTCCACGGGGATATGATCAACATGAATTTTGTGAGTTTCACAAGGTGCTAGGCCATACAACAAATAGATGAATTAGTTTGATACACAAGATAAAATATTTAATAGATGACAATCATATTGATCTTAACACTTCAGTTGAGCCTCCTCAGGCAAAGTAAACACAAGATAAAGCATTGAAAATATTTTTAGATCCTTTCCATAGCATTCTAAATAGGAGACAGGGAATACATAAGGGGTTCATCATGCATATCATGCACATTCCCTACCAAATACATATAGGACACCTTCAATTGAGTTACATCCTTTGAGCAACATGATTGTATAGTTCTAGAGTTCTAGCTAGACCTTCCATCTCCTTCTCAGAATAGGAGATCATTGAAGATGATATGGATTATCATGCACTCTTTATTTTAGCTCACATTTATAATCATCCTATTCATAGTGTTCTCATAGATAATGGATCCAGTTTGAACATGTGCACTATGACACTAACATTTGGGAGATTTAGAACATGATATTACCCTAAAGGACATAGTTATGAATGGATTTAGTGGGTATATATAGAGTTCATTGGGTGAGATTTTACTTCCTTTATAGGTTAGTCCAACACACATGGACACAACATTCACTATTATTTATAGTACATGAGTTTTTGATATGTTACTTGGTTGACTATGGATTCAAAAACTTCAAGCAGTACCTTCTATAGTTCATAGATGCATAAAATTCATTCACACTAATTAGGTTATTATAGTTGGTGGAGTTTCATATGAGTTACCACTCCCCACTTCAAATCCATCTTCTACATTACAATCACCAGTTTCAGTTTAGATTCTAGTTCTAGTTTCTCCATCAGTTATAGTTCCTCCTCCAATTCCTATTCAGACATAGTCAAGGCATCCTTCACTAGCATAATGAGTTCATACACCTCCATAGTTTCAATATTTTAGATAGATTCTATCTATAGTATTCATATCTAGGGTAATATCATTGATATCTCATGCCTCTACTCATCTAACACATGTTCAGAGAGCTTATCCTACTACCAAATGGGTCCCTAAGAGCCCTATAATTACATCCACTTCTCAGAGTCATAGGGGTACCCCACACTTAGTTTTTATTTTAGATATTTCATATCATTTTTGGTATATATAGATTTTAGAGCCATAGTCTCAACATTTCCATCATGCTTCATGGTCACGCATGATTCCTCTCCTTAATATAAGACACCATGATAGGGAGTCTCCCATGAGACTCATTGGTTAGTATCATCCTTTCCCAACTTACCTGTACATAGTTTTTAATGCTTAATTATACATAATTAAAATATTTCAAAAATTAAAAAACAATTTAACATTTCAAAAACACTAAAAACATCTTGATTGTATGAATCCTCCATACTCTAAATTTCTACTACTATGCTAAACTTACATTTACTATTCTATGATATTATTTGTTGACTTATCTACATTAACATGCTGTACTTGATCTTCTTTTAGTGTGTTTAGTGACATTCATCTCCTTGATTGCTTCACTCTACCCATTGAGGGGGCATTTCACTTCTACATCAAGACACACATCAATATACATACCCATTGGGGACATCTTCTACATGACTACACCATCTAGGTTATGTCATTCCTACACCACACACTTTAGTTATCATGTTGATGCACATTACTTACCTGATTACACATATTAATGTATCGACACTCACTAGTATATATCACTTGTGTATTTCTTAGCATATACCTAGTCTTGTACTAACATGTCTTGCATACATTCAATTCTTGCTTTGATTGGTTAGATGCATTTGTAATTCTAATTTATTACATGCTTTCTTTTCTTGCTTAGCATTAGCTTGATGTGATTGCATTTTATTAGTTCCTCTTTGTCTCTTGTATGTGCCTTAGGACATTTTCCAATGTCCTTTACTTCTATTCAATTGTGTGCCTTAAGACATTTTCCAATGTCCTTTTCCTGTACTCCTATATGTGATTGTGGCTTCCATGCCAATTTTGATTATTTTAATTATATGTTTATGTGGGAATTTGAACATGCATTGCATGATTGATTTTTGGTTTGAGTGACATGTGCCCATGTCCCTTGTCTACTTGGCCCCTTGGCCACCCTTATATGCTTCTTGCTTCTTGCATTGTGTGTTTGTTGCTTGATTGATTTCAATTGTTTTCAATGCCATGATCCAAATCATGCATTTATCTTACTTTTTTGGATGCCATGATAAAAATCATGCTTCATACCTCCATGAAAACTAACAACTAAAAAATAACAACTAACAACTAATAACTAACAACTAACAACTAAAAACTAAAAACTAAAAACTAACAACTAACAACAAACAACTAACAACAAACAACTAACAACTAACAACTATCAACTAACAACTATCAACTAACAACTAACAACTAACAACTAACAACTAACAACTAACAACTAACAACTAACAACTAACAACCAACAACCAACAACTAACAACTAACAACTAAAAACTAGCACTTATAGTTTTAGTTCAATTCATTACACATGCTTTTAAATTTTTATATCTGTCTAGGCATACCCTTGTTGATCTAACAATCTCTCAATACAAATCATGCTATATCTTGAGATATCTTGCCGATTATCATTGCTATATCATGTATCTTTACAATATAACACACTTGTAGGGCTCTTTTTTCTAAGGGTAGTCATTATAGGGTCTTCATTCCTACCATTAGAAGAGGGGATAATAAATAGGGGTTTTTTCTTATAGATTAGAGCTCCTAATAGTCAAAACAATAGTATTTAGAACACCCGGAATAGCAACTAGACATCAGACCAGTCAGAATAGACCAGGTAGATAGTGAAGAATATAGAACAATCATCAGATTTAACCCAAGACAATAGTGGCAAGATTAGATTATAACATTAGTGGAACTACTATCCATTTCTCTTGCTCCTATCTAAATAGTAAAAAAACTATATTTTATAAAAATAGATAGAAATTTAAGTTAGTTACAGTTTTGTCAGCTATAGTTTGGACTAGAATCAATAATTTTAGTATAATTTTTCTTAAAGAATCTAGATATAGGGAGAATAATGTGTGGCATTATGGATCTCACTTCGAGTTTTAGATAGGGAAGTTGGTACAACTTCCAAATTAGAATCCATGTTTTAGACACTAGTGATTACGGGTAATGTATGCAACACATTTATTTTCTTTCTTTTTGAGTTCAACATTACTTACAAATTATTAGTTTTTGCATGCCTTACTCCATCTATAGGTGGTTGGCACAATTTTGGTTTGGATTTTATACAAGCCTAAATTTTGAGTTCTTGAGTGGCTTCCACATAAGCTAGATTATTAGTTTCAGAGTGGGTTTTATATAAGCCTAATCTCCATCTTTCAGAATGGCCAAGAGTGGCCTAGTTTCCAACATACATTTGGCTATCCATGCCAACATTGTCAGATCATATTACATTCATGGGATTTAGGATCCATCTTATACAATACACATTTCATACCATTATTAGTTTACAACTTCACTTTATGGAGCAATGATGGAGCCAAAAGACTAGCTAGCATTTGTATTCTTGAGTCACCTATTCATAGGGATTGAAAACATAGTCCAAACATTAATTAACACATGTATTCTCATCTATCTTCACTTAATGGGTGATGATGGAGCCAAAGGGATAGCCTTTTCATTCTTAAGCCACTTTCTAGGAAATTGAGCACTTAGCTCTATTCATGATATTACTCTTGGTACAACATCATCTAGTATTACTCAATAGTACTCAACATTACTCAGCATCATAATAGGTTTTGTATTGGTTTGTGTATCTAATTTACACTTCATAACATGATCTCTCTATGCACACCTAGCATCACACAAACTCATGAGCTTCACCCTTATAGGTAAGTTCATGTACACTTTCTATTTTTCCTTTATCCTTGTATTTTGCTTTGCTACATCACTAGAACAAAAGGGGGGCAAATGTAGTCATATAAAATGAAAAAATTGGTAACTTGAGCATGGATAATGATACCCAATCCATAGGTCCCTCTTGCTTGCTCTCATGACCCTCTTAGGCTTGTTTTCACTAATTCCCAATCATCTGTAGCCTTCCAAACTTGATCCCAACTGAGCCAAGACCCTCTTTTCATGACCAATCCATCCCCCTAGGTCCCATCTACCTAGGACAATAGCACCACACTAGGACAATAACACCAATGTCATTCCTATCCACTTTCAATGCTATTATCCAAGCTCATTTTTGGCCCCAATGGTCAATTTATTTTGGTTACCCATCCTTCAACTTGTTGGCCTAATGTGAGTAAATTCAATCCATGACCAATAGATCCCTATAAAATCTCATTCAAAGATAATTTATAATGGGTTGGAAAATATTATCAAGCAAGTAAGAATACAAGTGAAACCACTCAGGCAATACTTCCTATTATCTACATACAACCATCTAGTATAGTCCTAATCACATATAAATCTTTGCATCAATCTGTAGCCATCCTTAAGCACATCCAATTTATCATTCGTTGCATCTTCATATAAAAATTGCACCAAGCACTTTCAAAGGGTGAACTTCATATGGGTTGATCCCTCTTTATAGTATTGGTATGTAGGTAGCATGCCCACACATAGGGTGTGAATCACATCTAGTGTATCTTACACACACTAAACCCTTTTTCCCCATCTGCCAAAGTTTCATTCAAGTACATTGAAGGCATACAAATAAAAAAAATCAAATCTACAGGGAGCACTACTAAAAGTGAGGCTTTGCAAATTTAGATATAGTGTCACACAGACCTATAAAAAAAAAACCCAAAAAGCTTATATCCTTAGGACAATAGTGCTAAACAAGGACTACAGTTATAGTGCCACTCCTATCCACTTTTGGCATTCCTATCCAATGAAAAAATGAAAGCTAAAATCCTATTTGTGATAGTGTCCTAGGCTTGCACAATAAATATTAGACCTTGTCTTAGTTGGATAAACATATTTTAAGATAAGTCTAATTTTCTCCCTCTTATTAATATTTTTACAAAATCTATAATTACCAATAAATTTCACAAATCAGTAGCTTATTAATTGCATGTCATTTACTAATTTATCAATGCAGACCCTTTAATTAATTAGGAATAAAACCCCAATATTCCTAAAACTATTAAAACATGTAACATGTTTTTATCTCTCATTTCATAGTGACCAGTCTCTTTCAATGAGGTTTGGTCTCAAAACCATCTCTTGATGCATTGAATAGTCATATTATACACACAGTCAGACTTCTCTATACATAATCATCTAAAGTTAAGCGGAATTGAGTCTTACATAGTCATGGTGGTAAGAAAAAAATATTTAAAAGTGCTTTGATGATTATGAGGTGGAAACGACATGTTTGAGCTATCCAAAAGGTCATATACTGGTGACAATTTACCAATTCCTAATACATAATCATATCTTGTAGAAGCACCTATAGGCAACTCCAAAGAAGTCTAATAAGGTTGAAATACATGTACTAGAACTCATTTGAGACATTATTTAAGGTCTAAAAAATGTGGAGAAGGTCCTTATGATATTTATAAGGTCATAAGATAACAAACAAACCTAAGGCCTTGATCACATGTTTGAAAAGTTGCATTTGAGAAATGTTACCTTAACCTTTCCAAATCAAGTCTTGCTCATACTTTTGGTCATCCCATGGAGAAGTGTGTTGAAGACTGGGTAGTTTAAGTTGTTTTCATTGTGTGGCCTAATCATAGGGGAAGTGTCTTGACACAAAAAAATGGTTGTTTGGTCAAGAGAAGGTGAAGTAAATAGGTTTCCATTTCAAGTAAATCTTCACTGCAAACTCTCAGTAATCTACAATATTTTTAAAGCCTAAATGATTCTATAACATAATAGTGACCTACAGTGGAATGGCTATATGGTCTCCAAGCTTAAGAGGAATCCAAAAAAATATTGAAAATGTCTTATTAAATTCAATATGAGACAAAGTGAGTAAAGGATGGTACTCACACCCTATGAACACCTACAAGAAGATTCCATGATCCTTCAAATGGACTACCTATAGTTTGACTAACAGTGTGTTGATAATTAGACATAAGAAACAAACCCTATAGGCATAATTTTTATTATAAGTTGGAATGAACTAATGAAATAAGGATAAATCCAATAGTTAAGGTACAATTATGTGACATAGATCATCACCTACAATAGTCCTTGTTTCTCCTAAAAATTTCACCTACAGTCAGAAAGTCTACAAACTAGTTTAGGCTAGTACAAAGAAATGGTTTGAAAGGATGGAAAAGGCTTCAGGTGGGTAAAATCATAGAAATATTTATAATACATGTCCAACATAGATGCATATGATTCTAAGACCAAAATTTTAGAGTAAATATAAGTATCCAAACTCACCTATAGTCAGTTCAACTCTTGTGCTCAGTACATAGTCTTGGAAGCCAATTTTGAGGGATTTGAAGAGTTGAGTGACTTATTAGTGTGATGAAACATTGAATTTTGGAGTAGAAGATAATCATGACCTAATATAGCACCTCATGACTCCACTTTGGTAGAAAAAATAGGTGATATTCCCTATGTTCTATCTCAGATAGAGGGTACTCCAAATCAAGACTACCCTAGAGGTTTGGCATGAAGATGATAAGGATTTGATATGAGAGAGCCCTGGATGGATATTCACTGAGGTATATAGTTATTTTTATGTTGAAAAAGTTTTGAAAGTCATATATAACTATTGGGAACATCCACAAGTGGTCATGGGTGCAGACACCAAAATTTTGCACACTATAGTTTTGAATGTCAAAACACCCCTAGATCAGACCGTTACCCAACCTCTGACCATGACCTTGGGTAAAGTTATCTAATTAGATATCAAACTTACTAAATAACCCCCTTTTAACCTCACTTAACCTTTAACACTCAACCATCAATGGTTACACTGACCATCGATGGTTAGGTCCATTCTCTACCACCTCATCTATACCATCTATGTATAGGATAACATGGCATAATGTAATATGTTCACCTTACCCACTACTAACACATCATGATGCATCAAAATCAATAGCCCTAACTTCCTATGGAACTTTATACCTCCATCTCTCTTTGCCTATAAAAGGAGGGGAGTAAGAAGTGAATAGGGGTCGTTCACATCCATAATTAGACATTCTTGCACATAGGTGATCAAGCTATTAGCCATTAGGTCTTAATTATATTAATTCAATAACTAAAATAAATATTGAACCTATACCAAAATTTCTCTTAAGGCAAAGTACCGTTACTCTACCAAAATTGCTCCAAGATCAACCATCAACCATTGAGCAACAAAATAGGTATACTTTGTACTTCAAGTTTTGTTTATTTTGGTTTTTCTATGGTAATAAATAATAAGTTATTTCCAACCCCTTACCCCCAACCTAATATAAATTTCTATGTTCCTACCTATTCACAGACCCCTGCTTGATTTTTTGAACTTGACTTGACCTACTTTAGCACTAGTATTGACCTACTATTGATATATTTAGTTTATTTTCTCTAACAAGAATCTATTTATTCTTGTATTTCATTTTAGTTCTTTTTTTTATTTGATTCAAGTACTTTATCTTCATTTTATTCAACTTAAATATTATCAAAGAGTGGATTGATAACCTCCTAGCAAGCTCATGCTTCTTGGATCTAGCTCATGCTAGGTAGTCCACATTACTATCTTTCTAATAACCCCTTTTATTAATATTTTCTTATCTATAGGTCATTCTTCCCAAGACAAAGATGATCTCTCCACACTTGTTTGGATCATGCATGCATAAACAACCAATTTATTCTATCATAACCTTATTACTAGTATCTTACTTCT
This sequence comes from Torreya grandis, assembly GCA_037957365.1. Classification (NCBI taxonomy): domain Eukaryota; kingdom Viridiplantae; phylum Streptophyta; class Pinopsida; order Cupressales; family Taxaceae; genus Torreya; species Torreya grandis. Next base: position 29,565 of record JARHVA010002266.1, read on the forward strand.
TTAAATAAGAAATAAACAAAAATTGAGAGAAACATTCTGGCATGCCCGATGGGACCTAGTTTCATCTAGGTGCCCTTTTCTTTTTTTATTCTACGATCACACAATGAAATTCAAAATTATTTTGGGTATAAAATAAACCTTGAATACATTGATTACTTGGATGTTTTTAGTTCATCTAGCTAACTTAAAATCAAAGCAATCAATTGTAGTTTCACTCTTGTTATCACACACTAAACCAAACCACATAATCAATCAACACATCAAAACAAACTTGAGACAAGTCCCAACTAGGATTTCATCACTTAGAAGTAACCTTACCCTTTCTTGGCAATCCTAATTGGAGTTCATTACCAAGGGGAGAACCAACTCAACTCTCTGATTGAGTATAAACTCTAAAAATTGATATATATTAGCTAAGCACCCAACACCTTTATCACTATGGTGTGTGAAATCAGGGGGTAGGCCCCAATACCAAGCAATGTATTGATTTCCAATATAGATTATTTTTGAGATCCTTTAACACCTAAAACCAACCTTGGACTTCCTTTCTAGTACCTGATCTACAAACCAAAGTTATTCTTCATACTTTCTAAAGGCATAAGCCAAAAGTGATATAAAAATAATCCTAAGTTTTTAAATGCACTCTAGTGTATGTTTTGATTGCCTTGAGATCTTTTTATTTTGCTTTCTTTGTGTTTGAGTTGTGAGCTTTTCATCATTTCCTTTCTATTCCTCACATAGTCTTTAATATACAATAATTGAGGAATCAAACCATACAAGAACCACCTTCCTCTTCTTCTTCCTCTATGGAGTATAATTCGGATGTTCAAGGTTCTCCCCATCATTCTCCCCCTCCTACCATGCCTCAGATAGTTGTCTAAGGTGATGTGGATTTTTCCACATTCTTTAATAATAACCCCCTATCCCCCCAACATTACCTCAACACCTTATCTCAATGCACCCCTACTACTTTGATTCCTCCTAGTGATCCACCTTATGGTATGCCTCCTCATCTTATGGTTGTCACTACCTCTACCCAACCTATGATCACCCAAGCATCTTCTTCTACTAATATCCCATCTACTACCTCCACCCAAACCCAATCAAACATCCCAGCCAATAACCAAACACCCCCTACACCAACAAACACCTCTAACATAGGGGCAAACTCATCTTTTTCTACCCATACTACACCCACTTTGGGGATATCTTATAATATTTTCCTTACCACTACCAACCCACCAATCCCCACTTCAAAATGTGGTTCTCTCTATACCTTCTACCCTCCCACCTATCAGTAGTAGAGTTACCACTCATCCCCAATCCACACCTCCATCCCATTCCATATCAATTTCCAAACCTACCACTTCAATCATACCTCAAAATCAACCCATATCAATTCGTCAACAAATACCTATGACACCCTACCCATGTTATATTCCTAATTTGCAAGGATATATATCTCTATATTCTACCCCATATTTTGTGCCCATTAACCCTTATGTGGCATCATCCCAAACCTATATGACCACATACCAATATGTGGTATCTTCTCAAACTTCTACCAGATATCCATAAATTTCATCCAACCAACCCCAAAAAAACTTACCATATAACTATGAAGCCACCGAAACCCAAACAGATTTGGTCAAAATGTTGATAGACAAAATGACCAACCTAGAGTCATCCATCTCTGAGGCTCATAACCTCTTGTCTTATTATAAAATTGGCAATGAACCTATTAATCTATCCATTCCTATCTAACCTTATCATCATTAATGGGAGCTACCCAGATTATCTAAGTTCCAAAGCAAGGAGGACCCCCAACAAAACTTAAGAGCATTTATCCATTCTTGTTATTTAATTGCATATGATGATGCTCTTCTCCTTCATACCTTACCCATGCATTTATTTGGACCAAAATTATATTGGTATAGTGATCTCACCAAGCACTCCATATTTTATTTTTCCCAACTTTCCCAAACCTTTTTAGATCACTTCTCCATCAATATATCTAAAAAGGTTTGCATTACTAACCTCTACTCCATTAAGCAATTTGATGACAAATCAATTACTAATTTCATAGCATGATGGAGAGGCCTCACCAAATAGCTCTCTTTCTCTCTACCCCAACCTGAGTTGATTGAAAATTTATCTCAGGATTATGACAAACATATTACCCCTACTCTATAGGTTCAAACTTTTAGAACCTTTGATGAGGCTTTCACCATGGCATGCAAACTCAAAATTAGAGCCATTGATGAAAGGAAATTGAAATTGAGAAATAAAAATTCTAGCTTAAAATCTAATGAACCTTCCTCATCCAAAACCACACACCCATCTAACCACTTTAACACCAAACCAAAGACAACTACAAAAATGGTTATCCTTAAAATAACCCCACCTCCAATTGTCAACCAACCCAACCCAACCAACTCTTCTAACTCCTCCAATCAACAAACCCAAAATCAAAACTAGGTTTCCCCAAAACAATACCCTCTGATAGAGGAGTTATATGATTCAATTTTTGACAAATTTATCAAAGCCAACATCATATAGCTTCCCCCATCAAACCTCCCCTAAAATTTGATGCTTCTCACCCTATGCCCAGTTGGTACAATGAGAATGATATTTGTGCCTTCCACCATGTCATTAGACATGACATTAGTAGGTGTAACACCTTTAAAACCATTATCCAAAACTTAATTGAGATGGGAGAACTTGCATTGGACAATCCCAATGCACCTCCAAATGAGTCACTCAACATTTTTTGACAACTTTTTCTCAATCATGCCCCTTCCATCAACTAAGATAAAAATAAACCATAATCATCTCACACTCATGAGGTCCATACATTCAATGTAATTATTAGTTAACCTATCATTGAGGATATTATTGCCTCAACCACCTATTCCTCCACTCCACCAATTAAAGTGGTGGAATCACCCACCATTCCTTTGGACATTTAGACAAAGGAAACAACCACCTCCACTCTTTCACTTGATGAGATAATGGACTCACCTACCTCTCCTTTTATATAATTACCAAAGGAGGCAACTATTACCATCACACCTTCTTTACCCACCATGAAATCACCCATTCTCTCTTTTGAAGCCATTACAAAAGGAGAGATCACCTTATCTAGTCCTTCCATGAAGGAAACATATTCTCAAACCTTAGAGCATTTCCTCAAAGATAATGGTGAAGAAATAATTCCCTCACCTCAACCTATGGGCTTAATCTTTGAAATTGATGCCAAAGGAATCAAACTCATCTACAAACCCTTCTCTAGATTGGTCCAAAACCTCAAATTCTCTTCTCAACCCAATCTAGATAGAGCCACCTTTTAACATCATCTTGGGATTCCCTACCAAAAAAAATATGAACCCTTAATCTAACTTTAATCCACCATTGAACCTATCATCACCCTAATCCATTCATCAAACATCTCTCCCTCTAAAACCATAGAAGAACAATCCAAACCACCTCCACATAAAATCATCAAATCATATTACGCCTCTTTTACCAAACCTATCAAGAACCTAGGGGTACTTCCCACACTTAACCATCTCCACCCATCTTTTAAATTATACTTAAACCCATAAATTCCATAAAATAAAACCTTAACCAAACCAACTAAGAAGGTGGAACCACCCAAATTCCTAACTAAAACCAGAGCCATACCACCCCCTTCTCTTTTACCTTCTATCTTAGGACCCCATCCTTATACCATCATAGGAGCTCATACTTATACCAAGAAGATGAACCCTTCCAAAAACACCCAAACAAAACTTCCTCCTTTTATCCTACCTTTACCTACCCCTTCCAAATCATCAATATCCCCATCATTTTTATCCAAACTATCTACCTCTACCATCTTATCTATCTCCAAACCTTCATCATCTCAATCATCAAAATCATTTACCTTTAAAGCTTTCACCTCATAACCTACTAACACCAAACAACCCCAATCAAACCCTTCTACCACCCATGACTTCTGTGGTAAATCCTACTTCTAAAAAGTCTCCCAGCCCAAAAACTAAGAACCCATCACTGACAACACCTTTGTTCAAATATTATTTGACCCTTCTAAAAATGTTGTTACAAACTTATTATTTAAGCCTACCACTTATCAGACCTTTTGACCCTTTGAAATATAAACCATCTTTATTTAATGATAATTTAATTTGATCATATCATAGGACACTTGGACATGACATAGATAACTATAAAGATATCTGAGCACTTGTCCATAAATTATGGGATGAGGATGATCTATTGTTAGATGAACCTCTCTTTAACCCATTACTAACCCAACCACCAAATGAACCTATCCAACATTTACCCACTTCCCCACTCTCACCCAAGATGTAGGAGGAACCAAAGTAGCCTTCTAGCCAAACACCTCCCCTCATCCACACTATCCTATGGTTACCTGATCTCGGGCCCAACATAAGGATAAGGGAAAGGATAAAGTTTATAGTCCATGGATATATCCTTCCAGCCATCAATCTTACAATTAAACTCAATCACCTCCACCTTCACCTTTACCATCACCATCACCATCACCAAAACCCAAAGTATCCATTTTGGGTACCCCTTCCTTCAACCCTTCTGAATCTATCCAGTGAGTGGTTCTAAAATAAATTCACTAGATAAAGGACAAAATGTCCATTTCATGGATATATACTTCCACCCCTCAAACTTACAACCAAACTTAAGTACCTCCACCTTCACCTTTACCTTCACCATCACCAAAACCTTAAGTATCCATTTTGGGTACCCCTTCCTTCATCCCTTCTGAATCTATCCAATGAGTGGTTTTGAAACAACTTCAACAAACATTAGTGAATATGAGCCTATACGAACTAATCAACACCTTATACCATCATTACCAAACACTAATAGAGGCTATAGAATCTATAGAGGTCAAACCTAAAGACCCTCAATCTCTTACAACCTTTGTTGGGACCCTTCAACTTTCTTCTTTGGTCACAATAAGGATTCAAAAATACCTTCTATTCATCCTAAAGATCTTGATCCTCCTCTCTTCATCATGGCATACATCAATAAAACCCACATCAAAAGGGTAATTATTGATGGAGGAGATAATATTAACATCATCTTCCCTCATGCTTATGACCAACTCTAGTTGCCAAAGAATATCATGTCAGAGACCTTAGTGATCCTCTATTATTTTAATGATACTATGGACACAACCTTGGGAATAGTCATCCTCCACATCCATTTGGGATCTTGCACACTTCTAAAGCTCTTCTACATCATGGAAGGTAAGTTCCAATACAACATCTTACTTGGACACCCTTGGATCCATGCTATGAGTTGTGCCTCATTACTTTTCATCGATGTGTCAAGTTTGAACATGAGTGTCAAGTCATTACTATCCAAGCTAGCCCTAGTCCTTTTTAATCTTGAAACATGACATATAGACATAAAAATTTTCTTCTACCTTGCTCATACACCTTACCAACAACCAACAAGAACCTTACCCCTACCATTGATGAAGATTCAACCAGCTCATCTATCCTTTCTTATTAGATCCTCATAGAGGACCCCTTAGAACCTACATTCTAACATCTCTCACTAGTGGATTATCATCCCTTGGCATTTAATGCCTTCCATAATAATCAAGAGTAGGGGAACCTTTATCATGAACATAATTATGATCTTAATATCAGAACCATCATTCCTTTCGGGCTCCCTAACCACTAGACTAATTTAGTCTATGGGGGACTTGATCATCCACTTCTTGCTTCCTCCACCATAGGTGCACTTGGAAGGGATTCAGCATCAGCCATTATGAACAATAACCTCATAAATTACCTTTGATCAAAACCCAAAAACCTCATGAGCTATTTGGCCTAGGGTTCATAACACCAAAATAACCCACCAATTCACCCAAACCCATTGCCACTATTGGGGACATCCCTTTTTCACCAAACTCATTTCTTTCAAAGTATAAGGATTTTTAAATCATTCTTCCTAACATTTTTTTAGTCAATACCATTATTTTTCCCCCCCTAACCTACCAAAAGGATGGCCAAACTAAAATCTTTCCTCTAATTCATCCTAAAATGGTAGAAAATGATTCTCCTACCATCCACACCATCCAAAATTAGGATGATGATTCAATTATCACCTATTTTAGTGTGGGGGATTATTCTATCCACAAATCCCTTCCTCTGAAAAACCAAACCATGTTTAATGAAGCCACTATCGATGTCAACTTGGGTACTCAGGATAACCCTCACATTGTTAAGATTGGTCAGTCTTTGGATCCCTTAGAGGAACATGATTACCCTTCATTCCTTCATAACCATATCATAACATTTGTTTGGTCTTATCAAGATATGCCCAAGATTGATCCTTCTATTGCTTTCTATAACATCATCATCTATCATGATGCTTAGCTAGTTAGGCAAAAGTTTCATAAGATGCACACTCACATTGCCCTTCTAGTAAAAGAAGAGATTCAATGCCTCTTATCTATCAATTTAATCTAACCCATTGAATATCCCCAATGGGTTTCTAATATCATTCCCTTTACCAAACCCACAGGGGGACTTTGCCTTTGTATTGAATTTCATGACCTCAACCTTACTTGCCCAAAGGATGACTTCTATTTGCCTAACATCAACCAAATTTTTGATCTTATATCTAACCATAAGATGTTATCTCTCATGGATGGTTTCTTAAGATATAATTAGATCTTGATCACCCTTGAGGATTAGAATAAGACTTCTTTCATCACCCCATGGGGAACCTTCTATTATTGGGTCATGTTATTTGGTTTAAAGAATGTTGGAGCAGCCTATCAACATGTGATGACCTACATCTTCCATGATCTCATCCATAAATTGTAGATTACTATGTAGATGATCACCTTAGGAAGTCCAAATATCACAAGGATCATATAGATGTTATCAAAATCATATTTGAACACCTAATCCATTTCCATGTCTGACTTAACCCCAAGAAATGTTTTTAGGGTCCTATCTAGAAAGCTTCTTGAATTTATTGTCTCTCTTTGAGGAATTGAAGTGGAACCTACCAAAGTTAGATCAATCATAGACATGCCACCTCTAACCCACATTTAAAAACTCTATATCCTATGGGGAAGATCGAATCCATCAATTTATTTATCTCTCAATTATTAGATAGATGTCAACCTTTTCACCATCTTCTAAAGAAAGATACATCTTTTAAGTGGAATAAGGAATGCTAAAAATCCTTTGATTCAATCAAAAAGTACATTTTTTCTCCACCTATTCTTACTCCTCCTAAAGAGGATCAACCCTTATATCTTTATATCTCCACCACCAACCATTCCTTGGGGGCAATGCTCACTCACAAAGATGAACAAAATAAAGAGCAATCTATTTACTATATAAGTTGAACACTTTAGAGTATGAGAATCATTACACATATATCGAGAAGATTTTCCTCACCTTAGTCTTCATGACTACAAAGCTTTGTAATTATCTCCTCAATCATAAAACCTATGACATCACCCACACCAAACCACTCAAGTACATGCACTCTAAACCATACCAAAACTAGCATATGGCTAAGTGGATCATGCTCCCAGCTAAGTTTGACCTTGAGTTCCTCTAGAAAAAGTCTATTAAGGGGCAAGTCATTATCGATAAATTGGCCAAATCTCCTTTTCTAGACAACCAACCACTTAATCTTACATTTCTAGATGAATCCATCATGACTCTGTCTCAAGAGGACATCACTTACTAAATGACCATATTCTTCGATGGCTCGAAGTGCCAGTGCAGTGGGGGTGCTAGAGTTAATCTCATTCCCCTTGATGGAGAACCTCTTCCCCTCTCTTTCAAACTTGATTTTTAGTGTACTAATAATATGGCTAAGCAAATATCCATAGTAATAGGTCTCCAAAATTATCTAGCCTTAGGAGTTAAGATGATCAATGTCTTTGGTGATTCCCATCTTATGGTCAACCAGGTCAATGGATCTTACCAATGTATGAATGATGTCTTCCAATGGTACTAAAAGTTAATAAATTTACTCCTAACATCATTTGATCACAACCTTATCCAATCTATTCCACGATCTACCAAAAAATTCATAGATACAATGGCTTCCCTTGCTTCCTAGATCCCATCTCAACCTTCCAATTTCAAGATATTTATCACCATTCATCACTTTATCACACTCTCTTATATATAATCTAACCCCCATACCATTTATAATGTGGAGGAATATCCATTAGACATTTGGTATGAGCAAACCTTTGATCACCTCAACCTCAACATCATTCCTCCCAACCTTTCTAGGAATGCCCAAAGATATATTTTTTAGAGTACCTCTTATTATACCATACTAGGGGGAATACTTTAAAAATATGGCTTCAATGACATCCTTATCCATTGCCTTCATAGTCATGAAGCTTCCCATGCTATCAAGGAAACACATGACATAATCTATGTGGGATACTTTAATGACCTAGCTATCACTAAACATATCCTTCACCTTAGCTACTATTGGCCCAACCTCAACCAAGACTATTTTGATTATGCAAATACGTGTGTCAAGTGTCAACAAAATGCTAATTTACATCATGCACTAGACCATGGCCATTAAGTATCCAAAGAATTTTGGCCCTTCTCACAATGGGGACTAGATCTCATTGGGGAAATCAATCCTCATTATTCATAGCAACACCACTCCATCATCACCACCACTAAATATTTCACCAAGTTGGTGGAGGTTGTTTCTCTCGTTTTTACCAAAGTAGAAAAGACTGTGGACTTCATCAACCATCATATCATCTAATGTTTTGGTGTTCCCCAGAGAATCATCATGTATAATGGTAAATATTTCAATAATAAGAAATTATAAGGTCTTTATGATGCATTTGGTATCAAATTAATCTTTTCCTCACCTTACCATCCATAAGTAAATGGATAGGTGGAAGCCTCTAACAAAATCCTCAACAAAATGTTAACCAAAGTGATCAATGATTCTAGTCAAGATTGGCATTTTCACATCCCTTTCACTTTGTGGGCCTATCACACTAGTATTCAAACCTCTACAGGTCCTACCCCTTTCTCTCTAGTCTTTGGAGTAGAGGCAATCTTACCTCTTAAAGTCCAGATTCCCTCTATTTACGTATCCTTATAGGACATAATTTATGAGATTGACTATCATCAAGAACATCTAACATGACTTAAATTATTAGATGAAAGCCACATAACTATGCTTAAACATCTTCATGTCTATTAAGAGTGAATCAAACATGCCTATAACAAACACCTAAAATAATGAGAATTCAACATCAAAGATCTCATCCTGAAGGAAAATCAACATGTGACCAATATAGAGAAAAATAAGCGAGGCAAGTTTGCTTTAAATTGGTTTAGACCCTACATGACAACTCAAAATTATGGATTAGGAGCTTATTGTGTGTCCTCTCTCATAGGCAAACTAGAACCTGAACCTCTTAATGCTTCACATCTGTGTCCTTTATTCTATTAAATAAGGATTAAACTTGTATTTTGTCTAACTTAAGCTCGTCCCTTGATTTATAAGATTTTCACCTTCCTCACACTTTCATCCCCTCCATTTGAGGATAATTTATTACAATGTAGGACCATGTGATTAAACATCATAGTCATATACCTAATCCTAAATATGGGTACCATAGCTCTACCTATGGCATGGTCCTCATGGATACTTTTCATTCCTAATTGGATGGAATCCTATGGTAATTGTCCCTCAAAACCACCTCTTTAACCTATAATTAACCTCTTTATGCTCTAGGTTTTGCCCCCATAAAGGTAAACCTCTAAGCCTATATAGACTTGTCCATGTCTAACCTAACATCAAAATAATTTAGGATACCAAAATATCACTTAGGTCAAATATATCTAGCATACAGACTGCTCACTCGAAGGATAACTTCCCAAACTCTCAAATTACTTAAAAGATAGACTTCTCCCTTGAAGGATAGCTACCAAAAGGAATAAATCCAAACTTAGACCAATCCCTTGAAGGATGGCTAAGTCAAATTTATTCAAATAAATTATTTTAAGCTTATTGTATCGATAAAATCTATAAACTTATCAAAACAAAGCAACAAAATACCCTAAATCAAAATTAGAACAGGTTATCCCAAGAAAGTTCAAATTGACTTTCATATAACATCAATAAAATTCCCATATTGATTAGTCTACACCTTGTATTAAAACATGGACTTATCATTATAGTTCTTAAGTCACCTATAGAAGGGGTAAACTAACCCACATAAGGTTACCTTACCCATTTACCCATTTACCCTTCACACCACCTACCACCCATCTCCATTCTGTACCATCTACAAATCAAGGGATTCAGAGCTTACTTGACATAATATGATCAAGATACTATTTTATCAACCAATACATGCTAATACAAAGCATTCAAAAGGATTATGTTCCTTAAGCCAATCTAACTTTGGGTTTTGTTTTGTATTTGCCAATGAATAATCACCATTCCTTCCTCTTTATCCTCTCATAATGGGTTCATGTACTCACTTAGACATATGTCTCATGATTTTCATCTCTTTTCTCACATCTATTATTATTATCTAACCTAATTTATGTGCTATCATCAATATCATCACCATAATCAAAACATCATAATCATAAAAACAATAACCATTTACCATAAACATCCTAACCATCATCATAACATCACCACATGTCCAAAATTATAAATAACATCATAACTATGCATGGAACATCATAACCATAATCTAAAACATAACCCTATAGCATATTAATAACCATGGACAAGACATCATAACATCATCATAACACCACAACCACATCATAATCATAAAAATCATAAACAACACTATAAACATCATAAACCACATTACATCTATAAATCGTAAACCATGATCGTATTACATATCCGTGATCATAACAATTTAACATAACATCTATGTATACATCACCATCATCATAAACTACATCACATATTAATGATCCTAAACATAATCCAAACATCCTAACCGTAATATAATCATAATCATAAACATCATCATAATCATATATAACCAATCATCATAAACATTATCCATCATCATCACATGCCTAAGCTAGTGAGTCTACATCTCATAAGCATAATCATAAACATATAAATATGTAAACCATGAACCATGAATAATAAATCATATATATATATATATATATATATATATCGTAAAAACATCTTATAAATCATTTTATCATAATAAATAGTACTTTTAATAATGTGTATTTCTCTCTCTCAAAATATACATCTCGCTAAATTAGCTCACAAGTTGGTATCAAAATCATCTATATCATAACATAACATATCATATCATATCATACCCTTGGGACACCACTACCACCTGGTGTCTATCCCCCTGAGGTGTCTACCTACCCACTCACTGAGGTGACCCACTGACCTTGAGTCGTTACACCTACACCACCTACCAAGATGTATCTATACTCACCTCATCAGGGATCCTATAGAAATTGCATCAAAACTATGGCCTCATAATATTGTAACTCCTCAATAGTGGCTAAGTAACATGCCATAATAATACTACTTGGTGGTTCTATTAGTGTTACAACTACTCCTCCTTCCTATCTTATAAAGTCCCTCTCATGGGTCACTAAGCATAGTGAAGTTCTAGCCTAGTCTCTTTCCCATATCACAGTGGTAAATTGACACTATAATATCACAATTTGGCCTTGCAATGTGGCCACCTATCCCTATAACACTATGATCTACATATGCAATGGCTAGTGCCACTCCTACCTATCTGTCAAGGCTCTCTCCTTATACTTATACCTTCGGACCCCCACAAACTAGGTCCACATCCATAGGCTGCCTACCCCCATCATCCCATCCAAATTTATTTGATACATAAATGTCCTGGTACTACACCACATACCCATCAAAAAAACTATCATCATCGATCTTAGCTCTATTTCTTAGCTCCTCATGATCTAGAACCACCTCCTCTAGCAATGGTTTGGGAAGTAAAAACTTAACATCCTCCCTCACATACTTTAGGAATATACTTGGGATCCCCTATATTAGGCCAAACTACCTACAAACTCTATTAAATAGGATGAGATTAGTCTCACACTCTCTCCTCCCATAAATCCACCTCTAGCTCTATACCAGCAAAATATGTTGAGTATAATGGGCCCACCTCAAAAATCTCACATATGGCCCCCAAATCACATCCCCTACCACCAATGCCTCACACCTCCTCCATCTCCTACAAGTGCATAATCACCCCTCCGCCACATGAATCCCATCTTGAAGTCCATCTAGTCATATGCCTCCCATGGCAAACCCAATGGTCTCAGGAACTTGACATGATCATAGGCCCAATAGTGCCAAAAAAATCCCACACTGATGTTATATATTTGATGCACTCAAAACCCCCATAACTCTCTATATATCTAAACTAGCAAAACTGGTGCCCATCCAAAAACTATCCAACCTAGTAACATCTCCACCAAAACACCTAGTAGTAGATATGAAAACTTCCCACTACTCAAATTTGGTAATGCAAAACATGACACTACCATCATCATCATCATCATCATCATCATCATCATCATCATCATCATCATCATCATCATCATCATCATCATCATCATCATCATCATCATCATCATCATCAACCACCTATCATATCTAGCTCTTTGATATAGAGGTTTATAACTCAACTCTCTAGCATGACATCTCACAAGCATATGGTCATCACCATATAGGGTCTCCATATGATCATCCCTCTCATCACTCTCAATATGATATATTATCTCCGTCCAAATGGACAACCATGCAATCCTATGTATATCCTCTAGTAGGTTGGTCTTCTCTCTCATCAGTAATAGACACGTGTTCATGACTGAATCCCATATCTCAATGAGGGCCATGATCATCGCTACATCTCCTAGCACATAATGAAAGTGACTCATCGTGTCAAGGCCAACCTCTTCCATATGTGTCTAGTCATCTTTAGTCATCCCTTAATATATCTATGCAAAGAAATAAGGGACCTAGTTGTACATCGAGATTAGATCTCATGCCTACACAAATCATTAAGAAAGAGTCACTTAGTTCTATATTAACTACTTTTACCATGGCTTTCACCTCATCTTACCTCATTTCACCTACCTACTAAACACCAAATTTTTTTCCTATCTTAACTACATTTCCATATCTATAACCCTACCCTAAATCCACATTACCTACATTATAATTACAAATAAAACTAATCTTGACCTTTTATCAAACATATATTACCCCTCAACATATTTATTTTCCATTTATCTTAACCTTTTATCTAAACAACCCAACGCTTTCATCAATCACCAATGTTCATTATGACTACCGATGATCGATTGACCCTTTGGCCTCTGGTCTTTGACCATTGATGGTTGACTATGACCACCGATGGTTGGGTATGACTACTGATGGTCACTATGTATGACTATTGGTGGATAATACCTAACCATACCTACCCAAAACCATCCTAAATTCCATTCTAATCAATAAACCTATTATTATGCCTATCTTGACCCTCTCTCAACTTACCTACATCCTTAATTTCACTTTTTACCATAAAATCAACCAAAATAATTAACCTAACCTAAGACTTGGGGTAAACCCAAAACCCCATCAGACAACAACAAACTAACACCATTCAACTATCAACTAATCCAAATTAACTACACTAATCAATTCAAGGCATCCCCTACCTCATTCCTTTACCATCATTGAGGAGGAAGCCTGACTCCCACTACTTGACCATGTCCTCATCTACCCTAAATCTTTAGTTCAATAGTTTGGTCCATCTCAACAATCACAACCTCTAATAAACCAATCAAAAATTTCCTCATCAATCCTCTTGTACAAAATTCCAAAATTGCAAGAGCATGAAAGTCAAAAAATCAAAAGAAAAAGTGATAATGACTTTCCATTTTTACTTTTTATCCCAATGGTTTTAGGGTTTCCTTTAATCATTGATAGTTAGGGTGATCATCGATGGTCAATTTTAGGATGCCTGATCATTGACGATCAGGAAACCCACTTTTTAACCATTGTGGCACCACCACTTTGGTACCAATCTTAGATATTACCTTTCTCCACCAACCCACAACCATCCTTTATAGAACACCTATTCTCTAAAAATCAACCATGAACCATTGGAGAACACTATTCTCCTTCAACCAACCAACTATCTGACCATAACCACCTTGATGATTGGCCATTTTGGGTTGAAATATCACATATTTTATAATGACCTTGCCTTGGTCCTTTTGACCACACCGACCAACCTTACCATGTTGAAAATTTTAACTTTCACCACTTAGTACACACTAGACCATTTGTGTTTTTCATAAGAGTACTTCCTACCTTGAATATCCATGAAAACACTGACCTTACCTAGGAGACTTGATAGGAATAACCCGATCAACTATGACTAGCATTGGGGATTGGTTACCTTATCACTTATCCTTCTATAACTCACCTTATTTTTATCATCCATGGCAACTTAGTATTTACATGATCTTGGCTATCATACTTAGTCATATTTTGTGTGTATGTTTATGCTTTGAATGCCCAACCCTTTTATCACCAACCTCATGACTCACCATAAACCACTTATCAAACCCCAACTTGATTTTGATTTCATCTCATTGACTCTTAGTTTAATGGGGAACACCTCCTCCCATACTTGAGGCATCCAAACCTTAGATCAACAATTTGTTTTTATTTTACAACTTGTTGACACAAACTACATAACAAAAAGGGGCAAAATGTAGACACCAAAATTTTGCACAATATAGTTTTGAATGTCAAAACACCCCTAAATCAAACCATTACACAACCTCTAACCATGACCTTGGTTTAGGTTAGTTAATTATCTAACTTACTAACTAACCCCCTTCTTACCCCACTTAACCTTCAACACTTGATCATTGATGATCAACTTAACCACTGATGGTCACCTTGAACATTGATGATCATGTCCCTTCTCCACCACCTCATCTACACCATCTGTGTATAGGCTAACATGACACAATTTAATATGTTCACCTTACCCACTACTAACATATCATGATGCATCAAAATCAACATCTCGAACCTCCTATGGAACCTTCTACATTTGTCTCTCTTTGCCTATAAAAGGAGGGGAATACGAGGTGACTATAGATCCTTCACATCCATAATTAGGCATTCTTGCACATAGGTGATCAAGATATTAACCATCGGGTCTTCCTTCTAGAAATTCAACAACTACATTAGAAACTCTAACCTCTACCAAAATTAATCTTGAGGAAAAGTACCATTACTTTGCCAAAATTGATCTAAGATCATCCATTAGCCATTAAGCAATAAAATAGGTATACTTTATACTTCAAAATTTATTTATTTTGATTTTTGACTTTCCTACCCTAATTAGACCTTTCTACATCCTATCATCTAACTCCTATAACCTTAATATAACCCTACCTAATCACTGACCCAGTCTATAACTCCTTTTCTAAACATCTTCAAAATCTATAGGAATTGTCGATGGTCACTCCAACTATCAATGGTCACCTATAACCACCGATGGTTAGTTTAATTGTTGATGGTTACCCCAATCACCAATGGTCACTATGGTAAAAAATAATAAAAAATTATTTCCAACCTCTTACCCACAACCTAATCTAAATTTATGTGTCCCTACCTATTCATAGACCCCTACCTAATTTTTTGAATCTGACCTGACCTACTTTCACACTAGTATTGACCTGATATTGCTATATTTAATTCATTTTCTTTACCAAACATCTATTTTTTCTTGTATTTTATTTTAGTTCTTTCTGTTATTTGATGCAAGTACTTTATCTTCATTTATTTCAACTTAACTATTAATAAAGAGTGAATTGATAACCTCCTATAAAGCTCATGTTTATTAGATCTAGCTCATGTTAGGCAGTCCACCTTAATATCTTTACAACAACCCCTTTTGTTAGTGCTTTCTTATTTATAGGTCATTCTTCCCAAGATAAAGAGGAGCTCTCCACACTCATCTGGATCACACGTGCATAAATAACTAGGTTCTTATACCATAACCTTATTACTAGTTTCTTACTTCTTTAAATAAGAAATAGATATAAATTGAGAGAAACAATGGGCCATGAAAACATAATCATGCCTACTAGGCCTAAAACTAGACCTAAGCCCTACAAGGGTCTAGCTTTACTTTTAAGACCACATGACCATTCTAGTCACTTTAGATCCTTCAAGGGGAGGTATAAGGATGATTTAAAACCATTGAGTTGTAGAGGAATAACTTAGGTTGGTTATTTTGACCCAATTCTATCATAGGGGTACACAAAATGATCTCAAAGAGCTTAGGGGCCATTTTAAAATGCTCATATATGTACAAAATTATTTCATGGTGCCTCAAGAACTTGGGGAGAGTTGAAGGGGGTCATGTAACATAACTTTGTGTATTTTTTTTCAAAATTTAGATGTCTATATTTTTTGAATAATCACTAACAGTCCTAGATGCCTAAAACCCTCTCAAAACCCTAGTTTTGACCCGATGGATAAGAAATAAGTAAGAATTCACTCAAAGGGGGTATTTAGGCCTAGAGATTATTTTGAACTTGTTTAATACTCTCCCATGCTCCTTCTTACCTAATTAGTCTATACCCTACTTGTATGGAAATGTCTAAAATAGGGTTTCTTATAGGATTTAACTTGTTTTATAGGTGAAAAAGAAATTTAAGGAATGAAAATAATTTGGGGAGGTCAATGGGGAATTTTTATATCTCCATATGTACTTTTGTCACAATATATAGGGATATAAACACTTTTTCTAAGTCATTCACTACAGGCAGTCTTAGACAGGCATTGAAAAGATAAAGTGATTGCCTAGTGAGAGGATGAAAAGTTTTTATTTGGACCCTTTTAAGGTCTAACTCATGGAGTGAAAGGTAAAGAGACTCTATAAAAGTGTCTTGACACCTCTTCTATGGATTTTTTTGAGCAAATAAAGGCCACTTGGATGACAAATGTGAAGAATGAGGCATAAAAGACTAATGAATGACTGTAGATGGTGAGTACAAGTGCCTAAAAGAAGGATAATAGTTATGTATGTATCTAATGATTATCATGGAATTTTTACAACCCCCATAAGATAATACACATGTGTCAAGTCTCTGTAGTCTAGTTTCAAGCACTCAAAAGATGCCTAATCATGAAGGAAGCTGAAGGGTCTTTATGCTGATTTGAGGAGTTCTTATGCTTTAGATGGACACTTATCTAAGAAGACATTCCAAACCTATATTATTCACTTCATTCTTAATAAATATAAATTTTTTTCATGCCTTGACATGTGGCATTATTACCTTTGAATTTCTCTTCTTCTCTCTCTCATCACATGTTCTATAAATGCAAGCCATTTTGGATTTTGTAATCTAATCCACACCATGTATGGCAAAGCCATGCTAGCTTGATATTGTATTTTTCCTTTGAAATAATAATTAAAATTTAGTTTTGAGTTTATTACTTTCTTTTATAAGTGTGTGAAGTGATGTATAGTGATAAGTACCTATCCTTGCCTTCTCTTTATCCTTTCATGTTTGATGCAAGTAATTCTCACTCTTACAGGTCACATGAAGTTTAGCTAGTGTGTAATATATTCAAGTGTAAAATTAGCCTTGGTGTCTATAATCTAGCCTATGGTTCACTCACCTTGAGTAGTCTAATGCATATCACCTCCATGTTTGAAATATTAATGTTAGAGTAATTCAAGATTTTGAGACTAGTATTGTAGGTCATGTTTCATAGTGCAATGGTATGGTAGTATAATGGAGACATTTCTTATGTATCAAATTATAAAATTAGTTAATTTTACATGTTACTTCTATCCCTTTTCATCCAATAAAATAGTTAGTGTAGGTGATAAGCAATCAAAGAGCAATATAGGGAGCTAACCCTTAAACCTAGCGGTCTACCTCTACCATAGGCAACCCACATGCCTAGAGGTATTCTAATGTTTCCAAAATCTTAGAATTGGATTGAATAACCAAATATAGAGTGAAATATTTGGTGAAAATAGGTCATTATGCATCTCTCTATCTTATTTACACCTCTTTGTTTATTAGTTTCTTTGTTTCATTTTAATATCTTAGATATGACCAAGGCTTCCTCATAAATTCTCATACTTTAATTAGTTATCTATTATTAATGATTTTTCATTATTTTTTAAATTAAATTTATACATCCACTTTAGGGTCATTTTATTATGCCTCAATCCTTTTTAAGTTTGTGAGTTTCATTATAAGACATTGGATAGGACCAGGCCTTCCTCACAAACAACCATCATGTCACTTTCACAGATTGATTCTACTCCCAACCTTAGCTATACATATTTCTCAAAAGATAAAATAATGATCGAGAGTAGGTTTTTCCTCACTTAGAGTTAGTTATATTTTTTATGGTCAAAATCTAGTAGTCTATCTTCACATCCTCATTTTACATATATCATTTATTATGTTAATGATTCATGCCTACCTTTCATTGTATCATTTTCACATATACATTTTTTTCACTTGGATTAACTCAATAATTTTATGCTCATTTACATAATTATTTATATATCATTATCCCTGTAAGCTCATCAAGGTCAGTTTCAATATTGCACTCTTTTCTAATGTGTAAGTCTAGGAGTCATAGACACCATGGTATTTAGGTCCTCTTCATATAATAATTATAAGTTATCTTGTGATATTTTTTATCACCCATGTTTGGTTTTTAGAGTCTATATAAAGGAGGAAAATATAAAAATATAAGAGATATACAATCCATATCATAATAAAATGAAATGTTAAAATTCATATTACATCTTAAAAGCTAGATCACATCAAAAGACATGATCTTTGTTTGGATGATCTACTATCTTAGTTGAAGCTCAAAATCCAAAATTGGCCTCATGATAGAGATAATGCCCATTGGGGTGTGGTAGGATAGTATACTAGTCTAGGAGGTTTCACTATGTACCATACTATCTTATTACATACTAGTGCCACCTAATTTCTCATGTAAGTACCCAATCTTCGTAGTAGACTAAAAAATATGTAAGGGGCCCTGAGGAGTAGGGAAAACATTGTGAGAAGGTAGGATCATTTTAATTTTCATGCATAATATCCCTCATGGGATGATATCTTTATACTTCACTAGTTAGCCTAAGCTTACATTGCTAAGTAGGGTTATCCAGGGCCATTGATGTTAAAACCCCCTAGTCTTACCAAATCAATATGAGTGTCTTATTTTTGGTAAAGATCATGTTTTCACCTTAGTTCCACACTTGTTCACCCATCACCCATTTAATTTCCCCCTTGACAGGAAGGATTTATTCTAAATCATTTTATTATCTTCTTCACTTCCTATTCTATATTCCTTTTTGACATGGTACAAATATGGAATTTTTAGTTTATCCATTTTTAGAATACAAGTTGAATATTTGATTTGTTGTGAGATGATCTCTTTGTCATTACATGATATTTATAGGACTTATCTTAGTTATGTTTTGGGACCTTGATCTTTCTATTTTCAATTTTGCAGGCCATTTCGTCCTATTTCTTCCATTTCCATCTTTGATTGAATATTGATTGTTAATTCTCTTTCATACATGTTTTTAACATCAATCACTTCATGTTTTTACATCTTTGTTTGAGTATGGATTTTTAATTCTCTTACATTTATGTTGATATCATTATTCAGTTACATGTGTTCTTATTTTCATTGTTACTTTTCTTACTTTGGATGCCTTTTATTGTTCTTTGGTCATTAGTAGCCTTAGATTATTGGCTACCCAATTTTCCCATCTATCATTTTCAATTTACTTAGTTTTTTTTTTAAACTAGACCTTGTCATTATAGATTTCCAAATTTCAAAATGATTTATTTAGTTTTGCTTTTTTTCCATTTACTTTGGCCTTCCTACATTTGCTTGTTTTTTATCTAACCTTTTATCCCTAGAGTTCATATTATGTAGTTACTACACCCTCTATAATTGAGACTATGATTTTAGCATGCAACCATTCATCAATAAACGTAAGACAATGCATGTATATAGAAATTTAATTTAATATCAACATTTATTTCCATAATTCATTTGAGTTAGCTCAATTGTTGTGTTTTTATGTTCTTTCACGAAGCACCATCCCATGTTACACTATTATGACACTTGATGAGATATGCATGGGGAACATGTATACACATAATATTTTTATATTTATCAATTATTGATGGTTTCTCCTGCATAAACATATCAAGCTTCAATATCAATAATTTCATGCCTTTGGTGCTTTGAAATGGATGTTTCTATCTATGTCATGATTATATCATTCCTATACCCTATTCATATTCCTCAGAGTTAAATTTATACATACTTCTTTCCATCCTATCCTACTTAGTTTTGTTAGATCCCACATTTCATACTACATTATCCAGGCTGATGTAGTCTATTCAACCCATGTTTCCCTTCTATATTACATTAGGTTGATGTAGTTTTGACTTGATATTATTAGAATTTGTAATACTTTAGCCTATTTGAGGTAGCTGAATGTCATTCAACTCCACTCAACTGCATTGAGTTAGTTGATACCATCATTTAAGTTTGAGATTTACCACTTTAACATTATATATATAGTCATGTTTGATTACTAATAATACACATATTATTTGACACTTATATTCTCTACTTGTTTGTACTTCTACCCTAATTCTATTTGGAGGAGATATATGTATAATATCATCTTGAAAGAATCTTTTCTTGGGGAAGTCTTGGAGATTTTTTAGGTAGTCCTTAGTTAGATTAGAGTGTATTTTCCATCCTTTGAGGTCTTCACAACAATAAAAATATCTTGTGAAACACCATTGACCAAGGGTTAGATTGAGGTTTGATGGGTCCCCATCAAGGTAAGTATTTTTAACTTTATGATCTTTCCTTTATTTCATTTAGTGGGTAGATATTTGTTATTAATTAGTAGATGTATGTGTGTGTCCTTGTATAAAATTTATATACACTTATACTTAGTGTGGTTATAGGATTGTTTGTTTGGACTTTAAATTTTTCCATTTTAGGTTGTTTAGGTCCCCATTTGCCTACTATGGATCCTTGTACATTTTGATTATTCCCCTTTCCACTTAGTTTAATTTTACATTATTTGTACTACTTAAATTTAGTCTATTAAATTCCTTTGATCTATCAATAGAGGTCTAGTTTGAGATATTATCTCGTGTTAAGGGCTTGAAGGATTTGGAACCATTTCCTTTCATATTAGTGAGTAGTTACCCCTATTTTTAGGTCTACAAAACCACACTTGGTCACGATCTAGACATAACATATCATTGGGATCTTTGATTAAACTCATTAAAGTATAGATCTTTAGATATTGGATAGTTTTAGGCTAATCCTATCCCATTGACTAAAATACCTTCCACAATACATAGATGCATAAATTACATTCATTGCAATCAAGTTGCTACAATATTTAGAATCATATATGGGCATCATTTAAAATATATGGTACCTCCCATTCTAAATCCAAAACCGTAGTTTAATGATACATCCATGAAAGAAAAAATAACATTTATAATTTTTAAACCTTATAAAAATATTTCTATTCAATCAGTTAAAAAATAAGTGAAAAAGTATCAAAAGCAACTAGTGAAAAATAAATCATACCAAAAAAAAGGGGTCAATTTCCAAATAAGCACAATCAAATGTAACATATTATAACTTGGTAATACATATAGATCAACATGTTCTAAAAAAACAAAACAAAAGTTGTCACAATATTCTAGTAGTCATCCTCAAATATCAAACCATTCTACATCTCATACTACTATTCCTCCCGCATAAGATTACATAAGTAGTGATGTAGATAGTTTCATTAAAACAGGATAAATTTAATGATTTTAATCCATGCACATGTAGCATAGTAAATTAATGAAATGTGATCCTTATAACAATTATTAAAAATTATTATGGATCTCACCTTGATGGGATCATTGGTTAACTCTTGCATTTTCAAATAATTCCAAAAAATAAAAGACTAATTGTACATAGCTTCTCAATTATTTATTGTGTTATTATTATACTTATCACATGTGATTTATTTTATAAATTCACAATACCTTGGATATTACTAAATTTTTGGCCTCTTGGATCTTCTTTTTCACTTCCCATATTTGAATAGTCCAACACAATAATCTATACTACCATATTTTGGAAATTACCTTACTATTTTTTTAGTTTGAACTAAGAAAATTACATTTTATGACAAGGACAATATTAATTAGTATGGTTCACCAACTACCATTACTATCTTGAGCTAGTCAATCTTGTCCTATACCTTATTTCATAGAAAAATTAGAAACTAGGCACATAAAACCTTAATACATCCAATTTTTTGATATTTCACTCAATTCTAGTATACATAATAGTACTCATTTATTAAAAATCTTTATTTTCATGTGATATGTTACTCATACATGTGTTTTACATACATTAAAATTTTTATATTTGATGAGATGCAGATGTACAATCATTCCTCTACACATCTATTCAATTTTCTACATGCTTCTCAAATTTACAAAATCATATATATAGTGGTGGCATCTTTCTCATGGCCATGTCATCATTTTTAGTGCATACTTTACCTAGACACATGTTATATATTGTTAATATCCCTTTCATTTATTATACTTTAAAACCTAGGGTTTTCATTAGTTTCTTTGATTCTAGTATAAAAAATTCAAAAAATTACAAAAAAGATTAATTTTTTTCAAAAATAAAAAAACATTCAAATATTTTGAAAATCCAAAATTAGGATGTGAGCATGATTATAAAATTATTTTACATCATTTTAAAATTTTATTTATATCATGATTAGTAGATAGCATACTCTTTTTATATCACACATGTATTTCCCTTGTATTCATGAGTGTTATGTAAGGCATACATATTTTGCAAGGGTTAAGATGTTGGACTTACCTCTACCCAGTATCTTTGTTAAATTTGGGGCATATTTTCCATATGTTATAGTATGTAAAAGTGTTACCATTATATAACTCATATGCTATTTAGCTATATAATCTTTAAAAAATGTCTTGATAATATCTCTATCTTACATTATGTACATCAATATTCAATTTTTATTAGATATGTTCACATTGGTGTAGACCAAATTTTAGTTCTATGGTTGATTGTTTATATTACTTTTACATAGTATATTATCTATTTTTTGTCCATTATATATGGCCCTTGGCCCTTGTGTGAAAATTTATTTAACATCTATATGAGATCATTGTTTGCCCAGTGAGACATGTGAACACGTCCATTGATTTTGGCCCTTGATAATGTGATCTATACAAAATTTGAACATGTACCTTGTTTGTGAAATTATTCATGTATTTGTGTGTGAAATATTTTTTTATGAGACATTTGATCATGTCCCTTGTGTGTGGGCCTTGGACTTATCATATGACATTTCAACTATTGTGTTTGTGTGCTTACTGAGATTGTTAAGTTTGATGAGTTACATGATCCATATC
This sequence comes from Torreya grandis, assembly GCA_037957365.1. NCBI lineage: Eukaryota > Viridiplantae > Streptophyta > Pinopsida > Cupressales > Taxaceae > Torreya > Torreya grandis. The sequence goes on from JARHVA010002266.1 coordinate 53,213, forward strand.
ATGCACTAACTAATGCGTAGGATTATAATTTTTCAATTTACTATTATGAGCTTCATTGATACATTTATATAGGCATTGCCTCATATGTTACATACATGCTTTAAATGGTACATACCATATTATCTTGACATAATTTTCAAATATGATACATTATTCAATGATTATATATTAATATGCTTGATAAAAATAACTTATTTTTGAAATGATTGAATTTTAAGATACACATTCCCTCACCTCAAAATGAGAACATTTTAGTGGACTTTTCATACATGAGATAAGCCTCTTCAAATAAGAATTAGTTTTTTTGGTATAAAATTAAACTTTAAAAGTTTCAAAATGGTTTAAAATTAAATAATTAGTAAATATTATGAGGGAATATGCCATGAATATGTACTTACATTACAAGAAAAAATTACAAATTTTAACAATTTTGGGTGCATGATAAAGATTTATGCACTAGATTCAAATATAATTTACAAATTTACACCTAGAATTAGTTACAAATTTTACTTTTATCACAATGGGGAATTATATAGATTCATGCACATTGTACTATTTTTCAAATTTAGGGGGCATGATATAGATTGATGCCATATTTTCAATGTTACTTGATATCTAATAATATGGAAGGAGCATAGATGTTCTCCATTATCCTTTGATCATGCATTTAAGAACTAAGGAACAAAGTGACAATGAAATCTACAATATATATCCAATGGTTTTTTAAGTTAACATGCATATTATATAACTTAGAGGTTAAACACACTATATTAATATTTCCTATGAATACATTGTGGATTCTAACCCATTTTGAATTTTGGGGTTACAAGGACAAACAATGAAAATTGAGGTTTTTGCATCTCTCAATGGGTTTCATTTTATATATAGGTTTAATTCAAATTGGGGCTTGATCATCCTCAAAATTCACCACTGGTTTAGTTAAGGAACCAACCCCTCCAAGTTCTTCATGAGAACCATTATCTAAGGCTTCAAATAAACATCATCTCCAAGAAAATTTAGAATAAAAACATTGGTTTCACACACATGTGTACTCCATCCTTGTTATTTTCAATATTTTCAAAGTTAAGTTACATTTTAATTTTTAATTTCACATATGATCATTAACTAATTTTACATCTAGGAAAAAATTTAGAGGCTATTTATAGACAAAAGGCTATAAGTAGTTTTTTTTCAATTTTGAAAATGGTTAATTCTATGAAAATATACATAGGTCAAATAGCCTCAATTTTATACAATTTCATAGTTTAGGATATAGATTCACCTTATAGATTATACTCAATCCTATTTTGGGACACAGATTCACTAGAGTTAATACACATGTATGGGTCTAAATTTTGAGTAAATTATATGAGACATGTATAGGTTAGTCTAGTATCGTTAGTTATATGTATGTATGTATGTATGAATGCATGCATGCATGCATGTGTGTATATAAATCATAAGGACTACCTAGGACACAATAACCTTAAGGTAATAATTATATTTTACTATGAAAATGTTTTGAATATTCTTTGGCACCACATGCTCTTCCTTCTATATGGTTTTTAATAACTAAAGAACTTAATAATAAATAATTTTCAAACCTAATGTTTATTTTATTTCTAGCATTAAATGTGGTACAAGTGGAATTAAAGATATGGGGATATAGGTTTAGAATTTGACCCATTTTTGAGTAAATTGGTATTGACATATTGAGGGGCCCCAAGGAAAAATTTAATGTTGGTCCAAGACATCACCCACACAATTAATAGAAGTTTATTGAATACATATGTGACAGTTTATCAAATTTTCTTGTTATATATGCAAAATATTGGTGGAATAAAATCTATGGTAGTCAGAAGCGAAACTATGGTAGTCAAAATATTGAGATGATAAGTTGGAAATAAAGGTGAAAACAATTTCTATGTTGGTTTCATTATGATTGAAAGGTATGAACTTGTGATTTTTTAGTTTTAAAGACTGAGAGTAGTTGTTTGCATACACAATCATCTGTCCTAAAATGAATAAATATAATAATAGGTTCCTTGAAAAACATTTGTTTAAATTTTATAATAAAAACACTATGCATGTTGGTTTTATTATAAATTTCATGTATATCTACAAATCTTTTCCTTAAACTCAAAATCTATGAAATGGGTATTATTGGGTTAGTTAGAAATAAGGTTGAAATGATCATGAGGTTCTATTACATTTATTAATTTTATTTAAAATAAGTATCTTGAATGCTATTATTCTCAGAGGAAATGAGTTTCATGTTTGTTTAAAATAAGTATGTGGTAAAGACCAATCATATAATATAATTCATTTTGTTCATTGTGCATTGTTTAAAACAAGTATCTTATAGGCCATTATTTCTCAAAGGAAATTGGTTTCTTGTTTGTTTAAAAGAAGTATGTGGTAAAGACCAACCACATAATATAATTCATTATTTTCTTTGCACACTTTTTAAAATAAGTATTTTGCATGCCATTATTTATTATTAGAGGAAATCACTTTATTTCTTCTTTAGCATTTAGGGTGGTAAAAATAAATATCAAAAAAATAATATATTAAACTAATTAAAACATTGAGACAAAAAATTAGGGTATAGAGTATAAATAATAAACCAACTATGGGACCATAGGGAAAAACAACTATGAAAAATGAGGATGACATAATTGAAAAAATATAATTATCACCTTAAGTTTATTATAGCCTAAGTGGTCCTTATATATATATATATATATATATATAGTCTTGTCGTATGGCCCCATAGTCAGTTTATTATTTATACTCTATACCCTATTTTTTTGTCATAATTTTTCTTATTATTAGTTTAATATATTATTTTGTTGGTGTATATATATATATATATATATATATATATATATATATATATATATATATATATATATATATATATATATATATATATATATATATATATATATATATATATCACTTACTCTCATGTATATCAACCTTCAACTATTCCAAACAAATAAGAAACTCTCTTTTCAAGGCCAACCCATGCAGGGTGGCAGTTACAAAACCCATTATATTGGCTTGAAATTCTCTTAAGAATGAATGAAACATTAAAACACTATTTACACACCTTCTAGGACCATTTCCAAAAGTTTACAAACATTAGATCACACACAAGACTCTAAAACACCCCATAATCTAGTCTAGGAAATTCAAAATTTTAAATTCTTGATTTTGGTGGGAAAAGTGAATAAAGCCTAGAAACACACTAGTTAAAAGAATATTAATGACTCTAATGCAACCTAGAATAACCTTTAAGACCCCTCACACCCAAAAAAGATCAAAAATGGTCAAAATGAATTCTAAAACACATTTACATTCTTTATTCATTAGTGATGCTTTGCATCAAAGTCCTTTTATGCTATAAAAGTACACAAAAAGAAAAAAAAAAACTTTTAATGCACAACAAGAATGAATCTTTCATACTATAAAATCTAACATAATAATTTATTATAATATTGATATGTGATTATATCTACACCTTTGGATTTGGGGGAAACAAAAGGCTTCCAAAAAATATCTATGCCCATGCCTGATAAAATGACTCATGTATGACCTTTGATAACTATTCACATTAAATCACATACCTTGCCTACTAAAACATACCTCATATAAAATAATTCACTTTTTCATGCTAAATGTTGTAGTCAAAACATGGTGTATCTAAATCTGTCTAATTAATGGATTCAAAAGAGTTTATTTATTATCCAGTAGTGCTTAAGATTGCATCATATCCTTTACCTGCAATTTTTTTAACTCCTAAACTTCCATTATATGAAGGTAAGGGAGATATAGAATAATATATTAGATCCTTTCTTATGGAATGTGTGCATTATGATTTCAATGATCATTTTATAACTAAATGTTTCTAAGAAGCCAAAACTATTACACCTTGAGTTAGTTTTATGATTTATCTATTAAATCAGTCAAAGCATTTAATTCATTAGAAGATTAGTTTTTCAAGTATTTTTATATAAACATTGATGTAAAGATTATATATGCACAAATTTATAAGATTAAACAAGGAAATAATGAAACTATAAGTGATTATGTACTTAATTACAATGCCATGCTTACCAAAATTACTAACACATTGGATGATAATGAATTAAAAGATATTTTCAAATGAAGTTTACTTGTACCTTTTCATTCATCATTTATTTTAAAAAAACTAGATTATTTGAGGAATTTTTCATACATAAAGAACAAACAAGGATAATTTAATAGTGCGTCATACATAAAATCATATCCACCTCCCAAGTCATTTGATTATTCATTAAATGGAATTATTGGTACAACTATTCAAACTACTCAATCACATCCTATTATTACTTTTGATGATAGTAAGATAATGGATGGTGATTATGATTTTCATGCCTTATGTATATGAGAATATATTTTTTATATAGATATTATATTTTAACCAAAGCTATAACCAGTTTGGGATAAAATCAGGGTCGTAGATCCCCAAGTGATCATCTATCACAAGTACCATATTTACCAACAATGGCCACAACCAAATCAAGAATACCAATGAACGACCATACCTAGCCCAAGAATCCCAATGATCAGACACATCTAGCATCTGATACCATAATTATATTTTAACTTTGGTGGTGATTGAATCAACCAAGATATTTCACCAATTCAACCACATCTCATTGGTGTATACAAGAATATATTGATCAACAACTTGTTCATAGTTTTGTAGTTGATAATCTAGATCAAGTGAGAATGCATGCATAAGGAAATCAATCCATTAATTAGGTTACACACAACATGATATAAAAAAAACATACAAAAGTGTCAAGACTTTTAATGGGAATAACAAACCACTTTGGGACACAATGTGTTATCTCTTTAGGCGGGACCTATTTTACTATCTACACCTTTTATAGTTTTACAACATACTAAGGTGTTTGAAATGTTATTAGGATACCCTTGGTTAAATTTTTTTTAGTTTTTTATTTATATACACATAATATTTTTATTTTTATCATTTACTAACACTTTCTCTTGCAACAACATGTCAATCTTTAATCTCCCATACTGCACACCTTAAAGGGTGCACCGGGAAAGGTGTGTTCAAGCCTTTGGTGCTTTACAAGAGATGTTGTTATATATGTCATAATCATATATTTTATATACCCAATTTAGCTTCCTTAGATTTTCCTTTCTACCTACTTCCTTCCATCATATCCTAAATTATGTTAGGTCCTTCATTTCTACTGCATCAATTAGACTGATGTATTTTATTTAACACATATTTCCATTTTATAATGTATCAACCTAATTGATGTAGTTCTGAGTTGATATTCCTAGAATTTGTATTGCTTCAGCTTGGCCAATGTACTTGAGTGTCAACTAACTCATCCAAATTGCATCAAGTTAGCTAATACCATTGGATAAGTCTAAGTTTGACCACTTAACAAATATATAAAAACCATATTTTATTCCTAATTATACACACACATTATTTCACACTTATCTACTCTACTTATACTCTCATTTTTTCCCTAATTCCATTTGGAGGAGCTATACGTATAATATTATCTTGAAATAAGCTTTTCTTGTGGAAGTCTTGGAGATTTTTTATGAGGTCCTTAATTGGCTTAGATCATATTATCCATCCTTTAAGGTATTCACAACCATAATAATATCTTTCAAAGCACCATTTTCCAAGGGGGATATTGAGGCTTGATGGGTCCTCATCAAGGTAAGTATTTCTAACCTTATGCTCTTTCCTTTATTTCATTTAGTAGGTAGATGTTGCCTATTGCTTAGTAGATAAATGTGTGTGTGTGTGTGTGTGTGTGTGTGTGTCCTTGTCTATAATTTCTCCACACTTATAATTATTTTGGATATAGGATTATTTGGACTTGCCATTTATACATTTTATGTAGCATATGCCCTTATTTTCTTACCATGGCTCTTTACCCATTTTGATTATTCCCCTTTCCCCTTAGTTTACTTTAATTTTATCACAAAACTAATTACATTTCCTCTAGTAAATAATTTTTATTTATCATTATAGGTATAGTTTTAAATATTTTCTCATGTCATAGGTCTAAAGGATTTGAAAGCCTTCCATTTGACATTAGTGAGTAGGCACCCCTATTTATAGGTTTATAGATTCACACTTGGTCACAAACCAAACATAACATATAATTTGGATCTTTGATTAACATTTTTTGAGTCTAGATCTTTAGAGATAGGATAGTTTTAGGCTAATCCTATCCCGTTACATACATTCCAGTGGACTCAACATGAATCTTAAAATTTTATTCACCTTTCAAGTAGACTACATTGACCATTTATATATAGTTTTGTGCCTATTTTTCCTTCCAACAAACTACATTGGATAACTTGATACTATTTTGTGTCTTGTTTCCTTTACATCAGACTACATCGACCAGCTTGAAATAGTTCTATCTTAACCTTCCTCTTCCAAAAAATTGAATCGACCAGCTCAATGCAGTTTCCTTCCTATCTATAAATGACATCAGATAACTTGAGTCATCTTATGTTTTCACATACTACATCGATCAACTGATATAATTTTATTTTGGGTTTACAACTACTTCAGCTAGTACCAATACACTTTTGTTTGTTTCATTTTTAGCATAATCTAGTTATTTTTAGTTGATTACCTATTTATTTCAATTCATTGAATGATAAATTTTTTTTCCATTGATTTTTGAACTTTATTTCCTATTTGTTTAGATTTCCTTACAGATTATGTTCTAGTAGTATATAAAACCTTAGGAGCTATCACTTTTGGCTAAAAAGTGACCTATTTTACTAGCACCATGAAGTGAGGGATATCATTCCAAAATTCAAGATCTAAATAGTACTAAACATAGAATTTAGTTTCCACATGGCTCATGGTATATAAAAAATGCCCGAAGTTCCTTTTTATTGAACTTAGGAATACAACCATCTATTTTATAGTGTGGTGAAATATGAGAGGAGTGTATTACCTTGGGAAGTTACTCTCAGTGTACCCTTGAAACTGGGGTTGGTGGGCTACAAGCATAATTAACCTCTATAATTAGTGTTCTAAAACATTGGAAAAAAAATAATTAATGAGAAAGTAATTATATTTGAGAGCCTACATTATTAATAAAATCCTTTTAGCATCTACCTAATCTTCTTTTTGAAGAATTAGTTAGATGTCATTTTCTACCTAAATTGTTTGTTGTATTACATACAACATAAACCAACATCAATACAATTTTATGTTGTGTGTTATAAATACATCATCCAACTCAATACATTTATTTGTGTTTCTAGACTAAAGTATCCAACCTAATATAGTCCCATATGTTTTCACCCTAATTGTATTAGCCAACCTGATACATTATAAATTTTTTCAGCTCACAACCAACTGTATCGACAATATTATTATAGGTTCCGATCTCATTTTTAGATTGAATCAACCAACTTGATATAGTATATTTTACTATGGTCTTATCTTTTATAAGACATCATATAAATCAATACAATATGTTTTTGATATAATATGTTTTACATTGTTATTATCCTCTATACAACATTGACTAGCTTGATATAATCTACTTTTTGCCAATACTCACATTACTACATCAAAAAACTTGATACAATATAATCTAAGTAGCCACTAATAGTGACACATTTTCTCATAAAATGAATTGACTAACCTGATATAGTATATCCTAATATATTCATAAACCAACTGCATTATCTTGGCCAATACCATTAGTAATCTATAAACAATCACCTTTTCTTATTAGCCTTACAATCTAGTCAACATCATGATGTCACCTCTTAGGATATTCCTTGATAGACTCAACCCATTTATATTATACAAGGGTTATTAATTCCTTCCTTCTTTATCCACCATTGAAGACAACTCTTCATAATGCAAGTTTTTTCAAAATCATTCTAGATCTATCTCATGTATTATGGTATAAATTAACCAAAATAATGATCTATATGATTCCCAAATTTTTAAGAACCTTAATGAAAATATTTACACCCCACTCAATAATGGTGTTTTTAAATAAATTCATTCCTCCTCTACCTCTATATAAGTTAGGGAAATTCTATCACAATAGGATGAATCAAAAAAACAAAATGCCATTTATTACATCAATTATGACTTGATAGACTATGAGACCCTTTACATGAAATTGGATCACAAATGGTCTCACCATTTATTTCATATCTAAATTATTCAACATTACATTCTTTATAGACCACTAAAGCTTTCCTACCTAATTATAAAATTGGAAAATGTATGGTAATCCTAATGGAGTTTGACTTAATAGTTATTACCCAAAAAATTGTTAAACTCCAAGTGATCATTGATAAAATTACTTTCACTGCTCTCTTACCTATGATTCAACTTTAGGACACTCTTCCCAATGAGGAGATCATTTTTATCAAATGTCTTAACCAAGAATTCTCTTTCAAATACTATTTTATTAATTTCAGGGTGGATATCGCGGCACATACCCTAATTCATCATAGAATAATTACCTGAAGTTATGATCAACTTACATGAGAGCACTTGGACACTTCACTTTGATGGAGCCAAGTGACTTTAAGAATTTTTGGCAAGTTATGTCTTAGCTAAACCTCATGGTCAAATCATTCCTTAGATTTTATATTAAACTTTGATATCACCAATAACATTGCTGAATATGAAGCTCTCATTCTTGGGATGCAAGATGACATATATTTATACATTCCATACTTACATGACTTAAGATATTCATAGATTATATGCACCAAGTCAGTGAGAATATTGATGAAAAAGTGAAAATATCATCGCATATCACCTACTTGTCTCTTATCTTACTAAAGGGTTTACATATTTCACCATCAAAATAATTCCATGATAATAAAATGTTATATCCAATTATCTTGATTTTTCAACTTCCCTTTTTTATCCTCATCAGGAATCACATGAATCCTATTTCCTCATCCATATAAGGAAATCTCCATCTAATTTCTAGTTTAAATATTATTTTATCATTTTACACATCAAAGTTATCACTACTTGACAAAGCCCATGGTACAAAGACATCATTCGGTTCATTGAAAATCATAATTATCCTCCTAAGTTTGATTCCCATGAAAATACTAGACTTCACAAGCAAGCTTGAAAATACACACTTAGACATAACATCCTTTATTATTAAAATGTTGAAGGTAACTTACTCTATTATATTACTCAAGATGAAGATCCATATAATCTTGATCAAGCACATGGGGGAATTTGTTGTGTCCATTGTATTAGATATGCTACAACACATAAATGCCTTCACATGGGATAATTTTAGATTACTTGAAAAACATGCCATCACATTTGCTAAAAAGTGTAATCCTTTCTAACTCCATAATGATCTAATTCAATCATCCTAGAATGAGATATAAACTTTGGAATCTCTTTGACTATTATCTATGTGGGGATTAGATCTCATTATCAAGTTACCTAGATCACAATATATCCATGTATTCATTATTACCACCACATAATACTTTACCGAGTGGATATACTATATGCTACTTGTTAATGTTATTGGAATCACCATTTACAAATTCATTTTTAACTAGATCACATGTCATTTTGAGATTCATCACACCATAATATCTGATAATGGTGTGAATTTCAAAAATAAAAACATAAAACAACATGAAAAATTTAAAATCATGCAAAATTTTTCCACACTTTATCACTCCTAATGCAATGGCCAAGATAAAGCCACTAACAATATCCTTAATAAGATCTTGCAAAAGACTATTAATAATTATCATTTTGACTAGCATCTCTCATTCTAATTGGCATATCAAAGTTTTATCTTTCACTTTGGGATTACTGTACTATCATTATTACTACCACTGGGGCAACTCCCTTATCTTTAGTTTATGGATACAAAATCATCCTACCATTAGAATTTGAGTTACCTTCCTTGTATATTTCTCTTCATGGCATCATTATATTTGGATAAATTTGTGAAGTCTATCTTCATGACTTACTTATCCTTGATGAGTGATGTATGGATGATTTACAATATAATCACCAATACAAAGATCACATAGATAAACAACATAACAAACAATTAAAAGTCCATACTTTCAATGTTGGAGACTTAGTGATTATGTTATATCACATTCATGACAAACAAGGCAAGTATGCCTAAATGTGGTGGTGTTCTTACTTAGTCAAAGGAATCCTCAAACCTAATACCTATAAATTGTAAAAAATTAAGGACACATCTTGAAATAACTAAATAATGCTTAGTTTTAAAAGAATTACTTTGCTTAATTACATGTTTATCATCTCTTTTCTTTTTTGCATAATGTTTCATTTTCATTAATTTTTATTTGCATGTTTATAGTTTGATATATATGAATTTATTTATTTATTTATGTATGTATGTACATTTTAATTTATTTATTTATGTATGTATGTATATATGTATGTATGTATGCATGCATGTATTTATGTATGTATGTTTATAGAGCTAACTTATCTTGCAAGTTCAACTTTAATTTCTACACCTCTAATTTTCCTTTTCTACACATTAGCTTAAAGGCCTATCTTAGGTCATTAGGTCTCTCTCTATATCTTACTTACACCTCTTGGTTTATTAGTTTCTAAGTTTCATTGTAATATCTTAGATATGACCAAGCCTTCCTCATAAATTCCCATACTTTAATTAGTTATCTATTATTACTTGTTTTTCATTCTTTGTTTTTAATTCATTTTATACAGCCCCTTTAGGGTTATTTTTTTATGCCCCGGGAATTTTTCAGTTGTGAGTTTCATTATAAGACATTGGATAGGACCATGCCTTCCTCACAAACACCCATCATGTCACTTCCATAGATTGCTTCAACTCCCAACCTTAGCTATGTATCTTTCTCAAAAGATAAAATAATGATCGAGAGTAGGTCTTTCCTCACTTAGAGCAATTTATATTTTTTATGGTCAAAATCTAGTAGTCTATCTTCACGTCCTTATTTTACATATATCATTTATTATGATAATGATTCATGGCTTCCTATCATTGTATCAATTTCCCTTATACGTTTTTTTCACTTGGGGTAACTCAATCATTTTATGCTCATTTCCATCATTATTTATATATCATTATCCCTTTAGGCTCACCAAGTTTAGTTTTGATGTTGCACTCTTTTCTAATGTGCAAGTCTAGGAGTCATAAACACTATGATATTTAGGTCCTCTTTATAAAATAAGTGTAAGTTATCTTCTGATGGTCATATTTAACACCCATGTTTGGTTTTTTGAGTCTATTTGAAGGAGGAAAACAAAAAAATTCAAAATATTTAAAAGCCATATCATAATAAAATGAAATGTTAAAATGCATATTACATCTTAAAAGTTAGATCACACCAAAAGATGTGATCTTTGTTTGGATGATATCTTATCTTAGTTGAAGCTTAAACTCCATAATTGGCCTCATGATATAGATGATGCCCATTAGGGTGTGGTAGGGTAGTATTTTGAGTTAGGAGGTCTCACTATATACCATAATATCTTATTACATCCTAGTGCCATGTAATTTCTCACACAAGTACCCACTCTTCGTAGTAGACTGAAAAATATGTAAGGGGTCATAAGGAGCAGGGAAAACATTGTGGTAAGGTAAGATTTTTTTTAATTTTCATACATAATATCCTTCATGTGATGATATCTCTATACTTCACTTTTTATCCTAAGCTTACATTGTTAAGTAGGGTTCTTTAGGGCCATCTATGTTGAAACCCCCTAGTCTTACCAACTCAATATGAGTGTCTTATTTCTAATAAAGATCATGTTTTCACCTTAGTAACACACTTATTCCCCCATCACCCAGTTCATTTCCCCATTGAGATGAATAATTTAATCTAAATCATTTTATTATCTTCTTCACTTCCTATTCTATATTCCTTTGTGACATGGTACAAGTATGGTATTTTTAGTTTATCCATTTTTAGAATAGAAGTTACATCTTTGAGGTTTTGTGAGATGATCTCTTTGTAATTACATGATATTTATAGGATTTATCTTAGTTATGTTTTGGGACCTTGAGATTTATATTTTCCATTTTTTTAGACCATTTGGCCCTATTTCTTCCATTTCCATCTTTGACCTAGTATAAATTGTTACTTCTCTTTCACATATGTTTTTTACTTTAATCACTTTATGTTTTTCCTTCTTTGTTTGAGTATGGATTATTAATTCTCTTACATTTTTGTTGATATCATTATTAATTTCCATGTGTTTGTAGTTTGATTGTTAATTTTATTTATTTGGATACCTTTTATGGTTCTTCGATCATTAGTAGCCTTGGATTTTTGGCCACCCAAATTTCCTGTCTATCATTTTCATTTTCCTTGATATTTTTGTTCTAAAATAGACCTTATAATTATGTATTTCCAAATTTAAAAATGATTTATTAAGTTTTTATTATTTTCTATTTACTTTGGCCTTCCTACATTTGCTTATTTTTCTCTCATCCTTTTATCCCTAGGGTTTGTTCTATACAGTTACTACACCCTCCATAATTGAGACTATGATTTTAGCATGAAACCATTCATTGATAAAATTAAGATAAGGCTTGTATATGGAAATTTAATTTAATATCAACATTTATTTCCATACTTCATTTGAGTTATCTTAGTTATTGTGTTTCTATGTTCTTTCATGAAGCACTATCCCATGTTACACTATTGTGACACATGATGAGCTATGGGTGGGACATATGTGTACACATAATATTTTTTATTTTTATAAATTATTGATGATTTATCATAAATAAACCTATCAAGATTAAATATCCCCATTTTCATTCCTTAAAAGGTGCACCCAAAAATGGGCAGGTAGGCATTTGGTGCTTTTCAAAAGATGTTTCTATCTATGTCATGATCATATCATTCTTATACCCAATTAGCTTCATCAAGTTTGAATTTATACATACTTATTTACATCATATCCTACTTAGTTTTGTTAGTTCCTTAATTTAATACTACATCATCCAGGCTGATGTAGTCTATTCAGCCCATGTTTCCCTTCTATATTGTATTAGGTCAATGCAGTGCTAAGATGGTATTCATAGAATTTGTTCTACTTTAGCTTGGTTGATGTATTTGAATGTCATTTGACTCCTTTAAAATGCATTGAGTTGGTCGATACCATAATTTAAGTTTTATTTTGATCACTTGAACACTATATATATAGTCATGTTTCATTCCTAATAATACACATATTATTTCACACTTATATGCTCTACTTATGCTCACACTTTTGACCTTATTCCATTTGGAGCAGCTATACGTATAATCTTGTCTTGAAGGAATATTATCTTGTTGAAGTATTGGATATTTTATAGAATGTCCTTAGTTTTATTAGAGCCTATTGCATATCCTTTGAGGTCTTCACAACCACACCGATCTCTTGTAAAACACCATTGACCAAGGGGGAGATTGAGGTTTGACAGGGCCCCGTCAAGATGTGTGTTCCTAACTTTATGATCTTTCCTTTATTTTATTTAGTAGGTAGATGTTTCTTGATACTTAGTATATGTATGTGTGTGTCTTTGTACATAATTTATATACATTTATACTTAGTGTGGTTATAGGATTTTTTGGACTTTCATTATCCATTTTAGGTTGCCTAGGTCCCTATTTGCCTACCATGGCTCCTTGCACATTTTTATTATTACCCTTTCCACTTAGTTTAATTTTACATTACTTATACTACTTGAATTAACTCTATTCAATTTTTTTGATCTACAATTAGAGATCTAGTTTGAGATATTATCTCATGTTATATGCCTAAAGGATTTGGAACCCTTCCCTTTGATATTAGTGTGTAGATAGCCCTATTTATAGGTCTATAAAACCACACTTGGTCATAACCCAAACATAAAATATCATTTATATATTCAATTAATATTATTAAACTATAGATATTTAGATATTGGATAGTTGTAGGCTAATCCTATCCCATTTCCTATAATACCTTCCACAATACATAGATGCTTAAATTACATTAATTGAAATCAAGTTGTTATAATATTTGGAATCATATATGAGCACCCTATAAAATATATAGTACCTCCCCTTATCCATAAACCAACATATTAAAATGATACATCCATGCAATAAATAATCACATTTATAATTATTTCACCTAGACAAGAGATATTTATATTCAATCATTTTAAAAACAAGTGCAAAAGTCTTAAAAGCAACCAGTGAAAAATAAAGCATACTAGAAAAAGGGGTCAAGTTCCCAATAATCACAATCACATGCAACATATTATAACCTAGTAATACATGAATATCAACATGCTCAAACAAAATCAAAAAATTTGGCACAATATTCTACTAGTCATCCTCAAATATCAAACCATTTTACATCTCATACTACTACTCTTCCTGCACAAGATTACATAAGTAGTGATCTAGATAGTTTCATTACAACACATGATTAATTTTGTGACTCTAATCCATGAAAATTTAGCATAGTACATTAATGAAATGTGATCCTTATACCAATTATTAAAAATTATTATGACTCTCACCTTGATGGGATAATTGGTTAGCACTTGCATTTCAAATATTCAAATAATTCCAAAAAATAAAAGACTAATTATACATAGCTTTTCAATTATTTAATTATGCTATTATTATACCTATCACACATGTGATTGATGTTATAAATTCATAATACCTCCGATATTACTAAATTTTTGTCCTCTTACATTTTATTTTTCACTTTCCAGATCTGAATGGCCTAATACAACAATCTATACTACCATATTTTGGAAATTACCTTATTTTTTCATAGTTTAAACTGAGAAAATTACATTTTATGACAAGGAAAATATTAATTAGTATGAGTCAAAACCAATTACCATTACTATCTTGAGTTTGTCAATCTTGTCTTGTACCTTCTTTCATATAAAAATAAAAAAACTAGGCACACAAAACCTTAATACATCCAATTTTTTGATATTTCACTTAGTTCTAGTATCCATAATTGTACTCATTTATACAAAATATTAATTTTCATATGATATGCTACTTATACATGCATTTTATATACATTTGAAAATGTACATTCAATGAGATGTAGATGTACAATCATTCCTCTTCACATCTATTTAATTTATTACATGCTTCTTGTTGATGCCTAAATGTGTATCACAGGTGCCCAAAGTGTTTAAGAAACACTTATAATTTTAGAATTCCTAAGAACTCAAAGCATGAGATAAAAGTTGTGGTAAGCCTATTATCTTTGATGGAATAGAGGTGGAACAAGTGGCTATTTCACAATATTTATAATATTTAGTGGTTGGGAGCCATCATGGCCAAATAGTAGATCTATGTAAAATATGCAGTATACTATGCTAAGGATGGTGAATCATGATCAAGAACTAATCTAAGGATTAATCTAAGATCTATATTTTCAATGATAGGCTAAAATAAAGTGATTTGGTTAAAAAAGGAGAAAAAGAAAGGGTAGGGTAGAAAAGAGATGTAACTGATCTTCATTCCAAACATCATGACAAAGTTCAAATATCATCCAGGTATGCACTTAACTAATGTGTAATGTGAAACAACTTAAGTCCAAATCCTATCATACATCAGGCAAGATTCTAAGGAAGGTGGAAATAATAAAAATAAGAACATGGTTCACTTTAAAGATTTACCCCTACAAGAAAAAACATTATCCCAAATGCAAGAAGAGTAAAGGAAATGAAATGAACCTAAACAATTTCAGTCGACCTAGCATTGGCACAAGTTAAAAACTCTAAAATTAAAAGATGCACACCAAGACTTCACAAGAACCATTCAAATCTAGAAATAGGAACAAGCAAGTGAGAGAGAGAAACCATAATAAAAAATTACACAAATGAATATGGATAATCTTTGTAGAATTCCTAACTTGAATTTATTACTCAAAATGTTTACATAAGTTTTTTGGCTCAAAAAATCCTTACTCTTTTACAATTGACAATATTCCTTTTATAGAATGCAAGGAAGTATGTTGATTAGTCATATCCAATCACAAAATTACAAGTGTATAGGATAGGTGTCCTTTCTATTATATTCTAGAACAAATGATCTTTTCTAATGGATTGACCTATAAACAATGTGCTCTTACAAATTTCACATGTCTATACAACAAGAATATCCTATTTCAAAATATTATACAATGCTGGTTACAAAAGGAATATTCTTAATTAATCTAGATTTGGGACCTACTAGCTGATAAAGTCAAGGGGAGCTCCACATTTTCCTAGAAAACACTTTTCTAAGCTATTAGGGCTATGAATTTAGATCAAATTACTCACTAGTGGATCACACTTTGATTCTTGATTGAATTATGCTTGTATTGACAGTAGTTCAACTTCTCTAGCTTGATTTAAGGTGATGATAGGGTTGAAATAAAGATTTTTTGAAGGTTTTATCCATATTTTAATGGCAACATCCATTCAAACTATGAGGTACATGCCTTAGATCATGCCTTTATATTTTGCCCTGCCATGAGTCTATAAAATCTCTTAAATTGAATATTCTAGATTATGTGGATTTGATGTGGCATCTTTGAGGCTATACCACTTGGCACTTCCTTACGTGTTTTATACATTCTTCATTTCCATTCTATGTGGGATAACATGCTTTCACCATGTGGTGGTCCCTCATTTGCTTGGAGCTTAGTTGAAATTTCTAGCTTTACCTTACTCTATTAGATCATCTTCATCCAAGCTAATGCATGCCATTGGATCTTGATTTGAGAGGTGGACCACCATTGGATACTCAATATCCTTTAAATTCAAATAAACAATTTAATAGGTCAAAGTTGACATTCAAATGACTGTCAATGACATCCTCATGATCATCAATGATGTCCACATGACTGTCATAATTTAAACACATAATATTTTATTTATGATCATAACTTTGATGTTTGTGCGATTGTAAATGCCATCCTCATGATATTTAATGACATCCACACAACTATCACAATTTAAAACTATGTTAATTTTTGCTGAGCTTAATTTTGACATTCATGCGAATGCCAAAAGATGTCAATGTGACCCTCAAATCAACTTAACTCCCTAGAAGCTTGAAACTTGTAATTTTTTGGTTTACTCATTAAACATAAATGAAAAAGACTTGGCATATATAAAGTGATAGAATGTAGGGGTGCCACTTGGCAGTTTTGCATTGCTTTTGGGCTTTGACTTGTTAACTCTGTTGTGGGGTATTTGGGTTATTTGCATGGGGAAATTATTTTAGAACTTTTATCCACAACATGTATATTGTCAGTGGAATTGTTTCAATACTTTTGTCCAAAAAAATTGTTATGAAGACCAATTTCATTAGGTAAAATTTATAAATCAATTATCCTATGGGGTCTATTTCATCAAGAAAAATGCCGAAGATAAAAAGTCTGAAGGAATTAGTCCAAGGCAAAAATAAGGCCCAAAGGGTAATTTAGAAAAAGTTGAAGGGTAAGGCAAAAGGTCTAAAGGGTATTATTTTGGGGAAATGTTCCCAGCCAAAATGTTTGAAGGTGTATTCTTTCAAGAAAATTATCCTAGACAAAATGTCCAACACATTTCCCTCAAAGACCAAATCTTTGTACAAAATTTCTGAAGGGAAAATTTTCATGGAATAAAAGTTATGAAGGGTCAAAAATGCAAATTCAAAAAAGTTTACTAGACAAAATGCCCAAACAAAATAGGACTAACCCTTAGGATAAAACAAGTTAAATTAAGTCTATGACATATTTAAAGTGTTCCCATGTAAATTGTTCCTACCAATTTGAATTTAAATCAAGGAACCTAAGCTAGGGTTTCTTAGCCAAGGGGTTTAGGATGATCAAAGTGAATAAAACTTGAATTTTGATAGACCAAAGGCTAGTAAAAAGACCAGATTGAGATAAAACCATAAAATCTAGACATAGTCCATTCAAGGAAGGCTCCATTAAACCTACCATCTAAAAGACAAAGATCCAATGTTAGTAATTTCCCACAAGATTAAACTAGAATTATGCATAAATATGCTAACCATACTAAGTTTGGATGATCTTCAAATAAATAATATGAAACATGCTAGTGATACTCTGATCAAGTGACTTTTTAATTTTAAGGTACAAATTTGCATAATTTGATACAAAGGTCCCCATTTTAAAAAATGGGGGTATGCCGACCTCAATAAATGGCAACTTTTGGGGGAACATAGTAATATGTTAGAATTAATATAATTTGGTTTAGAAAAATAATTAATTTATATAATCCACTTGATCATTCACATTATTTAGATCAATTCATGGTTAAAACAAGTCTTGTACATGTAGACTTGAGATCAAACATAAAAACCTAGTCATGTTGTGTGGGTGCTTTGATTCCACTTATTTTTTGCCATGGGATTTAGGGTAAAACTTCCATATTTCATGACTTCAAACCTCAACATTGACTTATGGTAGATTTGGATGTTCATTAAGGATCAGACTTTTACTTAGGGAAGGCTTGACCATGGCTATGCTACCAACTAGGTGTCCATATCCCTGACAGACATGCCTTTGGCTCTGATTAAGGCCTTGTTCCACTACCAACCAAGCATCGATAGCCTCGATGGAGATTACCTAAATAACTTATAATTTAGAAATCTCTTTGAATTTTGCAATAAGTTTTTGTTTTTGTATTTTTTAGGTCATTTTTGGCTTTCTAGTAAAGGTTGAGAACCAAGTTAGCTAGGTTTAAGGATTTGGTCAAATGTTTGATCTTCAAACAATCACCTATGTTTGAAACCTTTATCTTAGGCAATGATATTTGTTAAGTATAAACATGACTTTGTCCTAATAGTTTAAACTTTCATTCCACATGTGTAATTCTTCTTAAAGCCAAGTTAGATTAAAACAATGTTTAAGATCTTATGGAATAATTAACCTACCCACTAGTCCTTACTATTTTTTCCAAAATATAACATACATCTTTCATTTTAAATCCATGGTCAACACTTGATTAAAGTTCATACCTGCATTATTGAACTTGTAGAGTTCTTGAGTAATTATGTAAAGCTTGATACGAGGTCTATCCAAAGGACTTATTATAAGAGAGGAACAAATCATAGGAATCAAAGGAATAAAAAGTAAAGGAAACAATAAAACATAATATACAGGTGCTATACTCAAATAAGGGATAGGAAGGAAAGAATAAGAAATAAATTAATCTAAGTCCTATACTAACTACATAAAGAACTTACCTCTAGGATCAAATGGAAAGTTATTTATCCTACTATAAAATATTGAGGCATGATTATTTCCATTCAGTAGCCCCTTCTTGTGGATAGGATAATTTACATGCTTGTGTCTTCTAGGTGATGCAACTTGGTTTCTTATTTCCATTCTCTAGTACATAGGTTGAAGATATGGGTTTAAAACCCAATCATCTTCATCCCAAATTATTATACTTTGTAACATGAGTGATAATTATGCTTTATACATAGATAGATAGTGGCTTATATCATCTTTACTCAATAATGGTAGCTCAACTGGCATCCTTAGATTGATGTTTTCATTAGGTTATTTTTGAGGTAGAAATAGACTACCAATATTTGCACAAAAATATTCCACATCACCCCAAAAGGCTTCTTCATCTTGATCAAGTGAATGATGCTCATCTAGAATCCTACCATCATAAACATGTTGGTCCCATACTCCTAACCTTTTGATGAATTCATATGACAATTCTTGATTTGTTTCACCCATTTCATCTTCATCCTTGATGAAAAAAGGCAACTCGTCTACCCAATTGAGTTCTAGCTAATCTAGTTTTGGGATTTATAGGACATCATTGCCTTCTTGGGACACCTCAATTTATTTCAATAAATCTTGGTGTAATTTCTAGCCATGGTCATCTTCTTTAGTATTATCCTCTATTACATTAGTGACTTTATATGAAGTGTCATCATAGCTATCTTCTGAAGATAAGTCAACTTGTATCTGATCTTGTTTATGGGGCTTCTTATCTTGAAGATTTGTTCCTTATTCTAGAGTATCTTCAGTTTCCCTTTGCTCTTCAAATGGAAAATCAAAAGCCTCTATCATGAAACCTTGAGATGTCCTTAAAAATCTATATTTACCTATAATATTTTCTTGGTTAGGCACAATTTCATTTTAATCCATTTCACCTGGAGATGTTTCAAAAACATTGTAATGATTAGCCAAATCTATATCACAAAAATTCATTTGTATATTTTCAGATGATCTATTATTGTTGTTATCATGAAAACTATTTAGATGCCTATTAAACCTTTGAGAAGCATAATTTTTGTTAGTGCCCTCTCCTATATTTCCTACTTATTTTTGCAATTGAAGAACGTTAGTGCTCTTTTTTTGGGCAATTTATAATATCAAGTCATTTGAATTTTTTGGTGTCTTAGTCTCATGAACTATAACATTACTACTAGATGTGGGCAATAGAGTTCCATGATTTTATGGATGAATCCCATTAATAGTGATATTTAAGAACCCTGGGTTTCGGCTAGGATATAGATGACTCAATAGTAATTGGTTCCAAATTGGAGGTTGGTTTAGAGTAGGTATATTTTTATTGGCATTAGGGATGGAGTATACCATTTGACCTTGGGGTTGCATCTAGTCATTAATGATCATAGCTTCAACATAAGCTAATGCTAATGTATTGATGACATTTACAGATCTTTTCAAGAACACAAAGGTCATAGGATACAAGGCATCCTTATATATTTCCAAGGCTAAAACCTCATCAAGTCTGTAAGGAGCTATAGTCCTACTAAATTTTTTTTGTAACATAGCATTGAAGGCTCTTATGGGCCCATTTTCATCCCTTTTCACTATGGTAAATTGATGGTACAAGACACAAGGACTAATAATTTTGCCAAATTGAATCAATGAAAATATTATTAAATTCATTCCAATTAGTAATGTAATTCTCAGGTAGGTTGAGAAACCAATCATATACAACATCTCTAAAAGTGAATGGGAATAATTTACATGCTACATCTTCATGAACTAAATTTAACAATCTTAAAGTAGCCTTGAATGATTTAATGTGTTCTTTAGTAGTGACAACATTATTAGGACTAAAAGAAGGCAAGCACCTTTTAGGATTTTGAGAAAGATCATGTACTATACCTGGCACATTTATTGAAGAACCATCTAACCAAGCCATACCTTAAACACAATAGCACCCTGACTTGGTGAAGTTGGTTGAGACCTTGAAATTTTATGCTCACCCCAGTCTCACTCTTGGCAATTTTGGCTTGTGACTTTGAAACCTATTTAAAATATGATGCATCAAACCAATCTTTTCAAATTATAATGATTAAGTTTATAGGTTAAGTCAAATTTTCACAAATACATGTAAAAAATGACTATATTTAACTAAATAATCTCAAAGATATGTCTAGACTGATGAATGAGAGGGATATTTACACCTCTAAGCATAAATAAGCTCAAATTTGTAAATAACTAGTCAATATTTATACAAAATTGCTATTACTAACCTTAAACATGGGGAATACACAAAGCATGAACTACCTTTACATGAATATCCATGGATCTTCAAAGAATATCAATCTTTGGCTAAAGGAAGCCCAAATACTAGTCTAAAACCATAAATATTGATGATCTTTAACACAATTGAGCAAAGGATCACATAAATATGAAAATAACGCACCAATCTTTGATCAAAACATACCAAAATTAATAAAGATTCTACAAATTCATAAAGTTCTGCTTAGGTCCTCCTTCTAGCACTAGTGAAGCCCCTCCTGTTGATGCCTAAATGTGTATCATAGGTGCTCAAAGTATTTTAAAAACTCTTCTCATTTTATAATTCCTAAAAACTCAATGCATGAGTTGTAAGTTATGATAATCCTATTATCTTTGATGGAACATAGGTAGAACAAGTGACTATTTCATAATATTTATAATATTTGGTGGTTGAGAGCCACCATGGCCAAAT
The DNA here is from genome assembly GCA_037957365.1 of Torreya grandis. NCBI lineage: Eukaryota > Viridiplantae > Streptophyta > Pinopsida > Cupressales > Taxaceae > Torreya > Torreya grandis. Next base: position 75,277 of record JARHVA010002266.1, read on the forward strand.
AGTAGATCTATGTAAAATATGAAATATACTATGCTAAAGATGGTGAATAATAATCAAGAACTAATCTAAGGATTAATCTAATATGAATATTTTTAATGATAGGATAAACTAAAGTGATTTGGTTAAAAAAGGAGCAAAAGGAAGGGTAGGGTAGAAAAGAGATGTTGATCTTCATTCTAAACATCATGACACAATTTAAATATCATCTAGGCATGTACTTAACTAATATGTAATGTGAAATAAATTAATCCTAAATCCTATCACATATCAGGTAGGCTTTTAAGGAAGGTGGAAATAATGCAAATAATAACTTGGTTCACTTTAAAGATTTACCCCTATAAGAAAACAACATTAGCCTAAATGAAAGAAGAGTAAAGGAAACAAAATGAACTTAAGAACTTTCAGTCAACCTAGCATTGACACAAGTTAACAACTTTTTAATTAGAAGATGCACACCAAAAATTCATAAGAACCATTCAAATCTGGAAATAGGAACAAAAAAGTGAGAGAGATAAACCATAATAACAAATGGCACAAATGAATATAGACAATCTTTACAAAATTCCTCTCTTGCATTAATTGTTCAAAAAGTTTATACAAGTATTTTGTCTCAAAAACTCCCTCCTCTTTTACAATTGATAATAATCATTTTATAGAATGAAAGGAAGTATGTCAGTCAGTCATATCCAATCACAAAAGTATAAGTGTATAAGATAGGTGTCCTTTCTATTATATTCTAGAACAAATGATATTTTCTAATAGACTGACCTATATACAATGTGCTCTTACAAATTTCACATGTCTATAAAAAAATAATATCCTATTTAAAAATATTATATAATATTGGTTACAAAAATAATATTCTTATTTTATCTAGATTTAGGACCCACTGGCTGATGAAGTCAAGTGGAGTTCCACGTTTTCCTAGGAAGCACTTTTCCAAGCTATCAAGGTCATTAATTTAGATCAAATTGCTCATAAGTGGATCACACATCGATTCTAGATTGAATTATGCTTGTATTGATGGTATTTCAACTTCTCTAACTTGATTTAAGATGATCATAGGGTCAAAGCAGGTCTTTTATAAAGGTTTTATTAGTATTTTAATGGTGGAAACCATTTGAACTATGAGTTACGTGCCTTAGATCATGCTTTTATATTTTTCCTTGTTACAGGTCTATAAAATATCTTGAACTAGATATTCTAGCTTATGAGGCTCTAATATGTCATCTCCAAGGTTGTGCCACTTGTCACTTCCAAACTTTTGCAACATGGTGGTCCCTCATTTGCTCAGGGCTTAGTTGAAAAGTCCAACTTTGCCTCACTTCATTGGATCATCTTGATCTGAATTAATGCATGTTGTTAGAACTTGATCCAAGAGGTGGATCACCATTGGCTGCTCAATATCCTTTGAATTCAAATGGAAAATTTACAAGGTTAAATTTAATTTTCACATGACCATCAATGACATCCTCATGACCATCATTTATGTCCACATGACTGTCATAATTTAAACCCATAATGTTTTATTGATGATCATAAATTTGATGTTTGCACGACCATCAATGATGTCCATGCAACTTTCATAATTTAAATCCATGTTATTTTATTTCTAAGCTTAATTTTAATGTTAACGTGAATATCAAAAGATGTCCACTTGACCATCAAATTGACTTAACTACTTGAGAGCTTGACACTTGTCATTTTTTGGTTTGCTCCTACAAACATAAATGAAAAAGACTTAACATATATAAAGTGCTAGAATGCAAGGGTGCCACTTGGAAGTTCTATGGGGTTTTGATTTGTTGACTCTGATATGGGATATTTAGGTTATTTTCATGGGGAAATTGTTTCATACCTTTTATCCACAACATATATATCATCGAGGGAATTGTTTCAGGCCTTTTGTCTAGGAAAATTATTTTAAAGACCAATTTTATCAGATAAAATATCTGAAGCAATTATCCTATGGGGTTTATTTCATCAGGTAAAATACCTAGGACAAAAAATATGAAGGAATTAGTCTGAGGTAAAATAAGGCTTGAAGGGTATGTTTTTTAGGGCAAAGTGCCCATAAAAAAATCTTGAAAGGCCATTCCAAAAAATCTCAATGGGTAATTTCAAAAAAATTGAAGGGTAAGTGAAAAAGGTATGAAGGGCATTCTTTTGGGGAAATGGTCCAAACCAAAATGTTTGAGGAAATATTCTTTTAGGGAAATTATCCTAGACAAAATGTTTGACACATTTCTCCTGAAGACCAAATCTTTGCACAAAAGTTTTGAAGGGTAATTTTTTGCAGAACAAATGTTCCAAAGGGTCAAAAATGTAAAGTATAAAAAGTTTATTGGATAAAATACCCAAACAAAATAGGACTAAGCCATAGGATAAAATAAATTAAAATAAGTACACAACATATTTAAAGTGTTCTCATGTAAATTATTCCCACCAATTTGAATTAAAATCAAGGATCCCAAGCTAGGGTTTCTTGACCAAGAATTTCAGGATGATAAAAGAAAAAGTGAATTCAACTTGTATTTTGACATACCAAAGGTTAGTAAAAAGACTAGATTGAGATAAAACCATAAAATCTAGACATAGTCCATTCAAGGAGGGATCTATTAAACCTACCATCTAAAATACATAGATCCAATGCTAGCAATTTTTCACAAGATTAAACCAAAATTATGCATAAATATTCTAACCATACTAGGTGTGGATGATCTTCAAATAAAAAATGTGAAAGCATGCCAATGATACTCTGATCAAGTGAATTTTTAATTTTAAGGTATAAATTTGTATAATTTGACACAAGGGCCCCCATTTTTAGAAATGGGGGTATGTTGACCTCAACACTTCTCAAATTTACAAAATCACATATATAGTGGTGGTATCTTGCTCATACATGGCCATGTAATCATTTTTAGTCCATACTTTACCTAGACACATGTTATAAATTGTTCATATCCCTTTCTTTTCTTATACTTTCAAACCCATAGTTTTTATTAGCTTCTTTGATTCTAGTATAGAAAATTCAAAAAATAGAAAAAAAGATTAAAATTTTTCAAAAATAAAAACACATTAAAATATTTAAAAAATACAAAATTAGGATGTGAGCATGATTAAAAAGATAAGTTTACATAATTTTTAAATTTTATTTATGTCATGATTGGTAAATATCATACTCTTTTTATATCACACATGTATTTCTCTTGTATTCATGATTGTTATGTAGGGCACACATATTTCACATGGACTAAGATATTGGACTTGCCTCTTCCTAGTATCCTTACTAAAATTGGGGCATATTTTCCACACATTACAGTATTTAAAATTTTTACCATTATATGACTCATATACGATTGATCTATATACTCTTTAACAAATGTCTTGCTAATATCTATATATTACATTATGTACATCAATATGAAATTTTTCTTAGATATGTTCACATCACATTTACATGGTGTTGTATACCAAATTTTAATTATATGGTTGATTGATTCTATTACTTATACATAGTATATTAGATATTTATTGTCTATTATGTATGGACCTTGGACCTTATGTGAAAATTTGTTTAACATCTCTATGAGATCATTGTTTGGCTAGTGAGACTTGTGAACATGTCCATTATTTTTGGCCCTTGGACATGTGATTTGTACAACATTTAAACATGTAACTTATTTGTGAAATTATTCATGTCTTTGTGTGTGAAATGTTTTCTTATGTGACATTTGAACAAGTCCCTTGTGTGCATACCTTGGCTTTATTTTATGACATTTCAAATTTTTATGTTTGTGTGCTTGTTGTTATTATTAAGTTTGATGAGTTACATGATACATATCATGCAATTACTAATGCTAAGGATTATAATTTCATAATTTACTATTATGAGCTTCAATGATACATTTTTATAGGCATTACTTCATATGTTACATACATGATTCAAATAGTACATATCATACTATGTTGACATAATTTTCACATATGATACATTATTCAATGATTAAATATTATTATGATTGATACAAATAAATTATCTTTTGATATGAGTTAATTTTAAGATACACATACCCTTACCTCAAAAGGGGGGCATTTCAGTGGACTTTTCATACATGAGATAAGCCTCTTCAAACAATTTTTTTTGGGTACAAAATTCAGCTTCAAAGGTTTTAAAATGGTTCAAAATTCAATTATTGGTAAAGATTATGGGGGAATATGCCATGCATATATACTCCAATTATAATAAAAAAGTATAAATTCTTCAATTTTGGGTGCATGATAAAGGTTCATGCACTACATTCAAATATAATTTATAAATTTACACCTAGAATTAGTTACATATTCTACATTTGTTAAAATGGGGAATTATATAGATTCATACACATTGTACTATTTTTCAAATTCAAGAGGCATGATATAGATTGATGCCATATTTTTAATGTTACTTTCTATCTATGAATATGGTAGGAGCATAAATTTCCTCCATTATCCCTTGATCTTGAATTTAAGAATTAAGGAATAAAATGACAATTAAATATATAATATATATATACAATGGTTTATTTATTTAACATGCATATTATATAACTTAGAGTTTAAAAACACTCTAGTAATATTTTCTATGAATACATTATGTATTCCAACCCATTTCATATTTTGAGGTTATAAAGACAAATAATGAAAATTGAGGTTTTTGCATTCCTCAATGGGTTTCATTTTATATATAGGTTCAATTCAAATTGGGGCTTAACCATCCTCAAAATTTACCACTGGTTTAGCTAAGGAACCAACCCCTCCAAGTTCTTCATGGGAAGCACCAATTATCTAAGGCTTCAAATAAACATCATCTTCAAGAAACTTTACAAGAAAAACATTGGTTTCACACACATGTGTACTCCTTCCTTGTTTTTTTTAATATTTTCAAATTCAAGTTACATTTCAATTTTTAATTTCACATATAAGCATTAACTACTTTTACATCCAAGAAAAATTTTAGAGGCTATTTATAGCCAAAAGTCTATAAGTATATTTTTTAAATTTTAAAAATGGATAATTCTATGAAAATATGCATAGGTCAAATAACCTCAATTTTATACAATTTCATAATTTGGGACAAAGATTTGCCTTATAAATTATATTCAATCTTATTTTGGGACATAGGTTCACCAGAGTTACTATACATGTATGGGTATGATTTACCAAGAAATTATATGAGACATGTACAGGTTAGTTTAGAATTGTCAGGTGTGTGTGTGTGTGTGTGTGTGTGTGTGTGTGTGTAAATAATAAAGACCACCTAAGACACAATAAGCTTAAGGTAATAATTATATTTTACTATGAAAATATTTTGAATATTCTTTGGTGCCACATACTCTTCCTTCTATATTGTTTTTAATAACTAAAAAACTTAATAATAAATAATTTTCAAACCTAATGCTTATTTTATTTCTAGCAGTAAATGCGGTGTAGGTGGAAATAAAACTATGAGTATTAAGGTTTAGATTTTGCCCCATTTTTTAGTGAGTTGTCACTAGCATATTGAGGGGACCAAAGAAAAAATTTAATGTTGGTCTAACATGTCACCCACAAGATTAATATACGTTTATCAAATATATATGTGATGATTTCTCAAATTTTATTGTCATTTATGCAAGCTCTTGGTGGAAACAAAGCTAAGATAGTTGGAAGCAAAGCTCTAGTAGTCAAAATATTGGGATGAAAGGTTGGATTTAAAGGTGCAAATAATTTCTAAGTTTGTTTCATTATGATTGAAAGGTATATACTTACATTTTTTAGTTTTAAAGACTAAGAGAAATTGTTTGCATGCATAATCATTTGTATTGAAATGAATGAATATAATAATAGGTTCCCTGAAAAAAAATTGTTTAATTTTTTTTAATGAAAACACTGTGCATGTTAGTTTTCTTATAAATTTCATGTATATCTACAAATATTTTCCTTAAACTCAAAATATATGAAATGAGTATTTTTGAGTTATTCAAAAATATGTTTGAAATAATTATGAGGCTCTATTGCATTTATTGATTTTGTTTAGAGGAATTATATTACATGCCATTATTTATCAGACTTTCTTGTTTGTTTAAAAGAGGTATGTGGTAAAGACCAACCACATAATATAATTTATTTTGTTTTTTATGCACTGTTTAAAATAAGTATCTTGCATGCCATTATTTTTTAGAGGAAATTAGTTTCTAGTTTGTTTTAAATAAGTATGTAGTAAAGACCAACCATATAATGCAATTTATTTTGTTCTTTGCATATTGTTTAAAATAAGTATCTTGCATGCCATTATTTCTTAGAGGAAATCAATTTCTTGTTTGTTTAGAGTTTAGGATGGTAAAAATAAATATTAAACAAATAATATATTAAACTAAGTAAAATATTGTGATAAAAACTCAGGGCATAGAGTATAAATAATAAATTGACTATGGGGTCATAGGATAAGACAACTATGAAAAAGGAGGATGACACAATTGAAAAAATATTATTATCATCTAAAGTTTAATGTGTCTTAACTGATATATATATATATATATATATATATATATATATATATATTATTTCCCTATAGATCCATATTCATTTTATTATTTTTAATCTATACCCTATTTTTTTCACAATTTTTTCTATACTTAACATATATATATATATATATATATATATATATATATATATATATATATATATATATATATATAGAAAAAATTGTGAAAAAAATAGGGTATAGATTAAAAATAATAAAATGAATATGGGTCTATAGGGAAATACTATATATATATATCACTTAAGACACATTAAACTTTAGATGATAATAATATTTTTTAAATTGTGTCATCCTCCTTTTTCATAGTTGCCTTATCCTATGACCCCATAGTCAATTTATTATTTATACTCTCTCTCTCTCTCTCTATATATATATATATATATATATATATATATATAGAGTATAAATAATAAATCGACTATGGAGCCACAGGGAAAGACAAAAAATTAAGGTATAGAGTATAAATAATAAATCGACTATGAATCCATAGGGAAAGACTATATATATATATATATATATATATATATATATATATATATATATATATATATATATATATATATATATATATATATATATATATATTCTTTCCCTATGGCTTCATAGTCGATTTATTATTTATACTCTATACCTTAATTTTTTGTCTTTCCCTGTGGCTCCATAGTCGATTTATTATTTATACTCTATACTTTGATTTTTTGTCACTATATATTTATATATAGTGACAAAAAATCAAGGTATAGAGTATAAATAATAAATCAACTATGGAGCCATAGGGAAAGAATATATATATATATATATATATTGACAAAAAATCAAGGTATAGAGTATAAATAATAAATCAACTATGGAGCCATAGGGAAAGACTATGAAAAAGGAGGATGGCATAATTGAAAAAATATTATTATCACCTTAAGTTTAACGTGTCTTAAGTGGTATATATATATATATATATATATATATATATATATATATATATATATATATATATATATATATATATATATATATATATATATAGAGTCTTGCCCTATAGCCATATATATTAGTTGATTTATTATTTATACTTTATACCTTTATTATATATATATATATATATATATATATATATATATATATATATATATATATATTGACAAAAAATCAAAGTATAGAGTATAAATAATAAATCAATTATGGAGCCATAGGAAAAGTATATATATATATATATATATATATATATATATTGTGATAAAAAATCTAGGTATAGAGTATAAATAATAAATCAACTATAGAGCCATAGGGAAAGACTATATATATATATATATATATATATATATATATATATATATAGTGACAAAAAATCAAGGTGTAGAGTATAAATAATAAATCGACTATGGAGCCATAGGGAAAGACTATGAAAAAGGAGGATGACATAATTGAAAAAATATTATTATCACCTTAAGTTTAATGTGTCTTAAGTGGTAGATATATATAGAGTATGGATCCATAGTCATTTTATTATTTTTAATCTATACCCTATTTTATTTTTTACAATTTTTTCTATATATATATATATATATTCTTTCCCTATGGCTCCATAGTCGATTTATTATTTATACTCTATACCTTAATTATATAGTCTTTCCCTATGGCTCCATAGTCGATAAATAATAAATTGACTATGGAGCCATAGGGAAAGACTATATATATATATATATATATATATATATATATATATATATATAGTCTTTCTGTATGTCTCCATTGTCGATTTATTATTTATACTCTACACCTTGATTTTTTATCACAATTTTTGTTATACTTAGTTTAATATATTATTTGGGCTTTACCACATACCTTTTTTAAACAAACAAACAACTTTCTCTAAGAAATAATGTCATTCAAAATATTTTTATGAAAAATGAGGATGACATAAATAAAAAAATATAATTATTACCTTAATTTTATTGTGTCCTAAGTGGTCTGTCTCTGTGTGTGTGTGTGTATATATATATGAAAATTGAACATTAGGGTTTTGAAAATTGAGAAAGCTTGTTGAAGATGATGCAAAACATATAAATGATCAATTTTGACATAGTGGTTTATATTTATTAAACATTTTGTTGAAATGTTTGAGAAAATTTTGTTCAAAATGAGTATTTGATTATTTAGCATGATTAAAATTGAAAATATTGGTTTCAAAATTTTGAAGATATAGTTACATGTATTTATACACACACACACATATACATAGGGCCATAAATTTGTATGGATTTGAGTTTTATGTATATGATTATGGCATATTTACCATTTTATTTAAAGTGGCATGAGAATTGTAAAATAAAAAATTGGGCAAGATCTCAACCTCGACCCCTATAATTTTAATTCCATGTGCACCACATTCAATGCCAAAAATAAAATAAACATTAGGTTTAAAAATGATTTATTATTAAGTTTTTTAGTTATTAAAACCATATATACAGAAGAGCATGTGGCACCAAAGAATATTCAAAACATTTTCATAGTTTTAAAATTATAAATTATATAATAAGGTCTATCAAAGTGTTTAAAGTGTGAGTTGTGGTTTGTACTAAATTTATACTAAGTACTACATATGATCTTACCATATGTACTACACAAAAAGAGTACTAGAGCCTCATGATCATACTATATTTTATTTTTAAATGTTTGAGATAAAAATTATATTCTAACTAGCATGGTTTGTTAATTGAAATAAAAAAATATTTGAAAGGCCAATATGAATGTGGTTAAGACATTTTGATATATCTTATTATATAGCTTATAATTTTAAAACTATGAAAATGTTTTGAATATTTTTTAGTTATGTCATCCTTATTTTTCATAGTTGTAAAAGAGTATAAATAATAAACTGATTATGCCAAATAATATTCAAAACATTTTGATAGTTTTAAAATTAGAAAAATATATAATAAGGTCTACCAAAATATCTTAACTATACCCATATTATCCTTTCAAATAATTTTTTATTTCAATTTCAAAACCTTAGACCCTAAACCAAAATATAATTATAACCTTAAGTCGATTGGGCCAAAGTTTTGATTTTATTTTGAGAATATGATGAGCTAATTTTTTTGCAATATTGAGGGTACATCATAGTCATGGTTCCTAGTAGTTCATCTTGAGGAAAATGATATCTAATCTCTGAAGATAAACATTTTTTAGTTTCCTTCAAGGTATAAATTATAGAGAATAAAACCTCAAGGAATCAATCCCTTATAATAAGAACTTATTTGAGTCTATTAAATTGACTATGTTAAAAATGTGAGTTATGGTCTGTACTCAATTTAACTAAGTACCGCACATGATCTTACCATATGTACTACACAAAAAGAGTCCTAGAGCCTCATGATCATACTGTATTTTGTTTTTAAATGTTTGAGGTAATAATTATATTCTAGTTGACATGGTTTGCTAATTAAAATAATTTTTTTTGAAAGGATAATATGGATGTAGTTAACACATTTTGACATGCCTTATTATATAGTTTATAATTTTAAAACTATGAAAATATTTTGAATATTTTTTCAATTACGTCATCCTCATTTTTCATAGTTTTTATTTCCCTATGGCTCCATAATTGATTTATACTCTATACTTTGAACTTTTATCACAATTTTTTCTATACTCAGTTTATTATATTATCTAGTTGGTTTTGAACACATACTTATTTTAAAAAATAAATAAATTGTTTTCCTCTAAGAAATAATGACATGCATATTACTTCTTTTAAATAATGCACAAAGAACAACTTAAGTAAACACAATAGAGCCTCATGATCATATGGTATTTTATTTTTAAATATTTAAGGTAATAATTATATTCTAATTGACATGGTTTGTTAATTAAAATAAAAAAAATTGAAAGACCATTATTGATTATGGATATGGTCAAGACATTTGAAAGATAGTGTTTTAAGCAAATATGTTAAAATAAATGATTTTTAGGGAATTTATTATTATATTTATTCATTATTTTTTGTTATAGTCAGTTTATTATATTATTTTGTTGGTCTTTACCACATATTTTAAACAAACAAAAAATTGATTTTCTTAGATAAATAATGACATGCAAGATACTTCTTTTAAACAATGTACAAAGAACAAAATGAATAAATGTAATAGAGCCTCATGATCATATTGTATTTTATTTTTCATTATTTAAGATAATAATTATATTTTAGTTGGTGTGGTTTATTAATTGAAATAAATGAATATTTAAAAGGCCAATATGGATGTGGTTAAAACATTTTGGTAGACCTTATTACATAACTTATAATTTTAAAACTATGAAAATGTTTTGAATATTTTTTCAATTATGTCATCCTTACTTTTCATAATTGTCAAAGAGTATAAATAATAAACTGACTATGCCAAATAATATTCAAAATATTTTCATAGTTTTAAAATTATAAACTATATAATGAGGTCTACCAGAATGTCTTAACCATATCCATATTGGCCTTTCAAATATTTTTTTATTTCAATTTCAAAATGTTAAATCCTAAAACAAAATATAATTATTACCTTAAGTTGATTGTGCCCTAAGTGGTCATTATCACACACACATAAAAACACATACACAAACACATCAAAATTGAACATCAGGTATTTCATGTATTTGATTATGGCCTATTTACCATTTTATTGAATGTGGCATGAGGATTGTGAAAAAATAATACATGGTTTTTTTAGGCTGGTAGTTATTATTTTAGTATGGTTATAAAGAGGATGAAATGATTAATTTTATGCATGATGATGGTTATATAATTATTATTTGCATTTTTTTCAAATTTAAAAATTTGATGCATTGTATTTTTAAGATCATGAAAATTAGGAAGTATTTGAGCTCAGTTGTATAAAATGCTTATTTTAGCATACTTTATTATATGTCAGGTTGTAATTCAAGTTTAAATGATTCAGGCAGAGTTATTTGGGGTCATGATGATTGTAAATGTAGTGATAGTAATCCTTCATGGGGTAGCTCTTGAGGCAGCCAATTATTTCATGGTCATAGGGGTGTTAACACATTTGATAGGCCATTTAACTAGGGAGCTCACATTTTCTTGCATTTTGATGCCAATGACCTTACTTTTTAGAATGTTCTTGACTCTTTGCATACTAACTCTTTGAATTTATATAGAAATAGAGGATGGAGGGGAGCACATTGGAGGAATTGTCCTCATGGATGAGGCATTTTGAATGAGCCCCCTCAATACATGTATATTATCATTAAGCTTAATGAGCATAATGTTCCATTGCTCGAGCCACCTCAACATGAAAATATTATTAAATTAACTAAAAAATTACATCCAAATTAAATTATTACTCTTAACACTAATATTCCACTTCTTGATCCTAAAAAACCTACTTCTTCTAGTAGGAAACATGCTAGTAGCCCTACAACACAACCTATGGAGGTCAAAATGTTAAAAAAGGTTAAGTTAGAGGTAGATGATTCTGAAGGGGCCTCAACCCATTTGATGGAACTTCCTAACAATTCCATGAAGTATACTAATTAATTGAATGATAAGGGTTACCCTTTAATATATTTAGTTTCTGATATAAACTCTGATTAAAAATTAAATTCTTGTGTTGAAATTTTTGTTGATACTCGATATTATATACTATCTTGATATTTTTAAGTATGTTGATATTATTTTTGGTGGTTTTGATATATACATGGAAATATTTTATTTCCTATAGAATAATATGATTGAATGGTTTAATCTTTACTAAAAAATTATAGAAACACACATGGATTTTAATGTTTTATAATATTTTTAAAAGTTATTTATACATATTGATCATGTTTTAGCCTTGCCAACATTATAAATGTATGTAACATGATAAAGATTCAATATGAGATTAAAGGAGAGGCTGAAATCAATTTTTATTTGTTATCCTTCATGTCTTGAAATTATGGTTCTCCATGGCTCATTTTGTATAGTACATACAGTAAGATCATGTGCAATACTTAGTATACATTGAGTATAGACCTCTCTAAGTATTTAAAAAGACTAATCTAAGATATAAAAGGGATATCAAGATATTGATATATAAGAGACTAATATATAAGTATACATTGAGTCTTTTTCTCTCTTGGTTGCTTTCATTTCATTTATTTTCCCCTCTTTTCAGCTATTTATATATAAAAGAGATATCAAGAGATTAATAAAACACTCTGATAGAATAAAAAATCTTTCCTTCAAGAGATTGACTCTTATACAGGCTTTAATCTCTTGGATAGGTAAGGTTATATTATTTTATTTCTAATTACATAAACATATATTTGATAACAAAGATATAAACTATAAAATAAGGTCTGCCAAAATGTGCTAACCATATCCATAATTAATAATGGCCTTTGAAATATTTTCTTATTTCAATTAACAAACCATGAAAACTAAAATATTAGTATTACCTTAAACTGACTATGGGCCCATAGGGAAAGACAACTATGAAAAGTGAGGATGTCAAGATAATATCTTTAAAGAAATGATTTTCAAGGAATGTATCATTATATTTATTCATTTCAAGACAAATGAATATGCATGCAAACAAATGCTCTTAGTCTTCAGTTTGATTAAGAGAACATGTATATAATAATTGTAAACTCTATTAAAGAGATGTATATGTATTCAATCATAAGTAAGTTGTTTGAATACACATGTGATGATTTGTTGATTTTTTTAGTAATGGATGTAAGCTATTGGCATAAGCAAAGATTTGGTAGTCAAAATATTGGGACAAAAGGTTAGAAATGAAGGTGCAAATAATTTTTAATCTAGTTTCTTTATGATTACAAGGTATGGATTTGTGTTTATTTTGTTTTGAATACTGAGAGTAGTCATTTACATACATTGGCATTTGTCTTAAAATGAATAAATATAATGATAATGTCTTAAACATATCTATAATCAATAATGGTAATGTTTTCTAAAATATCTTAACCATATCCATAATCAATAATGGCCTTTCAAATATTTTTTATTTCAATTAACAAACCATGCCAACCAAAATATAATTATGAACTTAAGATTATTGTGTCCTAAGTCACAAGTGGTCCTTAACACATTTATAAAACTGATTAAAAAAAACACTTATATAATCATTTTATAAGTTTTTAATGACTTAAAAACTTAATAATAAATAGTTTTTAAACCTAATGTTTATTTTATTTTTAGCATTGAATATAGTATAGGTGGAATAAAAACCATGAGGATTAAGGTTTAGATTTTACCCTATTTTTAGTGAATTGGTGTCAATTTATTGAGGGTCCCCAAGGAAAAATTTAATGTCAGTCCAACACAGCACCTATGGGATTAATGGAGTTTGGTCAAATACATACGTGATGGTTTTCTCAAAATTTCTAGTCATTTATGTAAGTTATTGGAGAAAGTAAAGCTATTGGTCTAATATAGATACCTATAGTTCATTACACTATAAATAACTCAATTTTTTTTTTTATAAAATAAGAAGGGAACACCAAAATATACTTATGCATATATAATAGATTTTTCAACTATTATATAAATGTTATCTTAATCAAACATAACACAAAAATACATCGACTTGGTATAAAATAAAAAGGGAACACCAAAATATACTTATTCATCTCAAAAATACATAAATTAGCTCTTAATCATTTATTTACTCTGCATTATCTTCAACAAGATTTGTCAAAACCTTGATAAATGATACAGAGGCATGGGGAGAAGTCACCTCTATATCCTTTATTGGTTTTGGTCTTGTTTGGGAAGTCATTTAATGCTATGTTTATCCTCCAAGGTTTTATCTCCTTGCAATATTTCCATTGGTTCTTGGATTAGTAGCCTTCTTTAATATAATGATCCACTATACATTTTATATACTCTTATAGGACTCATTAGGCATATATCATGTCACTAACATCCATTCTTGACTCACTTCATAACACTGGTCTCTCCTTACTATTCAATTCTCTCTTTAGCTTTCCATTAGGCATATCTCATAGGTTCTAAACATCAATATTAGAGGTAGCTCTTATAAATGTGTCCTATTATCATAAATGATATTAAATTACCATATACAACCTATCTTGACCCCTTACTAGTGTTCAATTTTAACTCCTCATTTGATTTTAGACCCCAAGCTCACAAATACTTCATTAGGCTTATAACCTTGTTTTTGGACAAACTTCCTTACCTGGAATATTCTATGACTCATCTTGGAAAAATAAATACATATTATATCACCCTTTATCCTAGTTAAACTATGTGCTCAATCTCAAAATTTGACATCCATTGATAATGTACTTTCTAGTTGAAAATTTTTCCCATTAGGTCACACATTAGGTCTTCAACCCTGTAACTTTGAGTTTCCATTGTATTGATATCCATACCTAAAAAAAAATTAAAAATTATTTTGATTAAACTTTGGTATGTTGATAAAAAATGTGAGACAAATATTTATGTTCTAACTCCTTTGGCAGATACCTAAACGTACAAATGGTCAAGAAATCCCTAAACAAGGACTATGCATAGGTTGAGGAGTATAAGAGTACAATATATTTTGTTGGAAATTATTTTAATAAATTATGGGACCTTATAAAGGTATATAAAAATTATAATCATCTCTCCAAATATCTATTTGTTCTCATTCAACCTCTATGAACTTATATCTTACACAGTTCTGGGTTCTTTGATAGGGCCAAAGTAGGGTTCTATTACACTAATTCCATTCACAAGGTGGTTTATCTCTTTCAATAATATTAATTAATATTTTAATTATCATTACACATATATATTAATTTATATACATATTTCAAAATTTAACTTAATCCATTCTACTTGTCAACCAATCACCATGACTGTGAAAACAGAGTTTGTGTCTGCATAGGACTGAGTGACTAGGGTCTATATATATACATAAAAATGGATTTAAAATTAAAATGAAAATTATATAAATTTAATCTCTATCATTTATATCCATCATTCACATATATATTATTCTTTCCAACAAAAACAAACACCACTATATGAGGAGAAATCAATCTCAAGTTAGACTGTCATAGACCAACATGGTATATGGATAGTGTCATCTTTTCACTAAGTTTCTTCTACTTTGGTGTGATTAAAAAATAATAAATGGATATATAGGGTATTAATACATACAAATAACACTTAAAAAATGGAATTTATTATTCATCCATTTCAAATAATGATTCAACCTTCTCCTTTTGTGACTGTATTCTACAGTCCTTCATCAAGACTTGCAGACACACATATAAGGTATATGAGTTTATAAAGACTTTAAGTATAAAATAATAAAAAGTTTATAAATATAAATTTAAATATAATAATATTTAAAATTTACACAACACAAATATCATATTATCTTTATTCTTTGATTCAACATTTCTTTACAATACAGTCCATCAATGAACTTTGCCAACTTCTCCTTGAGAGGGTTCTTTCCATCCTGCATGGATCCCATATTAAATTTATTTAAGAATATATCTAACCTCTCATATTCCATATAAAAACTCCCAAACTCACTTACCATTATTTATTTTCAACCAATTTCAAAGTTGGTTTCCAAAACAGTTACAAAATAACTTTTTTTTCTTGAACCCAATATATGGGTAAGGGTGACCATTCCAAAAACATGACTTTCACCTCATGAGTTATACATATGTGAATTAAAAATCCCTTTAAAATATTTATTTACTCTCTTATACATAGGTTTATCCTCTCCTATGCTCTTACAAACATTTGAATTTTCAAATTCTCTATTTTGAAGGGAAAACACCTAGAGACCACATAACACAAATCTTTGACTCCAAATGGATTCCTAAGACACAAATGGACCTAATAAGGTACATAAAATACCTTAAAACTAAAATTTGAATAGATTTAACCCCTTATCATAAATAAATCAAAAATAATGCTTCTTGGCTTGATGATCCTGCATCAATAAACTAAATCTCAAAATCAATCACAAAATTTGCTATCCTTCCTCGATCAACGTTGGATTTAAAATGCATAAATTTCAAATTTAAACATGAAAATTTTATTCATTTTGTTCTTGATATTTGTTATTTTTATTCTCTTCAAAGTTTTTTAGACTCGGATCTAGTATTGTAAAATTTTAGTGTGTTTGAAAAATTATTAGTCAATTCTCTTCTTTCAGACATTGGTTGCCAAATTGCTAGAGCTTTATCAAATGGAAAATTGAGGGCATTGTATATAGTTGTATAGAGCCTCAAGAAAGTTCCCATTTTTTTTCAATCTTTTTTCTTAACTTTGAATTTAAAAATCATAATGCACTAAAAAATCTCTCATATTCCACTGAGCCTAAAATCATTGTTTGGCATAAATTATCAAGATTAAAATATTTTGAGATATTATCACATTGTATTTCATTTAAATTTAAGGTAATCCATAATATAGTGTTTGATCCATATGCAAAATCATGGTATAAATTTTTTTGTGGTAAATCAAACATATCACTCCCTTAGCTTTGGAAAATCTAAAATGACTTCATTTTGTTCACCATTTAATTCTATACTCTTGTAGAAGTGTTGGGCCAAGGTTTTGATTTTATTCTAAGAATTTGATGAGCTATCATTTTTATAATATTGAGGGTACATCATAGCCATGGATGCTAGTAGTTCATCCTGAGAAAAATGATATCTAATCTTTAAAGAGAAACATTTTGAAATTTACTTAAGGTATAAATTATAGAGGATACAACCTCAAGGAATCAATTCCTTTATAACATGAACTTCTTTGAGTCTATTAAATTGACCAACTATGTCAAAACTATGAGTTGTGGTCTTTACTCAATTTATACTAAGTAATACTCGTGATCCTACCATATGTACTACACAAAAAGAGTCCTAGAACCTCATGATCATACTGCATTTTGTTTTTAAATATTTGAGGTAATAATTATATTCTGTTTGGCATGGTTTGTTAATTGAAATAAATAATATTTGAAAGGCAAATATAGATGTGGTTAACACATTTTGGTAGACCTTATAATATAATTTATAATTTTAAAACTATGAAAATATTTTGAAAATAATTTTCTTCAGTTATGTCATCCTCATTTTTCATAGTTGTTTTGTCCTATGGCCCCATAGTCGGTTTTATACTCTAATTTTTTATCACAATTTTTGCTATACTCAATTTATAATATTATCTAATTTGTCTTTACCATATAATTAGTGTAAACAAATAATAAATTGATTTCTTTTGAGAAATAATGACATGCATGATACTTATTTTTAAAAATGCACAAATAAAAAATTGAATAAACACAACAAAACCTCATGATCTTACTGTATTTTTTAAAAGATATTTAAGGTAATAATTATATTATGATTGACATGGTTTGTTAATTGAAATACAATATATTTAAAAGGCCATTATTTATTATTGATATGATTAAGATATTTTGGAAGACCTTATCATTATTGATTATGGATATGGTTAACACATTTGAAAGATAATGTTTTGAGCAAATATCTTTAAAGAAATGATTTTTAGGAAACTTATTACTATATATTTATTCATTAATTTATTATATTTTTGCTATACTCAGTTTATTCTATTATCTGGTTGGTTTTTATTACATACTTATTTTAAACAAATAAGAAATTGATTTCCTTTGAGAAATAATGACATGCAAGATACTTCTTTTAAATAATGCACAAAAAATAAAATGAATAAATATAATAGAGCCTCATGATCATACTTTATTTTGTTTTTAATTATTTAAGGTAAAATTATATTTTAGTTGGCATGGTTTGTTAATTGAAATAAAAAAATATTTAAAAGGTCAATATGTATATGGTTGGAACATTTTGGCAAACCTTATTAAATAGTTTATAATTTTTAAACTATGAAAATGTTTTGAATATTTTTTTTTTCAGTTTTGTCATTTTCACTTTTTACAATTATCTTACCCTATGGCCCCATAGTCAGTTTATACTCCATACTCTTATTTTTTGTCATATTTTTTTCTAAAATCAACTTATTATATTATATGGTTGGTCGTTTAGGAGATTTAAAGAGGTTTGGACTTAATTTATACTTAGTCATATGGCCATCAAATTTATCACTTAAAAGGAAAAAATTAATATTTAAAAAGAATGACAAATTTAGTCTTTAAAAAGAAGGAACCATAAATAAGATCTCAACTTTAGACTTATCATCCTCTAACCTCTTTCTCCATTGGTTTTTATCACCATTATTTCTTGATTTGAATATGACACTTGATTCACTAGCTCTTTATAAGTTTTTTGAAAGAGCTAATAGAAATTGCCAGTCAATTTATATTGACATGGTGATTTTGCCAAAAATTCACAAATAGAATTATACCTAAAATCTAAGATTTGCTAAGATTTTATAGTAAGCTTTTAGGGATCCATTATTAAAATTATCCCCATTTACATCATTGTAGGATTGATTTGGAGATTCCTCCCAAAGACAAAGTGTGTTGTACACATTTAGGTATATCTTTCCTTTACACTAGTAATTAAAATTTTAGACTAAATGAAGGGGAAAATGTAGTCACTCAACTTTGGTCATGAATATTTGATAATGTCAGTTTTGACCCATTTTTACTTTAATTGATTTAAACAATTAATCTAGATCTATTTCACCACCTTAGTCTATCCTAAGCCTATACAAGCCTATCCCTCTCTAATTTTATATTTTACACTTAAATAAATGTTCTAAATTTATAAAACCCCCTATAAGTATCTTTAAAGACACCCTAAATCCAAAAATTCACATGTTTCCATTTAGGACAAGATCAACTAGTAATGATAGATGGTTGTGTCCCCTATGGGCCAATCATGTCTTTCACCCTATGAATGACCCTTTTTTAAATTTAGACCCTCACTTATAGGTTATTATATATTTTTAGGATAGGTAGTGTGAGGTTTTCACAATTTATACTTATATAAATAAACATCAAATTCACTTATTCTATCATTTGTAAATTTTGATATTGAGGCACACTTATACTATTATACATTGAACAAATATTTCATATTGTTTCCAAATCTAATTCTAATCATTTGAATCAGTCATTAGCCAATTCAAGAGCCTATTTTATCTAATTCAAGTAAACATTATAAAGTATTAAAGGCACCTATAGATGCATTCTTGTAGTTAGAGAAACAAAATTCATAAATAAATCTAAGTGGGAGAACTATGTGAGCTCAATTTTCCTCTTTATAATATTGGAATTGTAGGCAATGAACAATAATCATGAGGGTGATTAGGGTCTTCCCAACCCATTATAATCTTCATTTTTATATTTTAAGGTATTTTATCTATTACAATCCCTATTAGGGTTTCAAATCTGAATAAGATATTTGAAGTTCATTTACACATATTTGAAGGTTAATTTTATGCACATGGGCATGTTTTAAGTAACCATAGATGATTGTGCCTTGATTTATTTATTTTATGGAAAATAAAAAAAATGACCAATAGAGGAAAATAATTCCATTTTATCCTATCCTCTTTTAAACATTCATATCCCTAACCATTTTTAGACACATTTCCTATGGCACTTGTAGAATCAGTCATTATTGATCATTTTTAGCCATATATCAATAAAATTACATAGTTAGATCCCAAACAATAATAACTAAGTCTTTCAACTTGTTCATAGTTAGTATTCTTTAGTTTGATTTTTTTAATCAATTCAGATTTTTTTATTTCATTTTGATTGTCACAAGTTATTTTAAAACATTTACTTTATTTTAAATTAGTTTATCTTAATTAGGGTTAATACAATTATTAATTCCAAATTTTGATAAAAAAGAAAGGTATAAGTTGGGCCCTACATTCCCCTCCCCTTATTATAATTCCTTTAGTAAGTCACTAAAAACTTTGAAGTATAGTTTTAATGATGTTATACAAACCTATAGGAATCCTGTTGAGTCAATTTAGTGGTCTCTCTAAGCTAATGAGCTTGGATCTCAACTAATAAATCACAAAGTTTAATAAGTAATATACAAAAATGTCCATGGCTGAAGATATATCAACTCCACTAATGGCAAGTAACTCTCCAAACCATAATTTTAAGTTTTATTTATTAGTCTCTAGTTTCCAAAATATGAGAAAATATTATTAAGAATAATTTAGTTTTATTCAATTGTCACTTAATGGTTGTATATGATATTTTATGATTATGTAGCACTTCAGTCTTGTACACTTGGAAAACTCAAACCTTGGCTATTGATTTTAGTTATACAATCTCATTACTTCCACAAGACTCACATCTACTCTATCTTGTGCTCCTTGACCTATTTATTAGTCCAACCAATGTTTTATTGATAACAAAAATATTCTATCTTTCCCAAAATGCTTAAACTGTACTTATCTTACACCTCTAAAATTTCTAAGCTTGTACCTATTTTTATACTCCCTAAACACTAACATCCAAAATAGACAATAAAAATGATGTTACTATCTTACCCTGACACAAGTGGCTAGTGCCATAAAGTCATCCAATTTGAAAATGAAACATATCCTAATGGTAGGACTAAGTGTTTTAATCTGAGTTATTACTCCAAATAAATTGATATACATACAAGATCAACCCTCATTCATTACTCACCTACAAAACCTAGTAATCAGACCAAAATAATATTCAATTGAGAAAAGCTTCCATATTTAGTTTTATTTCCAAACCAGTTATAGGGACTGAACATATATAGGTTT
Organism: Torreya grandis; assembly: GCA_037957365.1. Classification (NCBI taxonomy): domain Eukaryota; kingdom Viridiplantae; phylum Streptophyta; class Pinopsida; order Cupressales; family Taxaceae; genus Torreya; species Torreya grandis. The sequence continues at coordinate 96,594 of JARHVA010002266.1, forward strand.
GAAGTACTAAAAGAGTATCACAAGATCTTGATTTGCCAAGTTACAAGCTAGGTCACTATTGTACTTGCTTTACACACATTGCATGATTCACACACAAACCACCATATAAGGGAAAAATAAATCATTCTAAGGATCTATTTAGAGTACTGGATATGTAGGAAACATATTTTGATAGCAGATTTATTGGGGTTAGCTCAACATTATATGCCCACTGACCTATTTTTTCCTCAAGGTCACATTGAATATGGAAAGCTATGGTTTTACCATTTCACAAGGAGTGACTATCCATAACCTAGATCTAAATTCACTAAAGTGAAGGAAAAGATGAACCCATAAGCATCCAGGTGGTCACATCTTATTTCACTAAATATTCTATACAAGACACTATCATTGAACTCAAACAATAGTGTCGATGCAACCATCTAGGGCTGATGCAACTATCTAGATAGTTAGAGGCACTAGATTTAGAATCTAACAACTATTCCATAAATATATTATTTATTATATTTAGCTTGTTTTAAATATAGAATTACATTAGCATCAAAAAAATCTAAATACTTCTCTTATTTGTCATTTCCATATATATCATAGTTGTACTTTCTATATTTAGACTATCTCAACATAAAAAATTTAGTGTATGCTTATATTTGAGTGTAGCCTTTAATTAGCATGTTATATATCTAATTATCACCCTTGTGTCATTTCATTTATATATTATTAAACCTAAGACTAAATTAAAATACATATCCTGACATTTCATTTTAGGTTTAAATATTTGGTGAAATTGACCTTTGAAACCAAACCCTAGTTCACTTAGGTTTTTCTAATTTTTCTATTTTGCTAACCCCTGATTGTCATAAAATATTTGCAATATGGATGCATCCATTATCCATTTTGGATTACAATATGTCATAGTTCTTATAGTTTTATACATTACTTACATTGTCAAATATTATAACTAAACACATACCAAAAATGATAAGGTCTTAAAGAAAAAACAACAATTAATCTCTTTTCAAAATTCATTTTAAAATGTTATAGAGCCAATATCTAGACACCAACAAGCATGCTATCAAACTTTTATCTTACTTATATCTTATTCTAATGAAATCTAAGATCATACACCCATTATTCATCCATGACTTATATTTGATTCCATAGTTTACATTGTTACTACTCGAAGAGGTAAGGTTGGCCAACCCATCCTGCCACCTATTAATACACAAAAAGTGCTACCTAATCCAATGATTGTAATAAAGTCTAAGGGATATGAGATTATTGACCAATTGAATAATACACATGATAATATTTAAATTATTGATCTTCTAAATCAATCTAATGTTTATAAGTATATCTTATTTGAAGTATTGCATGAAACACAAGTCCCAAGTAATATTGAGCTTGCTTATTTTGTGAATATTATGCAAGATATTAAGAATAATGACAATTTAATCAAATTTGAACCAATATATTTACCATTCAAAGATGTTTTTGAACAAAAATTACCTTTGTTTTTACAATTAAAAATACAAAACAAAGGTATAAAAAGAGTGCTCATTGACAATGGATCATGCCTAAATATTTGTAACATGTAATTCTTAAAAACCATGGGTATCAAAATAAATCTTATCCAAAACACTATTATGCATATAAAAAAGTTTTAAAATTCACACAACCATCCAATTATATAAATTACATTGGATTTGATGTTATGATCAAAAATAATTTCTAATTTTCAAGTCACATCTCAATCTGTAAATTATAATTTAATTTTGGGTAGACCTTAGATACATTTAATGGAGGCTATCCCCTCTACACTTCATTGATGTGTCAAAATCATACATGAGGGGACCTTATTTTCCATTCCCACCGATGATGAGCTTTTGATTTTTTTTAAATGACATATTTTGCAACTAAAGGCATCCCTACAATAGTACCACCTAAACAATCCATTCATCTTGAACATATACATGTGTATGACATAGGTGAGACAAGTAAAATATATCCAAATAAAAATAAAGCATTAATTTCTAAGGTTCACATATATATGCATGAAGAGAAGGACCCATTACTAAAACAATTGGTCAATACATAAGAATCACCACCATTTGAGCTTCCTTTATTGGTTAATATTAAACAAAATAATGACCATGTTTTAGATTATTATGATAATGATGATGATATAGCCTATGATATGATAGATGATAAAATGTAAAATTTAAAATTTATCCACTTGATCACTTTACACATAGCTTATTTTAACCTATGGGTCCTGACACATATAATCTAAACCCACTTGCATAAAATACAAAACTAAATCTAGATAAGGGAAAAATAAAAATAGTATATGAGCATGTAAATGCTTGTTACTCCATACACCCCTCTTGGCTGAAAACATTGAGTCAACCTTACAAGGGTCAAATGTAAATTCACCATGTAAACAATGTGGAGTATTCTCAAAAGGCTTCACAATAAATTTTATAGATCACAACATGGTAAGGCATTTCCTTTCCTTATGAAGAAAAATTAATACATATTTAAAATGATAGCATTACATATTCTAGTACACATGTAAAATGTGAGGAAGAACATGATATGTAACTTTTAAACCTATTAAATAATTTAAAATATCCAACTTATGGTTGTAAGGTTAACAATAGGGGACATCTATGACTATACATTATATGTTATCATAGGATGATTTTTCCTATTCTAAAATTCTAAAATAAATTATAAACATCCAAAAATCAACAACAAATTTTGGCACTTACATATTCTATTGGATCCTTGGAATCCAAATGTTACTTCCAAATTGATAGAACACATAATCAGTTACTCCTACATACACATATGTGTCACACTTCTATATTGAGTATGATATAGGCGTAAACAAACAAATGATACAATATTATTTTGGATGTTGGGATTTCCCTTTACTCATGACATATGGACATTGGGGGCATCCAATTATTTGATATTTATACATAAGTTATATGATTCGATGATCACTCTACACTATCATGTTTGAACTTACATATGTACTTACACATGCCTATTATCCATGATTATATCTTACATAGGGTAATCAATATGTTATACACTTGACATACTTTCCTAACATGTTGGAATTATGATCCAATATGACATATTTATTCTAATTTCTTATGATTTACTTCATACACTTCCTTGAGTGTCTTATTTTTATTGTTCAAGCATTTAAATATTCTCATTTTCTTTTGGACCTTGTGCTTATGTATGATTTCTTTGACATTTACACAATGTAATTATTTGTTTTACAAACATTTGAATATGTCATTCTTAATTTAATTGACATTTTATTAAGTAATGTACCTTTTATTATGTGGTGCCATCTCTTTGGACCATTTGAATATTCCCCTTGCTTTTAAGTGCTCTTGTGTGTTTAATTTTTTTCTTGTTGATAATATACTATTACTATATAGATTATATAATAATATTTATCATGAATGTTAGGCATACACATTATCACATGGGTTCTATGTGTTTCAATGATAATTTACTTAGACATGTTACTTAAATATGCTACATGTCTACATTCACATATTTTACATTTTTCTTACCCTTTTGAGGTGAGGTAACTCCCAATTATTATCTTTACCTAACCTCAAAGGATAGGGATATTAGTGGGGTAATGTCATAGAAAAGTGTTATCCATGTAGACACTCCTTTTCATCTACTTCCATGTCTAAACAAACTTTTGACTGATTTCTACCAAACTATGTAAATTAAGCCTATAAATCACTGAACATCCAAAATTTATTTTCACATTAGACATAAATTACCAAAATTGTGTCAAAGCATCCCTACTTGGGGTATTAATCTATAATAAATGATATATTCTCATGAATTCATCCCTAGTCAATTTGTCACTAGACAAACTGGCATTTTCAACCAATTAAATGGGGAACTTAACCCAATTCTTAAAATGACCAAAAGACTAAGCAAAATTAGTTAACCAAACAAATCAGATTAAAAACTTAAATTAAAATTACATGTTGAATTAGTGAATATGTAATTTATAAAAGGTATTTTTCAACAAAATATGAGGTCATGATGATTCATCATAATCAAAGTCAAGAATAGTAAAATATCAACATAAATGTCATAGAAATTAAAAATGTTGAGCCATGCCTCCATAAATGCATAATTAAAGCCTTAATTATTTACATTTGGACTTCCAACCCTAACCTTAGATAAACTACACTTGGGTTAGAATTAGTTGAAAAAATATTAATAAAAGTGCGATGATCATTCCTAAATAAGCTTTTTTGTGCACATTTACTATGAAAAATTTACAAGAGAAGATTTACAAAACTAATTCATGCCAAAGCCAAATCACATGTGAATAAGGGAAGTTCTTTCCCATGAATCATTAGTGTCGACACAAACTCCATTTTACACAAGCCAAGCATAATTCAACTTTCATGTCAACAAGCATTTCATATTGTCAAGGAAGGTAAAGACATCATTTTATCTTCTTGTTACCTTTTTATCTTGTTTGTTATATTTCTCACCTTACGTCTTAGGCTTGGAGTGCTATTTTTCATTTAGTTGTTTTTATTTATTTCACTAACAAAAGAAATTAACATTGTCCTTATAATCTTATAATACATAATGGCATTCCTAATGAGATGGCACACCCCACACTCATCATAAGAGCATTTTTGGACCTCTTAGGATCCAATAGAAAACTCATTTTAGAATTTAATTTTGGATTTTTTTCTCTAAAATTACCATGTTTTTATTAACTTCTAACTGATGACTTTGAGCTAAGAAATTGATTACTTCATCACTTTTTTGAATTTTATGGTTTTATGTGTTTTTAGGGAAATCAGTGACTTCACTCCATCTAGTAAATGATGACTTCACCCTGAGACCAAAAACCTAAGACTTCCAAAATTTAAAATTTTGCTTTGTTTATGCAATCTAATCAGTCACAAATCAATCCTCTAAATTTTATTTTAGGGTATTAATCAAAAGATAAGAATTCTAACTCATTAACAAGGCCATTTGACATTGTCTTTTAGTGCTTTAAAAATCATTTCACATCTTTCTTTTGGTGTTTAATTTTTTTTTTTGAAAACGACTTTCCTTTTTTACATTTTAAATTTTTAAACAAAGGCCAAATTTAAATCATATTTATAATAGGTGCTTAAAAAGAACATTCACATTTAGACTAAGATCACTTTACTTTGTTCTTTATTTTTGTAAAATACTAGTTTAGTTTTATTTTAGTAAGAACTTATGACTATGCTCTCCCCTTATCCCCTTTTGGGAACTTGGGTGACCAAAAATTCATTATTTTACTTGTTTTTTTGAGTATACCTAAATAAATTTTGTGTATGCTCTCTCCTTGTTCTTAGTTACTTGGATGACTTAGAAATGATTAAGTTATTTTTATTTTTATTTTTGGTTTGTGAATAGGAGTTCATCACCTCTTCGCAAGTTCTTTAGGTGGGCATTGACCTAGGGTTTCATCTCCCAAAATCATACCAACCCCACTTATCTAGTGGGGTATACAAATTGAGATTAATATTCAATAGGGAAATGGTTGAATAGTTAACCTGACTAGTCAGATAGGGTCTTGGATAATGTGATGGTCTAGAGATAACACTTCACTAAGCATTACATGACTGAAGTGGTTGTGAAAGGGACAAGAGATTTTCATAATGAGTTAGATGGTTTAAATCCAATTGATGGATATGTTATTGCACTGGATTGTTTTAAGCACCTTTGGAGCATCTAGAAAACTATTCAAAATTTTAGATTAATTGACCCACTTGTCATGGATTATCCTTCCAATGCCAAATTTCTTCAATGCTCTAAGTTCTATGCCATGTACAAGTTATTGAAAGACATAGGGGGATTAAAAAACTATACTTACATTTGATCTTTATTTATTAGATTAAAAATTAATTCTTTTTAAGAATTAGTATATTAGTGGAAGTTTGGTAGATATTATGCACAGTCATTTTAGCATAGGAATATGCACTTAGGTGATTCTTCTTCTTTACTTGTATTTTGAGTCTAAAATTACTTTTTATAAAAATCAAAAAAATTCTAAAATGTTAAAAAATCACATGTTACATACACCATTTACACAAAGAAGTGTAATACTATCCAGATTATTTCAACCATTTACCTTAGTTTAAAACAAGATCAAAACTAGTTCGTGCCTTTGTTTCTAAAGAGCATTGTTATGTTATGCATTTTTTTCTAGATTATTTGAAGTTTATTCATGATGAAGTTTCCAAGAGTCAAAAGTGTGGAGATAAATTCAAACCTAGCATCATTATGCTATTTAAATAAGTCCATGACCATTTACCATGAGCCAAGTTGCCTTCTCAAACCAAGTTTGAAATCCACTTTCAAGTGTAGATCTAAACACAATTAATTTACACTTGAGTCTTTCTTACTACTTGAGATCGATTGTTTTATTCTATGTATTTAGTTTGTGTTAATTAAATTAGATTTATAATTGGTTTAAGATATTTACCTAAAACAAGTTTAAACCTTCATTTTTAGAATAAAAGTTCCCTTTTTATATGAATATCACGTTCGACCTAGTTTCTAAACCTTGACCAAGCATGCCTTTTATTTCAAGCCAATTGATTTAGACTTAAGTTAATTTCAAATTCATGCCTTAATCAAGTTTTATTTACAAGCCTAGATTTAAGGACTTTTGCAAAATACCTATCTCAATTTCATCTTCATTCTTAGACCTATACTTAGTTTGTTTGGATTTTAGTTTAGTTCAAACCTTTGCCAAGACTAGATTCAAGCTTTCTTTCGAATTCACTTAGACTTAGACTTAGTATAGACCTTTGATAAATATTGAGTTAATTTTTATATTTTAAACCTATTTCCAAAATCTAAATGTGGTTTCATGATAGTATTAGACTATAATCAAGTTTTTAAGAATCCTTTTAGGTTAGGTTCCAAACATTTATAACATCAGACCAACTTTTTTTGAGATGCTTAACTATTGATTCAACCATGCCTTGATATACATGTATAAAATATATGTATAATAATTAATATGAGGACATTATCACAAGTGATCCTTTTCCTTTTTTTTTAAGAGCCTTATGGAGATGATGTATTCTATAAGATGAATCCATACCCCACGTATTCTACCCACTATATAGAGCAGGGGAAAGACCCATTAACACACTACCTTACTAACACACCTTCTTATCAATGATAAAAACAAGACCAAACTACCTAATAACTTGATAATGTACCACCTAACATGGAAAAATTCCAAAAATAACAACCTTATTATGTGACTATACTAATTAGTACCAATTATGATCCCTACTTATTTGATTAACATCTCTTAGAGCATAGAAATGAAATTATATTAGAGAGGGAGAGGTAGGTGTTAAGTTCCCATCAAAATTCCCACATGAAAGTATACCTAGATTGGTTAGAGAACATAATAATATGCTTCTCATCAAACCATTTGAGTAGGTCTTGTGAACTAGGAATTTGACTCAAGAGAGGATGGTTAGTATTGTGTTAGTCCCAAACTAAAATCAAAATGAAATAAACACACTAGCATAACATCTCTAGGCCTAGTTACTAGCGGGATCTTAGTTAACAAGACTATAATATAAAACACAACTAAAATTCAAAAGAAACTTTCTTTCACCTTCTTTGGATGCTTCTAAAGTGACTTGCTTGGCTTGTGTTCATGAAGTCTGCATCAATGAAGTGTGACTACCTCTATCTCTCCTTGCCACCATGTTTGGTTTTGGCTTAGCTTAGCTTGGCTCAATATTTGGGCATTATAAAACTAAAATGTAATGATTTTTAATGAATTTGGGAATTATAAGTTTAGCATAAAATATCTTCCAATTCAATAGTCAAGGCCTCCTATTTATAGATTTTCAAAAATGGTTAGAATCAACCTGAACCATTCATCTCTAGATGAAGATGTGTGGCTAAGGATTAATTCAATTATGTAATTAAAATTCATAAATAAAATCATCAATATTTGGGATAGAGGGGTAATGAATAGGCATGGAGGGTCTTAATGAGGCATGAGAGGCATGAATCCTGATATTTTATGCATTTATAGCTTGTGGATGCCACTCCATAGGATGATGTCATTTGATGATGTAGTTAATGAAAATAAATTTCTAATAAATATTTATTCTAAAATTTCCATTAAATTATTAATTAGGCTCATGATTTGGTTTAATTATCTCTTAAGCATGATTAAGCACTTTGATGCAAACCTTGGCCCTTTGTGCACAAATTACTAAAATTGGTCAGAATGTCTTGTTATTGGCCCAAAATTTGATTGGATTTGAATTAGGATGTGATGTTAGATGAATTGGATTTGTTATCCCATTTAGGATGTTTTCAACACCAACTTACAAAGGCACATGTCTCATAAAAGAGATTTGATAGAAAAGAGCAATCTAGGTCACCCAAGTGCAAAATCAACATTTTGACTCAAAATGATTTGATCAAAGCTAGCTGCTTCATAAATTCTATTAGCCCATTTAATGATACCTTAGCCAAAATGGGCACTTGAATATAAAAATTCCACATTATTTATCTTGTTTTAGTGTTTTTAGGCCAAATTGTTCATTTTGGTATAAATTAGTCAAAAGCCTGATTAATGGTCATTGGTGGCTAGATTTAGGTGTCTATAGTTTCCCCTTATTTGGGAAGGCATTGAAAGCTATATGCATAGTAAAAAAAGGTCATATATTATTACAACTTAAATTACCATTGATGAATTATATAATGCCACCTCGAGGGAATGGTTGGCATAAGTAGGTCAATAAACAATCCCTTAAAAAAAATGGAGATGAGGGAACCAAAGAAAGGAAAAGGATGGGGTGAAAAAATAATGAGTTTGAAAAAAAAAGTAGTCAAAAGCATTGAGAATGCAAGTGGAAAGGTGTATAATGGTTTACCCAAAAGTGGTTATAAGCATTATACCTTGATAATGGAAACATGGTATGATAACATAATGATTTGTCAAAAGATAATTATAATCATTGAGAAGATGGAACTGCCCTAGTTAGGATAGATAAACAAGATAAAAACATGCCCATATTTGGGCAAAAAGAAAGTAAATTTGGTGAGAACACAATGATTTTCCCAAAGGTAGTTATAATCATTGAGAAATTTAGGTGGGATGGTGTATAATAATTTTCCCATAGGTGGTTATAAGCATTAGACCTTGATTATGGAAAACATGACATATTTGGCTGATGATGATGATGATGATATGATACAGAGGATAAAGATGAATTATGACAACTTGATAGTAAGGAGATGCTCATCTAAACTAAACAAAGGTGGACATTCTTTCATTATTTAATTATGCTATGTAGGATATGATTGGGATTGAATCGAGGTATTAATGCTGAAGAGAGGTCAATGCCGCCATTGATAAATAGACTTCCTAAAGTTGAGGTTTGTTATAACACATGTTATTAGGCATCATGGTATAACATCATGAGGACTTGGTCAAAATATGCATAAGGATTGATTCTCAAGATCCAATACTCAAAGGAAAAATAATGCACCAATGATAAAAACCATGATGTCAATGTAGATGTATGAATATGGATGGATTCAAGTGTAATTATGGGCAATAAATCACCTAATGAATTCACATAGATTGAATCAAGGAAAAAGTGCTGAAAGTAAACAAATAGGCACACAAACAAATAAATAATCAGAAATAAACAAAATAAAAAACTCAATATAAAACATACAAACATTACCCCTAGAAAATAGGTGACAACTTAGCAAACTAAAAAAATGGGGGAATAGAATAAAAGGAAGGGGGTGGCTGAGATATCTCCATATGTACTAGGTAAGTGGACACTACCTACATATTTCCATGGATGTAATATCCAACAAAAATTTTAGGCCAAATGTAGTTCTGCCAAAAAATGGGGAAAATTGATAACTGATGAAAACAAACAAAATGGACGTGATATAAAAATAGGAATGGTCTTACAAAATGGAAAGTGTGTGGGATAAAAGGATAAAAAGGATGGACAAACTAAGTGACAAGTGAGTTTCTTTTAACTTAGTAAGGGTTCCCAGAATCCTTAAGCAAATAAGTGGTTAATGTTTTTGGTTTTTTTAATGGTTTTACAAATATTTTTGGAATTTTTAGAATATCTCAACTTGATTGAGAATGAAAAGATACTAAAATGATTCAATTTCACAAAATATTAAGGGAATTACTTATTTTTCTCACAAAACAATAATAATGTGGCTTAGGTTTCTTAGAAAATGATGAGAGCATGGTTGGAAAGGGTAATTAAGCTGACCTCAACAAGTATTGAGCACTACCTACATAGTTCTAGATTAAGACCTCAAGTCACTATAGTTACACCTTATAGTGGAGGAATCTGACTAGTGTAGCAATCAATTCAAACAAAATTAGGCACAATTGGTATAAAGGCATAATAAAATATAAAGAATGGCTAATTGGTATGATCAAAGCATAGTAAACAAGTGCTTCCCCTAGTTTGCCTATAGGTGGTTATAACTTAGGAATCAATGGCTTAGGTAAATGACACTAATTTTCCCATAGGAGGTTATAATTAGTGACAAGACTAGGTAGACACTGATTTGCCCATAGATAGTTATAATCTGGCACACTTGGTAGAGAAAATAGAATAAGAAATGAAGGATGGAACTAGCAAATGTATATCATACTACTCCAAAATACTTCCTCTATTTGTAATGTGTGAAAAAACTACTGAAACCAAATATGAATGCTCTTGATAAAAGTAGTGAGGGAACTAAATAGAATAGAACCAAGATCATAAGGATGGGTAGGGAGGGAAATAATGAATTTCGTTGATGGGGAAGGTATGGTAAAATAGACATGCGATATGAAAAATGTTTTATGCTTGATGCACTGATTATAGTGACCTTTGAGTTAGTTTTGATATACCTAAATATTGTTGAGAACATTTGTACTTTTTTCATCAAGTAGGTCTAGCTCTTATAGGCAAGCTACTTTATAGTCATGATCATCTAGGACATGCTTGAAAGATATGCAAAATGAAGGTAACTCAACCTCAATGGGAAGGATGGCTTCTATACCATAAACAAGTGAATATGGAGTGGCTCTTATGGGTGTATGGTGATTGGTATGGTATGCCCAAAGGCATGGAATATTTTAAGGTGCCAATCATGACCAACATCATTGATAATATTTTTGAGAATGTTGACAATGGTTTTTTTTGATGCTTTGGCCCGACCATTACCTTGAGGGTAATATGCTACATAAAAATGTTGTCTAATTTTATATTCAACACATAACTTGTTAACGTCCTTATTCTTGAAGGATCCTCCATTATCAGATGTAATGTCAGAGGGGATATGATAGTGATAAATGAGATGGTTAAAGATGAACTTGGAAATTTGCTTTCCAATTATGTAAGTGAGGGGTATAGCTTCAACCCACTTAGTGAAATATTCAATGGTGGTAAGGATATGTCTATGGCCATCAGATGAGGTGGGATTGATCTTCCCAATGAGGTCAATGCCCCATGTGACAAATTATGATGGTGTAAACATTAGTTTCAAAGTATTTATTAGGGCATAAATCAAATTAACATATCATTGACATTTTTTGCACTTCTTTACATATGCAACTACATATACGTCCATCATGGGCCAACAATAACTAGTACATAAGAGATTTTAGGATAGGACAAACCCATTAGTGTGGGCTCCATATACTCCATGAACTTCTGATAATGCTAGCATAGATTCTACCAAAGTTAAATAATGAAGTAGAGTTCCATCAAAACTATGCTGGTAAAGGGTTGATCTAAGTAAGGTACAATGAATGGTTTGGTGGATGAAGGCTTTGGTTTGTTTTTGGGATAGGTCAAGTGGTAACACTCTGTCATGGAGGTAGTTATAATGGTATAAGTACTAGATACAATTAGGACCAATAATATCACAAATCATCATAATGGTTGAAGGTTCATGAGATGGTGTGAATAAATTCTTGATGAGGAACTGATACTCTCTAGCTTTGTCCATTTGTCAAATTAGAGATCTAATAGTGGCCATAACATCTCTAGTTTTGTTACTTTCCCTTGGTATATGATCAAACTAAATGTCGATAATCTATTTTTTGAGAGTGTTGACCATGGCTTTGTACAGAACCAACTTGCCATATTTGGTCTAAAAATGGTATTTAACTTGATTGATGATTAACTAAGACTCACCATAAACCTTGAGATGAGATACATTCCATTGTACTGCTTGGTGAAGCCATACAACAAGTGCTTCATATTTGGCCATGTTGTTGGTACAAGGAAAATTGATCCTAAATGACTTAGGAATTAGATCCCCCTATGGTGTAATAAATAAGAGGCCTAACCCTGATCCATGTGAAGTAAATGATCCATCAAAATATAGATTATAATTCTTATCTTCAAGAGGTATGTCAGTAATTATCATTATGGATTCATCAAGAAATTGGAATGTGAGTGGCTCTATGTCTACAAGGAGTGCTTCAACAAGTTGATCTGCAATAACTTTCCCCTTAATGGATTTTTGATTGATGTATTCGATGTCAAACTCACTAAGAAGCATGATACATTTGGCCATTCTACCTTATTAAGCTATTTTAGATAGTAGATAATCGATCGGATCTACTTTTGAAATGACCATGGTCTTATTGTTCAACATGTAGTGTCATAATTTATAAACTATGAATACCATGGCTAAACAAGGTTTTTCAATGGGCATATAATTATGTTCATATGAAACCAATGTATGGCTTAAGTAGTATATGACATGCTCTTTTACATTATCATCATGCTAAGATAGAAGTTATCCCAAGGCATTATCTATAGCTGATAGGTATAACAAAAATGGTTTTCCTGGTATAAGGGGTAACAAAATAGGTGGATTCACTAGATAGTCTGAGTTGTTGAAAAGCTATTTGGTAGTGATTATCCTAGTGGAATGCAACTACCTTCTTCAAAATATGTATAAATGGATGACACTTGTCTATTAACCGAGATATGAAGAATCAGATTGACTAGATCTTACCCTAGAAACTATAGAGCTACTTAAAATTAGTTGGTGGTGGCATCTATGTTATAGCTTGGACTTTGGTTAGATCAACTTCAATGCCTCAACGAGACATAGTGAATCCTATAAATTTGCCTGATGTGACTCCAAATAAACATTTCTTAGGATTAAGTCTAACTCTGTACTCCCTTAATATTTTAAATATTTTACATATTATTGTTGGATGGTCAGCCCTAGTCTTTGATTTGCCAAGAATGTCATCGACACAGTCTTTAAAAATATCATGTATCATATCATGAAATATGGTGATCATGGATTTTTAGTAGGTGGCCCCTACATTCTTAAGACCAAATGACATAACTTGATAATAGATTATTCACCATGGAGTGGTTAATGTTGTTTTATGTTGGTCTTTTGGTGCTATTCTAATTTGGTTGTATCCCAAAAAGCTATCCAGTAATGAAAGCATTTCATAACCCACTATGGAGTTGATGATCATGTCAATGTTTGGAAAGGGAAATTCATATTTAGGGTAAGAATTGTTTATATCATAGAAATCAATACAAATTGTAATTGCTTTAGGTTTTTTACTAATAGATACAACATTAGATATCCATTTTGAGTAGTCAATAGATCAAATACATCCTGATTCTAAAAGTTTTTCAAACTCTTTCTTTAATAATACAATAATACAAGGATGAATATTGAATAAATTTTGATTTAATGGTTTGGCATCAAGATTGATCACAAGGTGTTGTAGAACCAAGGCTGGGTCCAAACCTAGCATGTTAGAATATGCCCATGCAAAAATAACTACAAACTCCCTCAAAAGGGTTGTAAGGACTTCACATTCTTTCTTAGTAAGGGAAGCACCTAGCTTGATCCACCTTGGGTCATCTAGGGACCCAATGTTAACCTCTATCATATCTTCCACTAGAAGGGTCAAACCATCTTCAAGGATAATGGGCAAAGATTTGAATTGGTTGACAATATTAGAGTCCTCTGCTAGGACTGGCTCTTCAAGTGCCCCTAGGCATGATGAATCAGAGTCTCCCAATAGAAGGTTTGGCCATGTAATAAAAACTATTAGAAACTCCTAAATGATTTGATCAAAATCTTGTTGTTTTTCAAAACTAAACTCAGACTCATAGATAAGTTCATCATTGGGGGTCTCTTAAGCTATAGTTGAAGAATGTTGAACATCCCCATCTAATGATACCTAAAATAGGTTTTCACCACTAGACTATCCTTTTTCTTTACTCTTACCCTAGAAAAAAGTGCCTCAAAGAGGTTTTCACTTTGGGACCTCAATGTTTTAATTATTTAATTTTATCTAAGGGTGTTCACCCGCTCTCTAAAATATGTTGTAGGATCCAACTTGATTGAGAACCCTGATTTATGATCCCCCAATGGAACATTGTTTCCAAGGCCTAAAAAGTCACAGAAAGCCTTGTCATTTTGAAACACATCAATTAGTTTGTTAGACTCTTCCTAGTCCCAATCTATCAGTTAGAGATAATAAAATGGTTTTTATGGCCATAAAATGAGGTAGGATTGATCTTCTCAATGAGGTCAAGGTCCCATGTAGTGAATGGTTGTGATGTCAACATTGGTTTCAGAGTCTTTACTAGGGCATGAATCAAATTAGCATGCCATTGACATTTGTATCACTTATTTACATATGAATATGCATTTGAATCCATCATGGGATAATAACAACTAGTATACAAGAGATTTTTAGACAAGATGGCCTTACTAGTGTGGGTTCCACATACTCCTTCATGAACTTCCCCTAATGCTAGCATAGATTCTGTCGAAGTTAAATAATGAAGTATATTTACATCAAAACTATGGTGGTAAAGGGTTGATCCAAGTAAGGTATAATGAGTGGTTTGGTGTATGAAATCTTTGGTTTATTTTTAGGATAGGTTAGGTGGTAACACTTGGTCATGGAGGTAGTTATAAATGTCTAAGTACTAGATAGAACTAGGACCAATACTGTCACAAATCATTATGATGGTTGAAGGTTTATGATCTGGTGTAAACAAATTATTGATGAGGAACTGATACTCTCTAGCTTTGTTTGATTATTAAATTAGAGATCCAATAGTGGCCATAGCATCTACAGTTCTATTTCTTGCCCTTAGTATCTGCTCAAACTGAATGTCAATAATCTATTATTTGAGAGTGTCAACCATAAATTTACATGGAACCAGGTTGTCATCTTTGGTCTATAACCTAATTTATGATTAACTAAGAATCACCATAAACCTTGAGATAAGATACGTTTCATTATATTGCTTGGTGAATCCCTGTAAAAAGTGCTTCATATTTAGCCATGTTGTTGGTACAAGGAAAATTGATCCTGAATGACTTTGGAATTAGATCCCCTTATGGTGAAATAAATAAGAGGCATACCCTTGATCCATGTGCAATAAATAATACATAAAAATATATCTTATAATTCTTCTCTTCAAGAGGTATGTCAATGATGGTCATTATGGATTCATCAGGGAATTGGAATGTGAGTGGATCTATGTCTGCAAGGGGTGATTCAATAAGTTGATCTATAATAACTTGACCCTTAATGGATTTTTGATTAATGTATTTGATGTCAAACTCACTAAGAATCATGATCTATTTGGCTATTATACCTTGTAAATATATTTTATATAGTAAATACTTGAGCAGATCTACTTTTGAAATGACTATGGTGTTATTGTTCAACATGTAGTGTCACAATTTCTGAGCTACAAATACCATGGATAAATAAGCTTTTTTAATGGGTGTATAATTATGTTCATACACAACCAATGTATGACTTAAGTAGTATATGACATGATATTTTTCATTTTCATCATGATGAGCTAGAAGTGTCCCCAAGGCATTATCTGTAGTTGATAGGTACAACAAATATGGTTTTCCTGACATAGTAGGTAACAAAAGAGGTGGATTCACTAGATAGTTTTTGAGTTATTGAAAAGTTTTTTGGTAGTGATTATACTAGTAGAATACAACTCACTTCTTCAAAATATGTGTAAATGGATGACACTTGTTTGCTAACTAAGATAGAAGCATCAAATTGATTGGATCTTGCCCTGTAAACTATGGAGATGCTTCAAATTGGTTGGTGGTGTCATCTTTGTTATAGCTTGGAATTTGGATGAATCAACTTCAATGCCTCAATGAGACATACTGAAGCCTAAAATTTTTCTTGATGTGAATCCAAAGACACATTTATTAGGATTAAGTTTGACATTGTATTCCCATAATCTTTCAAATATTTTGTGTAGCACTGCTAGATGGTTGGCCCTAGTCTTTGATTTGCCAAGAATGTCATCAACATAGTATTTAATAATATCATGAAATATGATGGTCATAGCTCTTTGGTAGGTGGTCCCTACATTATTAAGACTAAATGACATAACTTGATAATATAATGTCCAAAAATCCATCCATTAATGAAAGTATTTCATAACCCATTGTGGAGTCAACGATCATGTCAATTTTCGTCAATGGAAAGTCATTTTTAGGGAAATATTTGTTTATATCATGTAAATCAGTACAAATTTTGATTCCTTTAGGATTTTTGCTAATAGGTACAACATTAGATATCCATTTTGAGTAGTTAATGAATCAAATACATCCTGCTTCTAAGAGTTTTTCCAACTCTTTCTTTACTAATACAACAATGTAAGGATGCATCTTGTGTAACTTTTGATTTATTGTTTTAGCATCAGCATTAACCACAAGGTGGTTTAGAACCAAGGCTAGGTCTAAACCTGGCATGTTAGAATATGCCCATGCAAAAATATCTAAAAACTCCCTCAAAGGGGGGATATAAGGACTTCATGCCCTTTTTCAATAAGGGAAACACCTAGATTGATCCACTTTGGGTCATCTTGGGACCCAATGTTAACTTCTATCATATCTTCCACTAAAAGGGTTGAACTATCTTCAAGGATAGTGGGAAAATATTTGAATTGGTTGGAAATATTAGAATCCTCTACTAAGACTAGCTCTTTAAGCTCCCCTAGGCATGATGAATTAGAGTCTCCTAATAGAAGGTTTGGCCATGTAATAAAAATTGTTGAAAAATCATGAATGATTCAATTAAAATCTTGTTGTTCTTAAAAATTGAACTCAAACTCATAGACAAGTTCTTCATTGGTGGTCTTCTGAGCTATGGTTAAAGAAGGTTGAACATCCCCATCTAATAGTGCTTGAAATAGGGTTTTACCACTAGAGTGGCCTTTTTATTTACTTTTACCCTAGTCAAAAAGTGCCTCAAAGAGGTTTTCACTTTGGGACCTTAATGTTTTAATTATTTTCTTTTAGCTAAGGGTGTTCACCTACTCTCCAAAATATGCATCAGATGAGGTAGGATTGATCTTCCCAATGAGGTCAAGGCCCCATGTAGAAAATGGCCATGATGTCAACATTGGTTTCAAAGTCTTTATTAGGGAATGAATCAAATTATCATGCCATTAACATTTGTCACACTTATTTACATATGTAGCTACATCTACATACATCATAGGCTAATAATAACCAGTACACAAAAGATTTTTGGACAAGATAGCCCTGTTAGTGTGGGATCCACGTACTCCTTCATGAACTTCCCATAATGCTAACATGGATTCTACCAAATTTAAACAATGAAGAAAATTTCCTTCAAAACTATGGTGGTAAAGGGTTGATCCAAGTAAGGTATAACAAGTGGTTTGGTGGATGAAGGCTTTGGTTTGTTTTTGAGATAGGCTAGGTGGTAAAACTTGGTCATGGAGGTAGTTATAAAGGTTTGATTAATAGATAGAACTAAGACCAATAATATCACAAATCATTGCAAGGTTTGAAGGTTCATGATCTAGTGTGAACAAATTCTTGATGAGGAATTGATACTCTCTAGCTTTATTTGATTATTGAATCAAAGATCCAATAATGGCCATAATATCTATAATTCTATTAATTGCCCTTAGTATATTCTCAAACTGAATGCCAACAATCTATTATTTGAGAGTGTCAACCATAAATTTGAATGAAACCAGCGTGTCACTTTTGGTCTATAACTTGATTTATGATTAACTAAGAATCACCATAAACCTTGAGATTAGATACATTCCATTTTACTGCTTGGTTAATCCCTACAATAAGTGCTTCATATTTGGCCATGTTGTTTGTATAATGAAAACTAATCCTGAAAGACTTAAGAATTAGATCCCCTTATGGTTTTATAAATAAGAGGCCTACCCTTGATCCATATGCATTAAATAATCCATAAAATTATAGCTTCCAATGTTGCTCTTCAAGAGGTATGCCAATGATGGTCATTATGGATTCATCATGAAATTGAAATGCAAGTGGATCTATGTCTGCAAGGGGTGCTTTAACAAACTGATCTACAATAACTTGCCCTTTAGTGGATTTTTGATTGACATATTCAATGTCAAACTCACTAAGAAGCATGATCTATTTGGCCATTATACCTTATAGAGATATTTTAGATAGTAAATACTTTTGAAATGACCATGGTCTTATTGTTCAACATGTAATGTCACAATTTTTGAGCTAAAAATACCATGACTAGATGGGATTTTTCAATGGGTGTATGATTATGTTCATACATAATAAATTTATAGATTAAATAGTATACAATATGATATTTTACATTATCATCATGCTGAGCTAGAAGTGCCCCAAGGTATTATCTGTAGCTGATAAGTACAACACAAATAGTTTTATTGGCATAGGGGGTAACAAAATAGGTGGATTCACTAGATAGTCTTTGAGTTGTTGAAAAATTATTTGATAGTGATTATCCCAATGGAATTTAACTCCCTTATTTAGAATATGTGTAAATGGATGACACTTATCTACTAACTGAGATATGAAGCATCAAATTGAATGGATCTTGCCCAACAAACTACAAAGCTACTTCAAATTGGTTGTTGGTGGCATCTTTGTTATAGCTTAGACTTTAGCCAAATCAACTTTAATGCCTCGATGAGACATAATGAAGCTTATAAATTTGCCTAATGTGACTCTAAAGACACATTTCTTAGGATTAAGTTTGAATTTATACTCTCATAATCTTTCAAATATTTTGTGTAGCATTATTGGATGGTTGGCCCTTGTATTTGATTTGCCAAGAATGTCATCGACATAGTCTTCAATAATATCATGCATCATATCATGAAATATGATGGTCATGGATATTTGGTAGGTGGCCCCTACATTATTAAGACCAAACAACATAACTTGAGAATAAAATATTCCCCATGGAGTGGTGAAATCTATTTTATGTTGGTCTTCTGGTGCATTTCTGATTTGGTTGTATACCAAAATGTTGTCCATTAATGAAAGAATTTCAAAACCCACTATGGAGTCGACAATAATGTCAATGTTTAGAAATGTAAAGTCATCTTTAGGGAAAGATTTATTTTTATCACAAAAATTAGTATAAATTTTGATTCCTTCTAGCTTTTTTCTAATAGGAACAACATTAGATATCCATTTTGAATAGTCAATGGATTGAATATATCCTACTTCTAATAGTTTTTCAAACTCTTTATTTACTAATATAAAAATGAGAGGAATCATCTTGTGTAACTTTTAATCTACTATTTTGGAATTAGGATTGACCACAAGGTGGTGTAGAACCAAGGCTGGGTCCAAGCTTAGCATATCAAAATATGCCCATGCGAAAATATCTACAAACTCCCTCAAAAGGGTTGTAAGGACTTCACACTCTTTATTAGTAAGGGAAGTGCCTATATTGATCCAATTTGGGTCATATAGGGACTCAATGTTAACCTCTATCATATATTTCACTAGAAGGGTCAAATCATCTTTAAAGATAGTGGACAAAGATTTGAACTAGTTGGCAATATTACAGTCCTCTGCTAGGACTGACTCTTCAAGTTCCCCTAGGCATGACAAATCAGAGTCTCCCAATGGAAGGTTTGGACATATAACAAAAACTATTGGAAAATATTTAATGATTTGATCAAAATCTTATTTTTCTTCAAACCTAAACTCAGACTCATAGACAAGTTCATCATTAGTGGTCTCTTGAGCTATGGTTGAATAAGGTTGAACATGCCCATCTAATAGCACCTAAACTAGGTTTTCACCACTAGAATAGCCTTTTTATTTACTTTTACCCTAGTAAAAAAGTGCCTCAAAGAGGTTTTCACTTTGGGACCTCAATGTTTTAATTATTTTCTTTTGGCTAAGGGTGTTCACCTACTCTCCAAAATATGTTGCAAGATCCAACTTGATTGAGAAACTTGATGTTTGGTCCCCCCAAAAGAACATTATCTCTAAGGCCAAAAAAGTCATAGAAATCCTTGATATTTTGAAAAACATCAATTATTATGTTGGACTCTTTCTATTCCTAGTCTATTAGTTGGGGATAATACAATGGTAGTGAGTTATGATGAATGATTGGGGTAAGGGTAAAATTGGAATGAGGGTTAAACATGTTGGTTTCAACTAGGTCATAAAAAAGGCTATGATTGGAATCTAATTTTCTATCAACATCTTGATCACTAGTTGAAGGTTATGGAACATAAGTAAGGTATATGGAGTCACCCCTAGGTGGTTTAAATCCAACTCCATAGGGTTTTTTGTATTTGGTCATGGAAATTGGTTCAAGTGTTCCTTGTTGATTAGGTTTGAGTCCTCCTCCTTTATAGTCTTAATTCTCCATGATCATATTGGGAATGGGATACTTTTCGCTCTTATAAAAATAAGCTTAGTTGTCATTGTATAACCATGAGTCATCTCCCTCAAGAGGGTCTGGTTCTAGGCTAGATGCTGGTACAAACATGATATGTCCTTTACCTTTGCTCTTTTGTTACCATTTTGGATGGAGTGACTTATCTTTAGGTATTCTAAAGGAATTTGGATTCTTTGGAAGGTTCATAATATGAAAATTATCATGGGTCACAACTCCCTTGGGCCATTAGGCAAGATAGTAAAAGATTGGATACTTTAGGAGGTGGCACGTGGGAAAGGGAATTAAGGGTATTGGGATTAATACAATTATCCTATGATGGATCAAAGAGTATGTATTTTCCCTTATTGTACTTGGCCATTGGATTAATGATGAAGTAGTAGTTATAACTCTTGAAATCAACCTCTATGTATTTTTAGTGGTTGTATGGATGTAAATCTTTGAGTATACAAACTTCTATCCCTGAATGGGAGAACTTGGTACATTGATGCAATGTTGATGGGATTACATGAATTTCATGTAACCAAGGTCTTCCCAAAAGCATATTGTATAAAAAATTGAGATCGAGCACATAGAAAAATGTATCATGGGTCAAGGGCCCAAGGATAACTATTAAACAGATGGTGCCCTGTGATTCTCGTTCCTCATTATCATAGGCTTTGATGATTATTGTCTCTACTTAAAGATCTATTAATGTGTACTTGAGAAGCTTGATGAGGTTAAGAGACACTATGTTTAGATTTGATCCATTGTTTATAAGGACATGTTTCACTTTATACCACTTTATACAAACTTCTATGTATAATGGATTATTATAGACTGGGCCAAGGGAAGACATATCACTTTGGTTGAATGTGACTTGTTGGGTAGGTGCTAGGTGTCCAACTAAAGCTAAAAATTTATCAAGGGATATATCACTAGCAATAGTGGATTGGGTTAAGAACTCATTCAAAATGTTTTTGTGGATTGTGGATGTACACAAAAAATCTAAAATGTAAATTTATTCAGACATATTTTGTAATTGTTCCACAATTTCAAATTTATTCTCTTGGTTAGTGCTTAATGGCTTATTCCGAGGCTAAATGGCTGGTTAGATAATGGGCGAAGGGGAAGATGGCTATGGGCCTAGGATGGTAATATTTAACCTCTAAGTTGTGATTACATAATTAGGATTAAATATAAGACCATGATTTCTAACAAATGATGGTGATGGTGTGGGACTAGATAAGACAAGTCTCGATTACCAGTGTACTTCTATGTTGTCATAGGGCAAGGTTGAGTTATTGGTATAACGTTAAAAAGTGGGAATCCTTATTTTATGGCTCATTTGTGTAAAGTCCTAGGTCAAGAAAATATTGATGAAGTGATTGGATTGGTTTGGTATGGTTAGCAATGGTCTCATCTAATTAGAATTTGGTCCAGGATTAATGGAGGTGGTATTAATGCTACCTCCCATAATATGTCCTACAAATTTATTGTAGTCACATGAAAATGCATGGTAGGTTTGTTGGTTGTTACGATTTTGGATTTGGTTTTTTCCATTATTCTAGTGCTGTTAATTTTCTTGTTGGTTCTACTATTTTGTTGGTTTGGCCTTTGATTTTGATATTGTTGATTTTATTATTGCACAGGTTGATGTTATTATTCCTGTTAGTTGTTATGTTGGGGAAAAGGGTATTGATAAATCCCAAGAGCTTGAATAGAGGTGGAATAACCACCATCTAATGTGATCTCCCCATTCTCTAACATATTCTTAATCAAATGCTTGATTTGCACACATCTTCATAAATTTTGCCCATTGACCTGATGATATTCATAGAATTCATTTTCATGGTACCAATCAAGATAAGAAATGCCTTGTAGATAATGATTTGGTAAATGCCAAATAAATAAATTAGTGGTATAAAGTTTATGAAACAAATATTCAATAAGATCTTGAAGGTTCCTAAAAACATGGTGAGTAGGTACTATTCTCCTTGGAAGAGGAACTTGTAATGGCAAAGGTGGTTGTATTTGTTGCACAGACCTAAGCTATTGTGCTTGGTGTGTTGGTTTTCAAGTAGGAGTAATTTTAAAAGGTAACATAGGTTGATTGGATGGTGTTTGCACTATTTGTACATGGCATGAATCAATTACTCGACTTCCCAAAACATTATTATTACAATTGAATTGATTTGGTCTATCTTGGTTATTGGCCTATGTTGGTTATGATGCTTGCATTCAGAATTGATTTTGACCATTTACCTAATTGGTACCTTGATTCTAATTAGTTTAAGTGAGATTTATGATTCCTTTATTAATAATGGCTCGATTAATCAATAAACCTTTATCAATGATCTTTTTGAAAGTATGCACACATTGTAGTTCTAGATGATAAACTATCTCACTATGAAAATTTTTAGTAAACATAATGGCTAATTGTTTATCTATTAAACTATGGGTGAATTATCTTGTAAGGGATTTCCATCATTGTAGATAACTCATAAAACTCTCACCACCAATTTTCTTTGCTTATGTCAAGTCAACCAATGAAATCTCATGTTCGAGATTGTAGAAAAAGTGTTACACAATTTTTTTTGAAAGGTCATCAAAATTTGTTAGTGAATTCTTGGGAATATTTAAAAACCACTCCAAGGCTTGTATTACTAAGCTTCTTGGAAAAAACAACAAAATATATATGTCACTATATGCCACTGGCTAGCATGCGATAAAAAATTTAATTAAATGGGCTTTGGGGTCACCTTTCCCCTTATATTTATCAAACTTTGGTGCTCATATCCTGGAGGAAATGGAATATATAATTAGTCTCTATTAAAAGGATAATAAAACACATTGTCTAGCTTAAATTTTTTACCCTATTTCCTACCTTGGATGGTGGTGATCGCATCCTTCATCTGTTGTAATTCTTTCTCTAGGAAACTTGTGGGAATATTGGCCTGGGTAGATGGTTGGGTAGTCATGAGTGGAGCACCTAGACTAGGGTATAATGGAGATATTTGTTAGGGTATGATAGATTAGTTTGGAAATGGACTAGGAATATGCATACATGGATTAAGGTTTGATTATTGGAATTGCACATGTTGTGGTGCAATATTTTGGTTAGGGTTGGTTATAAAGGTTTGATGTTGAGGATTTTGTGGTTGGGATGGAGGGATATAACTATGCCTGCTATGGTTGAAAAAGGACATGCTACTAACTAATCAAAACTTGTTGTTTAGTGGAAACTTGTGAACCAAGACCCTATTTTTTAATGAGTGGAACACTTTAAACAAAAGGAAATTATTGCCTAGTAAGTACTTGAGAAACATTATAACCTCTTTGTTGCATGAATCCCTATTGGGAAGCAAACACATGTTGAAGATTTAACATCTATCATAGACCAATATTTATACATTGTTTTTTAGACATTATTTGGTTTTGAATTAGCACACTAACCTGTGACTGAAGAGGTATGTTTGCTATTACCTGACATGGCAGAAAATTAATTTCCCCATGTAGAGGTGATAACATATTTGGCCTCTATTGTGTTGGTATACTAGATTGTGACTATTATTATGGAATACCACTCATCACTTGTTGAGGAGGAGTAGGATTCATCACATTTTATTATTGAGCTACGACATTAGTTACTAGCTGGCTACCTAATCCTATTGGTTATGTACTTGAAGAAGTGGCTAGTTGAGGATTAGAAGTAGCTAGTCAAGATTGGGATGTAAAAACTCCTACTCCCTAATTTTGAGAACCACTTGTAGTGTTAACTAAAGGCACATTTTTTTGGCTAGATATTTACACATTAACACCACTTTGGTTTGGATGGGATGTTGTTTGTGCATTATCCACTATGTTTTGGCCACTATTCTATGTAGAAGAAAAAGATACTTCTTTGATGGTTGGCATATGAAATAGGTTGTCAACTAAAGTATTTTGCATTAATGGGTATACACCCTAATTATCTTGACCATTCAACTCTACTAACACTCTAGTTGAGGGGACTAAATCTATGAGAGGCCTAATTGACATGGTCATTTGGTTAAAATTATGTGCTAGGTTCAAATAGGTTTGGTATGTTATCTACATTTGTACAAAGTGATCCTCCATGGGGTCCTTACCTTTGAAAATCATACTAGGGTAATGATATGTTATTTGGACTAGAGTTAAAGGATTTCTAGAAGAAGCCTATTGACTATACAATATGTTATGAGGCATTCTTACTAGACTTGGTAAATTCTCATAGGGGAAGTATACAAAAAACTTGGTCCTTACCTCTAGGGATTTAACCAAAATATCATATTTGTGCTCCAATAAATAATGTTCAAATAAATAAGGATCATATGTGGAAGGTGTATTAATAGAGTATGATTGTTGAGGAAAAGGTTCTTTAACAGTAGGTCCCATATCTAGGTATTGTGTGATTTGTTCTTGGTCCTATTCTGAATATGGTGGTGTATTAACCAAATAGTTATCCAATAGATCTTGGTTTTGTTACCCTATTTGAGTATTATAAGAGGGATAAGGATCCATCTCATAAGAAATATTATATATGTAGGGGTCTTTCACCATTTCATCTTACATAAACACATTACTAATCCCTAGATTGTACATGAGTCCACTATGAGTGTAGGAATACATGTTGGGATCCATAGTGAATGTTTTATGATAGAAATGGAAGAGAATTATATAAAATCTAAAAATATAATGTCTAAAGGATGATGTTCAAACTTGGTCTAGATTCAATCAAAAGGATGGAAAGGCTAATGCAAATATTTGTGATAAAATTAGCTAACATTGAGTATCTAATGTTACACATCTTATATAAAAAAAGATTAAGTAAATGGACTAAAAATTGAAATGCCAAACTCTAAGGTCAAAGTGTTTTAAATCAGTCTAATCTAGGAAATAAACTATTTATAGGTCTTTTGGCCAAACGTGACATCAAAAAATAGGCTCAAATAAGGCATGTACTAGGACTCTTGGCCAAACGATGTCAAAAGCTAGACTTTGAAATAGATGAGATTTTAATCTAATGGATTTGAAAATTTTTTAATAAAAACTAGGCATTTGAATCTTAGACATGAAATCGATCAAATAGGTATAAGGTATGAAACAAAAGGCACTTTAGAGAGAGTTTGTTCTCTCATAAATAATTTTATAAAACTTGGTTCTTTTGACAAATAGGATAGACAAATGTGAACAACATAACTATGATAGATAAAGATTCATAAATGTATACTCGAATTGGTTTGAAAAATGTGTACAAACATGAACTCTATGTAAAAAGGTCCATAAAACAATGTTTGAAATGTTTTGGGCAGTGTAACAATGCTGGACTACTAAATATATGTGACAAAATGTTTGTTTCAAAAAATATAAGGCAAAGATGTTTCAAAATTTTTGTAGCATAACACTACCTTTCTTAACTCAAATGACATACATACCTTTAAAGTTTTGATAATATCTCTAAGGCAAAAAAGTATGTATTCAAATGATCTTAATGGAAATAGGATGGTAACACAAAAATGTTTTGTGCATAGACTCAAAGTGTAAGTGTTTAACACAAAATGACTTAAGTCTACCAAGTGGTGATAATGATTATGAGTCTTAAATGACCTTCAACCCAAATTGGAAATTAAACATAAGTTCCCTCATGTTTAGTGCAAATGGCAAACCCACTTAACACATCAACCCTATGAATTTATAAAGGTGCAATTTTGAATTTAGATTATAAATGAAGGACTTTAAATAATGTTTGGTTAAAGTATAGACTCAATTGGACAACATAACTATGCCAAAATAGATGATATGAATCCAAGTTTTGATGAACATTGAACAAGGCAAATTGATGATTCACATGGGTAGCATAACACCTCTTTATTCAAAGGAAAATGAGGACTATGTATTATGGTTTGTATCATTTTTTAACATCAAGTTTTGACTCTAAAAAATACTTTAATTTAGGACAAACCCAACTAATTAATCTCTCTTAAGTCCTAAACTAATAAGGTTGCTTGGTATTGTTGGAATCTATCAATATACATCATTTGAGAGGTTTTTTTAGTGTTCATCCAAAAATTAAAATGCACATTATATAGTAGGGTTTTTACACCCCCATTCTCTCAAATGATACTACTATAACATGGACCTTGAGGCACACCATGCACCAACAACACTTCCTTGACAAGTGGGGATTTGTCTAAGATCTACAAGCTTTTGAATATCTAGATGGATCAATTGACCAATGACTTTCATGTCATGTTGCAAAATAAACATACTTAAATTGGGTGTCTATGACACTTTGCTTCTTACAAAAAGGTCTTGTCATTTTTTCAACCATTACATCCATCACTTACTCAGTGTACTGTGATGTCCAAAGTGTAGATACATCTCATGTGCAGCTCTAACACTAGAAGGTGGTTTAACTACTCAAACCTCTGATCCTAGTGGGAGTGGTTGAGGTCAATTTTGGGAGATGAAACCCTAGGTCAAATCTTCCCTAAAGAACCTATTGGAGGTAATGAAGTCCCCCTCATAAGATAAGTTTGCATAACAAAATAAATGACTCAATAGAAATAATTTAGGGTTGTTTCAAGGTCACCCAAACTATTACAAGTTTTTTGGGAGTGATTTAGATGAAATTTTTTTATGCCTTGGACTAGGCATGTTTGCAATAAGGATGACACTTGTAATTCCAAAAGTTCCCTAAAGGGGACAAATGGAAGAACATACACACAATATCCTTTTTGCCAATCAAATTCTAAGTTTAAACAACTATTGAAGATAAAATTTGACAAATGAGTTCAATTTTATCCACCAAATGAAAGATTAGGTGGTGTTCCTTTGACCCCTTGGTCTTAAGTTGTAACTTTGAAAGCATAATTTGTCAAAACATTTACCTAATCATCTAAATTTTTCATTAAGCACCAAAACAAGGTTCCTAATCCATTTTAACTTTCAAAAAAGGTCTAAAAAGCATGTTTTAACAAATTTGAAGCTTGATCCTATAATTAAAAATTTAGTATGTCCTTTAGCTTTGAATCTAATTTATAAATGAGTGAAGCAACCTCTCTATTTCAAAATCACTATTACATAGTCAATATCATTGTTTCCCTATAAAATCACATTTTCAAACAACAATATCACTGTTATGGGTTAAACGAGATATAAAAAACAATATCGATGTTCACTTATGAAATCATTACCAATTTTAATAATATCACTATTATAAAACAAAATTGCTACTTGAATTGATGATATCACTACCTAGAATGATAATATCACTTTTTAATGAAATCATTGTTTTAGTCAATGAAATTGTTTTTATTAGATTAAAAACACAAAAAATAAAAACTTACTATTCTATTGACAAAATCACTAACTTTTAATATGAAATTGTTGCACAAGGTCAATAATATCATTGTTTTGTGAAATCACTACTCAGGTAAATGAAATCATTATTCTGGCAAACAATATCACTGCCCAAGGCTATGAAATCATTTTTTAACAAACATTGATTTTGTCTACAAAATGGTTACTATGATAATAAAAATATTGCAACAGAGAGCAAAACTGATGTTACCAGGAAGAAAAACACAATTTTTAGAAAAATGGAATTTTAACATAAAGTTTCACTCTTTTGACTCCTTCACTGCAAGATTCTACATAAAATTGGTTAGTAAGTTAGTTGAAAGAGCTGTTGTGAGAAAATTTGTGGGACTAGGGTCCCACTAGGTGTGCCATTATGTGAACTAGGAATTTGACTCAAGAGAGGATGGTTAGTATCGTGTTAGTCCCAAAATGAAATAAACACACTAACATAACATCTCTAGGCCTAATTACTAGGGGGATCTTAGTTAACAATAATATAATGGAAAACACAACTAAAATTCAAAATAAACCTTCTTTCACCTTCCTTGGATACTCCAAATAGCTTGTTGAAGTGGTTTGCTTGGCTTGTGCTCATGAAGTCTACATCAATGAAGTGTGGCTACCTCCATCTCTCCTTGGCACCATGTTTGGATTTGGCTTGGCTTGGATCAATATTTGGGAATTATAACACTAAAATTTAATGATTTTTATTTAATTTGGGCATTATAAGTTTGGCATAAAAGTGTTTCCAATTAAATAGGCAAGGCCTCTTATTTATAGATATTAAAAAATGGTTAGAATCAACCTGAATCATCCATCTCTAGATGAAGTGTGGCTAAGGATTAATTTAATTATGTAATTAAAATTCATAAATAGACTCATCAATATTTTGGATAGAGGGGAAATTAATAGGCATGGAGGGTCTTAATGAAGCATGGGAGGCATGAGTCTTGATATTTTATGCATTTATGGCTTGTGGATGCCACTCCATAAGATGATGTCAATTGATGATGCAGCTAATGACAATCAATTTTCAATAACTATTTATTCAATAAGTTCTATGGAATTCATAATTAGGTTCATGATTTGGTTTAATTATCTCTTAAGCATGATTAAGTACTTTGATGCAAACCTTGGTCCTTTGTGCACAAATTACTCAAATTGGTCAGAATGTCTTATTATTGGCTCAAAATTTGACTGGATTAGAATTAGGATGTGATGTCAAATTATTTGGATCCATTATCCCATTTAGGATGTTGTTAACACCAAATAACAAAGGCACATGTCTCATGCAAGAGATTTGATAGAAAAGAGCAATCCAGGGCACCTAGGTGCAAAATTGGCATTTTGGCTCAAAATGATCTGATCAAAGTTAGTTACTTCATAAATTACATTGCCCCATTTAATGATACCTTGGCCACAATTGGAACTTGAATATAAAAGGTTCACATCATTTAGCATGTTTTAGTGTTTTTAGGCTAAATTGTGAATTTTGGTATAAATTGGTTAAAAGCTTGATTTATGGTCATTGGTGGCCAGATTTAGGTGTCTATAGGTCTCATCTAGACAAAATCAGGCCCTTGTACCAATGCATAACCAATATATTTCCACTCATAAAATGAAAAGGTAAAATTATTGACTAATTAACATAAATGTAACAAGCATATCAAACATATCTTAACCTAGCCAAAAATATAAATTCCATGACCATTTCCAATAGGTCGCTCATAGAGTTATCTCCCTTAATTGGGTTAAAAACTAACTTGTTATGCCAATCCAAACACATACCCATTTTTCAAACTATGTATTTTTTAAACATGTTTAATGTCCCTATAATTGAGAATGAATTTGTAGCTCTGTTAGAAGACCCTTATCAAAAAATGATAGGTAACATGTAACTATATCTCAATCCTAACCAAGTTTGATCAAATTTTCATAAGATCAATTCAAAAAAAAATCTTCTTACAAACACCATGAGTAGCTCACAAAAACATGGGGTAGGAATGTCTAGTTCAAAATTACAACATAAAACTATTCCCCCTCCACCAGCCACTCTTATAACCATAGATAGATTAGCATTATACTACATCTATGTTTTTGTCTAGAAAATACCTACCATTTTACACCTCTCTCATAAAGGGTTGACCAATTTTTTGTACCTTAACAAATCCCTATTTTCCCAAGGTTACCCTAACTAGTTGTTTAAATGAACTTGCCATTTTATTTTTGATGATGTCATCATTTAATTGTTTTTGCCATTTATGGTGAAGTCACCATTTTCATTTTTCATGAAAATGGCAACTTTTCCTAATTTGGGTAAATTGTCAATAAGTCAATTTATGAATAAAAATGATGAATTCACCATTTTCACTTTTGAGGAAAATGGTGACATCACCTATTTTAGTGAAATCATCAATTTGGTGATTTTCACCAAAAGTTGGCAAAGTCACCATTTAGTAGAAGGTGAAGATAACATTTGTACCTTCACCACTTTATCCATAATAATATCATTAAATTCATAATAAATGAAATAAATTATAAATTGGAGT
This sequence comes from Torreya grandis, assembly GCA_037957365.1. Taxonomy (NCBI): domain Eukaryota; kingdom Viridiplantae; phylum Streptophyta; class Pinopsida; order Cupressales; family Taxaceae; genus Torreya; species Torreya grandis. Next base: position 127,329 of record JARHVA010002266.1, read on the forward strand.
TACTTAATGATGGTTTGTCATGTGGTGGCTTCTGGACTCCTAAACTTGATCACTCATGTGACCTTGTCCTCATACACGAACCATTCTTTGTCACTTTGATCTCATAAGATTAGAGTTCAATTTATTAAATTTTTTTGTGAAAATGAAATATTTTTACCCTAAGGGGTGAATATATATCTTAAAAATTTATTTTTTCACCCTTAGTGCCTAAAGTTCATTCTGTTCGTTTTAAGAGCTCTTATTTTTCACTTTGTGGTCCATTTTTCACACCATTCATTTCTATGTTTGTTAATTTTAAACCATTTTTATCACTAAACTATCTTATTGGGCATTTTTAAATACCTACTTAACAACACTATTTTTTTTCCATATTGCATATTAGTTTGGACATGCATCTTTGTACTAGCTGGTCTCCTAGATTTGTGTTGTTATTATATGCTAGCTCATCACCAATCTATATTATGGGATTATTGCATGAGTTCCCCTTGAAAATTTAATTGGACACAAAAAATTATTTTTACTAAGGATCCACTCTACCTTCTTGGGGAAAATTTATTTAATTCACTGATTAATCCACCCTGTTGGGGAAAATCACTATACTAATGATTAAAATTGCCTTGTTAGGGAAAATCATTATTTTGACCACTGTTTCCACTAGATCATGTCATTTTTCCTATTTTTAAGGGTTTATTTGATGACATAATTTCCACCTGATCCATTAAGGGGGTATCCAGGGCTAATCAACCACCCTTTGGGGCATGAACCTCTATCGGTTGGCTCATAACAACCTATGATTATCAACACGTCATTCAATACATTAAAATTTTCTACATAATGGTTTTTCCATTATTTGAGAATATGTTATTGTGTCTATGTTTTGAAACACCTTCTCAAATGGGGAAAAAATTTAGACACTCCTTTTTGGACACTTCTATGTCTAAACAAACTTCATACTAGTTTTTAAAAAACTATGCAAATTAAGCCTAGAAATAATTGAACATCCCAAATTCATCTACACATTAGATGTAAGTGCCTAGAATTATGTTAATACATTTATATTTGGGGTATTAACTGTACAAAATGATAACCTCTTATTAATTCATCCCTAGTTATCTTACAACCAAACAAAATGACATTTTGACCTATTAAGTGGGGCACTTAATCCAATTCTTGAATGACCAAAATACTAAGCAACATTAATTAACCAAGAAAATCAAATAAAATACTTAAGCGAAAATTCAATTTTTTAATTAGTGAATATGTAATTTATAAAAAATATTTTTCAACAAAATATGATATCATGATGATGTCATCATCTTTAAAGTCAAGAATTACAAAATATCAACATAAATACCATAAAAATAAAAAATGTTGAGCCATGCCTCGATAAATATATAATCAAATCCTTCATTAATTTCATTTATACTCCCAAAACTAACCCTATCCTAGCTAAACTTGGGTTAAATTTAGTTTAAAATCTATAAATACAAGTGCCATGACCATTCCTAAACAAGCTTTTTTGTGCTCACTTACTATGCAAAATTTGTAAGAGGATCTTCACACAACCAATTCATGCCAAACCAAACTACATGCGAACAAAGTGAGATGTTTACCACAAAGAGTTAGCATTGATAAATAATCCATTTTATAAAATCCAATCACAAGCCAAATTTCATGCCAAAAAGCATTTGAAACTATCAAGGAAGGTAAAGGTGTCATTTTATCTTCTTGTTGCCTTTTTGTCTTATTTATTATATTGCTCAACCTTGGTCTTGGGCTTGGAATGTTAGTTTTAATAGAGTTGATTTTTTTTATATTTAAATAACAAGAGAGACTAAAATCATCCTCTTAATCCTATAATACACTCCAAACTTAGTGCAGTTCTCAAATTTAGTAGGGTCATGCTTTAAAAGCATGTTCTCCACACTCATTCAATATTTGGTACTTATATCAGTTTACAAATTTAGTGAAGGCATGTAATATGGGCATAGCTTCCAAAAATTAATTTTTTTTATATTAAATGGGATAAATCTTTGGAATCACATTATCCACACTCATTTAGTATATGGTACTTATATCACTTCATAAATTCAGTGAGGGCATGTTTTAGAAGCATGTTCTCCATACCTATTCAAATATTTAGCATCTCTAGTCTATAGTGGGGCTATGTTTTAGAAACATTTCATTCACATTGGTAATTATATTAGTTTTCATATTTTTCCATATATAGTGGGGGCATGCTTTAAAAGCATGTCCTCTACACTTACACAGTTATATAAATTGGCCAAAGCACACAATATATTATTCAGGTTCATAGTTGTGGTAGAATTATATACATGGTACCATTATTATACAAATTTTTAGTATGATACATATTTAAGGTGCATATGTTATTAAATATATACCTAATATTAAAAAAATCTAAATCAGATTCAAATTCTAAAACTATTGCATGTATTGACACCTAGTGGACTTTTACATAACATATTGAACCAATCTACTGTAGTAGTTGGTTCACATTTTGGTATGGTTGAGGTGATCTAATCACTCAATATTTATAATTTTTCATGTTGGACTTGATCATCCATCCTCACTATATTATAATTATCATTGGGTTACACAGTTGAGTTAATCTCAACTTCTAGGTGGTAACTCACTTTTGCTCTAAAGTTGGGGGCATGTGCCTTCCAATCTCTCTCTTTATTTATCTATATCTCCTTGTATATATGAAATTTAAATATTTATCTATATTTATCCTAATCTCAATTTTGGATCCTTATAATGATACATATTTTGTAAAACATATTGTCAATAGGTAAGGTGGTTATATCAATACACATGTGTACTCCTAAACATTAATCTTTCAATTTTAATCTATTTCAAGTAATTTTAAATAGATTATATGCACTAATTTTACACTATAACATGATATTAGTTGTAGGTTAGTCACTAGTAAATCACTATAATTTAACTCAATAAAATATAAGGTGTTCATACACACACAAGTACTTATTTCTTTCATTTAAACTAGTAATTTAATTACTAGATTAGAGGGCGAAAACATAGATGATATGTTATGATTGTATATCACCTCAGTCTTATACACTTGGAAAACTTAGACCTTGGTTTTTCCTCTTATTTATACACTCTCCTTGCTTTTATAAGCCTCACATCTAATCTATCTTGTGCCCTTTAGCCTATCTCTTAGGTTGACTAGTCTTATATTGATGACACATATTATATCTTTCCCAGAATGCTTAAAATGTACTTATCTTACACCTATATAAGTTCTGAGTCTGTAACTTTTTTTAATCTCTTTGGACACTAATGTCTAGGATAGATAATAACATCAATGTTACTATCTTTCCCAACATAAGTTTTCAATTCCTTAAAGTCATAAAATTTACAAATGAAATGTCTATTAATGGTTAGCCTAAGTTCTTTAATGTGAATTATTACTCTAAATGGATTGATATAAATACAAGATCAACCCTAATTCATTCATCACCTATAAAACCTAGACATTAGACCAAAAGAGTATTTAAATAGAATTTAATTAAACAAAGATTCCCTATTTATTACTATTTATAAACTAGTCATAGGGACTATACATATATAGGTCTAAAGTAATAAAGGAACATTCAAAGATCCTGATTTTCCATGTTACAAGCTAGGTCACTATTGTACTTGATTTACACACTCTACATGATTCATACACAAGCCAATATATAGTAGATAACTACATCAGTCTAAGGCCATCTTCAAAGTACTAGGTAGTATCCTTTGACATCAGAGTCATTGGGGTTAGCTTTACACCATATTCCTACTAACCCATTTTCCCCCAAGGTCATATTAAAGATGGGAAGTTAGGGTTTTGCCCTTTCACAAGGAGTAACTATCCATGACCTAGATTTGAATGCACTAGAGTAAATTCAAAGCCAAACCCAAAAGCATCTAGGTATTTACATCCTATTTTAATAAATATTCTATACATGACACTATCATCAAACTCAGATAGTAGCATCGATGCAACCATCCAAGATTGATGCAACTATCCAAATAGTTAGAGGCACCAGACCCAAAATTTGATAATTGTTCTAGAACTATTTTCCCACTTAATTTTAGCCCATTTTATATCTAGAACTATATTAAAATTAGAATAAGTTAAGTACTTATTTTATTATCATTTCTATATCTAACATATTTATATTTTCCTTATTTAGACTAGCTTAGCATAATAAATTCAATATATGCTTATATCCGAGTTTAACATTTAATTAGCTTGTTATAGATCTGATTATCACCCTTATGCCATTTCATTTCTATATTATTGACCCTAAGATTAAAGTGAAATAATATCCCCACATTTCATTTTAGGGTTGAACAATGGTAAAAGTATGTATAAAAATATACCAAGAATCATGTTCAAATAAATAGGTAAGGAGTTCTTTTCCCTTATAAATTTTATTGTCCTAGAGGACCAAGAAAATTTTAATTTCCTTCTTGTCCCATTCATACTATGAAAATAATTTAGAAAACACTCCAAGTACATGGAACCCAAAAGTTTAGACATAAGAGATCATTTGAATTCTTTAGATGTTTCTAATTTACTCACATGGACAATAACATCTAATTTCCATTCAATGGGATCATAAAAGGAGGGCTTTGAGAGTTTAAGTTATCATTATTGCCCAAAACCTTCACTCAGTCCCTTAGGAGGACTTTTGAAACTTTTATTGATGTCTAAAACCCAATCTAATAATCCATTAGGATGAATTTGGACATAAAATCGATGCCTAAACCATAATGAAAGGGTTTATTAAGAGAAATTTAGATGTTAGTCCCAATGCCCAAACCCAAATATCTTAATCAATTAAAAGGAATTTTAATGTTATATTCAATATGAAACCCTAAATCAACCATCCATACAAATGTATATCAAATATCACAACATAACCTACCTCCATCACTCACATAGTCAAAAGGGAAAACATGTTATCAAAAACATAATTACAAGGCTAAAGATCACATAACATATGAGACAAATAGCTCCAATCTTACTCAACTTGTTCCTAATGTTTTCCCTTTAGCTAAAACTAATGAGATACTTCTTAACTATTGATCCTATACTCACATATGGTGAGAGGTAACATAGTATGTCTCATCAAAACAACACACTCAATAATTAAAAGTGAAAAATTCCAATCCAATAAAGGAGTAAATTCAAATCAGCTAAGCATCCCAACTCAATCCCAAAAGGAGAAATAATTGAAAAATTCTAATAACCCAATAAAATATAAATAATATTGAAGATGAAATATGGCTACATATCTCAATCTAATAAAAAGTGAAGATAAGAAAGAAAATCAAGAGCTCCAAAATTTAATAAAAGATTAAAAAATAAATGGATAAACAACCTTGAATCCCATAACAAGGAAACATTATAAACAATATGATTCTTAATCAAATTATAAGTCTCCATCAATAATTAAAAGTTTTCAAGTACTCCACATGAAGTGGATAAATTCATAATTTCAAATACACTATTACCAAACAATGTGGCTCTATAAAGCCACTAAGTGGGAGCAGGGAACTAAAATATTAACAACCTAGAAACATCACTCTTTAATACATTTTACATGGTATAAAGTATGAATAGAAACTCCATGTTTCTAAGACTAGTGACACTTACCAACATATAAGTGCTAAAAATCTAACATGTTTTCCCCAAAAGGAAAAAAATGTCAAAACACATGGAGGCATCATGCCACTCTAACTACACAATCTCTCTAGCTAATATGAATTAGATGTATCTATCTTACCAAGGTCAAGGAATGCAGGGGAATCAATACAAAATGGTATATGGATTAAATAATAAAGAACACTTCACTTAACATCATATACAATATAAATCCATTAAAATACTTATGATTTTTTCACTTGATATCCAGAGAGTGTGAACTCATCTTGATGCTAGCTAAGTGATAACTATACACAAATATATTATAAATTTCAAAGGGATATATGTATCACCAATCCATACATGATTACATATAATGTGGTAGAATACACTAATCATCACATACTACACTCCACTATGATGAAGATTACCACCAATCAAGGGTGGTATTAGTCTTTAAGGGATCTATTTGGAACCCATCCCATAAAATTAATGTTCCCAAGGAAAAATATATCCATCAAATAGGTGAAAAATTTCTTAAATGAGAAGCATCACATGCTCACACAATACTCACTATACACATGAAAGTGGCCCTTGGTGATTTTAATATAGTTAAAAAGGTTTAATCATCACCAAGCATTCTCAATATAAGGTGATCGAGAAGGTTCTAGGTCTTTTTTTAAGGAACACATGAACCATATTGGGTACAAACCTACATAACAAGATACACATAAACACTCATAATTCTCAGTTGTATTAATTAGATACTATTTTATGAAGGGTACAAGTTTTACATAAGGAAACACACTTGTAATAACAATACCTCTATCAAATAATTAATCAAAAGATATCTCATATTTCAAGGTTCATGTGTCATATCCAATACAATGCCTTAGAATTTAGACTCTCCAATAGGACCACATCTATCCTAAAATCACACACTCTCTATTATTATTTGAAACAAGTACATCCATTAGTAATAACTACATGAAGAAAGGGTAAAGACAACACACAAAGAGTCAAGGTAAAAATGGAACTCCTAGATGAACATGAAAAAAATTCCACTTGAGAATGCATATTATTAATAAGATGAATTTCAAAGATTCATAGAAACATATGCACTCCTCATTAATCCATAAAAAATGATGGTCCCATCCTCACAATCCATGTAAGATGTGGTATGTGTTCATAAATGATCTAATTAAATCCCCAATAATCAATATGTACATTCAATAAGGTACCATACACTACTATATTTTTCATGAATTTGTACAAAACTTACCATCTAAAAGAATAAATGGTCAACATGAAAGAGAAAGGGTCACCTCTAAAAAGGTCAATGAACACAATAGATTGAATGTCATAATCCAAACTAAACTACATGTTTTATGAAACTAGTATACATCTTATAAATTTTATAGCATACTTATATCATGAGCATGCATAAGTGAAAATTAGGGCACACCCACTCAATATTTAAGGCTACTTATATATATATGGAATAAATTTCTCTATCATCAATGCCATTACATCTCATAGGAACTTAATAAAATGGTGTCACTACCATGGAATAATGCTCCTATAGTGGGAGATGAGGATGAAACTTACTACACTAAAAGGAACACAAAAGCATTTCTTGGACACATCAATTAAAAATATGTTCCACAAAAGGGAAGTTACACTAAAAATTCTAAGTAACGAGGAACAAAATTACTTTCTTAGGGTTCCCTATCAAAAAGGTCTCCTCTGAAGCACCATTGATTTAACACAAGGGATTTATCAATATAAAGTGATCAGATAAAGGGTCATAATATTAATTATTTGATGAATAAAACATTTGGATATCATCATATAAACTAGATTTTTATACCTTATGTATTAAGAAAACCTCTCTAACTTTGTCATGACTTAATGAAGTAGATGATCAGACCTACTTGGTTTAAATGCCACATAATGCCTACATGTTTTTTCTCAAACTATCATCTATGCCAAACTCCAATGGAAATTCACTCCATCACTTGGTTGTTGTAAGGAATAACTCACTACACAAAGGAGGAAAGGATCACTCACCATAAGGAAGGTGAAAAAAGTATGATTCACAGGAGGTTCCAAAAAAATTCCTTCTCTATTGATTCACAAATCCATCACACAAGATGATTATAAAATAAATAAATAATCATATGTACATGGCTAGGTTTCACATGGAATCTAATGCATAACATCATGATGTTTTCCATCCCTTGTATGGACCAAACATGTTCTCAAGGTTTTGTTAACCCTCTACTATCTCCAAGATAAGCATTACAATCTTAGTACTGAGGGCTAAATCCAAACACTTCCTAAAACTATTCTTAAGGAAATAGTAAACAACTAAGAGAAATGGGGTGGATTTAATACGAATGCATCAAAATTCACTCCCAAATTCATCAGTCATAGTGATAGTAACATTGAGAAACCCTCAATTTTTTTTATCAAATTTGGAAAAATAGAAACTAATTACCTAAATGTGATAAAATGATACATAAAATTTGAATGCCATAGATATGCAATAAATAACACAAACTAATTTGGATTTTACTATATTTGGAAAACACAAAATAATTTGAAACTTACTTTATTTGTAAATATGTTAAAAGGTGAAATGTTAAAGAAATGCAACTTAGCTAGAATTTTGACAAAGCAAGACTGAGATTGGAACTAAAAAATTAACTGAGAGGTTATTTGATTATGTTATGAATTAAGAATTTAATATTTATGTTTCTCTATAAACAAGGCTACTTGAATCAGACAAGGGCATAGTGCACTAGAGTCCTTAGGGTGTGCCGATGTCTTGTATAATTTTTTGCTTTATGACTATTATGGTAGGTTTGTTTTGCCTGTGTGTTATGTTTGACTATATAGGAGCTCTCGATCTATTTTAAAAACTAATGTGTGTGTCATATTATACACTTGTAACCCTAACTCAATAGATAATGAATGATAAAATGGATAAAATATAAAAATGGGTTAGTGATTGAAGTTTTTTAGAACCTTAACACCCCCTATATTGAGTGCTACCTACATACCAATAATTTGAAGAGGGATTAAAATCCATGCATTTATCCCATGCTATGGTGGTGTGTATAAAAGGCATGTTTCATGTAAGATGATTATGTAATTATGTTGTGATTAAGTCCATCAACCATGACTTATGAACTTAAAGGTGTAGTTGGAATTTAGCTTAGGGATATTAGTTTCCTTGTATTCATAATTGGGAGAAATAATGAATTTCTCTCAATGTGTAATTACAATTATGGTGATTTTCAAGAGGTGAGCCTTTTATGTGAAAATTAATTGAAAATGTGATTTTATAGTGATCAATAAGGAATTCATCAAGTTAGGGCTTGCTAAACATACATGATGATCTATTACATGAATTTGAAATTGGAAAACTAGATTTATTTAGTAGGAGGATGTAACTAGTAGAAGTAGACAAGATTAGGGAGAAATATAGTCCAAATGGCATGATGTTATCCTATGAAAAAATTAAATGAAGTTGGGATTATGAATAAGTAATGGGAAAAACTTAATTTATTTTTAATTAGGAATACATACATTTTGAGATCATTAGTTACTTGTAGGAATGGTTTATTTGCATAGAAAATGAAGGGTATTCAAAATACCATAGAAAGAGGCATGTAATAAATACATATAAAAGAGTGGTCAAAAGTACAATATTTTATCTTAAGTTTTAATTTGTGTCTATATTTTCCCCCATTTCATTCTAGTAATGTAATAAAAAAATTACTAGAGTAAAAGGAATAGTGTGTACCTAAACTCATCTATGAAGAAAAATATTGAATGTAAGCCCTAATGCTAAATTGTGTTTCACTAAAAACCTACAATGAAACACATATAAAAATATTTAATTAATATAAAACTAAAGAATCAATTATAATAAAAATTGTATATCTAATAACAAAGAATGATTACACTTGATTAGGTATGCAAACAATTACAATTTCTGGTGAAAAAAATTGGTGATTGGAGAGGGTAAGACGCTTAGAGATTTATTATTATTTTAAATATATTATATTAGACTATGTGTGAGTTAATCCTCATTTATATGTGAGTGTTATTAATAAATCAAGGTGTGCTTGAGTCCATCATTGCATACCCAAAGTGGTGAGTTAGTTTGGACTATATGTATGAATTCCAATATATTATTCTGGTGGAAAAATTGAACCAATTATTGTAAATGGAATAAGAATCATTTCTAGTGAAAAATTAGTGAAAAATATAGTATAATATGAGTATGGTGTAAACAATGTGGATAATGACATGAATTTTCACTCCATCTATGAAACTAGTGAGAAACTAAGGAGGTGGTCATGTGCCAGACACATGCCCCCAATTTGATATCTAGGTATATATGGATTTTGGAACTGAGTAATAATGATTATAATTATGATAAAAAAATGTATACTAACATGTAACACATGTTGATTCCCACAAACTAATTAAATTGGATACAAACCTGAGTATTTTTCTAAAAATTGATTATATATACCTGTTACAAACTACCCTATACTACCTATGATTTTGAGAATATCTAAAAATGACTATTTTATACCTATTGGGACAACTCATTTTTTTAAGCATGTCCATCCTGCACCCTTAGCCAAATGAAGTGGTGTTAACTACAACTACATTTGTTTTATCCATATTTGAATTATATGATGGATTAATCCTAACTTAGATAAATAAAATATCCTAGTGTAAGTTATTGTGAATAAAATCTTGAAAAACTAACTGAATATGAATAACTAAAATAGAAAAAAAAAACATAAATGAACAAGGGTAAACTATGAAAAAGAGAGATATACTTATTTTTTTGAGTCATCAAGTGACCATAAAAAAATAGAAATCAGGAATAGTAATAATGTAGAAAACTAAAAATCCCTCTAAAAGATGATCCTGAGTGTCATCGAAGATAGGAAATCCAAATATGAAAGGATTTTTAATCATTGGTGTCTCTATTGGTTGATCTTGTATGTTTGGAAAAGACTAAAAATTCTATAATAGTTGAGTGCAATTGTGAAAATTAGGTCTTCTTGTGTTGATTTGATCTTCAAAAACCATGTATAGATCTATTATTTTAACCTTTTAGGGTTTAGCTTATGTAAATCCTATGTTTGATTAAAGGGATGAGTAGTCTAAATCAAGGAAATAATATGCATAAAATATCAAATAATTTTTTACATATTTTATGAACTTTGACTTTCTAAAAATAGTAATAAATATGTGCAAATAAAGACTTATCTAAAAGACACAAGATATAGATGATCTGAGTATTAGCAATTGAGATAGAAGAAACTTTGAGTGTCATCAAATGGATCCATATATCAGAACCCCTTTTGGATAGTAGTGCCACATTTAGATAGAGGTACCATGTGGATATGGTGTCTTGATATTAGTGCTAATGTCCTATGTGTAGGACTATCTCAAACTTCTAGGTGCACTTGTGTCTTTGTTTTTGGGTTCTATTCCTATGCACATAAAGTCTATAACTCTATATTGTGCCAATAATGACTAATTTTTTATGTAAATACTAATCATCCTTGAAAATAAGGTATGATGTGAAAGGTGTGTTTGTTAGTAGGATAGGTTATACATCTTTAACACCCCAATGTGAAGAAAGTTTCCTACATACCAATACTCCAAGGAATAATCACACCCAATGTAGTTCTCCCCACCTAAGTACTGGTACAAGTTCAATTGATGCTAATATGATAGTGGCCTTGAGTTCCTTGAGTGTGCTTAAGTTAGGAAATTTGGAAAATATGAGCTTAGGACTGATGTAGATGTGTAGTATGCAAAATTAGGGTAGAATAAGGATTAATAACCTTGATTTTTTTCAACTTGTTTATGTTTGAATAGGTATTTTGCATCTAATATTCATATAGTGGATAGAGGGATAAAAGTCATGTATTTATAGTGTTCTATTTCTTGTGTGGATAATAAAATATGTCTAAGCCAACCTTAGGAAGGTTTTACCTTTGAAAATATATCCATTCATGAAAGTTAGGTTAAAGGGAATAGGTGCCATTTTAGGGACACTAGCACCATATGGTTCTAGTGTCCTTAATGTGGAATTAATGTCTATCTATCATAACACTGGGCATGAGAAGTTACAATTGGGAAATGAGGGTTTGAGACTATGTTTTAACTGACTAGGGACACTTGTGGTTTGTACAAAGGTAGGAAAAGTGTGATAATAGGCTATACGATAGGTTTATGGATAAGCTAGGAATATATAGTCTTAAGTAACACTATTAGAAATCAAATACCACTTTTAGGTGATTACATTTCCCCCTCATTTACGTTAGAAATGCAACAAAGTGAAATGACTAGTATAAAGGAAAAAGAAGTGTACTTGGAATTATTTGGAAATTGAAGCTCGTGAAGTTGAATCTACATATGTGAAGCTAGGTATGCATATATGAAGCATGATCTAATACAAGACCTATAAATTAAACATCCACAAATCAATCCTTACTTAAGAGATATCAAAATCAAAATAATATGCTAAGTAAATAATTAACTGAGTTAAATTGGGTAAAGAGATGAGAAAGAGGAAAGTAATGAATACACCTCATTGGGTATGTGAACCAATGCATGAACCTAGTGACAAATTATGTGTGTGTATAGTGATCAATCAATGAATATCTTGGAATGAGATGATAGCTTTCTCAATCCTCATGTGTGGGTAGCTCAATAACTCAATCTAGTTTTGACTCCATTTTCCACCTTTTATTGGTGGATCATGACATGTGAATAGCTTGGATTGGATTGATAATGTGTCTAAAATTCTCATGTTGGTGGATCAAGAACTTAATTTGGATATGAATCCATCATTTCCCACCCATGTATAGTAGATGCATCTAAAACTAAAATACATAAATTAATGGAAATGTCAAACTGAGTATATCTAACTATGTATGTCAGCTCCATGGCCACTTAGGTATATTAGGCTTATCTGGGCCACTCAAGAATGCCAACCACTACAAATGGAGTAAAAGATGAAAATGGTGAAAACATGGAATATGATTTCAAGTGTATAAAATGTATATACTGACATGTAATTTTCCATTTCCTCTAATCAATTAGTGTGTAATTGAGCATATGGAAATGATATGCTATGCACATGCCCCTAATTTAGTATATGAGTATATTGACTCTAGATTGAGTTATAATAACTGTATCTAGATTTATAAACTAAATATGGTAATGATCATGCCATGAAGGATGCCCCTAATTTGATAAATTGATATGAATATGAGTAAAAAATGAATATAAATTCTCCCACTTGGAGATAAATAGCTGCACCTGTACCTGTACAACAACATCTTCTAGCTTCTCCATCTTCAAGCTCAATCTTGAAGATCAACAAAAGTTGAATGAAGATTCAACTTCTCCTTTGTTACCAGCTTTGTTAACATATCAGTAGGGTTTTTATCTGTATGGACCTTTTCCAGCTTCAACTTACCATCCTCCAATACCTGTCTAATGAAGTGGTACCTAAGCTGTATATGTTTGGTTCTTGAATGAAAGGCTAAATTCTTAGCTAAATGAATTGCACTTTGACTGTCACTATATAATCTACAACTCTCTTAATCCTTTCCAAACTCTTCCATGAATAGTGTCATCCATATCATCTCTTTGCTAGCCTTTGTAACTGTAATGTATTCTGCCTCTATAGTAGACAAGGAAACAACATTTTGCAACTTTGAAATCCAGCTAAATGCCATTCCACCAACAGTGAAGACATATCCTGTGGTGCTTCTCCTGCCATCTAAGTCACTTGCCATATCTGAATCTACATATCCATGTAGAGAAGTGTTTGATCCACCATAGCATAAATGCCTACTGCTGGTCCCTCTCAGATATCTGAGAATCCACTGAACTAATTTCTAGTGTTCCTTTCCTGGATTGGCCATAAACTTACTGACAACTCCCACTACTTGGGCAATATCAGGTCTAGTACATACCATTGCATACATCAAGCTCCCAACTATGGAAGCATATAGAACTCTACTCATGTACTCTATCTCATCATGTGATTTAGGACACTGTTGTTTGCTCAACTTGAAGTGTCCAGCCATAGGTGTGCTCACCGATTTTGCATCCAACATATTGAACCTTTCCAACACCTTGTTCACATAATCCTCTTGAGACAAAATCAACTTGTGATTTTTCCTGTCTCTCTTAATACTCATGCCAAGGATTTTATTTGCTGCTCCCAAATCCTTCATGGAAAATGTGTGAGCTAATTTTACCTTAAGCTCAAAAATATCCTGCATGTGTGAACCTGCAACTAGCATATCATCTACATACAACAACAAGATAATATATCTACCATTATCCAATCTCTTGAAATAAACACAATGGTCAGATTGACATCTATTGAAACCATGCTCAGTCATAAACCTATCAAATCTCAAATACCATTGTCTAGGAGCTTGCTTAAGACCATATAAGCTTTTCTTCAACCTGCACACAAGCTTCTCCTTACCTTTGACCTCAAAACCTTCTAGCTGATCCATATATATTTCTTCATCCAAATATCCATGAAGAAATGATGTCTTAACATCAAGCTGATCAAGATGCAAATCCTCAATAGCAACTAAAGACAATACAGTCTGAATAGAAGTCATCTTTACTACAGGAGAAAAAATTTCACCAAAATCAATACCTAGTTTTTGTGCAAATCCCTTTACTACCAACCTGGTCTTATGTCTCATTTGTCCATTCTCACCTTCCTTTAACTTGTAAACCCATTTGTTTTTTAGTGCTCTCTTTCCAGCTGGCAACTCAACCAATCTCACGTTTGGTTCTCTTTCAAGGAATCAATGTCCTCAATCATGCCAAGCTCCCACTATTTTCAAGTTTCTACCTACATTGCTTCATCAAAACTCTTTGGTTCCCCACTATTAGTGAGTAATAATTAGAATAATGAAGGGGAATATTGAATTGGAGGTTTAATTACCCTTTCTAACCTCCTCCTGGGCATTTAAGACTCATTCACTGCTTGTTGTCCACTCAAATTCTCTATCAGTGACTGATCTCGATCATCTCTAGGTCTGTACTTGATCGACATCAGTTCTACCTGACCGACGTCAATTCCTTCCTAATCAACATCAATTAGTTTTTGATCGATGTCAGTTCCTGTATGACTAATGTCGGTTCCTGCCTGATCGACGTCAGTGTCTGTGTTTTCTTAAGTGTGAACATTCTTTCTTGTGAGCTCATTTTGGATCATCACCTCATCCAAATCAACATTGCTCTGCTCAAAACTATTCAGCTTCTTGAGTTGATCATTATACATCACCTTTTCATTGAAAACAACATCAGAGCTTCTAATAATTTTGTTAGTTTCTAGATTCCACAACCAGAATTTGAAATCTCCAGAGCCATAACCAATAAAAGTGCACCTCATAGATTTAGCATCCAACTTCTTTCTATTTTATTTATCAATGTGCACAAAAGCTTCATAACCAAAAACTTTGAGAAATGAAAGATCTACCTTTTTACCTATCTAAGCCTCTTTTGGAATTCCACCATCTAGAGCAGTAGAGGGTCATCTGTTAATCAGGTAAACTGTAGTATCTACAGCTTTTGCCCAAAAATGTAAGGGCAAACTAGCATGCAACCTCATACTCCATGCACACTCCAATATTGTTCTATTCATCCTTTTAGCAACTCCATTTTGCTGAGGTGTCCTTGGAAATGTCCTTTCCCTACGTATTCCATTCATAGAATAGTACCTGTTAAACTT
Source organism: Torreya grandis (assembly GCA_037957365.1). NCBI lineage: Eukaryota > Viridiplantae > Streptophyta > Pinopsida > Cupressales > Taxaceae > Torreya > Torreya grandis. The sequence continues at coordinate 142,826 of JARHVA010002266.1, forward strand.
ATAGCTGTAGTACTCACCACCATTGTCAGATCTAAGACACTTCAATCTCAAACCTATTTCATTCTCAACCAAAGCTTTCCATTTCATAAATGTGTGAAAAACATCAGATTTCTTCTTTATGCAATAAACCCATACCTTTCTTATAGCATCATCAATGAAAGAAACATAATACTGTGGTCCTCCAATAGAAGCTACCTGAGCTGGTCCCGACACGTCTGTGTGAACAAGCTCCAACTTGTGCTTCTTTGTTGACCCAGTTTTGAGAAATCTCACTCTCTTCTATTTCCCAAAAATACAATACTCACAAAAATCTAGATCTATGCTTTTCAAATCTTGAAAGCTTACCTTTTTACTTAAGAACTTTCATTCCCTTCTCACTCATGTGACCAAGCCTATAGTGCCACAACTTTGCATCTACATCTGAAGTAGATAATACAGAAGGAGAATAATCAGTAATACAATTACATAAATAGAGAGTACCTACTCTCTTACCTCTGGCTAATACAAGTGCACTCTTGGAAACCTTCCAAGATTCAACTGTGAGAGTTACTGTGCAACCCTCATCCCCCAACTTTCTTGTAGAAATCAGATTCCTCTTCAGGATGGGTACATGCATGACATCTTTCAACACCCATGTGTTGCCATTCTACAATTTTATCTACACTTTTTCTTTTCCAACAATTTTACAAGGCTCATCATCCCCTAAATAAACTATTCCAAAATCTCCTTGGACATAATCATTGAAATATTCTCTATTTGGGGTAGCATGGAAAGAGGCACACCAGAATCTAAAACCCAAGATTCTATTTTATTATCCAAAGAAAATATAAGAGCATCTTGTGCAACAATACCTACAACTTTTGCTTCTTCATTACCTTCATGCTGATTTTCTTCTTTAATTCTCAACCAGCAATCTTTCTTTGCATGCCCTTTCTTTCCACAATTCTAGCAGGTTATTTTTCTTCCATTTCTAGATTTGGATCTACCTCTCATCTTTGACTTAGACCTTGATCTCCCTTGCTTGCACTTCTCTTTTTGCCTTCCCTTGCTTTCAATACTTAAAGCATTACCTGATGTTTCCCCTGTGCTTTTCCTGCGAGTTTCTTCATTCAAGATTACACTAACAACATCATCTACTTTCAAGATATTTGTAGCAGATGCAGTATTACTAACTACCATTACCAAACTATGCCAATTTTTTGGTAAAGAGCATAATATTAAGAGAGCCTTAATTTCATCATCAAAAACTATTTTGACTGAATTTAACTAATTTACTATTGCATGGAGATCATTTAGATGATTAGATACAGATCCACCTTCCTGCATTTGCAAATTAAATAATTGATTCATAAGATATACCTTATTTGAAGCTGAGGGATTTTCATATAAATTTTCCAAAGTATCCATTAACTCTACCGTTGTCTTTGCCTGTGACAAGTTGGAAATCATAGAAGATGCCAGGCTCAACCTTATGGATCCCAGAGCCTTTCTATCAAGAACATTCCATTCTTCATCTTGCATATCTGTGGGCTTGCTTGAAACCCCTCCCAATGGTAAGTACATATCTTTTTGATATAGATAATCTTCTATCTTCATTCTCCATAATTGATAATTATTGCCATTAAACTTCTCCATTCTTAGTTTACTTTCTTCTACCATTGCTATACTCCCACTCAAACAGAAACCCCTATGAGTGACCTATAATCAACACACACTAAATAGATATGAAACCCCTTGTTAGTGAACCCAAGCTCTGATATCATTTGTCAGGATCTTAACAAGATACAATTGATTACTTTTGTGTAAGCAACTAAACACAAAATTAAACTAGAATAATAAGCAACTAGAAATCAGAATCAACAAAGAACATGAGATACAAGAAACAATGAAAACTTGTATTAAACTCTTCCAGAAGGAAATACAATTGAATAAATCTCTCTTTCTTCCACACCTTTCAGATGTACAGATCTCTTTCCCTCAATAGTTCTCTCTATCAATTACAAACACAATTCAACTACTTGAATTGTCTACAATTTCATGTCTACAAGCTATGAAGATCTATCCCTATTATATAGAATTAAGGATCATGAGCTATGCATTCTCAACCATTAGATACACCTCCTAATCAAAGGTTCAAATTAGTCCTGCCAAAAATAGAAATGTGGACTCTATACTAACAGTTAATCTAATCATGAAAATAATCTATTCATCCCACAAAAATAGACTTCTAGAATGCACAGGTGACCGACATCAGTCCCTGTCTGCCTGCACATGATTGACATCAACCGATCTATAACCGACGTCGGTAGCCTCTAGTCGATCCCTGACCGACATCGGTGACTGTGTAAATACAACAACCTTTGCATTCACTCATTGGTGAAGCTTTTAGCTCCACAACTCAACATAAATGATAAACCTATAATTGGATCTATGTAAACCTATATTATACCTATTGTACTATTCTGGCTAATATAAGTTATTTTAAAACTAAGGATACTCGATATTAGTGCCATGTATTGGATATCAACACCATGTGGTGATAGTATCCCTATTTTGGCACTAATGTATTTTTGGTCTAAAATCTATGTCACTGCACTACTTTTTGAGTCATTATATTTCCACTATGTTCACCTATGTCTGATTTTCTGTAACTGAGTCTATGTGCTAAAAAATGTACTATGAATGCAATATAAGAGCTTGATCTCTAAGACAAATAATTATGAATGATCCTCTTTTGAGGGTAGTCATTTAACTTATACAAGAACTACCCTCAAAATAAAAAGCTCTGTAAAATGTGTGTTATCCAGAGCATATATGATAACTGCATGAGAATCCAAAATATTATGCAAACATAACTTTTAAATGCAAGATAATCTAAGAAAAAGTATGTAATGTAAGATGTATGTCATGTCTAACATTTTAACAAGGTGTCAAGATAGATGTAATCAATGTATGTAGTGAAAAATCTATGTAGAATTGAGTAGCTACCTAGTGGGATGAGGCATGATGTCCATCATGACACCCAAGTAGGAAAGGTAGATACATGAGGTACTTCATGTCATGAAAAAATGGTGTGTGTAGTAATAAAATACAAGTGCCATGGCCATGATGCATATAAGAAATCATACATACAAAAAACATGAGGCACGTAAAATAGGCCAAGGGGCCACAATACAAGGGACATGTTACTAAATCTAAGAAAACAAGACATACAAAGACATGTTCAAATGTCCACATATGCAAGAAACAAGCAAGTTGGCTTAGAGCCACATAGGGACATGTTCAAATGTATGCATACACAATAAAAAAAAAACACACAAGGGACATGGGCACATGTCTAAGGCATACATACTATGAGTAGAAGTGGTGTAGATCCAAAGAACAATTGCATATTCAAATTCTATTGAATAAAAAAAACATAGAAATATAATCAAGTCTAAACTATGAAAGCTAAAAATGAAAACATGCATGAATGTAGTAAAAATTTGTGTAAAAGATAGAACGTACATATGCTAAGTCTACAATATTGATAGTTGACAAAAAATATGAGTATGAGTAGCAATGATCAATATTATGATACAATAATGCTAAATTTGGAATGTAGAAAACATAAGGATTAAATCAAAATTGTGTATAAGATGCCCCCAGGTGGGTGAATGTGTCAAGTGAATAACCATGAATCAGTGTATATTCCACTAAAGGGTAAATAATAGTAAGTTTGGATTAGTGTAGTGGACCTGAGTCTTGTAAGTAATCTATAAGACCTCAATAAGAATAAGTGAAACATGTAATATGATAAAACTGACTATATTAAGATAGCTAGCATATGTAGTGTCTATAAAATATAAGAAATGTAAACATAACAATGCATACAATCAGTACATTTTGTATTTTATGAGTAATAATTTGAATGTTTTTGTGTTATTATTTTTTTATTTTTTAGAAATAAGTTATGTACAAGAAAATTAAAATGAAATATGTACAAGGAAAAAGATAGAAGGAAAGTGTGTAAGTAAATGTTGGAAATGTAAATAAAATGGTATACAAGCAAAGTGCAATGTCTCTATAGACCTAACAACAAATCCATGGGATGTGGATAATCAAATGGTGGATCTAGTGGTAGATCATCTAGTGTTAGATACTAAATCTATCCAAACTCAAATAATTAATCATCATTATGGTCATTATACCAATCTATATGTATTAGTGGAACCTTATCATTTTCATTAGTATAAAATCTATGCATTTGAGTGACATACTTCTCAACTATGTAAGATGCCTCTCATGTGGTCTTAGGGTAAACCACATTAGACCATTGAGTATTTGTGTGAAACATGTGGTTTTCATCTATGTCATCATGTAAGATGTGAACCATGTCTCCATTGTGAATGAATGCCAAGCAACTATTTGATCGATCAATTATGGAATCCATCATCTATAACCATGTACTACCAAGTGTAACCTATAAATAAGTGCCCTTCCACATAAAAAAGAATAATGTATTTTCCACCTTAGGGCCACTGCAACTATTAGTGTAATATGTCCAGTAGAATCTTGATAATGTATAACATGTTGTAACTCATTCTCCTAATAGCATATGTGGCATAAAAATGCCAAAGTGCAAGTGTTAAGATTAGAATCCTCATCTATATCCACATGGGGAATGTATCTATCTGCCATGAAAATTTGGATAGTAAATGGATTATTATGTGAATATTTTTGTTAGTGATAAATCTATCATGGTGCTCGTATCTGTGAATGTGTTTTTATCTATGGAGGTCCTTGTGCCTATAGAGGTGGAGGTTGTATGATAAAGATAGTGCCCTTAGCCTTAAATTTATTTAGTTTATGTTGTAATGTTAATCATGTGTCGATATCATGTCTTATAATTTTTTTAAAGTAGAAAAAGGGTTGACCTTCTTATGGTGACAATCTAATGACTAATCTGTGTCAAAATATGGGTAATATCATTTATCTCTATCAAGTAGTATCTGTAAGATCTGGTGCAGTCTATATTGTGAACTCCCTACTTGAATCTATATGACTCTATTGATATCCATGGATGTAATCATATGTATTGAATGGATCAAGGGATCTTTCAATGACTATAATTGAGTATGAAAACTTGTAGCTATAGGATCTTGAAAAAGTGGTTTTACTTACATAGGGAGAGGTATAAGTTCATTACAACCATCTCTATACTCTCTTGCACCCACTAATGTGAAACTTAATCGACATAAATAGTCATAGATATTAATAAGTGTTAGATTATCATATGTCATGGCCTACAAATCTATATTAGAGTTATGAATGTAAACCTCATCTGAATTAACAAGTACTAGTATATATGATATAATAATCTCATCATATAACCTAGGTGGGGATGTTTTTACTATGGGACATTATTCATGTATTATTGGTGAGGGTAACCATGTTGTATAAATATCTAGAGGAGGTGGGGGAATAGTCTTGCTAGACTCCCCCACCTCATATGTATGCATCTACTCAATCAAAATCTCATGAGCTAGGGTTTCAATGAGAACATGAGGTGTCTCATTTAAATATGTACTTGAAATAGGGGGCTTAGTGTGTTTGAAATATATAAATGGATAATTATCTATTGGACACATTTATAGGTACCCATGTAAAAACTTGATGCATCTATGTAGAGTAGAGGTTATAATATCCTTAGCATGTATCCAAGGTATCATGAGTAGCAAGTTACAATGAAAATGATTTGACATTACTTGAAAGTGTGTAGGTAAGGTCTTTGGCCCCATTTTAATGTCCAATGTAATAAAACCCAATGAAGGTCTAGGAATGTCATCAAACCCTTAGATATTCTTATATGTATTTTGAATAGATACTATATCAACCCTAATGGTCTATAGAAATACGAGGTTACATATGTTGAGTCCTGAACCACTATCAATTAGAACTTGTTTAATAGCTATTTTGTGAATTTGTGCTTGAATAAAAAGTGGTAAATTTTGAGTAATTACTGATTGTGAAGGTAATTCCTCACTAGATAAAGATATCACATTCTCAACATACTTGATAATGTTTAAGTTGGCTTGGTGTCACAAGGCACAAGTCTATGATTAAGTGTTTGAAAATGAATATCCTTGAAAATTATTTCTTTTTGAAGTAACTCCTAATATGGATATCTTGGTTGGTGTATTTCTCAATTGATCCATAATATCAAATTCTCTTTTTGATCTTTGGGTCCTGTTATCATGTGATAACGATGAGGAGGGATGGTAGGGTTAAGCTACTCCTGTATAGGCTGAGAAGGTACCTTGTTTTGCCTAGTAATAACTCAAACCATAGGATCTACTATTTACTAGGGGTGAGTAGTAGAGGTAGGATGGGAGTGTAGATAATCAAATGGTCTAGGTGGAGGTAGAACAAAAGGAGTCATTTTATCCCTCTATCATCTAGTAGTAATAGAAGGTAAATTAAAGTGAGCCATGTAGTAATGACCCTAACAAAAATGGGACTCACAAGAGGGAGGATCTATTAGGAAATAATTAGTCCTCACATTAATTTGTGATTATTGTAATGTGAATAATTATGAGAGTAATAATTCACTATTAGATATCTTTAGTTAGTTGTTAGAATTTATTAGTTTGTTAGATATATTGTTGTATGTTACAAAAATATTACGCATATAGGAGATTATGTATTCATATGGATATGGTTGAGATATTGATGAAGAGATGATCTCTTTGATTATATGAATGACTTTCCTATAACTATGTAATGTATTGAATGAATATGTAATAGGAAATATTCATGGAGTGAGAATATAATAATATATTATGTTTTTAAATTATTCTCTATGTTTGGCTTTATGATCATTTCTCTAGGTTCATCCTTTCCATTATCTATGTGAGTTAAATATTCATATAGACTCATTCAAACACTAACATTGGTATCAAAGTAGGCATGAGATTCTGAATGTTCATAATGGGTAGAGCCTTAATTTATAGATTGCCCCGCTAATGGAAGAAAGCATTATCAATGTAGTCTGTATTATTTTATTTTTTTTAAAATAAGATAGTTTCATTTATTTTTGAGATTCTATTTTGTTCTTCCTTGAGAGATATGGTTATATCTCATTCCTCTCATAATTTCCAAACTCAAAACATTGGTAAATTTCATTATATGGTCATTTGAAGATGTCTTGAAGTGATGATCTAATGAGAATGATGCATGTTTATTCTATATGATCTACCTTCAAGATCAATTTCATCAAGCCATTGTACATTAATTTGTGCATAATTTTAATCAAGAAATACAAATAAACATACTATATGAGGAAAGAGACATCATTCTAAAAATTAATTTTCATAACACCAATAGTTCATTGTTTGTATCTTCAAATAGACATGTCTATCATACGTGCATCAGATACATGGGCATATACATTATGTACCTATTAAATTTATGGTCCTATAAATTTTGTTCATGTTTCTTTGACTTCAAGCATATTTATTATAGCTTGGTGTGTCACCCACATTGTTGGTTCACTAGGATTTCATAACTTTTCATGTAGTTCAAACGTCAATAGCATCATAAATTTTCTTGTGACATATCAATGCTAGCCACATGGAACCAAAGAAGGTAATGTATTAAAGTTTGATTGTGGCATCTTTTAAGCTTTCCATCCTAAAAATTGGTGTTCTCATAAAGAAAATATTCTTCATCACTGTTCATCTTCTATCTCAACTTTAATAGTGTCTGATGTACCTATAACCCATGAATATATCTAGCTTGACTCCAAGGGTTGATTCAATCGGATGAATGAGAGATTCTCCATGGGAATTAATAGCATTGTGTTCATATTACCAACCTAATAAAAAATCTAATGGTATTATTTATTTAGTCTCAAGTATCTATTTTTGCAAAATTCATATTTTATGTCATTTAGGTTTTAAATGTATTTTTTATATAGTCAAAGTAGTTTTTTAATTGAGTCTTTCTTTATGACCATAATTAGTTTTTGTTTTTTTATAAGTTATGATATAGTGTCTAATAAAGAGGAGTCTTCTTATCATGAATTTAAGCAATTAGCATTTAAGTTTTGGCTTTATAAAATGGTCTTTATAAATGTAAGTGTCATTGAGTGCCAATTTTTAGGTTATCAAAACAAGAATAAAGAGTCATTAATCATGTGTCATCATATTATCAAAATCAAAATCAATTATTTGTATAAGGATGAATTATCACTTGTACATGATGTCTTGAGTAAAATGCTAAATATGTCAATCTTGTGGGGACTATTCCCTTAAAAATAACATATATTTGTTCTTCAATAGTTCATTGGCTAAGTTAGTAGCTTTAACTATTGGAGGTTGGAAGACACTAGAGGATGGAGGCTTTCTATACCTCTCATTAGCCACTAATAAAGGGGCACTTATGATATAGTGGTGCATACATATTTATTTTTTGTACTTGTTTGTATGTGTAATGAATAAGAGGTGTATTTACTATTTTCCCACATAGTATATTGTATAAAAAAGGTGTTTGGGAGATACAAGAGTGAAAGTTTAACAGATGGTTCTTACTTCTAAGTTACCAAACTATATATGTTGATTCAGTTCCCTTAATGAATCGTTCATGGTAGATGTACCTATTCAAAGCTAACACATTGATTTGATTGATGTGTTTTAAATAGTGAATGGTTGATAAGAAGTTGATGTGTTCCTTCTCTACTTTCATTAAGTCATGTGAAACACAAATTACCATGCAAGGCCTAAGAGGGGGAATGTTAGGAAATAATTAGTCCTCACATTAATTAATGATTATTGTAATGTGAATAATTACAAGAGTAATAATTCACTATTAGATATATTTAGTAAGTTGTTAGAATATATTAGTTTGTTAGATATGTTGTTTTATGTTACAACAATATTATGTATATAGGAGATTATGTACTCATAGGGATATGGTTGAGATATTGATGGATAAATGGTCTCCATGATTATAGGAATGGCTTTCCTATAAAGATGTAATGTCCTGAATGAATATGCAATAGGAAATATTAATGGAGTGAGAATATAATAATATATAGTATTTTTAAATTATTCTCTATGTTTGGTTTTATGATTATTTTTTTGGGTTCATCCTCACCATTATCTATGTGAGTTAAATATTAGTATAGACTCATTAAAACAATAACAAGATCAATTTGTAAAATAAGCTTAGCTCTAACATAATTCATGATAAGAGTGACATACATGTGTAATTTTATAGTAATGGTTGGTAATAAACATGCAAAACAAAGTGCAAGTATTTTTACTATGAAGTATAAAATGGAATTTGTCATGATAATCATGGTAATAGGCTAAAAATTAAAACTAAGTAAATGCTAGAAATGTGAACCCTAGGGTTATCTAGGTTTAGGTTTGGATCAATGTTCAAAGTAAGTCAGGTTTAATTGAATGTTTTAACCTTTTAGATTTTAGATTACATAAATGATATGTTTGATTAAATAGATGAGTAGTTTAAATCAAGGAAGTAATATGCATAAAATATTCATTGATTTTTTATATATTTGACTAGCTTTGAATTTCTAAAAATAGTAATAAATATGTATAAATAAAGACATGGAAAACACCTGATATAGATGACCTATGTGCTAGAAATTGAGATAGGAATAGGTTTAAGTGTCATCAATTATATCACTATATCATAACCCATTCTAGATAGTAACACCACAATTGGATAGAAGTGTCATGTGGTTCTAATGCCTTGATATTATCATTAATGTCCTTTGTGTAGGATTGTTTTGAGCTTATAGGTGTACTAGTTTCTATATTTTTAGGTTCTATTATTACACACATGAATTCTATAACTCTATATTATGCCTGTAATGAATGATTTATGATGCACACCCTAATCCTAATTATAAGTAAGGTATGATTAAAAAGTGTGTTCATTAGTAAGATAGGTTGGACATTCAACACCTCATTGTGAAGAGACTTGCCTACATACTAGTACTCTAAGGAGGGATCGAGCTTGATGTAGTTATCCCCACTTAAGTGTTGGTGCAAGTATAAGTGATGATAGTATGATAGTGGCCTTAAGTGTTATTGAGATTGGAAATATGGAAAATCTGAGCTTAGGGTTGTTTTAGATGGTAGTATGCATAAGTAGGAAAAAATAAGGATTAATAACCTTGATTTTGCTCAACTTGTTTCATGTTTGAATAGGTATTTTGAATCTAATCTCCATATAGTGGATAGAGGGATAAAAGTCATGTATTTATAGTGTTTTGTTGCTTGTGTAGATAATAAAAGATGTATAGGTTGACCTTAGGAGGGTTTTACCTTTGAAAATGTATTCATTTGGTAAAGCTAGGGTAAAGGACATAAGTTCCATTTTATGGACACTATCACTATATGGCTTTAGTGTATTTAATTTGGAGCTAATGTCCAACTAGTAAACCACTAGCCATGAAGGAACATGATCAGGAAATGAGGGTTTAAGACTGCATTTGAACTAACTAGGCATACCCATGGTCCACACAAAGGTTTAAAAAGTATGATAATATGTATAGGATAGTTTTAGGGCTAAGATAGGAATATGTAGTCTTAATTAGCACTATTAGCACTCAAATAACACTTTTAGGTGATTACACCAATATATGCCTTATTGAAGTTGAAAATTCTAGTTTTGCGTCACAATGACATAAATATTTGTAAAGGATTAAAAGTGGTTAGTGGTTGGATTTGTGTTAGGTCTCAACACCCCACTATGTTGAGCACTACCTACACACTAATAATTTGAATAGGGATAAAACATCCATGTAATTATCCCACTTAAGTGATTTATGAAATGGTTCTCTTTTTACTATATGAATGTATCTAGAATTGGCTTGAATAGATGATCATGCTTTTGATAGGGATGCATACAATTAAATTAAGACTTGGATCATGAATAATTGAAGTTATGAGAAGATGATTTCAAAGAAATAAGGAAATTTTATCTTTTACACATTTGTGTAAATAAGCTTATGTGATAAGATTGATAAGCTTGCCAAGATGTGTGAAATGAAACAAATGAATGTGCTTTTATAGTGGTTAAAGATGGAAAAAGACCCATTATAGAGTTTAATAACATTTAGGCTGACCTTAATGATACTTTAATTTTTGAATTTTGACTATTTTAATGGAAGGGCATTTTTGGTAGACAAGGATAGGAATGGCATGTATTCTTTTTTTCCTATTAGGAATCCCTGTCCCTTCAATAAATGTGTTAAGTTGTGCATAGGAGTTAGATAATATGAATGCATAGAGGTGTTTTCAACAAAAATATAATTTCTATGGGTGAAAATATATGGATTTATAATGAAAGTTCTCTTATTGTGCTTACATTAGGTCAAATCGATGAAATAAGTGTCACTTAAGTGCACATGTTAATTAATGGTTAAAAAGGATAAAATAGGCATGGTCAAGTATTCATGACCATATTTAGTTCACTACATTTTCCATTCCTTTAGTATAGAAATGAAAATAATAGATTAAAGTAAAGTCATACCTTTGTTTTAAAAACACACTTTGCCTTTGAGTTGCATAATTTAAATGTGCAAGGCATTGTATAACTTAGAAAACCCTAAAAAACATATGAATTGTTTATTTTCTTCCTTTGAAAACTTAAATTTGAACATTTAAAAATTTTCTTGAATTTTGGCCATTTATAATTTGAAATTAACTTCTCTAATTTATAAATTACTCGTACTTGAGTAATTTAAGAATTTAAGTGAGAGAATGGAATGAATACACCTAAATGTGTGTCAACCATTTTGGTTTTTGTGACTTTGTTTGGTGATTATGCTTCCTTGAATCATTGGAGAATAGGTTCCTCTCATGAATCACTTGGAGAATATGGTTCCTTATCCATACCACTGGATAAAATTGGGGGTGATCAAAACCCAACTTACATTTTCTCTTTTGAAGTGAAAGTGTTGCTTATTAAATAATGTTGAAAACTTGATTGTGTTTTTATATATTTGTAACCCTAATAAGTAAAAACATAATGTTGGAGTCCTCAATTAACTCCAAGTCACACACTATGTAGTTAAATTTAATTAACCACTATAGATGGTTTGTAGATTCAGTCATAAAATCCTGGTATATCCTAGTATTTGAGAACATGATCACAAGATAATGGATTAAATCCATGTTCCTACCATTTACAAGAAGATACATACTATGGAATAAACCTATTATTATGATCCCATTATAATTATATAATTTTATGTGAATTCTCATTATAACTTTGAAAATATGTGAAATTGCTCCTTGAAAATCAAATAGGAGTGTATATGAAATGGCATATGCCCCCATAATATGTGACAATAACTAAATTTAAAACTTTAAACTATGATTGTGTCCATAAATTATTTTTTTATCTTTGTAAATGGCTTATCTCATGCTTGAAAATTTCTTTGAAATGCCCCCCTTTTGATGCAAGGTAATTTTCTTATGAAAAGTCACTCATCTCAAAATAAAAATTAACTTGAAATATACGTAGTAAGATGCCATTATTGAAAATTTTAGCATTTGGAAATGTGTTAACATGGTAAGTATTGAATTTTATAAGAATGGAAGAGGAAAATACTATATAATGTATTATTAGAGCTCATGTAACTAGTATGTTAGCTTTTTAGGAGTGCATTATATGGATTATGGAGCTTATCAAAATCATCAAGCTCAACAAGAAAAAATGATATAAAGTTGACATAGATGGGACAAGGTCCAAATGTAAGGACATGTTCAAATATGTTAAACATGCATAAATATTATGAATTGTAAAAACAAGGGACATGTTTAAATTACACACACACATAAGGTCAAGATCCAAATCAAAGACATGTTTAAATGTCTTGCACCACACATAGGGGCAAGAGACAAAAAAAATACATGTTTAAATGTCACACAACACACCTAAGGCCAAGGGCCAAATTAAATACATGTTCAAATTTTTCACACCACACATAGGGTTAAGGCCAAATCAAGGACATGCTAAAATGTCTCACACCACACATAGGACAAGGATATAAGCAATGAAATGTTAAAATGTTGCACACATGAACAAGATCTCATAGAGACGTAATGATAAAATAATATCACACAAGCACCAAGTTTGGAAAAAATATAAAATATAAATAATAATCTACTATGTACAAGTAGGAAACATCAATGGAACATGAAATTAGTAAAAATATTCTAATCTACACATATGTAATGTGATCATATCATAGAAAGTATCATGTTCATGTACATTTGTAAGTTGAAAATGTTAGAAAGACATGAATAAAATAGAAACCTCAATAATATAGGGGGTATATAAATATAACACCTACATACTATCACCTATGACAAAAATTTCCCCAAATTAAAAAACCCAATGGGTAGAGGAGAGCCCAACATATTAACATGTGAAAATACTTATATGTCTTACACAACACTTCATAAATACCCATTAAATACAAGTGTGATATATAAGAAATATGTTATCTACTAATCATGAGATAAATAACATAGCACAAAGATGTAAACTATAATGCTAATCATCCTCAAGTATTATTTTTTAATTTTTGATAGTATTTGAATGTTTTGAAAGTATACTTTTTTATTTTTATTTTTGTGATATAGAAATTAGAAACAGTAGATACTGAAATGAAATCAAGGTGTCAAAAGTAGAAGAAAGGAGACTAATCTAGATAGTTCACAACATATGTCAATGGAAGATATGTAATAGTAAGGATTCACATGGTTTAATAGAAGGAATTTCACCCCTTATGAAATGTGAATTAGAATCATTATAAACCTATAGAGGGTTGAAAAATGCACATAGGTAACTACATTTACATTTTCATTTTTTCAAAGGTACATGTGTCAAAATATGTCTCATGTATGGATCAATTAAACTTGAGAATAAAAAATTTTCATACAATCTTGAAATTGCATATTGGTACTACATGAATAATCTAAAATTGACATAATTAAAAATGTGTTCTAGAAATGTAGGTTATGAGTAGAAAAATAGACTAGGATAGTAGTAGATGACATCTATGTCCTACTTTGTTTGATTTTGTCCTATAGGGGAAATAAAAAATTCTTGAAAAATATGTGCATGAATATAGATTAATGTTGTTGTTTAGTAATATTGAATGCTATTTTGATATTGTTCAGACCTAGACTTGAAAATATAAGTTCCAAGAGGATAAAAAGTAACTGAAATTTGAGGGTATAAAAGAATGGATTAAATAATTAAAAAGGTTAAAAAATAAGAATAAGATGAAATAGTAAAAAATTATGTACAGTTAAATTTTTATGTTTTTGAATAATATGTGAATGTGTTTTTTAATTTTATAATAAACAAGCTATCCAATGATTCCATCAAGATCAAAATCAACCCAATTAGTGATGAACTATAAACATCTTACCATTATTGAGTGAAAATAATTGTGTGTCAATATAAAAATTGGAACATATATCCTTTTAAGTGATAAATCTATCCAAATGACTATTAATATGATCTTAAGTAGGAATCATGGATATAGAATACACAATAGGATATGAGGTCTCATGAGATGATGTAGAAGATTGTTTCAATTTTTTGATCTCTTGAGGCATATGTTTTATAGTATGAATATATACCTTAGGAGATGGTGCAAGTGTGTGGGATTAGTTCAAAGGACACACACACACACACACACACACACACACACACACACACACACACACACACACACACACACACACACACACACACACACACACACACACACACATTATAAAATTAATTTAGCTTTGTATGAACTTGAATATTTTTCACCTCTTTATTGGGAGTGTTTTTCCTAAATGCCAAAATCATACTTATATGATAAAATAATGATATGATTTTTCTTATATACATCATTATACTATGGTGGTGGATGGGGAGGATAAGGTAGAATGGAATGTAAATGATGCTCATATTTGATCCCTAAAATAGTAACAAATTGATTGCAATAAATATATTTTAAGAATATGTTGATAATATAAGCTACAACACAAAATTTTTGTAACCATGGGTGCCATAATTTCATATAAAAAAATACATTTTGTGGTAAAAACAAAGGGATTAGATAGGATAACATGACCTAATTGAATATGTAACATAATATGGCCCAAAGTGATTTGTTACTTAACATTTAAATAATTAACAATTTTAGTAGTTGTATGTATATAACTTTGTGTGTAGCTTAATGAATATATTAAGGTAAGTGTACATGTATTTTCACTTGATTCATTATCAATAAGCACACTATGAATATGTTGTTGAGCAATATGATTCCTTATACACAAATCATGAAAATTAGAATCGTCATTAACTATTTCATTATTGTCAAAATGAACCATAGGGAATGGTTTAACATTTGGAGTAAGTGTACCAATAATATCATCTAAAGGGTGTTCATATGATTTAGGTGGATACAAATTTTAAGTATGATGAAAATTTTAAGTATATTTTTTGTTATCATCTTTAGGAAATGTATCACTAAAAATATTGATCTTATTATTATCATTTTATTTAGGCTTTGTTTCCTCTATAGGGGTATATTATATGTAGCTTTTATAATACCTAAAAATGATTGGTTATATTTTATAATACATATAATACCTAAAAATTATTGGCTAGCTTTTAGAATACCTTGCTTTGATTGTAACATCTTATCTTATAGAAATGCAATTTTGTGATTGAGGGATTTTGAATTAGATGAGGTATGTGGTATAGTATGCATATATATCAAAGGATTAGAATGGCTTACTTTATTATTCATGGGCATATAAATATACGGTATAGTATGTGTTACCCCAAAAAATAAATATGTGGATGTAATGACATGTTTAACCATGGTAAAAGCCATGCTTGTGATAGGTTTTATAATATGAAAAAGTGGTTCTTATTGCACATTATAAATTTTGAGTTTTTGGAAGCTAAGATGACCTCAATTACTTTGGAAATTTATTGTGGCATTTGACAAAGTCCTTGAGATTTAGAGAGTCATTGATATTGTTTGTGATCCACTCCATTCAGGTCATCAGGATGAATCTTATTTGAAACGTCATTGGTATCTTGTGAAAATTGCTCATTGTGACTATATTGTTTAGTTTGGTTATCTTATGAATTTTTTTGTCTTGAAAATATTCATTAGAAATTTGTTCATTACAAAAGGAAATAATATGTACATTAGTAGAATCCATTTTAATTTGATTATGTAAAATGGTAATATTACCTAGCCTAACACTTTACCTTAGAGGAGTATTTGAGGAAAAAATCTTAGGTGGCATAGAAAAATAACATAAAAATGATAAATTCAAGAAAAGGGGAAATTTATAAGACTCAAATAGAAAAAAATAAGTTTAAAACCATAGAATGTTGAAACCCTAAGGAAAACCAAGGGTTAGATAAGGTTTTATCAATAGGAGGGTTCACAATTTTTTTTGTTTTCAATTAATATGAATAATTAATAACAAATTATATAAATCAAACATACTAGTGCAAGGTATTGTAAATACATTCCTAAATAACCAACTAAAGATGAATAACTAAAATAGACAAATAAAGATGTAAATGAATAAGGATAAAATATGAAAAATTCTCATAATTCTAAAATGAGAAGTGTTCTTTAAATACTAAGAGAACCTATGATACACTTGGAGGCATCAACAAGATGAGTTCTGCTAGTGCTAGATGTAAGACTCTTGGTTAATTTGTTAAATCTTTACTAGTCTTAGTACGTTTTGACCAAAGGTTGGTGTTAAATTACACATTTGCATAATTATTTGATTAGAGGTGTAAAGATCATTAATATTTATGGTCTTTGACCCATATTTGTGCTTCCTTTAGACAAATATCAAAGATTTTTGAGGTTAGATGCTTAATTTTGGTAAAGGTAGCTTAAGATCTAAGAACCCACAATATTTGAGGTTAGAATAACTTGTTTTGATCAAAGATTGGTAGATATTTTATATATCTAAGTTTATTTGAGCTTATAATTGTAAATATATACCATATTTATGT
Organism: Torreya grandis; assembly: GCA_037957365.1. Lineage (NCBI taxonomy): Eukaryota > Viridiplantae > Streptophyta > Pinopsida > Cupressales > Taxaceae > Torreya > Torreya grandis. The sequence continues at coordinate 159,908 of JARHVA010002266.1, forward strand.
AATAGGACACTTCTTTTACCTAACTTAGCTAAAATTTGATGCCCTTTGTTTTTTTATTAATATATCTTTGAAAAATTAGCTTAATGTACAAATCTGAGTCTTGTTCTTTATAAAGGTTGGTTTGATGAATTGTATCTCAAATAGGATCCAAAGTTCTCAAGATGGAACTGCCAAGAATCTAGACAAGATCATATTCAAAAATATGAGAACCTCTATTAGAACGAGGCATCCATAAAAGAGCTAGGCAAGACAAAGGTAGATGCATGCATTCCAAGTCTTTGCCAACTTTACCACTCCAAGGTACTCCTGCATTCAGCTTTCATCAAGGTATGGAATGGTTAGGAAGCTCCCCTATCAATTTACAAGGTGAAATCTATGACCTTCCTTGTAATCTTAAAAATTATTTACTAGTTTTTATTCCTAGTGGTATTGTAACAACAAAAGAATATGTTAAATCATTCAAGGATGCATTGAGATTATTAAATGTAATTCATAAGGTTGTAGCATTTAGGTTGTTTCATTTTACATTTAAATATGCTACATATGAGTGGTTTCTAAACTTGCCTAATGATTTCATCACCACTTGGGATGAATTCAACAACATCTTCATTGACCAATTTGGAAAAATAATTAGCCCTTGTGTCTTGTACTAGCAATTTACCACCATAAAAAGGGATGTCAATAAACATATATGAGATTTCAATTCTAGGTTCCAAAATATGTATAGCAAAACCATTAACCCTTGTAAACCTAATCAAGTCTTGGCCTTGGAAATCTACAAAGATGCTCTTGATCCCTTGACCTCAGTATTTATCAAAAGAGCTATAGGTCCAATGAACACACTAGTTTTAGCTTATGCTGAGGCTGTGATCACTAATGACCAAATGCAACCTCAAGGACATATGGCCTACTCTATTCCCAATGTCAACCCAAATATACCTACCTTGAATGTCTTTCCTAAAAATAACTAGAATGTGCCTACTCTCAACCAACTCCCAAATCTTAAAAAAAATGCCTCTAAGACATGCCACTCCTAACCAAAATTTAGGGTTCTTGAATCACCCTGATAATAATGGCTTTAATTTAAAAGATCAAATGACCTTAGTACCAACCACTAGTGTTAATAAAATCTAATTTCATAATTTAGAAACCCCCAAAAGTGAAAATGAGTCCATTTTGAAAATGGTCCAAAAACTAGGCACTGACTTCCTTTAGCTACAAAAACAAGTTGGTAATATTGGGGAAACTTATAGTAGAAACTTCTCCTTCTAAAGGTTCAATAAACCCAATAATATGTTTAATAATGATATTTTCCACAACAATAATAATAGTGAACCATCTTTGAAAAGAAGACTATGGATTTTAATATTATTAATATTGATTTGTCTTATTATTGTAGAGTCCATTATACTACTAAGCATGGTGAGATTGATTGCATTAGATTTTGTAAGGTTTTGAAGCATTTCAACAAGATTTGGACACTTTAGAGGTAGTGCCTAATAAATTTAGTGGTGTAGATAATTCAAGATCCAGGCCTACTGACCAGACCTTCATGGTGGAAATGGTTGATTTCCCCTTCCAAGAAGACAATGAACTTGATGACATTCCTAAATAAGTTCATGCCTTCGAACAGTTCTTGAAGAAGACATACCCTCTAAGGAAAATATAAAAAGGTAGGCTTTGATTACTTCTAATCCTATAAACAATGTTGGTACTCCTATGGATACCTCTTTAGATAATAATTCAGAGCCTCAAAATGGAATTACTTATAAACCTAGTACTGATGCTTCTAATTCTTCTAATAGGATTGGTTATAACATTATAGAGGACATGAAGAAAATCAAAGATACTATTACCTTACATGAATTGACATAAATTGTAGAGCAAAGAGATCTATTTTTGGAATCCTTGTCCAATAAATCTATCAAGATGTCCATGATTGATAATGCTAATGTAGCTATGTAAAAGGCTAAAATAGATTCCCCGCCCTTCTTACTTATAGTCAGAATGTTTGGTAAGAGCTTGCATAACTGTTTGTTTTATTTTAGTACCTCTATAAATATTATTCTTGTAGTTATTTGTAAACAACTTGGTTTAACCCCCATTAAGTCTAATAAGGTTTTCACCCAATTAGATAAGTCTAGGGTCAAGGTGATTAAAGAATTGTTAATGTCCACATGTAATTGGATTCTGAGCCAAGGGTATAACAATTTATAGATATCTAGGTAGTAGATATCCTTGCTTCATATGGATTGCTTTTAAACAAATAATGGACAAAGGATTTAAATGGGTATATCTCCATAGACTATTCACACCTATGGTTACCTTATAAGGGTATTCCCAACCAAATTAGGGTTGAAAGGGAGCTAAGGATGAAGCACATGATTACTGAGTATAATGATATCAATGAAAGGGTTAACATAATTGATTTTAATTTAGGAGTTTTCAACATAGAAACTACCAAGGTGTGTGATCCTAAATTTTATAACATTATGCCTGGGCTATGGAAGTTGTATTTCGATGGGGTTAGGTGTAAATCTAGATCTAAAGTAGGCATTGTTCTAACTGACCCTATTGGTGATAAATATCATGATTATTATAGATTCAAGTTTCCTTACACTAATAACCTAGCAGAATATGAGGCTCTCATCTTGGGTCTATAATTTGCCATCAAGAACAAGGTCAAAGAACTACCAGTTTATAGTGATTCAAAACTAGTAGTGAATCAAGTAAAGAGCAAGTATCAGTGAAAATTGTCATACCTAAAGAGGTATAAATTTAGGGTCTGGTATTTAGTAAAATCTTTTGATTCCTTCAATATTTTTTCTATCCTTAGGGAAGAAAATAAATCCACTAATAAATTGGTATCAATTGTAGCTAATCTCATGCCTAACCAATATTTACCAAAACTTTAATATTGAGCTAATACCTTGCCCTTCTATCCTAGACAGTGTGAACCATTTACATGTCTCTAGTGATGATCAACAAATCTTGAGCTTCGTGACTAGCTCAAGAGTATTTGAGGCTCAGATCATTGATGAGGCTGATGAAAATGTATTTAGGGAAGGCAAATATTATGGTAAAGTCATTTAGCTAAATGAAAATAAGATCCATAAGGGGATGATTGCCTTGGAAAGGTTGTTTGATCAAGACAAGCTAGCTAAAGCTTCTAGGATGCCCAAAGTAAGTGGAAAATACTATAATTCTATTGATCTTAGACCCCAAGATCAACCTCAACTAGTTAACATTGGAAAATATTGCACTAATATTGAGAATAAGAAAGCTAAAGAGATGTTAACAAAATACAAAGATGCTATATCTTGGTATTATGATGACTTGAAAATATTTGATCCAAGAGTCATCACCCATACTATACCTCTCAAAGAAAATTGTAAACCTTTCAGGAATAAACAAAGACCTATGAATCCTATTTTATAACCCATGATTTTTAATGAAGTTAAGAGGTTGTTAGATACTATACTTGTGTTTCCCATTAGGAACTCTACTTGGGTAGCCAATTTAGTGCTAGTTAGAAAGAAAAATGGTGAAATTAGACTATGTATTGACTTTATAAATCTAAATAGAGCATCTGAGAAGGATAATTACCCTCTTCCCTCTCTTGACCAAGCAATACAAATTATTTCAGTTCAGCCATGATGTTTTTCCTTGATGTTTTTTCAGGGTATAACTAGGTGATGGTAGACAAAGATGAAATAATGAAGACAACATTCACAACTAAATAGGGCACCTTTGTATACAAAAGAATTCCTTTTGGACTGATAAACATATGATCCACTTTTCAAAGGGCCATGGACCATGCATTCTAAGGCTTGATTGGTAAGTTTATTATAATTTACATGGATTATCTAACTATTTTCTCAAAGAAAAGGGAGGACCATTTCATTGATCTACAACAAGTATTTGAAAGGTGCAAAAGGTATGGTATCTCCTTTAACCCTAAGAAGATAATTTTTTTATGTTACTGAAGGTAATCTATTAGGCCATGTCATCACTAAGTATGGGATTTACATAGATCCTAAAAGAGTGGAAGCCATATCCAAGATAGAGCCTCCCAATAGTGAAAAAGAATTGAAATATTTATTTGGTAAGATAAACTTCATGTTAAAATTCATTTTTGTCTTTATAGATATTGTCAAGCCATTAAATGATATGATAAAGAAAGATTCTAAAGTCTCATGGAATGAGGAATCTAAGAAGGCATTTGAGGACATCAAAAGTGCAATTAGCTAGGATCTAATCTTAATAAGTCCTATCTTTTCAAAGGATTTTTATCTCTACTCCTTTTCCTCTGATCACACTATTTCTAAAATTTTAACTCAAAAAATAGAAGGATATGATCATCCAATTGATTTCATGAGTACTAATTTGAAAAATGCTAAGTTAAATTATGGTTTGATTGATAAACAAGCCTTTACATTAGTGAAAATATTCAATAAATATAGGCACTACATTTTTAGGAACAAAGTGCATTCCATTCTACTAGATCCAGCCACTAAGCTAATGCTAAGCCAATGTAAACTTGGAGAGTGAAGAGGTAAGTGGATGTCTATCCTCTAAGAATATGATATAGAGATGAAAACTACAAAATTGGTAAGATTTCAAGGTTTAATTCAAATGATTTCCAATACCAGCCCTAAGCTAAGTATTATGCAAGTTGATCAACAAAGATTCCCACGTAATGAATGGTATGAATTCATTTTCACTTAATAATCAATGACACTTGTCTTGTAGGTATAAATAGGGAGTAGAAGAGAGTTCTAAGAGTCAAGGCAACCCACTATCTCATCAAGAATGGATTCCTATATAGAAAAAACCTTGAAGGTGTGTACCTAAGATGTATTTCTAAGGAAGAAGATGATGAGAACTTTCCATGATAATTTGGGAAGTGGGCATCCATTAAGAATAAAAATAACCCACAAGATCATCAAAGATAGCTATTATTGGCCCACCATCTTCAAAGATGCCCATAAGCATGTGAGAGAATGCCATTCATGTTAGATATTTAGCATGAAAGAGCCTAATGTAGTAATGCCTTTACAACCAATCATGATTGAAAAACCCTTTGCCTAGTAGGGACTAAAATTTTTAGGGGTAATTATCCCTAACTCGTTATAAGGCCATAAGTATGTTATAACAACTATTGATTATTACACTAAATGGATTGAAGAAATAGCCACCAAGTAATGTAGAACAAAAGAAGAGATCAATTTTTTAGAAGAAAGCATATGCACCAGATTTGGGACTCCAATCTCCTTGGTATGTGATAATGGGTCTAAATTCACATCCATAGAGATGATGGAATGGGCATATGATAACAACATTATTCTCAAGTTTTCATCTAACCATTATCATCAAGGTAATGGAGTGTCTGAGTCAACGAATAAAAAATTGATGACAACCATTAAGAAGTCTACTATAGACAAACCTAAAATATGGAATAAGATTCTTAAGTATGCCCTATGGGAAGATAGAAAAATATTCAAGTAGACTCTTAAATCATCTCACTTTTTGATAGTATATGGCCAAGAACCTATATTCCTCATCACACTCAAGCTACCAACCTACTAGTTTATGAGAGAGTATATGGAGGAAGATCAAGAATTTACAAAATCAAGGCTATTAGAAATTATTTAGATGGAAGATGCATGAGAAAAATATTTTGCTAAATTTAGTAGACACTAAACTATAGCAAAGAGATGGTTTGACAAGAGATCAAGGATCAAGGTGTTCAGATAAGGAGACTTGGTTATCCTTTGGGATAAAGCATCTGAGCCTAAGGGAAAACATGGTAAGTTCACACCTCTATGGATTGGCCCCTATCATATTTTAGATACACTTAGAGATAACACCTTCAGACTCAAAGACCTACAAGGAGAAAAATTCACACTACCCACCAATGGGTAGTATCTCAAGAACTATTTCTCTTTCACTCCTCCTAGGGTATTCCTGGAGTAAATCTATAAGATAATTAGAGTTAGTAGGTAGGCTAGTTAGTTTCCTTCAACTCTTTCTTCCTATCCCTTGTTTGTACATAAGTATGTATATATTTATTTACTTCCCTTTTACTTCCTACTTTGTTGCTTTCTATTATGTGTGTGTTTCTTATTTCTTTGTTCCTTGCTTCCAATAATTTCTTTTGGACAACCCTTAACTCAAAGTTCCTTAGTTTTCTTGAAACTTCAAAAGTTTAGAATTACTGGTATGAACCTCATACATATGTTGACCATAGATTTGGGATATGTCTTGATTTTATGATTTAAATAAACTAGTAAGGACCCATGAATAGGTTAAACATTCCATAAGACCTTTAAGCATTATCTGACCTAAACTTGGTTTTAAGAAAAATAACACATGTAGAATGAAAGCTCAATCCATTAAGGTACATTCATGATTGCACTTAACAAACATCCTATCTTGGGATAAAGGTTGAAACCATAGGTGATTTTTTGAAGATCAAACACTTGAACAAATCCTTAAACATGGCTACCCTAGGTCCCAACCTTTGTTGAAAGCCTAAAATATCCAAAAATAAGAACTTATTGAAAAATCAAAAGATTTTAAGCAAAGGTGATTTTGGTAATCTCCACTATGGCTATGGAAACTTGGCTGGTAGTGGAGCAAGGACATGAGTGGAGCCAAAGGTATCTCTATTGGGGATATGTATGCCTAGATAGAATCAGAGCAATGCCTAAGCCTTACCTAAATTAGAAGCATGGTTATTAATGAATATCTAAACATGCTCTAAGCTAGTGTCAATGATTAAAGGTATGAAACCTATAAATTATCCCTTTAATCCCATGGAAAATAGTAAGTGGACTTAAAGCACACACACAAAATGGATATATATTAATGTTTAATCCTAATTCTACATGTGAAAATTTTATTTCAACCATGAATTTATCTTGATAATGGCATTAGTCAAGTAGGATGAATGACCTAGTTATTTATCTGAACCATAGTCTCTAAGTTATAACATATTGCTATGTTTCCCCTAGATGTTGCCATTTTTTAAGGTCAACATACCCCCATTTTTTTAAAATAGGGACCCTTGTGATTACTTTGAGCCTTAACACTAAAAGTGATACTCTACACTTTATTATAATTTGAAGATCATCCACACCTGGTGAAATGGGCCCACTTTTTCATGGTCTTATTTTAACCTTACTTAATGTTGCTAAAAATTGATCCTCATGTCTTAAGTTGAATGTATCAAGGAGTTTCTTATATATCCTACTTGGAATTTAAAAAATAACCATATTTAGACTTTTACTAGTCTTTAATTTATGATAGCTCACAATTAGATTCATGAGATCAAACCTTCCTTTGGTAGACGCTAGCTTGAACTTTGATTCGAATTTAATTTTGCTAGGAACAAATTTTGCAAGAACATTTTGGATTAACTTTGGACTTAAGCCTAATTTTTATGCTAGGGCTTGGTCATGTTTTTCAACACAACCAAACCTTAGCCTAAAAACCATACTTGGTCCCCTTTTATTTTCCCCTTTCCTTTCCTTATGTTTTTAACATGGTCTAATGTTTATGTTTGTAGGATATTTTATTTTAGCATGGTCCAATTTGTGACATGATTAGACTAAACTCTTAACTCTAAGGCCCCATTCATATTCATCAACATGAATGAGAACTTAGTCTTAAAACATTAGCCTAAGTTCCTATATTAACTTGCATCATAACTTAAACACCTCAATTATTTGTATATCCAATGGCTCTCACTTCATCATGGAGATAGAACCAACATAGCGTAGTTGGCATAAAAAAATTAATGCCTATGATCTATTAGACCAATCCGGTGCAAGCCCCTAGATGATGATCAATGGTGTATACACTTTAGTAGGACCAAAGATTAGATAGAACATGATCATTCTCAAGTTAAAGTGTCCCCTTTTATCAAACATAGACTTAGCCTAAGTTTTACCCTAGGTCTCATTATATTTTTTAATAAAACTAAACCTTAGGATAAAACTTATGCTATACATTCAATATTTGATAAGGCCAATCAAGTACAGGTATCATTATCAAGATTGATGATCCATTATTACTCACATAGAGTACATCTAATAGAGTAAACATGGTACTAAAAAGTCAAATTCTAAGGATCCCTACATAGCCACCACATGGCACTCATGCATTTGAGCTTGATAACAAAGAGTCCCATGCATTAAAATAGGACTTAACCTAAGTTTTTATTCTAAGTTTCATTATATTTTTTAATAAAATGGAACCTTAGGCTAAAACCTTAGGTTATGACTATGATATTCAAAAGGAACCATTTTATTATGATTTTAAACTTAGATTTTTGTCTTAGTCTAAATTGTATGACATGGTCTCGAGTTGAATTGATCTCCTTTATGGTTACAAGAACTAATGGCATGTATTTTCTTGGATCTTGATCAATGGTCTATGATTAATCAGAGTAAGATGATCATATGAAACATATTAAATCCAAGATCTATGGACCAAAGGGACTTCATGATCTTAAATTTGATGTTATTGTGACCATCTTTTGATGTACGCAAAATAATCAACTTTAATCTCATCAAACCCAATTATTCATGAACTTAAATTTGATGTTCTCATGGCCATCATTTGATGCTTGTGAGGCCATTATTGAAATCTATGAGGCTATCAAATTTAAGCTCATCAAATGTATTACTTATGCATATGAATATGCTTTATAAACATGGCTAAATTCTACTGCTCATATTACAAATCAATGGAAGCCCTTAGAAGGTATTAAAACACTTAGGATATTTGAACTTCAAATGATAAAATGATCTCATGATCTAAATACTTTCAAACATATCTTTAATCTAAGTCTATTTCCTAAGGTTCCAATTACATTTATTTAAATGCAATAAACCTGAGACTAGAGACTTATATTAAGTCCTATTTAAGACTCCCCTATGACATAAAACTTATATTAAATTATTTTAACCTAAGATTTTATCATGTTTATTAATACGATAAAACCCTAGGTTAAAGCCTAGTAGATTGGACCACTTATTATTTGGTCCCCTTTAGGTGCATTCTAAGACTTAGCTTAAATATTTAAACCTAAAATTTACATGATGTTTATGAACACATAATAAACCTTAGCCTAAATTATTTATCTTATATCCCTTTTATATGTGTTTTTGAAAACTTAGCATAAATATTTTAGCCCAAAGTATATGCCATATTTATCAACATGAAATAATCTTTAGCCTAATTCCCTTCATATATCTCAAGGCTAATTAAATTTCACACTCTTTTTAGGATCAATGTATCTTGATTTATCATAGAGGATAATCAGATGGAGTGAAAATATTCAATGAATGTAAAACATTTGATTCATCAAACCAATGGCATACACCCATTTGGATCATGATCGATGGTCCATGCTTACTCATGAGAGGAAATTAGATGGAGTGAAACTATAAAATATTATTAAATGAAACCCTAAGGGCTTATAAGATCAACATGTGGTAAGCACACATTTACTGTATAGAATATAGATCCCAAAAGGCCCACGAAGGTGCCAAGTGGCACAACTATGGGGCCTGACATAAAGCAACCATGACTCTTAAGCCTCATGATCATGATCAATGGTCTGCATTGATCCATAAATAAGGATACAATGGCATGAAGGAAAAGAGGATTTTAAAAAGACAAAGGCTTGTCCCTTAAGGAATTTTTGAAAAATGCCATGAAAGTTATCAAATGGATGCCATATGGGAACCACACAAGCATAAAATGACAAAATTAAAGATTTTATGTGCTTGAAAAGGGAAAAGGTATAAAATCATGGGTCTGAATCAAATACAAGACAAAAATGAGCCTACGTCTAAATTTACATCATTATTAAAGCTTCAAAAAAGCCCCAACATCCATAAAAGCCTTAATTTAAACTCAGATGAATCACAATCAAATTGAGAAGAGTTCAATTACAATCTGAGTAAGAACAAGTTAACACAGAGATTACTTTAAATCCACTAGTGAATAATTTTCAAGTCTCATAACCATGGTATCTCATAGATAGTAAAAAAGAGATGTAACTGAGATGTATTTAACTTCAAATAATGAAGGGTTTTCAAGGATACAAACATGGATACTTTAGCATTAAATAATGGGAATAGGAACTAGTTTGAGATCTTTTGGATCATTAAGGAGATGAAAACTCTTACAAGGGAAGAATAGAAGAATTCAACCATCCTATTGAGATATAATGACCTAGTATCCATCTAGATGACTAGCCTCTACTATGCTACCACCTAGCTTGACGTATTACACTGCATCAATGTCCTTGTTCTTATTTTCAAGGATTGTAAAATTGAGCAAGATTGGATTGTCCATGAGTGTAGATTTAAGAAAATAACATATATTTCCCCCTTAATTTTTAATGCTACTATTATCTATGTAATCCATAGATATACTTATCCACCATTAGAGAGTGGATTGGGAAACATAACTTAAATGCAATCCTTGCCCCATGGCTACTCATTGGAACCCAAGTAATTCAGGATCCCATAGGGAAAATACCAAATATCCAATTCATGGAGGGAATTATTATAATTAAGACCTTACTGAATAGGTTATTTGGATCCCCTTCCACCACACATATTGACAAAGTCTAGGTGCCCTATGTTTACTTCATGGTGGAGAAGAGAATCACTACCCTATTGGGTGAGTGTGATTAATATCCATTTGAAATCACAATTCACATCCATCAAAAGGAAGACAAAAAACCACTTCTACATGATGTCCCATCTGCTTGATTCCCTCTTGGCCACTACCAAGATCCTAGATGTTAAGAATTAGTCACCTAATGAAAGACCTACTATTTCCCATCATTATTTCAAGATTATATATTCAAATACAAACACAACATGTAGTTTATTTGTGATTGTGTTTATCTAGCTCTAATGGAAGCCATCATAGGAATCCCCATGGGTAACTTTATCCCCTTAGTTAATAAATATGTGGAATTAATAGGTGATATTTGGTTCTACCTAGATTGCATGGTAATAAGGATAGAGGGGACTTTGGCACAACCCTACAGGTTACCCATCTATGTACCCTCCAAACTAGTAGAGTAATAAGTTTCGTACCAACTTCTTCATGGTATAGATGGATTTTTCAAGGAGAAAAGAAAAGGCCTCCTCCATCCCTTTCCTTTGATAATCAACATAAATTTATTGAAAATTTGGGAATATGTGAATGTTATTGCTAGACATAGGGACTCATTCACCTTGTAGAAAGATGAATTGAGGAAATGGGACCCTAATGAGAGGGTCACCAAACATTTGAAGTCCAAAACCATAAATAAGGCCTATGAACACTAGCTTGATGCCCATAAACCACTATACATTAAGGCCTCTAGTTTCTTAGAGGTATTAGATAGGTTGAAGAGGCATAACATTAAGTTAAAGCCTAGGTTGGCTAGGGGAGATGACAAGCCACCAAGTGAGATATGGAAAATTCCCCCCATGAATTATCACTTATTTCTTGGACCATCCTTAAGACCCCCTCCAAAATAGCCACAAGTTGGAATGCAACAACCTCAAACACAAGTTGCACAAGGAACTAGAAAGGAGAAATTAGAGAAGAGACTTGGTGAAAGAGGATCATATTCAACCCCACCTAAAGAACCAAAGTATTCAATAGAGTTATTGGATGTGATTTCATTAGATCTCGGTGAGAGAGTAGAGGATGACCTCAAGGTGATTGTTGAGGCATATGGGGTAGATGAAGAAGAGGAACAAACTGAGGAACCCCAAACCTAGGGTAAAGAAGTAGAACAAGATAGAGGGAAGGATGTTTCTTTAGACTTGGTTATATTATCACCCTTACATAAAAAGAAATTTGAGTTGGCATTGGTCCCAGTTGGGAAAAAGAAGCCCAAATTGACCTTCACCCACCCAATGAGTGAGGTTAACTTGTTTAGTGATGAATACCTGATTCATGGGTCAATTATCCTTGAATGGCTCATTTATTGGAAGATATATAAGATTCCCACTTTATCCCATTCATGGGACTTGACCCAAATAATCCACATTTATGTCCATGAAGAAGTCAAGCCATAGATATTGGCTTTGATGAAGGAAGAGGAAGAAAGAAGAATAATTACCATAATAGGATCAAGCGATACACAAATGGACACTCTGAGAGCCTCAATTAACACATAGGTGGAGACTCTTGAGCCTCTTAAAGACACAAAATAATGGGTTAGTGTGCATTTCATTCTAGAAATAGGAGGATTGGAAAGGGTCACCACCAAAAAGACCATGGCTATAGGTGAAGAATTCACATTTCATAAGGTTGAACCATTTGTTGGTTTTAACTCTCATTAGAGGTCAAAGTCTTGGTGAGCATCCTATACATGAGGAGAACATAGAAGGACTAGCTGATGCTCATTAAACTCAACTCAAAGCAGGTATCAAAGGCATGAAGTAGAAGATACAAAAATTGGAGAAAGAAATGGAGAATCTAAAAACATAGGTTGTCTTGTCGATCCTAGAGGTAATAATAAATATGTTTGAGGCATCTTTTTACAACATGTTTTAATCCTTGAAGTCAATAAAGCTAAGGTAGAGTGCATTAACCCAGTAAGGTGAACTATCCAAAGGTTTATTAACCTAATGGTAGAGCTCAAAAGATAAAATAAGGGAGCTTATCGACATACTAACTAAGGGTAGGATTATTGGCTTCAAAACCATTAGCCTAGCCCACTTGAATTTAATATTTGGGATAAGTGTTGATAAAATCCAAAGTTTGAGCTCTTGGTTAAAGAGATTAAAGAGAAATTTATAAGATGATGAAGAACTAATAAGTATAATTAAAAAACTTCTTGGCACCATGATGACTAACCCTATAGAGTCTAACTCCCTATGCATCATTGATGATGATGAGTACAAGAAAAAATCCACTTTGGTCATGAAAAAAGTGAGGAAAAAGAGTCAAATCCAATCTATAAGTTATAATAATTGAGTCATGGGCATGATCTTCACTACTGAAGAGAAGATTACTAAAGCCAAGAGGATCAAGGAGGCCATTGCAAGGAATGATAGGGATTTAAATGACTTGGCTGACCAAGAAGATGAATCTCTCTTGAAACCAATTGTTGATTTAGATCTAGTTAGTGAAAAAAATCAAAGGGCTATGTAGATTCTTCCAGAGTAGCAAGGGATCCCTTCAACCCAAGGCCCACTAAATAATTGATGATATTCCATTTTATGTAAAAGCATTGTAATATTTGAATGTGGAGTATTATTTTGTAAAGGCATATGTTAGTTTGTTAGCATATTTGCCAATAGGTCAGTCTATTTTGGAAAAAAATATATTCTAGAACTATGAAGAAGGACAATTGTCATTATCTTTATACATGTGTAATCTTATGATTGACTAGTATACTACCTTATTCTCTTATAAAAGGTAGTATTACCATTTTTAAAAGAGATAGAGTTTTGAGATAAAACTTGTACACTTTTGGAGCAATTAATATAAGAAAGTAATATTAAAAAGTTTGTCCAAATTTTTTTGTATCAATTGTTACATGGGTTCTTTCTTAATTTCTTGTTCTATGTCTTGAATGTGAATGGTCTTTATGAATTCTAAATGTGCATCTCTGATACAGGGTTGATAATTTTTGTTGATGCTAGATTATTTGAATGTTATTAAAATTTTCTTCATTTTATTTTCTCTACATTAGGATGTAAAAATGTTATTTAAATGCAATAGGAAAACTAAGGCAAGGTTAGTTCATACTTGTATTATTTCATGTTTTCCTTAGATATTTTTCTAGTGTATGGTGGGATTTGATCATATGCTATTTCAACTATATATTAGTTAAATACATGTTTAGTTGAAATTAAAACCTTGTCATGGTATTTAAGGAAAATATCAATAATCACATACTTTCTTTCTGCTACCCTTCCTTTTACTTCTTTTTGACTAAATCACTCTAGTTTAGATCTCATTATAAATATTCAGTTAGATTAGTATTTAGTGTATAAATTTGAGCATAAAACACTAAGATCAGCATAAATACTTCAAAATTTGAAAATATTAAGGACTGTGGTGGCTCCCAACCACCAAAAAATATAAATTTTGTGGAATAGTGTAATTTTTCCTACCTCTATTTCATCACAGGTAACTAGATTACCAAAACCTGCTACTCATGCTATGAATTATTAAAATTCTCAAATAATAAGTGTTATTTAAACACCAAGATCACTTGTGATACACTTAGAGCCATCAACACTATGTTAGACATATATAATCCACAAAGAACAATGCACAAGTGTTAGAAACCTATAGGGTGGCTTAAACCCACATGGGAAAAGATAGACCTATTAGGTCTTAACTAGGTATAAATCCCAAAATGCGGGCTTATATCATTTTTTATAGTAAAGGATATTTAAAAACCACTGGAAAACCTTCATTGGGAGTCATAAGGTGTGTTTGCACTTTTTTAATGTAAAGGAGACCATATAGAAGATATTTCTTAGTACAAACCAATTCAGGTCTGCACAAAATGAAGAGGTGAGCTCAAGAAGGAAAATTTGAGAGATTAAAATAGCATGGAGGCTTATAATGGGATCTGTATGAAATAAGAGATGTTAGATAAGGCCCCAAACAATGTTCTTGTGTAATTTTTTTAGGTTTCCAATGTTAGACCTTTATGAATAAATGCTAAGGGCTAAAACTAATCTAAACCCTCTAAAACCCTTGATAATGGCCTGATTGGGAGTATTAAGAAGGAGAGGCTTCCAAGAAGGATAAAATGGCTTGGGATATGATTGGATTTGCATAGGAATATCTAGGGTTCTTTCCCATCAACTTGAGTTGTATCATACTTGTACAAACAGGGTGGAAAATGGATTTTATTGATATTTTTTGGTGTCATGTAGGTATGAAAATGTTTAAAACATGAAAATAATTTTGGGAGAGATATTGGGACTTGTATTAACTCCTAATTTCCATTTCATGATTTAGGAGAGACCATAGCTATCTTTGTAAGTACCTTAATCTTAGCCAGTCTAAACTGACATAGTAAACAAACAAGTGAGAAGGTGAAAACTCTAAGTGGGAGGCATTTTAAGGTATACCTAATGTATCTAATGGAATGAGACTTATTTAAAAGTTTAATAAACTCATTTATATGGATTTTATTGGAAAAATAAAGATAAATTTTGTGCCAAGTGTGAGGGGTGAGTGAAAGAGGAGTAATTATGATTATAGGTAGTGATAACTCATGGAAGAATATAATCCTAAAGATTAGGAACACCTAAAATACATGTTGGAGCATGATTATAACCCCTCCCTATTAATAAAATACTCTCACCTATCCCTAGTCTATTTTGGAGTGCTCCAAGGAGGCCAAATGATGAAGGTAATTTCTAAGTAAGCAAATGAAGAATCCTTGCCACTTTTGAGGAGTTTCATGTTTTGAGGGACATTTATCTAAGTAGACCTTGCATGGAATATTAAATATTCATTTAATTTATATATTTAACTCATTTTCTCATTTTGACACATGTTCTAATGACTCTTGGACTTCATTCTCTTCTCTCCTCCCTCAAATTCTATAAGTAATAACTAGTTTGGCTCTTGTTGACTAAAATGACACCATGTACGATGAAGCCCTATTGGTTTTCACTTTGTAATTTTCATTTTAAAAATAAATAAAATATATTTTTGAGTTCATGTACATTTTTTATAAGTGTTCAAAGTGATGTATGGTGATGTTAAGTGATAATCCTCTATCCTTGCTTCTCCTTATCCTCTCATGTTTATGCAAGAGTTCTTATTCTAACAGGTCATATAGAGTGTAACTAGTGTGTTAGGATCCTTTCAAGTGTACAATTGTCCTTAGTGTGTGAAATATACCCTTTGGTTCACTTACCTTATATTGCCTCATATATATCACCTCTATGTTCAAACACTTATGTTAGAACATATTAGGACTTTAAAGCTTGTTTGTAGGTCTTATTTCTTAGTGAAAGAAGTATGATTGTATTGTGGAGATAATTTAGGTGTATAACCCCCTTAGAGTATATTTATTTCATATCTAATTTTATTCCTTTTACCATAAGCAATTAGTTTAGTGATAAACACTTCAAGGCAAATTTAGGGAGCTAGCCCTTAAACCTAAAGGTTTACTTATGTTATAGTTAAACCCACATACCTATAAGTATTACAATGTTTCCAAAATATAGAGAAGGCTTGAACAACCTTATATAAGGTTTAAGATTCGGTGACAATAATTATAACACACTTAGTGGGACCTATTATCCTTAAGACAACTTGTCAAGGTGAATGTTGGTATTGACAACATCAATAGTAGATTGGTGTGCTACTTAGCATTTAGAGACTTCATTCAAGGTATAATCTAGTTGTAGACTATTTTTTTGTCATAAATTTTCTCTCAAACTTCATATTCCTTACTGGGTCATCATCTAGTAAAGTTATCAATCTTATCAATCCATCTATTCATCTTGAACTTCCTCTTGAAGTTTAATACCCTCAGCCTAATGTACCCTTTAAATACCAAGAATATCTTACTAGTCAAGAGTGTGAACAACTTGAAGAAATACAACGCATAATGGATAGGCCACATGCCTTCCCTACCTTTAATACTAAAAATTCAAGCCATCTTGATGCATATGGTCCAATTCCCCCTAATTCTATAAAGAGTGTACCTACTTTTAATGGTGAGGGTCATGTCACACCTAGTGAACACATCAGGGATATGTCTATTCTTTTTAGTTTACATAATGTCACTGAGGATAATATTTCCACTAAACTCCTTACCATGTCCCTTAGAGGGAAAGCACTTGATTGGTATAGGATTTTTCCTAGTGGATGCATCACATTATGGGATGACTTTGGAGTGTTTTTAACTTAAAATTTTGAAGATGAGAGTGACCATACCTCTCTCATTCATCATCTCAATGTGATCAAAAGATATCCCAAATAAATAATGCATGACTTTAATGAGAGGTTTTAAAAGACTTGGTATAGATTGCCTCCTCCCATGAGACCATATACTAGTTTTGTGTTCCCTACATACTTGAGAGACATTGATACTGTATCATTCTTCAATCTGTGGGTGGTTTCACTCTTCTTGAAGCATATTAACTTGCAATTAGAGCTAAGAATGGCCTCATATAAGCAATAAAATTTCCTCCTAAGGTGTATATGCCTCTACTACCTAATGTTCCTATTATTGTTCCAAACATTGCTCCAATTCCTAATGATAATACCAAGTCAAATAATTCTCCTAAGAAGGTAAATGATGCCATGGATCTATATGCAATACTTCAACCATTAGAAGCTTAACTTAGGTAAGAAAACATACAACTAGGGGCTAACCGAAATCCATATACCTATTAACAGTAATATAGAAAACAATATGGGAGAGGAAGAGGTCAAGGGAAGCCTAACTTCAACAGGCCTACCAATGTGTACAATCTTAATTCCACCACTAACACAAGAGAGATGGTATCAGTGCATAACAACTTGGTTCAAGGAAAAGATTGGAAATAAGGCCAATTTATGGATTCTAATGAGGGATAAGATCAAGATTTATTTTATCAAGGAGGAGTCACTTCTCTCCTATAAATTGAAGATGAAGTCATGATGCAAGTAAGTGAATATTGGTAGCCTCAAGGAGAAAGCTTCACTAACATCTTAGTGGAAGATAATTTTGTGTTTAATCAAGGAACTTCTATTGCTAACAACACTAGACCTAAGAAGAAGGATTTAGGAGGTGATGGTAATGTGCCTACAAGTTCATCTAATCCTCCTTCAAGGAATTAAGGCATGATTACAAGAATGGCAGTCCTAAACACTCTTACACCTCCTCCAAATCAAAATGTGGTAAGGTCTGCTCAAGGTTATTCAATTCCTCAAGTTCTAAGAAATTATTTGCCTCTAAGGAATCAATATAAGGTAAACACTTCTTTTCTAAACATAGTGGATTCATTGAAGAATGTCAATGTATTTATCTCTTTATGGGATGTCTTTAATATGCATGGTCAAAAGAGCTCTTATAAAATAAATATCCACTATTCTTAATAGTTATTCACCTTTAGGTCATATTCATGAAAATTTAGTTCTTACCAATGCCCCTAATAACATTTTTGAACCATATACTAAAGTTGATAAGCTCCACCTTTCGACTTCACTCTCATAGTGGGTGATAAACTAGACCATAATTGTATAATTGATAGTGGTGCTTCTACATCAATCATGCACAAGGTTGTAGTTGATAAGTTGCGCCTAAAATATGAACCCCATATCAAAGTAGTGCTTTAATTATATGGTACACCTACCAAGATAATAGGGTTGATAAAAAACTTGAAGGTTTTCCTCCATGATTGTCGTAGTTTTCCCATCCTTCAAGACATTATTATTTTTGACCTTCCTACTCATTTTGCAAATTTTCCTTTCAAGAGACTTTGAAACAAAGATATAAGGATACATTTAATATTATTGGTACTTCATGGACTTTAGGATAAGGTATGGAACCAAGGTGACTATATGAACTCAACCTCATTATAGATTTCACATTAAACCTTATGTTGAAATAAGTTCAAATTTGAACTGTGTAATCAATGAGAAGGATGAGTCTAATGTTTATGATGGTGATTCTAAACTTGAGGGAATAGTTGAATTGTTTCTAGATGAATATGGTGTAGATGCTTATGAGCATGATACTTATGCATAATTTGAGAAAACTAACCTTAGCACCTACATGATCCATGAAGAGCCATTTGAGGTGGTTGAGGTAAGTCTTAAACATTCTTTATCACAAGATGATGAGCGTAACTACTTGATTAATGTATATGATGATGATGGATTTAAGAATTTGATTGATCACTATAGTGGGAATAATGATGTTTTTCTACATTCTATTTATGAAGTTTCCTTTACTGAGGACATTCATGAGGAAGAAGAGGATGACTTGTGGCAAAAATTCAATGCCATATGTCAAGAGTTTGACCAGTTAAGTAATGCTAATTCCCCTCCTAAAAAGTGTATATTTGATGAGTTTACTAATTATCTTAACAAGCATGATGTTAATTGTTATATTTATCAAGGAAAAGAAAGGTTCACCAATCATGAAAGTATATGTCAATTTGTTATTCAAAATCCTATAGTCCTAGAAGGACCTAGTGGAGTCAAGGTAAAAAAATTTATGCTTCAAGAATAGTAAATTTCTCCACCTAATGTTGGGCCAAATTCAAATGTGTTAGAGCATAAGGAATAATATCTTGAAGACTCCATGTATCAAGCACTTGATGACCTAGAAGAGCATAAAGATGAGGTAGCTATCGTTACTCTTATTATGTAGTTTTAGAAAGGCATATCAGATATGACAATGATCAAGAGGATTGAAAATCCAATCAAGGATCTTAGAGAGTAATAAATATCATTAATGAAGGCTCCAAATAGTTTACTTGTAGTCCTAATAATACATAGAGATGGTAAGCTTTTTGATCATCTACATATGCAAGTGGTTGATGATGAGCATGATTCACATCATATATTGCCTTCATGGACTGATAAAGATTCAATAGGAACCAAATTTGACCTTGGTTGAAGTATGGTAAGATGTTTTTCACCTCAAGAGTGAGGTTTTATAAATATTAGATTAGGTGTATGTGTCTTTCTTTCAGTTATGTGTGTTGTGTTTCATAAGTGTTCTAGTTGAACATGTGTGTTTCTTTTGTGTGTGTATCTTCTTTTTTTTGTGTATGGTTCCAAAGGAAAATTGTATTCTAAACTAGTTTATAGGTGACTCCATGTCCTAATGGATAGGATTAGGCTACTGGTCTTGGCATAGAAAGCATACCATCCTTGGGAAATTACCAAGAATGTTGATTATTTTGACCATAAGTCAAAATAGGTCAACCCACTATATTAAAAAACTTGATATATAGGTATATTTCATGTTATAGGGTGTGTTATGGTCATTTAATGTGATTTCATATTTTTCTATCCTTGGTTATAGTCCAATTTAGTCCTTGTGTCATTTTATGTCACTTAGGGGTTATATAAGGGTCATAAATGAAGGTGATACCATTTTACAAGGTGTATAAGTGTTCTAAAATATCTTAAAATATACAATATATCGGATTACTTGTCAAGAATGTTAGTACTAATTTAAAATTGTAGGTTCCTAACTAAAAATCAA
This sequence comes from Torreya grandis, assembly GCA_037957365.1. Lineage (NCBI taxonomy): Eukaryota > Viridiplantae > Streptophyta > Pinopsida > Cupressales > Taxaceae > Torreya > Torreya grandis. Next base: position 180,126 of record JARHVA010002266.1, read on the forward strand.
GAAAACAAGTGAAAAAGGGAGTTTTAGCAGTTGTATGCCCCATAGAGGAGAGTGACACAAGGGAAAAGATTATGAAATATATATTAAACTTCAATGATTACACTTCCATGATTGATCTACTTTGGAAGTGACAAAAATGGTCCAAAACCATTTCTCTTCTCCATCACTCTAGTATGTATATAAAACTGGTATGACCAGTAGGAGGATTTTCAGGTTAAATTCTCTTGGCGATGGATATTAAACTTGTTCCAATTCATATTCATGGTATTATTTAAAATATTGGTTCCTTATGATTTTTGATGGTATAACCAGTAGGAGGATTTTTAGGTTAAATTCTCTTGGCGATGGATATTAAACTTGTTCCAATTCATATTCATGGTATTATTTAAAATATTGGTTCCTTATGATTTTTGATGGTATAACCAGTAGGAGGATTTTTAGGTTAAATTATCATGGTGATGGATATTAAAATTGTTCCAATTCATATTCATGGTATTATTTAAAATATTGGTTCCTTATGATTTATGAACTTTACTTTAGAAGTTAATTATCTCATTTTACATGTTAATCTCCACACCCTACAAGTTTTGCTTCTAATGAGCTAGTTTGTATAAATCAGTTGGTGAATTTGATTATAGAGGAATTGGAATTACTTATCCCATGTTTCCCATCTTTATTTTCATGTTTATAAGTTATTTTATGAGCTAAAATCTCTTAATTTATAATTGGAGTATGCTAGTGAGGTTACAAACATGTCCATTAGTTATATAAGGTTTCTTTCTATAAGATTTAAAATCAATGAGATATGATGTTCCATTCATATAATATGTCATAATAATCTCCGTATTCCTAATCTCACTCTCCAAATCTAGCATTCATGGATTTGTAATCAAGGAAACATAGGACCCAAAATCAAATTCCTACATGATTCCATACACAATCAACTAAACCATGGTGTATGAAGCATTGAAGCATGTTCATGGAGTTTCCATAAATATTTTAAGATTTTTAAAATATTATTACAATATAAATAATAAAATAAATCTCTCAAGTGATGATGTAACTATGATAGCTAGTTCAACTCCATACACAATCCATTAATGTGCACCTACATGTGCCTATAGGAGACTATCACATTGAGATAGGGCATGCAACTTGATTTAATGTACCTTAATATTATACATATAAATTATAGAGTTTATGGAAGGTATAATACTAGTTAAAATCCCATACATCATGCATATAGTCCATATTATACACTCACTACCTTGTATGCTACTGTATGTGCATCTACAGGCTCCCACAGAGAGTTGAAGGTAGTCATGGAGGAGTTTGACATGTTTGGAGACATTCATGAAGTGTGTGGAGTTATATAACATCATGAAAAATATGATTTAGGTTATTGGTATGTAGGCATACTTGAGAAGTCAATCCAAGTGAAGAAATTTGAGTTTAGGGACAAGTTTCCCTAGAAGCTCTAAAATAGAGCCCTAGCCACTTTTGATACTAACATATGATGAATTAACAAGAAGCATAGTTGATATTTAATGGTCCTATATTTTATCCTTCATATATGGGTACAAATTTAAAAATAAATTAAGTAATTTGGATAATATATTTTCATGCTAGAAGGCTTCAAATCTACACAATAGTTCACTACAAATTTTTAGTGCTTACTACAATGTTTTGAACCCCTAGGTGATCGTATACTCCAAGGTGGTAGTTTAGAGACATATCATCATGGTAAGTGATTATATTGAAGTTAAATGACACACTAATTATTTTTATAATATTTTAATTTCAAGGTTATGATTTGCATCACCACCTACAGGTGTGTCTTGCCCTCAGAGTATCCACCTACAGCTTGACTTTAAGTAATCACAAACCATGACATATACCTTGGAGAAATAGAAGCCTTAAAAAAATTAGTACTTATTAATTATATTTGGTTCTAAGACTCCAATTAAATTCCATGAGGTGTGTCATAGGTTTTAATAGTTGATATGCATATATGGGACCCTTTTTCACTCCAAGATAGTCAACTACAACTATGGCATGACATTAAGCTAGAACAAGTGATTTGGAGTATGTATTATAATTAATATTATGAGAAAATGTATAGGTGAATTTTAAAAGGTAATTTTAAGGCTCCAAAAATTCCTTTAAGTATTGTGTTCAAGGTCTAACCATGTAGTATACACCTATAGGTGTCTCTTTCAAAATAAGAAAACATAGTCAACACTTGTATCCATTCAAGAGAGAATATGCAATGAAGGGTTTGGGTATAACTTAGAGGGTAACCATGTTTGGAGCACCCTAATAGTGAAAATTATGAATTCATAGGGATATCATATACTGAAAACAAATCATAGAGAGGTTTCATATAATAACCTACAGTCTATATACAAAAGCCTACACAACCAAGGTTCAAGAAGCTTGCCTTAAGGGTTTCATTGTGTTTGATAGAACTATTGAGGAAAAAAAGATCAATTTTTTGAAAATATGGGTACTAGGGAATTATTAAGCTATGCATACCATCATTTAGTATGAGGCAATAGGGGAGTTGTCCTCTATTTTACCTAAGATAGAGGGCACTCCCAAAAGGCTAAACCCCTACAGATGGGTCATGAAAGTGATGAGAGGGTGAGATATAAGATAATGAGATATTTAATTCACAAGTGTTAGAAACCTATAGGGTGGCTTAAACCCACATGGGAGTAGACATACCTATTAGGTCTTAACTATGTCTAAAGCCTGAAAGGGGGTTTGCTACGAATTTTGACACTAGAGGAGATTTAAAAAGAATTGGAACAAATTAATTATGATTAATAAGGTGTGTTTGAAATTTTGGAATGTAGAGGAAACCATAGGGAATCTATTTCTTAGCACAAACTAATTCAGACCTGAATAGAATGAAGAGGTGTGTTCGAGAGGGCAAGTTTGAGAGCTCACAACAACATGGAGGTTTAGTATGGGATATAAAGGAAATAGGAGATGTTAGAGATGGATGAAAAAAATTATTATTAAATTTTTTATGTTTCTAATGTCAGACCTTTATGAACAAATGCTAAGGGCTAAAACTACTCTAAACCCTTAAAAACCCTTAATAGTGACCTGATTGGGAAGATGAAGAAGGAGAGGATTATAAGAGGGATAAAATGGCTTGGTATATGATTGGATATTGTATAATACTCTACAAGTCTCCTTCCCATCAACTTGAGTTGTACCCTACTTATATGGACAGGGTGTAAAATGGATTTTCTTGATAGTTTTTGGTGTCATGTAGGTATGAAAAGGTTTATAAACATGTAAATAATTTTTGGAGAGATATTGGGAAAATTTAATAACTCATAATTTCCATTTCATTCTTCAATAAATCTCATAACTATCTTTATAAGTACTTTCATCTCATCTAGTCCAAACTATCATAGTGAACAAGTAAGTGAGAAGGTAAAAACTCCAAGTGGGAGGCATTTTAAGGTCTACCCAATGTGTTTAAGGGAATGAGGGTTCTTGAAAAGTGAAATAAAATCCTGTGTATGGATTTAATTGAAAAACTAAAGACAAATTTTGTGCCAAGTATGAGGGGTGAGTGAAGGAGGAGTGATTATGATTACAGGCAGTGATAACTCATGACCAGAAGAATATTAATGATTAGGGACACCTAAAATGCATGTTAGAGCATGTTTATAAACCTTAATTATTATTGAAATAATATCACCTATCCCTATTCTACTATGGAGCATTCTAAAGATGCCAAATGATGAAGGTAGTTTCTAAGCAAGTAAATGAAGAATCATATGCCACTTTTTAGGAATTTAATTTTTTTAGGGACATTTGTCTAAGTATACCTTGCATGGTCTATTACATCTTAATTTATCCTATATATGTAACTCATTTTCTTAGTTTGAAACATGTTCTAGTGACTCTTGGACTTCATTCTCTTCTCTCCTCTCTCAAATTCTATAAGTAGTAGCCATTTTGGATCTTATAGACTAATACCACACCATGTATGGTGAAGCCCTGCTAGTTTTGACATTGTAATCTGACTTTGAAAAATAAATTCAATATAATTTTTATTTCATGAATAATTTATCTAAGTGTGCAAAGTGATGTATGGTGATGTTAAGTGATAATCATCTATCCTTGCTTCTCTTTATCCTCTCACGTTTATGTAAGATTTTTTATTCTAACAGGCCATACAGAGTGTATCTAGTGTGTTAGGATCCTTTCAAGTTTATAACTATCCTTAGAGTGTGTAGTTTTCCCTCTATTTCACTTACCTTGTTTTGCCTCATGTAAATCACCTCTATGTTGAAACACTTGAAACACTTATGTTAGAACCTATTAGGACATTAAAGTTGGTTTTTAGGTCTTATTTCTTAGTGAAATAAGTATGATGGTATTGTGGAGATACTTTTAGTATATCACCCCCTTAGAGTATATTTGTTTTATCCATAATTTTGTCCCTTTTCCCATAAGTAATCAGTTAGTTTAGTGATAACCACTTCAAGGCAAATTTAGGGAGCTAGCCCTTAAACCTAGAGGTCTACTTCTACTATAGGTAAACCCACATACCTAGAAGTATTCCCATGTTGCCCAAATATATAAAATGATTGAAAAAACTTATCTAGGGTGAAATATTTGGTGACAATAGGATCTATATTATCACAATGGTGACATGTGGATGGCTCTTGAGGCTCTGTAGGTTTTTCTTTTTTTACCCTTGTACATTTTTTGTAAAGATATGGGATTTCAATATGATGACATGTGGATGATCATCAGGGTTTTGGAGAAAATGAGATCTTGAATATGTACCCTCAACTAATAGGGTCCAATTTAATGATATTTAACTATGTGGATATCTCTTAGGGATCTAAAGGCTTTGATAAATTGATGTTGTATTTAGACATGTAAATTAGTAAGTATATGGGATTATGACACATGGATAGATCTCATTAATCTAAAAACCTTATAATTCTAATAATGATGACATGTGAATGGCCCTCAAAGTCCAAAAAATGAAATCTTGATGATGCACCTTTGATTGATAGGTTTTGGGATTCCAAGATGATGACACTTGTATAGTCTACATTGATCTAGATAACTTCAAAAATAATTCTATGTACTACAGTCTATTGTGTTCTGAGTGGAATGATCATGCCATGTAGAATGATCTTGGGGTTGAAGGGGTATTACAAAATTTGATAATTTACTTTTCCTAACTAGTTTCTAGGCTTTCTTATTGACATGATGATGTCACTTATCTTAATCTCAAGCAACCAGAGAATAGGCAAAGAAATAGGCTCAACTATTGAATTATATGTTACAAGAAGTTGTGATTTCAATGATGGGTAGATATTAGGGCTCTTGAGATATTCTAATAAATTATGGTTTTGAAAATTTAGAATCAATAATACATAATCACATAGCCAAAAAATATGTCTAAGAACCAAATTTTAAATAAGTCTAATTCTCAAAAGTAATCCTTCATATTTATAAAAGTCGAGATGCACTAGACCACCATTTCATTAGCCCCATTAGTCAAATAAAACCTAAAAATTTGATAGGATAAATAAAATAAAAGATGATAAATAGAATAATTTTATATCAGGCCCAAAATTTGAAATTTTATTTTTAAATCTAAAATCAAACCCAAAATAACCTTAGGTTATATGGATTAATTCAATATTTATAATTCTAGGGTTTATCTCAACCATGAAGATTTTTTGATAATAATGGATCCCTATTTGAAATTTGAAAATGGAGTGTATTAAAGCACAAAACATAGTATTATCCCACTAAAGAGTGTATGATGCCTTGAAAAATAATTTTAGATTATAAGTAGATGTAATAAATGCATGTGGGGCATTATAGAACTATGAACATGTTCATTTGGTGTTTTATGGATCTCTGACCCAATGGCCAACATTTTGTAGTGTCTATCTAGTCCAAAGAGGACCATAATTTATATTCAAGAGGATATTCCACATCCTCTAAATTTATTTTGGGATGATGAGGAGGTGAGTCCCCATCACTACTCTCATCATCAGAACTAGAAGAAGAATTTGGATCATCAGGAAGCTTCTCAGGCAGATCTAAATTAGTAAAATTATCATCAAATCCTAATGCATCCAAGGAAGAGGGATAAGTGTCAATTATGGAGTCTAAATGACCCTCTTAAAAATTTTCACTTCTCTAAATGAATAACTCATTAGTGGTGGGATGGAGAAGTATGTATCCCTTAACACCCTTAAGATATCTAACAAAGATGTAAGACTAACTTTGAGGTTCCATTGTTTTTTCTTAGGAATATGGGCCATAAAAAGAGATTAAAATAATCATAAGTGATTAAATATTGGTTTTTTACTACTCCCTACTTCAAAATGAGTGACTCCCTTTAATTTTTTATGATGAACTTGGTTTTTGATATAGAAAGCAAAATTGATGGCCTCAACTCAATATTAAGGTACAAGAGTCTTGGAGTGTAGTATACAGTTGGCCATTTAATTTAGGACCTATTATTATTTTCTAAAATACCATTATATTTAGGACTACATGAAATTGTACGTTTTATTTCAATCCCCTTTGAAGTGCAAAATTGTTCAAAATGATTATTGACATACTCACCACCATTATTTGTGCACAAAATCTTGATGGCTTTACCTGAATACTATTTTACAAGTTCCTTAACACCCTAAAAATGATCAAAGACCTCATATTTATTCTTAAAAAGGTACACCCAAGTATACCTCAAGAAGTTATCAATGAAGGTAAGCATGTATTTATTCATATTGAATAAAGGAACTAGAAATGGACCAACAATGTCATTATGAACTAGATTCAATATATGTATAGCTCTTCATGATTTGCCTTTTCCATACTTCTCTTTTTGATGATTACCAAGTATGTAACCCTAGAAAACTCCCAAAAAATGAACATTTGGAAACCTTGAAATGATGTCATTATGACTAAGTTACTCTAGGTAGTGATAGTTGTGATGACCAAATAACTCATGCCATATTTTAATCACCCCATTTGTATGAGTGAGTAGTGTAATAGAGGGTTGATTAGGATCAAAATTTGATAAATAATACAATCATTATTGGTGATATACTTTTCCAAATAAAACTATAGATTCATTGTTTAATTTACTATTAACCACAAAATTAGGTGTTAACTCAACTCTCTTGCCTAAATTGATGTGAGTGATTATATAAATATATAGGATATTGGTGGATAATGAGGGAACACATAGAACACCTAAAATGTTCCATCATTCACTTTAATATATCCTCTCTCACTAAGTTATGTGGACGTGTTATCAATAACACAATAGAAGGCATATAATAAGGCTCCAAGGATGAGAAAAGGTCCTATGATGAAGTCATGTGGTATGAGGAACCATAATCAATTACCCATGTGGAAGGTTGGGATGTAACTACAATTAGTAATTTGACATTAATTTTTCCCTTACTATTGTCTTTGGCCTTAGAATACTCCTATGCTAATGAACTCAGATTGGCATAATTAGGGACACTGATATTATGATTCTCAAACATCTTAGTTAGTTAATAAATCTACTTCCTCACCCACTTTGTTTCATTATGACCAGTTTTATTACAATAGGCACATGTGATTCCACTCTTTCTTGGATTTACCATCTAAAGAGGAGGGATTAGTTGATTATTTTGACAAGCATCAAATTTATGACCCTTTCTTTGCTCTAGGTCCTTGTTCTATTTCTTTTCCTTGCTATTGTTAGAAGTCTCCTATTTGTCATGACTCACAATTAGTGCATGTGATTTGGAGGACTTAAATTTACCCATTAGAATAATCTTGCCTTACTTTTGAGTCAAGTTAACATCAAAATAGTCCAAGGATGGCATGGTCTATGTAGGTCCAAGGGCATGTTTGGTGATGTGGAAGGTAAAAATGAAGACAAAATAGTCTAAACCCAATTCAATAAGGATGGAAAGAATCAATCGATCATCCTTTTTGTCTGTACCACATAATTTTGAATACAACTTGAGTGATTTAAATTTTGTGAAGAAGTCATATATGGTGTGAAAATTGTTTGGACTCAAGTTGATGAGTTCATTCTCCAATTCATGACCCCCTTTATGTCTTGATTTTCAAAGAGTTTTTCCAATGGGGTCCAAACATCATTAGGAGAAGTTGTATATTCAATATAAAAAATGAAGTTAGGAGACATAGATATGTATAATAGACCATAGGCTTCATCATTTATATTAAACTACTTCACCTTCACTGAATCAAGAATCAATTTTTTATGTTCCCATTATGATTCAATGTAAACCTTTTCTCCTCAAGAGGATTTAAACTTTATTTTTAGACTTGTGATATTTGAATGATGTAGGAAGTGGAACTTGATTCTGATCCATGGTGTAGAAAGGAAGTATGTGCTAAATTGAGAAGTGTTTGAAAGATAAGAATATGCAACCCCCCTAAATATATGTATGCTCAATTTTATATGGCTGAAGAATAGCACCAATGTATAGAGATTGAAAAAATCACACTTATAAAAAATGGCATTATGGAAGTTTGATGTTCTTTTTCAAAAATGAAATGACCACTTTGCATACATTTTGGGTGTGCACAAAATTTGACTCAATTTTTTTTAATGAAAGTTTCAATCCCCCTTGGGTTCATTGTGTCCAAGGGATAAACTTCCATATGATCAGGGATCTAAGGCTTAAGATGAGTGTTCCTACTTGATTATGTCACCTTTGGGGTGTTTTCTTATGTCACCAATTCCTCCCAAATCTAAATTAATAGTTCTAAAAAATACAACCTTAAATTTTATGTCCTCATAGCTATCATATCATATTTAGAAAATTAGAATACACCACATAAATAAGAGGTTATTTTTTAGTCATTAGGGTGAAGATCATATTTATGAATTATTTAGCACCTTAGTATTATACACTTAGAAAACTCATACCTTTGTTGTTAATCTCAGTTCTAGGCCTTTACCACTTTTATAAGTCTTGAATCTACTCTATATTGTGCCCTTTGGCCTATCTTTTGGTCCAAATAGTCTTATGTTGATGACCCAAACCTTCTATCTTTCCCAAAATGTTTGAAATATGCTTATCTTATGCCTCTACAAGTTTTGAGTCTACGCCTATTTTCTAACTACCAAGACACAAGTGTCAATCCTAGACCCCTATGTTGATGTTATTGTCTTACCTTGACATAGGTATCTATTGCCTTAAAGTCTTCTAATTTTCAAATGATATGTATCCTAATGTTCAAAATAAGTTTTTTAATGTGAGATATTTCCCAATAGTAGTGATATGTATTCTCAATAACTCCTCATTCATACCTCACTTAGCCTTAATACCAAAGAGAATTCAAATACCATTTGATTGAGAAAATTTTCTCTATTTATTCATATTTCCATATCAATCATAGGGACTACACATAAAAAATTATGAATTACTAAAGGAGCAGCACAATAGCCCAATTTTCCAAGTCATAATCTAGGTCACTGTTATACTTAATTTTTCCAGATATTGCACCCTTGTGCACACACAAGCCAACACATTACTAGAGAATTACATCAGTTTAAGGCCCTCTTTAGAGTAGTGGATATGTATGCAACACCCATTGACCAAAGTATCTTTGGGTTTAGCTCGACACCATGAGCCTACTAACCCATTTTTACCAAGGTCACTATGAAGATAAAGAATTAAGGTTTTACAATTTCATTAGGAATGATAGTGTATGACCCAGATCTGAATGTACCAAAGTGAAGGTAAATACAAACATAGAATCATCTAGGTGCTCACATCGTTTTATAGTAGGTATTCCATAAAATACACCTAAATTTAGTTTAGATAATAGCATCAATGCTAATATATAAGGTTAACACTAGTGTTTATGGCTCCAAAGACACCTAATCTAGACTTTGGTGACTATTCTATAATCCTCTTCTAGTCTAATTTCTACCTGTTCTGATCCATAACTATGTCATCATTATAACCAACTAAGTACATCATTTATTTATCATTTCCATATCTATCATAGTTATAATTTTTATTTTTATCCTATCTCAATTTAATAAATTTGGCATATTTTGTATCTAAGTTTAGCATTTAATTGGCATTCAATAGATCTAATTATCGCCCTTATGCATTGTCATTTCTATATTATTAAACACATCTAACCATGTAGGATCCACATATAATTTATGGTTAAACTTTTGATGAACTTTAATAATGTTAATGCATTTTTTTTTAATATAGGGCTTCTAAGCTTCACAGTGTTTTAGATTATTATGATGAATTTTTAGGTTTAAAACTTTACCCAAGGGTTTTACCCTCCTTTGGTTATAAGGGTTTCATGTGCATATGTTTTTAAGTGTATTTTTCCTTGATTGGTGCATTTAATCCTCAAAATAAATACATTTCAAAGTTTATCAGAGGCATTTGTTACTCATGTCAATAAACTAAACAACCTCTTTTTGAGCCAAATTTAGTATGGATTTTTTAATTTTTCTAATTTACTATTTTTATTAAATATCAACATACAAGGAAAAAAAATTACTTATTTTTCAATCAATTTATAGGTTTCATCAAAACTAAATTTCTTTTCAAAAACTTCTCTTAGATCTCTCAAATAAATTCTTATTTTATCAAAATTTCTTATTCTTTATTTAGAATATTTTAGGGTTTTACATCTTAATCATTCCACATTGTTGGCCTATTTATGATTCATAATAAATAAAATTTAAAATTACACATAGGTTTTTCATAATTATTTTTACATGGAAAAAAACCTTTTTTGGTTTGCTAATTTATTTTATGTAGTTTATGAATATAAGATTTTACTATTTTTAGTAAATTTAGACCTACAAGTTGTACGCTATATATTTGTTTCTCTATTTTTTTGGGTTCATATCAATTCCTATTTTTATAGAAAAACCTAATATTATATTTTCAATAAAACTTAGAAAATATTATTAAGTTTTTATATCATTATTATATCATGACTAATTGTTCCTTAACATTTGTGTGTCTTTCTTATCCTGTTCTCATATCAATTTTCAAAACATTTCAAATGGATACAAAGAAGATCCTTCCTCTCCTAACCCTAAGGAAGGTGATATCTCTCATCCCTCTAACTAGGTATAAGCCATCACTTATTCAATGGGTAAGGTGGCAAACCTTATAGTTTCAAATGAAGGTAATCAATCTCAGATACCTAGGGTTTGTGCTTATGAAGCCCTAAAAGATCAAATCACCAATATAATAAAACTAATAAAAGAGTTACAAAATAATATTTCAATATGAAAAATACCACATATTATAGTCTTAATCATGTGTTCACATCTTCTTCTAGCAATATTATTCCAAACAAGGTTTATTATCCAATTTCAAAGTTATAACAAAACACATCTAAAACAACTTATCCAACTATTATACAAAAGGTTACTAAGAGACCAAATGAAATACTAAGATAAATTCTTTAAAATCAAGTGATGAAATTACCTCTTATACATCCTATACGTAGATCTAAATACTACTCTGCATATCATAGAATGCATGGATAATATACAAATCATTATTTTGCTTTGATGTATAAAATACAAATTCAAAAACATGGTGGTGATCCTATAATTGATAGATTAATTAAGAAAACCAATCACATTCCAAGTATTGATCCTAAAGCACAATTTAAAAAACAATAAGTATGGGTACCAAAGGATAATTCAAAATAAAAACACTTGTAAATGTAAAAATAGAGAAAAAAGATCCAAAATGTAAAATTAGAGCAAGAAATATCAAAAGGCACAATTAATTCAAAAGGCCAAGCTAGAGAAAGAAATGTTACAAATATAAAAAGGAATAAAAAGAGAAATTAAAAAAATATCAAGATGAGAAGGAATAATTACAAAAGTCATTGTTCTTAAAATAGCAATGGTCGCATCAAAGTGTTCAAAACAAGATTTATAACAGAAAAACTCACAAAGCAAGTTACACTTGACCAAATTAAAGTTTCAAATGTGTGTACAAAGGAAGAACTACAATCCCTTCCTCATGTCAAAAATTTTATAATCATACATAGGGTAAATAGTCTTTAGATGAATAATTCAAAAAACCATATTTTGATCCACTTGATAATAATCTATTTATATCTATAGGATATCATACATATCAGTTGAATCCATTACCATAAGTTACTAAACCAACTATAGATATAATTAAATCAAAACATATAAATTAGGATGTCAATCAGGTCTTGCATATAATGTAAACATAGATAAAAATAATGGAATACTAAAAAGGCACCAATACAATATGGTACAATTCCTTATTTATAAACAAACACTCAAAATGGTATATCAAAAGTTAGAGACTAGCCTAAGAAGTTATATGATTACATTGATGATTATGGTCCTAATGATACTATAGATTTATATGATCATGATAATATTGATTATGCTAAAATATGACTATGATACACATGATACAAAGCCTTAACATAAAAATCTCATTGATGAGTATATTTAATCTTGGTAACAAATTTTATTTATAAATGTCTTTTATGCATAATTTTCACATATTTAAAAAATAGCAAAAAATCAAAAATATTTTCAGCATCTACATATTATAATGAATCCTTTACATCTATGTGTTAGTTCTGTGTTGATGGATAACTCTTCAGTTACTTCTACATACACATGTGTTTCACACTTCTGGGAGCAAGACTGTAAACACTTAAATACATGATTTATACACTTATAGATGTTGGGATTTCCCTCTACTCATGTCACAAATACATTGGGGGAATTAACCTCTATGATCATGATACATTCAGGTTCTATCACTCTATGGTCACTTTACATTATCATGTTTGAGCTCATATATGTACTTACACATGCCTTTATCCATGATTATATCTTTTTTAGTGTAACTGATATGCTATGCACTTGAATTTTTTTTTAACATATTTGATCCATGGGATATTATGGTATGTTCATGTTGGTTACTTATGCTTTCCTTTATACACTTCTTTGAGTGTCTTACCTTACTAATAGCTTATTAATTCAAGCATTTGAATATGCTTATTTGTTTTTGGCCCACATGCATTTGCTTACTTTCTTTGACATTTGTATATGTCATTACTTATTTTATGGAAATTTTAACATGTCATTATTATTTTTATGGAAATTTGACTAAGTCATGTCCCTTAGATTATGTGGCATTTAAACATGCCCCTTATTTTATGGTTTCCTAGGACCATTGTATGTTGACTTGCTTTTGAGTTTTTTTGTGTGTGTGCTTGTTTTCTTATTGATCTTGTCCTATTTATGTCTATATGTTGCCATTTATTTATCATGAATATTAGGCCTTCATGTGATCACATTGTTCAATGTGCTTTAATGATACATTTACCTAGACATGTTATTCTATACGCTACATGGTTCTATTCATACATTATTCAGTTGCTTTCTCATTTTGAGGTAAGGTAACTAATAGTTACTATCTTTCCTCACCTCAGATGGTCATATCAATGGGTGAATATCATATAGGCATGTTATCCACATTTTTCATATTTTTCAAATTCATTGGAAGCATACTTTGGAATCATATTATCCACACTTATTCAATATTCATCACATCCAGATTCAGTGGGGGCATGTTTTGCAAACATGTCCTCCACATTGGCACTTATTTTAGTTTTCATATTTCTCCATATCTAGTGGGGGCTTGTTATGGTATCGTGTTACCCACACTTGTGAAAAATTCTAAATTATCCAAAACACTTAGTCTTATATTTAGATACACATTTATGGTAGAATTATATACATTGGTACCATTGTTATACATAATTTCAGCATGATACATATTTAATGTGTAAATGCTATGTAATGTACACCTAATATTTTAAAATCCAAATCAGATTCTGATTTTAAAAGTCTTGTATGGACTATCATCACCCACTAGGTTAGACTATTATAGACTATATTGAGCCAATATAATACGGTAATCAGTTCACTTTTTGTATGGTTGAGGTGATTAAATCACTCAATATTGACAAGTTTATATGTTTGAATTTATTATATCATTTAGCCTCACCAAATCTATTGTATGTTTTAACTCTATTCACTCATGTTCACTAGGTTATAAGTATAATTAGGTTGAACGATTGAGCTAATCTCAACTACCGAGTGGTAACTCACCTTTTCTCCAAGGTTAGGGGAATTTTCCTTAAAATCTCTCTCTATCCATATTTATATATACACTTCCCAGATTTATATATATTTTTCTTAATCTTAGTTTTGTAGCTTTATAATGATACATATTTTCAAATCAAATAAAAATAAAAAATGTAGTTACATCGATACACATGTGTACTCCTAACCTTACCCTTTCAATTTTAATCTTTTCAACACTTTCAATTTTAGATTTTATGCATTTATTATATACTATAACATGATCTTAATTACAGGTCAGACACTAAAAAATAACTCAACTAGGGCTCATGCAAAGGCAAGGTATGTTATACACACCCATGCAAACATTTATTCTCCTTTAAATTATCACTTTCATTACCAAATTAAGGGGGGGGGGAATGTAGATGATATTTATGAATTATATAGTACCTCAATTTTATACACTTGGAAAACTTACACCTTGGTTGTTCATCTCAATTTTGGACCTTTTACACTTTTGAAAGTCTTACATATATTCTATCTTTTACCCATTGGTATATCTCTTGGTCTTACTAGTCTTATGTTGATGACCTAAACCTTCTATCTTTCCCAGAATGCTTAAAATATGCTTATCTTATGCTTCTAAATTTTTTGAGCATGTAACTATTTTCTAACTACTAGGACACAAGTGTTAATTCTAGACACCTATATCGATGCTAGTGTCATACCTTGACATAGGTGTCTAATGTCCTAAATTATTCTAATTTGAAAATGAAATGTATCCTAATGGTTAGCCAAAGTTATTTATTGTGAGATATTTCCCAATAGTAGTGGTATATATTCATAATCACTCCTCATTCATTCCTCACCTATAATTCATACTAAAAATAATTCAAAGATCACTTGATTTAGTAAATCTTCCCTATTTATTCATCTTTTCATACCATTAATAGGGGATATACATATAAAACTATTAAGAACTAAAGGAGAAATCCAAGATCCCAATTTTCCAAGTTACAAGCTAGGTCACTTTTGTACTTGCTTTCCATTTATTTCACCTTTGTGCACACACAATCGAACACATTAGGAGATAACTACGTCAGTTTAAGGTCCTCTTTGAAGTAGTGGATATCTAGGAAACATATACTGATAGAGGGTTCTTTGGGGTTGGTTTGATACCATGAGCCTACTAACCCATTTTTCTAATTGTCACTATGAAGGTGAAGAACTAGGGTTTTGCACCTTTATAAGGAGTGACAGTCCATGACCTAAATCTAAATACACTAGAGTGAAGGTGAAGATAAACCCAAAAACATCTAGGTGGTTGCATACTTTTCCAATAGGTATTCCATATAGAACACCTATATTAGTTTCAGATAATAGCATTAATGCTAACATCCAAGGATGACACTAGTGTTTATTACTCTAGAGGCACCTAATTCAGAATTTGGTGACTATTCTAGAATCTTCTTATAGTATAATTTCTAATTATTTTATATCTATAATTAAGTTTGCTTTAGAACCATCTAAGTACATTATTTTTTTGTCATTTCCATATATAACATAATTCTACTTTCTATTTTTATCCTATGTCAATTTAATAAATTCAACATATATTATATTTGAGTTTAGAATTTAATTGGCCTATTATAGATCTTATTATCACCCTTATGCATTATCATTTAATATAACCAAGTGGTATCCACATCTAATTTAGGGTTAAACATAGGGTTTTAGTTTTACATGTATTCCCTTCTACAATCATCAAAGATGAAGACTATCAGAGCAGTTAAAAGTTCCACCATTGGAGTTGAAGACTACCTGAGTAGTTCAAAGTTATGGCATTTAGAATTTGGTTGTTAGAAGTATTAAATTGTTAGTATTCTATCCATTAGATTTAGTGACCCTACCTATAGGTTTGGTGACTATTTAATTAGGTGGAAACTTTATCGAGGGACTACAAATAAGTATGGAAGTTATGCTAACTATAAATTTTTAGATCTAGTATCACTCTTGAAAATCCACCAAATACCCATAAAATTTATCTAGAAATGTATCAAAACATAGAAAAGGACTTTTCCTCAGATACCCAAATAGTATGAATTTGGGAGAAATTAAATAAAATACCTTTAAACCCTTTAAAATGGCCAAAATCAACTGTCAGAAGACTAGGTCATGTTTATAGTCATTCCTTGGGTTTTGACACCTTATGATTCTAATGGAATAAGCTATTTTGCATGAAAACCTACTGGATGATAGATGACCATAAAGAGACATATTTTAATTATTTTTTTCTAAAACTAGGTCAAGAAAATACCCCAAAAGAAGATAAAAATCTGATTGAATGGTGAATCTTCAATGTGTTAGGTCAACAAATGGAAAATATGTGACATGCAAGTTAAAACTTAAGATTTCACAATAGGAATTTTGGCATTCATTTACCAAGAACCAAGTTTTTATACCATGACACAGTAGGCCATAATTAAAATTTGAGTAAACATGAAGCACAAATATCTATGGTATTCAAAAATAAATTATAAAAAAGATATACTTATTGTAAAATGAAAATCAAACATGACCCATAAGAAACAAGTCTTTAGTAATCAAATGATTCAGTTTTTAGTAATAGAAGCATTTAATTATTAGCCATAAAACCTTTAATAAAGGTACATATATAGGTGGAAGATATACATGATCACATATTTTCATGAATGTGGTATTATCTTAAATAATGACCTAATTAACATGTAAGCAAGCTAATTAAACATGTGTAGGGAAAAACCATTAAATATAATAAAAACTTAAACTAACATTAACCAATATTGAATGGAAGGAAAAAATATCAAATTATTGTCAAGTAACATTTAAAATACAATAATTTAATTATCTTATACATTAATTACTTTTAATGTTCTATAAGGTTTGTATCCATAAATTCTACATTGTTAACTAATTTTTTTGTGAACTCTAGATATTCACCTTTGATGCATCATGTTGTATGCATTGCCTCTTGTGATCGAATCAAACTATATTTTATAAAATGTTTTATTAATAGAGAAAATATTATGAATTAATATTACAATAATAATTTACATTTTTATCCTCATGATTTCTTATAATGGGTTGCTTCCCTTTATCTATTTTTTATTGCACATGTAAGAACTTTAAAATTTATTAGTGCTATCCATATTCAAATTATTATAATATTATCTTGGGCCTATAGGTGTAAAGTTGGGATGAGATAAATAATCATATGTATTATTAATAATTTCATTGTCATAATAATCATAATCCTCCATAAATATTCAATCGATATCTTCTAATTTTACCAACAAATGAAGATATAGTGTATTTTCCTTTTGTGTTTTATAAATATAAGGTGAAACTTTTTATTGTCCTTTAATTAAGTGATGTATTTGGAGTTCGGTCATTTTCATTATTTTTGATTAATTATCCAACTTAATATGTATGTATTTTTTCCATTGGTATGGTATGAAATGGAAGTATCATGGAGGAATGAGAAACATTAGATTGTGGTATACATCCATCCCTAGGCTCTACTATTTTTTAATAATTGAACAATTGATTATCTATAGGACATGTATGTAAACATCCTTCATGCATAAAATTTAAACATTAGTGTAGGGTGGATGTTAAATATTCCATAGCATGAATCCAAGATATACCTAAAAATAGGCTATAATGCAAATGGTTTGTTATTGTGTTAGATTATTTTGGATTTAGTGATCTATAAAAGATAAAAATTGACAATTATTATTTCTTAAGATATAACATACTCTATGCATATATGAATGTAAAAAAATGAGACTAATATTTATATTTATAGAAATGATTGGAGGATAGGGAACATATCTTGTTCAATATGTTTTATCACTATCCATGTACATTTATTAAATACTATTGAAATGGATATGTGGTCACTTGGATTAGGAAAATAACTGTCAAAATCTACTAAGATACTACTGATAGTTATCAAACACCAAAAAAATATATACACTATCTACTGGAACTTTCCTCAACTTTTTTCTAGTATGTTCCACCATAGATCATTTTCCTTGTATGTTAACATTATTTTTTGTGTAGTTTTAGATTCTTGGTTTTATCTGTAAATTCATATTTATCTTCCTTTTACCTTAAAATACTAGCTCCACTTTCAATAATTATTTACATATACATAGGGATATAAATATGGGTTAGACAACCCAAAAAACACTCATATAAGTGATTGATTGTTTCCTATGTTCCAATACTCTGAAGAGGGCTCAAACCAAATGTATTTCTCCCACCTATGTATATGTGTGTTACATAGTGATCTAATAGAAAGTATGAAACTTGTTTATATTCAAATAATTGAAAATATGGAACTTTGACCTTGATTTAGGGGTTCAAACTTGCCTTATGGACTATTTATTTGAGGGGTTTTCTGATTATAAATTGTTAGGATAGTTTTTAAAAGATGTGCAAATCCTTAATGTGTGATAGTTTTTCAAGTGATGTCTATATACATGATATGTAGGTTTAGCCTTAGGCCTTGTGTTTTTATATAGATGAGTCTCTCAGTAATTTTCTCTATAACCAACATGGAAATAGTATGAGTTGACTTAAGGTAAAGGGTTTTCTTTAAAAAATAGTTTTGTAGAGAACTGAGACACTGTTGGTAAATGTAAACACTATTGGTAATTGATAGCATCTTTTTATTGACATCACTATCCAAGATGGAATAAATGATGATTTAGAATATGGAAATATTATGCTTAAGATAATAGAGAATTTAGTCATAAAATAGAAAGATATTGTGTATGAATGATGGAAAATTTAGAAGGCCAAGTCCATAGATAGATGAATGGCTAGGAGATAATGTGAACAAGAGTCAAAGGTGTGTATGAATTTCATATATATCAAAGGATATGTCAAAAATCAAATTTTAAAGTGTATAGTACCAAATTTATGTGTCTATGAATTCCCCCATTTAACTCTAATATTGTAAATTCTACATTAAAAGGATAAAGTAAGAAAATTGATGCCTGAATTTAATCGCATTTTATGTCTTCAAGTACACTCTCAATATCTGACTTGATCCATGTAAAATATTTTAATGAAACACGTGGAACTAAATTTACACTCATGATATAAAATATGAAATAATCTAGATCATTGAAATATTTCAAATTAAAAATTCAAGGAATGATTACACTTGTGAGTAAAAAACTAAATTTCCTCTAGCATCATTAGAGAATTAGATGATTATGTCCCAAGGAAAATACCACTAGTTAAAAACTTAGGATGAGAAAAATATTCCCCACCCCTCATTTGAAACAAATAAATGATAGTAATTTAGTATAATAAAACCATAATTACACTACTCAATATATCATTAGAACTATTTTTGTGGATCTTATACTAGGTTCATATGCCAATGTGGAGGCTAAAACTAGGGTCATATGTAAACCTAAAAACTTTGAATAAACTATTGTAGATGGATTTTAGATTAAAAGTGATTATGTAGTTACCTTTTTTACTATCATAGATAATATAAAAGTACATGCATGAACAACATTCATGCCCCATAATCTAATCTATGTGTACCTCAATGTGGTATAAAATTCCATAAATATTTATGTCACTATGTTCAATCTGATAATCTAGCCTAATATCATAATTTGAACCCTATAATAAAATAATTATGCTCAATATAATATTTTTATATCTCATCATTTCATATATATTTTTCATGTTCCTCTTTATGTTATAAATTCCCCACATATGCCTTGCATATGTGTAAATTTGTTAACCTATCCCAGTTTGATTCATAATCTTCCCTAATTTGAATCATTTTAATCATGTGATCTGAACTAAAATATGAATTATCACAATCATGTATATAACCCAAAATATGAATTATTTCTCTCTCAAATATCAAATACTATGAAAATCCCATTAGTATGACCTCTTTTGAGGTGAGGTATGTAGTATGTGAATATCTCTTCTCAAAATAAAATATTTATATGCATCATTTTATATAAAGAATATATAATCATGTAAGGCATATATGTGCTAACATGATTATATTATGTCACCATACAAACGTTTTTATCATTAACACACATATAAAACATGTATCCTAAGGTATATATGTGTATTCTAAAATAGATATAGTTATTAGGCACATAATAATAGTCATCATAGTAACTATCATCAATAATAAGTCACTAAGTAGTAAGACACACAGAATATGCATGATGCTAATTATGGCATCACACACAATTATAAGAATGTGTGATATGAATCATAACACCACTAAGATAAAAAAATCATGTAGATACACACACATATATGCACACCATATTATTATCATGAATCACATAAGAACTCAAAATATGACATGACTTTGACCCAATAAGGACACAACATGGCCATGAGATACGCTAGAGGATAATTGACATAACTAACACATTACATGATAACATATAATCAATGCATGTATAGACACAAGTAAAATATTTCTCAATATCACACCATCAATGATCACTTAATTTATTATTCAATCAATAGTTAGACACACAGAGTTAATCTTCATGTAATGTAACACACAATGGTCACACATATGACATATAATAATCATATGATCATTGATATCCATGAAAATTATCAAAGTTCCATAATCACACAAAATAATCAATGTAATTGTAATCAATTATCACATATGTAATACATATCCATAAGCACATAATGGACACACAAGGTGTTAAAACCATTCACGTACAATGTAACATGAAACATTAAAAAGATGCATAGAACAAGAAATATTAGTCTACATAATCATTATATGTCATCATCACACATATAAAAGTGAAATATAAATATAATATAACACAATAACGAGTATACATAAGAGGAAGTAATGTATAATAAATCTAAGAATCTACAATGGAATGGTCATATAAATATGTAACCTGATAAGATGTACTAAAATTCCCCTAATATATGTATGCCCTTGGTTTATAAAGGAATCCCATGGGTGTAGAAATGTCCCACATCTATACATCCATGCATTATATGTACATGCATGTCCTACAACCCACTCACGTATATTTTAAAACATGTGTGTATAAAAATGTACACTCATTATACCATATAATGATAAATAACATCTATTAATCATGTAACTAGCAATAAATATTATGTATAAGTAATGATTTTTTATTTTTGGAACATCATCATAATCATCATCATCGTCATCGTCATCGTCATCATCAACATCATCATCATCATCATCATCATCATCATCATCATCATCATCATCATCATCATCATCATCATCATCATCATCATCATCATCATCATCATCATCATCATTATTGAATATTAATTCACATGTATATAGTCAAGCAAGGCCAAGTGGCAAGGATCTAGAAATAAAATAATGGAAGGGAATCATGTAGCATGTGTTAAGGCATAATGTGCATTGAATGTAATATCAATGTAGTCTCAAAGAAGTGAATGCAAGTAAAATTCCCCAAGTATATGTGAAACAAAAAATAATACCTCAAAAGAGTAAATGGAAATAGGAGGATGCATGCCCTAATGGGCAGGAATCAATGTACATACTCATATAATACGTAGTCATAAATGTGAGTGATCATGTACACTCAATGTAAGTCCTAAAAATAGAAAGTATAATAATCCATATGTATCTACGAGCAAGTTTTATTCTGAAAATAGTGTTCATTGTTATGAGATTACTGTAACTAATGCATCATCATAGGATATATGTCATGGATTTTTGGATCATTGTAAACAATAAAAATTCAAGGGATAAGTAAAATTATCATGAACAATTTTTTTTTTAGAGCTATAATAATGATAAATTAAAAATCATATGGACACATGTATGTTAATATATAATAATAGATGGAATAAGAGATTAAAAAAAATATGTTCTAGATAATCAATGATTTCATCAAGGGATTCTTACATGTAGAACCTCTATCGAATTATGCAAATGTCATATGATGAGAAATGTGTATCATCCATCCATATGTTTTTGGTAACATCCTTTTTAATTGGAATCTCTTTAGTTATATAATTAATTTGATCTCCTTATTTTTCACTATCTTCATACAAATACATATCAAAATCATGGCAATTTTTCTCATCATTATCACTTATATGAAGATGCAAGATATTTGTAAATATTTTATTAGGTTGAAACTAAATAACTAAATATAGTAATTTAGACACATTATTGCAATAATCTAGTGTATATGCAGTATACTACATATAACCAACTACATCATATTGTGGAATTGATTTATTGGGCCTTTTTTTCTCCTTGACATATTTTTTAATATTAGTATCATACCTGTAAGTTGTGATCATATAATAATTAGATATCACAACTTGAGTAATAATCAGATAAATAGTTTCCAATTTCACTTCTTAATAAGGAGATATAATTGTTGGATTTATATGGTTTCATTTTTCCTTCTATTCTATCCATAAATTAGGGGTATTTTTTGACTCCATGGAAACCATGTTCTTAGAATTAGTATTCTTAGGTATATTTTTATTTTGAACTATCTTCTTATGCACATAATTAATTTTAGGTACATAATTTTTAGTTAAACCTTATTTATGTAAATCCTCTTTATATAAGTCAACTTTGGGAGATGGAACAACTTTAGTAGGTTTCTAAAATTTAGAGTGCATTATTGAATTCATTGGTAATTTAATAAATGTATCCAATGTAATTTCACCGCTATCAATAAACTATTGTATTTTATACTTCAAATACCAACAATGATTTATATTATGTGCAATAATTTTATGACAAGAAGAGTAATATTTGGATCTCTTTGGAGAATGTGGGGGATGTAATATGATCAATTTATTATATATCATATTCCTAAGAGTTCACTTATAGACTTATTAAGCTTATGCACACTTATTAATTAATTAATCATAGTTGCATATTTTTTATTTACCCATGTTTGAGATGGAACCTTTTGAGGCATATAGGATTTGAATGAATAACTATATATGTAATTTACATTAGTTTGCTCATGATTTACGGTACTCACAAGAGTATCTTGAATTGATGAAAATTTTATGCATAATAATTGTATTTTATTTTTTAATTCATATATAGATTGCATTATAGAAATAATATAATCATGGATGGTTTCACTAGGTATATTGCTACTCATAGGTTTGGAATATTTAGGTTTAAAATAACAAACCCTATACATTTTTGATTCAATATTCCTAGAGTATTCTACAGGAGATTGAATCATAACTCTTGGGATTTTGATAACATGTACCTCTATATCCATGATAAGCTTTTCAAAAATAATAGGGGATGGATGGTATCTATCACTACCTTGAGGAGGAATGAAATGATTCACACAAAAAATAATGATAAATAATGATTGAATAAAGAACCAACCACCCAAATAAAACCATGAGGATTTTAAAAAATAAATATAAATACTAGTAGATAAGAAAAACACATAAATTGTTTAAAAAATAAATGTCCTTCACTTTTTAGAAAAAAAATAGAAAAAATAGAAAAACCCTAATTTTAAAAATACTTAGAAAATTTTAGGGGAAAAAGAGGTTTTTAATCCAATAAATATGACCAAGAAAAACCTTTGAGAATTTTAAAAACATGGTTGTTTAAAACTATATATCAACCACACACATAATAGGACAAAACAACGCCCTAATATAGGAAACCCTAGTAGGAGAATAAGAATGAAAGCTTAGGCAAAAGGGGAAAAAATAGATTTATGCATATGATAAGGGGAAATCATAAATTATAGCCTTAAAATAAAACTTTAATGGATTATAAATATGAAACCCTAATAAATAAGGATGAAACCCTAAGGGATAAAGATAGTTTTTTATGCTCAAGGAAAATATTGGTTTCATTAGATTGTTTTAATTTATTTTGGATTTAGTGATATAAACAAGATAAAATTTAGATAATTCATATTGCCTAATATATAACATAAACTACATATTTATGAATTTAAAATAGAGATTGAGTTTGAGATTTATATTTTTAGAAATGATAATAGGATGGGGTACTTAGCTTTTTCACTATGTTGTTTTGATCTTTATCAAAACACAGTTACTAAATATTAGATGAAATGGATCTATGATCACTTAGTTTAATGTTGAATATGATGATAATGTCAAAAATTAATTATTAATTTTAGAATTAGTTTTAGTTTTATTTTTATTTTATTAGTTTATGAGGGTTATTTAATTTAGTTATGTCATAGATTAATCATTTTATCAATTATAAACACTTTTTAGGATCTTAAAAAATAGTTAGAAGTTCTAGTTAGAGTCCAATTCATTGAATGTGGACTTAACTGAGTTCAAATACTTATAAAATAATTACCAAGAGGTGGATAAAATTTTATAAAGCTAAGGTAATTGAAATTAAAATTAATTTTATTCAATCTTCTATTTATAGAGGGTTTAGGGTGCCTAGTTTGTTTAATGTGCATGTTTCACTTATTTATTGGAGAGGCATCTTGCATGATGATCATAGCTTATCACTAAGTTTAAATTGTTATATTGAGTATATTATAGTTATTTTAGTCTATTTTAATTTAGCTTAGGTGTTCTATGAGTTATATTTATATCTTTCACTTGTCATGATTTGTCACGTAAGCTCTTTGTAATTGGTTAGATTTAACATGTTTTATTAATAAAATATGGTGAAAAAGTATGGTGCCATAACTCCTTTTGGAAATTATTTTTTCAAATTTTTATTCTCTAATTTTAATTTCAAGTATTCACAAAGGAAAACCAAAAATATTTATAAACTTATTTTGAAGCTATTCAACACATATTTTGTCATCAATCGCACTTACAATAATACTAGATTAACAACTAGTAATTTTTGGCCATATTAGATGATCACTAACTTCATTTGCAATTAATTTAGCATTGATTTATACTCCCTTAATACTCAAATTTTCCATTTGGTATTAGATCATGATTCAAGAAAGGTTCATAATGATTTTAATCCATTATCAATAGAATCATGGCTTTTGTGAATTTTACTTCTATCAATATTCTCATTTTTAAAGGTGGTAACTTTAAATATTGGAGAGATCAGTTGAAGAGAATACCTTTATGGAAGGGATTTTAGGAGAATGTTATCTATGGATAAAATATACTTTAATATTGGAATAATTTTTCTCAAGATTAGAAGAGAATAAAAAGGAATAAGCAAACCCTGATGCACAAACTTTCTTCTATCTTCAAAGCACCATATACCTAAGCATGTATATATAATAATGTTTGGATGCAAAAATTGTTAGGTTGTGGAGCTAAAAGCCTCACCAAGATGCAAACAGGTGGAGGTTGCTGAGTTGCAGGCAACCGACATCAGTCTGATCAACTAACGTCGGTCATCTTTAGTGTTCACAGTAATCGAGGTCGGTTATGGGTCGGCCAACATCGGTCAGACAGGAACCGATGTTGACAACCTGTGTGTGCATGTGTTTGCATGTGTCTCTGAAACTGATCTAATTTTAGACAGATAGTTAGTTTGCATGAAGAAGACTAATTTTAGTCTTGGAGCTGTGGTTCTAATTATTATAATTAGAAGTCTAATTATTGTTTGTATGGGATCTATTTAAGAGACCCATGGGCTTTATTGTAAGATTGTAGAACCAGAAGGATTCTATAGAATTAAAAGGGTTCTATCCATGGAGAATCATAAGGACTTGGTGAAGCAAGGACAAGGGTTCTTCATGTATGTATGATCTAGGTCGGTAGGTGTGCAAGGCTAGGTTGATCTGTGGTGTAGCAAGACTAGGTTAGATCTACATGGTAAGTAAGGTCGGTTGATCTGTAGGTGTGTGTGTGTGTGTGTGTGTGTGTGTGTGTGTGTGTACGAGATCTAGGTTTATAGGTGTGAAAAATCAGGTTGATCTACAGGTGGTAGCAAGATCAGGGAGATCAGCAAAACAATAGATAGCAAGATTAGGTGAGATCTACTTGGAGTACATAGAGTACTTGGTGGATTGGAAGTAGGCAACAATGGTTGAGTTGATTGTCACTTACTAGTGGTACTGGCAGTATTGTTACTAACTGGTGGAGGTGAAAAACAACTCTGTGTTTGAGTTGTTTGTTGTGACCATAATTGAGAGAGAGAATTCTTGAGGGAAGATTACTAGTATGTTCTAGAGGTGTGGGAAGAGTGTGATCTCTTTATTGTATTTCCTTCTGGAAGAGTATTAATACAATTGGGTATTGTCTCTCATATTCTGTGCTATTTCTAATTTCTAGTTACTTATTACTTCTGGTTAAATTCCATGTTTAGTTGCTTATACAAAGTTAATCAATTATGCTCCTAATCCTGACAAAGTGGTATCAGAGCTTTATGTTCTAGATTCCTGACAAGTGGTATCAGAGCGAGGTTGCAGGGAGCAGGTTTGTGTTTGATTAGAGGTCACTCTCAGGGGTTTCTGATTGAGTGGGAGTATAGCAATGGCAGAAGAAAGTACACTAAGAATGGAGGAATTCAAAAGCAAGAATGATCAATTATGGAATGATGGAAAGAAAGAGTAGGTAAAGAAATATTGCTGGTTGGTTGAATATCAGCATGAAGGAAATGACGAAGCAGATGTTGTACAGGATGCTCTTGTACATTCTTTGGATAAATTAGAATCTTGGTTTATAGATTTTGTTGCCTCTTTCCATATAGCCCCAAATAGAGTATTTTTCCATGTTAATGTCTTTGGAGACTTTGGAAAGATTTATTTAGGGGTTGGTGAGCCTTGTCAAATTGTTGGCAAAAGGGAAGTGTGGCTGAAATTGCAGACGGCCAACACATGGGTGTTGAAAGATGTCTTACAGGTCCCAGTCTTGAAGATGAGGCTAATTTCTTCAAGAAAGTTGGGTGATGAGAGATGCACAGTAACTCTCACAGTGGATGCACTTGAATTAGCATGTGGTAAGAAAGTAGGTACTTTTTATCTACCTACTTGTATTACTAATTCTCCTTCTATTGCGAAGACATGGCTTTGTAGGCTTGGTCACATGAGTAAGAAGGAGATGCATGTTCTTAAGAGGAAGTCAGATGTCTTTGACAAACTTAAGAACTAGAAAGCCTTGGTGTTCATAGAGGAGATGATGGACAGAGATCAGCTCAAGGGGCTGAATAATTCTCAGTAGGGTAGTTTAGATAGGGTTTTGATCCAAAGTGAGCTAATGGGTAAGAAGTCATCACTCACAGGAAAACATAGTTATCGATATCGATCAGGTGAGAATCAACGTCGAACAGGTAGGTACCGACGTTGGTCATGTGCAGCCCAAAGTTGGTGGTGTTAGGTAGGGAGAGATCGACGTCAGTTAGAGAACCGATATTGGTGACCAATGGACACTGACATTGGTTAGGGAACTGGCGTCAGTGATCAAGTGGATTCGACATCAGCCAGGTATAGACTAGGGTTGACTAAGAAATGGATTTTGGGCAGATAGTAAGGTGTCAAGGAGTCTCAAATGCCCATATGGAGGACTGAAAGGGTAAGTAAGCCTCAAATTCATTAGTCCCCTTCTTTATACTTGTTGCTCACTGAAGAGCAGGTAGGATCTAGGAAATAGTGGGAGCATGGCATGGATTCTTTTGAAGAGAACCAAATGGGAGATTTGGTAGAGTTGCCAGCCAGAGAGAAAGCACTAAAAGATGAATGGATTCCTTGGTTAAAGAAGAGAGAGAATGGACACGTGAGATGGAAAGCTAAGTCATATGGTCTTGAGAAAGCTCTAGGACAGTGGTACAAGTTTGACAGGTGTATGACAAAGCATGGCTTTAGTCAATGCCAATGTAACTATTGTGTTTACTTTACTAGGTTGGATGATGATTGAAACATTATCTTGTTACTGTATGTAGTGTGTATGCTTGTTACAAGGTCACACATGCAGGTTTTTTTGAGCTAAAGGTAAAGGTAGCTCAGAGGTGTGCCAAGAAGGATTTAGGAGGAGAAAAATTCTTTGGCATGAGTTTTTCTAGAGACATGGAAGATCACAGGTTGATTTTGTCTATAGAGGATTGTGTGAATAAGGTAGTGGTGAGGTTCAAGATGCAGGATGCAAAACCGGTTAGCACACCGATGGTTGGATAGTTCATAGAATAGTGTCCCAATTCACATGATGAGGTTGAGTACATGTGTACTAGACCTGTTGTTGCCCAAGCAGTGGGTGTTATCAACAAGTTTATAGCCAATCTGAGAAAGAAGCACTAGAAAGTAGTTCAGTGGGTTCTCAAGTATCTGAGAGGGACCAACAGCAGGTATACATGCTATGCAATGTCAGGGACTTCTCTAAATGGGTATGTAGATTCAGATGTGGTAGGGGACTTAGATGACAGGTGTTGCACCACAAGATGTGTGGTAGTTGGTCTTCAAGATTGAACTTAAAGAGGGATACAAGCTAAGAAATAAATTAGATGATGTACAAGTATAGGTATAGGTGAAACTATTTATCTCCAAGTGGGAGATTGTTAGGTTATGGAGCTAAAAGCTTCACCAGGATGCAAATAGGTGGAGGTTGTTGAGTTGTAGGCAAATGACGTCGGTCTGATCAACTGATGTTGGTCATTTTTAGTGTTCATAGTAACTGACATCGATTATGGGTTGACCGACATCGGTCAGATAGGAACCGATGTTGGCAGCCTGTGTGTGCATGCATTTACATGTGTCTCTGGAATTGGTCTAATTTTAGACAGACAGTTAGTTTGCATGAAGAAGACTAATTTTAGTCTTGGAGTTGTGGTTCTAATTATTGTAATTAGAAGTCTAATTATTTTTTGTATGGGATCTATTTAAGAGACCCATGTGCTATATTTTAAGATTGTAGAACCAGAAGGCTTTTGTAGAATCAGAAGGGTTCTATCCATGGAGAATCATAAGGACTTGGTGAGGCAAGGACAAGGGTTCTTCATGTATGTATGATCTAGGTTGATAGGTGTGCAAGGCTAGGTTGATCTATGGTGTAGCAAGATCAGGTTAGATCTACATGGTAAGTAAGGTTGGTTGATCTGCAGGTGTGTGTGTGTGTGTGAGAGAGAGATCTAGGTTTACAAGTGTGCAAAAATAGGTTGATCTACAGGTGGTAGAAATATTAGGGAGATCAAAAACACAACAGGTAGCAAGATCAAGTGAGATCTACTTGGAGTACGTGGAGTACTTGGTGAACTGGAAGTAGGCAACAATGGTTGAGTTGATTGTCGCTTACTGGTGGTACTAGCAGTATTATTACTGACTAGTGGAGGTGAACAACTCTGTGTTTGAGTTGTTTGTTGTGACCATAATTGAGAGAGATAACTCTTGAAGGAAGATTACTGGTATGCCCTAGAGGTGTGGGAAGAGTGTGATATCTTTATTGTATTTCCTTCTAGAAGAGTATTAATACAATTGGGTATTATCTCTCATATTTTGTGTTGTTTCTGATTTCTAGTTACTTATTACTTCTTGTTAAATTTCATGTTTAGTTGCTTATACAAAGGTAATCAATTTTGCTCCTAATCCTGACAAAGTGGTGTCAAAGCTTTATGTTCTAGATTCTTGACAAGTGGTATCAGAGCGAGGTTATAGGGAGCAGGTTTGTGTTTGATTACAGGTCACTCTCAGGGGTTTCTGATTGAGTGGGAGTATAGCAATGGTAGAAGAAAGTACACTAAGAATGAAAGAATTCAAAATCAAGAATGATCAATTATGGAATGATGGAAAGAAAGAGTAGGTAAAGAAATATTATTGGTTGGTTGAAGATCAACATGAAGGAAATGATGAAGCAGATATTGTAGGGATTGTTACACAGGATGCTCTTGTATGTTCCTTGGATAAAGTAGAATCTTGGTTTATAGATTCTATTGCCTCTTTCCATGCAGCCCCAAATAGAGTATTTTTCCATGTTAATGTCCTTGGAGACTTTGGAAATATTTATTTAGGGGTTGGTGAGCCTTGTCAAATTGTTGGCAAAGGGTAAGTGCAACTGAAATTGTAGATGACCAACACATGGGTATTGAAGGATGTCTTGCAGGTCCCAGTCTTGAAGATGAGGATAATTTATTCAATAAAGTTGGGTGATGAGAGATGCATAGTAACTCTCACAGTGGATGCAAGGAAGCACCATTGATTACCAAGCAACTAAACATGTGGAATTATACCAGAAGCAACAAGTAACTAGAATTCAAAAATAACACAAAATATGAGATACAATACACAACTTGTATTAATACTCTTCCAAAAAGAATTACAATAAAGAGATGCCACACTCTTCCACCTTACAGGTTTTCCACACCAAGTGTTCAGTAATTCACCTTCAAGCGTTTTCTCTCTCTTACGGTCCTAACACACAACTTAAACACAGAGTTGGTGTTCACCTCTAACCAGTCAGTATCACTACTGCCAGTACACAAGTGCTCCATGCACTCCAAAAGTGTTCCACACACTCCAAGTACTCAATGTAATCCAAGTAGATATCCCATGAACTTGTAACAACCTACAACTCAAATGATCTTACTTATGGAAGGAAATTCCTTGCCTTCCTCTCTTGCTCTCTGATATGTTGTTATCACCTTTGATCCTGCTATCACCTGTAGATCTCCTTTAACCTCACACACACACACACCATGTATATCTCTCTACACCCTGATGAACCCTTGTCTTTGCCTCACCAAGTCTTTATGATTCTCCAAACCAGTACCCCAGTGGATCTTCTCCCTAATTTAGCACACCTACAGACCAACCTGATCATACACACTCGACACCCCTGTGGAACTAAGAGGAACACCCTTGCTCTCTTCACACATAGAAGGAGCTAACCTTGCTCAACTCAAACTAGAAAAAATTAAAATACAGCCCATGATTCTATTATATAGATCTCATGCAAACAATAATTAGATGATCGACGTCAGCCGAATACTACCGATGTCAGTTGCCTTCCTATCTACCCCTGACCGATGTCGGTGACTATGACACTCAGCACCCTCCTTCCCTATTTGCATTAGTGAAGCTTTTAGCTCCACAACCTAACAATCTCCCACTTGGAGATAAACAACTACACTGTACCTATACCTGTACCCCATCTAATCTATTTCTTGGCTTGTATTCCTCTTCAAGATCAATCCTAAAGACCACCCACCACACACCTTGTGGTGTACCTCCTGTCATCCAAGTAACCTACCACATCTGAAGTAATTGACCTTGCATAGCATGAATCCCTACTACTTGTCCCTCTCAGATACCTAAGAACCCACTGAACTGCCCTCCAATGCTTCCTTCCTAAATTCACTACAAACTTTTTGTCAGCACCCTCTACTTAGGCAAACTCAGGTCTATACTAGACCTCATGTGATTTCAAACACTAAACTATCTATCCCTTGGTGTGTTCTAGTTTTGCATCCTACGTATTGAACCTTTCCAACACCTGATTCACATCAACTCCCACTAGAGACAAAATCAACTTGTGATCTTCCATGTCTCTCATGCCAAAGGATTTTGCTGCTCTAAATTCCTCATGACATGCCACTTAACTAACCTTACCCTTAGCTCAATAAAACCCTATATGTTTGAACCTGCTAGCTAGCATACCATCACATATAGTAACATGATAATGTTGTAATCATCATCCACTTGGTAAGATAAACACAATGGTTACACTGACATTGACTAAAGCCCTGCTTTGTCATCCACCTATCAAAACCTGTACCACTATCCTGTAGCTTCCTCAAGACCATTTGACCTTGCCTTCCATCTCACGTATCCATTATCTCTATTATTTAACTAAGGTATCCATTCATCTCAGTGCTTTCATACTGGCTGGCAACCCTACCAAATATCCCATTTGGTTCTGCATCCTGTTCATGCCATGCTCCCACTATTTCCTAGATCCTTCCTACTCTACAGTAAGCAATGAGTATAAAGAAGAGGAACAATGAATTTGAGGCTTAATTACACTTTCAGTCCTCCCCATGGGCATTTAAGACTCTTTGACAGCTTGCTGTCTACCCAAAATCCATCTCAATGACCGACCTCAGTCACCACACAGTCTGCATCCGACTGACGTTGGTTCCATGCGACTGTCTAGGTCACCAACACTGATTATCCTACCGATGTCGGTCTCCACCTACCTGACACCACTGACTTCTCTGGTCTACACATGACTGATGTTGACACCTATCTGTTCGATGCTAGTTACCCTTGAATGATGCTGGTACCTGTGTTCACCTGTGAGTGATGACTTTTTACCCGTGAGCTTTCTTTGAATCAATCCCATGCCCAAACTACCCTACTCAAAGGTATCCAGCCCCATCTATTGATCTCTATCCATCATCTCCTCTAAGAACACCAAGGCTTTCCAGTTCTTAAGTTTATCAAATACATCAGTCTTCCTTTTGCTGCAATATACACAATCCTTTCTTGTAGCATCCCACTGCTCACAAAAATATCAGTCTATGCTCTCCGAAGCTGATCTCTTACCATCTGAATTAAGAACATCCATTCCCTTCTCACTTATGTGACCAAGCCTACAAATCCACACCTGTGCAATAGAAGTGGAATCAGTAATACAAGTAAGTAGATAAAGAGTACCTGCTTTCTTACCACATGCTAATTCAAGTGCATCCGCTGTGAGAGTTCTTGTGCATCTCTCATCACCCAACTTTCTTGAAGCAATTAGCTGCATCTCCAAAACTGGGACCTACATGACCTTCTTCAACACCCATGTGTTGGCCACCTACAATTTCAGCAACACTTCCCCTTTGCCAATACTATGACAAGGCTCACCAACCCCTCTACTTGGGGCTACATGGAAAGAGGCAATAGAATTTATTAACCAAGATTCAACTTTATCCAAGAAACATCCCAGATAATCCTATGCAACAACACCTATAACATCTGCTTCTTCAGTTTCTTCATGTTGATCTTCTACCAACCAATAATATTTCTTTACCTGCTCTTTCTTTCCATAACACCATAATTGACCATTCGTGCTATTCAGTTTCTCCATTCGTAGCGTACTTTCTTCTGCCATTGCTATACTCCCACTCAATCAGAAACCCCTGAGAGTGACCTATAACCAAACATAAAATTGCTCCCTACAACCTTAGCTCTGATACCAACTATTAGGAACCCAAGGAAGCACCATTGATTACCAGGAAACTAAACATGTAGAATTATACCAGAAGTAACAAGTAACTAGAATTCAGAAACAACACAGAATATGAGAGACAATACACAACTTGTATTAATACTCTTCTAGAAAAGAATTACAACAAAGAGATGCCACACTCTTCTACCTTATAGGTTCACCACACCAAGTGTTCAATAATTCACCTTCAAGAGTTATCTCTCTCTTATGGTCCCAACACACAACTCAAACACAGAGTTGGTGTTCACCTCTAACCAGTCAGTATCACTACTACCAGTACACAAGTGCTCCACGCACTCCAAGTACTCAACGTACTCCAAGTAGATATCCCATGAACTTGCAACAACCTAAAACTCAAATGATCTTACTTATGGAAGGAACTTCCTTGCCTTCCTCTCTTGCTCTCTGATGTGTTGCTATCACCTTTGATCCTATTGTCACCTACAGATCTCCTTTGACCTCGCACACACACATCATGTATATCTCTCTACACCCTAAATAACCCTTGTCCTTGCCTCACTAAGTCTTTATGATTCTCAAAACCAGTACCCCGATGGATCTTCTCCCTGATCTAGCACACCTACAGACTAACCTGATCATACACACTCAGCACCCCTATGGAACTAGGAGGAACACCCTTGCTCTCTTCACACATAGAAGGAGCTAACCTTGCTCAACTCAAACTAGAACAAATTACAATACAGCCCATGAGTATATTATATAGATCTCATGCAAATAATAATTAGACACCTAATTACAATAATTAGATCCATAGCTCAAGACTAAAATTAGCCTTTCAACATGCAAACAACCAGTTCGTTAACAAACTATCTGTAACACTTGCAGTTCTGATTTGCATAGGCAACTAATGTTGGTCCCTATCTACCTGGAGATGATCAATGTCGGTTAAATACTATCGATGTCAGTTGCCTTCCTGTCTACCCTTGATTATCGTCAGGTGGCCTGACCAACACTGGCAACTATGACACTCAGCACCCTCCTTCACTGTTTGCATCAGTGAAGCTTTTAGCTCCACAACCTAACATGGCCAACACATGGGTGTTGAAGGATGTCATGCAGGTCCCAGTCTTGAAAATGAGGCTAATTTCTTCAGGAAAGTTGGGTGATGAGAGATGCATAGTAACTTTCATAACAGATGCACTTGAATTAGCATGTGGTAAGAAAGTAGGTACTCTTTATCTACCTACTTGTATTATTGATTTTCTTTCTATTGCGAAGATGTGGTTTTGTAGGCTTGGTCACATGAGTAAGAAGGAGATGCATGTTCTTAAGAGGAAGTTAGATGTCTTTGACAAACTTAAGAACTGAAAAGCCTTGGTGTTCATGGAGGAGATGATGGATAGAGATCAGCTAAATGGGCTAAATAATTTTGAGCAAGGCAATTTGGATAGGGTTTTGATCCAAAGTGAGCTCATGGGTAAAAAGTCATCACTCACAAGAAAACATAGTTATCAGCATCGGCCAGGTGAGAACTGACATCGAACAGGCAGGTATCAACATCGGTCATGTGTAGACTGGAGTTGGTGGTGTCAAGTAGGGAGAGATTGATGTTGGTTAGAGAATCGATGTCGACGACTAGTGGACATCGATGTCAGTCAGGGAATCGGTGTCAGTGATCAGGTGGATTTGACATCGGTCGGGTACAGACTAGGGTCGACCAAGAAATAGATTTTGGGTGGAAAGTAAGCTATCAAGGAGTCTCAAACACCCATATGGAGACCTGAAAGGGTAAGTAAGCCTCAAATTTATTATTCCCCTTATTTATACTTGTTGCTCACTAAAGAATAGGTAAGATCCAAGAAATAGTGGGAGCATGGCATGAATTCTTTGGAAGAGAACCAAACAGGAGATTTGGTAGAGTTGCCAACTGAAGAGAAAGCATTAAAAGATGAATGGATTCCTTGGTTAAAGAAGAGAGAGAATGGACATGTGAGATGGAAGGCTAGGTTATATGGTCTTGAGGAAGCTCTAGGATAGTGGTACAGGTTTGACAGGTGTATGACAAAGCATGGCTTTAGTCAATGTCAATGTAACCATTGTGTTTACTTTACCAGGTTGGATGATGATTACAACATTATCTTGTTACTGTATGTAGTGTGTATGCTTGTTGCAGGGTCACACATGTAGGTTTTTTTGAGCTAAAGGTAAAGGTAGCTCAGAGGTGTGCCAGGAAGAATTTAGGAGGAGTAAAATTCTTTGGCATGAGTTTTTCTAGAGACATGGAAGATCACAGGTTGATTTTGTCTACAGAGGATTGTGTGAATAAGGTAGTGGCAAGGTTCAAGATGCAGGATGCAGAACCGGTTAGCACACCGATGGTTGGACAATTCATAGAACAGTGTCCCAATTCACATGATGAGGTTGAGTACATGTGTACTAGACCTGTTGTTGCCCAAGCAGTGGGTGTTGTTAGCAAGTTTGTAGCCAATCTAGGAAAGAAGCATTGGAAAGTAGTTTAGTGGGTTCTCAAGTATCTGAGAGGGACTAGCAGCAGGTATACATGCTATGCAGGTTTAGGGACTTCTCTATATGGGTATGTAGATTTGGATGCGGCAGGGGACTTGGATGACAGGCGTTGCACAATAGGATGTGTGGTGGTTGGTATTCAAGATTGAACTTGAGGAGGGATACAAGCCAGGAAAAAAATTAGACAATGTACAGGTATAGGTATAGGTGCAAATATTTATCTCCAAGTGGGAGATTGTTAGGTTGTGGAGCTAAAAGCTTCACCAAGATGTAAATAGGTGGAGGTTGTTGAGTTGCAAGCAACCGATGTCAGTCTGATGAATTGATGTTGGTCATCTTTAGTGTTCACAGTAACTGACATCGGTTATGGGTCAGCCGACATCAGTCAGATAGGAACTGACATTCGCAGCCTGTGTGTGTATGCATTTACATGTGTCTCTAGAATTGGTCTAATTTTAGACAAACAGTTAGTTTGCATGAAGAAGACTAATTTTAGTCTTGGAGCTGCGGTTCTAATTATTGTAATTAGAAGTCTAATTATTACTTGTATGGGATCTATTTAAGAGACCCATGGGCTGTATTGTAAGATTGTAAAACTAGAAGGCTTTTATAGAATCAGAAGGGTTATATCTGTGGAGAATCATAAGGACTTGGTGAGGCAAGTACAAGGGTTCTTCATGTATGTATGATCTAGGTCGGTAGGTGTGCAAGGCTAGGTTGATTTTTAGTGTAGCAAGATCAGGTTAGATCTACATGGTAAGTAAGGTCAGTTGATCTGTAGGTGTGTGTTTGTGGAAGATCTAGGTTTGTAGGTGTGCAAAACTAGGTTGATCTGTAGGTGGCAGCAAGATCAGGGAGATCAGCAACATAATAGGTATCAATATTAGGTGAGATCTACTTGGAGTACGTGGTGTACTCAGACTTAGAGTACGTGGAGTACTTGGTGGACTAGAAGTAGGCAATAATGGTTGAGTTGATTGTCACTTACTGGTGGTACTAGCAGTATTGTTACTGACTGGTGGAGGTGAACAACAACTCTGTGTTTGAGTTGTTTCTTGTGACCGTAATTGAGAGAGAGAACTCTTGAGGGAAGATTATTGGTATGCCCTAGAGGTGTGGGAAGAGTGTGATCTCTTTATTGTATTTCCTTCTGGAAGAGTATTAATACAATTGGGTACTGTCTCTCATATTCTGTGTTGTTTCTGATTTCTAGTTACTTATTACTTCTGGTTAAATTCTATGTTTAGTTGCTTATACAAAGGTAATCAATTATGTTCCTAATCCTAACAAAGTGGTATCAGAGCTTTATGTTCTAGATTCCTGACAAAAATTTCCATGAGGCCTAGAATACCTTGGAAACTTCATATAAAGGATCTATTAAGGTAAAGAAGAAAAACTCAAAAATCTTAAAATAATTCTTCAAAATTTCAAAATGTTTGATAATTAAGGAGTTGGAGAATATTTCATAATGATAATTGGCATAGTATAAATAATGAGGGGTTATGGATAAACTATATAAGATAAGGCCATATTAATGAAAATTTTAAGCTCTTTGACTAAAACTAGTTGCATATTATGATCACTCTTGAGGAGTGTAAAGACATGAACACTATAAGTGTTGATACATTAATGGCTTCTCTCTTTTGTGTACTGGCAGTAGTGATACTGACTGGTTAGAGGTGAACAACAACTCTATGTTTGAGTTGATTATTGTGACCATTTTTGGTAGGAGAGAGAAGTCTTGATTGAGAATTACTGGGAGCCCTTGAGGTGTGGGAAGCCTTATAGAGGTGTGAGATCTGATGAGGATAATATGAGACTATATGCAAAAAATATATATATATAACATACACTTGAAACCAAGACAATAATTTCAAATCCAAAAGAGAAAAATAAAAATTAGAATTAATGGAGTTAAGAAAAACTCAAATTCAAGGGTAAATATAAAACTAACTTCATAGGTTAAATAAATATGTACCTTGTCATTATTTTAAAAAACTATAATAATTTATAAAAGATTATAGGATACTAGAAGCTAATAACAAGTTTAATCAAGAGGATGAAAATAAGTCATTCCAAAATAAAAAAAGTGAGGAGCAAGAGTACTCAAATTATTTTCTCAAATATATTATGAAAATAGAGGATGGAAAATAATTTTTTCTCTTGATTCAAGTTTATCAAATCACATGACAAGTCACAAAGATCATTTCAACAAGTTATATGTTTCCTTCAAAAGCCAAGTGCAATTGGGAGATGGAAAGTCCATACAAGTTGAATGAAAGGGCAACATGAAAATAGTCAAAGGCTAAGGCAAGGGATAAATAAAGGACATTTTTTCTTCTCCAAATTTGATCCTAAGAATATTTAACCAATTTTTATATGATATAATGATGAAATAAAAATAGATAAAATTTATAATCCTATTAGTAAATCAACAATTGTTTCCATATTTTTTTTTTGAAAATAATATTTATGATAATTATAATAATATATCTAAAGAGGTCATAAGTGAATTAGATAATATTATTTTATTTTATTTTTATATCTTACAAAGTTATACACATGTTTCTAGTTCAACAATAAATAATACTAACTCTTCACATGAGACTACTCATCTATCTTCATCAACTCCAAGCAAATACAAGTATTTATTGAATCCACATCCAAAAAATATTTTTTTTAATTATAAATATGAGAGGAGGATAAAAATGATTAAAAATTATGAATATGTATCTTTTGTGATGCTTATGATACAAATATTATGTTTGTATTGTCATTTATGGCTAGAGAAATTAGAAATTATGCATAAGCTAGTCAAAGGAAAGAGTGGGTTGATGTTATGAAAATTGAGATGGATTAAATCAAGAGGAATGATACATTTGTCTTATTTAAGATTCATATGATAAATATTTCATTAGAACCAAGTGGGTATGCAAGACCAAATTCAACTGTGATGGTATAATTGACAAGCTAAAAGCTAGACTAATTACAAAAACATTTGTGCAAACATATGGGGTCAACTATGAGTACACTTATGCACCTGTGGCATGTGAAGATAAGTGTACTCATAAAATACATAAAATGGATGTCAAAATTTCATTTCTAAATGAAGTGATTGAAGAAAAAGTATATGCGGGGAAACCACATAATTTTGAGGTAAAGGGTAAATAATGTTGGGTATATAAGTTGAATAAGGCTCTTTATGGGCTGAATCAAGCTCCAAGAGATTGATCCTCCATAATTGATATCTAGTTATTAAATCACGTCTTTGTAAAAATTCAAAATGAAATAAATATTTACATACAATCATTTACTTATAATGTGTTATTTTTTTTCTTTATGTAAATGGTTTAATATCTATAGGTAGTTTTATGGAGATGTTGATTAAATTCAAGGAAGATATGAAATATAAACTTGGGATGATTGATCTTTGACATATGAAGTAATTTATTGGAATGAAATTCCATGAAAATAAAGAGTAAGTATTCACTTTCCAATTCAAATATGTCTAAAACATGTTAAATAAGTACAATCTTCAATATTCTAAGCCCATGGACACTCCAATTTTAAGTGGATAAAAACTAATGAGAGAGCACAAGATTAATTCAACTAATGAAAATACTTTTAGGAAAATGGTGCTAGGTTTTATGTATCTCACTATGACAAGACCTAGTATCATTTATGGGGTTTCACTAGTTTTTATATTTATAGACAATCCATCAATCAAACATATGCAGGCAATGGAAATAATTTTCAAATATGTAAGAGGGACTTATAAAAATGGTATTAATTTCATTCTATAAATTCCACTATTTATAATTGGATACATAGATTTATATTTTATAGGATCTCTTAATTATAAAAAGTTAACTTTAGGTTATTGATTCACATTGGGAAGTGGGTTAGTTTAATAGCCATCAAAGAAATAAGCTATAATTTCATTATATTATAGTTAAGTTTAATATATAGACCTTACATAAACTTTCACATAATTATTATCATTATTTAGAATAATATTAGTTGATTTCATAGAGACTCAATTTGATCTAACACAAAAAATTTGTCATAATAATGAGGCAACATAATTTTTCAAGGATCTAATTTTCCATGATAAAACTAAACATATTGAACTCAAACATAATTTTTCAGAGTCTAGGTCAATGATAAAACTTTTGTCATTGAGTATGTGAGAATTTAAGGTTAATTTTGTAATATTTTCACCAAAGAGTAGCCAAATAATATTCATGGAATACTCAAGGGGATGATATAAATTTATTATCTTTGCATCAAATGGGGGAATGTTGAGTATGATGCCAATTTTGGCACTTGATTATTAATGTTAGAACTAATTTTATTGATTTTTTATTATTTTAGAATTGTCATACCACTCTAAGATATCTAGACATCCAATAAATGAGTGAAACCCTAGGATTATGTGAGATAAATGTGAAGCAAATACGAGATTCATATTAGTTTATTAACCAAAAAA
Organism: Torreya grandis; assembly: GCA_037957365.1. Classification (NCBI taxonomy): domain Eukaryota; kingdom Viridiplantae; phylum Streptophyta; class Pinopsida; order Cupressales; family Taxaceae; genus Torreya; species Torreya grandis. The sequence goes on from JARHVA010002266.1 coordinate 220,484, forward strand.
ATAAAGGAAGAACTTTATATAGTGAGAGATTAGGTCACCAAAAAGGTAACTAATCAACTCACTATTAGAAAACACATTAATTGTATCTTTAATAGTGACCTTACCATCCATAATAAATCATATTAACAACCATGTATGTAAAATTTAAAATGAGAAAAATCCTACATTAAACCCCCCTTTAAATATAGATTAGGTGGGTAGAAGAATTGGGTCCCAATAATGAGGCCTGACGAGGTACCCAATAACAACACAACTCCCATAAAATAAAGAAAAGGAGAGAACCCATAGGAAAAAATTCCTCTTCAAAAAATGAAAAAAAGAAGATAATAGGGATACAAAACCCCACTAGAGTCTACAACTACCTATAGACATCATGTATCTTGCAATAGATTTCCTAGGAATAGTTGTGGATTTGAAGTAGATACAGTGAAGAGTGAATCACCCTAGAATAATGAATGTGTCTACCAAATACTTGATGGATCTTCAACCAAGGTGTGATTCTTATATAATGAGCTATTATCCTCATTGAAGGTAGGAGGGCCAACCAATCTAAGAAATGAAGGTACAATGGGAGCATAGGCTAAAAAAGACTATGAAATGCCTTATAACTATGGAATAAACTTTCAGATGTCTGATGTGTCCTAAATCAATAGACCTATTTCTTATAATGTCTAAAGTGAACTAGAGGTAGTTTGATCAAGAAATAACTCCTTAATATAAATAAGGTGATAAGGATATAGTGTATGTGTGTCCCTATCACTACTATAGTCACATATGATAGAATAAGATTCATCAATATCAAATGAGTGCTCAAGTTTAGAAATGCCATCAATTTTAGGTGAGTTTAGAGAAGAATAATCTGAAGGAGAGTTACGAGAAAAGTGTGAGAAGTTATATAGTTGATTATTATGATAAAATATTCTTATTACAATATAGTATCACTGTGTATCTATTTAATATACACTAAATCTAGAGTGAACTCAACTTGCATGCCTAGACCAAGGTGAGTGGTCTAGTAAACTGATAGGAGATTAGTTAAAATTGATGGAAAACTTAGAACATGATTGAATGTTCCACAAAATACTTCAATAGACCCTTTATTAATAATTTTTTTATAATTTTCATCATCCATTTATATAGAAGACATGTCACATGGATCCAAGGAACTAAAATCTATCTATGAAGATGCCCTATGATGTGAAGAACTAGAATCAATTACCCATGTGGGAGTAAGAGGTATAATTTTAACTAGGGCCTTGCTCTTTTGTTTCCCATTACCAATTAATATTTTATTTTATTTACCATTGTCATTTGATTTAGAGGATTCATGGGTTGATGAACTTTGATTGGTAAAATTAGGGACACTGATATTGTGTTTCTCAAACATCTTAGTCAATTGGTCAATTTGTTTCTTCAAACATTTTCTTTCATCATGTTTTCCCAAAAAGACCCACATTTGATCCTATGTTTCTTAAGATTAACACTGGAATAAGAGGTCTCATTATGTTATTTTTAAGTGGGAAGTTTTACATACTTTTCTTTATCCTTTTTGTTCTATTTATTTTCTCTATTATTTAAAGCCTTTTCTTTTTTAGAAAAAAGTGCATGAGATTTTGAGGACTTCACTGTGCCCATCTGTATCAACTGATCTTTCTCCTAAATTTTTTTTAGAAACAAAGTTATATAAATAAGGCATATTCCATGTGGATCCAATATCACTTTTGTGGCATGGAAAGTGGACATAAATACAAAATACTTTGGACCCAGTTTGGAGAGCATTTCTAGAACAAGTTATTTGTCTTTCTTGTCAATTCCACATTATTTAAACTACAACCTCAAAGTATAAATATGGTGAATAAGTACGTTAGGGTGTCATAATAATTTATTCTCAAACTAATGAGCTCATTATATAGATGATGGCCTTTGATCACATCTTGCTTCCTAAAGAGAATTCCTAGAATGGTCCACAACTTGAGTAAGTGTTTTGGCAGAGTCTATGTGAAAGAGTAGATCAGAAGAGATGAAAAAACATAGTATTCCATGGAATTTATAATAATGGTTAAACCATTTAATTCTCACTTATATTTATATAGGTTTAGTCTTAGTTCCCATTATAATTTTATGGTAACCCTTGGATTGAAAAATGATTTCTATTCTAGATTTTTATTCATGATAATTAAAAGGTTTGAGCAAACTTATTAGAATCAAACCTATAACATAGAAGGAAAATATGATGAAAAATGTAAAGAATAAATGTAGAAAATAAATTAAAATTACCACATAATACCCTCATATAACTATCAACAATGACCCCCCCAAAAGTTACAAATATAAACATGCTCATAAAGACATCGAGCACAATCAAGAATGTGTCTTGAGTAATTCATCTGTATGAAAGAACTGAAGGGATGTTACACTCAACCGATAATTCATCCAAGAGTAATGAATATATTTTGATGTTTAAATGTCTACCCAAATGTATTTTCCCATTTTTATAAGTCTAACCAATACAAAAAAGTCACCAAAACTACCTACATAGGTTGAAAACATTGATCAAACTAGAAAACCTAAAAATTTTGTAGATTTGGTATAGCTCTTCCAAAAACTAGCAAAGACCCATTTGAGAACTCAAAAAACCTATAAAAACCCTAAAATTTTTACCTAATTTGATAATCTCATTATACTAATATACGTGAAATCACTAAAAAAAAAACCCAAATCCATCCAAAAATGGTTGAAAATGGTTACTCATGTATCTAGGTTGTGTTTACAACTGATTTTAGGGTTTTGATACCTTTTAAATATGATGGAACTATCCATTTTTCAATTGGAGAATTTAGTTAAATAATTTTCATGCATTTTATCAAAATCTTACCAAACTTATAAAATCATCAAAACCAACAAGAATGCATGTAGAAAAGATCTCATCAAAGATTTCAAAAATGGAAAAATGACTCTTAGATCAAAGATTAGATACCATGTCAAATCACATCAAGATATTTGAATGTCCAAAAAATACACAAAAACCTAGAATTAGGTGAGATAATTTCAAATGAAATGTGAGATTCATATTAGTTCATTCACCAAAAAGTACAAAAGAGGTACATCATATAGTGAGATATTAGGTCACCAAAAAGATAACTACTCAACTCACTATTAGAAAACATAATTAAGTGTATTTTTATTAATGATATTAACAACTCTAAACAAGTTGACTAACAACCATGTAGGTAAAAAAAAAAGTAGGAAAAATACCAAACTAACAATAATTATTATTTAATTTAGTTATTTCCTATATTAATTATTTTGTTAATTATAAACACATTTCAAGAACTTCTAAAAAATAACTAGAAGTGCTAGTTAAAACCCAGTTTATTGAATGTGTACTTAATTAAACTCAAATATTTATTATTTCATCCTGAATAGGTGAGACACACTTTATAAATATAATTTAACTAAAATTAATATATATTTTTTTCAATCTTATATTTATATAGGTTTTGGGATGGCTAACATTTTTAGTGTGCATTTTTCACTTATTTGTTGGAAAGACATCTTGCATGATGACCATATATTATATGTGAGCTAAAATTTTTATCTTGAGTATAATTATTATTAGTATAATTTACATTAAATTAGGTGTTATATGAGTTATATTTATATCTTTGACTTGTCATGCTTTGTCATGCAAGTTTTTTGTAATTGTTTAGATTTATCCTATTTGTTAATAAATGACAATGAAAAAGTGTGGCATCATAATTTATTTTAAAAATTATTTTTGTATATTATTATTATATTATTTTAATTTTAGGTATTTATAGATGAAAAATGGTAACCTTTACAATCTTAATTTGAATCTAATGTATTTTGTCATGAATCACACTTACAACAATACTAGATTAACAACTAGTGAGTCTGGGTCGGATTAGATGATCACTAGTTTCATTTTAAGATTAATTCAAAGCTGATTTTTATTGCATCCATACTCAAAAATTTCAATTAGAAAACTGGTAATGGTCACACGCCTATGACAAGTAGAAATTCCCACTTTATGTAGGAATTGTACTCTATGTTTCTACCAATCTGTTCCACCACAAATAAATGTCTTTATCTATCTACATGTTTTCTATGTAGTTTTATATGCTTGGTCATGTGTATATATTTATATTTTTTTATTGATTTCATAATGCACCTTAATTATTCCAAGAATCAGGGAACCTCTTTTTTACTTTTTATTTCACTCTTGCTTGCACTCACAACTCATTGATATCAAAACCCTCAAGATTCCTTGGTGGTATATCTCAGTTTACATGTCAAACTAGGCCCCTCAATCATCACCATTTAAAGTACCACATCCATGTGAGAAAACTTTGTATAATGCACTTAATGTGAAAGTGGAGTCTTGACCTCCCAATTTGCATTTGAAACCTAGATTGCATAACTCTCTTAGCTTGCTCTAGGAGGTCATATCAATTTTCATGCCATTCTAGATCTTGTAAATTTTCTCATTATGATGAAAAATTATAAATGGTAAAGTTTCATATAAATCATTTATCCCTAAATTCAAATCTAGCTATACTTGTTCATGCTTATAGAATCTCACTCTCTGGCTCTCTCATCTCTTTGTAGTTGTTTTGGGGAGTCACATTGATTTATGTACCCATTTTACCCTTGAAACCTATCCTAATGAAATTAACAAGATCATGTGATAAATTTTCATATTTTACACTCTACCTCTATCCCCCATCTTAGCTGACTTCTACTTCATTGAAAATCTTACCAAGTCTCGAGAAATCTTGCTCAGAACCTCGAATATGTCTGCTCATTGGTGTTATTTTTGAAAATATTGAGTTATAAACATAATCAATATTTAAACCCCTAATTAAGTCTACGTAGGATTATTTTCCCATTTCCTATTCGATTTAGGCTTCCCATTATTGATTCGGTCTACGTTTAAAATTTATAAGTCTTGTAGACCTAATCAGGCTTCTAAAGCCTGAGTAGGTTTAAGGAGATTTGTTTTACGTACTCTTTTGCTACCTATAATTTTTTATTTAGATCATGCCTCAAATTTTTTTGAAATTTAAGTTCTAATTGGGGTATTAAACCCCAATTATGTCTTGGCTTGGCTTCATGGCAAGTCTAGTTCTAGTCAAGTGTTTAATCTTGAATAGCTCTCATTTTAGGTTCAGGGATAGGTTTAGTTGTATACATTAATTGTTTTATGATTAGGTATATCAGTTAGGGTGAGTGTTTCTTATTTTTAATTAAGGTTTCAAACCTTAACTGGGTTGATATCTATGCATCAATTGAGCATAGTGTTGATTGGGGCTTAGGTTCTGATTAGGTCATCAAGGAATCTAAGGGGAATGAATAGTTTTAGGTAGGATTTAAATCATGATTAGCTTAATAGGTGGTCAAGGATGCATGATTAGTTATAACTAGGGATTTATATTGAATAATAAAGGGATTATTATGGGATATAGTAAAGATCTATTTAGGGATCCTAAGCCCAATTAGGTTTTGGGACCCCTTTAACATCCTTATAATTCTATCCAGTGAATAAAACCCTGATTAGGTCTTGATGACCTATCAAGCATGCCATAATTCTATTAAGGATTTTTAAGTTTGACTAGAATTAAATGTTCTAATTTTTAAAAAATGACATTTAAAATTTATGTGTTGCCCCCAAAATATTGATGAGGTCTACTGGGATAGCTTTGGTTTTTTGGAAATAACTTTTAATTTTGATGTTAGTTTTTTGAATTGTTTGATTTTTTGAAAAGTTGACTCCATCCCAAATGTAATGGTACCTTAAAATTTGATTGATTATGCCTATTTGAAATTTTTTTCATGCTTTTGTGTGTTAGTTTCCCATTCATTCTTTTAATTGCTTATTTTTGACTTGTTTTCAATCTATTTTACAATAAGTGAATAGTGAAAGTGGTGAATTTGGAAGGAGAGGGAGAGGAAGGAGATATATAGTCACATTAATGGTGGTAATTAATAATTTTAAGGTAAAATAATCCCACTATAAGACCACATTTTTATATAATAGATGCATTTGTTTGCCAAAGGGTTGGCTTTTTTATCCTCACATAAGAGATTGGGCCAATCAAACTTTTATTTCTACATTTTTTTTCATTTTATCTCCTTCAACTCCTCCCCTACTATTATGCTAGAAAAATATTGAGGGAATAATTTTAATGGAATCTAATTGTGTTTATTAAAATGATTAATTTTAATTAATATAAGACTTGGATCATTTTATTTCCACTTGTATGTATATATGGTGGTTGTGGTTAATATTTCCCTATGTTTTCTCCTCAGAAGCTTGTATTGGATCTAAATGTGATTATGTGTATGATTTTTGGTTTAATGGTTAGTTTATGGAGATCATATGATCATGAAATAAAAATTCCCATCATCATAAAATACTTTTCTTTCCCCTTTTCCTATAATTTGTTGTTTTTATCAATTTATTAGATTATGATTTGTATGAATGCAATATATTTACATGTCTATATTTATTATTATTAATTTATCCATTATTATAAATGAATTTTTGAAGTATTAAATCAATGCAATTAATGTTAAAATCATCTAAAAAATCATTAAAATAAAATCTTAAAAATGCTAATTTATTGGGCATATGAATGTATGTTTTGGCCATTTTCAATACCTCTTTAAAACCTGTGTCAAACAAACATAAAAAAACACATTACCTAGTAAGTTGGTCATGTACCCAAAACATGTTAAAAATAATCTTGAAGTATTCATAATAGGAGGCCCCTTGAAATGGAATGAACACAAAAAGACATTGAGTGAAGATTAGTATGCCTAGATTAGGTAGAAGAAACCTTGGGGAGATATCACAAGTCTCATTTCAAAAGAGGAAAGTTAAAATACCTACATAAATGATGGTTTATGTTAAAATTAATGTCAATATAATTATCATTATGAGGATGGAAACCAATCCACAAATGTGAAACTAAAATTTTAATGGAAAAAAAATTGGAACATTTATGAGTATTGCCCATGTTTAGGTAGTCTAAAAGCTAAACTAGAAATTAGATAGATACCCACAATATAAAAGTTCATAGGGGATGAATTTGAGTTGTTATATCTCATTGAACATCAAAATCCAAGAGCAAACAAAGGGAAACCAAAAAATCAACAAATACACTCAGCTAGTAGCTAGACTATGACTATAGTTTCCTTCATCAATCCATTTGATACCCCTAAAAATCCATGAATGGTAGATAACCCCCATTTGTTTAGTGGAGATGGATTCCCTATGAATTTACCAAGGCCTACCAATGACATACCAAATAATCCTAACAAGTTCTACACAAAGTACATAACTAATGGGATTTAAACTACTAAAGAACATATTTAAGCATTTAAGGATGACATTATCCAAACCTAGGTTAAACATAAGGATGCTTATTATTTCATGTTACCTTACTCCTTGGGTGAGGTTTCATATGCTTGTAATCTCAAATTGTCAAATGGATCTATCACCTTTTGGGCTAATTTGGAAATAATATTTATCAATCACTTTAGGCTACCCATTGATTTAGATATCCTATATCATCACTTTTATACTACTTTTAGGTAATCAAATGAACAAATGAGTGTATTCAATGATCAATTACATAAGTTATATAAAATTTTAAAATACCTATACACTCAAATGGAAGTGGCTATCATAAAGACCTACCTAAGGGTTTTGGACTCAATGACTTCCATGTTACTTGGAATAACTTGAATAACACTTACATCCTTGTCTTTGGACTAAATTAATCTATCAAAATCAATAAAAAAATGGTTCCATAAGGATATAGAGTCGGTCCTTTACCTTCATTATTCTAACCTAGTATGTATAATCAAATCCAAATTATTAATCATGCTCTTTAACACAACATTTTTGTTGATGAATTTGATCCTAGGTGCCTTCTATTCAAGCTTGGATTTAGTTTATAATCTGATTCCATTGAATTACATGTCAAATAATTAACCTTATATTATTATGAATCACATATTTCCATAGGCAAACAATCAACAACCTATTCCTATTGCATAAAACAACACTACCACTATGCCTAGCATGAGTCATTATGCTACCTATATTAGCAACCAACATGTTGTCACATCATTTATAAATAATTAAATGCCTATAAACAAGCCCATAACTAATCACACTCTATAATCCCTAAATTTATAAATTCTACCAAACTTATGGTTAGTCTAAAACCATAAATGGTAAATCAACATAATTTTAGTGTGAACTTAGAAGTAGAAAACTTATAGCAGATGGTTTAAAGGTTGATGAAAGACATGGTAAATTTTCATAGGAAAATAATAAAAAGCACTCAACAAAATGTGAATAACCCCACACAAAATAAAAACTTCAACATTCAAATAACTAATAGGTAATGGAACATGAGGCCCAATAATAGAGGCATGCCTAGTCAACTTGATAATGCAAATCATAACAATAACAATAGTTCTTTGAACTCAGTGAATCTAGATGATTTGACATTTCCCACCTAGTGTAGGTGTTGTAATGTAGAATTTCATCCTTGTGAGAGTTTTTTTTAGGCTCTCTCACTCCTAGCTATAATATTGGAGCAACCTTAGGATGTGGGTATCCTATAGTGAGGTTGAACCTCTAGAGAAGGCCGGTTTTCTCTTGGTAGATCACCTAAACTAATAATTCTTGGAAAAGATATAGAGAGAGGGTATAGGATGAATAAAAACACTAAAAGGGTGATACACCAAATTTATTAACACTCACATAAGCTTGAAATAAACACTAACTCAACATAGATAATTCTTACTCACACAACCTCACAAACTAGCTAATTTGCATAAGTATTTCATAAACTAGGCTCACCAAAAAATACATGAAGCAAAGAGGAATTATAAAATTCACATAAATGTTGGCCTAGCTTCCAATGCAAATACAAAATAAATTACATTGTAAAAGAAAATATTTTTCACGCCAAAATTGTATTGTATTATTTTGTATCATATTTACAAAGCACATGAAAAGCTTTATAGGCTTTTCATGAGTGGTTACAGGGTAAAAGCAACTTTCCTGTGAACCAATTTTTTTTTTAAAACAAAGTATATTAGTAAATTAAATACTAACTATACTAACTAAATATTAACCTTAAAATATAAAATAAACTAACTTTGGATCACAAAATTCTTAACAAACTTCCCCTTGATCCAAAAGGGTATAAAAAGACTAGAGCAAAGAATTATGAGTCATCCAAGTAGACTCTATCATAACTAAAAATGGTAAACTATGCAGCTTGGAATGATCACATCCTAATCATCCTCACACTATAGTATAACATGATCACACATTGTCTAACTACATCGATCCTCACATAGAATCTATCCAACAAGTGACTGCCCTTTATACTATGTATGACACATCTCAAACTGATGCCCAATAATCACCAACATCTCTCATAGGCCTTTACTTAGCACTAACAATACTATAAATACAATGCTGATTTGTACCACACATCACTGATGATTGATCAAAAAACTAATATAAAATATCTTCTCCCTCTATCAGGCGAGAGGTGAGAAGTTGTGCAAAAAATAAACCAAGTACAAATCACTGAAATTCTCCACATCAAAGATCATAAAAACACTACATCTATGAAAGAAAAGTACACAAGCCAAAAATTGCTATCCAAGCACTAAACCCATACTCTGAGTGAATAGCAAATTGGAGAAGGGAAAATATCCTCCAACCTCTAGTTGGCTATGTTTAGCCTATTAGATCCATAGGGACCTATAAACATTGAAATGTAATACCATCATCAATGACAACACAAGCAGTGGGACACATCATTATAATTTTTTTTTGATGTATACAACACATTTTTACTATCTGAGAAAAACTTGGGGTGTCAGATTTCACTAAAAATGTACTCAATTTCATTACAATGCATAATTTATTCAAAATATGTGAAAAACATATCTACACATGTCATAATAAAAAATTGATTACATTTATACTCTTGAAAATCCTTTTCCATGAAAAACAAGTGGTCATATGAATAATTTGGCGACTGTATGCAGAAGATATGACAATTTCAAATTTCACTCCTCTATCAGGCTAGGCAGACCCCCTATCAATGTTAATTCAGAAATTCTGACTAGTTTACGGGGATTAAAATTAAATATCAAGACATGATGGACCCCTCACATATACTCATTGGAAATATATCTGAGTCTAATTTTCAAAAAAGTAACTTTGACAAAAAATGACAATGTGTTCACAATATGGTAGAAATGGTCACAATTGGTACTGATTTTCCTATTTTTCAAAATTAATTCAAATGATCCCTTTGCAAGAAAAAATATTTTTGGCACATTTGAGGGTTGAACCCTTGACCTCTTTTTGCAAGTGACTTACAAAATATGCTCTAACCAACTTTCCTTTAATAATATTCAATACAAATCAACAAGCTTTATCAGATGACCTTGATTTTTCTAGATGTGAAAAATAATAAAAAAATATTTATGATAATCTTTTAAATATTTTTCACCATGTAAAAAAAATTCTGTATTTTCACTTTCTGGAGAGTAAAGAACTATTATTTTTGGTGGAGCCCATGAAAACCTTAAATGTATGATTTAGGCCTTATGAAAATTTAGCAAATAATAACAAAAACTTTCATATTTTCCATTCAATGCAACTTTCATATTTTCAAATTTCAACACCAAGCTTAAAGGGAATGCCATGGCTGCCCAATTTTTTTTTGAATCCTTCAATCTTTCACACCAGGTCATACAACTCCATACAAGGTAGATGTATGTAATTTTTTTGACTATTTTAGACTTTCAAAAAAGATTTTGATCAGGTGAATGAGTTTTTTAAGTGCTGGGGCATTGGGGAGGCTGTACTTCTACAAATTACATCTTTTAAAAACTTTTGAGATGCTTTGGATATTGATTTTGATCTCTATAAAGTCAAAAAATATTTAAAATATTAAGCAGATCACTTCCAACATTGCATATACTCTCACAGGGATTTCTCAAATGAAAAAATCGTATAAAAATCTATTTTTCTAGATTTAATCTTCTGAAATCATTTTATTCAAAATGAATCTTTCTCAAGCATTCTATTCTATTCAAAAATATTAATCTAAGATTTGTAGTGAACATGAAATGCTTATCCAAGCATATGTCCATACAAGACTAGTACACAGGCTTATTTCTTTCAAATTTACTTTAAAACTATTCAAAAATTAAATATTGAATAATTTTCCAAAGTCCAAACAAAATTTATTTTACTGGCATACCATTTTTGGAATTCATCTTTCACCCACTTGCTTTTCACCATGCTTCAATCACCATGCTCTCATACCACTATTGGACTAGATTATAATCCAAATAAAGAAGAAATTACATTGTAAAATAAAATATTTTTTGCTTCAAAATTTTATTGTATTATTCCAAATCATATTTACAAAGCACATGAAAAGCTTTATAGGCTTTTCACGGCTGGTTACGGGTTAAAACCAACTTTCCCATAAACCAATAATTTATTTAAAACAAAGTATATTAGTAAATTAAATACTAACTATACTAACTAAATATTAATCTAAAAATATAAAATAAACTAACTTTGGATCACAAAATTCCTAAAAATAATGTGTCCATTAATGGTGGAAATAGCTGAAGTTTAGACCTATAACTAACTTGAAAACACCTAAAAATAGGCAAGTAAGAAGGACAATAGACATAAAAGAACACTTATTCACAAGGATATCATGCACAATCTTGATAAATATAATTTAGAGGAAAGATATAGGTGAAAAATGATCTTTATTTCTTCAAAAGGTATTTCTTACAAATTTTGATAGGGTTTCTCCTTGTCAAATGAAAATATCTTGCATAAATGGGGGATAAATGGGAGACATAAGAGAAAAGGGGAAGAGAGAGAGAAGAGGCAAGCAAATAGAATTCAATAAATGAAACATAACCACCCTACATGGATTCTCACCCACATTTTTGTTAATTATAACTAATCCTCCCTCAACAAATTAACCTTCATTAGCTCCAAATGGTCTTCAAGCCCTCTTGTTAGCTTAGAAACACACTAGAAGACAAGAACTTGTTGAGGATGATGATGTCATGATCCACTAAAATGGAAAAGTCTAAAAAGACATTAAAACTTCAATAAATTCTTAACTTGTCCTCTTCAACCTCTAAACTCTCCTCCTTGGACTTTTATGCCCCCCTCCACTTGTACTTCTAGAAGGTGGTGGCAAAAAGGTTAACTAACTTGGCATTTTGTGCTTAACTAACCATGGAGGTTAAGTTTCTTGTTTTATTTTTGAGGATATTTTATATTTAAAACTTGAATTTTCTCCTCCAACCTACAATATAATCCATGATACCTTCAATTTTCATAGACTCCATTGATGGATGTCACAAGCTTGAGACACCCTCAACTAGTTACCTTGAAAACTACTCCCAAGGCTATTTAGCATCCTAAAGACCACTTCTAAACCTATATAATAATTCCATACATCTCCATCATGCATAACAAGAATAAAATGAATATTTTTACAACATTTAATACCTAAAACAATGGTGAAAATCATAATTAAACCTATGACAATACACAAAATATCAAAAAATTAGGGTTTTTGACCTTTCACTTAGTAAGGCACCATATAAATCCTTTTTAATATCTAAAAGTTCCATATAATGATTTTTTAGGTCCTATTATACCTCTTACATGGTTTTATGCCATTTCTCTCTTTGAAGACCTACAAAAGTAGGCAATTTTGAGCCATTTTGGGCCTATTAGGCACCTAAATGTGCCAAATTATTCTATAAAATAGGTTTATAAATATATTTAAGGAGTATTTTACACATTATATGTGGTTTCCAAGTGATTATAGGCCATTTTATGGACCTATGAGTCCAAAAATCTAAAACTAGTCAAAAATTTCCTTTACAAGATCAAACAAGCTCACCTACAAGATGATTGTTCATACAATTAAGACACCCATTCCACCACTTATTTCCATGTATTTATATTAAATATACCCCTTAAACATCCTTTAAAATATTGGGCTCCCATGAGGAAGGTAGGAAAAGATACACAGGTAAAACTGATTACTTGTAGGGTTTGAAAGCATTCTAGAAATGCTTACACTCTTTAAAATTGTTCATAAAACTCATTCCATTAAAAAAAATATATATAAATTTAATTTCAAGTACATATGGGTACTCAAAACATACTATAATAAGTTGTCCCAACTCTTCACGGTGTGAAATAAAGGAGCACCAGAAGAAGGGCTAAAACTGGGTGTCTTAAGCCTGAAAAGATCAAATTTATAAAAAGGAAAAATTTAACCTTTACACTGATCATATTTTATTTAAAACATCCTCATGACATGTAAACACCTCATAACACTTCTCCAAATGATCAAAAACCAATTTGGCTCTTTCTACTTTTGAGACTACATGTGGGGTTTTGATCTTGCATGCAAGGATTACATAGAGTTTGGAGTGTGAACACTATTTAAAGGTGTTTAATTGGATTAAAAAAAATTAAAATGATTTTAAAACACTTAAATAATCTTGGAATTCTCAAACACACCTTAAAACTCCAAAAAGTATGCTTGCATGAATAGTGACCATTATGAGACATAGAGGGGACTGTGACAAAACATCAGGCACTTTCACTAATCACATGACCATAATGATATTATTTATGTATATATTATTTCATGAGGACCAATAATACCATGTTTCAAGTCTTTTGGATGTGTACTTTTTCCTATAGACCTTTTTTAACAAAATTTACCTTGAGCTATCTGCATGCTTCCTCTATGCCAAAACTTGTCTTTCTTAAAAAAATTTCATGAAAACCCTAAATTTGATTACTTATATAGGATAATATAGTTTTAAAAATCATATTATTATTTTTTAATACATTTTTAAGGCCTAAACTCCTTCTTGACACCTAAAATTGAATAAACTTCAACTGACCTACAATGGCTACCTTCTTGACTGCAAGGGGATTGTGTCAAAATAGTGGGAATTTTCACTTTTTATAATACATTTAGGATGAAATTGGATTATTTTTTATGTCATGGATACCATTCTTACCAAATTTCATGCTTTGACTCAACCTGTAGATGCCCCAAAATGACCAACTCCTCCAAGATATGCTCCAATGTTGACCATGATTTGACATAGGGTTGATTCTAATAAAATAGTGAATACTTACCATTGTCAAAAAACCTAAAAAATATTTTTAATGGGTATAATAGTTATAAATTATCTTCTCCGCCAAATTTTTTTATTGGATCCTTCATATTTTGGCCTGTAGGCCCATTTTGGCAAAAGCTAGTGGCATGTGTCTGCTTAGTCAAATTTCACAAATGAGTATTCCTAATTTTTTTCCTTTATTTGTGTCTTATCATGATTATTTTACCTCTAAAATATCATGGAACCTCTCCTTTAATTATTCCACTCTTCATTGGCTTGCCTTTACCTTCATGCAACTCATGTTACCTTATGTCACTTAAGCTCCTCAAGGGAAATCCATTGATGCCTATGTGTTCCATGATGTAGGTGATGGAAATGATGAGTTGGTTTGATTGTGAAATTTTATTAATATTTTAATCTATGATCAATTATGATGATAAAATCTCTTCCTCTCTTAAGACACTTCCTTGAACATGAAAGCCTTGTAGATCACCCTCACACTATCAATGCCAATCTTGAAAAGAATCCTGTGTATGACAAGGTTGTAGATGGAGATCATGAGGTAAATTTTACTTTTAAAAAATGATTTGGTGACCATATACATATTTATAATGAGACTATTCTATCATTTTATCTTGATACATTCTCTTACATTAGATGTAAAAGCTTCTTTATATGCCATTTGTCCTTAACTAGCATACTAGTTCATAGATAAGCCTTTATCCCTCATGTGGCTGTAGGTGATTATTATAGATACTAATTAAAACTTGAAAATGCCATTTTTTCTATCACACTCTTCATGAGATTTTTAATTTCAAATGTCATTTATGTCTTTCAGATCAAAAGGCCTTCTTGAACCTTAGGATTGCCTTAAGACTAGCAAATAGGCCTTTTTGAAATGGCATAAGTTTGTAAGGTCTTTATAAACACTATAATTCTCCATGCTAGACTATTAAATGCTTAAATATGGTTTTATAGAATGAACTCATAACATGGAAAAAGACTAAACCACTACTTGCACATCCCTATTCAAACTTCCATATCATGAGCTCAACCTCAAAAGGGGAATATTCTTATCATATACTATAGAGTACACTTGTATAATCTGAGACTATTTAAGTAATTGAAAAACCCTCAATTATCCCTTGAGAGAATTCATCATGTTATTTTAAAACTTCAATTTCTATCCATATTTTTGGAAGGTCACAACTAGCCTCCTTAAACCATAAAAGGGGGGTAAAAGCCCTAACTATTATAAGACTATTGTAGGTGTCTTTTTTGAGTGTACATTTAGGTGTTGATAGAGGATCATTCCCAAATTTTCAATCCTTATTTATCACCTTTGAACCATTTGTGTCAAGACCATTTTCTATACATATACATGTGTCTACATTTCAACTTTGTGTTGTGGAGTTATTTTGATGTTCAAATCTTGTAGAAGTCACTAAAAACCAACAATGAATAATTCCATGATTTGGGATCCTTCAAACACTATGCTACTCTAATCACATACCCATTATCTTTTGCATGGCTCTTACCCTATGATAGGGATTCAAGATGGGACACTTAGGATTCCTCTAAACCTCTTATTCCACTATATATGACATCATTAATATGGGCTAGGACCTCTATTTTTCCATTTTAAGGAACTTGTCCCTCAACTGAGTTTCTCAATTTTGATCATGCCTTCTTGACTGTAGGTCCTTTTTAAAGCTTGGAATAGGTATATATTAGGTGGAAAGAAAATCCTCTTATTGGTTTTCCATTAATATCTCAATGTTTGAACTTCAATATGCATTTATCTCATTCTATTTACCATACAACACTTTCACTAGTCTTCCACTAGGCAATTCACTTAGGTCTCAAAGGCCAAATCTTGATTTAGGTTTTAAGAATCCAATATCAATGCATGGATAGTATTATATTATCACATCAAACTTGGTATGAACCCTTTCAAGTGCTCAAACATAATTCAACACTCATTTCTACCTTTTAAGCTTTCAATGACTGTATGAGGCTTGTAGCCTTTTCTTTTCCATTTCTCCTTGGTTTGGTAAAATTATATACTCTTTTGGATATTTAATCACCTTTTCATCCATAATCTACCTCCTTTGCAATGTGTGTTAAGTTTCATGTTCAGATTCCACTCTAAAACCACACTTATTTCATTAGGCTAGCCTCAATTAGACCTAATTAGCCCTAAATCACACCCTAGGTATAAAAACCATACCATACAGCCTCCGATCAACCCAAAACCTCCAAAATCACTTAGATAACCTTGAAATACATCGTGTTATAAAATTTTGGCAAATTTGGATGGTTAAAACTCTTGGAATCAACAAAACCCTATATTAGGGATTTTCTCATGCTCTTTCTAAGACCCTATTTTATATTAGGCTCACCTAACTCTCTTTTTAGATATATTGGACAGGTATAAATATGGGAGTTGGAAAAAATCATAAAAACATCACCAAGCTCTCAAATAAAAAATAACAAAAAAGTGCTTGCTTATTGCCTTATTTTTGCTTCGATAATAGTTCCTGAGTTATAGTGGTGAAATAGGGAAACTAAGAGAGGTTTATGTAGATCACCCATTCCCCCAAATATATTCCAAATTTAAGGTCCTAAATCTCAAGTAAAGTACTACTATCACCCCCTTATCTTCTAGCACTCTAGGCCTCTCTTAGCTTTTTAGGCCTAAAAAACTAATATATATATATATATATATATATATATATATATATATATATATATATATATATATATATATATTGTCATTTGCATGTATGAAAACTCTTGGGACATGTTTGATTTACTTCGAGGAAGCTACAATGATTTTAGGACCATTTAAAATTTGGAGATATTCCTTACATGTCTATCTTGGGATGTGAATTTTTTATAAGGTTCAAAACTTGTAGACAACATTGACAAACTTTGGTGAACAAAAGTCAATATTGTAGGCTCTCAAAAACTTATTTCTCTTAGTTACACATCATATTAATTTTTACATTGTTCTAAACACATGTAAAGTATAAAATATAGGTGTAATTGGGTTCACCAAAAATATTTTCAACATTGTTCTATGGCATCAACAAAAGTGCTTGGTGCTCTATTTTGGAACTTTTAGGGATTTTGTCCTTGAAACTTAAATTTTCAACTTTGAACATGACTCTTGAGAATTCCAACTAAACCAATTGTTTTCTTGTTATCACCAAGGTATCTCAAACCTCTAAAATCCTCATGGGAATCTCAAAATATGTGATACAGCTCCAAATCACACTTGTAAACCCCTATGTAAGCCACTTGTAAGTGTGCATAGAGGATCATACCCAAATCTTTTATCTTTCTTGATGTATATTTAAGACACCAATGAAATCTCTCAAATAAATAAGGCCTTCTCACATGAAGATGTACTTCCATATGACAACTTTGGGTTGTGAAGGTTGTTTGGAGATTCAAACCAATATATATCACCAAAAGAACAAAGTGAACAAATATGGAACTTTGGAGCCTTCTATCATGGAAACAAATTGACCAATACTAACTTCCTTTTGAAAATTTTTACCCTAGGATAGGGATACAAGACGGGAACATTTGGATGCATCAAATCTCCTTACAATATTGTCATATGATATCAACAAAAGTGCTAAGTGCTATGTTTTTGTGTTTTAGGGAAATTATCCCTAAACATAATCATTCAACTTTTGGGGAAACTTCTTAAGATTTATAACCATTAATGCTTTAAAACTGCCTATTATGATCTCTCTAACACCCTATGATTTCAATAAGGATATTCAAACATGTCATTAGTCTCCATACAATACTCTCATATCTTTGTGGGCCACTTGTAGATGCTCATCCAATATGTATGAATGTGTGCATATGAGAACTTGTATCCAAATTCTATCTATGTGATTTGGGGGCTTAGCTTGTTTGTTAGTTTTATTATAATGTGTTTAAACCCTTTTAAACTATTCATAGCATCTCTTTGAAACTCTTCAAGACCTTACATACCTCACTCAACTGATTAAGCATGGAAATACATGAAATGACTATTTGGCCTATCAATGTCTAAATTGACTAAGGATTGATGAGCAATAAAAATTGTTTGATATGATGTGGCATAAGGCTATAGGAGGTACATTAGCCCTCAAACATAGGTTCTACTTTAAAACTGATGAAATGGCCATTTCATAAGGATAATATGTTTTACGCTATAAGTACCTTATTGGAATAATTTATATGATCAAACCAATTATAATAGGTATTATTTTACCCTAAAACAACACACTGAAAACCATTTTTTCTTATTGAATTCTAAAGAGAAGAAACAAGGAAAAACATGGACCCTAATTGGATGAACAGGCCATGTAGACAGCCCTAAACTATTAGCAATTGTTCATAAATATGGGGAGATTAACTAGAACACAAATGAGAAAAAGTAGAAGGCCATTAGGGTTAATATTACTAAGAAAAATATTCTAGCCCAAATCTCTCTCTCCTGACCGTACCGAGTGAAAACTTGAGGCTCTCCTAGAGCTATCCCAAACTACCAAAAATGATTTTTCCTTAACATGAAGAACTAGAAGTTTGACTATGTAATATAACACTCGAGCAAGATTTTTTAAGATGTAAATGACCTTTCTTTCCTCCTATAAACCTTTTAAAATTCTTAGACCTCCATTAATTGTAGAAAACCTATTTCATGCCTAGTTTGTAACCAATAAGTTTTCCTTGCCTATGTTAGTTATTATGATGGAATATGATTTAAGAGGCCTATAATAGGATATTGGGGAAAATATGAATACCTTTATATGATATTTTATCCATTGAATCAATCAAAATCTTTGAAAACCTATTCTACCAAAACTCTAAAATGCATCCTTTTGCTCTCAAACTCCTCTCCTCCACTCCAAATGACTTCAAATGACCTTGAACATGTATAAAAGAGTAAAATGTGCCATAAAGAGGTGGGATGAAGTAAAAAACAATTTTAATTCCTCAATTTTTTTATTTTTTACTTGAAATTTCTATTTTGAGGGCCCTTAAGTCATCTAATGCACTTTTGTGGTTCTTTTGGGTATAATAACTTCTCTAAGCCTTATTTTTGACTTGTTAGAATCTATAATACTTTGTACAAACCTCCCTCATTCACTTAAATGCTAAAACACCATGGAAACCTATTGGATTCTTCACTTATAGTTTTAGACTTGTTTCTAACCCCATTTATCAAAATCACCAACATCACCTTAAAACATGCTTAAAGTGTTTCAAAAGCTTGCAAGTGACATGTGGTAGGGTCATGAGGTTTGTCTCCTCCTGTCACCTTTGGATCACTCACTCAACCAAAACTTTTCTTAGCTTCTCACACCATACCAAGACCTCCTAGAATACTACACTACATCATCAAGTCAGGACCACAAAGGAACTAGTCATGGGGGTAGAAGGCTATTGAAGGGTCCAAAAGAGTGGCCTGACCAACCTAGGCAAGAATTTTATATGTAATCCAATTTTTTCAAACATTTTTAGCAAACTTTTGGTATTAAATGCCTTTTATGCAACATATTAGTTGCCTTATTTGATCTATTGGGCATATAGGGTCACAAGTATTTCTTTTCTAGCTGATATGAAAATGATACAAGGCTACCCCTTTATGTAAAAAAATCCTCTTGAAACAACAAGGCCAACAAGAAACAAAACCAACATTGTGCCCAAGGTACTTATGGAAGGGAAACACATAATTGAAAAGGATGTGCACAAGGAACTTAGAGGAAAATGATAAAATATAATCTAATATATATATGTAGACTTATATATATATATATATATATATATATATATAAAGTCTACAACTTTCAAGTACCTTCTTCCTAGGTCAAATGGGAAACTTTTAGCATCATTGATTTGTAATAAACAAGGATGAGATGCACCCTACTTTTATGGGCTCATGTTAGGTGGAATAAGATTATTGATTCTTGACTCTTTTGGCTTGCTCCATGATGGATGAAGTAGGACAAACATGTCTCCAATGTATAAAAAATATCTTATTAGCTCAAGACTTGCTTGATGTTGCTCATCACTCTTGATAAAGCCTTGCACAAAGACTTTATTTAGGTTCTTGGTAGAAACTACATTTTGCTCACTTGGTGGCTCAAAAATACCATATTCTTCCACCCTTGTATTGTGTAAATTAGGATTGATCATGATTAGAGCATCATTATCATATTTTTATATAAGAATTACATGTCTCTTAGCCTCCTCAAACTCTTTGGTTATGGAATTGAACCACTGCCACAACTCTTCAATCTCTTCACTGAAATGTTTCTCAAATTGTATCACTTGAGAACTTGAGATGTCTCCTTCATCAACCTCACTCAATATTTCATATTATTTTTTAACTAAAAATGAGGGTTGATTTGACTAATCAAGGTCCAAAACATCACACTTATCTTCCTCTAGTTCCAACATATCAAGGCTATCTTCAATTGACACCTCATTTTGAAGTGGACTAACCTCTAGTACCTCATTCTAATCTTCTTTTTCATCTATGTATAATAGACATTCAGTAATCTATTTAAGGTCTCCCCCATGTTCAGCTTGAGGATTTTCCTCTTCAAGCTCTAATTCATTAGTGTCAAAGCCATGTGAAGAAGGCTAGTCCAAACCTAATTTTTCCTCCTCTAAATAAAGTGGGCTTCTTATTAATATTTCTTCCTCATACAAACTTACCTCATCTTCTTGAGACTCACTTGAGAATATAAGCTATTCCTCTATCCTTTATAAAATAGTTTCTTTCTCCAAGAGGGAGATGGTGGGAGGGTGAATAAGTTCACATTGCTTGCAGCTTAAGAGATTTTCCTCCCAACCAAGTGCCTTGAGTGGTCTCTTTGGTGCACTTGAGGAAAGGAGAGAGAGTATTGAAAATATTATAAAGAAATATCATTGAGTTGAGCTATGGTTTATAGATTCACCTTTTGAATAAATAACTCCCCCTCCTCTAAGACTACTTCTTAGACTGCCTCAACTAACACCTCTTTCTTCTCAATGATTTCCTTGACTTCTTTCCATGAGGGGAATTTATATGGTTCAACCACCTTATCTTCTTCTTGAATGAATATAAGAGAGGGTTAATTATCAAGAGAGGGCATGCCATATTTAGGGTCCAAGGTGTAGGAGTAGATCCATGCTGGGATGGATTCATGTTCTTTAGCTGAATGGTATTCATTTACTCTCCATAAAATGGGTCCTATTTTTCAAAGGGAAATGGTGGGAGGATAAGAAGGTCCACTCAATGGAGTAGGAACATAAGGAATGGGTAAATTGATTTGTTTTGATTTTACATGTTCTCCTTCCCAAAGCTCTAACACTTATTTAATAGATAGTACCCAATCTTTCATCTCTTAGTTCTCAATGTGTGAATTGTTACCTTTTTCAATGGATTCCCATACACTCCAAAACTTATGGAAGAAACTCCTTATTCCCTCCATGGCATGAATGGATAATTCTTTTCCAAGTCCAATATCCTTATTTATTTTCATGATTGTTCTCCCTTGGTCCAATATTTCTTCTCTAATTCTTGACAAGAAGGGACCTTGATAAGGTTAACTAGGGGGATGATTTGAAACCCTTGAAGGCTAAGTTTGAGGCTCTTGGAGAGGAAAGGACATGTAGGACTGATTTTACTAAACCTTCTAATCCTCACAATATATCAACACATTATCCAAGCTATGGACCATGCTTCTCAAACACACCTTGTTCTCCCTCTCACAAACTACCCATTGTTCATCCTAAAAAATTGACCACTTGTTCTTGACCAACTAAAGAAAAATACTTGCCTCTTGTATAACATGAATAGGGATGAATGAAGAAACTTCTAAACCTATACCAATCTCCCTTATCAACTCAGTATAATCTGATAATGCTTGCTTAAATCTTGAAAAGGATGCAACATGATAAATGTATTCTTGATAAGGGGAATTAGAGGACTGATTTGAATGCAAAGGAGGTTGATCTTGGATGTATGTATGGGTAGGAGGGGGCCAAAGGTCATGCATGATATAACTAATAGGTTGTTTGAGGGCCACTTAGGGGGAACACATAAACATTATTAGCTTAATAAGTGTGATGTTGAGGTAGATAATTAACATATTTATCAAAATATGGTTGATTATGCATAATAAATAAAGATGATTAGGCACTTTGGATACTTATACCATCTAATAAATACTTAGAGTCACCATTGGTGATTGCACACATGTCTCCAAAGGCTAATTGGATGAAGAGAACACCAAAAATCTTCACTTAGTGAATAATGTAGTCCCATTGGGCATGATAGAAATTATTGTAGTGTAGAATTGCACCCTTGTGTAAGAATGCTTTAGGATATTTGAGTCCTAGCTATAATATTGGAACAACCTTAGGCTATGCGTATCATTTACTGAGGTTGAACCTCTGAAGAAAGCTAGCTTCCTCTTGGTAGATCACCTAAACTAATACTTATGCTTGGAAAAGGGATAAAGAGAGGGTATAAGATGACTAAACATACTAAAATGGTGATACACCAAATTTATTGACACTCACATAAGCTTGAAATAAACACTAACTTAGCATAGGATAATTCTTGAACACATAACCTCACAAACTAGCTAATTTGCATGAGTATTTCATAAACTAGACTCACTAAATAATACATGAATAAAAAAGGAATTATAAAATTCACACCAAACATCCATTAATGGCATAAAGAGCTCAAGTTTAAACCTATAACTAACTTGAAAACACCAAAAAATAGGCAAGAAAGAAGGACAATGGACATGGAAGAACACTTCTTCACAAGGCCATCATGCACAAGCTTGATTAACATAATTTATATGAAAGAGGTAGGTGAAAATGATATTTATTACTTCAAAATGTCCTTAAAATTTTTGACAGGGTTTCTCCTTGTTAAATGAGAATATCTTGCACAAATGGGGGAGAAATGGGAGATATAGGAGAAAAGGTGAAGAGAGAGAGAAGAAGCAAGAAAAAATAATTCAATAAATGAGACACAACCAACCTATATGTATTCTCACCCATATTTTGGTTAATTATAACTAATCCTCCCTCAAAAAATTAACCTTCATTAGCTCCAAACGGTCTTCAAGCCCTCTCATTGGCTTATAAACACACTAGAAGACAAGAATTTATTGAGGATGATGATGTCATGATCCCCTAAGAAGGAAAAGTTTCCAAAGACTTTTAAATTTAAATTAATTCTCAAATTTTCCTCCTAAACCTCCAAACTCTCCTCTTTGGACTTCTACACCCCCTACACTTTCAATTCTAGAAGGTGTTTAGAAAAAGGTTAACTTAGTAGTTTATGCCTAACTGACCATGGAGGTTAAGTTTCATGTTTTATTTTTGAGGATATTTTATTTTTTCAAATTTAATTTTCTCCTCTAATATGAAATAAAATCCATGATACCTAAAATTTTCAAAGACTCCATTGATGGAGGTCACAAGCTTGAGCCACCCTCAACCAACTACCCTGAAAATTACTTTTAAGGTCATTTGGCACCCTAAATACCACTTATGGACATGTATAAGACATATATAAATCTCCATGATGTATTATAGGAATAAAATTAATATTTTTACAACTTAAATACTTGTAACAATGGTGAAAATCACCATTAAACCTGCAATAATGCACAAAATGTCAAAAAACTAAGTTTTTTTACCCTTTAGATTAGCAAGGCACCATAAAAACACTTTTAAGAGATAAAAGTTCCATATAATTATGTTTTATATCCCATTATACCTATTCCATTGTTTTATACCATTTCTCTCTTTAAAGACTAAGAAAAGTAGGTAATTTTGAGCTATTTTGGGCCTCTTAGGCACCCAAACATGCCAAATTATTCATAAAATAGGTTTTTTAGGATATGGAGGTAGTAATATACATATTATATGTGGTTTAAAAGTGATTATAGGACATTTTATGGACCTATTAGTATGAAAACCCAAAATTGGTCAAAAACTTCCTTTGCAAGCTCAAACAAGCTCACCTACAAGATGATTGTTTATAAAATGAAGACATGAATTACACAAATTATTACCATTAATTTATATTAAATATACCCATTAAACATCCCTAATAATATTGGGCTACCATGCAAAAGGTATGAAAAGATACACACATAAAGATGATTGGCTATAGGATTTGGAAGCATTCTGGACATGCTTAGACTCTTAACTATTGTTCATAAATTTAAGTGATTTAATAAAAATAAATCCATAATTAATTTCAAGTAAATATGGGTAATAAAATCATACAAGAATCACTTGTCCCAAATCTTCATGGTATGAAAGTAATGAGCACTTGAAGAAGGGCTTAAATTGGGTATCTTAAGCCTAAAAAGCTCAAATTTGTCCAAAGGACCAATTTTAAATTTTAAATTATAATATTTAATTAAAAAACCCTCATGAAACCTTAAACACCTCATAACACTTATCTAAATGATCAAAAACCAATTTGGCTCTTTTGGCTTTTGAGACTGCCTGTGGGGTTTTGAGTTTGCGTATAAGGATTTCATATATTTTTGAGTGTTAAAAATATTTAAAGGTTTTTAATGGGATTAAAAACATATTAAAATAATTTTTAAACACTTACCTAATCTTTTAACTCTTAAACACACATTAAAACTCCAAAAAGTATGCATGCATGAATAGTGACCATTATGAGACATGGAGGGGACTATGACAAAATAGCGATCAGTTACACTAAAAACATGACCATAAAAATATTATTTATGGATATATTAGATAATTATTACCAATATTACCAATTTTAAAGTCTTTTGGATGTGTACTTTGTCTTGTAAACCTTTTTTACCAATATTTACCTTGAGTTGCCTTCATGCTTCCTCCATGCCAAAACTTGTCTTTCTTCAAAATTTTGCATGAAAACCATTAATGTGATCACTTATATAGGAAAATAAATTTTTAAAACATCATATTATATGTTTTTAAGACCTCTACAAGGCCTAAACTCCTTCTTGACACCCAAAATTGACAAAACTTCTATTGGCCTCTAATGGTTGCCTTCTTGACTATAAGGGGACTGTGTCAAAATAGTGGGAAATTTCACTCTTTATATTCCATTTATTATGGAATTGGATGATTTTTTAGGTCATGTATACCATTTTTACTAAATTTTATGATTTTATTCAACCTATGGATTCCCCAAAATGACCAATTCTTACAAGGCATACTCTAATGTTGACCATGACTTGACATAGGGTTGATTGTACTAAAATAGTGAATATTTAACATTATAAAAAAACATAAAAAATATTTTTAATGGTTATAGTATTCATAATTATACTCTCCACAAAATTTTGTGATTGGATCATGTATATTTTAGCTTACAGGCCCATTTTAGCAAAGGCTAGTGGCGTGTGTCTGCTTGGTCAAATTTCAAAAATGAGTGTTCCTCATTTTTTGCCTTGGTTTGTGTATTATCATGATGATTTTTATTATAAAATATCAAGTAACCTCTCCTTTAAATATTCCATTCTTCATTGGCTTTCTTTTACCTTCATGCAACTCATGTTACCTTATGTCACTTCAAGCTCCTCAAGGGAATTACATGGATGTCTCTATGTTCAGTGATGTACGTGATGTAAATGATGAGTTAGGTTTATTTTAACATGTTATTAATATTTTAATCCATTATCCACGATTATTATCAACTCTCTTCCTCTATTAAAACACTTCCTTAAACATGAAAGCCTTATAGAACACCCTCACACTATCAATGCCAATCTCAAAAAGGAACCTGTGTATGACAAGGATATAGATGGAGATCATGAGGTGAATTTGAATTTGAAAACATGATTTTTTGACCTTATACATATTTCTAATGAGCCTATTCCATCATGTTTTCTTGATACATTCTCTTACATTGGATGAAAAGGCTTCCTTATAGGCCATTTGTCCTTAACTAGCATACTAGTCCATAGATAAGCCTTTAGCCCTCATGTAGATGTAGGTGATCATTAGAGCTACTACTTGGAAATTTAAAATGACCATTTTTATATCATACTCTTCATGATATTTCTAATCTCAAATGTCATTTATGTCTTTTTGGATCAAAAGGCTTCCTTGAACCTTGGGAGTGCCTTAAGACTAGAAAATATGCCTTTTGGAAATGGCACAGGCATGTAAGGTATATATGAGAACTATAGGTCTCCATGATAGTATATTTAATTATTAAATATGGTTTTAGATCATGAGTGAATTCATAACATGGATAAGGACTAAACCACTACTTGCACATCTTTGTTCAAACTTCCATAGAATGAGATCAACCTCAAAAGGGGAATATTCTTATCATATTGTTGTAGAGTACACTTGTATGGTCTGAGATTATTTAAGTACTTGAAAAACCTTCAATTATCCCTTGAGATAATTCATCATGCTATTTGAAAAATGCAATTGCTATCCATATTTTTGGAAGGTCAGAACTAGCCTCCTTAAACCACAAAAGGGGGGTAAAAGACCTGATTACTATAAGACTATTGTAGGTACCTTTTTTGAGTACCCCTATAGGTGTTGATAAAGGATCATACCCAGCTCTTCAATCCTTCTTGATTACCTTTGAACCATTGGTTCCTCTTCACCCTTGTAGGACCACTTTATATACATATACATGTCCTTGCATTGAAACTTTGGGTTGTGGAGTTATTTAGAGGTTCAAATCCTATAGAAGTCACTAAAAACCAATAGTGAACAATTTCATGATTTGGGATCCTTTAAATGTTATGCTACTCTAATCACACACCCATTCTTTTTTTCAAGGATCTTCCCCTATGATATGGATTCAATATGGGACACTTAGGATTACTCTAAACCTCTTTCTCCACTATATATGACATCATCAAAAATAGATAAGACCTCTATTTTCACATTTTAGGGAACTTGTCCCTAAACCGAGTTTCTCAATTTTGATCATGCCTTCTTGACTATAGGTCCTTGTTTAAGCTTGATATAGGTATTTATTAGGTGGAAAAAAAACACTCTTATTGGTTTTCCATGAATATCTCACCCTTTGAACTCTAAGAAGCATTTTATTTCACTCTATTTACCACACAACTCTTTCACTAGTTTTCGATTAGGCATTTCACTTAGGTCTCAAAGGCCAAATCTTGATTTAGGTTTCAAGAATCCAATATCAATGCATGGATGATCTTATATTGTTACATCATAGATTGTATTAACCATTTCAAGTTATTAAACACAATTCAACATTCATTTCTACCTTTTAAGCTTTTAATGACCTTATAAGGCTTGTAGCCTTTTCTTTGCCATTTCTCCTTGGTTAGGTCAAAATAGGTACTATTTTAGATATGTAATCACATTTTCATACATAATATACCTCCTTTAAGGTGTGTGTCAAGTTTCATGGTTAGATTCCACTCCAAAACCACACTTTATTAGGCTCTCTTTAATTAGACCTAATTAGCCCTTAAGCAAAATCGAGGTCTATAAAGCATACTTTACAGACTCCAATCAACCCAAAACCTCTTGAATAACTTATATAACCTTGAAATACATCATATTACAAAATTTTTGAAAATTTGGAGGGTTAAAACTCTTGGAATCAATAAAACCCTAGCTTAGGGCTTCTCTCATGCTCTTTTTGAGACTTTATTTTAGATTGCAGGGGGGCATAAAATGAGTTATAGGACTCACATAAATATATTTTTTGATCCATTGGATAGGTATAAATCATACTAACCTGGGATATTTGGAAAAAATGATTAAAACATCACCTAGATATCAAATAAAAAATAACAAAAAAGTGTCAGCTTGGTGCCATGTTTTTGTTTTGACAATGGTTCCTGAGTTCTAGGGGTGAAATAGGGAAATTAAGAGAGGTTTATCTATATCACCCATTCCAAAAAATATTCACCAATTTTAAGGTCCCAAATATAAATTAAATTACTATTTTCACCCCTTCTCTTCTATCACTCTGGGCCTCTCTTAGCTCTTTAGGCCTAGAAGACTAAAAATGGATTTTTTTCTCCTTTGCATGTATGATAAATCCTTGGACATGTTTGATTCAGCTTGGGTAAGATACCATGATTTATGACAATTTAAAGTGTGTAAATATTCTTTACATTTTTATCTTGGTATGTGAATTTTTTTTTAGGTTTAAAACATGTAGACAACATTGACAAACTTCAGTGAACAAAAGTCAATATTGGAGACTCTCAAACACTTATTTATCTTAGCTACACATCCTATTACTTTTGGAAATTTTATATATCCATGTGAAGTATACAATATAGGTTCACTTGGGTTCACCAAAATTCTTTGCAACATTTTTCCATGACATCAATAAAAGTGTTTGGGACTTTATTTTGGAACTTTTAACGATTTTGTCCCTAAAACTCAAATTTTGAACTTTTATCATGACTCTTGAGCATTACAAATAATATAATGCTTTACTTATGACCACCAAGGTATCTCAAACCTCTAAAATCCTCATGGGGATCTTAAAACATGTCATACACCTCCAGATCACACTTTCAGACCCCTTTGTAAGCCACTTGTAGGTGTCCATAGAGGATCATACCCATCTCTTCTATCCTTATTGATGAATATCTGAGACACCAATGTAATATATTAACTCAAAAATGCCTTATAATATGAATATGTAATTCCATATGAAATCTTTGGGTTGTGAAGGTTGTTTGGATATTCAAACCTGTAGCTATCACTGAAAGAATGCAATGAACGAATATGGAACTTTGGAGCCTTTTATCATGGAAACCAATTGAACAAAATAATCACTTAATTTTGAAAGTTGTTACCCTAGGATAGGGATAAAATATGGGAAAATTTGGTGTATAAAATCTCCTTTCAATATTGTCATATGATATCAACAAAAGTGATAAGTGCTCTATTTTTGTGTTTTAGGGAAATTGTCCCTAAACATAGTCATTCAAATTTTAGGGTAACTTTTCAAGATTTCCAACCACTAATACTTAAAACATTATTATTATGATCTCTCTAACACCTTATGACTTTAAGAAGTGTATTCAAACATGCCATTACTCTCTATACAATACTCTCATATCTTTATGGGCCACTTGTAGATACTCATCCAACATGTATGACTATGTGTATATGAGAAATTCTCTCCACATGCTATCTATGCCATTTGGGGGATTAGATTTATTTTTCATGTTATGATAATGTGTTCAACCCCTTTGAACTATTCATAACATCTCTATGAAACTCTTCAAGACCTCACATACCTCACTCAACTGACTATGCATAGAAATACAAGAAATGTCTATTTGGCCTATCGAAGTATAAATGAGTTAATGATGATTGATGAGAAATAAAACTTATTTAAAATGATGTGGAATAATGATGGAGGAGGTACATTATCCCTCAAACATAGGTTTTACTCTAAAACTGATCAAATGGCCATTTCATAAGGATGATAAGGAAAATAGGTTTTATGCCATAATTACCTTCTTGGAAGAAGTTATATGATGAAACAAATTTTAGGTCTTATTTGACCCTAAAAAATACACCTAAAACCATTTTTTCTCATTTAATTCTGAAGCAAAGAAAACCTAGATCTTATTTGGATGAGTAGGTCATGTAAATATCCCTAAACTATTAGCAATTATTCATAAATATGGGGATATGAAACAAACCAAAAATGCCACAAAGTGTAAGGCCATAAGGTTACATATCACTTCCCAAAATATTTTGGCCCAAATCTCTCTCTCTTGATCTTACCAAGTGAAAACTTGAGGCTCTCCTAGAACTATCCCAAACTACCAAAAATGGTTTTTCCTTACCATGAAGAACCAAAAGTATGCATATAAACTATAATACTTGGGAAATATTGTTTAGGCTTTAAATTACCTTTCCTTCCTCTTAAAAACTTTATAAAATTATTGGACCTCCATTAATGGAAAAAAACCTATTTCATGCCTAGTTTACAACCAATAGGTTTTCCTTACCTTTGTTGGTTCTTATGATGGAATATGATATTAGAGGCATATAATAGGATATAAATGACACCATGAATTATTTAATATGATATTTTAACCCTTTAATTAATAAAAATATTTAAAAACCTTTTCTTTCAAAGCTTCAAAATGCATTATTTTTCTCCCAAACACCTCTCATCCACTCCAAATGACTTCAAATGACCTTGGACATGTCTAAAAGAGTAAAAAATGACATAAAAAGGTGGGAATAAGTCAAAACCAATTTGGATACCTCAAAAAGTTGCTTTTTTAATTGAAATTTCTATTTTGAGGATCCTTAAGTCATCTAATGCACTTTTGGGGTTCTTTTGGGCATAATAGTTTCTCTAGGCATATTTTTTGACTCTTTATAATATTTGAGACTTTATGCAAACCTCCCTCATGCCCTTGAATGTTCAAACACCATGAAAACATTTTGGATCCTTCACTTGTAGTTTTAGATCTATTTCTAGGCCTATTTATCAAAATCACCAAAATCACCTTAAAACTTGCTTAAACTATTTCAAAATCTTGAAAGTGACATGTGGTAGGGTCATGAGGTTTATCTTCTCCTCTCACCATTGGATCACTCACTCAAATAGAACTCTACTCAGCTTCTCACACCATACTAGGACCTTTCAGAATACTACATTACATCATCACGTTAGGACCACAAAGGGACTAATCATGGGGGTAGGAGGTTACTGAAGGGTCTAAGAGCATGGCCTACCCCACCTAGCTAAAAATTTGTATGTAGGTCAAATTTGGCCAAGATTTTTGGTAACCTCTTGGGATTACATGCCTGTTATACAGTATATTAGTTTCCTTGTTTGATCTATTAGGTATACAAGTTCACAAGTCTTTCTTTCCTAGCTAATATGAAAATGATACAAGGTTACCCCTTTCTAAAAAAAAATCCTCTTGAAACAACAAGGACTATAGGAAACAAAACCAACATTGTGCCCAAGGTACTTAGGGAATGAAAACACACAACTAAAAAGGATGTGCACAAAGCACTTAGAGGAAAATGATAAAATATACTTTAATATATATAAGGATGAAACTTATAAGTACCTTCTTCTTGGGTCAAATGGGAAACTTTTAACATCATTGATTTGTAATAGACAAGGATGAGAGGCACCCTACTTTTGTGGGCTCATGCTAGGTGGACTAAGATGCCTAATTACTGACTCTTTTGGATTACTCCATGATGGATGAAGTGGGATAAACATGTATCCAATGTATAAAAAATACCTTATTGGCTCAATACTTGGTTGATTTTACTCATCACTCTTGAGAAAACCTTACACAAAGACTTCATTTAGGTTCTTGGGATAAAATGCATTTTGTTCACTTGGTGGCTCAAAAATACCATACTCTTCCACTTTTTTCTTATGAAAATTGGGAATAATCATTCTTATAATAGCATGATCATAGTTTTCTAGAAGGACATGTCTCTTATCCTCCTCAAACTCTTTGGTTATGGCATTGAACTGGTACCCCAACTCTTTAATCTCTTCACTGGTATGTTTCTCAAACTATATCACTTGAGCACTTGAGATGTCTCCTTCATCAACCATAGTATTGTATATTGTTTTTCAACTATAAATGAGGGTTTATTTGACCAATCAAGGTCCAAAACATCACACTTATCTTCATCTAGTTCCAACATATCAATGTTGTCTTCAATTGACACCTTATTTTGAAGTGGACTAACCTATGGTACCTGGTTCTGAGCTTCTTTTTCATCTATGTATAATAGATATTTATTAATCCATTCAAGGTCTCCCCCATGTTTATCTTAAGTATTTTCCTCTTTAGGCTCTAATTCATTAATGCTAAAGTCATGTGAAGAAGGCTGGTCCAAACCTTATTTTTCCTCCTCTAAACAAAGTGGGTTGCTTATCAAGATTTCTTCCTCATACAAACTTACCTCATCTTCTTGAGACTCACTTGAGACTATAAGATCTTCCTCTATCTTTTGTAAAATAGGTTTTTTCTCCAAGAGGGATATGATGGGAGGATGAAGTTCAAATTGCTTGCAGCTTAAGAGAGTTTCCTTCCAACTAGGTACCTTGAGTGGTTTCTTTAGTGGCTCTTAAGAAAAGGAGAAAGAGTATTGAAAATATTATAGAGAAAGCTCATTGAGCTAAGCTATGGTTTCTTGATTCACCTTTTGAATATCTAAGTCCCCCTCCTCTAAAACTTCTTCTTACACTACCTCAACTAGCGCCTCCTCTTTCTTCTCAATGCTTTCCTTGACTTATTTATATGAGGGGAATGTATAGGGTTCAACCACCTTCTATTC
Source organism: Torreya grandis (assembly GCA_037957365.1). Taxonomy (NCBI): domain Eukaryota; kingdom Viridiplantae; phylum Streptophyta; class Pinopsida; order Cupressales; family Taxaceae; genus Torreya; species Torreya grandis. Next base: position 253,091 of record JARHVA010002266.1, read on the forward strand.
TTCTTAAATGGGTATAAGAGAGGGTGAATTCACAAGAGAGGGCATGCCATATTTAGGGTTAAAGGTGTAGGAGTAGATCCATGGTGGGATGGATTCATGTTCTTTAGTTGAATGGTATTCATTTGCTCTTCATACAATAGGTCATATTTTACAAATGGAAATGGTGGGAGGACAAGAAGGTCCACTCAGTGGAGTAGGAACATAAAGAATGGGTAAACTGATTTGTTTTGATTTGATATGTTCTCCTTCCCAAAACTCTAAGACCTATTCAATAGATAGTACCCACTCCTTCATCTCTTACTTCTCAACATGTGGATAGTCACCTTCTTCAATGGATGCCCACACACTTCAAAACTTATGAAAGAATCTCCTTATTCCCTTCATGGAATTAATGGGTAATTCTTATCCAAGTATAACCTACTTATTTATTTTCATGATTCTTCTCCCTTGGTCCAATATTGATTCTCTAATTCTTGATAATGATGGACCTTGACAAGGTTGACTAGGGGGATAATTTGAAACTCTTAAAGGTTGAGTTTGAGGCTCTTAGAGAGGAGAGGATATGTAATACTGATTATGCTAAACCTGATCATCCTCATAAGATATCAACACATTCTCTAAGCTTTGGACCATGCTTCTTAAACACACCTTGTTCTCCCTCTCACAAACTACCGATTGTTTATCTTCACAAACTAATCACCTAATCTTAACCAACTGAAGAGAACTCCTTGTCTCTTATATAACATAAATAGGGATGACTGAAGAAAGTTCTAAACCTATACCAATCTCCCTTATCAACTCAATATAATCTCATAATTCTTTATTGAATATTGAAAACGATGTAAAAATATAAACATAGTATTGATAGGGGAATTAGAGGACTAATTTGAATGCATAGGAGGTTGATCTTGGTCATACATAGGGGTAGGAGGGGGCCAAAGGCCATGATATGATTTATAGGTTGTTTGAGGTCCATTTTGGGGGAACACATAAACATTATTATCTTAATAAGCATAATGTTGAGGTTGAGAATGAGTATATTGATAAAAAGATGGTTGATTATATATAATAACTAATGATGATTAGGAACTTGGGATAATAATATTTGGAGTCACCATTGGTGTTTACACACATCTTCAAAGGTTGATTGGATGAAAAGAACACCAAAACTCTTTACTTAGTGAATAATGTAGTCCTATTGAGCATGCCAAAAACTATTGTATCATAGAATTGAACCCTTATGGGATATTTTTTTAGGATCTCTCACTCCCAAATATAATATTGGATCAACCTTAGGTTGTGGGTATCTTGTAGTTAGGTTGAACCTTTGGAAAAGGTCGAATTCCTCTTGGTAGATCACCTAAACTAATAATTATGCTTGAAAAAGGGATAGAGAGAGGGTAGAGGGTGACTAAATACACTAAAATGGTGATACACCATATTTATTGACACTCACATAAGTTTTAAATAAACACTAACTTAGCATAGGATAATTCTTAAACACACAACCTTACAAACTAGCTAATTTGCATGAGTATTTCATAAAATAGGGTCACTAAACAATACATGAAGCAAAGAGGAATTATAAAATCTACACCAAGAATCCATTAATGGCATAAAGAGATCAAGTTTAGACCTATAACTAACTTAAAAACACCTAAAAATAGGCAAGAAAGAAGGACAATGGACATGGAAGAACACTTATTCAAAAGGCCATCATGTACAAGCTTGATAAACACAATTTAGAGGCAAGAGATAGGTGAAAATTATCTTTATTGCTTCAAAAGGTCCTTATTACAAATTTTTATAGGGTTTCTTCTTGTCAAATGAGAATATTGTGCATAAATGGGGGAGAAATGGGAGATATAGAAGAAAAGGGGAAGAGAGAGAGAGGAGGCAAGAAAACATAATTCAATAAATGAGACACAACCACCCTCTATGAATTTTCACCCACATTTGGGTTAATTAGAACTAATCCTCCCTCAAAAAATTAACATTCATTATCTCCAAATGGTCTTCAAGCCCTCTCATTGGCTTATAAACACACTAAAAAATAAGAACTTGTTGTGGATGATGATGTCATGATCTACTAAGAAGGAAAAGTATCTGAATAATTTGAAACTTAAATGAATTCTCAACTTGCCCTCCTCAACCTCTAAACTCTCCTCCTTAGACTTCTACACCCCCTACACTTTCACTTCTATAAGGTGTTTGGCAAAAGTTTAGCTAACTTGGCAGTTTGTGCTTAACTGACCATGGAGGTTAAGTTTCATGTTTTATTTTTGAGGCTATTTTATATTTTCAACTTTAATTTTCTCTTCCAACATGAAATAAACTCCATGATACCTACAATTTTCATAGACTCCATTGATGGAGGTCACAAGTTTGAGCCACCCTCAACCAGCTACCCTAAAAACTATTCCCAAGGCCATTTGGAACCCTAAATACCACTTATAGACTAATAAAAGACATCCAAATATCTCTAGTATTCATAAAAGGAAGAAAAAGAAGATTTGGACAACCTTCAATACTTGTAACAATGGTGAAAATCACCATTAAACCTGTAATAATGCATAAAATGTTAAAAAATTGGGTTTTTCAACCCTTTATCTCAGCTAGATACCATATAAAAGTGCCATATAATTATTTTTTATGTCCCATTTTAATTATTCCATGGTTTTATACCATTTCTCTCTTTTAAGACCTAAAAAAGTAGGCAATTTTTAGTTATTTTTGGCCTCCTAGGCACCCAAACATGGCAAATTATTCTATAAAATAGGTTTCTTAGGAGATGAAGGGAGTCATATACATATTATATGTGATTTTCAAGTTATTATATGCCATTTTATTGATCTATGAGTCCAAAACCCCAAAATTGATCAAAAACTTCCTTTGCAAGCTCAAACAACCTCACCTACAAGATGATTGTTCATAAAATTAGCACACCTATTCCACCACTTATTACCATGGATTTATAGTACATATACCCATTCAACATTCATAAAAAACATTGGGCTCCTGTGTAGAAGGCACAAAAAGATACACACATAAAGATGATTGCTTGTAGGGTTTGAAAGCATTTTGGATATGCTTACACTCTTAATGATTATTCATAAAACTTAGGACCTTAACCAAAATCAATCCATAATTAATTTAAATAACATATGGGTACTCAAAACATACTAGAATCACTTATCCCAACTGTTCATGGTATGAAAGAAATGAGCACCTAAAGAAGGGCTTAAACTGGGTATCTTAAGTCTAAAAATCTCAAATTTCTCCAAAGGACCAATTTGACATTTACAATAATAATATTTTCTGTAAAACATCCTCATGACACCTTAAAAACCTCATAACACTTCTCCTAATTATCAAAAACCAATTTGGGTCTTTCTATTTTTGAGACTACTTATGGGGTTTTGAGCTTGCTTATGGGAATTACACAGAGTTTTGAGTGTTAACACTATTTAAAGGTTTTTAATGGGATTAAAAACATATTAACATTATTTTAAAACACTTACCTAATATTTTAACTCTCAAACACACATTAAAACTCCAAAAAGTATGCATGCATGAATGATGACCATTATGAGGCATGGAGGAGACTGTGATAAAATGAGGACTTACAATAATAAAATGACCCTAAAAATATGATTTATGGATACATTAGGTCATTTTTACCAATAATAAAAAATTTAAAATATTTTTTATGTGTAATTTTTCTTGTAAACATTTTTCTACCAAAATTTACCTTGAGCTACCTACATTCTTCCTCCATGCCAAACTTGTCTTTCTTCAAAATTTTGCATGAAAATCTTGAATGTGATAACTTATATATGAAAATATAGTTTTAAAACATAATATTATATGGTTTTAAGACCTCTCCAAGGCCTCAAAACTTCAACTGGCCTCCAATGGCTACCTTCTTAACTACAAGGGGACTGTGTCAAAATAATAGACACTTTCACTATTTCTATGACCTTTAGGATGGAATTTTATGATTTTTTAGGTCATGGATACCATTATTACCAAATTTTGAGCTTTGAATCAACTTTTAGATGCCCCAAAATGACCAATTCTTCCAAGGCATACTTCAATGTTGACCATGCTTTGACATAGGGTTGACTATACTAAAAACATTAATATTTAACATTGTCAAAAAACATCAAAAATAATTTTATTTGGTATAATATGTCATATTTAGACTCTCTACCAAATTTCATGATTGGATATTGCATATTTTGGCCTATAGGTACATTTTAGCAAAAGCTAGAGGCATGTGTCTACATGGTCAAATTTCATAAATGAGAACTCCTCATTTTTTGCCTTGTTTTGTGTATTATCATGATGATTATTAATATAAAATATAATTTAACCTCTCCTTTCATTATTCCACTCTTCATTGGCTTGCCTTTACCTTCATGCAACTCATGTTACCTTATGTCACTTCAAACCCCTCAAGGGAAATACATGGATGCCTATGTGTCCAGTGATGTAGGTGATGGAAATGATGATTTGGGTTAATTTTAAAATTTTATTAAGAGTTTCATCTATGATACATGATTATTATCAACTATCTTCCTCTCTTAAGACACTTCCTTGAACATGAAATCCTTGTAAAGCACACTCACACTATCAATGCCAATCTTGAAAAGGAACCTGTGTATGACAAGGCTATAGATGGAGATCACGAGGTGACTTTGAATTTTAAAAAATGCTTTGGTTACCCTCTCCATATTTATAATGAGCCTATTCCATCATGTTGTCTTGATTCATTCTCTTACATTGGATGTAAAAGCTTCCTTATAGGCCATTTATCCTTAACTAGCATACTAGTCCATAGATAAGCCTTTAGACCTCATGTGGTTGTAAGTGATCATTAGAGATACTCCTTTAAACTTTAAAATTCCATTTTTTATATCACACTCTTCATGATATTTCTAATCTCAAATTTCATTTATTTCTTTTGGATCAAAAGGCTTCCTTGAACCTTGGGAGTGCCTTAAGACTAGCAAATAGGCCTTTTGGAAATGGCACAAGCCTGTAAGGTCTTTATGAGCACTATATGTCTCCATTATAGTCTATTAAATGCTTAAATATGTTTTTATATCATGATTAAAGTTATAACATGGATAAATACTAAACCATTACTTGCACAACCTTGTTCAAACTTCCATAACATGAGATCAACCTCAAAAGGGGAATATTCTTATCATATTGCTATAGAGTACACTTGTAAGGTCTGAGACTATTAAAGTAATTAAAAAACAATTAATTATCCTTTGATATAATTCATAATTCTATTTGAAAACTTCAATTTCTATCCATGTTTTTGGAAATTCACAACTAGCCTCCTTGAACCACAAAAGGGGGTTAAAAGCCCTGACTGTTATAAGACTATTATAGGTGCCTTTTCTGAGTGCACTTGTAGGTGTTGATAGAGGATAATACCCAGTTATTCAATACTTATTAATCACATTTAAACCATTGGTGTATTTTCACCCTTGTAGGACCACTTTCCATAAACATGTCCTTGCATTGCAACTTTGGGTTGTGGAGTTCTTTTGAGGTTCAAAACCTATAAAAGTCACTAAAAACCAACAATGAACAATTTCATGATTTTGGAGCCTTCAAACATTATGCTACTCTAATCACACACCCATTGTTTTTTACATGGCTCTTACCCTATGATAGGGATTCAATATGGGACACTTAGTATTCCTCTAAACCTCTTGTTCCACTATCTATGACATCGTAAAAAAGGGCTAGGATCTCTCTTTTGGCATTTTAGGGAACTTGTCCCTAAACTAAGTTTCTCAATTTTGATCATGCCTTCTTGAATTTAGGTCCTTGTTTAATATTGATATAGGTCTCTATTAGGTGGAAAACCAATCCTCTTATTAGTTTTACATGAATATCTCACCCTTTGAACTCTAAGAAGCATTTTGTCCCACTTTATTTACCATACAACTCTTTCATTAGTTTTCCACTTGGCAATTCACTTAGGTCTCAAAGGCCAAATATTTATTTAGGTTTCAAGAATATAATATCAAAGCATGGATGGTATTATATTAACACATCACACCTAGTATGAACCCATTCAAGTTCTCAAACACAATTTAACATTCATTTCTACCTTTTAGGCTTTTAATGACCTTATGAGGCTTGTAGTCTTTTCTTTGCCATTTCTCCTTGGTTTGGTCAAAATAAGTACTTTTTTTTATATGTAATCACCTTTTCATCCATACTCTACCTCCTTTGAGGTGTGTGTCATGTTTCATGGTCAGATTCCATTCCAAAAACACTTCCTTCATTAGGCTCCCCTCAATTAGACCTAATTAACCCTTAAGCACACCCTAGGTCTAAAAAGCATACCGTATGGCCTCTAATCAATCAAAAACTTCTTGAATCACTTATTTCACATTGAAATACATTAGATTAATTTTTTTTTGGCAAATCAAGAGGGTTAAAACTCTTAGACTCAATAAAACCCTAACTTAGGGCTTCCATCATGCTCTTTTTGAGACCCTATTTTAGATTGGGGGAGGGGGGTAAAATGAGTTATAGGATGATCCTAACTCTATTTTTAGAACCATTAGATAGGTATAAATTAGGAATACCTTGGAGAGTTGGAAAAAATTAGAAAAACATCACCAATCTCTTAACTGCTAGCCTTTTGCCCTATTTTTGATTTAACAATTATTCCTGAGTTTTAGGGGTGAACTATGGAAACTAAGAGAGATTTATGTAGCTCACCTATTCCCCCAAATATCCCTAAAATTTAAGGTCCCAAATCTTAATTAAATTAATACTATCAACCACTTATCTTCTAACACTCTAGGCCTCTCTTAGCTCTTTAGGCCTAAAAAACTAATTTTTTTATCCTTTGCATGTAAGATAAATATTGGGACATGTTTGATTAACCTTGGATAAGATAAAATTATTTTATTACCATTTTAAATGTGTAAATATGCCTTAAATTTATATCTTGGGATGTGAAGCTCTTTTGAGGTTCAAAACCTGTAGATAACATTGACAAACTTTGATGAACAAAATTCAATATTAGAGGCTCTCAAACACTTCTTTATCTTAGTTACACATCTTATTAATTTTGGAAATGTTATACCCCCATGTGAATTCTATAATATAGGTTCACTTTAGTTCCCCAAAAATCTTTGCAACATTGTTCCATTGCATCAACAAAAGTGCTCGGTGCTCTGTTTTGGAACTTTTAGGGTTTTTTTTCTTGAAACTCAAATTCTCAAATTTGATCATGACTCTTGAGCATGCCAACTAATCCAATTATTTAATTATGACCAAATAGGTATCTCAAACATTGAAAATCCTCATGGGGATCTCAAAACATGTCATACACCTCTAGATCACACTTGTAGACCCCTATGTAAGCCACCTATAGGTATGCATTGAGGATCATACCCAGCTTTTCTATCCTTCTTGATGCATCTTTGAGACACTGATTTACTCTCTCAGCTAAAAAATGACTTGTAATATGAAGATTTACTTCCATATGACAACTTTGGGTTTTGAAGGTTGTTTGGAGATTCAAACCTATAGATATCACTGAAAGAATGCAACAAACAAATATGGAACATTAAAGCGTTCTATCATGGAAACCAATTGACCAAAATACTCAATTAATTTAAAATTTATTACCCTAGGATATGGATACAATATGGGAACATTTGGATGCATTAAATCTCTTTTCAATATTGTCATATGATATCAACAAAAGTTCTAAGTGCTCTATTTTTGTGTTTTAGGGAAATTGTCCCTAAACATAATCATTCAACATTTGGGGTAAATTTTCAAGATTTATAATAAATAATGATTAAACCTACATATTATGATCTCTATACCACCCTATGACTTTAATAAGTGTATTCAAACATGTCATTACTCTCCACACAATACTCACATGTCTCTGTGGGCCACCTGTAGATGCTCATCCAACATGTATGACTATGTGCATATGAGAACTTATCTCCACATGATATATATGACATTTGGGGTCTTATATTTATTTTTCATATCATGAGAATGTGTTCAACACCTTTTGAACTCTTCATAACATCTCTATGAAACTCTTCAGGACATCACATACCTCACTTAATTGACTATACATGGACATGTAGGAAATGACTATTTGGTTTATAAAAGTCTAAATGAGATACTAAGGATTGATGAGAAATAACACTTTTTTAAACTAATGTGGCATAATGATGTATGAGGTGAATTATCCCTCAAACATAGGTTTTACTCTAAAACTGATCAAATGGCCATTTCATAAGGATGATAAGGAAAATAAGTTTTATTACATAAGTACCTTCTTAGAATAATTCATATTATGAAAAAAAATTTAATAGGTCTTATTTTACCCTAAAAAACACATCTAAAACTTTTATTTCTCCTTGAATTCTGAAGTGAAGAAACAAGGAAAAACTTGGACCCTATTTGGATGAGCAGGTCATGTAGACACCCCTAAACTATTAGTGATTATTCATAAATATGGGGAGATAAATTAGACCACCAATGCCAAAAATCGGAATGACATTAGGTATATATCACTTCCCAAAATATTTTGGCCCAAATCTCTCTCTCCAGACCATACCGAGTGAAAACTTGAGGCTCTCCTAGAGTTATCCCAAACTACCAAAAATGGTTTTTCCTTAGCATAAAGAACTATAAGTATGCCTATGTAATATAAAACTTGGGAATTATTTTTTAGTATTTAAATTACCTTTCCTTACTCCTAAAAACATTATAACATTCTTGGACCTCCATTAATGGCAGAAAACCTGTTTCATGCCTAGTTTGTAACTAATAGGTTTTCCTTACCTTTGCTGGTTATTATGATGGAATATAATTTTATAGGAATATAAGAGGATATTATGGACATCATGAATTACTTCATATGAAAACTAAACCCATACATCAAGAAAAAACTTCAAAAGCCTTTTCTACCAAAGCTTAAAAATGCATTCTTCTACTCCCAAACTCCTCCCCTCCACTCTAAATGACTTAAAATGACCTTGAACATCTCTAAAAGAGTAAAAAATTCCATAAATAGGTGATATGAAGTCAAAACCAATTTTAATTCCTCAAAAACTTTTTTTGTTTACTTGAAATTTCTATTTTGAGGATCCTTAAGTCATCTAATGCACTTTTGGGGTTCTTTTTGGCATAATAGCTTCTCTAGGCATCATTTTTGACTCATTAGAATCTATGAGAATTTTTACAAACCTTACTCATGCCCTTGAATACTCAAACACCATGGAAACCTATTGGATCCTTCACTTGTAGTTTTAGAACCATTTCTAGTCCTGTTTCTCAAAATCATCAAAATCACCTTAAAACTTCCTTAAAGTGTTTCAAAAGCTTTCAAGTGACATGTGGTAGGGTCATGAGGTTTGTCTCCTCCTCTCAAATTTGTATCACTCAATCAAATATAAATTTTCTTAGATTATCACACCATACCAGGACCTCCTATAATACTACACTACATCATCAAGTCAAGATCACAAAGGAATGAGTCATGGGGGTATAAGGCTACTGAAGGGTCCAAAAGAGTGGCCTGACCAACCTAGGCAAAAATTCTATATGTAAGCCAATTTTTTCCAATAATAGGTACATAACATAGTTGATGATTCTAAAATAAATTGTTCCAAGTTCAACTTGGCCTCAAACATATTCCAAAAAGATATGGATAACCTTGATATAGTCCCTACACTTGATAACAACTCTAATCAAGGTGTAAAAAACCCTGGTGCATATCTAATCTTGGAAACTTATGAGTTCCCATTTAAAGTAACAATGAGCCTAAATATAATTTAGATGAGGTCCACACATTTTTCAATTCTAAAGGGGAAATAATTACTAGTTTAGGAGTAAGTTCCAAACTCTGTTAACTACATCTACTCTTCCAAACAACACTCAAGTTCCACCTGATGAGAAATCGAACAACCCATTTCTACCTACAGGGCCTAACACATATTATCAACCTAAGAACAATGTTATACCTAGTGAAATAAACTAAACTTAGATACAACATTATAGAATACCTAAAAAAACTAAGGCCAATATAATAATGTTTGATTTGCTCTAGATTTTGAACCAGAAAGACTTATTAATAAATAAACTATCTGCTCCTAAAAGGAAAGATGTTAATAGGATAGTTGATACCCATGTTTTAATATATAAAGAGAAAACCAAAACCCCTTATTTTCATCAAATAATCCACATTTTTGGTAAATAATTACATAATTATTAGGTGGATTCAGGTGTTTTCAGTAACATGATGCCTTATATAGTTTCCCAGCAATTGGATTTGACTCCTACATAGTCTAACAAAAAGTTTTTTCAACTAGATAATTCATAGTGTCACATCCCAATTTCTCTCTAAGATAAATAACATGTTTGATCCATGGATTATTATGGTTGTTAGCTAATTAACTACTATTCAATTAAGCTTTATGCCATATGTTGATTATGAGATAGTTATATGTTGCTTAAATTACATGATTGATTTTATATGAGATAGTTATACTTTTATATTATGTACATTATGATCATGTTCGTTAGTTTATATAGTATTATTTTATGGATTTCAAAATGTTTTAGGCTAACTATCTTAATTTTTGTGAGATGGATGTAGGACAAATCCATCCCTCAGATTGTAATGGAGGGAGGGCATCATTGAAGATGATGGTGTACATGAAGGCATTGGGGGACAATAGAAATAAAACTATAAACCCACACACATATCACATTATAATAACATGTTTTGTGATTATTTTTTGAGTTAGATAGTTATAGTATGTGATGATTTTTACTATATATGTCTGATGTGATCTTGTTTCTATTTTATGATCATGTTGTTTGATTACATAATTTTCCTAATTTAGTTGTGTACTACATTAATAGATGTGGATGTTATTTCTTAGTTGTTTTAATGAATCTATACCTATCTTGTTGTGACTTATCATTGTATTGTACATAGATGAATGTTTGTATTAACAATGCTTTGTTTGGATTATTTGTTGTAGTAATAGATATAGTCTATTACTTAGCTTAGTTAGTTTCTTAAGTGTCTAATTATGCTTATAAGGTTACTATTATCATTTATAATAGTTGCATAAACATGTAATAAGACATTAATGAGTTATAGTTCTTTATTAGGCATTAACAAATGACTTTAGTTGGCATGGTAAAATTAGATTGATGTTATTAACTTAGCACTACTATAAAGCCTTAGTGCTTAGGCAATAAACATAATGTTATGCAAAGTGTTATAGATAATTTCATTATTTAAAAATTATATAGACATCATTGTGTTTGATGAATATTGGCTAATGTTTATGGTTATTTGTTTAACCTAGGAAGTTAACTTCTATTTTAAAGGTCAAATGTATTAATATTAGTCATTATGTTATGTAGACTTGTCATTTAGTTGACATTGCATGCAATTAAAATGTTTGAATTTGATTTTCATGGGCACTATGGGAAGTAGATGTTAGTATTAGTAAAGTCAAACTATATGCATAAAATTATTATTATACTAATCACTCAAAATTTTGAGATGATTAGGGTTTCTAATCTACCATTGACTCAATTTAAATAATTATTTTGAACAAAACCATTGTGCAAGTTTGGAAGATTGGATGCATGATAAAATGGTGGAAAACTATAGCTTTATTGAGTTATGTTGATTTATTTTCATCATGCGTTATTTTAGTTTTTATTTTTCTACTGAGTAAAGGGGAGAAATTAGTGGCAAGTAAGTGAATGGAGAAGAATAATAAAGAAGGGAAGGAGTCTTGTGAGGACATGACATACATGGGCATAGTAGGCAGATGTAGATCAAAGGGCATTCAAGATAAGAAGTGAAGACAAATTTAAATTCCTTGGAATTATAATCATCCTTACAATTTGGTGATGTAATTAAAATTTTTGTCTTATATTTTGATGGATTTTTTGAAAATAAATGAAAAAGGGTCTACTAGTTTCAATTTTTTTTGAAATTATCAAAAAAAAAAGGGCTAAATATAGGGACCTGTGGATGGCTCATCCATCCATAGAACCCTACATCTAACCTAGAGTAACCCTAGGAGGAATTATTAGAGCTGTAGAATATCTGGTATGTTTATACTATCACTATGAAAGCTTTGTCTTAATTCCTATTTCAATTTGTAAACCCTATGAATTTATGGTATGGTTATTTCATTAAAGGGATATTTATAAATAGATTAGGTAGGGTCTTGGTCTCTACTTTAGATGTCAAACCAGTTAGAGGATATAAGAATTAATGCTCAAACATAGATAAAATTATGTACTATTTATGTAGGATTTTATTGTGTATATACCAAACGTAGAATTTGGGCAAGGACATTATAGGTTTTTATAACAAATTTAACAATGTAAAAAATTGTACACATGCACGCGCGCGCGCGCACACACACACACACACACACACACACACACACACACACACACACACACACACACACACACACACACACACACTCTTAGGATTTAATACCTGATGATTTATATATATTTGTATGCATAAATATATTCGAAGGTTAAGGATATTGAATAAAATTATGTGTTTTGGTTTGAATAGATTTATGAATTATGGGTATGGGATATATACTCAATTTTTGTTATAAAAGTTTGTAGGGTGCATAATTTGATATATACAAAATTAGGGTTAATTATAATTAATCCATAAACATATAAAGCCTTGAAACCATGCAATGAGGCCAATAGTAGATATAAGTGTCAACACTTATCTGTGTATTAAAATTTATGCATAAATTTATATATAAAAGGAAAATATTTATTTGGTTGAGTTTATATTATATGTCTAGGAATTTTTTAGTATAATTCCTTGAATGAGGTAATTATAAGTCTTAGACAAAGGATTAAATTTGTAATATTCATAGGCATTTATGGATTGCTTAGTCTTTATACAATTTGACTTGGACAATATATAAAATAAGGCTGAATTATATGATTATCAATTAAACCTATTATGTAATATCTTATGGACTACGAAAATAATAAGGATGAGTTATATTATCACTAAATTCTCAATTTTTGGACATAGTCGACTAAGTATAGAATATTTGATCATTTTATATGCAAGTAATTCAAACAATACTATGAATTAAGTGATTTATGTATTTTGAAATAATATAATTGGTAAATCTTTATCTAGCTATGTTTGAATTGTCAATCACATATATTTTGTGCATTTTTAGTCAAAATAGTTAAATTGGGAATTATCTGGTGTATTAAAGGTATTGAGATAATTTATTGTAGCCTGAATATATACCAAGATTATAAGAGATACTCTAAGATCATGGAAATTAGATTGTCTATTTAGAGTAATGTACACATTATCAGATTGTGACTATTTAAAAATTTATATGTATACCTGAGAGTTTAAAAATAGTACATATATACATGGTATAAACATATGATTTGGTGACAATGTTATAAATCTAAGAATGGGTATACCATATATAAATGTACACAACTTCTTGTATGTTGGTAAACATTATTATACAATAGGGTAAAATGGGTGCTTTGTTATGTATTTAATGTTTATATGATTTATTAAAATAAGCTATTTAATTGTTTAAATACATATCTTATTAAGTTGTTTTAGGACTGGATTTTGTTATATTTATGGAATATAAACAAATAAATAAGCCATGATTAATGTTTTGTTTCATGGATGAAATAACATTTCAAGTTACTTTGTGAGATTGAGTAATGTATAGTCTAGATATAATTATTGTCTGGATGGTACATTTATATTAAAGACTATTTATGATTTTATTTATTATTTTGTAACAAATTAGATGATAGTAGATTCATTGCATTACATTTGATGGATGAAATGCATGTATTTGATATTCTCATACTTAACATACTTATATCTGCTAATAGGGAATGTTCCAATTGAACCTATTAGTTTTTATAGTATTATATAATTTAACCAAATCTCAAATTTATGATACTAAATATGTAGTGGATAAATTCCACTAGCTTAATTAGCACCATTAATGCAAGATGAGGTATTATCTGATTAAGTGGTGTGTATGAAATTGATTGATCCTAGATATCATTTACTATTTGAAAACTTTGACAAAAGTAATATTTATAGTTAAACATTATCATTTCATGTGTTGATATAGTTTTCATGCTTGTGTGATATCATGTTAAAATAGACAATTTTATGGTACAAATCATGTATTAGATATCTTATAGCACAGAGGTTCTAGTTTGTCACTTTGGATTCTTACACCATCATTATCTACTCATCCATGAAGGGAGGGTCATTCCATTGTTGGAAGATAATGTGGGGGATCAATGGTATTTGGTTGGTGTGAAAAAGCATTCAGATGATGTTCTCCCTCCCTGTAGTAGTACTATACTAGAGACTACAAGATTGATACTTCAATCATCAAGATTCATGATCATGGATCTTTGTATCATTGTATTATTATTATTATTATTTGAGACATTATTTATTGTTGGAATTATACTATTTATTCATTAGTACATCTATAGTAGTGATTGTAACGTTGTATCAATCATGGATAAAATTATATTTTTACTTTAATGAAATAAATGTAATCTTTATTATTCATTTAACATTATTCATGATTTCTTATATCATTATCTTGGTGATCATTATCTAAATGGATTAGAAATAGACCTTGTGGGGTTAACTAAAATTAATACATTTAGTTAAAGATCACTTAGTTAGATTCATCATGGTGAAATCTGTTGGATGAATATGTGTAATTAATTTTTTAAAAAATACTCTATTTTGGTAAAGATTAGTGGAGTTATTACATTGTGGTATCGGAGCTGAGGCTCAAACTCTAGGACTTAATGTGTTTGCTAATGTAAAATTATTCTCTTATTAACCAAAAAAAACAATATTGAATTATATTCCAAGAGGTGATGGTACTTTGAATATTAATTCCTTTGTTGATCCAAATCAGCTTGCCATTGAGTAAGCTTTGAAGTTAGATCAGATCCTCACAACCATGCAAGAGACCAAGAACCAAATCATGACCCTAGAATATGAAGTGCATGGCCATGTAGAGTAGAATGCTTAGGAACCTGAAGCTAATCCTACTGAGTAAGAACATCCTTAAGAGCATATGCATGAGTAAGTACCATAGGATGTGAGAATTTGAGTAGATGCAGAATGGGCATGAGACATGGAAAAGGTAAATCCACCCAAGTTAAATGGAATTATATTAAAATATGGATCTAAAATGTGGCTGATAGAGATGGATAACTATTTCAAGATTTAGAATTACTTTGATGTCAAAAAATTAGTCCGGGGAGCTTATCAACTTATTAATAAAGCAACAACTTGGTGGGAAAATAAGAAGCTCAAGATAAACCCCAAATCTACCACCACCACTTAGGAAAAATTTATAACACTTTTCAAGTCATGATGGATTTACTTCTATTATAATCTTACACATTTTTAGAATCTTAAGTAAAGAGACACATTGGTGAATGAATACTAGGATAAATTTACCAAACTCCTTAAGTATGTACCTCAGTATCAGGTAGATGAGAGGTTAAGGGTTTGAAAATTCATCATGGGAATAAAAATCTAAATTAGTTGTGAAGTAGATGTGGAAGGGCCATCTACCATGGATCAAGTTTTTGAGAAGGTAGTCAAGTGAACATAAATTGGAATCTCTTTCCCAAGTCAGAGATAATTTTAAAAATAAGTTTGGGAGTTCTAAGCCAATTTTCAAAAAGAATTGGAAGCAAAGGAGTGGAGACTCCAAGAATTAGTTCAAGAATCAATATGTCAAATTCAACAGTGGTTTAGAGAGAAAGAAACTTGGTAATGGTTTCAATGGATTTTTCAAGGGAAACCAATAATTTGATAAGAAAGGACCATTAGGAGGTTGCTTCATTTATGGAGGTGACCATTATGCTCAAGAATTTACTCAAGATAAGTCAAATAACAAGGGTTTTTCTCCTCAGTAGGGTACTTTTTAGCAGTGAATTCATGAAGTTGTTGATACTTATCATGCTAAGTATCAAGCTTCACCCATATAACTATCAAGTATTTTGTTCGATCATCCAATCTCTATTTTGATTGACACATGAGCTACAAAATGTTTCATTGCTCCTATAATTCTTATTAAATTGTCTATAAAAATTAGAGTTATGGAAAATTCATGGTTGGTAAAGTATGGGAATAAGTCTAAGGTCAAATTTGATAAGTATTTAATCAAATCTAAGATTAGTTTGCCTACATTCACTACAATAGTGGATCTTTATTCTAAATTATTAGTGTCATATTATGAGATCCTAGGATTCAATTGGCTTGTGAAGCATAAAGCTAAGGTTGACTATTATCTAAATAATATTGAGTGTCAATATGATTTTGTAAATTAGACATAACTTTAGGGTGAGAAAAGGGAGCTAAACTTAAGGTAGATTTATGAAATTTAAATTAAGAAAGTTCAAATAAAGCGATGATAAGAATTTATCATTAATATAAATGAGATAGAGAAATATAAGGTACCATCCATAGAGGATTGTCCTTTCTTGAGTAACTTTTAGGATGTATTTCCAAAATAATTACAAGGATTTCCACCCAAGTTTGAGTTTTATTTCTCAATTGATATCATACTTGGATCAGAACTATAGTCCAAGGCACCATATATAATGATGAACACTTAATTGGTTGAGTTAAAGGCACAACTTCAATATTTATTTTAGAAAAGGTTGATTTGACCAAGTGTGTCACCATGGGGTGTATGAGTTGTTTTCATCAAGAAGGATGGTACTCTTTATCTATGTATTCATTACAAGATGTTGAACAAAGTAATGATGAATAACATATATTCATTACCATGAATTGATGATCTCTTTAATCAAATTATAGGGAAAAAATTCTTTTCAAATATTGATCTTAGAGTAGGGTATCATCATTTGAAAATCTATGATGAGGGTATTCCTAAAACAATGTTCAGAACTTGATATGGGCACTATGAGTTTATAATGTTACCATTTGGGTTAAAAAATGCTCCTATAACATTTATGGATCTCATGAATAGTGTGTTTAGAGATTATCTGGATCATCTTATTTGGCTCTTTATAGATGATATCCTCATTTATTAAAATGATGAGGAAGATCATCTAAAATATTTGGAACTAGTTTTTTAGCACTTGAAAAAGCATAGGTTGTTTAGCAAGTTGTATAAGTATGTATTTTTCCAAAATAAAGTGCATTATTTGGGACATATTATCTTTTCATATGGTATCTTAGTAGATATATCAAAGATAAGAGTCATAATGGAGTGACCAGAGCCAAATAATGTGTATGAGGTAAGGAGTTTCATGGGATTAGAGGGCTATTATAGGAAATTCATTTTGAATTTATCTAAGATAGCTAATCCAATCACCTCTCTTCAATGAAAGAATTAAAGTTTTATTTGGTTATACAAGTGTGAGATATCCTTTCCAGAGTTGAAAAAGAGGATTAATTTGGTACCAATTCTAATATTTCTCAATCTTAATGATCGATTCTCAGTGGTCATCGATGCATCTAAGGAGGGACTTGGAGGAGTTCTTATGTAGGATTTATTAGTTGTAGCCTATGAGTCCAAGAAAAGGAAGCCATATGAGGTGCATTACAATTTTAGAGGTATTATCTATTGGGGAAACCATTTGAGCTCAAGAATGATAACTTGGGACTCAAGTACATCTTTACCTAATTGAACTTGAATACTCATTAGAGATGATGGTTAAAATTTTTATCTAATTAAAATTTTGATATTAATTATATCAAAGGCAAGGAGAAAATATTAGTTGATGTTCTAATCCATAGTAGGTACATAGCATTAATGTCTACAATTAGGATTACTTTTTGAGATTAGGTAATCAAATTCTCACTAGGAGATAAATTCTATGATTAGGTCAAGAAAGCATTATCTAAGAATGCTCAAAATCTTAGGTATAAAGGATTCAAGATAGAGAGTGATGGTCTTTTTTGGTAAAATGGTAGGCTATATGTGCCTAATAGAGAGAATTTAAGGAGCATGGTGCTAAAGGAACTACATAATTCCCCATATTTATGACATCTAAAATAACCCCCTAAGAAAAAATTAGACTTGTATATCAGAGTAAATTTTTGGATGAATGTCAGACCCAATACCTCAATTCCTGAAGCAAGTGATACTCATTAAACATACTCACGTACACACAACTAGAACCAAAGGAGGTGATCTGAGGTAATTAGTTAGGGTTAATTACTCACAAAGGATGTTATGGGGAAGTAGGTTTCCTAAAGGGTGTTTATGGGGTTTGGGGTGTATCGATGTACAAATACATGGATAGGTCTTGAGTACATTATGTGACACTAATTATTCCACATAGGACCATTTATAGGTCCTTATCCCTTTCTAAATACCTCACTCTGCTTAGTGGGTTTTGATTTCACTTGAGGATGGTTAAATAGTTAATTTTAATCTAATCAAAAAGGATAAATCTAAACATCCTATGTTATCATTTTGGTTAAATAAGTCCATGAAATGAGAACATGATATAATACTGCATTAATTGACAACATGTATGATTTATGAAATACTAATCATAATTAGTAACTCATAATCAATTTAAATACATGCATATTATATTAAATTCTTATCAGTATACAATATAAAATATCATTGCATAAAAGAGAGCACAATCAAGAACATAATAAAAACCAAAGCATCATAAGAAATTATTCAAGTGCTACCATCCAAGGTTGTCAACTTCCTCATGGCCTAAAGGTAATTATACGATTTCCAACATATCCTTTTTAAGTTCACATAACACTCAATTAATAAGCATGAATACCACTATCTGATTTAAAGAATAGTGATACAATTATGATCAACATCTTTATTCATCAGATAAGATTCATTGGTAGACTATAATCAAATATATGTCAATGATATTATATTGGAAATAAACAATTTATTATAATTAATAAAAAAATAAATTAATGTGATTGAAAGTATATTGTAGCCAAGAGTATATTCCATTTCACATTGATCATTCAATCAAATGAAAGGTTAAAATTAAAGGAACATATTTAGAAAACATAAATTTCACACTTGCTTTATTATTTTGTATCCATACATCTACTTATAAAACCATTAGGAATAATGAATAACTAAGTCATTGGCCTTTCTTAAAACAAGGATCTTATTAAAGAAGCAATCCATCTTCATACAACATCTTCCAAGTATGATCAAATATATTAGAGTAGTTTGTTTCAAATATGAACAAGTATAAATTATGAATGCATATAATAGGTTTCAAAGTGAACCATAAATTAGAAGTACATAAGCAACAAAAGTTTCCATATAATTGAATATATACAAAACTCATACAATTAACAATGTCTTATTCTAAACAAGAAATTTCAACCAAGTTCCAATTGAGTGGAACCCAAATAAAACATTACATTTAAGGAACTCTTATAAAATAATGTTGAGCACATCATGACAAAACAATGCACTCAATTCTAGCCATCAATAAAAAAGATGATAACGCACTTAGTTCATAGGAATAAAGTTTAAAATGTATACATTCAACCATTATTCATTTATATAAGCATTGAGAAAGGGAGAGTATGTCACTTAATAATTCCATTCCATAATAAAAATAATATAAGATATCTTCTTTCATATACTCATAGACAATTCATTTCATATTCAATTTCAACTTAATTACATACTAGGCAACCCATATAATAGTAATCAAACTCAACATTTTATTCATTTCAACACTGTAACTAATAAAAAAACTTTGAGATAAGAAATCAACATCAATAGATTAATTAAAAATAATGTACATACATTTATACACAGCCATATAGGTCTTAGGCATGTAAGAAAGTGAATTCTATTTATATTTTCTGTATATGCTAGCAACAAGCTTAACTAAAATTGTTTATATGTGCCATGTACAACTGAAAACATCTAAGAAAGAACTCTATATTATTTACTACCTAGAAGGTTAAAACAACCTATATAAAATAAATCATAAGTATTTGTATACTGATATACTAAAGAGAGATAAGTGATTCATCAATGCACATTTATTCAAGTTAAGAATCTAACTTGTTAACAAATCAAACCAACATACTTATGTATGTTTTAACATCAATGGTTAAATAATACATATGCATGAGTAAACCCTTACTTAGATTTATCATAAGTGCTCATGTCAAAAACTAAACAATGTTATATAACTTAACAAGAGATTAATACCACACTAATAATATCAAATAAATATTTTAAGATAGAACCAGAAATGATGTTAATCTAAACATCTCAAAATAACTCAAGTACATGTAAATGATTAAATTCAAAAAACATAATGTAACTTCTGCATCTTACCACAAGATCAGCATTATAAGACTTTCCTTTCCTTTCTCATGTGATCAATTTTCAAATATAGGGTTAATATATCATAATCACTAAGTCTAACTAGACTAATATCAGAATGAAATTAGATCACAACTGCATTCATGAATCATACTATGTGAAACAATAAACAACTAATTAAGAACATATAACCAACATATAATAAATTATTAATAATTATTTCATTCCTATTGGTGATATCATTTAGGAATGGAGTATCATGTAACAAAATCAAACAAACCCTCCCAATTAGCCCTATGAGCCCAATCATTAGTGGATCTTACCACCCCATTCATCAACTGGATAGTGGTTTAAGAAACCAAGGTCAAGAAGGAATTTTGAACAAGTCAAGATTTTAAACTATTGGATGAATTAACATAATACAAAATGTATAATAGGTAAGTAACAACAAACACCATTCCAAGATGAGATATAAATAACCAAACCCAACATTGTTGTAAATCAGGATTGGGTATATCCATTATAGGCTATTAGAAGGATATATCAATGGATTTGACAACTAAATCCATGTACATAGCATTTTCAAAAATGATCTTGGAAACCCTCCAAGCATATGGTTATCCTATAATATCTTGGCTACCAATCTATATCCCAGGCATATAAGCATACAAATTATAACTTAGCCATTTAAGCCTAGTTTAATAATGGTTACACAATAATAATGAAATCAAAAAAATATAAATATGTTATGAATCAAAACATATAACTCAAACAAGTTATATAAAACTAAGCCACAATCCATCGTGGTTCAACAAGTAAATTAGTGAACATAATGAACTAGTCAATGCATTCACTATGACCTCAGCCATATAATAATTTCCAAAGCATCAAATAATGATTCAAATAATCATTCAAAACTTGTTAAATGATTTTAAGTCAAGAAATGATCTATGAAATTTGTGGGATCATCATGAGGTATCATGACCTCATATGATTCTTGAATCATTGAAAATTGATTTAAAATGTTTTTAATAAAAAAATAGACCTCAAAATGGTCTTATTTTAAAAATCAAACCCCAGTTACAAATTAATGATTCCAACAAGGCTTCACCCATCTTCCCAGGGTTTAATAGTTTATCAATCACATAGAAATCCTTAATAAAAACATGAATTGGCCTCAACAGAACCATGCCCTTCAACATAAACACACGTGATATTTCAAATCTGAACCCAACACACACACACACACACACACACACACACACACACACACACACACACACACACACACACACACACACACACACACACACACACACACACACACACACACACACACACACACACACACACACACACACACACACACACACACACACACACACACACACACACAATAGAATCAAACTAATCATGGAAACATGAATAACTAGTTCATCAACATAAAGACCTAGTCAAAGGTCTATTCCAAAAGAACCCATGATCAACATATAAAAACTCAATCATTTAAAAATTAAAGATGCCCCAAATCAATTTCTAGATTTTTAACCAAAATAGAAACATTGGCATGCATTCAATTTAATAGGTTATCACAACCCATTTTAAAATTATGTATAGGCCAAATAAAACTAGAAAGGAAACATAATCAACATGAAACCCTTAAAATAAGTGTATGTTTTAATATAAAAATCTAGGACATTTTAATATAATTACCTTGAGATATACATAAGAATATATAAATGTGTATTGCTTGAACAAAACTAAAAATGACATGGTCATAAAATAAAACCCCCAAGATTTGAAACCATAGATAATAATATTGAACTCATTTTTCAAGTTCATATACAAAATGATAATATTAAAACCCTATTGGGCACTAGATACCCATCCAAAAGTCCTATGACTTCTGACTATGTATACAACATCTAATCCCTTTATAAATTCCTTCAAAAGAAAATAACCAGATAAACCAGTCAAGAATGGATTACCCATTTAACATAGTGGAAATAAAAAAAATCAAAATTATGCTAATAGATACAAAACCTTCCTAATAATAGCCTTTTTATCTACACAAAATTTTTGACACATAATACAAGCTATCCAACCATAAAAGTCATGCACCTTCCCTATGTTTTCATTCTTCTCCTACCCATCTCCAATCCAACCACCACCAACTGAATCCAAACTCCTTCCATCAAACTTGACCATAACTTTATGAATTATGAATTCATTACAAGGATAGATAAACCCATTTCATTAATCCCAACCAATTCCCAAGATAACCCTACCAAAAAATAATAAATGCAATGGTCATAAATGACCCATCTAGAAAGCTTGAACCATTAACCAATAAAAATAATAAAATTAATTATAATTTAAAATTCAATTTAAATTATTAAATTCCACCAAATTCAAATTAAACAAGCCACAAACAAACATGAAGTGGTCAAGGTAATAATCTATGTGAGGGGAGGTCATGGGGTTAGGTCTAGGTAAGTCCCTTAGGGAGTCCAAGTCTTAGTAAGGGAGAGTCCACATGAAGTCAAAATGGTGAGGAGTTCATGGATGAGAGAGAATAAGTATGATGTGTATATTTAAAAATGAGAAAAACATAACTAACAACACCATCATAATCATTCATTAAATAAATAACAATATGATAAAGTACATAAGACAAGATGTGACAAGGCATGATGATAAAATAGTGAAAGTAAATTTGAAACAACAAGACTATCCAATGGTAAGAAAACAACCAAAAATAAATGGATACCTATTATAACTCATCTAAATATTTAGGAATCACTTTGTTAATTGAATATAATGATGCCAACATCCAAGCTAGCTCATATATTAGTACCTATAACCACTGAGTATACATTAGTAGTCCCTAATTGATAATGGATAAAAAATTAAAAAATTATAATGAAATATTAATTACATCAAGTAGTCCATATAATCATCATTTTAATAAATTAAAATATGACATGTCATAAACCTACATTTAAATTATATTTTCATTTAAACCAACAATATATTCTAACTAGGTAAGGAAATGCAGCAGTTAGTTATATAAATAATAACATTAGTGTTTAAATAGTATATCAAAGCATTAAAAAGGAAAGGTTGTAAAAACATATAAGATTAACCAAGCTCATGAATAAGTTAAGACCACTATATTTATCAAAATTATTCATTAAAAATTCAACATATTATGTGTCTTTTTGTTTATAATGTTAGTGTGTGAAAGCTAAACGTGTGCATCTAGTTGGATTGCTATATCCACATGATATATTGAAGTGGAAGTGGTAGGTGATTAGCATGAAATTTTTAAAAGGTTTTTCTTTATCATGGAATTGAAATTATATGATATTGGTTATAGTTAAAAAACTAACCAAGGTATTTTTGGAATAACAATGACTTAGAGGGGGGTGTCAATCAGTCTTCAAAAACTTTCAATCAATTACATCCACTCATCTATGAACTATGAAAGCAACACAGTGATATAGTGATGTATCAAGAATAAATCACATTATAATGAAATAATATAACACATCACATATGTTGGAAACACTCATGGGGAATAAAATCCACTAAAATAAAACTTGGAAAAATTGTCTTATAAGATAATGTATCAAATTTAGTTGAGCATCAACTCAACTTGGAACACTGAACCCAAATTTATCAAGTACCCATTTGAATTTAGGAATCACCCACTTTATAGGAGGTTAAAACCCCATATGAATAAGCAAAAAATTATTCAAAGGACACTTATTCAACCATCAACCTATAAGGCATCTCCAACTCCCTCTTGACCAAGCACCAACTCAGCCAAGACCAATTCTACAAGCTCCAACCTACAAAGAAGCTTCAACTTCCTCAAGCACAAACTTAGTCTATCAACCTTATTTATTCCACTCAGATATATATCTTATATACCAACTATCATACATTAGTAACACATCTATTATGAAACTAGGCAATGGTCACTCCTTCAGGTCCACTCCATTTGATCTCTCTCAAAATTGCCTCTAGGCGTCTTCGCTCAACTAATCCTCATCAAGAATGAATAAGTCATATGACCTTGATATCAAAATATATAACACATTTATGATCATTATGAAATGATTATTTTCTCTCTCTATAGGGTTTAAAACATGTTACCTAACCTCCTCAGTCTCATTGATTTATAAATCCATTCACTTACTCTAATCTTATTCAAATAGGCCTAAAATACCTTTTATATATACTCATCTCTTTCTCATATGCCACTTGGTCATCTACACATACTTAACCTCTTATTTAATCCATATAATATGTCGTAAGACATCTCATAAAATTATTAGAATAAACTTTGAGTTCCTTTTGGTCTATCATAACTCTATTAGACCTCATTTCACTTTTAGGTCTTATGGAAACCTAATTGCATTAGGTCTATATTCTTAGCATCAAATATTGATCCTCTTAGTCCCACATGGATTTTTAAAACAACTTAAAACCATTAAATAAATTAGAATAAGACTTATACTAACCTCATCCATGCTTGGTTAGACTTGTATCTTTGTTTTATACCATGAAACCTCTTTTAGGACAAACTATCCTATTAGGCCTATGTACAACAAAAGTTTTCCTTTCAATAATGAAGCTCAAACACACTTAAGTCACTCAAATATGATCAAAAAATTACATATATAGAGTCTACATGAACTCAGGTTCATTAACACATACATTAGACACTTTCACTCATAGCTTAAGGCTTTAAGACTATCTTTGTAACTTACTCAGAACTACCAATTTTCCTCAAAGACCAGTCATGGTGACTTAGAACTCCAACACCTATGTAGACACTTCAGAAGACTCCTGATACATTTAAAATATTATATTACATATTCATAACATACCCAAGAATAAAACTAGTATGGTCTAATATCAAAATATTGGTCTTTGAGACCAATCTCATGACCTTATATCTCATAGACCAAACTGAATCATATAAGTCATTTTGTGAACAACTTTTCACAATATTCATTAACATATAAAACTTATTAAAAGCATATAAATGAATTAAAATTACTAAAAAACATCTCCATGCACTTCTTTTCATCATTATATCATTAAAACACACTCTAATTCATCTTCTCATTGTTACTTGGGTTTTACACTATTTACACCATTAGGTCAGTCTATGACTAGCTAACTTGGAAGAAAAATATATCATATTTTAAAGGTTTAAAATATCCATAAACATTCATGGGAATGAATTATGAGTCTCTATCTCCTTCTTCCATCCATTTGATTTCCTTAGCCAATGCAGATTTTGAGAGATATAACAACTTCTTTATAAATAAGCCTGTATCTATGCATTTTATCTCTCATCTGACTAACCACCACTACATAGAGGTACTTAGGAGATTTGAATATATTATCCAATAGTTTTTATAGGAATTTGAGACCATTATATACTATTTTGAGTAACATCTTATATATTAGGAATTTATTAGGGTTTTAGGGAGGTTTAACATAGGTTTTAGTGTTAATGATTGTTCATAAAGGACTAACCATTAAATATATAAAAAATGACTATATATCTTATCTAAGACACTTACCCATATCTCCTTAATAACTTAGGTTACCATTCAAAGGTTAAACATGCCAACAAACACTTGAATGTCCTTATAAGATTTGTATACCTTAATTTTGTGCACTTGAGAGACCTCAAAACCACTTTCCATGTCTTTTCTTATAGACCATGACCTCATACTTCATGTAAATTCTTGAAACAAATTCACTTACATATATCCATGATATCATTCACACATTTACCTTGAAATCTGATCCTCATGCCTCATTAGGCTAGGTAGGGTTTAAGAATGGTCAAGGTGTAGACCCAGACTAAAGGGCCTGTCTTCAAAGACTCACTTTAAGACACTTATGATTGCATCCACACCTCACTATCATGATAATACAAGATTTGAAATCTATCACTTAATTGATTTCACATATCTCATCATGTCACCAGATAATGCCTTCACTATGCCATGATTGGGTTCAAACTTTTAATGCACTTGACACCTTGACCTATTCCTTCCATGTCATGACCTCAACAAAACATCAAACAAGCAAACATAATATGTCATAACATACTCATATCATTGCACTAATATCATTTTGATGATAACAATATTCCATAGCCTCATATAGACCTAAAACCACATAACCAAGCTTCATATGACTTGACATCTCTCTTCCATGCACCTGAACACATTTAACATCATTATTGACATCAACCTTAACTTTCATGAAACCATAATACATTATTTTCCTTCAAATCCTCATAAACACACTCTTATCAATGCATCTTATCTCATCACATACCACCAACTAAGCTTCATGACCTTTAACATCATCATGTAGCCAACTGAAAACATACTCTCAATAGGTTACTCATATCCACAATACTCACTTATCAACACTATATTTATGCCACTATCATGCTCAAGTAATTGACCAAAAATACATTTGACATAAATTACCATTATGACTTTATATGATGCACCCTTTTGACATCAATGACAATAACATGCTAATAAACTCCCCCTTTGCCATTAATGGCAAGCACAATACAATCTAAAAACACTTCAAAATGGTACTTCTCTTATCTACTCATTCTCCCCATTTTGACATTAATGACAAAGAGAAACCTTAAACTTTATTCCTCATTATGTAACTTCTTCGATCACACCCCTTGCAATAAACATGATCTTCAACATTTATTGAGTCCATAAAGCAATCTGAACATTTTCCCTTTCTGAGTTCTTTTTCCCTTTTGGTAATAGGATCATAGAGTCTATGAAGAATAATAAAAACATGTTCCCCCTAAATACATGCATACCTTATTCAATTAAATTTAGATACACAATAACACTCACCTTATCATTGATATAAATGATATATATCAAACTCTTGATCACTCACTAGGCCATCACATCTATTCTTATCTCACATAGATCTTCAAATGGGCTCAGATACACAAGATCACTCACTTTCCTTTATACAACTTTATGCCACAGAGATGGATTGTATCCATCATCATTTCCATGTTCCATATTCACAAACATCCATCATGCTCTCAGTCTTTGCCACATTCTTTAACATATCTTCATGTTTTTATATACCTTCTTTGACATAGACCATTTAATTATCTTCTCTTGAAGTTGATGAATCATTTAATTAGCTCCCCCTTTGTCCTCATAGCTTGTGCTCATCATATGAGTCATTAGGACTCATATACCATTTCAATCAGTTTAATACAAATACCAATTCTCAACACAAATCAAGCTATTAAATGTTATAAATATAAAAAAAATTATTCCTTGCCTCTTATATACCAATCAGATACACAAGCTTTCATCATGCTTCTAGCTCTATCAACAACATCCAAATTGTCTCATTGGCCATATTGGTCATGTAGACCAATGTATATTTCATATGTCTCTATACATAAACATGTGCTTAGACTTGCATTCCATATCATGAATCCTCATGAACTGATCTTCATAATCATCACTCATACTAACCAAAACTCCTTTCACCTTGTTATATACATTCAAACTAAAAATAAAATAGCTCATAACTTGTGTTGGTTCCCAGTTGTACACCTCTATTTATCAGCCTTGTACACTTGAAGAGAATGGCAAACAAGGATGGAAAAATTCCTTAATATGTCATTGTAGTCAGGGAGGGGTTTGACATCATGACTGGACTAGATGTAGAAATGACTAGAAGGCACCTACAAAGGGCATGGTTAGTTCCATGTTACTTTTGGCTCTACCTAAACTAGGGTGAGAGGACCTAAGGGGTATCTTAACTCACATAAAATGATTTGGTAATTCAATGTTCATGGGGATTATTAGCACAAGGGAATATAAATCTTATGGGAACACAACTAAGCTTGCTCAATCTACTTGGTAAGGGTTTTCAAATGGAGTGAGCAAATGTTCTAGGATAGACACAAGCTACTAAAGATATATATGGACATGATTGCAACTTCCATTCTAAAGAATCTCCAACATCAAAGGGATGAATAAAAGATTGCAATGCTGATCTTTGATACACAAAATGTAAACACATGCTAAGCATATAATATCTATGCATATGTAGGAAAATAACACTTCGAATATGCAAAGGGCATGTTATATATAGGGTAAAATAGGGTAGGATGAGAGTATAAATTAATGGAAATTAAATTAGAGAGTTAATAGATGAGTATAAAGAAATTCAACTAAATTGGTATGTTGTATTTTACCAACAAATATACTATAGATCTGAAACAAATGAAACTAAAATCATGCACAAATGATACCCTTAAAGAACCCATTATAATTGAATCCACAAGCTCATGACTACACTTAAAAAGGCTATCAATACTGTATTCCTAAATCTCAAAGTAGAAAATATTTTAAAATCTAGATATACACTCTAAATGACTAACATAAAGATGAATACATCAGATGACCAATCTACTAAGCAAGTAAAGTAGAGCATTGTGCTTCAACAACGAAAAGAGAATGTGAACCATGAACATATTTCATTTATCAATCGAATGTGAAATGAATAAATGTGTTCTAAATAACATAACATGCTAATAATGTGCAATATAATTCTATGACAAGGGAAACATGTATTATGATCTCAAAGCTTGCCAATTATTTTACAGATGAAACCAATTTGGTACCAGAAGGATCACGTAGGGATATTTCTTCAAGGCTATATATATTGAATAAAAAAATGAATTAACCTTTGTAAAGGGACATACTCCCTATACTTATACAATTAAGCTAATCCTAGCATATTCCTAAAGATGCTCTAGCTAGAAGATTCCTTCATGGGCCTGAAGTCTATTAGACCTTATAACAAACATGATTCCTTGGACTATGCACACACTCTTGTGATGGTGGTAAGATTGATCCTCTACCTTGGTAGAATATTTTCAGTTATCCACATGGAGGATGATCTTGTAAGGGACAAAATAAACCTTTTCATTCTTACATAACAAACAAAAACATCCCTTTCCCATGCACATGATTACATAGGAACTAACTTGAAAGGGATGTGCCAATATTGGGAAAAATAAAATAGTTTCCCAATGGGAAATGAGAAAAAAGGGAGAAAAGAGAAGTGGCACTAGCTTGGAAGAAATTGAAATATTGTATTAGGTCCTAGAGTCGATCTGAATAATGAAAGCCTTCACCAACCTATTCTTGTACCTGGTATATTCTTTGAGCATGGGGATGAGACTCCCTTGGTATAGGCCTACTTGATGTTTGAATTTGACTCTATATTCCTCAATCCAAGTGGTAATCTTCTGAAGCATGGTTAGATTTTGTCCAATGAGTTCTATGAGATGGTCACAAGATTTATCAAGTGACACCAATTGCTTTATCTTATTAACATCAGAGGACTCTTATGGTGCATCAATGAGGTTATTCAAAGAAGTGCACACTACATCCTCCCCTAAATAATTTGCACCATCAAGGATTATCATATTTCTTATCATAGCATCTATAAACTTTATTGAAGTCTTGAGATACTGCTCTTCTCCTTTTAAATTAAAGATGATATCTTTGAGCATCATAAGATGATGCTTGATTATTAGTTTATATTCTTTGGGACTTTTGTGATCATTTGGGGCAATGGTATTCTCTAAAATCAAAGTGTATGTGCCCATATTATAGATCTCATCCATCTTCCATCAAGCTTCTTCCCACTTTTTTTGTATCTACCTCATAAGAAAACATCTAGGCATCATACTCCCTTTTATTATCCACTATATTATTCAAGCATTTAAATGTTGAGTGGATTATCTATTCTACCCTATTACCTAAGTCTTGTTACCATTCTTCTATTGCTCATCCAATGATTTTCAAATCATCAATCCAGCTAGAATTAAATGATGTAAATGCAAGATGGAGAGGACCTAGATCCATGCTGGTAGTTGGAGTCACTGCCTTAGGCTCACTTAGTAAATTTTTTAAGTATTGGATCATAGCCTAGTTTTCTATCTTCAATTCTTCCATGGTGGCTTTGTCTTTATCCATTCTATAGGCCACCATGTTATCCAAAACTTGTGAGTTATGTTTTAACTCATTCCTTGATGGATCCCCTAGAATATAACTATAGATGGTATAGATCTCAATGGAAGCATCCTTATTCAATGCACCAGGTGGAGGGATGGTTATTTCCACATTCCTTTCTCCTATAGTGTGGGCTTAAAATGTATTCTGGCCATTTTAGGGGCTTGGCCTTATGTGCCTAAATGATCTTCATTATTTTAATCTCCCCAATCTTGCTCATAATGTCCCTTTTCTCCTTGACCTATTATTCAACCCAAAAAAGGGGCCTGGTCTAGAATCCCATTATCATGATGGACATCAATGCTAGCCTCTAGATATTATAAGGTGTTGTCATTAGAGTGCTTGATGTAGGGAGTTTGTGGGCTCAACATAAACTGATCAATGTTTTCATCACTCTCTTTCTCCTCACCACCTTTGTCTAATCCATGCTCCCTCTCTAGGTTTGGATCTATTTTCTCCAAAACTTCAAACTCTAACCCAAGTTGATGAGACCCTATGGGCAACTTTTTAATCAAAATCCCTTGTTTAGTTGACTGGTTGGAAGGATGTGTAGCCACTTCACCTTTTTTATTTGTTATATCCTCAGGCATGGATGAGGCTATGGTGATATCCTTGTTTCCTTCAATAAAATATTCACCAATCATGGCCTCAAGACCTTTATTTTGGTTTGGGTCATGAATCTTGATGTGAGGAAAAAGACTTCATGGTAATTCAGTTGAAGCAACACTTCTAGAAGTACCTTCCTCAACATCTTTATTCAAGTTATCATGTTCCTTATTTATTTTTATATGGGTGGGGGTAATAATTTGTAGGCTTGCTCCCCTACCTTCCTTCACACTCACCTTCACCTCTAGTGCTAAACTTAATACCTTTAGAGGGGAAGGGACATCTTGGGTACATATAGAGCTATCTGTAAGCTTTCTTTCTCAACCACCACTCCAAAATTGGTGGCTACTTGAGTTTACTTCTTTGGTTCCACTTTGTATTTCTCATCAAATTTATTCAACTCTTTAGCTCCACCTTGATCACCTTGGCCTAGTGATTAGGTGATGACATTTTCAATAAATGTCTCTGTATTTGATGAGATTGCTTCCTTACCTTGAGGGGCTTGAGCTTGTGTGTCTACCTCAAATCCAACCTATACAACATCATCAAAATATAAATGATCATTTGAGGTTAGAACATATTCATCATTACCTTTACTTTTTACTACTGTGGAACCCTCTTATACAAATAAACCCATTAATGGGGTTTCATTGGGGTCTGTAGTCTTTCCCTTAGAGTTATTTTCATAGTTATTACTTGTGAATGAGTGAATGCACATTGTTTCTTCATCACCTTAGAAATGGGCCTTCCTTCATCTAAATCTTCATCATCACTCATATCCCTCAACTTTTGGGCATATGAGGATTGATCCTCCTTCTTATTTACAAGTTCTTTAGAAGGTAGGTCTTTAAACACAACTTCTTTCTTCCTCATTAGAAATACACTTAGAGGTTGTAGAGCCCTCTTAACTCTCTTTTTCTTGGGATATTCTCCTTTGTCTTCACCTCCTCTCTTCTTGGAATATATCTTTGGGGGAGGGGTAACTACTAGTTGTTGTGCTAGTGGAGAAAGATAAGCAGTATCTAGATGGGCCATTAGGATGGCCACTATAATAACTAGCATTTTTGGGGTTCCCTCTATTGAAATAGATATGGGGGTGGCACTAGCCAATATAAACTCCCTAGTAATAATTTTATCCCAATTATATACCAGGCTTATTATTTTTGAGAAGGATAATCTAGCCTTGGACTGTGATGCTTTTATTTGCTCTACAACAATTGGCTTGGTGAAATCAACATCACCAATCTTGCACTTCCCTTTGCCTTTCACTACTAGTAGTGGAGTTGAAGGATCACCCATATATCTTGAGAGGAAACCTCTTAGCTCCTGAACTTTTTTGAGCTCTTAAAGGGGAGGGGTATCATAAGCATCAAGATTAACCCCATGTTCCTTCAACCACCTGAAGGTTCTTCTCATAATTTCAATGTCTCTCCAAGGAATGGAATCATTCTCTTTAATATTGAGGTCTACTTATGAGATGGATTAGGCTTCAATATTGGTTTCATTATACACTAAAGATAGTGTCATTTTGTCATCCACCATGTCCTTAGGGATGTGACCAAGGTTATAAGTAATAACCTCCTTTACTGTCAGCTTCATGTAGTCCAATTTTTTAACATCCTCTTTGGTGGTGCATTCAAACTAGATATCTTTATAATGTGATTGATGTATAATCACATTGGTTGCCATGTTTACCAACCACTTGATATCATAGTTGGGCATGGGTGGCATTTTATCAATCACATATTGGCCCATTTCTTATTCTAATCCTTTTGCTTTGGTAACTGAAGGACATGAATAAATCCAATCACAACTAGAAACTTAAAGGGATTATTTATATTTTTTCCACTATCATCTCAGTAGAGGCACCATCTATTGACTTAGCTCCATTACTACCAACTTATCATCCAGGTATCTTGGTAATTTTAGTGGACACCTTACATAACCACTTATCATGATGTAGGTGAATGTCCTAAATTGAATATAAAAGGCACCATACATCTCAATTGTTTCCTTGGCCAACTTAAAATTTTTGTTGAGGCTTCTCAAAAGAAAGAAAACAATCATCATAGTGTTGAAGAAGCAATTATATACCCTACATAAATTCTTCTTGAAGCCATCCATAGTGATTTTTGGGTATATCTCATAAATTATCATTCCATTGGGGTTCTTGGTGAGCCCCTAGAATGTCATATTGTGTACTAGGTCATACATTAAGTAAGAGGACATATAAAATTTACCTAAGAATGCCTCTTTTTAAATAATTATGGTTTGGAGTTGCATCATCTACATATGCAGATTGTCACTTAGAATGGTGGCCTAGTTTATCTTTTTCTATCTCTCCAACATGTAGATTAGGATTAAGAACATCCAGGGCTCAAATTTATCTATGGTAGGCATCCTATAAACCTTGACAACCATGGTGATGAGATACTAAATAAATTTATTAAATTCTACTAGTTTCAAGCTTTTGGACATTATGGAGACCTTTTTCTTTCTCTTGGATAGCCACCAAGAGTTGGCAATATCCCAAATTACATTATCATTTTTCTCCATGTACTCCTGGAATTCCTCTAGGGAGAGTGTAATTATCTTAGGCTAGGGAGGAATTCCAAAGATGGTAATGAGGGCCATAGGGTTGAAGGAGCAAACAATTGAATGGTTACTATTGATGATGGTCCTGGTGTCTAGTTGGTATGCTCAAACACATGATATAACCAGTTTTGGGTATTGGGTAGCCAAGGAGAATGCTACCATAGGGGTGATGTAACTCATGACAACATTATAAACTATTAAAAGGGGGTTTGGCCACTAAAATACATTTAATAAGGTTATAAAATCTAACCCTTAGACATCTATATCTTTAATACCATCCATGATAGAGATAATGTTGCTCTTCACAAAAGTTGAAGATGTTGTCATTTTTCCCTAGATCTTTAGTGAAATAATTTTAATTTGAACAAAACCTTCACTTAAGAAACCCTTGATACACATTTAAAATCCTTTCAATGAACATAACACAAGGAGCTAAAATAACACTTATTATTAATCTAGAGGGTTGCACACAATGGAAACTAAAAATTCATGAATAATTTACCGTAATCACTTTCTCGCATTGAACATAGCTAGGGCACACAAATAACTCAAAGGCACAAATGAAAGATTTGAATGAAAATGGTAAATGAAAATGAGGTTAAACACCTTACTTATAATCCTTTATATTTTGAAATTAGGGTTGTCATTAATGTTTTGAAGCATAACAGCTAATTACCAACTACCCTCTTTAAGTCATTTAAGCTTGTTTTGAAAGAAGAGAGGGAAAGTGAAAATGCTTCATTTATACTAGATAATTCTCCTCAAAAAATGTGGGCCCATATAAGTTGAAAATATGTTATGGTAATTGTTTGGGCCTCAAGGACTTTTGCACTCTTCCACTTGTTATTTCCTTTGGTATAGTGGTGCAATATGCCTCGAGCTCTTTATGGGGTGTCAGAATGCCATGTGTCACTATTTAATTTTATAAATCTTGGTGATCAATCCTTTTAGGAACTTTTAAACCTTGTCCACCAAGAATTAAATAAGGCAATATTAAAAAAGGGCTTGAAACTTAAAAGACCCTAAGAAATTGTGAAGTGGCATCACTTTCTTTACAAGTTTGGATATTAAAGCTCTAGAGAGTTTTTGCACCTTGCCCACAAAAATATAAGTGGGGAAATATTAAAAAAGGGCTTAAAACTTATAAATCCCTGAAAACCCACCATGTGTCCAACTTATATGTAAGCTCAAACTCTTGGCCATTTCTCACCTTTATACTATCTTTATTCATATGGGGAAAGGTGTGAGATCTTCCTGACCCTCGATGATAGTCATATGAGTTTCCTAAGATAACCATGTGTCTTTCATTTGTCTTATCAGGCAATTCCTCACCTCAGTCATTAAAACACTTTTGAAGGTGCAACTCAAAAATTTTATCTAGGACCCCAAAATTTCTTCTTCAAATAAAAGGCAACAAATTTATGCACAAAAAGAGGCTTGGATACATTTCTATATTATCACTATGAATTGTCCACCTTGAAGCCATCGATTGAACCATGTAATTCTTTCAAAACTATAGAAAATGTCCTCCATCTTAAGAAAGTGCCCTTCAAACCTTTTGTAGACATTTTTTTGGAATTTTTCAAGGGAAAATCCTCGAAAGAAATAATCCTTTAGAAATTTTGTAGAGGCAAAATGACCCTTCAAAGGTTCCCTTCAAGAATCTTGTAAAAGCAAAATGCCCGAAGGAAAAATTACTTTAGATGTTTTTCAAGGGCAAGATGATCCTACAAATCCTTCAAAATTTTTGTGTGAGTGAATCATCTAAAGGGAAAGTGACCTTAAATTTTTTTTGATGTAGATAAAAGTTTTGAGATAAATGATCTGAAGATATTTAAAACCAAAAGAAAAGGGATAAAATGTCTGACAAAAGTAAGTCTTCAAAATATTTGTCCAAGACAAAAAACTTGAAGACATATTTTCATTAGGCATTGTGTTTATGTAAAAGGCCTAAAAATATATAAGGAAAAAATATTTCCACCAAGAAAAAATAAGATAAAGGACTTGGAAAATTATAAACATGAACTTGACCTTTCAAAGGAAAACATAGAGACTTAAACAATGATACTCACCCAACTTAGACTCGAGCATTTTACTGAAAAGGGAATAAATTAATTGGTGTATATTGTGGCTCTAACATCATATTTTTCTTGAGGATGAGTACCCCAAGTGGGTACATAGAGAGCACCAAACCAGATGCCTATCCATTGGGCCATAGAGTCAAAGGATTTTGCTATAGAGGCAAATAAAAACACACCATAGGTAAATAGAGTCATAATAAGGCATCTAAAGACAACAATGAAGGAAAGGAAAAGACATAAATTTTACAAACACAAAACAAAATATGACCACAAAACACAAAGGGAACATCATGTACACATTTACAAAAGCTAACATGGACTCAACCTAGAAAATGCTTGAGGTGTCTTCCATTAACTAGCAACTCTAGGACTTCTCCATCATTATCTCTAAGATAAAATGTATGGTTCCCTATCTAAAAATAAATGGTGTAGGGACCCATCCATAAGGAATCAAATTTACCATGTTTTCCCTTGTCTTCATGCCTATTATCTTGGAGTAGGACCAAATCACCAATTTGAAAGGCTCTTGGGGTGACCTTCTTGTCAAAAATCCTTTTGAGCCTTTCTTTGAACTTTAAATGCTTTTCATGATATTTTTTATGAGATTAATGAAGATCCATGATATGTTTGATCCTTTCTTCATAATGGTTTATTTCTTCCTCATCCTCAACTAGTTGTTGCATGAATTGGTAAGTAGATAACTACAAATTAAGGGGTAAAATAACTTGAGATCCATAAACAAGATCAAAGGAGATTATTCTAGTAGACCTCTTAGGAGTCAACCTATCAACCTAGATAACAAACTTTAACTACTCACCCCATTTCCTTTTGTTGGCATCCAGAGTCCTAATGATTTTCAATAAATTTTTAATACTAGACTCAGCCTACCCATTTCCTTGCAGATTGTGATTGGAGGTATATGTTAGATCAATCCCATTATATTTACACAATGAAACTAAATATTTGGTTCTAAATCATATGGAATTATCACATACAATTTTAATTGGCACTCTAAATTGATAAATCACATTATTTAAAAGGAAATCAATGACTACTTAATGGGTTGATTTTTTGGGAGGGATTACTTCAACCCACTTTGTGAAGTAATCAATAGCCACCAAGATCCATTTGTAAATAACACTTAAAGCATCTGATATTTCACCCATGAAATCCATTCCCCACTTATTGAAGGCCCCTTAACAAAAACCATATTTAAGGGAAGTGATTTAGATGCTTTCATTCTCCCAGAGAATCATTAGCACTCTTCATATCTTACCATGGCAACAACATCTTTGAATAGTGTGGGAAACCAATACCCAACCCTCAAAATTTTGTGTGTAGTGACTTTAAAATAAAATTTAAAACCACACACACCATTATGTAACTATGTAAAAAGTTTATAAATCTCACTTTCCACTAAGCATCTCAAGAGGACACCATCAGGGTTCCTCCAAGCTAGATCATCTTTTAATAGAAGATACTTTCAGGATAATAACTTTAATGTCCTCCTTTGAATTTTGTCTAAATGGGGGAGATAATTTATAGTTTTCAAATAATAGATTACAGCTTTGTAACATGGAGATTGGTTTTACTTAGATTTAGGGCTATCAATAACCCCTTACACATTATTCACTTTCATATCTTGTAAGTTAGTTTTAGTCATTAGTTTGGTAATACCCATGCCTATAAACAACTTAGTGGTTTATATCTCTAGGTCACACTCTTGAAGTTTGGTGACCCATCAACATCTCTTATCATTAGTTTCATTCTAAGTTAATATGTCCTTCACCATAGTGTGAGGAACATAGGCTACAATCTTTGAACTTAGAATGCAGGATTTGAATTATTTGACAATCTTTAAGAGAGCAAAGGCTTATTTTTCCATTATGGTATAGTTTATTTTAGATCCTTGAAATTACTTTATAAAAAATGTAATTATCTACTCATGACCCTCATCATTATTTTATAGTAGCACTAAAACAATAGTATGTTTGGAGGCAAATGAAAAGATCTAGAAATATTTCTATAATTAGGACTAGTAAGGACTGGGGTAGTTTTAAAAGCTACCTTGATGTCCTGGAATGATTGGGTAGCCTTCTCCTCCCACTTTATAGTTTGATCCTTATTCAACATTAAAGTGATGGGTAGAGTAATATTTAAAAATTTGGAAACAAACCTTCTAACAAAATTGATCTATTCAAAGAAAGATTGGATACATTTCTTAGTCTTTTATATGAGGTACCTTGTCAATGGCCTCTAACCTTTTTGGATCTATCATGATACCTTGCTGAGACATAATGTGCCCAAGTATATTTTAATTTTGTACTCCAAAGTGGCACTTATTAGGATTGAGGGAGATTCCAAACTCCCTACATTTGATAAGAATTTATTCCAAATATGCAAAGTGGTCATCTCTTCTCTTGGAGTACATTGTAAAATCATCTTGATAAATAATAATGAACTGGTTGATTAACCTAATGAAGGCTACATACATTACTCTTTGGAAGGTGGTACCTACATTAATTAAGCCAAAAGGCATTCAAACATATACATAGGTGACCCATGGGGTAGTGAAAGTAGTCTTAGACCTTTCATACTCCTTCACTACTATCTAGTTATAGATAGAAAAGCCATCCATAGTTGACAATAACTCGGACTTGATAACATATTGGAGCATATTGTCCATGTTAGGTAATGGATAATTTTAATTTAATGAATCCTTATTTAAATTCCAAAAATCCACATAGATTTGGATGTCTATGTTTTTATTTCTCATAGGGACTAGATTTTACACCCATGATGAATACCTGATGGATTGAATAACCCCACCATCCCTTAACTTCTTCAATTCTTCCTAAATCTTGGTGGCCAATATGGGATTGATAGGCCACTATTTTTGATGAAATGGTTTTGTATCAGGTTGGAGGGGGATAAAATGCTAGAACAAATCCTCCCTATAAGCCTTTAGCTCTAAATATGACCATGTTAAACAGTCCTAATACTTAACCAAAGACTTGATAAACACTTCCTTATCCTTAAATTTTCTTCTATCTCAGTTACATCCTTTGATATAGAAATATTTATAGATTCGACTCTATCAGCTCTATCAAAGGATGCTTTAAGACTAACCAACCATCTAGGGATAGTGTTAGTCTTCAACTAAATAATTCATTTTCCATATAAGTTTTATTTTCCATCATAAACCTATACCATTAGATTCCAAGTCTATAATGGTTCCTTTAAACTCATCTATATAACACAAAAACCTTCTTCTTTGATCATCATTATCAAATACTTGTAGATGATCAATGTTATCTGGGATAAAAGGCCTTACCAATACCTCTACCTCGTATTCACAAGAGGGATTCCTATGTTTGACTTTGAACTTTTCATCCCTCTTTGTAAGCATATCTACCACATGATTAAGATATTGGGCATGATATTCAATATTAAAAGCATCAAACCATTCCAAGAAGTCCTACATAATGTTGTGGTACTACCTCAATCTTTTCTATTTCATGGTGTAAACTACTTGATTCACCACTAGTTCTGAATCACCCTTAACTAGTAACCTTTTGAATCTATATTCATGGTAAATCCAGAGGCCAATCAAGAGTGCTTCATATTTTATAATAATATTCATGCACTCAAAAGATAATTGGAAAGAGTATCTATAAGCTTGGTTTATTAGGGGCATAGAATACAACCCCAACTCCATTTCCAATGTTTGAACATGATCCATAAAAATAAATGGTATAAATGGAGTCTTCATCTATAATACCATATTTAGGAGGTAGTTCCACATTTTAAACACTCCCTACAAAATTCCCAATGTCTGTATCCACATACAATACTTCATTCAATTAGTATTTGGGATCTTCCAGGACATGAAGCATTTGTGGCTCTTAGTTCAGGAAAATCATATTCCCATCTAGAGGTATAGTGGCATAAGACAAATCCATTTTAACACTACCAATAAAACTAACATCCCATTTTTTAGACAATAACATACCTCACTTTGGTAGATAGTTTACAACACCAACATCCATGCTTAGGAATTTATTAAGGTATTATGCAATCTATACTACCAGTCTTTTAACCATGCCAACAATAGGTACTTATCTAGAATCCATGGTAAGGCATCATCTATATGCTATAATTATAATTATACAATGTTCATTCAGCACAACTAGTGGCATAATGTTATAAGATGCACCAGAGTCAAACATGTAGTTATGCATAATTAATCTATTAATTAATAGGGTGGTATAGAATGGGTCTACATCCATCTTAATCTTCACCAATGTTGTTCCTAGATACACCTCTAAGTGATGTTTAAGGGAATCTAAGGTGTTTTCACTTTCTATAGAGAAAGCAAGAGAATTCTTAGCTTAAACAATATCATTGGTAGTAACTTTCTCAATGAATCTGAAATACTCAAAAGATCTTCTCCTATGTTCTATAATTCTAAGCAATTCCATAAAAGGCATTATTAATTTCAATTGACTCAAAACATGATCCATGTCACAAATTCTATATTTGGGAAAAGGAGTGTTAGTAGGTGAACTTGTAACAATCTCATTTAGGATACACCCCTCAAGAGTTAGGGGAATATGAGTAGGAGAAACAACACTCTTGACCTCACACTTTAAGGGAGGCTTCTTGGGTTCATCTTTATTGGGAATGATAGACAATAGGGGAGTTCTATTCTTAGCCTAGGTGCCTTTTGGTTTAACATTATAAGGTACAAGGCTAGGCTTGGTGGAATATTGGACCTCCTTATTCCCTTTGATCTCTTTTTATTTAGTATATGCTTTAGGGGTAGTAGAGTCTTTATCTTTAAAAGGAGCATTTGGATCTTTGATTTCAAATTATACTCCTCTTGGAAAATTACTACATGGATCATGAATTATTGGTCTTCTATTGATGAAGGTGAATCTTGATACTTTTATTTCATCATTGACCTTATAAAGTCAAAGTCATGAATAGACCATTCATATTTATGCATCATGTTTATTTCATAGATGAAATCTGGGGTTGGGACCTTTACCTTTTCACATGCTCTCCAAAAATCTTGAGAAATAGTGGTGCTCATTCGATCTGTAGATGGAGAGGTAACCATCATATCTAGTTCACTAAGTTAGAAAGAAAAATGTTCATATGCTAGAATGTATTCATAATTAGGAACAATTAAGGCACTCACATCTTCCTCTATGAAGGTATAACTCTCCATTTCCTAGAATTCAAAAATATAGATATCATTTTCCTCAGATGTAGACTCAAAAACTTTTAATCCTTGTTCATCACTATCAATTCTATTGTATGGGGGATGATGGAGGAAGCAATTATCACACCAACCAATATCAAAATCAATTTTATTGACTTTTGTGGCTAAAGGATCTATTACTTACCTTCCACCTCCCTTGTTTTGGTTTCTTTCATGTTTGTCATCCCTTGCTAGCCCCTTTCCCTTGTCATTATTCATACCTTGGAAAGGAGGCCTAACTTGACCCTAATCAATGGGATGATTTCTTTCCTCCATTTTATGATCCCTCCTATCATCATGGTTGGAAAAACCTTGAGATAGTCCCTTCTCTGCTCTTGCCAACTTGTAAAATATCT
Organism: Torreya grandis; assembly: GCA_037957365.1. Classification (NCBI taxonomy): domain Eukaryota; kingdom Viridiplantae; phylum Streptophyta; class Pinopsida; order Cupressales; family Taxaceae; genus Torreya; species Torreya grandis. The sequence goes on from JARHVA010002266.1 coordinate 294,581, forward strand.
CTTTCATAGTAGTGGCCAAAGTCTTCATAGTTTCCTCCAAATATACACTCTTGTGGGAGGCTTGAGGCTTCTTAAGATTTACTAGCTTGATATCATCCCTCTTGTTTAAAGGCTTACCCATAGCTTTATTGTTATTTTCTATTTGGATAGCCAAATTGAAAGCCATTCTTAGATTTGTGGGAGCCTTATCCTTGAGATAATAGGTTAATTTATAATCAAATTCATCATATTATTTAATAAAATAAGTAGCACCATTGGTTTTTATGTCCTCTGGTAGACTTCTCAACACCTTACTAAATCTAGAATTAAAGTCCTTCACACACTCATTAGGATTCTTCTTGAGGCTCTCAAATTTGGTAAACAAGAATATGGGATCAATACTATCAATAAATTGCATCTTAAATGCCTCAATCAAGGCTTGTCATGTGTCTATGGATCTATCAAGGGGGATTTGAACCACTCTTAGGCCTCATATTCAAGTGTGTTCATAAAGAGATTTATACACACATCTTCTATATCTATTTCATAATCTTTAATGACTTTTAACAAGGGTTTCAAATGTTGTTCCATAGACATTGCATTGTTCCCCCAAAACTTAGGCAAAATATTACTTAATTTTATGGGAAACTCATTAGGGAAACCAAGCATACCATTGAATTTGATAGGTCTAAACCTTAGAATTACAAATGGTCTGCATCTATTAGACAGACCTTGGTCATCTTCTCCATCATTATCATTACATGCATTAAACATCCTCCTTCTCAGATCATAATCTCCCATATCTAAATTTGAGGATGAATATGAACTAGGGGATGTTTGAGAATGAATAATATGAAGAGGAATTTAAGGAGGAGAAATATAATGAATAATTAATGGCCTAGTAGGAGGAGAAAGACTTCTTTGTGGAGAACGAGCTTGACTCGTAGGGAGCTCAAATTTCTCTGAAGCACTTTGATATCCTTCAACCAAAGGTATATTTGAGAAAATGGGGTAGATATAATTGGGGAAAAACTAATATAGTCTTACTTGACTACTTGATTTTTGGCCTACAATAGGCTTCCACACTTGATTCCTTCTGGATGGAGCTTTTAACTCAGGGACAAGCTCCTTAGATGGATTTTTATAAAAGGAAGTCCTAGTACCCTCTATATTTGTAGATCTAAAGAAAACTATTCAAGACAGAGAAGAGTAAATTTAGTAGGAAATTATCTTTAAACCTTGATGAAATAGATTCACCACTAGAAGTAAAACTTCTAGACCAGAACAAATGAAACTATACACAATAATTGATAGAATGAAAACATTCTGACACTAAAAAAACTCCAAGGACATTGGATAAATTCTCACAACATAGGGGTAAAAATACATAGTAGAGTCACTAAGAAAGGATGAAAATATATTAATGAACTGAAGATGAACAACTCAATGTAGTAACAACATAGAATGAAATAAACACAACACTTATAGTTCTCTGCAAGTATTCTTGGTAACATGAGTAACAAGAGATCTCCCTAGCAATGACGCTAGAAGGATGTTGGTTATTAGTTGTACATCTCTATCACTCAACATTTCAAAATTTAAGATAATGGAAAGAAAGGATAGAAAACCTGCCTAATATGTTGTTTTATCTAGGGAGGGGTTTGACATCATGACTGGACCGAACATAGAAAATGACTAGGAGGCACCTACTAACCAAATTTGACTTTTAGGTCAAATTTAGACCCCTATAAGTAAAAACCTTGTTTTTAAAATATTTTAAGGGGTAAAACACTTTTTCATTTTCTATATTATAGTTCATTTGATGTTATCTAATGTGTTTTAACCTTAGTCATGGTCTAACAAGTTTATTTATCATTTTGGGTCACCTAGTGGGTTTTTAGAGGTCATTAATGCAATTGGCATGATTAACAAGGTGACCAGGTGTCATTTTTTCCTTAAAATAATTCAATAGTCAATTTACCTATCATTTGTGTCAGTTACATTAGAATATTATAGTTTTTTTAACTAGAATTCAAGAAACCAACTAAAAAGGGAGAATTTGGCACTTGTACAACCCATGAGGGAAGGTGACACATGGGATAATATAATGGAGTGCATATTAATATTATTAAAACTCATTTAAATGTTTTACATGCTTTATAAATTTCATTTTTAAGCCAAAAATATTCTACTCCTTCTTTGCTTTCCTAGACATATAGAAGTGACCTTCATATTTGTGCTTAGTACAAACAACTCAAGAGGTTTCAATAAAAATGATTTTGGGAAGTGATGTTAAACTAAAAAATATTGCAAGTATTGATCAAATTTTATTTATGAATCATCTATTACAAGTTGACTATGTTATTTTGCTTGTTATTTCATGTACTATATAGGTTTTTATCCATTTTGGTAAAGTTCATACAAAACAATGGGTGATGTTGACTCTAGAGGATGTTTTATACCTTCTTAGATGATATAAATACTTATTTTCATGTTTCATGATGTTTAGATGAGAAATTTATCTCATGTTGTAGGATGGTGTCACCATGTGAGGTCTCAGTCAAAGTTCTTATTTGTAGAATGTTGGTTTCCTATATAGGTATATTGTAGTTTGAAAATAGTTTTAAACATATTTTAATTCCAAATTTTCACCTCCTTCCATGTTTTGGTTTCACTATACCATGCTTTGGGTAACTTTCAGTCTTGCCATCTCTCACAGTCAACTCCATGCTTAACTTCACTTGCAGTCACATGTTTAGAGCTTGTTCAACTTGTTCATGGAATGGTAATCATAGTGTGTTAGTTATACAAGTAACTGAGAGTAAAGTATAGTCCTTTTGTTTGTTAAAAAAGATACAAGATTGGTTACAAGCGTAGACACCATGCTAATCCAGTCATTAAACACCCTACCCGCTCTATTCCATATGTATGCAAGTGGTTTTCAAGTTGAAAGAGAAGTATTGGAACTTGTTTAAAGATGTTATTTGTGTAAATAATGTAATTAAAGGTTAAAAATGGATTTTTTTTTTAGGCCATTCATCAACATGTTATTTCTCCATTCCATGCCTTACCTGTATAACAGCCCAATGTACACATGTAGGAGCTTTATTGACATCATGCTAAAGGTGAAGAGTTAGGAAATGTTTTAATCTATTAATATTGTTAAAGAGTTAATTTGGAGGTTTTAAATGTATATAAAACCCATTTAATGGAAGTTACAATACATACTATCCATATTTGCACCTTACTATCTGTATATACATAAACAACCACCTACAGGTGGTCCTTGACAGTCAATTGAGGTGTCATGTGGGGAAACTGAAGCATGATGAATTCCCCTTCAGAGTTATAACATTGGTTGTGATTAGGGAACACTTTGTTGAGATGTTTAATTGATAAGTAGAGGTTTCATACATGCCCTAAGGTCAAGTGACTATATATAGGGATCTTTTCCCTAAAAATGCAAAATAAAGGTCTAAGGGGTTCTTATAGGTACCCTATAACATGTTTTCAAACATTTATAAATCATATAAATAGGTGATTTTTATATTTTATATCATAGAAAAGACATTTTTACAATAATGGAGGTTATAAGGTGAATGGAAAGAGGTTGTTTGGGGCCTCAAAGTTTCCTCTAAAAGTATTGAATTCTTGCATTCATCTCTATAGGATTTGGAGGTTTGAGTGACTATTTATATTCTAACTTGAAAAAAATGCATACCCTTATGGTTATGATGGTATAGTGGTTTGAATAACATATAAATTGTAATTAATAACATTTTTATGTTGTTGATGCATAGTTTCAAAACCCGATGGCCACCTACAAGGGTCCACACATAGAGAAATATGCACCTAAAATAAGGTACAAAATATTGACCCAAGCTTGATGCCTAAATGGTGTTTAGAGCATACAAGGTAAGTTTAATGTATGATAATATATAATATGGTTCTCATTATTTATGAAGATTCTCTCCATACCATGAACAATCTCAATTACAAGTTTACACACCTATAAGAGTCAAATAGGTAAGGGTTCTTGGTAAAAAATGAGAACTCAATTTGGTGAGTTTAATGTGCAGGTAAGGGTTAAAGGGAGGTTGAAGTGAGGAAATTAACCAAATACCTTATTCAATTACATTATGATATTGACAAATCTTTGAATGTGTGAAAAGCCTATATAGGTCCCTTAAAACCCTATATGCACCTACAACAATCATTTTGCATTCTTGAAGATGAATTGAGGCCAGAGGTGAATGTGCTTAAGAGAAGTAGAAAGTTAAAATAAAATAAAAATGATTTATAAATTATTAATAAGGTGTTTACACAATCTCTATTAATCTTCCAAGTTGGTCATTTACTCTTCTTCTTAACCAAAGTTATCATTCTATATAGTTGCTCTATAACTCTTTGCTCAATAGGCGAGAATGAAGAATCCAAAGAGGTAAAGTGTTTTTAGGAGAATTAAAATATTATATATCATGAAATATATATGATTAACATGTTAGTAAATCATAATAGCATTGGTTTATCCTGGAGAGGTCACTCTTAGGTGGATTTGAGAAAAATGTATGAAACAATCCTTTTTGAGGCCTTTTTTAGGCATTTTAAGTTGGTTAAGTGCCTAATTGGAGGAATATAGATAAACCATTTGGTAAAAAAGTATAATTATTACCTTATAAAACTAAAAAAATATTTAATTTTCCTTGGGGAATAGGTTTATACCTCATTGTTTTGTCTCATAAGTCAGCTAGTCAAGAAAAATCAGGGTTTAACAAAGCTAGCTAATGAGGTCAAAATGGGAAAATGGATTGATAGGAAGATTTGGGACCATAAATAATTTTTTTTAGGTGTATTGAGGGTAAATATATTATATAAAACACTAGGTCAGGCTCAGACATCTCAAAATGACTAAATACCCTTGCACATAGTCTAACTAAGTAAGCTTCTTTAAGGTCTAGTTAGTGAATGAAAGGAAAAGGTGAAAAGGAATGATTGGGATGTTATGTGATGACTATATAGGATTAAATGAGGTGTTAAAATTAATAATGCATCAGTATAACCATGAAATATTAGTCCAAATAGCCCAAGCTAGCTGGGTGCATGTTAAACCCATTAGGTCTTAAAGGGACCTATAACCAATTAGGGGTCCAACCTCATTTCTAGCTCTTGATGAGCTATCCAGATGATTGGAACATGTTTATGAGATGTAATTATACATTTTTTTAACTTTTATTATGTAGATAAACTTATATTAAATCTAATTTTAGCTCAGAGATAGTCCAAGCATGCAAGAAAGGTGGAAATAAGTTCGATAGGGTGATTTCAAGTGCTCATATCTCCTCTAAGAATTTATATGGGAACCAAATGAGTTTGTGGATGTTATTAGGGTTCCTTAAAAACATTTTTGTGTAATTTTTTGGAAATTAAAATGTTAAGGTTTTATGAACAAAGACTAAGGATAAAAATTTCCTAAAACACTACTAAACCCTCAATCAAGACTCGATGGAGAGAAAAAGCTTGGAAAGATACCCTAATGACATAGTTTGGCCATGAAAGTGATTGAAAATTGTAAAGGACTAACTCAATATCCCTCCCATAATTTTGAGATATACGAAATTTTATAGATAGGGTGAAAAATAGGGTATTTTTGACCATTTTGTGTTTTTTGTAGGTTCTAGAAGAGGTATGAAGATGAAATAAAGTTTGGGAGGAAGAAATGGACTTAATATAACTCCATATGTTCATTTAATTATAAGAAAAAAACTACTGAGTGTCCAAACTAGAACTCTTATCTTATCTAATCAAAATTGACATAGTGAACATAAGAGTGAGAAGTGTGAAAACCTCAAGTGAATGTCCTTTTAAGGTGTACCTAAGAAATATAAGGCCATGAAGGGTATTTAAAAGTGTCATCCACTCCATCCCATGGATTTTCATGAAAAAATGATGCTAATTTTGAGGCCAAGTGTGAGGGGTGATAGAAAAGAGGAGTTTTTTAGACTATAGGTAGTGATGGCTTACTTTTAGGAGATTTCAGATGAGTAAGACTAAAACTAATGAATAGAGAGGCATGTTTGAAAGCCTTATCTATCATGTTATCCTTGATTGTTCACCAAGTGTGTAGAAGAGTAATTGTTAAAAAAATTTGTTAGCATTCTCTTTTAAGTGTATAAGTGTTTTAAAAGTGGTTCATGACTATATTATATCAATGAATCATTTATCATCCTTGTACGTATAAAAAAATATTTTGAACCTATATATGAAACATTTATGTAACAATCTATCTTGTGTTGTGAGTTTTATGTGAAGAAAGCTTTGTTTTTCTCTAAGTAGTATAATTTCAGTCAACAGGAGGAAATTCAATATTGGTGCATCACCTTTTAGTTTTATTAGTTTGTTTTCTTAACCCTTTTCATGTAAATTTGATAAATAGGAGAGTGTTTCAAAGAGTGTATCAAGGGAAATATCCCTTCTAGATATTAAACTCACCCAAATTTTTTACCCACAGCAAGTGAGATGTTTCCATTATGCCACTTAGATGAGGATAACTAGGCATATCCTCAAGAGGTGAAAATCCAAGTGACAACATCACCTACAAAGGGTATGCTCAATTCCCTATGGCTTTTAGCTATGCCTGAAATAAGGTGAGAGGACCTAAGTGGTAGCTTCATTCACATGAAGGGATTCAGTGTTTCAATCCTTATTGGGAATATTATCACAAGGGAATACAAATATGACTAGAACACAACCAAGCTTGCTTAATCTACCTAGAAAGGTTATTGTTGACCCATTTTGCCCGAAGGCAAAATCTTGGTCACCTTCTTCACCTCCTATTCAAATGCCAATCATTTTTGGGTTCAGCGAGTTCATTTCATGCCCGGGTTCAATGGTTCAACGTCCTTGGTTCATTGGCACACATGGCTTAACACTAAGGCAGACGCTTCAAGGAGGAAATTGGGTGAGGTTCAAGTTAATCAAAGCTAGGCACATTTCAAGGCCAAAATCCCATGGATTGATATAAAAAATCCCATGGCTTAATACAAAGGCAAAGACATAAGGTAGTTTGCAAAGGACACGAGAAGGCCCGTCAACAGTCAAATAGCCAGCATGGACCTGACTAGCAGGCAGAGGAGCAGGCCGCATAAAAGTTTAGGAAAAGAAGCCAACAAGCCCGATGACATATTTGAGGCCGTCAAATTTAATGAAATAGAATAGCTATTGGGTTTTCAAACATTGAAAAAGGGAAAAGGGCCTGAATGTAGTGACCTGCCAAGGAGTTCACCTAAAGGGCCAAGCGGCTAGAAAAGACAAGGATGCAGAAGAAGACAAAACAAAGTGACAAATAAGGAGATGACATGGTGCAGAAGTGATAAGGTAGTCCAAATGTCAAAGTGCAGGTGATTTATTGCATGTTAATTCCAAATGGTGCAAACAACATATAGCAGGGCCCATGCATTTAAAAAAAGGGGACAAATTTTCATCTATTGGCAGAAAAGATGCACGACCCATGCTTCTACATTAAAGCTCAAATGCCAAAGTCAAATTTGGTGATTATACAGCATGGTTCTAGTAGGATTATTCTAGGATGATGAAAACACAACAGTGTTTCCTCTTTCCAATGGGCGCGACAAGCCAACTTGTCAAAAAAGCACCAAGTTTCTTTCTCTTTTCTTCTATATATTGTAACTTCTCATTTTTTAGAAGAATGGGTTCTTCCACTTTTGCAAAGGCACAACCCTGGCAAAATTTCACCTGAATCAAATAAAATGCATTTTTTTACCTCCATTTGGATAGATGTTTCAGAGTATGTATTGAATGTTTGTCTGTGTCCAGTCATCATTTCTTGATGCTCTCACAGGTTTAAAACCAGTAGACCTATTATCTACAAGGCACCATTTCTATCGCTAAAAGGAGAAGAGCAAACATTTTAGAAGACCGGAATAGAGGAAGTTACTATAGTGTGCATTTCACAGTGCCTCAATAATTTTCTATCTTTTATGTTTTCATGTAAGCCTCCCTGCCTGTTTCTAGTAGCCTGGTCCTTCTGCCAAATGTGTAGTGTATGTCTGTATTTGTCTAGTTTTGAGAGTGGATGTGTGAAGGTCAAACCTTGTTTTTTTGGTGCATCACCTCTTTTAGAGTAGGCTTGTTTTTTCCTGCATTCTCTTTCTCCCTTTTCATCCCCCCCTTTTTTTTTATATATGTATGTATGTTAGCACTTGCTGGAAAAAACATGATGCATCAAAGGGAGCTAGCCCTTATCTAGAGACTCTCTCCTCCAGCTTCACCAGTCCCACAAGAGAGAGGAGAGTTTCCATGTTGTGAGGAGAAGGTAGGAGCTAGGCCTCCTTACCCCGAGTGCAATCTCTAGCATCAACAATTCTGGCACGCCCAGTGGGACCAACTGGGATAGGTTTTGTCCAAAGAGTTGAAGAATTTTTGGTGTGTTCTTCAACTGACCCACCTTTAGAGGCTTTGCATCAAACACCAATGGTGACTCCAAGTTGAATCTACTGGTTAAGCAGCCTGGTGCCATAAAAAATCTACTTTCTTTATGTATAATCCATTCACACAAAATCATGGGCCTTATATTCCTTCATATTACCATGATCAGACTCAGCCTCTTTATGGCGTCCCCTCAAGTAGCTCTCCTAGTTGCCCTACAACGATAAGGGAAATGAGGCTGGAGTTTGAGAGGTAGATAATGGAGATCAACAGAGAGGAGGAGCAGTACAGATATCAATAGGAGCTGATGTATAAGGAGTGTTTATTTAGGCAAGCATAGGCTTCACAATCCATGGAGGAGGAAAAAAATGGAGAAATCCATTTGTCCAAGGTAGTCAGCCTTGTGCACCCACTCATATTCCAAAAAAAGCCCCCTCTTTTACACCAAATCCTTTCTATCACATAGTGCTTGCTCACTCTAGCTCACCAAATACATCTGCTCTCAATCCTGTGCACCTAGCTTTCCAATATCAAAAGGCATCAGAGCAAATCCCATGGAGATTAATCTTCCCAATCCTTTATATTGTGAATCTTCCATTGGGGGGAGTACCACCAACTGGCATGTCCCTCTTCTCAAGACTCTTCCAGTGCATCAACAGTCTCTTCCTTGCATCCCTCAACTTCCCCAAGTCTTTTAGCATGACGTGTAGATTCCAAGTTGGAGGAAGGAATGCCAGGAACTAGCTTAGAGATTTGAAGAGGATAATACAGGTGATCTCCAAGAAAGGCTCTTCCAAGAGGATATAGCTATAAGAATTACAAATTTGGAATCCAAATAAAGATTCCTTAGTGAATGTGTGGTGGACCTGTCTGAACCCAGCCCGTCCACACACCTCCAAGAGACATATCAGGCCATACCTGATATTGATGAAGTGCTAAACATGTGGAAGGAGGAGAATCATTTGATTCTAGCTCAAGGACTGCCTCCTCTTCCACATGCTTTCTCCACTTCACCCCTTCTCGAAGAGGAACCTGTTCTGTAAGAGGCAAGTGAGGAGCAAAATATCCAATTTGCAAGTCTTCAAGAGGCTGTTACAAGCAAAGATGAAGAAGAAATCATCATTGATGCTCCTTGTAAAGCCACCATCAGTAGTAGAGAAGATGTAGGTATTACACATATGCAGATGTTCCAACAATATGAGGAGGAAAAAATGCATGGTGAGCTCTCTTCCCTTCTATTTGATGAACTTCCTTGTTGTTTTGATGATGAGGACGACTACGCTGAGGAGCCTGAGTTGGAAGAGGATTAGGAGGATACTTTTGAACATTTAGAGGTCTTGATATTTAAGGAGGAAAAGGAGAGGTTTGTCTTCCTTGAGGAAGGCCTTGAAAGAGCAGAGGATGAGTCTAACAGAGCCTATAATGAAGTAGAAGGAAACGGGTCAGACCATGACACACTGCAAGGGAGCAATACATGTTAAAGGGCTAATGGTGATAAGCCAACAGCCACTGATTTCTTGGTGAAGAGCACCAATTTGAAGGACCAACATTTAATAGGCTTCCATGGACAAGCAGAATACATATATATTGGAGGCATGTTTGAATCTGATCCACTCGACTTCCAGCCAATGTAGGTGACAGGCAAGAAGAGCAAGTCACCAACTCTCTTCTTCATTCAGCTACTTGCCTCCCACCATAAGTCTTCTTACCAGGAAGGGGACTTAATAAATTTTCCTTTCGATCTAAGAGGGAGGTGAACATCCCTGGTTAGCTGTATATAATAGTTTGCTTTCAGTTGTTTTTCCCCTATTTTCCCTAAGTGCAATTGCACAGGTAGTGTTTTTTAGCTTTGTGTGTTTCCCTTTGCACATGGGGTAAAAGGCTTCATGTTTGATTCTTGAATATTTTGGGCTTTTGATAACTCTTTCATAGCTGCATCAAACTTCACACCCAATGGATTTTAAGGCAACTGGTTCTAAGCATAGCATGCATGCTTCCCCTGTGAGTCACCAAATTGTTGACCCATTTTGCCTGTAGGAAAAATCTTGGTCACCTTCTTCACCTTTTATTCAAATGCCAATCATTTTTGGGTTTAGCGAGTTTAGAGAGTTCATTTCATGCCCAGGTTCAATGGTTTAATGTCCTTGGTTCATTGGCACACACGGCTTAACACTAAGGCAGGCGCTTCGAGGAGGAAATTGGGTGAGGTTTAAGTTAATCAAAGCCAGGCACATTTCAAGGCTAAAAGCCCGTGGCTTGATACAAAAAAGCCTATGGCTTAATACAAAGGCAAAGACATAAGGCAGTTCGTGAAGGACACGAGAAGGCCCGTCAGTAGTCAAATAGCCAGCATGGACCCGACTAGCAGGCAGAGGAGCAGGCCGCATAAAATTTTAGGAAAAGAAGCCAGTAGGCCTGATGATGTCTCTGAGGCCATCAAATTTAATGAAATAGAATAGCCATTAGGTTTTCAAACATTGAAAAATGGAAAAGGGCTTGAATGTAGCGACCCGCTAAGGAGTTCGCCTAAAGGGCCAAGCGGCCAGAAAAGACAAGGATGCAAAAGAAGACAAAACAAAGTGACAGACAAGGAGATGACATGGTGCAGAAGTGACAAGGCAGTCCAAATGGAAAAGTGTAGGTGATTTGTTGCCTATTAATTCCAAATGGTGAAAAAAACATACAATAGGGACTGTGCATTTAAAAAATGGGGACAAATTTTCATCTGTTGGCAGAAAAGAGGTGCGACCCATGCTTCTAAATTAAAGCTCAAATGCCAAAGTCAAATTTGGTGATTATACAACATGGTTCCAGTAGGCTTCTTCTAGGATGATGACAACACAATAGTGTTTCCTCTTTCCAATGGGCACTATAGGCCAACTTGTCAAAAAAGTGCCAAGTTTCTTTCTCTTTTCTTCTATATATTGTAACTTCTCATTTTTGAGAAGAATGGGTTCTTCCACTTTTACAAAGGTGCAGCCCTGGCAAAATTTCACCTGAATCAAATAAAATGTAGTTTTTTACCTCCATTTGGATAGATGTTTCAGAGTATGCATTGAATGTTTGTCTGTGTCCAGTCATCATTCTTGATGCTCTCACAGGTTTAACACCAGCAGACCTATTATCTACAAGGCACCATTTATGTCACTGAAAGGATAAGAGTGGACATTTTAGAAGACCAAAATAGAGGAAGTTACTATAGCATGCATTTCATAGTGCCTCAGTAATTTTCTATCTTTTGTGTTTTCATGTAAGCCTCCCTACTAGTTTCCAGCAGCCTGGTCCTTCTGCCAAATGTGTAGTGTATGTCTATATTTGTCTGGTTCTGAGAGTGGATGTGTGAAGGTCAACCCTTGTTTTTTTGGTGCATCACCTCTTTTAGAGTAGGCTTGTTTTTTCCTGCATTCTCTTTCTCCCTTTTCATCCCCCCCTTTATATATGTGTGTGTGTGTGTGTGTGTGTGTGTGTGTGTGTGTGTGTGTGTGTGTGTGTGTGTGTGTGTGTGTGTTAGCACTTGCTATAAAAAACACGATGCATCAAAGGGAGCTAGCCCTTATCTAGAGACTCTCTCCTCTAGCTTCGCCGGTCCCACAGGTGAGAGGAGAGTTTCCATGTTGCGAGGAGAAGGCAGGAGCTAGGCCTTCTTGCCCCGGGTGTAATCTCCAGCATCAACAGTTATCACATGGAGTAATAAAATGTTCCAAGACAAACATAAGCTACTAAAGATAGCTATGGACATGATTACAACTTTCATTCTAAATAATATCCAATGTGAAATGGATTAATAAAAGATTGTAATGCAGATCTTTGACACACAAAATGAAAACACATGCTAAGTATGCAATATATATGAATATACAAGAAAATAACTTTGGATAAGCAAATGTTGTGTTATATGTAGGGTAAAATAGGGTATGACAAGAGTATCAATTAATGGAAATTAAAGTAGAGGGTTAATAGATGAGCACAATAAAAATAAACTAGATTACTATGTCATATTTTACCAACAAATATACTATATATTTGAAACAAATTAAACTAAAATCATGTATGAATGATACCCTTAAAGAACCCATTCTAATTTAATCCACAAGCCTGAGACTACCCTTAAAAAGGATATCAATACCCTATTCATAAATCTCAAAGCAGAAAGGATTTTACAATCTAGATATACACTCTAAATGACTACCATAAAGATGAATACATCAGATCACCAATCTACTAAACAATTAAAGTAGAGTACTTTTCTTTAGTAATGGAAAGAGAATGGGAACCATGAACATATTTCATTTATCAATTGAATGTGAAATGAATATAATGTGTTATAAACAACATAACATTCTAATAATGTAAAACCCAATTCTATGACAAGGGAAACATATATTATGCTCTCAAATCTTGCCAATGATTTTATAGACAAAATCAATTTGGAACCAAAAGGATCACATAGAGAATTATTCAAGGCTATAACTCTTTACTCAAAAATTTAACTAACCATTATAATGGGATATACCCCTTTTACTTATATAGTTGAGTTAAGCCTATCATATTCCTAAAGATGCTCCAATTGTAATATTCTTCCATGGGCCTAGAGTCTATTAGACCTTGTAACAAACATGATTCCTTTGACTATACACATGACACTATGATGATGGTAAGATTGATCCTCCACCTCACTAGAATATATTTAGTTATTCACATGGAGGATGATCTTGCAAGGGACAAAACAAATATTTGTCCTCTTTCATAATAAATAAAAACATTCCTTTCCCATGCACATTATTACATAAAAAATACCTTGAAAGGGACATGAAACTATTGGGAAAATACAATGGTTTCCCAGTGAGAAATGAGAAAATCAATAGGGAGAGAAGAGAAAAGAGAAGTGGCACTAGCTTGGAAGAAATTGAAATATCCTATTAGGTCTTGGAGTCGATCTAAATAATAGAATCCTTCACCAACCTATTCTTGTACCTATTATATTCCTCAAGCATGGGGGTGAGATTCCCTTGGTCTGGGCCTACTTGATATTTGAATTTGACTCTATACTCCTCAAGTTAGGTGGAAATCCTCTAAAGTATGGTTAGATTTTGTCCAATGAGTTATTTAAGATGGTCACAAGATTTCTCAAGTGACACCAATGAGGTTCTTCAAAGTAATACACACTACATCCTCCCCTAAATAATTTTCATCATCAAGGATTACCATCTTTCTTATCATAGCATCTATCACATTTGTTACAATCTTGAGAGATTGCTCTTCTCATTTTAAATCAAAGATTTCATATTTGAGTATCATCAGATGATGCTTGATTACCAGTTGATATTCCTTGGGCCTTTTATGATCATTTGGGGTAATTATCTTATCTATAATCCATCTTCCACTGAGATTCTTCCCACTTTTTAGTATCTACCTCATAGGAAAACATATGGGCATCACACTCCCTTTTATTGTCCAATATGTTTATCAACAATTTAAATGTTAAGAGGATTATTTATTTTGCCCTAGTTCCCAATTCTTGTTGTCATTCTTTTATTGCTCATCCTCTAATTTTCAAATCATTGATCTAGCTAGAGTCAAATGATGCAAATGCAAGATGGATAGGACCTAGAGCTATGTTGGAAGTTGGATTCACTACCTTAGGCTCACTCATTAACTTTTTTAAGTATTGGATCATATCCAGGTTTTCTACCTTCAATTCCTCCATGGTGGCTTTGTCTTTATCCATTCTACAAGGCAACATGTTAGCCAAAACTTGTGAGCTATGTTTCATCTCATTCCTTGATGGCTCCCCTAATCTATATCTATATACAATGTAGCTCTCAAGGGGAACATCCTTATTCAATGTACCAAGTGGAAGGATGGCTATTTCCACATTCATTTCTCCTACATCAGTGAAGGTGGTCCTAGAATGTGTTCTATCCATTTTAAGGGGCTTGGCCTTATATGGCTGAGTGATCTTCATTATGCTAATCTCCCCAATCTTTCTCATAATGTCCCTTTTATCTTTGACTTGCTATTCAACCTAGAGAAATGTCCTAGTCTAGAATCTCATTACCATGGTGGACATAAATATTGGCCTCAAGATAGTATAAGGTGGTGTCATTGGATTAATTGATGTAGTGAGTGTCATAGGAATGGGATGTGGGCTCAAAAAATTTCTCAATGTATTTGTCACTCTCTTAATCCTCACCACCTTTGTCTATTCCATGCTCCCTCTCTAGGTTTGGCTCTATTTGTTCTAAAAATTTAAACTTCAACCTAAGCTGATGAGACCCCATGAGAATTTTTTTAATCAAACTCCCCTATTTAGTTGATTGGCTATAAGGCTATGTAGCTAATTCACCTTCTTTATTTTTTAGAGCCTCAATATTGGATGAGTCTATGGTGATATCCTTGATACCTTTAGGAAACTCTTCACCAATCATGGCCTTAGGACCTTTAATTTGGGTTGGGTCATGAATTTTTATGTGAGGAAGGAGACTTCATGGTACTTCAATTAAGGCAACACTTCTAGAAGTACCTTCCTCGACATCTTTATTAAAGTATTAGGCTCCTTATTTATTTATATATGGGTGTGGTTCCCATTTATAGGATTGTTCCCCCACCTTAATCTACACTTGAACCCAAGACCTATTTTATCATGTGGAGACCTTTGAACACTCAAAATATCACTAAGAACTTCAGTACTCTTTTCAAATATTTGATTTGTCTTCAATTTTACTATTTCCTATTCAAATTTTACCTTTAAGGACTTCATTTCTATTCCAAACTTGATGCATTCTTCCTCCTTGGTCTTAATATTTGTAGTGATAATTTTAATTTGAGTTTCCAACTATTTCATTATCTCCTCATGTTTATTGGTGTTGATGGTTAGTCTCTCCTTAAATAGATTGATTTGATACTCATAAATATTAACCAATGATCTTAGTTTTTTATTCTTCCTTATTTTTAACTTCAACTCATCTACATCACTCACTAATTTTCCCTCAAGGTTCACTTCAGCTTCTTCTTCATCTGATTCTTCATCATCCATAAGGCCTTTCCCTTTTGAGAAACACTTATTGTTTATTTTTATATCCATGAATAAGGTTTCATTATTATCATGATTATTATAGTCATAATCACTGTCAAATGTACTAATGTCACTTACATTAGATTATCTACTCTCTTCTTTGGTATAGAAACTACTCTTGTACTTTAATGACCCTTTCTTGTCTTCATTCTTTCTAAAACCCTTTTTGCTCTTATCAGGATTATAGGTCTTCTTATCATCATCATGATGTTAATCATGTTATTTATCATGCTTAGTCTTATCCTTGTTAGGACATTTAGAGGCCAAAGTGGCCAATCTTACTACAATTAAATCATTTTAATGGTAATTTACCCTTATATTTATCTGAACACCTCCCTATTTTTTTGAAAAACATGGCTTCTATCTTGTCATCAAATGTATATGTCATCATACTTGGATTTCTTACTTTTTAACTTCTCAAATTTGAATGCAACTTCCTTCTTGGAGGGTCTTCCATCACTTTTTCTCATTTCATAGGCAGTTAAGATGCCATGAAGCTCATCCATTTATAGTGTGTTAAGGTCTTTGATCTTCTCTACTATAGACAATTTTAAATCAAAATTAAAATTAAAGGATATTAAGATGTCTTGTACTATTTTTATTATTATTACTTCTCTCCTAGACCTCTGATTACATTTACCACTTCATCTACTCTTAATAGATAAGATGCAATGTTTTCATCCTCCTTAATTCTCAGGGTTTCAAACTACCTTTGGTGAGTCAATAACTTTTCCAAATTAACTTTAGTGTCTCCTTCATCAATGGTCTACAAATTTTCCCAAATCCCTTTGGTTGTATCAAAATTCATGACCTTAACAAATTTTGCTTCTGAAAGACCACACAAAATGACATTCATTGCCTTAGAGTTGTTCTCACTTGCCTTCTTGCTTACTACATCAGTTGGTGATGTAAAAGGTAGATTAAATCCATCAAAAATATATTGACATATGTTAAAATATAAGTACATTAGATAAGTATTCATTATGATGTTATAGAATTTGTAATTAATCTCATTAAAGAGATGATCCTTATTGGTTGAGAAACCTCTTTGTACTTGTTAACTAGACATGCTTGTGCTTTAAGGATATCCTTCAAGCTATTAGGCATAATTAAAAGGACCAATATATAACACTAATTATTGGAATAAAATTATTGGTAGGGGGTAAATTAGTCTTCAAAAACTTTCAATCAATTACATCCACTCATCTATGAACTATGAAAGCACCATAATGATCAAGTAATGTATTAAGAATCAATCACATGAGCATGAAACAAGATAACACATCACGTATGTGGGAAACCCTCACGGGAAATAAATCCCACTAAAATAAATATTTAAAAAACTATTATATAATATAAGTATCAAATATAGTTGAGCATAAACCCAACATAGAGCACCAACCCCAAATATATCAAGCACCCACTTGACTTTAGCAAACACCCACTTGCTAAGAGGCTACAACTCCCATGACTAAGAAAAAAATTATTAAAAGGAAAATTGCACAAGAACCAAAATATAATGAATATCCAAATCCATCTTGAATAAGGACTAACTTATCCAAGACTAATAAGACGAGCTCCAACCTGCAAGGAAGCCTCAACTCCCTTAGGCACTAACTTAATCAATCAACCTTCATTCTTCCACTAAAATATATATCAACTTTAATACATAAATAACAGATGTTTTATGAAACTATGATAGCCTCTTAATAGTAAATTTTCACTCCTTCAACTCTACTTCACTTGATCTCTCTCAAAATTGCCTTTAGGGTTCTTCGATCAACTAACCCTCATCAAGACTGAATAAGTCATATAACCTTGATATTTAACTATATAAAAGTTGTATAATCATCATTAAATGATTATATTATCTATATATATTTTTTTTAAACATGTCACCCAACCTCATTAGGCTCATTTATTTATCAATCCATTCACTTACTCTAAACTTATTCAAATAGGCCTAAAATGCCTTGTATATATACTCATCTCTTATGCATATACCACTTGGTCAGACACAAACCCTTAACTCATTAGTTTATCCATATAATATATCTTATTAAATATCATAAGCATTATTCAAATGAACTTTTATTTCCTTTTGTTATGTCATAACTCTTTTATACCTCATTTCACTTTTAGGTCTTATGTAGACCTAATTGCATTAGGTCTATCTTCTTAGCATCAAATATTGATCCTCTTGAGCCTAGATGGATTTATAAAAAAATTTAAATCCATTAAATAAATTATAATAATACCTATAATAACATCATCCATTCTTGGTTAGACTTGTATCTTTTATTTATACCATGAAACCTCTTTTAGGACAAACTATCCTATTAGGCTTGTGTACACCAAAAGTTTGCCTTTCACTACTGAAGCCCAAAAACACTTAAATCACTCAAATATGATAAAAAAAAAGTACACACACACACACAAACACATTTAAAATTACCTTATTTTCATTACCAAATGCATTATACACTTTCAATTTGATCTTAAGGCTTCAAGATCATCTATGCAACTTACTCACTCAGAACTGCCAATTTTCCTCAAAGAGCAGTCATGGTGACTTGGAACTCCAACACCTGTGTAGACAATTTAAAAGACTCATGATGCATTAAAAATATTATATTACATATTTATAACATATAAAAATATAAAAATCATATTGTCTAATAGAAAAATATTGGTCTTTCAGACCTAGCTCATGACCTTATATCTCACAGGCCAAACTAAACTAGCCAGGTCATTTTGTGAACAAATTTTCACCATATTCAATGACATAAAAAAAATTATTTAAATAATATAAATGAATTAAAATTCCTTAAAAAAACTTCATACACTTTTTTTCACAATTCTATTATGAAAATGCACTCCAATTCATCTTCTCGCTACTACCTAGGTTTTACACTATTTACACCATTAGGTCTATTTTTGACTGGCTAACTTGAAAGACCAATTTAGCATATTTTATGGGTGTAACATATCCATAAAAATTAATTGGAATAAATTATTATTTTCCATCTCCTTAATCCATCTATTTTCTTTCTTTTGCTAATGTAACTTTTGAGAGCTACAATAACTTCTTGACAAATAATCTTGTATCTATGCATTTTCTCTCTCATCTGAGTAACCACCACCACTTGGAGGTACCTGGGAGAGTTGAATACATGATTTAATATTTTATATTGTAATTTTATACCATTATAAATTATTTTGAGAAACATCTTGTACATCAGATCCTTATTAGGGTTATAGGGAGGTTTAACATAGGTTTTAGTGTTAATGATTTTTCATAAAGGATTGCCCCTTAAATCCAAAAAAATGAATTTAAATATTATCTAGGACCCTCACCCATATATCCTTAATATCCTAGGTTTCCATGCAAACGTTACACATTCTAACAAACACCTGAAGTCCTTCTCGAGTTTACATACCTTCATTTTGTGCACTTGAGAGACCTTAAAACTACTTTCCATGCCTTTTACTACAAAATACGACCTCATAATTCATGAAAATTCCTAAAAAAAATTTAAATACATATATATATTATCTCCTTCACATATTCACCTTGAAATTTGATCCTCACGCCTCATTAAGCTATGCAAGGTTTAAGAATGGTCTAGGTACAGACCAAGACTGAAGGACCTATCTTCAAATACTCACTTTAAAACACTTAAGAGTGTATCGAAACCTCATTATAATCCTAATATAACCTTCAAAATCTCTCACTTTACTAAGTTCACTCACCTCATCATGTCACTATTTCATACCTTCACCATGCCATGACTGGGTTCAAGCTTCTAATGTACTTGACACCTTGACCAATTCCTTCCATGTCATGACCTCAAAAAAAAATCAAAAAATTAGACATAAGATGTCACAACATACTCATATCACTACACCAATATATTTTTTATGAAAACAATCTTCCACATCCTCATACAATCCTAAAACCACATGACTAAGCATCATATGACTTGACATCTCTCTTTCATGCACTTGAACACCTTTGAAATTATTGTTGACATCAACCTTGGATTTTATACAACCATAATACATTATTTACATTCAAATTATCATGACCACACTCTTATTTATGCATATTTTATCATCACACATTTCCAACTAGGCTTAATCACATTTGACATCATCATGTTGCCAACTAAAAACATACTCTCAACAGGTTACTCATATCCAAAATACTAATTTTCTGATTAACACTATCTTTATGCCAATACCATGCTCAAATACTTGAACAAATATACCTTTGACATCAATGACCATTATGAATTTATATGATGCACCCTTTTGACATCAATGATAATAACATGCTAATAGGTAACCCACTTCATACCAAGCAACTTGATAGATGATGCACCTATAATTGTGAAGAGATTCATGAATGATGTCTATGGATTTATAGAGAAGATCATTTTAGATCGAGATCCATGGATGACTTCTATATTTCAATTGACTCTGAATTTTGCTCTAAGTACATAGTTAAATTTTAACACTTATCACCCAAAAAATGATGGATAGATAAAGTGGG
Source organism: Torreya grandis (assembly GCA_037957365.1). Classification (NCBI taxonomy): domain Eukaryota; kingdom Viridiplantae; phylum Streptophyta; class Pinopsida; order Cupressales; family Taxaceae; genus Torreya; species Torreya grandis. The sequence continues at coordinate 314,635 of JARHVA010002266.1, forward strand.
TTAAACATATTTTAGAATATATCCTTAGTATGTATTGCATGGATCATAAATAAAAGTGGGAAGAGTACCTTCTATTGGTTAAATTTACTTAAAATAACTCATACCAATTAACATTGAAGATGGATCTATTTGAGTCATTATATTGAAGGAGATGTAGAACACCAATCAATTAGGACATGTTAGAAGATAAGGTAGTATTTGGACCTAAGATGCTTTTAGAAATGGAAGATCAAGTCAAGACAATCAGGGAAAGGTTGGTCAAGGACAACGATAGTGATGATGATATGAAGAGAATAATAAGGTAATTTTATGTAAGTGATAAAGAGTTTCTATAGGTTAAGCCTAAAAAAATATTAATTAAATTCAAGAATTTAGAGAAACTTTCACAAATATATGTGGGACCCTTTGAGGTGTTGGATGTGGTCAATCCTATAGTGTATAGGCTTGAATTTCCACCATCTCTATATCTTCTACATAATGACTTCCATGTGTCTTATCTTAAGAAGTATGTTGTTGATACTTCACACATGTTGGATTGGAATGTTTTATAGGTTTTAGATCTTAGTTTGGTCATGGTAGAACCAATTGGAATAATTGACACTATCAAACTTAGTTTGCATAATAGAGAAGTGTCACAGTGCAAGGTCTATTGGGACTAATATTATGAAGATAATGCCACTTGAGAGGACTATGCTGAGTTTTATAGGCTATTTCCACATTTTTCATTTATTTACTACTAAATATTATATTTTTTTATGTTTAATAATGTTTTAAATTCAAAACTTGTCTTTGAATAAGTGTTATCAGGATAAAGACCAAATTTAAGGGGAAGGATGTCACAACCTAATTTATGTTTAAGATGAATAACCTATTTTATATATGGATTAGTATGGTTGTTAGTTGATTAACTACTATTTAATTAATATTTATGTCATATGTTGATTATGGGATAGTTATATGTTGCTTAATTTACATGATTAATTTTCTATGAGATAGTTGCAATTTTATATTATGTACATTATGATCATGTTGTTTAGTTTATACAATAATATTTTATGGATTTCATAATGTAAAAATATAACTACCTTCATTATTGTGAGGTGGATGTAGGATAGATCCATTCCTTAGAGTGTGATGGAGGGAGGGAATCATCATAGAGGATGGTGTAGATGGAGGCATTGAGGGACAATAGATAGAAAAACTAGAAACCCATGCACACACCATAGTATAATAACATGTTTTGTGATTATTGTTTGAGTTAGATAACTATTGTATGTGTTGATTTCTACTATTTATGTTTGATGTGATCTTGTTGTTATTATATGATCATGTTGTTTCAATGCATAATTTTAATAATTAGTTGTGTATTATATTAATAATTGTGGATGTTATTGCTTAGTTATTTTAATGAATCTATACCTATCTTATTGTGACTTACTATTGTATTGTATATAGCCAACTGTTTGTATTAACAATGCTTTATTTGGATTCTTTATTGTAATAATAGATGCATTCTATTACTTAGCTTAGTTAGTTTGTTAAGTGACTATTTATGTTATAAGGTTATTATTATCATTTATAATAGTTTCATAAACCTATAATGAGATGTTAATAAGTTATAGTTCTTTGTTAGGCATTAACGAATGACTTTAGTTGGCATTGTTAAATGAGATTGATGTTATTGACTTATGATTGATATAAAGCCTTAGTGTTTAAGTAATAAACATAATGTTATGCAAAGTGTTATAGATAATTTCATTGTTTAAAAATTATATAGACATCATTATGTTTGATGAATCTTGGCTAAAGTATATGGTTATTTGTTTAACCTAGGAAGTTAACTTCTAATTTGAAGTTCAAATGCATTGATAAGTTTCATTATGTTGTGTAGACTTGTTTAGTCAACATTACATGGAACAAAAATATTTGAAATCAATTTACATGAGAACTACTAGAATTTAATGTTAGTATTAGTAAATTCAAACTACATGCATAAAATTATTATTATACTAATCACTCAAACTTTTGAGATGATTAGGGTTTCTAATCTATTGTTGAATTGAGTTAAACAATCATTTTGAACACAACCATTATGTAAGTTTGAAAGGTTAATTGCATGATAAAATGGTGGTAGATTGTAGCTTTGTTGAGTTCTATTTAGTTATTCTCTTCATTCATTATTTTAATCATTATTTGTCTACTAAGTAAAGGGGAGAAATTGGTGGCAAGTAAAGGGATGGATAAGAATAAAAGAGAAGGGAAGGAGGCCTATAAGGACACAATGTACATGGGAGTAATAGGTATAAGTATAATAAAGGGTATTCAAGGTAATAAGTAAAGACAAATTTGAATTCTTTGGCATTATAATCATACTTACAGGTTGATGATGTACTTTAAATTATTATGTTATAGTTTGATGGATTTTTGGAAAAGAAATGAAAAAAGGGTCAATTGTTTTTAATTATTTTTGAAATTATCAAAAACATTAAGTGTTGAATGTAGGGCCCTATGGATGACTTAGCCATCCATAAAACCCTACATCCAATCGAGAGTAACCCTAGGTGGAATGTTTAGAGTTATATGATTTTCACTCTGTTTATATTAGCACTATGATATATCTACCTTAATTCTTGTTTTAATTTATAAACCCTACAAATTTAAGGTATGGTTGTTTTTTTAAAGGGGTATTTATGAATATATTGGGTAGGGTCTTGAACTCTATTTTATATGTCAAACTAGTTAGATGATATAATCATTAATGCTCGAACATAGAGAAAATTATGTATTGGTTATGAGGGATTTGACTATGTATATATCAAAATTCAAATTTGACAATGTAATTAATTATATATACATAAATATATATATGTAATACTTGGGATTTAATGCTCGATGATGATGATGATGTGTGTGTAGATATATATTCTAAGGTTTGAGATTTTTGAATGAAATCTATGTGTACTCATTTTATAACTTATTTAATGTGTGTGTGTGTAGGCATGTGTGTGTGTGTGTGTGTGTGTGTGTGTGTGTGTGTATTCAAAGGTTAAGGATTTTGAAAAAAAATCTATGTTTTAGTTTAAATAGATTTATGAATTATGGGTATGGGATATATACTCATTTTTTATTATTAAATTATGTAGCACACATTATTTGATATATATAGAATTAGGGTTAATTTTGGCTAAGCCATAAACATATAAAGCCTTAGAACTAGGTAATGATTCCAATAGTAGATAAATAGTTAGGTAGAAATATCAACAATTGTCTGTTATTCATATTTATGCGTAGATTTATATATAAAAAGAAAATATTTATTTGGTTGAGTTTATATTATATGTATGTGTATTTTTTAGTATAGTTACTTGAATGAGGCAATTATAAGTCTTAGATAGAGGATTAAATTCAAAATATTCATAGGCATATATGGATTGCTTAGTATTTATCTAATTTGACTTGGATAGTATATTAAATAAGGCTAAGCTATATGATTATCAATTGAACCTATTACATAATATGTTATGGACTATGAAAATGATAAGTTTGAGTTATATTATCATTAAATTCTCAATGTTTGGACATAATCAACTTAGTATAGAATCATTGATCGTTTTATATGCAAGTAATTTGAAAGTACTATGAATTGAGTGATTTGAGTATTTTAAAATAATGGAATTGGTAAATCATTATTTGGCTATGTTTGAATTGTTAATCACATATATTATGTGCATTTTTAGTCAAAATAGTTAAATTGGGAATTATTTGGTATATTAAAGGTATTGAGACAATTTATTGTAGCCTAAATGTATACCGAAAGTATATGAGATACTCTAAGATCATGAACAATGGATTGCACACTTAGATTATAATGTATACATTCTCAGATTATGTCTGTATAAAAATTTATAGTTTACCTAAGAGTTTTAAATTAGTACATATATTCATGGTATAAACATATGATTTGGTGACATTTTTATAAATTGAATAATGGTTATACCATATATAAATGTATGCAACTTCTTGTATGATGGTCAACATTATTATACAATAGGGTAAAATGGGTGATTTTTTATTATTTAATATTTAGATGAAGCATTAAAATAAGTATTTAATTATTTAAATATAGATCTTATTAAGTTGTTTTATGACTAGATTTTATTATATTTGTGGAATATAAAAAATAAATAAGTTGTGATTAATTTTTTATTTCATGATTATGTGAGGTAGATTTTTATGATATCCATGTGGTAGGCATGTTATGACCCAAGAGAAGTGTATTCAATTGAGGTAGAGTTTAGTGGAGGGTGGAAGGAGTAGAAGACCTTTAATAGTTTGAAATTTAAATCTTAGTAGGGAAAAATGGATATAAGATAGGGAAAAAGGAGAAGAAGACCTTCAATAGTTTAAACTTTAAATCTAAGTAGGAATAAATGGATACGTAAGATAGGGTAAAAATAATTATTAAAGAAATATTTTTATATCTAAGCAAGAAAAATGGATATGTAAAATAGGGCAAAAGGAATAGTAGACCTTTAGTAGTTTGAACTTCAAATTTGAGTAGGAAAAATGGATATGTAAGATAGGGTAGGAGTGGAAGACCTTTAGCAGTTTCAACTTCAAACCTAAGTAGGAAAATCAAATAACTTCAAAAATCTTCCACTAGTTTAATATAAGATATTCCAATGGTGTGGACCTTCAAATTCTAGATACTTTTGGACTTAGAGAGAGAAGCTGAGGAAGAAGAAATAATATTTAGAGAGATTTGGTGGAGGAATATTTTGAGAAATGGTAGTCTTCAAGAGAGGCACTTTCTTAAGAAAAAGGAAAAATAAGTGAAGGATAATGGTTGGCCCATAATAGGAAGTACAATGGAAAATGAATAGGACCATCATCTAGCTAAAGAAGTGGTATATAATGTTTGTATACAACCAAATGTATTGGTTTTAGGGATGAAAGGAGATACTAGTAGCTCCCTTGCTAAATAACATGTAGAGAGGCAGATTCCTAAATAGGAAGTTAAAGAGGGAAAGGAGGAGAAAGTCTTGCATCTTGTAGAAATATTTGTGGGGGAAACCCAAAAATTTTCTCTAGTTGAAGGGGTAAAGTTTCTTGAAGGATTAGAAGTAATGGAAGGAACGAAATACCTTCAACAATTTGAATTTCACTTTTCTCCAATTGAAGGGTTGGTAAAGTTTACTAAAGGAGAGGAAGTAATGGAAGAAGCATAAGAACTTTAGAAATATTAATTTCACTTTTCTCTAGTCAAAGGGTTGGTAAAGCTTCCTAAAGGGATGGAAGTAATGGTAACTATGGAATACCTTTAATAATATGAATTTCACTTTTCTCTAGTTGAAGGGTTGGTAAATTTTCCTTAAGGAGCAAAAGTAATAGAAGGAATAGAAGACCTTCATCAATTTAAATTTCACTTTTCTCTTATCAAAGGGTTGGTAAAGTTTCCTGAAGGTGAGGAAGTAATGGTAACTACAGAAGACCTTCAATAATTTAAAATTTGAATTTCAATATGAGTAAGAAAAATAGAAACCCTTTTTAGAATTAGATGGGAGTGGAAGGATGTTTCTTCTAATAGGACATAGGTGAGATGGAAATCAAGGAAAAGTAAAAAATAAAGATGACTTATATCTAGGGGAACTAGAGGTTATACATTCCATTAGAAACATCCCCCATAAGTTTGAGTGGCAGGCTGGGTGGGAGAGATTCATAATGGAAGACCTTTAACATTTTGAATCTAAAATTGAGTGGGAAAATTAAAACACCATGTTAGACATGAATATGAGTGGAAGGAGAGGAAGGAGGATTCTTCCATTAAGACATGGATGAGAAGGAAGGCAAGGACAAGGAGGAAATGAAGATGCCCTAGATCTAGGTAGACTAGGGGTAGTCCATGCCACCACTACTAACCCCTATAATTTTAAATGGAAATATGAGTGGGAGAGATTTAGTGTGAAACACCATCATTTAGAATTTTAATATAAGTGGGAAAACCAAAACACCTATTTTGACATGGATGGGAATGAAAGGAGAGGAAGGAGACTTCTTCCAATAGGACTTGGGAGAGAAGGAAAATAGGGGCAAAGAGGAGATAAAGATGACCCAGATATGGGTGGCCTAGGGGTTGTACATGCCATTAGTGACATCCCTTGTAAGACTAAATGATAAGTTAGTGAGGAAAGAATCAATTTTAAAGACTAGTAGAATGAATTTTCTAGGTGTAATTTGGAAAATAAAAATAGAGTATAAGTTGCTCATAACACCTGTTGGGTTTCTTAAATAGCCCTTGCTTATGTAAGGAGTGAATCTACTTGGGGTTTTTATGAGGAGATATTGGTCCTAGAAAAGTCTTGGGAATGGAAGGAGTGGACGACCTTCAATAGTTTAAATTTTATTTTGAGCCATAAAACTAGAACACCAATAGGTTTTCTTAACAAAATCATGAAGGCTACAGGGCCTGTCACTATAGTGTTTTTAAATGGATTATATCTACTAGTGGGTATTAAAGTTTTGGAATTAAATAATAATGAGGAAGATAGAGGAGTCCTCATAAATATTTATGATGTCTTATCTAAGAATGATGAGCCCTATATGTGGGCTATGGTATTTTTGAGTGATTTTATATAGTCACTTGCTACAAATAGGGTCTATAAAGGATGGGTAAATTTTTTACAAAAGACTAGATCTATAGGGAACTATTTTTAATCTTACTTAGTTTTGATCATGGTGGATAGAGGAAACCAAATCAAAACTTGTCTTACCTAAGCAAATGATAGATGATTCCTCCCTTGCCTCTTTTGGTTTATGGGAATTTCACAAGATTTCAAGAATATTACTCATATTTAGATAGAAAACCTTATTATGCTTCAAACTATGGCTAAAATGTGAAGGATGAGATGATTAGATCCTTGTTGAAAATTAGCTATTAATGGATCATGTGGAAGGAAAATCTTAGTTATTATGTATCAAATGTGTGTAGGTTTTGTAGAAGTCTTGGGTGGTAGAAGATATTCTATCCTTGATGAGTGCCTATTTCTATAATGCAAGTTTTAGGAATGTCCCACTGATGGGATTTATCTTTTTGACTCTCATACTTGGATACAAGATCCAAGATTCTTGATATTCATCATAAGATTTTGTGTAATTAGATATACCAAAGATGAAGCCTCCTCGAGGGTTTTGGTTTTAATTAGATATTTTTGTACTCCTAATGCATGCAGGGAATGCAAAAGAAGGGAAAAAATATGTTGAAGATCAAAGCTACAAAGATCCCTATTCAGTTTCATTTGGTTTAGTTTGGGGTAGTTATAGGAATCCCAACCAAATCTAGTCCTATTATAGTGGATGATAGAGGAATCCACGCTGTTAGTTTTAAGGGGAGGAAAATCACACTTACTACTATGTCTTAGCTATGTGAAAGTTGTGCAAAAGACCCATGTGGCAGAAGACCTTCTATTCCTAAGGGATCCTTGTTTTGTAGAGTAAGTCTTAGAAAAGTCCTATTGAAGGGTGTCATCCCTTTGAATCTCATTAATTTGAAACATATTTGACTGTATTGAGGTTGTGGTAACCTTTAAAACCCTTGTGTTATGGTTTTAGGAGCCTTAAAACCCCCTTGCTGTCTAATTTACCAAGGTCATGAGATTCTCAAAACCTCTCTTTATTGCACTTGGGTTGGTGGGGAATACTTAAGTCCCTTTTGTTGTGCTCTATAATGCTTAGTTATGGGTCCATTATGTAAAACCCTCCCCCTAGATGTGGGTCTAGTTATGAAAACCCTCACTTATTTAGTTCATAGCTCCAAATTCAAAAGTGTTTACCTCATCAAATAAAAAATGTTTTGTTTCATGGATGAGATAACATTTCAAGTTACTATGTGATATTGAATAACTTATATTCTAGATATAGTTCTCACCTGGATGGTAAATTTATAGTAAAGGCTATTTATGATTCTATTTATTATTCTATAATAAACTATATGATATTAGATTCATTGGATTACATTTGATGGACCAAATGTATGCATTTGATATTTTTGTACTTAGCATATTTATATTTTCTAATAGGATTTTTTTTGATTGAATATATTGGTTTTTATATTATTATATAATTTAACCAAATCTCACATTTATGACACTAAATAAGTATTGGATGGATTCTACTTCTTAATTAGTGCCATCAATGCAAGATGAGGTGTAATCCAATTGAGTGGTGTGTATGAAATTAACTGATCCTAGAGATCATTAACTATTTTAAAACTTTGGCCAAAATAATGTTTATAGTTAAACATTATCATTTTATGTGTTGATATAGTTTTCATATTTGTGTGATATCATGTTAGAATAGATTTCTTTATGGTACACATCATGTATTAAATATATTATAGCACATGAATTCTAGTTTGTCACTCTAGATTATTTCACCATCATTATCTACCCATACAAGAAGGGAGGGCCATTACCTTGTTTAGAGATAGTGTAACAGAACAATGGTCTATGGTTGGTGTGTAAAAACACTTAGATGATGCTCTCCCTCCTTGCAGTAGTACTAAACTAGAGACTACACTTGAGATTATAGATTGATACTTGAGTCATGGAAAATCATACATCATGGATACTCATGCTCCATCAAGCTTTGTATCATTGTATTATTATTATTATTTGATATATTATTTATTGTTTTTATTATACTATTTATTCATTTTTACATCCATAGTAGTGACTATAATGTTGTATTAGTCATGACTAAAATAGTATTGTTACTTTAATGAAATATATGCAATCTTTATTACTTATTCAACATTATTCACGATTTGTTATATCATTATCTTAGTTATTTTTGGGTGAATATTTTGTCATCAACTAACTGAAGACAAAATTGTTATATCATTCACAACATGATGAGATAAATCTCTCCTCTCATCAAGGGGAGGCTCCCTACAAACTATTATAAACTAAACCTATACTAAATACTAACTAGGGGGTAGAATCCACCATCCATTTCTCTTTTTTTAGAATGATGCTCACAAAATAGTATTTATAGAGGTAAGTCCACTCCTATTTATGATAATTACATGACTATCCACTTGCCTTTACTCAATTAGAGAAAAATGGGCCACGCCATTGAATGTTAATGTTCTCTGATATCCACCAGGTGGACTATTCCACCCACTGAAATAGCTCTTTAGCTAATGCTTCTAGATTTATGTAATGTTCCCTCTCTCTTTACTCTATTTTGTCTCTTCCTCATGTTCTGAGCTCTCAAGGTCATCTCCTCACCTTCTGCTGGCTTTTATAGCTCCTTTCTTAGTAGGGCATTGAATTTGTCTTTGGTTTCGCATTATTTGAAAATCAATAGTTATTCCATCACTCTAAATTTGACATCTATGGGTATGTCACTGGTCACTTTGAACCTCATGAACCTTGAACCATTCTTTTGGAGTTCATCAGTTCAACGGTTCAACACTTATGTTTTTTAAAGAGTCACATTAATTTGGCCTTCTTATGAGTTCAATGTTTTGTTTAAACCAACTACTTTGAACCTCCTGCTTGATCCTTCAGCTTGAATATTTTGGTTGAACTATTCAGTTGAACCTTGAACCTTGAACCTTGAAGCAGAGTTCAAAGGTTTAAAAAGGTTCAATGGTTGGTGCTTATAGTTTATTTTGTCTCATTGAACCTCACAAATGAATCATGTACAATTAAACTCTGACGTTGAATCTTACTTATCAATTCTTTAGGAAATGCCTTCAAGTCTTTTGAATTATTCCTTATTCATTTTCTTGACTGAAAAACCCTTTGAAAATGAGATATTTCCTTTTGCCAAAAAGACTTGGGTAATTGGATAAATTGACTGCTTAGAACATTTTTGAGAAGGAAGGGAACCATTTTTTAGCCTGCAGGACCAAAATAGTTAACATGTTGACTACAAAAATGAGTGGCTAATTTTGGGGACAACAACAGGCTCCAATTAGGGAACTTCCATCGTTTGTACTCTAAAACAATCGAAGGGAGTAGAAACCAGAATCTAAGTGCCCTTTTTTCATTCCATTGGGCCATAGAGTCATGCCACCAAGAAGATAAAGATGCCCAAAAAACAAAAAGAATAACACAAAAAAAAACAATTAAAGACTATACAAATGTACAAATGAACTTATCTGATACTTCAAGAATTGAAGTGCTTCAGATGCTATCCACTACAAGGTAGTGAGAACAGTGTCCCATCTTGATATCTCAATAAAAAACTATTATTACCATTGAATTGATGGATGATGAATGGACCTCTCCATAAGGAATTAAATTTTTTATGCATTCCCTTTGGTTCTCTCCTCTTGTCCCATAACAAGATTTGATCTCCAATCTGAAACTCATGAATCCTTTCTTTCTAATAAAAAAATTTATTCACCTAATTTTAATGTTCAATGATTTTTTCCACTACTATAGTTCATTTCTCTTCTAACTCAGTCAGACACATGATTCTTTTGTCAATAGAACTTTCAAAAGTTGAATCTTTTACTGCCTTTGCCAACTTCAATGTTGGTAATTCCAAGGTAATTGGTATTTCTGCATTTAGACCATATAAAAGTTGGAATAGGTACATACCTATTTCCCTATTAGGCATAATCCTATTTTCTCATAAAGCATCAAATAATTCTTTATGCCAAATCCTTTGATCGTCATCAACTAGTTTCTTAATGATAGTAACCATATTTTTTTTACTTGATCCTGCCTGACCATTTCCTTGCAGATAATAGTCTGAGGAGTGGGAAAGAATAATTCTATGATTGTGTAAAAAGTTAGTAATCTCCTAAGAAGAGAAACATGAGGCATTTTATTCTATAATCTTATTTAGAACTCTAAAATGGGAAACAATATTTTTCTTCAGGAAATTACACACCACTTCTAAAGTGGCATGCTTGACTGAAATGGCTTCCACCCACTTAGTAAAATAGTCTATTACGGTGAGGATATATTTATGTCTAGAACTTAATGATGGGTTCATGGTACCAATGAACTTAATTCCCCATTTCTAAAAAGGTTCTTCAATCACCATAGGCTTGAGGGGTAATGCGGCCAACTTGGATTTCCCAACAAACTGTTGACATAAATCACATCTACGTACCCAATTGTATGCATCTTGAAACAAATCAGGCTAAGAGTATCTAGCTCATAGAATTTTATGAGTAGTCATGGGTGTGTAAAAATGTCCTCCACAAGCTAAGTTATGGAAGGACTCCAAAATTTTACTTTGTTGCGCTTTATCCATGTAGCAAAGAAATACCCCATCAAGGTTTCTTTTGTATATACCATTGTCCCACAAAACATAGTTAATAGCTCTCAAATTAACATTTCTCTTTTCTTTGTAAGATAGATTAGTAGGAAACTCACCATAAGTAATAAAATGAGTGATATTGGAATACCACTCATCAATAGTAGTAACAAAATGAACTGTTGGCATGTCATCAGTCACTGCCTCTTCATGTCCTATTTCTTCTTATAAGTTTTTAGAAATTAATTGACAGAGACATCTTCCCCACACCAGCTTAGTAGGCTTGATATCAAGATCCAAAATATAGAATTTTGGCAATCCAATTGCCCATTTTTGTACTGAACTCTTGCTGAGTTAAGATAGACTTCACTGTGGTATTAGGCACCAAAACAACTGTGTGTGAATTTAAGATATAGAACCAAAAATATTTTATCGCCTTAACCCCTACATAAGCATGCTTCTCCATAATTGAATACTTCAATTCATGATATTTGAGAGGGTAGCTCATAAATGATATGGGAAAATCCAAACCTTCTTTGTCTTGTTGAACCAAAATGGCTGAAAGTGTGTGCTCAAAAGCATAACTGTATACCATAAAGTATTTGGTATAATCCAGACAAACAAATATTAGGGCATGAGAAATAGCCTTCTTGATATATTTGAATGCTGTAGTGCCTTCTGCAGTCCATTAAAAATTAGCTTTATCCTTGATTATGTCAATAATGTGGGAGGTTTTTTCTACAAATTCTAGGATGAACCTTCGTAGAAAATTCACCTTTCTGAAGAAAGAATGAACTATAGACTTACTAGTAGGCAGAGTAAGATTTTGGATATATCTGACTCTTTCTGAGTCAATTTTTATACCTTCTTTGGATACAATGTGGCCAAGAAGTTTACCTTCTGTAACCCTAAAAATTGACTTCTTAGGGTTAAAAGAAAGATTATTTTGCTGACAATATTCCAACACTTATTGCAAATGATGCATATGATCAAGACGATGCTTGGAGAAGATAGTTAAGTTGTCAATATATACCATAATGAACTTCCCTAATTCATCTTTAAAGGCAAGGTCCATTGCTCTCTAGAATGTGGTGCAAGTTTTGATTAAACCAAAAGGCATTCTGTGATATGCAAACGTGCCCCAAGGGGAAGTGAAAGTGGTTTTCTGTTGATCTATTTCATCAAATTCTACTTGATTATACCTAGAAAAACCATCTATCATTGATAACATCTCTAAGCCTGTTATTGTTTGTAACACTTGATCCATGATAGGTAGAGGGTATTTATCCTTTAGAGAAGACTGATTGAGATTCCTAAAATCCACACATATACGAATTTATCTATTCTTTTTCCTTACAAGAACTATTTTGGTGATCTAGGTGGAATAGTAAATTGGAAAAATTATCCTAGCATTCAACATCTTGTAAATCTTTGAAAGGACAGTACCTAATATTTTAGGATTGTATTACCTTTACTTCTACTTGTGAGGCAATGACCTAATCTTGAGAGGAATTTCATGATGAATTTCTTCAGGCCTAAAGGATTTCAGGTCATCATAGGAATATGCCAAAACATCAATGTAGTGGTGAAGAAGAGTGATGAATTTGAGCTTTTCATCGGTAGTGCAACATTTACCAATGTTGACCATTTTGGAATTTTCTTCAATACTTAGATTTACTTGATCAAAATCCTTAGATGAACTTGAATCCATTGGTTGCTTCTTGATACACCTATCATGCTTATCAAATAGTTTCTCAAGAGAAACCAAACCCTTTGGGATTTTATTCCCTTTGAGTTGAAGAAACTCTTTGCTAGTTCTTGAACTTGTTTCAAGAACTGATTCCCATGCTGGAGAGGCACTACCTTCAAAATAGAGCTCCTCAAAACCATCCATCTTTTCTAGAAAAGTGATAATTTTATTATCACCATTAAACACCTACTAATGGTTAGCATTATCAGGTACACTTGGTCGAAAGACTAACTCAATAGTGTACTTGTTCCCTTTGAAATCTTTATGAGGAATCATGAGGGTTGTAAAGATAGCCAATGTGTCTGCATGACCATTAAATTCTTTGGGCACTGTAGAAATGTTGATTCACAATCTGACTCTTTATGATAATGTTGCAGTCTTTCATTCCTATTTTAGTATAGGCTCCTCACTTGGTAGACCACCAATTCAGCATCTCCCTGAGCATGAAGAACTTTAACACCTTTAGCATGAGCAGATCACAATATGAGCAATAATGATTTATACTCGGTGGTGTTATTGGTATTGTTGAATTGCAACTTGTATGAATAAGATAAAATATCTCCCTATGGGAATATCAACACAATGCTAGCTCCTAAAATGGTAGAGGAGTAGCTACCATCAAATTTTAAGATCCAAAGATCAATAGGATTTGATCTTTTTATAGATTTTTCTTCATTGGTGAGGGAAGATTCCTTTTCCCTTGAGCTTTCCTCCACAAGTTCTTCTAATTTATTATTTGAATCATCTAAATTTTACCTAATGAACTTTGGTCTGATGAAATGAGAACATCCTCAGTGGACAAAAAAAATTACCCATTCTTGAGGATTCAAACAAAATTTGAACTTTAGGGTCTGACATTTGGGTGACAATATATTTTGACTCCTTAGGAAGCAAATTTTGCATGATGCCCTTAATAGGTATTCTTGCTTCAGATAGGTCCATATTCAACTCTCCACCTACATCCTTACAAAAATTACGTTCAAGCAGAATGCCATAGGAAGTTGGAACATCAGCCACTAAAACTATCATCTTAATCCTCTTATCTAGAAAATCTACAAATACAAATTGGGCATCTTTGATCTAACCCAAAAGTGGTACTTGTTTGTTTTCCATGGAGAAACATCTCTCAAAAGTTTTTATTAAGGTAAAATTGAGAGAATCTTCTACCTTGGTGGGCATAATGTTATCAGAGGCTCTAGAGTATATTATACAGTTGCTCAACTTATGACTAATAATCAAAAGGGAAACATAGAAAGGATCTATTTCCTAGGGTAAATAGGAGGACTACTAAAAATATTATTTTAGGTGGCTCTATTCTTTAGGGGATCATGAGTCACTTTTGAAAAATATTTTCCTATAGGGATGATTTTGTTTTTGATGCATTCAACCAACCTATCCAACTACTCAGGATTGGCTTGTAGGTATTTAAACTTAGACATTTGGATCTTGGTCTTCTTAGCATGATAAATTATGTCAAATGACTGGAATGAACTAGAAATAGAGGAAGGAAGTCCATCCTTTTGATTTTGATTTGATATGACACTAGGCTAAGGGATAGAAGTAGAAGGGAGAGGGTTGTTTGAGGTACTTAATTTTTTGTTGGCCATCGGGTCCTTTGATTGGAAAGACAATGAAGTTCCCTATTTAGAAATCAAGATTACTGGCTGAGGATCTTTTACTACTTGTCCCCTATCAGCTTGTTAAGTTGACTAATTTTTGGACCTATTAAAAATAGCATATGCTCCATCAAACATTTCTCCCTTCTTTCTAGCTTCATCTTGGTAATCTAGAAAACCAATATTGGAGTCACTAGCTAATTCTTCTTCTTCTTCCATAAAAATATTAGCATCCTCTTCTTAGTCCATCTTAGGTTGGAAAGAGAAATCATGTTCAGCTTCATAGTAACTGACTATTGAGTTGGTTGGTACTGCTTCAATGACCAGCTTCCCTTGTGTGGGAGGAAGATAATTGGGCTGCCCTTGATTTTTGGTAGCATTGCCTTGATATGAATGGTTGGAAAATGTCCTCCTTGGTATATTCATATAATGAGGAGCAGACATACCTTAGGATATTTGCCTCTTCAAAGCTAGCAATTCATTTGCTAACTTCTGTACCATAGGGTCAGTAGGGCCTATGAAATAATTTCCAACAGATGAAGAAAATTTATCTCTATTTGGATCTCTTCTTATCTTACCTATAAGGATAAAATCATCTTCGACCTCAGTAGCCAAAATTTGAGCTATATAAAGATCTATATGGCTAGACCACCTTAACAAAAAACTCACTTTAGGAAGTTAAGAATTGATAAAGAAGCACTTAAGATTCTCAGGTGTTGGTTGGGTAATTTTAGTAATCCTATTCCTCAGCTTATCGAATTTGTCAATGAAGTCTCACATGGGCTCGTGAGGCTCCTTATTCATTTGTGTAAGCTAGGCCAACAAGGTGTGTGCATCTTCTAATAGTTTGAACCTAGCCTCAAACTTGGTCCTGAGAGTGTCCCAGTTGATTACAGTCTGAGCTTGAATATGATAAAACCAATCTACAAAAGCACCTTGCAATGTTTTTACAAATAGTATTACTATTATATCTTCATATTCAATGCCTATCACACCACAAGCTATGTAGAAAGCGGTAATATGCTCATTAAGATGAACCTTCCCATCACCATAAAATTTGGGAAATTTTTTTCTTGAACTATGAGGTAGTTCATGTAAAGGTGGGGTTAGATTCAGGGGACTAAAAGTGTTACCCCAAGGGCCTTGGGCTGCCATGATATGACAATTGAAAGGAGGGATAACAAACCTTGGTGGAGTATGTATAGACAAATCTCTACTAGTAGAGAAAGGAGAAGCTTCACCTGGTATTGGAGATCTGATGTTGGTGGGAGGGAAACTCCTGGTTCACTAAAGATGAGGTAGAGGAAGAAATAGATCGAAGCTATTTTGTTGTACCAACTTGAGTATAGGATCAACAATACCTTGAGCTCTCTAGCTTTGCATATATTATGGATCTACCAGAGTGTAGAATGGAAAAGAACTAGAACTGATTCAACTTAAAGCGCGAGGCTTCAAATTGAGTGTTCTTCCCCAGTGGAGTCACCAAAAAGCTATTGGGTGAATGTTTTGTCATCAAATAACTAAAGACAAAATTGTTATATCAGCCACAGGATGATGAGATAAATCTCTCCTCTCAGCAAGGGAAGGCTCCATACAAACTATTATAAACTAAACTTATACTAAATACTAACTGGGGGGTAGAATCACACCATCCATTTCTCTTTTTTGAAAAATGATGTTCACAAAATAGAGGAAAACTCTTGTGTAAAAACTGAATCCATTTCTCATTTTTCAAAAATAATGTTCATAAAATAATAGGAAAACTTCTTGGGTAATAACTGGATCCACAAGAAACCCACGAAAGCACAAAGTATTTTGTTGCTTCTCTTACTGATTTAGGACTAATATCATAATAGAATGAAGTGTAGCCCAAAGTCTCCACTGAAAACTACAACAGAGTATATGATCACAAAGGATAAAAGTAGTTCAAAGCCTTTCTAATATCCTTTGTGCTGAAATGTAAAAAACATAAGCTAAAGACAATTATGGTAGCACAAAGTCTCCACAATCAGCTTCAAGACATCTTCCAGATTAGTTTCACTTACTTTGCTTATTTGATCAAATGGATAAGACTCTATTTAGGAAAAAGACATAAGAATAATTTCCTACATAACACGAGTTATTTCAACACAAAGTTTGAAAGGTCACTTGCTTTCTCATTCACCTAATAAAATATGATTAATAATTTGATCTCAAAGTCTTAAAAATGACTTTTAATTTGGGTAGATTTTTGCTTCTAATAATTGAGAGATCTCCTCTATTTGAAATGGAAGATTATAATAAATAGTATTCCCTCAAATACTTAGGCACACCTTTTTTCAAGTAGCCCATGCTACATTTAATGTATCAAAAAGAGAAATTCCTACGAAGAGGCCATATTGGAGGCATTTAAATCATATTAAATGTCCCTTCATAGGCATGGGTTGTCTGGTATTTTGAGAGGCAAGGCCACTCCTCTATAGGATACTTACATGACTGTCCACTCACCTTTACTCAATTGGAGAAAAATGAGGCGCACCATTGAATGCTAATGCTCTATGATATCCACTAGGTGGACTATTCCACCCACTAAAATAACTCTTTAGCTGATGCTTCTGGATTCCTATCATGTTCCCTCTTTCTTTACTCTATTTTGTCTCTTCCTCATGTTTTGAGCTCTTAGGGTCATCTCCTCGCCTTCTACTGGCTTTTTCAGCTCCTTTCTTGGTAGGGCACTGAATTTGTCTTTGGTTCCACATTATTTGAAAATCAATGGTTATTCTATCACTCTAAATTTGACATCCATGGGGATGTCACTAGTCACTTTGAACCTCATGAACCTTGAACCATTCTTTTGGACATCATCGATTTAATGGTTCAATGGCTCAATGGCTCAACACTTATGTTTTTCAAAGATTCACATTCATTCGATCTTCTTATGAGTTCAATGTGTTGTTTGAACTAACCACTTTGAACCTCCTGCTTGATCCTTTAGCTTGAATCTTTTGGTTGAACTATTTGATTGAACCTTGAACCTTGAACCTTGAAGCGGAGCTCAAAGGTTCAATGGTCAGTCCCTATATTTTATTTCATCTCATTAAACCTTGCCAATGAACCATGTACAATTAAACTCTGACATTTAACCTTACTTAGCAATTCTTTAGGAAATGCCTTCAAGTGTTTTGAATTGTTCCTTGTTCATTTTTTTGACTGAAAACCCTTTGAAAATGAGAGATTTAATTTTGTTGAAATGACTTGGGTAATTGGATAACTTCACTGATTAAAACATTTTTGAGAAGGAAGGAAACCATTTTTTGGCCTACAGGACCAAAATAGTTAACATGTTGACTACAAAAATGAGTGGCCAATTTTGGGGAAAACAGTTATCATTAACTAATGGATTAGAAATAAAACTTTGTTGACTAAATAAAATTAATACATTTAATTAAGTATCACTTAGTTAAATTTCTCATGGTGAAATATGTTGGATGAATATGTGTAATTATTATTATTTTTAAATTTACTCTATTCTGGTAAAAGCCAATGGCATTGTTACACATAAGTTAAGTTTGTTTGTGATTTAAACCACATCTACATACAGTTAGCCTCTGATCCTAGAGTGTAATAATTTATTTATATTTAGGTATTGGATATTCTTGATGCTTTTAGTATGCTATTTAGTAGAGATTGGTCGACAATATTGAATGGTTACATGGAAATCGATTTCTCAGACATGTGGATCCCATGGCGAGGCATACCGAATCAGATTAGAATTAAATGTGATCTAAAAATATCTCACATGATCTTAGAGTTTAAAAAATTAATGAAATATTATACAAATAATCTAAAATCAAGGTCTACACACTTGAGAAAGAGGTTGAAGCTTATAATAAATTCTCTACTAACATGTTGTCTATGTATTAAAAATTAGAATTTTAGGAGTTAGATAAATTGGATGAGGATGATTTCATCTATGCACTAGATATAAATTCATTCCTTAGTGTTAACCTATTATATCCAAATGTGGAACATGTTGATCAAAGTGTAAACCAAGGTTACCAATAGCTCTCGTCAACATTGAGAATGGCTGAGTTAGAAATCAACAAGCTCAAAATGATTGAGCCAAGTGAGAAAAAATGAATTTAAATATATTTAGATGAGAAAATAACCATTTTCTATGCCCCTATACCTACTTATACCACTGCATACTTAACCATAAGGTTAGAATTATATAAGAAACAAATTGTACGCCCACTAGAGTTTGAGAAAAAAAGCTAAGATTGAATTTCAATGGATCTAATTCCAAGATTAGGTGTGGTGGTATCATTGAGATCATTAACCCATGAATGAATTCATACTTATTTTAATTTTTTTTTAAACTTACTTGCATGACTAACATGGATAAATATGAAACACTAGTTCACACTCTCCAATTTATACTAAGAAATAAATTTTAAAATGTCAAGGTACTTGGTGACTCATAACTGGTCATCAAATAGATAATAAGCCAATACAATTTTAATGACAAGTGATTATCAAGATATCTTAGTTGAATATATAAATTGATAGAGGATTTTTATGCATTTAACATTTAAACACTTCCTCATAGAATAAATTATAGATGAAATGCATTGGAAAAAACTATTATCACTCTCAAACCTATAGCTGACTCCAAGTTAAGAATATTATCTATGGAGTTTGTTTATACTCCTTATGTTCCCAACAAAATTAGGAACTTACAAGTGTTCAATTATGATCAATATATCATCAAATTCATCACTAAAATGAATATTTTCAAAACTTAGATTATAGATGAAGATGACACAGAACAGTTTCAATTAGATGAAGAAGGGGTCACCAATAAATATACCCAAGGGCATGGTCTCACTAGAATGACTATTTTACATGGACTATCAAGGTGAAAATGAAAAATCAATCCCCACTAAAGGCATGCTACACCAACATTACAACTAGGCAATGGCAATGAATCAAAACACATTATCTTGGGCATAACATGTATGGAGAAAGAAAAAAAAGTTTATTCAATACTTTAAAGATATTATAGTGTGGATATAAGAGGACTTGAAAGTGTTTAAAACTTCCATTCTCAAGCATACCATCCCTCCCAAGATAGGAGTCAAACCATTATGATAGAGGTAAAGACTGGTGAATCTATTGTTAGAGCCATTGATATTCAAAGAAGTGTAGAAATTGATTTCTACAAGGATAATTGTTCCCGTTAGGCAATCCATGTGGGTGGATAATTTGGTTCTATTTTGAAATATAAAAATTGAGAGATAAGGATTTGTTTATACTTATACAACTTGAACAAAGCATCAAAGAAATATAACTACATGTTTCTTTCACAAGAAGAATTCTTACAAGTAGTGAACAAAAATCAAATAATGTCATTTCTTGATGGGTACTTAGGGTATAATTAGGTAGTGGTCAACTATGAGGACCAGATCAAGACAATGTTTACAACAAAGTGGGGGACAATCACATGTAAAAATATAATGTTTGGCCTAATTAATATAGGTGCCATATTCCAACATGAAATGGATATTAAATTTAAGGATATTATCGGTAAATGCATAGTAACATACATGGATGATATAACTATATTTTCCAAGAATTAAGAAGACTGCATGAAAGAGTTAAGAATAATATTGCATAGGTACAAAGATAATGGAATCTTCCTAAACATGAAGAAGTGTATATCTAGGGTCATAGAGGGTAAGTTATTGGGCCACATCATCTTAGAATAAGGCATATCCATAGACCAAGAGAGAGTGGAAGTAATTCTAAAACTTTTATTGAATAGTATAAAAAAGAGCCGAGGTCATTCTTTGGTAAGATCAACTTCATAAGGAAGTTCATATCAAGATTTGTAGAGATAGTTTAACCACTAAATAACATGCTAAAGAAGGATGCTAAGATTGAATGGATTATTGAATCACAAATATTTTCTATCAAATCAAGGCAAAAAATTTAAATACATTGTTGCTAATTAGTCTTGACTATATGCATCCCTTCTATGTCTATTCGTTTCCTTCTAAATACTTGAGTGTTTCTATCTTAACATAGAATAAATAAGCTAGAGACAATATACCTATCTCATTCATGATTTCTCTACTCTAGAAATGTGAACTAAGGTATTCAACTATTGACAAACAAGATTTTTACCTCATCAAATTAGTCAAAAAAAATTGACATTGCATTCTATGCAAAAAAGGTATTTACAGTTATCCCTGACCTAGTAGTGAATGCCATGTTAATGAAAAATGAGTTGGGTGAGTAAAGAGGCAAGTATATGACCATTATCCAAGAGTTTGACTTATAAATCCAACCAAATAATATTTTATGAGGTCAAGGACTTGACAATTAAATGGATAATGCAGACTCACAAATAATCTACCAATAATACATAATATGATATGGGTATGTACATAGAGTTGGGGGATAATTTTGTGGACATTTCCCATAATATGATCATGCTATTTACATAAAATAATTTCATTATTGACATAACATGATCATATTATTTAAATTATGGTTGATAACTACTAAGCCATAACTCAATTGTGGTAATACACAATGTAATTGTGTTATTGTAAAATCAATAGCATGACTATGTTCCTATTATTTTGCATATTACTACTATTTTTCACATAAAATCATGTGAACATGCACATGAAGCTAATATTGACCCAAATATTATATTTACTACTCAAAATGTGAAGTATAAGTATACATATTCATTTACATTTATTTTAATAAATTAGCGTCACTCTGTATCTGATAGAGTTGGTCTCATAGTTTCACTCCTTATGATGTGGAAAGTAGTTTTTTAAAATATAATCTGGTTATTACTTAGGCATTTTTTGGTTTTAAGTATTGAACTTAGGGATTTTAGGGCATAAATTTTTCAATTAATGTCCATATTTGGTAAACATATAGTCATTTTTTAGGTTTTTGTGCCTTTCAAATTGATTCATAGCATTTCTTAGAGTATTAAGTTTTTCAAAAATGAAGTTTTCAAACCACTCACTTTGAACTTGATGCAAAGTGGTGTGATTGGGCTAACATAGGTCATATTTATGACCTACAAACATCAAATAATAATTTTTTTTATTTCACTAATTAATCATCCTTACCTCATCCCTAATCACTTCTTACTCATCCCTCATCACCCCTAATCACTTTCTCATCATTCCTCATTTCCCTAATCACTCCCTCATTGACCCTCATTATCCATAATCATCTATAATCACTCCCTAATCATCCTTGATTATTCTCTCATTGAACCTCACTATCCCTAATCATCTCTAATAACTCATTCCTCATCCCTAATCACTCCCTTATTTACCCTCACCATCACTTATCATCTTAAATCACTCCCTCATCATCCCTAATCACTCCCTCATAACCCTTAATCATTAATTCATCATCCCTAATCACTCCCTCCTCATCCCTAATCATTCCCTCATTGACCCTCACCATTCCTCATCATTTATAATTTCTCCCTCATCATCTCTAATCACTCCTTCATTGACCCTCACCATCCCTCACCATCCCTAATAATTTCTTCATCAACCCTCAGCATCTTGAATCATTCTTCCTCATCCCTCACCATGCCTAATCACTCCCTCATTAACCCTCACCATCCTTAATCACTCCCTTATCTTCCCTAATCACTCCTTCATTAACCCTAACCATCCCTAATCATCCCTGTTAACTCCCTAATCATCTCTAATCAATTCCTCCTCATCCCTCCTCATCCTTAATCAATCCATCCAATACCTTGATGGTGGTATTTTGTTGGGGTTTAAAAAATTTAGGATCTACAAGTGGAGATTTGAGTTCTATCATAAAATATAAGACATAGTAATCAAAACTATGTGGAGGAAAATTTTAAAAATAAATATTTATCACCTAAAAAAAATGTATGCCTATTATAAATGATTTAATTCACAATTAAAAATCCATCAAAAAAAGAGAAGCAAGTAAAAACACCATAACACCACAAATTGGTAGTAAATATGAGTATCACCAAGCTATGTGATAATTTGAAACTAATCAATGGATTTCCATATGAGGAAACTTTATGATCCAAATAATTATATTAAATGCCTTATATTTTTATGTCTATTTATTAATTCAACATACCATAGAGTGGAAAATAATTTTCAAATGATTAGAACAAGTAGTCCAAGATTGGAAATAGGTGCTTAATTCATAACTTTGATATTCAATCAAATGAAGAGTGTCACACTATGAGATCTCTACTTACACATCTAAATAAGTGGGTAAAAGTTATATATCATAATAAAAATGTAAGTAGATAATATATTATGAACCCAATTATATGGTTGATACTAAAAATATATCTATTTCCCCAACAAGAAATTATATGAATTAAAAATATTATTTCATTAACAAATGTAGGTCAATGTTGAGCCAATACACTTCATAATTTATAATGAAATTAAAAATAATTTAATTTATCCTAAATAATATTTTAAAAAAATAACTTTAAATTGATACATCATCCATAACCATATGCTAGTATATGGTCTATTGTAAGCTTTGAGAAATGGATCACCTAGTAGTGTCACTTGGTGTACAAAATCAAAGTTTTTAAAGATGCAATACTTTGTGACATCTTACCATTAGAGGTGTGTGATGTTTTAAATGTGTTCAACCATATATTTACCATTTAAATGTAGTCTATGAAGTAAATCCTTTAAATTTGTGATACATTGTCATGATCTGAAATACCATATATCATAGTTAGTTCATAAGCTTTCAGTCATTTGTGCCAGGAAGTGAAAGAATATTGTTAGTTATAGTAATAATTATATTCTTTATGGTAATAATTAAATGTAATAACATAATTATGTCACAATATCATAGTGTGTTTTATCCAAAAATAATAAAGATAAAATAATTGAACCATAAACTAGATGAATACAAGGATATCTTTCAGTCACCTAAATAAGTACCTACATACTATACACTAAAAAATAATATTTATTTGATCCATTTTATAAAAAATATAATTTATAGAGAATGAATATATCAAGTATTAGATCCATGAAATCATGGATAATGGACACGCCATGCCCAAATCATTGCCTTGCAAAAGCCTAATTGCGTGTGTGTCAAAGAAGGATGGGACATGAGGTTGTGAATCAATTAAAAGAACCTTAATAATATTAAAGTGAATAAATATTATCCTCATCTAAATATTAATATTTTTTTTTCCATATCCATGGTGTATAATACTTTTCCAAAATTGATTTTAAGTTTGGGTATCATCATATTCATGTTGAACCTATATACATTTGGAATATAGTCTTAATAACAAAGGAAGGATTGATTGACCACTTAGTTATGACTTTTAGGTTAACTCATGTAGTGATTTAATTTATTAAAATTTTGAAAAACATCCTCAAGTCATTTACCTATGTCATTTTTTTAATCTACCTTGATGACATCCTAATCTTTAGAAAAAATGGGATGAACATCTACACTATGGTGAACTAGTGTTTCAAATTTTATAAAAACACATTTTTATAATAACATGAATAAATGTTCATTTTTAATGCAAGAGATAAAATATTTGGGATAAATTACACATACAAGGAGTGCATGTGTGAACCTAACCAAGATTCAAGTCATACAAGAATGGGAAACACCAAATAATTTTGCATCTAATTCAAATCTTCTCAAAATTAGAAATTTATAAAAGAGATTTGTTTTTAGTTTTTATCCTTTGAACCAAGCTATAAAAGGTTTAAAAAAATAAATTTTCATCTATTAATCTGAAAAATAAAGATAATTTTATGATCTAAAATTTATACTCTATTTTGTGTTAGTACTTATGTTATTTGACTATAAATTTGAAAGATCATCCAGTTCATTTAGTAATAAAATTGATTATCACAAATGGGTATTGACAACACAACAAGTCTTATAAAAGAGTTAATTTATATTATAATGGATTAAACAACATATGATTGGAATCAAATATAAATTTAGAGTATATACTTATGTCAGATGATGAGGGAGTGATTAGGGATGATGAAGGATGGTGAGGGTCAATGATGGAGTGATGAGGGATGGTGAGGGTCAATGAGGGAGTGATTAGCAAAGATGAGGGATGAGGAAAGAGTGATTAGGGATTATTAAGGATGAGTAAAGAATGATTATGGATTGTGAGGGATGAGGAGGGAGTGATTAGGGATGATAAGGGATGGTGATAGTCAAATGAATGATTAGGGATGATAATCCCATGTTAATATAAATGATGCTGGACAATGAAGGTCAATGAAGGAGTGATTAGGGATGAGGAAGGATGAGGAGTGAATGAATAAGTATGATGATAGATGAATAAGTTACTAGGGATGATGAAGGATGAGTAAAGAGTGATTAAGGATGATGAGGAACAAAGAGTGAGTGATTAGGGATGATGAGGGATAGTGAAGGTCTATTGGCTAGATATTTTGTAGTCTAAAAAAAGTACCTATGTAGTCATGGGATTAAATCCCCTTCATTTAATGGTGAATCTCTTATGTTATTATGTTTATTTACTTCTAATTATCTATTTTTCTCAATTATTCACAAATTATGTGCAAGTTGACTTATTTCTAGGGTATTACTTTAATCATAAAGTTTATGAACCATAACAAGGTGATTTTGAAGCAAGTAAGCATCTATTTTAGAGAATGTGTAAATAAATTTTTGGAAATTAAGAGTGAAAAACTAGAATATGTGAGAAGAGAGAAGTTATACTTCACAATAAGCAGTTTATAGATCTTATTGAATCCATACAAGTAAATAAACATTCAAGAGATGACAATATTTTCAGAAAATGACTAAGAAAGACTGAAATTTATATTCAGATTAAAGATAACATAAAGTTTACCATTTTAATCTTCACAAATCCACCAAAAATTTCTTGAGATATAAAGTTCTATAGAATACAACTTTTTCATTCACTTTGAACCAATTTCATACAAGGAAAAACTCAAAAATCTAAACATAAAGTTTTAGATTGCTTAAATTCTCTTGCTTTACTTATAGTTGCTATGAAAAAATTACCATCCCTTAGGCATGTAGGCCTACACTTATATTTATACAAAAATAGATGTCAAAATTAGATTAGAAATAACTCCTTCAAAACCCATGTGTTGTGCTAAAATTGGGAACCATTGAGAGGCATTCTCTTAGAATTTCTCCTCTATGGCATGTAATAGCTAGTGACATGTAGCAACTCTTGGTATCACTATTTGGATTGAGCACAACTACTTTACAATATTGGCAACATTCACTTAAGTAATTTTATCTTACAAAATGACTCCACTTAATGGAATTTAGCCAAGTTACTTAGATCTTACAATTTTAAAAAGTAATATACCTTAACAAATAACTCTCATAAATGTCTTTACTTAAGTAATTTCTTATAACAAAGTTACTTTAAAAATAGAATAGAATAAAATGGAAAGAAGAAATAAGAAATTGTTGGAAAGAAGAGTAAAAATTAGTATTCCACATCATGGATTTTGGATCTACATTTCTCTTTGTATTTGATATGATGAGACATCATCAATTGTATTGATCCATCATCGGGTTTAGCAAGTGATTATATTTCCATCTCAAATATTAGCATTTCTCTTTCTAACCTCCTACTATGAGATTTTATCTTTTCAAGTATTGGTTCTAGTATATTGATTTTATGTTGATATTTGATTAACTCCTTTATAGATTTAGCTGTGAAATTAGTTGTGGCCTTTTCCATTATTTGCTTGAATTATTCATATAACTACTTAGATGTCTTTAGAAAATTATCAGACCAAATGTTAGTAAGGCCAAAGAGACAATAATCTAAATTTATCTTTTCATTGCAAGCTTCTTCCTCTAAAATATTCATTTCTTCACACATTCCTTCCAAAATACACATGCAAAAAGACATGAGATAATCTTCCTATTTCACTTTATTTACAGATCCTTTAGGGATAATCTTATCTTCAATAAAAAAAATTCACTCAAAGTACTTATTATTTGTAGACTCTCCTACTACAACTCTGAAATTCCATTTTCATTCTCAATTTCCTTCATTACTACCTTTATCTTAACTAATTTATTTAAAATATCATCATGAATACTTGGGACTTCAAAGAAGAGATTTTGAGTAGTTTGATGCATCTTCTCCATCTATTTAATAACCTTAGCTTTATCTCCATTCTCTTCCACCTCAGTTATTACTTTCTAGCCAATTGAGTCTCCTAAAATAATATATTGATGTGGAATAAACCTAGAAACTTTGGCTATTATTTCACATAATTGAGAATTTTGTTCCTTCAACTTGGCCTTAACAACCTTTTCCTCATCAATCTTCTTAAAGAGAGTGTTAATTAAGGTTTAGGTATCCTACTTCAATCCTTCTTTGGTGACTTCACTAAGGGATATCTTTGATATTTTTAATTCACCCTCAGTGACTTCTCATTTTCTCATTCCCTATGGTGTAACTAATATCTCTATAAGTTTATACCCTATAGGCCTAATTATCAATTTTGAAGTTACCTTAGTAGACATAGGATTCTTTCCTTTCTTGTCAAGACTTTTCAACAATTCCAAGTCTATCTCCTCAAGATTTATTAATTATTTATATTCTAGAGTTTGTTGCATTACCAAAAAAGATGAGAAATCCATACTAGTGGAGGTGTCTAAATGAGTTACCATTTGCTGCTAGTTATTCCTCACCACTAGCTCTTGAGAAGAAACTCCTTGGGTTTCTATCACTTTTTCAATATTTTTCTTAGGATCTTTCTCAACTTACTTCCCAACTTCTGCTTGTTTCTCCTTATCAACTTCCTTCTATTTAATTTCAACTACCTCTATTACCTTTTTCTCATATTCTTTCTCTTTCACTACCTCTACTTCTTTCACTTTTTTAGCCACTACCTCTTCCATGGCTTCCTTCTTAGGTTCAACTATTGCTTTTTACTTTTCTTGTAGTGATTTCTAAGATGGAGTTTCCTCTTTAGTAGTTACCTTTTCTAGGTAATTTTCAATGGTGGGTTGATATTTTGAAGGAGGGGGAGGTGGAGAAGATGGAGGAAGAGGAGGAGGAACATCAGTTTCTTTCTAAATGGATTTCTTGGGAGGCTTGATGCCATGAGATTTTAGAGGTGGCATATGTATTGATGGATCTATAGTAGGTGTAATAGAAGAAGGAATGGTGGAAATAATAGGAGTAATGGTGTCAATAGGAGATACCAATAGAAGTGTGGAAATAACTAATTAAATGGGTTCCTTATCCTTTACTATAGAATATGTATCATCAACATTTATTTTCAACTTTAACTTCTTAGTGGGTCCTTGGTTACTTTCCCTTTGTACTATTTCCTTCCTCTTTTGACTTACATGAGTAGTTTCTTTCATCAATTCCTTCATATAGTATCCTTTGTTGAGGATCCATGTGGAAGTCATGTCCAAAACATTTGAAGTTCTAACTGTGATATTCTTTTCTTGGTTTTTACCAAAAATAATCATTGAAAGTGGGGCACTATCTACCTCTAATGCATGATAAGCATTATTGGTTACAATTCCATTATCTTTCATGTTCTCAAGAATTGTGGATAAATTGAAATTATGAATTTATTCAATAGTTAACCTATTTTTATCCCTCCTTCTCACATCAAACTTATGTCTACAATCATTCTAATATTCCTCAAGTGCAAGAATGTGCATATATTCTAGATAAATTATATTTTGGTCTACACCCCTATTATCAAAATTGGTGATATATTCAAAATGTGTTTGGGTATAATTGTGATACATCTCCTTTTTCACATTCTTGGCCTTGTAAATACTAGGATAGTGGTAACGACCAATAATAATTAGAAAATTAACAATATAATGGTGAGCTTTTGACTGTAAATCATGTAATTTAACAAGCTACCTACATAAATCCATGAGGATCCACTTATCACTAGGATACTTGGGCAACTTGACTAGTGTACCTAAGAAACCTCTAACTTGTGAAATCAAGGAACTAAATGAAAATGCACCCAAACTGTGAAACTACATCCCATGTTACATCAAACACTCTCTTGTGCTTCAAAGCTACATTTAACTTGCAAATGATTTCATATAAGAAACCATCATTCATTATCTTATAATTCTTGTAGTACTTAGAAAAGACCAATTAAAGATAATACTCATATATTGGTACATTTTTTAGTGTACCTTTTGTATTTATCCTTGAAAAGGTTCCACTTAATGCTATTGTACATACCAGATATGAGATCATCTTGAAATCAAAAGTTTGTAATACATTATTTAACTATTGGTCCATGTTGTCACTTATCATCCTTGCCCATTCAATCATGGTAGAGCTCTTAGTGACATCAATGGTTTTGATGTATGCATAAATATAATTTGAGATGCACTTGGCATTCTTTTCACCATTAATTTTGCATAATAGTTGAGTAATGTCATCTACTTCCTAAACCAAGTTTGATCTTACTATTTTCTTTAGAAATATTGAATCTTGTTTTAATGTATTTAGGTAATTTGTGTTCATTATCTTAATTCACTCTACTAACTTAGTCTCCCATTATCTCTTAGATTTCTCCATTGTTATATAAATCACTTTGGATGATGTTGGGATCTTTATATAGTAGTTGAGATATTGAACATCTAATATTATCATTATATTACTAGTAGCATCTCTCACAGTCCTAGTAAGGGAGTCATAATACTTGGTACATGTTATAATAAATTCAAGAAGTTGATTTGAGCTTGGGAAAGTTGTAGCTTAAAAAATCCCACTATTAGTCATTTCTTGCATAAGTATATTCTTGACTATAGCCTTGGATCTTTCTAATAGCTTAGTCATGAATGCATGCCCCATATCTATATCACTTATTTTAGTTAACTTAGAGATGGTGCATGATTTAATAGGATACCCCTTATACTCATACTTCATCTTTGGCTCTTGAGATTTGTATCTCTTAGCTTTTATTTTACTTTTCCTACTTTGCTATGAGATTTCCTCAAGTGATAATTTAGGGACTTATTCAATTGGAGTTGTTTGCATTTCTACCTTAGTCATTTCTTATTCTAATATTTTTGATCCTTCTGATCCTGACATTGGTTTTGACTAAGTTTGAAAGAACTATATGAGTGATTTTCAACACTTAGTACCTACCCCAACTAGTTTTGAATAAAATAATAAACTTGTTATTTCAAACAGTACCTTTAAGAATGATTTTAGGTTTTAAGTACTAGAAATCCTTGAAAAATCCCAAACAACTCATAGTAAGCAATAGGGTATCACAATCTCAAATTAGTGTAGATGATATATAAGTCTAAGCATTCAAGAGTCTGGGTAATTAGTGACTCATGAAGAATCTAAGTTTTTGAAAGGGAGCTAATTCAAATTTGTTTAAGCAAGTAACTTGGATTGAGAAACCCAAAGTAGAAGTAAGGAGAAATTAAAGTTCCAAGTTCTACTTGGGTAGTTCCATGGGTTTTTTGGGGTTCTAAACTTTGAATTTACTAATGCAAGCAACTTAGGTTAAAAACCTATAAAATTAGAAGTAATGACTAGTCATGAGTCTGAGTAAGTAATTAGTTAAGGAAAACTTGGGTTGGTAAGGAACTTTAAGAGTCTCAAGTTTCTTGTGATGAGTAATTTGGGATTGGGACTCTAGATGAGGAGTAAGTAATGGAAAGTCTGGCTTTCCAATCTAGCTTCTTCAATAGTTAGGTTTTAAATATAGGGCTTGGTCTTTATAGCATTTCGATGGGTTTTTCACATAATTTTTGTTTTTAGGAATTATTACAAGGTTTTCATAATAATACTTCAAACATGTAATAGTAACCAAAATGAACACAGGGAGTTGGACCTTCATGGTGATGAATGAAAGATTACTAAAAAAATGAGAAGAAAACAAATAATATGGAGGTATAAAAACAAAGGAGCAAGATCTACATACCTCAAACACAAATGGGTTTCAAAGAGTTGGGTCAAAAATCACTCCAAAAGGTCAAATAATGTAGCTCAAGGTTCACAAGTTTAATGAATTGATCAAAAAACTTAAATGCCAAGTAGAAATGAGGTGGGATTCATTGATATTTATATTCACAATGCATTTAATGACATGTATAGGGCATGTGTGAAGGACCCATGTAAGCCCTTGGATTTTATCAAGTTTCTCAAATTGCTTTTCTTAATTTTGCTTTAGGGAGTTAAGCATCTTTGCAATATTGAGTTGGTATCAACTAGCAAGTACTTGGAATTCATAAACCTTTGTTACTTTTACTTATGGATTTGGATGAGTAAATTTACTTTGAAAACTTGGTTTGCTTTGTGTCATGCTTGGTGGGTTTGTAAGACTACTTTACTTAGATTTTGATGTGAAGTAAAGTTGTTTGGTAATTTTAGTTTAAACTTGATAGTGTAACTCAGAGTTATGAGATTACTTTGATTCTTGTGTAATAATTTAAGTAGCTTGGAAAACCTGAGTTGTATTGGAAATGAACCAAGCACTTAGCTTTTTTTTTGTTTTATGGGAAAGATGAGTAAATAGGTTTTTAGTGATGGATTTTGGAAAATGTTTTCAACCTTATAGAATAATTTTGAAGCAATTAGAAAGAGAAAAAAATCAAAACAAAAAATACTAAAGACTAAGCCACTATTCAAGGGACCAGTTTACAAGGACAACTAACTCACATGAAACAAAATGCAAAATTTTAAATAGGGGTAACCCAAAATATCAAAGTGTGAAATTTTAGGGACACCAATTGGCTTCGACTGGGGACATCTTTGTTTTTATCTTGAATAAGGAAATAAGGATGATATCCCAATATCTATGGCTTTGAATCTTGTATATTAGGTATGGATTCTTTGCAAAAACTCAATCACAAAAACTAAAAAACATATAAACAAATAAAAAAGTAAAAATAAAAAAAAAGACTAAAAACTTTATTTATATACATACAAGTGTTAACTTGCTACTCATTTCTTGTAGATATTCAAGGGTTACTCACTGAAAGGCAATATTAATTCAATCCCATGCTGATAATCTAGGATGAAGCTATATCTTCCAACAATGCTCTTTATAGTAAAAGGCCCTTTCCACAGTGAGTCAAACTTTCCATGATTTATTTTTTATTCATTTTGATTATCCCATAGGAGGACCAAGTCACCAAATTCAAAATATCTATCTTGAGCCTTCTCATTTAATATATTCTTCACTTTCATTTGGTGGTTATCCAGTCGATCAGTAACTTGAACATGAATCTCTTGTAGCTCAGTGAGGAACATGATCCTCTTATTGAGTAAATATTGATAAGTTACATCTTTAATAGCTTTAGATAATTGTAAAGAAATAAACTCTATGGTGATTGGTATATCAACATTTGTTCCATATAATAACTAAAAAGGAGACATACATATGGCTTTATTTAAGGTGATCCTATCAACTCATAGTGCATCAAAATTTCTTGTGCTAGGTTCATTGATTATTATCCACTAGCTTAAGAATGATGGTCATAAAATTTTTGTTTCTTGATTTAGCTTGACCATTTCCTAAGGATAGTGATTTGAATCATAAAACAAGTCTATTTCATATGAGTAACATAAATTAGTTAGTTCTACTAAGGAAAATTTGGTTGTATTGTCTATTACTATCTTGTGTGGGACACCAAACCTTACTACAATGTTCTCTTTGATGAAATCACATATAACTTCAGAAGTGACATGCTTGATAGGAATGGATTATACCCACTTGTTGAGGTAATTAGTTTCAGTCAAAACATAGCAATGTCTAATACTTAAAGAAGGATCTAACATGCTAATAAAATACATGCCCCACTAATGGAATGACTCACTTATTACAACTAGTTTTAATGATTAAGATAGAAACTTTACATGTCCCACAAAGTGTTGACATGAATGACACTTATCAACCCAATCAAAAGTATCTTGCGAAAGGGTAGGCCAAAAGTACCTCGTAAGATTTTGTGTACTGTGAGAAATGGCCTCCACATGCTTTATCATGACACTACTCTAGTAGTATCATTTGTTGTTTTTTATCTACACAATGAAGGAAAACACCATCAATTCCTATTTTTTATAAACCATTATCCTAAAGGACATAATCCTTTGACTTTAGCTTGATAATATGTTTTTCCTTACATGTCATATTAGCAGGGCATTCTCCATAAGTTAGGAAATAAGCAATTTTGTTGTACCACTCATCCACAAGATTAAAAAAAAGCACCATAGGCAAATCTTCAACTAATTCATCTTGGAATGAAGATTTTGATTTATCTATGTCATTAGGTTTCCTCTCTATCATCAAATAACATAAGCCTCTTCCTCTTACTAATTTCATTGGTTTGATATTGAGATCAAACTCTTGTAAATTAGATACCCAACTACCTCTGAGTAATCCTAGTTCTTCCTATGTTAGAATTGATTTAACTACAATGTCAAATACATAGAATTTAGTTTGTGAAGACAAAATTTAGTAACTAAAAACTTTGCATACTTTGACCATAACAAAAGCATGTTTCTCCATCTGTGAATACTTTAGTTCAAAGCTTTTCAATGGTTGACTCATGAAATCTATAGGGGACTCAATTCCTTCATCGTTATTTTGAAGAAGTATATTTGACATGGTATGTTCATAAGAATAATAGTAAATAATGAATTCTCTACTAAAATATGGTGAAACCAACACTAGAGATTCAACTATAACTATTTTAATTCTTTCAAATGCCAACTTACCTTCAACATTCCATTTGAAGTCTTGCCTCTTTTTCATCATATCAGAGACGTGATGAGCCAAATCTATAAAATCAAGAATGAATCTTCTAAGTAAATTAACGTTATCAAATAATGAGTGTACTCCTTTCTTAGATGTAGGCATAGGTAAAATATGAATAGCTTTGACTCATTCTAGATCAATATTTGTCCCCTCATTTGAGACTATGTGACCGATAAGTTTTCCTTCAATTAAATAAAATATTTATTTCTTGGGATTCAAATAAATTCCATGTCTCCTACATTGGATGAGTACTTCTTCTAGATCAGCCAAGTGATTACCTCTCTTTTTGGAGAAGACTATCAAGTCATCAAGGTATACCACTATTATGTTTTTCTTAAGATGAGCAAATGTCAGATCCATTGCTCATTAAAAAGTTGCTCCAGCATTGATAAGCCCAAAAGGCATCTTATGATAATAAAATCTTCCCCATATCATTATAAAAGCTATTTTGTATTGATCTTCTTTAGTTAATTTTATCTGATTGTATCCTAAAAATCCATACAACATGGATAACATCTCTAAACCTATAACTAATTGTAAGGTGTGATCCATAATGGGAAATGTATAATTATCTTTTAGAGAGGCTTGATTTAGATTATGGAAATCAACACATAAGCATATTTCTTCTTTTTTCTTTCTCACTGGAACAATATTTACTAACCATTTTGAATGGTGGATAGGATAGATGATCTTTGCATAAAGGATATTTTGTATCTTAGTATAAATAATACTTGATATAGTCATATTATGATGACGTAAATTATACTTGAAGGGATTTACTTCTAGATGAAGTGGAATATAGTGTTGCACCTCATCTGGCTAGAAGGACTTCAGGTCTTTATAAGACTAGGCAAACACATCAATGTATCTTGTGATAATCTTAATGAATGTTTCCTTTTCTTTTTGAGAGCAACATTTTCCAATGTTAACTATCTTAGGCTCTTCTTCACTACCTAGACTAATTTGTTGTACTTCTAGAGAGGAACTATCACCATATTCTTTCTTTTTCTTTAGAAACTGATCATTCTTGTCAAATATTTATTCCAAATAAACTAACCCTTTAGGGATCTTATTTACCTTCAGTTGAATTATATCTTGACTATTAGTGAGCTTAGGGTTGATAATACCTATTATTGTCTAGCATGGAAATGAACTACTTCCTTCAAAGTATAATTATTCAAAGTTATCTTGATGCCCAAAGAATGCATCTATTTTCTTGTCATGATTGAAAACTTGCCATTGGTTGACATTATCTAAGACCTTAGATCAATAGACCATCTCTTATTTTTAGTTACCTTCTTGAAAAATTGTAGGCTATTGCTATGGCCTAAGTAGAGATGTAGTAATGACAAGTGAATTAGCTATCTATTTTTTATCTCAAGGAACTGAGTTGATTAAGAAAGATACAAAATCAAGTGTTGTACTCAAGACTCAATCTCGATAATGCCTCAGTTTGTCTCTCTTTACTTGGTACTGACCATGGATTTGTCTTACTATTAACTTAGCATCAACTTATGATTTTAGAAGTCTTACTCCTTTTTTTTTCTTATTTAAGTCCTAACAATAGTGCCTCATAGTCTACTATGTTGTTAGTGTTTTCAAACATGAGTTTGTAAGAGTAAGGGAATACTTTACCATCAAGTAGTAAAAATATTATCCCTACACCTAAAACAAGAAAAACATATCTACCATTAAACTCTAATGTCCATATCTTATATTTTTCTTCTTCTTCTACCTCCTCTAGTTCTTATGTCTCATTGCCTAATTTGAAGTAGTAGACTCTATGGTCTGATTCTTCAAAAAATATCTATGACCTTGGATCATCAGACTTGGAAACTATGTACTTGGAATTATTTTAAGGCTTGAGTTTATGATTCACTCCTTTGATTGGAATGTAAGCACATGACCAATCCATCTTGACTTCTCCACCTAGATCCTTGTATAAGTTTCTACTTAGTAACATTCTATAAGAGACAATAATATATGCTATCAGAATTATCATTTTGAGTCCTTTATCTAGGAAAGCTACCAAGACAACTTAGGCATATTTGATCTATTTGATCAGGGGAACTTATCTCTCCATTGAGTAACATCTAACTATTATTTTAGTCAAAGCAAGGCCAAGATCATCAGTTATTTTAGCTAGCATAACATTATCTGAAGCTACCAAGTCTAAGATACAGTTGCTTAACTTAAACCCATTGAATAATAAAGACACATAGAATGGCTCAATCCTTTCATATGTGGAAGTAGACATGGGGTAAGAATTTTTCATGTTGTTTTGAGATGAGGATTGTTTGGGAGTAGGAAAGATACCTTTAGAGGCATTGGTTGAATTATTTGACCCTTTACTTTGGACATACTTGACTAATCTATTCATCTAATTTGGATAAGAACTCAAGTCTTCAACTTTTGACATTTAAATTTTAGTTTTTTTAAGTGACAAATTATGTCAAAAGAGGGGATGGATGCAGATAAAGTAGGATTAAATTTAGTAGTATGAGTTACTATTGTATGATTTTGAGAAGTTACATACTTATCTTTTGGGGCTAGATGAGAAGGTAGAGGATTACCTATTTTAAGAATACTTACATCCAATCTAGAGTCTCCTTTCTCTTTCTCTTTCTTTTTGGAGGTTTTTTCACCAATTTACTAAGTATGTGACCTTGTAAACACTATAAAAGAGTGACCATGATCTTATTTAAATGCTTCGTCATAGTCTCTTTCTGATTGATATTCAAGATATCTTATGTTGGAGTCACCGACAAGATCTATGAAGTCAGCTTCATCAGTAAGAAATTGATGGGTATCATCAGTCATATAATATTATTCATTCATCTTAATGTGATTCTTTGGAGCATATTCAATTTCCAACCTTTATGTAAGACCAATAATGTAGTTCTTGTTCTTATTATTAAAATTTTATGAAGGTGCATTCCTAGTAGGAGTAGCATGAGAACTATCATTTGACTTGTATAAAGTCATTATCCAACTTCTATAATGTGGATCAGTAGTTTATGATGTGTTTGAAGTATAAGAATCACCATTAGAATTTGTTTTCTTGATCTTTCCAACCATTATCAAGTCATCCTCAATCTCTATAGCAAGATTTTGATCTACTACTAAATCAGCCAGACATGCTCTATGCAGCTAATAACTGTTTTTAGGTAACTAGGAATTGATGGAGTATTTATGGTTATCTCTAGTGGGGAGGGTAGCTTTAGGAAATTTGTAGATTAATTTATTAAACTTGGTAATGAAATCCTACATATGCTCATGTGGTTCCTTCTTGAGCTGAGTTAGTAGGGTAAGAAATATATGTGAATCTGATACAAATTTGAATCTCTTTTCAAAATACTCATGCATTTTAGCCTAATTAATTATAGTGTAAGGAGCCAAATGTTAAAACCATTTTGTAGCTAAGTCATGCAAGGTCTCAATAAAAAATCTGACTGAGACATCTTTATGTTCAATGCCAATTACTCAATAATCTACAAAGAAAGCATCCAAGTGTTCATCTAGGTTTTGTTTTCCATCACCTATGAGCTTTGGAAAATTATTTCTTGACCCCTTTGATAAATGATGGAGAGGGGGAGTCAAATTTAGAGGTCCAATTTCTTCCCCCTAAAGTATTGGAAGTGGTTGCGCCATTCTTTTGGAAATAAAGAATTAAGGATTATTTGATTAAATTATTCCTAAGGAATTGTGTTGTGGCTGATTCAAAAGAGTTTGTGCTTGTCTTATGGGTGAAATATTGGCTCTTCATGTTCTAGATTGAACAAGAGAGATGAAATTAAATTTCTCTTATAATTTAAATAAATTTTTTGTTTGGCCTTGAGCATTCCTTGCTTTGGTAAAAGGTCAATTATCCAGTTTGAAGCATAAAAGTTCTTATGAAGATTACTTAAGAAATTTTATTTATATACAAAGACTTAGGAATCAGTTACTTGACATGTATCCAGTTGAAGAGAAACAAGACATTAAATAAAAGTGACATGCAAAAATCCAAAAAAAAGTGATGCATCTATTTTTAGAAAGTGGAATTAACTTTAGCAAGGATGTGCTTTGATCAGAGATACATAACTTACTTTTCATGCATTTCTTAAGATGAACGGTTTGAAAATAACTTAAATATTATAAAATTGAACATTAACTATACCTATCTTGATGTGAAGGAGTAATATATTTTGGATTCTATGATTTTAGTTCATTGATTCCCCTGCGGAGTCACTAAAAATTGTTGGCTAGATATTTTACAATCTAAAAAAAGTATCTAGGTAGTCATGGGATTAAATCCCCTTCATCTAATGGTGAATATCCTATGTTCTTATGCCTATTTACTTTTAATTATCTATTTCTCTCAATTATTCACAAATTGTATAGATTATGTACAAGTTGACTTATTTATAGGTTATTACTTTAATCATAGAGTTCATGAGCCATAACAAGGTGATTTTGCAACAAGTAAATAGCTATTTCAGAGAATATGTAAATAAATTTTTGGAAATTAAGAGTGTAAAAAAAAATGTGAGAAGAGACAAGTTGTACTTCATAATAAGTAATTTTATAGATCTTATTGAATCTGTACAAGTAAATAAACATTTAAAAGATGATAATATTTTTAGCAAATGACTAAGAAATACTGGAATTTATATTTAGATTAAAGATAACACAAAGTTTACCATTGTAATATTCACAAATCCATCAAAAATCTCTTGAGATATAAAGTTCCACATAAAACAACTTCTTTCTCATTCACTTTGAACTAGTTTCATACAAGGAAAGACTCAAAAATCCAAACATAAAGTTTTAGATTACTTAAATGCTCTTGATTTAGTTACAATTTATATTCAAATGTTACCATACCCTAGGTATGCAGGCCTACACTTATATTTATACAAAAATAGATGTCAAAACAAAATTAGAAATAACTCCTTCAAAACTTATGTGCTACTTTAAAATTGGGAACCATTGAGAGGCATCCTCCTAGAATTTCTCCTCTATAGCATGCAACAACTAGTGACATGTAGTGCCTCTTGGTCTCACTTCTTAGATTGAACATAACTACTTTACATGCCTAGTAGCGTTCACTTAAGTAATTTTCTCTTACAAAATAACTTAAATTAATGACATTTAGCCAAGTTACTTGGATGTTACACTTTTACAAAGTAATATACCTTACCAAATAACTCTACTAAATGAATTTACATAAATGATTTCTTCTAACAAAGTTAATTTAGAAATAGAATGGAAGAAAATGTTAAGAAGAATGAATAAATTGTCAAAAATAAGAGTAACAATAATTATTCCACATTATGGACTTAAAATCTACATTTCTCTCTATATTTGATATGTTGAGACATCATCAATTGTATTTCTATATCATCAAGTTTAGAAAGTGATTATCTTTCCAGCTCAAATCTTATCATTTCTCTTTCTAACCTCCTACTATGAGTTTTTATCTTTTCAAGTATCAGTTCCAGTCTCTTGATTTCATGTTGATATTTTATTAACTTCTTTATAAATTTAGCTATGAAAGGAGTTGCGGCCTTTTCCATTATTTGAATGAATTGCTCATATAACTTCTTAGATGTCCTTGGAACACTATTAGACCAAAGATTAGTAAGACCAAAGAGATAATCTTCCAAATTTACCTTTTCATTACGAGCTTCTTCCTCCAAAGTCTTCAATTCATCAAACATTGCTTCCAGAATATGAATGCAAAAAGATAAGAGATACTCTTCCTATTTCACTTTCTTTACAGATCCTTCAAGGATAATCTTATCTTTAAACAATTTTTTTTCACTCAAATTACTTATTGTTTGTAGACTCTCCTATTGCAACTCAAAAATTCCATTTTCATTCTCAATTTCCTTCATTACTACCTTTATCTTAGCTAATTTATTTAAAATATTAGTATGAATAACTAAAATGTTAGGGAAGAGATGCTGAGTAGTTTGATGCATCTTCTCCATCCATTTATCAATGGCCTTAGCTTTATCTCTAGTCTCTTCTACTTTAGTTATTACTTTTTGGCCAATTGAGTCTCCTAAAATAATAGATTATTATGGAATAAACCTATCAAATTTGGCTATTATTTCACATAACTAAGCATTTTATTCCTTCAACTTAGCCTTAACAACCTTCTCCTCATCAAGCTTATTAAATAGAGTGTTAATCAAGGTCTAGGTATCCTGCTTTAATACTTCCATGGTAACTTCCCCAAGGGATATCTTTGAAATTGTTAAGTCACCCTCAGTTATTTCTCCTTTGCTCATTTCCTATTGTGG
This sequence comes from Torreya grandis, assembly GCA_037957365.1. Taxonomy (NCBI): domain Eukaryota; kingdom Viridiplantae; phylum Streptophyta; class Pinopsida; order Cupressales; family Taxaceae; genus Torreya; species Torreya grandis. The sequence continues at coordinate 354,395 of JARHVA010002266.1, forward strand.
AATTGATATATCTACAAACTTTTAACCTGTAGGCTCAATTATCAATTTTGAAGTTACCTTGGTAGACTTAGGCTTCTTTCCTTTCTTGTCAATACTTTTCAACGATTTCAAGTCTATCTCCTCAAGATTTATTACTTTTTTAGATTCTGTAGTTATCTACATTTCCAACCAAGATGATAAATCTATACTAATGGTGGTGTTTGAATGAATTACTATTTTCTATTGGTTATTCCTCACCACTAGCTCTTGAGAAGGAACTCCTTGGGTCTCTATCACTTTCTCGATCTCTTTCTCTAGATATTTCTCAACTTGCTTCCCAAATTCTACTTGTTTCTCCTTATCAACTTCATTTTTTTTCATTTTCTCTACTTCTTTCTCTGTAACTACCTCTAATACCTCTTTCATGGCTTCATTCTCAGGTTCAACTACTTCTTGTTGCTTTTCTTATAGTGATTCCTAAGATGGGGTTTCCTCTTTAGCAGTTACTTTTTCTAGTTCATTTTCAATGGTGGGTTGATCTTATGAAGGAGGGGGAGGTAGAGAAAATGGAGGAAGAGGAGGAGAAAAATTAGTTTCCTTCTGAATGGATTTTTGGGGATGCTTGATGCCATGATATTTTAGAGGTGGCATAAGTATTGATGGATCTATGGTAGGTGAAATAGAAGAAAGAATGGTGGAAATAACAACAGAAGTGGTGTCAGTAGCAGAGACCAATGGAGGTGTGGAAAAAACTTATTGAATAGGTTCCTTATCCTTTACTACATAATATGTATCATTAACATTTATTCGCAAGTTTAACTTCTTGGTGGGTCCTTGGCTACTTTCCCCTTGCACTATTTCCTTCCTCTTTTGACTTACATGAGTAGTTTCTTTCATCAATTCATTCACATAGTATCCTTTGTTAAGGATCCATGTGGAATTCATGGCTAAAACATTTGAAGTTCTATTTGTGATAGTGTTTGATTGTTTTTTACTAAAAATAATCACTAGAAGTGGGGCATTGTCTCCCCCTACTACATGATAAGCATCATTGGTTACAATTTCATCATCTTCCATCTCCTAAAAAATTATGACTAAATAAAAAGTATGAATTTGTTCAATATTTAACCTACTATTGTCCCTCCTCACATCAAACTCATCTATGTAATTAGTCTAATAGTCCTCAAGTGTAGGAATGTGCATATATTCTAGAGAAACTATATTCTGGGCTACACCCCTATAATCAATATTGTCTCTAGCTTCAAAATGTGTTTGGGTATAATTGTGATACATATCCTTATACACATTCTTGGATTCATAAATACATGATAGTGGTAGTGACCAATAAAAATTTTAAAATTAATAGCAGGATGATGAGGTTTTGATTGTAAATCATGCAATTCAATAAGCTGCCTATATAACTCCATAAAGACCCACTTGTCACTGGGATACCTAGGCAATTTGACTGGTGCACCTGAGAAACCTCCAACTCTGATATATGTGAAATCAAGGAACTAAATGAAAATGCACCCAAACTATGAAATTACATCCCATTCTACATAAAAAAAACTCTCTTATGCTTTAGAGCTACATTTAACTTGAAAATGATTTCATAGAAGAAACCATCATTCACTATCTTATAATGCTTGTAGTATTCAAAAAAGACCAATTGAGGATAATACTCATATATTGGTATAATTTCCATTATGCCTTATATATTTAGCCTTGAAAAGGCTCCACTTGATGCTACTACATATACCAAATATGTGGTCATCCTAAAATCAAAAGTCTATAATACATTGTTTAACTACTGGTCCATGTTGTCACTTATCATCCTCACACATTCAATCATGGTAGATCTCTTGGTGACATCAATGGTTTTGATGTATGCATACATGTTGAGAATCACTTGGAATTATTTTCACCATTAATTATGCATAACAATTGCGTAATGTCATCTACTTCCCAAACCAAGTCTAATCTTACTGTCTACTTTGGAAATCTCAAAGCTTGTTTCAATTTCTTTAGGTATTTTGTGTTCATTATTTTAATGCACTCTACTAATTAAGTATCCCATTATGTCTTAGCTTTATCCATTGTTATATAAATCACTTTGGATGATGTTGGGATGTTTAGATAGTAGTTAAGATATTGAATATCTAATCTTATCACTACATTACCAACAACATCTCTCATAGTCTTAGTAAGGGAGTCATAATACTTGGCATATGCTATAACAAATCTAGGAATTTGAGCTAAGCTTGGGAAATATGTATCTTGAAAAATCATAGTATTAGTCATTTTTTTCATAAGTGGAGTCTTGACTATAGCCTTGGATCTCTTTAATAGCTCAGTCATGGATACATACCCCATGTTTGTATCACTTATTTCAGTTAACTTGAAAGTGATGCATGATTCAATAGGATGCCCCTTATACTCATACTTCATCTTTGGCTCTTTATATTTGGCTCTCTTAGATTTTATTTTACTTTTCTTACTTTGTTCTGGGAATTCTTCAATTGCTAATCCAGGAACATCAATTGGAGTTTATTGTACTTCTACCTCAACTATTTCTTCTTCTAATCTTTCTAATCCTTCTAATCTTGACATTAGTTTTGATTAATTCTAAAAGAGATATATGAGTGATTTTTAACCCTTAGTACCTACCCCAACTAGTTTTAAAGAAAAGAGTCAATTTGTTATTTCAAACAGTACCTCTAAGCATGATTTTATGTTTCAAGTAGTAGAAATCCTTAAAAAATCCCAAATAACTCATAGTAAGCAATAGGGTATCACAATTTTTGAGTTAGTCTAGGTGATCTAAAAATCTTAAGCATTTAAGAATCTAGGAAAGTAGTGAGTCATGAGGAATATAGATTTCTAGAAGGTATCTACTTTGGGTTTGTTTAGGTAAGTAACTTGAGTTGAGAGACCTAAGGTAGAAGTAAGGATCAATCACAATTATGGGTTCTACTTTAGTAGTTCCACAAGTTTTTTGGGGTTTTGAACTTTATATTTACTAATGAAAGTAACTTGGGTTAAGAAACCTATATAAGTAGAAGTAATGAGTAGTTGTGAATATGAGCAAGTAATTGTCTAAGGAAAACCTTAGTTGGTAAGGCACTTTAAGAGTTTTGGGTTTCTTATGATGAGTAATTTAGGATTAGGACTCCAGATGAGTAATAAGTAATGGAAACTCTAGGTTTCTCATCTAGCTTCAAAAATTAGGTTTTAAATCTAGGGATCAATATTTGTAGTATTTTGAGGGTTTTTTTCACATACTTGTTGTTTTTAGGAATTCTTACAAGGTTTTCATAACAATACTTCAAGCATGTAAAAGTAACCAAAATGAGCACAGATAGTAGGACCTTCATTGTGATGAATGAAAGATTACTAAAGAAAAACAAGAAGAAAACAAACAAGATGAAAGCATAAAAATAAAGGAGCAAGATATACATACCTCAAACATAAATGGGTTTTAAAGAGTTGGGTCAAAAACTACTATAGAAGATTGAATAACATAACTCAAAGTTCACAGGTTTAATGTCTTGATCAAATCACTTAAATGCCAAGTGGAAATGAGGTGGAATTCATTGATTTCTATATTTTATAACACATTTAATGACATGTAGTGGACACATCTGAAGGAGCCACATAAGCCCTTGGATTTTATCAAGTTTTTAAAACTAATTTTATTAATTTTACTTTAGGGAGTTAAGCATCTTCTTAGTCTTGAGTTGGTCTCAATTAGTGAGTACTTCAGGCTCATAAACCTCCTTTACTTTTACTTGTGGCTTCAGATGAGTAAAGTTATTTTCAAAACTTGGTTTGCTTTGTGTCATGCTTGGTGGGTTTGTGAGAATACTTTATTTAGATTTTGATGTGAATTAAATTTGTTTGGTAATGTTGGTTTAAACTTGATAGTGAAACTCAGAGTTGTGGGATTACTTTACTTCTTATGTAGTAAGTTATGTAGCTTATAAAACTCGAGTTATACTAGAAATGAACCCAAGCACTTAGTTTTTTTTTTGTAAAATATGAGTAAATGGGTTTTTAATGATGGCTTTTGAAAAAAAATTTCAACCTTCTAGAATAATTTTCAAGTAATGGGGAAGATAAAACAATCAAAACAAAAAATACTAAAGACTAAATTACTATTCAAGGGACTAGTTTTATAAGGACAACTGACTCACATGAGACAAAATGCAAAATTTTAAATAGGGGTAACCTAAAATTTCTAAGTGTGAAATTTTGGGGACACTAGGGTCAATGGAGGAATGATTATGGATGATAAAGGAGTGATTATATATGACTAGGTATAGTGAGGGTCAATGAGGGAGTGATTAGGGAAAGTGAGGAATGATGAGAGAGTTATTAGGGGTAATTAGGGATGAGTAGGAGGTGATTAGGGATGAGGGAGGGATGATGAACAAGTGAAATTAACAAAAAGTAGTCATTTGATGTGTATAAGTCATGAATGTGACCTACACTACCCCAATCACACCACTTTGGATCAATTTCAAAGTGAGTAGTTTTAAAATTTTAATTTTGACAAACCTAAGACTCCTATAAATGCCAATAATTAATTTGGAAAGAAAAAAAACCTAAAAAATGACTATATGTTTACCAAAAATGGATATCAATTACAAGAGTTATGTACTAAAATCCCTAATTTTAATACTTAGACCCTAAAAATGCCTAAGTATTGACTAGATTGGATTTTTAAAAACTATTTTACACATCATAAGGTGTATAACTATGAGACCAACTATATCAAATACATAGTAACCCTAATTTATTATATTTACTAAAATAAATTTAAAGTATAAGGAAATAAATGTCAACTTATACTTAAAATATAGATCAGTAAATATAAGATTTAGGTCGAGATCAGCTTCATGTGCATGTTCACATGATTTTATGTGCAAAACAATAGTAACACGATCATATTATCTATTAATACACTCATGTTACTGATGTGATCATGTTATACATTAACATGATCACATTATTAATGCAATCATGCTATTTGAATTTGAATTTAAAAACCACACCTTTTGGCTTAGGAATGGCTTGGATTCCCGAGCCAAAGGCTTGGCACTATCAATATATAGTGGAGTTTGAGTTATGATAAAAAAAATCAACTTTGATCACCAAATACACTATGAATTTCAATGGTAAAATTAAAAAACTTAATACCATCGTAATGAGCACACTCTATTCTTTCCAAAAACATGTTATTTTATAATTTTTTTGACTAATTTAAGGTTTCAAACTATGTTGATTTCTAACTATACCTTTTTTAGACCACTACATGCGACAAATATACATGCCTATACATGTTCATGTAATTTATTTTTCATTGATCCAAGTGCAAAAAATCTTATATGGTCACAAACTAGGCTTAATTATACACACATTAAAAAAATTGGTTTTCATTTTTTTTTAGGTATTTAGGCATGCCACATGGATGGCTATCCATGTTTTTGTTAGTTTTCTAGATCTATTTACTTGTAAAATTCATAAAAAAAAAGTATTCATTGAAAAAATATAAAAAAATATAGGTCATGAACTAGAATATCTTATCTAAATGTTCCCCAAAGGGTTTCAAATAATATTAAATTCTTCTCAAAAAGTTGTACACCACATGACTGTCTATCTACTCTATTTACTTTTAAAATAGGAGTTTCATTTCAAATTTTAGATGTTTGACCTAGTTATACTCAACCATTTTTATAAAAAAATTATGTTTTGGAAACTAGACTTGAAATTATACATTTCATTTTCTTACACCATCTTCAAATTTAGAGTGTCAATATCTCAAATTATTTACACAATTTCATATTTTTAAAATTATAGAAAAATCATGTCCACAAGTAGGCCCCTTTTTGTCCCCCAACTTTGAGCACTTACCTAGATATCCTAATTTATGAATGGTACTAGGATGTGGTCTAATTTTTTTCTCAATGAGTGACCAAGTCAACTAAATTTCACTAAGAGAAGATACTTATACCTAAAAAGTAGAAACTTTATAACCAAATTATGCATGTTATATATAAGGAATAATGAAGGCATATATCTGAGATGCCTAAATAAATACTAAGCAACTAAAGTTCTTAGTGATTTCCATGGGAAATAAATTATTCATAGTGCAAGGAGTGTTATATCTAAAAAGATACTCAAGTTAATGTATTACTAGATGTATGTTTTTAAATATGCTCATGTTCACATATAGTGATGTCATACCTACTAAGTTTCCACATATAAAGAACATACCCAGGTCATGCCATTGTAATTGGTTATTGAAGTCTATCCACTCATTTAATGGGGTGACATAAGAGCATCCAAGGTGTAGGGTAATCTTACATCAACCAAAAATATGTTAACTTAGGTTTATATTTTTGTTTGTGTTGTGGTCTTGTTTTCTTAATCTTGTTAACCTTTTTGAATGATGTTGTAAAATTATTCCTTTGCCACAAAAAACACATATACCTTTTGAGTGTTTCTATTAGTCTGTGAGGACTATTCAATCACATAAATTTATTTTAAATGATTATTCAACTACAATACGAATCAGATAATTAAATGTTGTGAGATCATTTCATATGACACCTAAAACATCTCTAGAAATTTTTAGACAGTTTAGAGCTAATGCAAAGGCATACTAATTATTCCACTAACAAAAGGTTTTATCACTTGATATTATGTTATAGAATGAATTACATGTTAAAACTTGGTGTTGGTTTATCCCATGACACTTATATCCTCTAAAAAAAATTAGATCATTTTGAGCTATCATGAAGGTGTATTAGATATTTCAATATCATAAGGTTTCATCACTTACAATTATGTTACATAATGAATTAGATTCTTAAACTTGGTGGTGGTTTAGAACATGGAAATTAAAGCCATTGCACAAAATTTTAGACCATTTAGTGCTACCATGGAGGTGTATTAGCTATTTTAATATTATAATGTCTCATCACTTATGGTTATGTTTTAGAATGAATTATATTCTAAAACTTGGTGGTGATTTATAACATGATAATTATAACCTCTACACAAAATTTCATGCTATTTAGAGCTATTACACAGGGATACTAGTTATTTCAATATTAGAAGGTATCATCACTTATAGTTATGTTTTATAATGAATTAGATGTTTAAACTTGGTAGTAGTTTAGTAAATTACAATTATAGACTCCAAAAAAAATTACAAACCATTTGGAGAAACTGCAAAGACATACCAACTATTTCACTAGTAGAAGGTTATACTACCTATGATATAGTTGTGGTTAGAATTAGCTTACCAAATTTTTAATAATTTCATAAAATTTATTCTTAAATCTCTTTTCCAAATTTTAGATCAATTAAACAAGTGAGGTATAATTTATGATAGTTTAAGTAAATTATCATTCTACTAGGTAGTGCATATATCTAGTCTATAGAAGGTTCATGACCTTGAAGTATATATACAATGATAATTAGGTCACCAAGTTTAATGGGGTTATTTAAAACTTAGTTATATAACTATTTTTAAAATTTTAGATCATTTTTATGAATGGATTTGAAATTGCATAAGTTTGAGTACCTACCTTTGAACTTGGAAATGTCATCTATATATTATGTGACACTTGGTAGTGGTTCTTCACTTGTGGTGACCTAAGTTAACATGTAGTAGATAAAATTTGTATGGGTGATGTAAAATGTAGTCTAAAATATTTGGTTAAATTTTCACATCATTTTGATTGATGACATGAAATTTATGGTGGTTTTCATAATAGTTGATCAGCCTAAAACATCACCTAATAGTTTCTGATGGTTAGCTATTGATCTTGAAAATAAAAGGCTACCTAAATCTTATACATTTTTTAAATGTTAGTGAAGTTAAAAAGTCACCTTGTGAAGATGGTAATGTTATAGGAATACTTTTATTTAGTCAAATAATTTAGTTTATGAGAGTGGGAAAGTTACGTGGAGAAAGGGGAGTAAAGTAGAGTAGAATAATGTGTGTTCTATTTTTCATGTTTTGTCTTGAAAAATATACATGTATGGTAGTGTTATGTTATGATATGATCCAACCATTGTAATGCTTTAATGAATGATAATTGAAATATTTTAATTACTTTTATTATCTATATGTTTTATCTAAGTTTATGTCTTAGTTTGAGTGAATATCTAAGCATCAAAAAATTAGAGGTTGTCCTTAGGTGGATTCCCTATCTGTGTTTTCATCATTTGGTATTAGAGCCATGTTTTTTATTATTCAGGTAAGTGTGCATGAATAATAATCTATATGAGTATATTGGCAAGATGTGAAATAGAATTTTGCATCATGGGAGATATGGCACATAGAGGAAATGTTATTAGAAGAGAGGGAATACCAAGAGGACCTGAGTTGTAGATTTAGTTGAGATGATGAGAGGAATGAAATAGAGGTTGGATTAAATGGAAAGAGAACACAAGAGAGAAGATCATGGTGGAGATGTGAGTGAGGAAGAAGAATAAGTTCATTAACTTGGTGTAAAGGATATGGAAAATGAATCTAAGACCATATTTCTCATAGCTATGACAAGGTTTGGTAGTAAACCAAGGTTGAAAACACCTTGGTATAATGGGATATTGAATCTTGAGGAGCTTTTAGATTGGATAATAGAGATAGAGAAGTATTTTGACTATGAGTCTATGGAGGAACACAAGAAGGTGAAATTTGTTTACACAAAGATGAAGATCCATGATTTTTTAATGGTGGGATCATGTGCAAGCTAAGAGACAAATGAAAGTTAAGGAGAATATAAAATATTGGGAGAGGATGGTGGTAAAGCTGAAGACCAAATTTATACCTTCTGACTATTGAATGAGTTTTTTCATAAAACTATAAAATTTGAAATAAAATGAGATCAACATCAAAGAGTACACTGATTAGAGACTCACTATAAGGGATATACATATAAAGGATGACCATGATAAGGTGGAAAGGTATGTGAATAGACTATGTTTTTCCATACAAGATGCAATAAGTTTATTGAACATGATAACCAGAGAGGAAGCCTATCAATTTGTGTTTAAGGTAGAGGAGAAGTTGATGAGGAAGCAACAAGAAAACTCTATAGGTATAGGAAGGATTCAATAAGATGAGGACATAAAAATGGTGGAAGAGGTCAACAAAATAATGGTGGAGAGGCAAATAGTTCAAAAAATTAGAACTCAAGATAGAGAGGAGGATATTCTTTTAGAGGAATATGCTTCTATGGAAAATGTAGATGAGGGGGTTTTCAAGGTAATTATTTTTTATGTAATACGTATGTTGCTAATAAAGAGTAGGATTGTCCATAAAACCCTTAGAATAATAGTAAGATAGATTAAGGGATAACTCATATAGCCTTTGAAGATGAGGAGAGTGTTGGGTATCTTGTATATTTAGAAGAATCAGAATAAGGAGAGGCTTTGTTGATAAATAAAGTGTTATTTAAACCATCAAAGGAGGTGAATGAACCAACACAAATAAAGAGTTTGTTTTGGACAATCTGAAAATTTTGAGGTAAGTGTTGTAGAGTTGTGATTGATAGTGGTAGAATGAATAATTTAGTTTCTCAATAGTTGGTGGAAAACCTTGCACTGAAGTCATTAACACATCCTACACCATACAAGGTTTCTTGTTTGCTAAAAGGGCACCAAGTACTATTGAATGAGTAGTGTGTAGTTAATTTTTAGATTGGTTCATACAAGGATGAAGTATTAAATGACATCATGCCCATGGATGTATGTCATGTGTTATTAGGTAGGACATGGCAATTTGATATGAGATCCATACATGACAGAAGAGAAAAAACCTACACCCTTACAAAGGATGGAAAAGGAATAACATTAAGTTCATTGAAGAAAAAATGAGATGAGGTGGATAACAATTATAAAGTAAAGTTAGTATCTAGTAAAGATTTTTTAAAGGTAGCCAATGAGGAAGAAATGTGCTTTGCACTAATTCTAAAGCATGTGCAAGTTGTGATCGAAACTACATTAAGTGACCTATTTATTGAAATTTAGAAGATGTTGAAAGATTATGCTAATATTTTGACAAGTGAATTTATGGATGGACTAGCACATGTGATAAGTTTTAATCATCATATGGATTTAATGTCAGGAGTAATTATGTCTAACAAATTAGCCTATAGGTTGACCCCAATGGAGAATGAGGAGATAAATAAGTGTAGGATTTGTTGAGAAAGGGGTTACTTTGAGAGAGTCTGAGCCTATGTGTATTTCTATTTATGTTAGAAACAAAGGGTGGAGAATGGAGAATGTGCATAGATTCATGTGTAATAAGAAAGATCACCATTAAGTAAAAATTTCCATTACCAAGAATAAATGACTTAATAGACTATTTGAATGGATCAAATTACTTCATGAATATATATTTGAAGAGTGGGTATCATCAAATCTATATAAGTGAAGTTGATGAGTGGAAGATCACATTCAAAATAAATGATGATTTATATGAGTGGTTGGTCATGCCATTCAGTTTGTCAAATATCCTGACTACATTCATGAGACTCATAAACAAAGTGTTGAAGCCTTTCATAGGTAAGTTTTTGATAGTATATTTGGATGACATTTTGATTTTTAGTCATTCTAAGGAGGAATATTTGAATAATTTGAAGTTGGTTTTGGATAAGTTAAAGGAAGAGAATTTACTAGTAAACTTGAATAAGTGTGATTTCATGCAAAAGGAGATGATATTTCTTGGATTTTTAATCTCAAAGGACGGGTTGAATATGGACCATGAGAAGGTGTAGGAAATTTTGTATTAGCCTTCACTAGAGTATGTTTGAAGTGAGATATTTCCATGGGTTGGCAAGTTTATATAGAAAATTTATTATATACTTCAATGATATTGTGCACCCATCATAGAAACTATAAAGGGAGATAAGAATAAATTTTAGTGGACTATTTCATTAGATAATAGATTTTAATTTTTGAGGGAAAAGGTGATGTAATGACTATTGTTAGCCTTGCTATATTTTTAGAAAGTGTTTTAGGTTGATTATGATGCAAACATAATAGTTATAGGAGTGGTGTTGAGTTAGGAGGGCAAGCACATTGTCTACTTTATTGATAAATTGAATGAAGATAAGATGAAGTATTCAATCTATGACTAAGAGTTACATAAAATGGTGCAAGATCTCAAGAAGTGGAAACATTACTTGTTTCCAAAAGAGTTTGTTTTGTATATGAACAATCATGCTTTATAGTTCATAAATAACCAAGGTAAGATAAGTCAACAACACATGAAATGGGTAGAAGTTATTCCAATTTATTATTTTATTTTTAAAAATATAAGTGGAAATTACAATAAGGTAGTAGATGCCTTGATTAGGAAAACTCTTGTAATGAATGAGATGAAGGTGGAAGTCATTGGATTTGAATCCATGATAGAGTATATGAAGAAGAATTGGATTTATGAGATGCATGGAGAACATGTAGGAATCTAAAAAATACAAAAAAAAAACTATGGTTATATTATATTATTAAATATTGATTATTATCCAAAAGAAATAAATTATGTATACCTCAAGGTTCCATGAGAGAGAACCTATTGAAAGAAAAACATAGTAGAGGTCTAGCTAATGTAGGCCAATCATGCATCAACCAAAAATATGTTGTCTTAAGTTTTTTTTTTTTTTGGTGTTATTTCCTTATTTTATTAATTTTTTTAACCTCTATGAATGATGTTTCAAAAATTTCTTTGCAACAGAAAGTGTGGAGACCTTTTGATTTTTTTTGTTAGTCTGTAGGGATTTTTCAGTAGTAAAAACTTATTTTAAATGGTTCTTCAACTAAAATATGAATTATCTAATGAAATTTCATGGTTTCATGTAATATGACATCTAAAATATCTATACCAATGTTTATATCATTTTGAGCTACCATAGAGATGTACCAACTATTTTAATAGTATAATGTTTCCTCACTTGTGGTTATGTTTTAAAATTAATTAGATGTTAAAACTTGGTGGTGGTTTATCTTATGACACATAAAATGTATACACAAAATTTCATATCATTTGGAGCTACCATGGAGTTGTACCAAATATTTAAATATCATAAAGTTTTATCACTTGTGATCATGTTGAAGAATGAATTTGGTCCTAAAACTTGGTGGCAATTTTGAACATGACAATTATAACTACTGCACAAAATTTCAAACCATTAGGAAATAATACATACATGTACTAGTTTTTTCAATATCATAAAGTATCATTAATTTTGGTTATGTTTTGGAATGAATTAGATGCCAAAACTTGGTGGTGGTTTAAAACATGACAATTATAGCATCTTCACAAAATTTTAGACCATTTAGAGCTACCACAAAGACATATTAGTTGTTTCAATATCAAAATGTCTCATCAATTTTGGTTATGTTTTATAATTAATTAGATCTTGAAACTTGGTGGTGGTTTATCACATGATAATTACAACCTGTATATAAAATTTTAGTCCATTTGGAGCTATTGTAGAGGCATAAAAACTATTTCACTAGCATAAGGGTTTCTTACTTACAGTATAGATATGGTAATAATTGGGTTACCAAATTTGTATATGTTTCATAAAATTTATTATTAAATCTATTTTATAAATTTTATATCAATCAAAAAAATGAGGTAAATGTTATGATGCTTTTAATAAACTATCATTTTGCTAGGTGGTGCATCTGTCCAATCTATAGAAGGTTCAATGACCTTGTGGTAAATCTATGGTGATAATTATGTCACAAAATTTAATGGTTTTCTATAAAACATAGTTATATTTATATGTTTAAATTTTCATATAATTTTGATGAATGGATTTGAAAGTATGGAAGTTATAGTAACTACCTTTGAACTTGGAAACGCCATATGTATATTGTGTGACACTTGGTAGTTGTTGTTCACCTAAGGTAGCTAAAATTTTTAAGGGTCATCTAAAATTTATTATATAATTTGTGGTTAAATTTTCACATCATTTGGATTAACAATGTGGAAGTTATGGTGATTTTCATAATTGTTGATTCGCTTGAAATGTCACCTAACAATTTATGATAGTTAGATGTTGATCTTAGAAATAGAAGGCTGCCTGAATCTTGGATTTTTTATGAATGTCATGTAAGTTGAAGATTCACCCCATAATATAATAATGTCAAAGTATTACCTTTATTTATTTAGACAAGTTATTCTATGAGAGCGGGAGAGCTGTGTGGAACAAGTGGGAGTAGAGTAGAGCATAAGAATTTGTGTTCTATTTTTCACATTTGTCCTAGAAAAGAAGCTTGTATGGTAGTGTGATGTTATATATATGATCTAAACATTACAATTATTTAATTAATTAGAATAAAAATATTTGAATTACTATTTTTATCTACATGTTTGGTTTGATTGTATGTCTTGGTCTAAGTGAATATCTAAGCATCATAGAATTTTAGGTTTGATTGTATGTCCCATTATTTGCCAATGGATAGTTCCTCAAACATTAATTTTAGGATTAAATTATCCTATCAATTTTTTAAATACTTTCTCTTTCCCTATCCAACATTTGTTTATTAATTTCTTTCCTATTTTGTTATTAATTTAGATTTACTTTTTATTGTGGATTTGGCCTCATTGCTTGTTTATTTTTTGTCTAACCCATCTATTTTATACTATGTGTTCCCTTGTTGGTCAAAAGAATGAATTAAAAAAGGATTGTACATAGGTATATTTAGTGACATTCTAGTATGTAATTACTCTAAGTAATTTTTAGTGTTAGATTCTATTTCTAGATCAATATCAAAATCTTAAGCTACTATGTGTGTTATAATTTTTTTCATGTTATGTTAAGTTTAGGTAAAATTATTTGATCAATGAATACATTATATTGAAACCAAACACAAAAATCACATCTTAATTATTTTTGAGTTTACTTGGACAAACTTGATGCGATGAAAATTTAGGGTGAAAAAATATAATTCTACATTTTGCTTGCCATGGTGGTACCCAACCTTGAATTGAGATGCTAAGAAAAGAAAGAGAAAATATTAAAAAAATAAGAATAAAAAAATCAATTTATGAAAATCTCAATTATCGGTGATTTAGACAACCTCTACTAGGGCTATAGATGCCTGATTAGTAGTAGAGTAAGGCCTAGAGTGGGATTAGAGACAACTCCATTAGGGCTATGGATGCCTAGATGGTAGTAGAGTAATGACTATAAAAGCACTCTCAAGGTAGGATTCACTATCCTAATTATTGGAACTATAGTATCTAATCTTTACAAGTTCTAAGAAGTGGTAATTTAATTCATTTACACACACTAGGTCAATGAGAATGTTATATTTGATCCTTTATCTATTCCCATATTCTCTTATCTTGAATACATTCACATTCCATGCATAGTCTCAACTAGAGATTCTACTTTTCATATATATGTTTCTATCATTCTAAAATACATAGGAGTATTTTCTAGTAGAGTATCTATTTGTTATTGCTTGCACAACATGCCCTAATTATTCTAATAACTATGGAACCTCCTTTTTAATTTTTTCTTCACTCTTGATTACACTCATGACTCATTAGTCTCATCATTCTCAAGTTTATTGTGTGGTTTATCTTGGTTTGCATGCCAAACTAGGCCCTACAACCATCACCATTAAAAATACCATGTCCATGCGATAAAGTAGAGTCTTGGCCTCCTAATTTGCATTTGAAACCTACCTTGCATAGCTCTCATAGATTTCTATAGGAGGTCATCTTTATTTTTATGCCATTCTAGTTCCCAAAACCTATCCTATTGTGATGACCAAGTCTTAGAGGTAATGTTTCATTTAAAGAATCTCACTCTATAACTCTCTTGGATCTTTGCAATTTATTTGGGGGGTCACATTTATTTATGTACCCTTTCAACCTCTGAAACCTATCCTAGTGATAATCCCAAGCCTATGCAAGTCATTTTCATATTTTACATGGCCTCTAGCCCTCATATCCATTAACTTATGATTTGTTGAAAATCTTACTAAGTCTCAAGAAATCTTACTTAGAACCCCAAACAAGTCTACTTGTTGGTTTTTTTTTTAAATATTGACCTATAGACCTAATCAATATTTCATCTACCTGGGCCTATTTTCCACTTTCATGTTCTATTCAGGCTTCCCATTGCTAATTTGGTCTATGTTAAAAGTTTATAAGTACTATAGCCCTAATAGCGCTTCCAAAGCCCAATTAGCTCTATGGAGATTCATTTTACCCAATCCTTTGGTACTCAAACCTCTTTTTTATTATACTACATCTCAAAAAAAAAATTACTTTCCATTTTTGATCAGGATATTGACCCCCAATTAGGTCTTGGCTTGGCTTCATGATGAGTCTAGTTATGATTAGGTGTTTTATCCCAAATAGGTCTCATTTTAGGTTGGGGGTAGGCTCAATTGTATTAAGGCTTTATTTACCACTTAGGTTTAACAGTCAAGGCTAATTTTGTTTAGTTTTAGTTGGGGTTTCAAACCCTGACTAGGTCTCGATGTATACATTAGTTGAGCATAGTGTTGATTGAGGCTCAAGTTTTGATTAGTTCATCAGGTAGTCTTGGGGCAATGTGTAGTTATAGGTAATATTTAAATCATAATTAGGTGGGTTGGTAGTCAAGGATGTAGGCTTAGTTATAACTAGGCATTTTTTCTTGAATTAAAAAGGGATTTATATGGGCTACAATGAAGACCTATTCCAGGTCCAAAACCTGATTAGGTCTTGGTGCCCCCTCAACATCCTTCTAGTTCTATCTAGGGAATAAAACCTTGATTAGGTATTCATGACCTATCAAGTTTGCCATAATTTTTTTTGGGATTATGGATCTTGAATAAAACTAGAAGTTCTAATATTTAAAAAGTAACATTTAAAATTTGCCTATTCCCCCCAAAAGCTTGATTAGTCCTAATGGGCTAGTTTTAGGGTTATTTTTTTTATTTTTTTTCTAATAAATTTTGATCTCGATGTCAATTTTTTAGATTGTTTGATTTTTTGGAAGGTTGACTCCATACCAAATGCAATTTTACCTTTAATTTTTTCTAATTATGCTTGGTTGAAAACCTATTCATGTTTTTTATAGTTTAATATTCATTCTTTTAATTATTTGATTTTGATTTGTTTTTGGTTTATTCAGGAGGTAGCTACACATTTTTTAGAGAAAATCCTCCCCTTGGAAGACCACGTAACTATATAATAGATAAATTTGTTAGCCAAAGTGTTTGATTATTATCCTCACATAATATATTGGGTCAATCATAGTTTTATATGTACATTTTATTTTTTCATTTTCTTTCCCTCAAATCCTCCCCTACCATTATGCTATAAAAATTCAAGGGAATGATTTTAATAGATTCTGAATTTATTTATTAAAATGATGAATGTTGATTAATATAGGACTTTGATAATTTACTTGTAATTTGTTGGTGTATATGATGGTTATGGTTGATCTTTCCATGTTTGTTCTCCTTAAAAGATTGCATTGGATTTGAATGTGATTGTGTGTATATTAGTTGGTTCAATGGTTGTTTATGGAGTTCATATGATCATGAAATCAAATTTACCATCATTATAGCATGCTTTTGTTTCCCATTTTCTTTCCTTTTGTTATTTTTATCATTTTATTAGATTGAGGTTTGTATGAATGCAATATGCTTACATGTCTATCTTGATTGATGTTAATTTATCCATTGTTAAATATGTATTGTTGAATGACTAAATAAATGGAATGAATGTTAAAACTAGATACAAAATCATTAAAACAAAACCTTAAAAACACTGATTTATTAGGCATATGAATGTATGTTTTGGCTATTTTTAATATATGTTTAAAACTCACATCAATAAAACACAAAACACACATTACCTAATAAAATTTTCAATTTCCCAAACCTAGTTAAAACTAAGTTTGAAGTATTCACACTAGCAAGCCCCTTGAAATGAAATGGTCATAATGAGCCACTAAGTGAAGATCAATGCACCTAGACTAGGTGTTATCACTCTAGAGAGCACCTTGCTTGAAGATGTGAAAGGAACACTCTCTCTTTAGCTTATACAATTGGATATTCTCAGAGTGTGGGTGACTTTATGTTGAGAAGAACCTCTAGAGAGGGTTGGTTCCCTTAAGATTTATCAGTTAAATCTGACCTACTATGATGTTTGGGTGAAAAGGGGAAGGGAAAAATAGAATGAAAGCTTGTCTAAATGGGTGATGCACCTAAATTATTTATATCCTGTGGAAGGTACTAAAACTAATTCACACATGTGAATCAATAAAAGTCCTATATTTCTCTTAAGCATAAATATTTTAGATGATAGATAAATAGAACTTTGAATTACAAAATTCCTTTTTTGCCTCTTCAAATGACCTATAGAAGGTGAGATAGAAAGCAATAAGTGAGAAAGGGACATGCCAAAAGGAGATATAAAATCACTAATATGTTTATACTCAATCAATTACACTATATTATCTGTCAAAAATCATATGCAAAATAAAAATCTCTTTCATTAATGTATGGTGCAGATTATAATTTATCTTCAACTCCAAGAATAATCCAAAATGACTTGAAAAAGCCAATATATATCTTTCTAAAAATAATCCAATCCCTAAGTGGTGTTGAAAAGGGATAAGGGTTAGTCTTGGTTAACTAACTCCTTTTACATTGATTAAACAATTCATAAAATGATTTAACTCCACAAAATTTGCATGCTTTTCAAAATTTGGCATAGGATAAAAGGTGGTGGGAACATTTGAGAAGTCAATTTCTCTCTCATGCATGATGATATGCCAAAATTCAAAAGGAAGTCCACTTAAAGTGCGTAGAAGCTGAGTTGAAACAAGAGAAATATTCCCCTTTGCATGGAAATCAAGGAAGATGTATAACAAGCTTTGACAAGTCAACTCAAACTTAACTCCCTCTTGCATGAATGACACTATGCCAATCCTTGGGTGGAGAACTCAATCTTTAATATTTTAAATTGCTTGAAAGCTTTTAATAAATAATATCATTAAGAATAAATGTGACACTTGATAATTAGTCAACTGAAGTAAGACTAGTCAATCCCAAAATAGCCTTTCTTTGCATGAAAATGGACCTTGAAGATTGAAATGTGAATGAAATAACCATATAATATAATAAAAGTGGCATGGAAATCTAATTAGAAATCTTTGATGACTAATCCCAATGCCAAACTCTAACTTGACTTTTGAACAATTAGGCCAACTAAGCCAAATAGGCCTATTAGCTAACTTGTGCACTCAGACACCATGAAACCTACAATAAGAAGATATAAAACCTGAAAAAACTAATAATTATACTTGGAAAAACTTTATTCATTGTCAAGTATGTGATTTTGATGCGAAAACCTTTGTCATTCAATCAACAAAGTTGACTAGGCCAATTTTGCTCAAATTTTTAGCAGACTGACCATTTTGATTGAGCTAGTAGAGGTAATTCTAGGATGATTTATGATAAAATAAATATATTAAGACAAAGAAAAATTACTAATATTAAATCTCCATTTATTATATTATATTGAATTACCCTATACTTTGTTTTACATGCTTTTTTCTTAAAAAAACATGATTTATGCCCTCATCCGTACATCCCCATGTATAAAAATTACATTTATAGGATCCTCTCTGAGTGTAATTGATGTTTAAAAATTTTAAAATATGATACATGGTGATTTTATGGCAATAAAATATAATTTTCTCAAAACTGAAGTTTTAAGGGTTTAAGAGGGTTTTAAAGCTGAATCTTCAAACTGATGATTCATGAAGTAAAAACCTCAAAATCCTAGACAATTTCCATTTATGTGTATCACATTTACCCCTTTGACATCCATAAAAATATTGGGCTCCAATGCAAAAGATATGAAAAGTTACCATGCAAATGAAATTTACTTATGGGGAATTGACTACATTTTAGGCTACCTACGCTCTTAGTGATTATTCATAAAGCACAAACCATAAAATGATATCATATTTTAATGAATTATAATTAAATATGGGTCATCAAGACATAATAAGAGTGTTTGGGAAAACTCCACATGTGGTGAACAAAATGAGCATCTAGATAGGAGGCTTAGAAGGGTGCCTAGAACTACAAAAAGTGAAAAAATTCACTATGATGAAAATAATTCCTGCCAATATTAAAAAATATTTAAAAAATAATTATGGGACCTGTAAAATTCTATAAAAACACTTTGAAATTCATTTTTTCTTGAAAAGTCCAAAAATGCCTTTTTGGCCTATTTGCCTATTTGCTTGCATAAGCCTATATGAGCATGGTTTGGATAAAATTTGGAGTTTTTATATTCTTTAAGGGTATTATTATTAATTAAAAACATTATCCCATTATTATCAATCCTTTACTTGGGTTTAGAATATTTTGTAGCACTTTAGAATGAAGCATGCTCCAATAGTGACCTCAAATGAGCAGGCTGAAGTCTAAGACAAAAAAAAATTACACTTTTTCAATGGACATGAAACTTTTTAAAATGTTTCTCCAGATTGTGATGACCTTGTGTACAAAATTTTAGGTCTTAAATCCACCTTTAGCTCCCAAAATATTTAATTTTATCTCAATTTTGACCTTTGTGCATGGACTATCTACATTTTTTACTGAGTTTTCATGCTTTCAAAGTTATTTCATGGTGTTTAGAGGATATACATGTCAATATAATATTTTTTTATCATAATATTCCTTTCAAGAGCTTGTAAAACTCATCTATCCTTATTTTTTAGCATGCTTAGGTCACTTTAGAAGGAATTAGGCTTCTCAAAACTGGAAAATTCCATATAATGAATTGTAAGTACAGGTTTCATAGTCCTTTTAGGATCTTGTAAAAATATTCTAACCCTATTTTATCATGCTTAGGTCATTGTAGAAGGAATTAGGCTACTCAAAATTGGCAAATTTTATACAATGAATTGTAAGTACAAGTTTCCTTGAAGTGTATGATTTACATCTTAGGTATTGAAGCCCTCATTTTCTTCTTGATTAATGCATATGTACTTGATACTAGATATTGAATTCAGCTACCCATGGTAACATACTTGGATATGAGACTTAATCATGGCTATTTTTAATGAGCTTCTTGTATATGACTATAGATCCATATTGGAGATGTAGACTATAACACTGGATATTAGAGGACCCTTTCATGGTTTGAAACATTGTAATCTCATGAATTTGTTCTTTGAAAACAAACCCTGCCATCAAACTCATGCCTTCAACCTCCTCATATCCCTAATCATGTATGAGCTCTTAAAACCATAAGCAATAGCTTATGAGGTAAGGTAACTTACTATAGATGGTAATGAGAGAGCCCCTCATTGACCTTGATGAACACATCCTTTAAACTCATTGTGTCATCTCTTAACTTCTTAGGTTAGTCCATTTAAAACACCTACCAAATTAAAAACATGATTGTACTTTGCATAACTATAGGTGCATTACCATAGTTTTAGATTCTCTTTACCCAAGTTCATGATATGCAAGGACAAAAGCTCTCTTTAAAAACCCTCACCAATCTACATTTGTATGTACTTTATTGCCAAAATATATATTCAACACATCATACACTTTTATAATGATAATGACCATCTCATGCTTGACTGTAGGTTAACTTTAGGAGTTTGTACATATGGTCATGTCTTGACCAAAATTTTGGTCATGAAACTTAACCTTTTAAAGTTACTATTAAGTTTAAATCATCTTGAATATCTCTATTTGAAATATAGGTTACTGTTCACATTCACCAATGTGAACCTATACGTATGATTGTAAGTGCAATTGGTTATAGGTTAACTTTAGGGGTTTGGATACTATCATGATGTTTCCTTTAGTGCTAGAAACCCTATAACTTTATTTATGATCTTAACCTCATCTATGTCATTTCATGTTTCATGAGTCCTTTTGCACCAAAGGTCTTAACCATAACCTTCCTTGAAATAGATCCTCCTTCCATAACCTTGGTTGTGGCTTACAGGTGGGATTGGTTGTAGGTGAGTATCAAAAAATAATATGACTATAATTTTCCCATTATATCTCATGATTATTTAATTAAACCCTCACCAACCTTTATGAACACCATCTTCCTTAAATCAAAACACTATGGAGATAAAACTCCTAAATTACATGCACTTGATTATGCTTTTAAGGCAAATTACCTTTTTAGATGGTTTTAGGGTAGTATTAGGACTATAGGTCATCAGAGGGCTCATTTAAGATGTTTGATAGGATTATCCTTTTCTAGGCTCATGATGACCTCAATTAAACCCTTGATCTCTCAAGCCCTTTGATGACTCCAACTAGTCTTTGTGCCTTTTGATTTATACTCTCTTAAAGATTAGGCTTTCCATATTATGATATAGGCTTTTAGAACTCCATCTAGACATTCTAGGTTATCACTTAAATTGGAAACCTTTTATGCTTTTCCCTTTTTCATCACTTCATAAAATGACAATATCAATGCCATTGGAGTTCTGATGTTAGATATAGTCTTCTTTTGGTCACAACCTTTGTATTAGGCCTGACTATCATACCTTGGGGATTGTATGTATGTAGGTAGTAGGTGATCACTTTTCTCATTAAGCCCTTCTTTGAAAACTTCCATGTTTGTTACCCTAAATTACTTTTATATAAATTGCAACACCAATGCTTCTTATGTCTCTTTGTCAAAAACCTTCTTGAACTACTGAGAGTAACCGAGGATTAACAAATAGCCTTCATATTTATACCTCATGTAGGTCCTTATGACAATGAATATATAATAATATTTTCCCTTTTGAGTTTGTATCAATGGTATATCTCCTATCCCTCCCTTTATGGCATTCCTCATGATCCTTATCTAGCAACTTCTAACTTCCCAGGACCCCATCCCCTTTGTTGGGTCTCTCTGTTCAAAACCCTACTTGACTATAGGTTACATTATCAAGATTGAGGGATGTTTTTTGAGCCATAACACCATGAACTAACCCTATCCTTCTCCAAGCTATGATAACATCAAAATTCCCTTACATAGTGAAAAAAAACCTCTTAATAACTCACTTCAAACATAATTTATAGTGTAGCTTCTCTTAAGGGCTGTAGGTGATGCTTTTTGGTGTACTTGATGCCTTGTTGGCCCATAAACTAACCTCTTTATGCTTTAATGGTTATTTATAAAAATTTTAGTTCTCATATGTTGATGATCTCTCATTTTTATTGGCCTTCAAGTAGATTTATTTCTTATTGAACATAGGAAATGAACCTTCATCCCTCACCTTTTGATTGTGTAAACTCTATTTCAGGAAGGTCATTTCACCATGACTTCATGCTTCAATTGGCTTGTATTCTCCTTTAGATCATGTGGCACCTTTCATCATCTTTTGTCCTTCCTTGAAAATGAAAATATGGAGATGGAAATGTGGTTTGAGGGTGATAGGAGGGTAAATATTAATAATAAAACATGATGGAGGGTGAAAAGAAGGTAAAAACATAGTGATATGGTTTAGAATGGTAGTGAGATGTGGATGGATGGGGAGGTGGTGAGAAGGAGCATGGTAGATCTTGAAAAGACTAGGAGAAGGAGTGTTTATAAATATTTATACCAAATTATCATACCATCACAAGTTTGAAACCATTTAATGAGTGTAATAAGTCAAAAATTGAATCATATTTTTCCTCAAAGACCTTAAAATATGTAAAAATTCCTTAACATATGCTAAACTAGGCCTCATTGAGACACTTTGCTTGAGCATGGAGATGGATTTATGCTATGAATATTGGATATATTATAATAGTTATAAATTAAATAATTAAAACTTGATGTAAACCTTGTAAAATATAAATTCTTGAAAATTTGAAGCTAACTTCTCCT
Organism: Torreya grandis; assembly: GCA_037957365.1. Lineage (NCBI taxonomy): Eukaryota > Viridiplantae > Streptophyta > Pinopsida > Cupressales > Taxaceae > Torreya > Torreya grandis. The sequence continues at coordinate 377,268 of JARHVA010002266.1, forward strand.
TAGACCGTATAAATTCTCTTGCAAGCTTACCAACCGTAGATTTGGATTGGCTAAGTTTGTGACCTCTATTTGACCCTAAAATGGATTAATAAAACCTAAATAACACCAAATAATGGTATATAATTCCTCAATATTCTAGAACAAGTTAAATTTTCATAAAACTCCTCCCAAGTGAGGAGAAATTGGAGAAAAAGAGTTACCTTTTTGGATGTTAGGCAGCAAAATTTTTCCTAACTTCAACTAGATGGTTCATGATCCTAGATTTATCAATTGAAAAAAAAATTAGACCATAAAAAATCCCTCTGATTCTTCTTTCTTCATTCCAAAATTGATATTTTTACCCTCCTCCAACAATCTATACCGATAAAAAACCTGTAGACAGGTCTCTTTGTGCCAAGAAGCAAGAAACCAAAAAGAAACTAGTTTAGGTTATATATGGCCATGAAACACCATGGAATTTATAATTAATCTTTGATATGGTATGAAATTGACTTCCCCTACCTTAGATGTATGGATTCCATATGAATTTTGTACAATTGCTTGTAAATGAGAAAAATAAGCCTTTCCTTGCCTTTTAAAGCCAATTTTACAATTCAAATTCTTTTAAAAAAAAGTATTTAGAAGGATTAAATGATATTTCATGAAAAAATAAAAAAAATATATCCTTTTTTCATGTTTTAAACTTACCAAATTGGCACGTGGGAGGGGTTTTGGGGCCTTTTTGGGCTATAAAACATATCAAAACACCTTTTTAAAGTTTGAAACTTTAGAATTATTTTATTTTAATGTTTTAAAACATATTAAAATCTATTTTGGAATAATTTAATTAATTTTTAAATCATTTTTTAATGCTTTTTAACCCTATTTTTGACATTTTTGACCAAAAATTGCATTTTTAGACCATAATTCACCAGTTTGATCAACTACAATAGGATAAGGACTGAATTTTTGAAAGTTTAAATTGATAATGGTAGTAATTTAAACTTGAAAGGACAAATTACTAATTATATTTTTTAATTTTATGGTTTTACCAGCCTACTAGTCAAAAGAACTTAAAAACTCTGGCAAGGATAGACTAGGATATACACTGAAACTAGGAAAGATTGCAGATCAAGACATAATAGGAAAAAATGACACAAATAACAAAATGTTCATGTATTCACTTGGAGGAATGAAATAATAATAAATATAAATTTAAAAACAATTATTTAAAGCATGTGTAAAAAAACACTTAGAGGAATGAAACTATGACTATGTACAAAGGAGTGACTCTCCTAATAATAGTATTTAAGAAACATCCCATTCACAAGAATGGAAAGATATTATCCACTCAATTTGGATAAATGAAAATAATTTTTATTCTTACAATCATTGATAATATAAGGTTCAATCCAAAGGCTATCAAAATTGGAGTGCTTACTTGGCATTGCATGCTTTTCATCCTATTTGAGTACTATGTCTCCTTGCTAAAATGTTTTTGATGAAACTCTCTTATCAAATGTATTCTTAAATTTCTACTGATTTTACCACATTATATGCATATCATAATCTCTTATATCCTCTAATTCTCTCAGTTTATTCATCCAAACTTCCATTACATCACTTTCCAAAAGCTTTGTGTAAGCTCTAAAGCTAGAAGCTCCAATGAAATAGGCAACCTTGTTTGTCTTCCAAAAACTAGGAGATAAGGTGAATTTCCAATGGAATTATTAGGTGTGATCCTATCATCCCATAAAGTAGTTTTCAATGTTGTATTCTAATATCTCTGATTATCTTCCATTATTTTTTTGATGATCTAAATCAAGGTCTTGTTAGTGGACTCAGATAGTCCATTACCTTGTGAATAATAATTTAATAAAGATGTAAATAAATATCATGTTAAAGATAAAATTCACATACCTTTTCACTAATAAATTCCAAATCATTATCTGATATTATAATATAAGGTGCTCCAAAATGAGTGACTAGGCTCCCATAGAATTCAAGCACAGAGTTCTCATTTGCCTCTTTCAAAGGCCTTGCTTCCACCCACTTGGTGAAATAATCTATATCTATCAATACCTATTTATTAATATCACTATATGGAGGATGAATCATGCCAATAAATTCTAAACCCCATTGCATGAAAGGTTGCTCAACCTGAATTGGCTTTAGTGGCATAGCAGCTAGTCTCTATTTCCCTACAAACATTGCACACTTTGTACATTTACTAACCCATGAATGTGCTTATTTAAATAAATTATGCAAAAAATAACTATATATAATGATTTTTTCAGCTATTTTATTGGCTTCAAAATTACCTACAGAAGGACTTTCATGAAATTGCTCAAAAAGTTTATCAAATTGACTAGTTTCAACACACCTTAAAAGCATACCTCCAATGTATTTTTTGAAAAGCACTCCATAAATAAAAATGTATGTCATTTATTTTATAATTAAGTGTCTTATTTTTTATTCATTCAAACCCCTTAGACATTCTCTAGTTTGAATAAATCTAGCAATGTTTTGTCTAGCTTATAGGAGGTGTATTTTTAGCTTCATGTTGAGTGTCTTGAATTATCAAAATTGGTTATTTTTATTCTTTTACATATTCTACAATATGTTCACATAATCATTTTCCTTGGACCATATTTTTAAATTTGACTTCAATGTCATATTATATGCATTTAGTGACCCATATAACTCTCTTTCGCTCAAATCTCTATTGAGAATGAAGTCCTTCACACTTCGGTGAGCAACCATTAGTATAATCTTATTATTTGAAACCAAATGTTTGAATTTTTTCAAAACTCTTATAATATAAATAGAATAATTTGATAAAAAATAATATATCTCTTCATAACCCTCTAAATCTTGACTAAAGAAAGTAATGGGTTGTTCTAAACCTTCATCATTTTTTTGCATAAGCATGGCTGAAATAGTATTAGAAGTAGAGCAAACATAAAAGAAGAAATATTTAATAAAATATGATATGAGAAAATTAGGATCTTAGATGATCAATTATTTGATAGTGGTAAAACTTCTTTTACCTTATTTACTCCAAGTTAACTCATGGTATTTCTTTAGCATTTGAGTAAGTGGCCTTACTAGTTCTGCAAAACTAAGAATGAATCTTCTGACAAAGTTTATCTTACCCAAGAATCTATGAAATCATTTCTTATGTTTAGGAAATGATAGAATAATTATTTCCTCTATTCTTTTAGGATCAATGGAAATCTTAGCTTTAGACACCACATGTCCAAGAAGTCTTCCGTCATGCACTAAAAAAATGCATTTATTTGGATTCAATGAGACTCCAAATTGTCTACATCTATCAAAAACAATCTTTAAATGTGTCATATGATCATTAGGATCCTTTGAAAATATTGTAATATAATCAAGATATACTAAAACCATTTCACTCAAAATACCATGGAAAGCAACATCCATTTCCCTTTGGAAGGTAGCTCCAACATTAGAGAGTTTAAAAGGCATCTTCTTATAAGCAAAAGTACCCTATTTAGTAGTGAAAGTTGTTTTATACCGATATTTATCTTTCACCAATATCTAGTTGTATCTTGATTACCTATCTAGTAAATAAAACCTCTATGAACCTGATATTCTCTACAAGATTTGATCCATGAAAGGAAGTGGATAGTGGCCTTTTAGTGATACTCCATTCAGATCTCTAAAATCTACATAAAGTCTTATCTCTCCATTATTATTTTTTACTAGTACAATATTGTCTACCCATTTTGAATGCTTTATAGGAAAAATAATACCTAATTCAATCAACTTTTTAAGTTCATTCCTCATGAGAATTTAAACCTTGGGGTTGGCAGGCCTTTGCTTTTATCTTACTGATTTTGCATCCTATTCCAGTTCAATAGTATTTTGTGTCAATCTAGGATCAAAAACTTTTAAATCATTGTATTCCCAAGAAAATAAATCCATGAAATCTTGACATAATGAAATGAAATTTACTCTCTTAGAATCAGTATTAACTTTACCCAACTTGAGTTGCTTACCTTTAGCTATGCTAATTGGCTCATAATGCTCTTTCTTGGAAGAAATGCTTACCTTATATTTATTTAGTTGATCATATTAATTAAATATGATTTTTAAGGTCACCAAAACTTTAGGCATCTTATTTTATTTCAATTACACAATCTGATTTTCATATTGATCTTGCAATTTATCATTATTTCTTTGGCAAAATTCTACCTCATTCTATAGAAAATATGTTATTTGTTTCTCATAATCAAAAACTTGCCGACTTATATAATTATTTTTGACTAAAATCTTGCATACCACCTTGATTTGGGTCTGATTTTTATTGTCTTTCTGATCTAGAATATCATATTGTGCTCTTATGGAAACAAGTCTATCTGCGTGTTGATTTGCTCCTATAGGAATGGAGTGAATGTCAAATGCAAGAAAATATTCAATGAGATCCCAAAATCTATGTTTTTAGGCCTAAAAAATAATATTATTTTCTAAACTTAAATCTCTAACTTGATATACTAACAGCTCACTGTCACCTTTCACCTACAAGAGTTTAATATCCCTCTTTCTAGTCCACTAAAGACCTTAAATAAGAGCTTCATACTCTATAGTATTGGAAGTAAAACTAAACCAAAATCTAATATAAAAATGATAACTTTGATTTTGTGTTGAAACAAACATTACACCATCCCTAATTCCATTCTTTATTCTAGATCCATCAAATAATAGATTTCAAACACCTTGATCCTGCACTGAGCTAGTGAGATTAGGCAAGAAGTCACCCTCTTCGTGCATACAGTAGACTCCAAAACCAAAATATTTAATAATTTTTTAGGGGTCATGTCCATGATTTTAATTATCCCACTCATCTAAGATAATATTGGTTATGCCTTCAAGAGGCTTATAATTCTCTTGCTCAATGATGTTATCATCTTCTTCTAAAATACTACAATTCACATTTAACATATATGGCATATATGGCTCAAGATGAAATCTAGAAATAGGCTCTAATCTAATAGTTAATTTGGTTCCATACCTGGTTCTAAAAACTATGTATGACCAATTTGAGGAAAGTTAACCTCTTATTTTGGTAGTGAAATATTTGGATAAGCATAGTGAAAAATATGAAGGTAGATCAACAACAACAACATCTTGTAAAATGGTGAAATTTAGACAAGTAGCAAGTATGATTTTTAGATCTTTCAACACACCTACAGTATTAGTAGGAGACCCATATAATTTCAATAAACCTTTATCATGGGGTTAATACTATAATCTTAACTTATAATCTATTGATTTGGGCATGACAGAAGTATTAGCCCCACTATCAATCATATAATTATGAACTAGACAATCTATAATGATAACAAAAAGGTAAAATGGAGGAGGTTTAGTCACCTTAAGAGGTTGATACTCAAAAAATGGATTGGAGTTATTTAAGACAACACTTAATTTTTACTTTTTATATGGTCTATCGAGGATAATGAGCTTTCAAAGTTCTTCTTGCAAGTACTCCTTTTGTCTTAGAATTAGTAGAGTATCCCACATTGAAATTGATACTGAAGTCTTCTTCATATGATCCATAATACGGAGTGGAGAAGTGGCTACCTTTGACTATAATTTAGGAGTAGAAGGAACCCCCAACTATTGTGTGAATTGAGTAATATAAGGCCCTTTCATGTTCTTATCTTTTGGATCATGAGATTGTTGATTGGAACTTTTCTGAGGTATCTCATGTGTTGTTATCTTTTGTGGTGTCTGAGAAGAAGGGACTACCCTATATTGCTCTTTTCCTATATCTAGTATGAGTTGCAATTGAATTATCAGTATTATGTAAATCTTGACTTTGATTTACAATCAAGTGCTCAAAAAAATTCTCACCTTCCTAGAAGTTCACAAATGTAGTCTTAGTAGGTGCCTTACCACTACCTTCTCCTTATTGATTTGGAACTTCTGCTTTAGTGAATGAAGGAATGTCTCCATGAGAAAGAGAAGATTAATTATTATGATAAGGTGGTTTTATTTTAAATAAAGGAAGAATTAAACTTTGTTACATGAAATATTGATGAGATCTCTCACCAGTTGAAGCTATTGCCATGTTGTTTGCTTAATCCCATTGATTGTTCCATTATCCTTATTGAGCATAATTTATCTCTATTAGAACTATATCTCTTTAATTTCTTGGAGCATTAGGATTATATTACCTTGATTAAGAATTTTTCCCTTAACCTTGCTGATTGGATTGATATGACGGCCTATTGGGTTGATAATTTTGATTAGTATTCTGATAAGGCATGTATGATGGAGCTTATTGCCTCTCTATTGAAACCAAATTGTTAGTTTGAGGCTTAAGAAGACTCTCTATCTTCCTGAATCTATTAGTTTGATCACCTTCTATTTGATGTAACTTTTATTACTCTAGAATTAGAGCAATAATTGGAGTAAGAGGATGGATCTTTGGAAAAAGAGGCATTAGTGGCCTTGGATATAACTTGCCTACTTATATAAGGCAATTTTTAGCCTTGATTGATACTTCAAAATATTTAGATAAAGTATTACCTCCCATGGATTGGATCATGATAGCCACATCTAAATTAAGATCCTTTAAATAGTACAAAAAAACATAGTTGGGTGTAGGCTTGATCACTATAGGAATTTTGTCTCGAGTCTTCTAAAATATCTAGTTGAAATCCACCATAAATTCATGATTAAATCTCTTAATTATTGTAAGCTGATTCACAAGTGAAATATGATCACTTTTGTCTTCAAAATGTTTGCACATAAGTTCTCTAAATTTATCCCAATTATTGATTGATGTAGGTGCCAAACCTTTGTACCACTAAAGTGCCTTCGCTTTGAAAAAAGTTTCCAACAATCTCATTGCTAAATTTTCCTATGTAACATGATACACTATACAAAGATTAGCAATATCTGAAATATATTCTATAGGAGTTGTTGGATTTTCTCCTATAAAATAAGGAAGAGCCTTGAGAGTAGAAACTAGAATATCATCCCATTGATTGAGATTTAGATGACTATCACCATTTAATGTAACAAAATCATGTCTTTTGGGAACAACCATCTAAGGAATAGGATCTAAAACAATATTTGGCTCAATAATATTGGCCTATATAGGAGGATTTTGTGTAATAACATGGTTAACAAAAGGTGTAAGATTTGGATTTAACTGAAATGCTTTCTTCTTCTTTGTTGATTAGAAAGATAACTCAAAGAAATTTGTTTCTTTCCCTTTTACAGAGGATCTTGTGACAACTCTTGGTTGCATGAAAAGTATACAAATCTAAAAATAAAAATCTATAAATAAATAATATACTTAGATACACAAATAATAATTCAAAAGTGTGAATAATTTGTCCCACAATCACGTGTTATAAATTTTTGTCACTATGGAGAGCACCTTGATTGAAGATGTACAAGGTACACCCTCTCTCCAGCTGATACAATTGGATCTTCTCAGAGTGTGGGTGACTCTATGTTGAAAAGAAAGTCTAGAGGGGGCTAGTTCCTTTAAAATTTATCAATTAAATCTAATCTATTATGATTTTGGGGTGCAAAGGGGAAGGGAAAATTGAAATGAAAATCTATCTAAATGGGTGATGCACCTAGATTGTTTATATCCTCTGGAACCTATTGAAACTAATGCACACATGTGAATTAATAAAAGTCCTATATTGTTGTTAAGCATAAATATTTTAGATGAAGGATAAATAGAACTTTGAATTATAAAATTCCTTTTTTACCTCTTCAAATGACTTGTAGAAGGTGAGATAGAAAGAAATAGGTGAGGAAGGGACCTACCAAAAGGATATATAATCTAACTGATATGATGATACTCAATCAATTACGCTCTATTATTTGTCAAAACTCATATGTAAAATAAAAATATCCTTTATTAATGTATAGTCTAGATTAAAATTTCTCTTCAGCTCTAGGAAGAATCCAAAATTACTTGAAAAATTCAATATATATCTTTATAAAACTAATCCAAGCCCTAAGTTGTGTTGAAAATGTAGAAGGGTTAGTATTGGTTAACTAACTCAATACTAACTCCTTTTACAATGATTAAACAATTTATAAAATTCTTTAACTCCACAAAATTTGCATGCTTTTCAAACTTTGGCATAGGATAAAAGGTGGTAGGCCCATTTTAGAAGTAAAATTCTATATCATGCATGATGTACACAAAAATACAAAATAAAGTCCACTTAAAGTGCTTGGAAGCTGAGTTGGAACAAGAAAACATTCTCCTTTGCATGGAAATCAAGGAAGATGTATAACAAGCTTTGACAAGTCAACTCAAAATTAACTCCCTCTTTCATGAATGATTTTATGCCAGTCCTTGGGTGTGTAACTCAATATTTAAGAGTTTAAAGTGCTTGAAAGCTCTTAATAAACAAGATCACTAAGAATAGATGTGGCACTTGATAATTTATCGACTGAAGTAAGACTAGTCAATCCCAAAATAACCTTCCTTTGCATGAAAATGGACCTTGAAGATTTAAATTTGCATGAAATCTCCATGGAATATCATAAAATTGGCATGTAAATCTAATTATAAATCTTTGATGACCAATCCGAATGCCAAACTCCAACTTGACTTTTGAACAATTAGACCAACTTAGCCAAATAGGCCTATTAGCCAACTTGTGCACTTGGATACCATGAAACCTAAAAAAATAAGCCATGAAACCTATAAAAACCAAGAATTATACCTATAAGAAACTTATTCATCATCAAATATTTATTTTAATGTGAAAACTTTCATCATTCAGTCAATAGAGTTCACTAGGCCAATTTTACTAAAATTTCTAGTAGACTAGCCATTTTTATTGAGCTAGTATAGAAATTTCCAAGATGATTTATGATAAACTAAATATTTTAAGATGAATAACAAGTCTTAATATTTTATATCCATTGATTATATTCCATTAAATTTCCCTATACTTGATTTTACATATTTTTTCCACAAAACAAATAATTTTTAACTTCATCCGTACAGACCCATGCATAAAAATTACATTTATGAGAAAAGTATTTAGTGTAATTTACATTTTATAATTTTATAATTTTATCCATGGTGATTTGATGGCAAGAAAATCTACTTTTTTCAAAACAAGGTTTTTAAGGGTTTAGGAGGGTTTTAAAGCTGAATCTTTAAACTAATGATACATGAAGTACAGGCATCCAAATCCAAAAACATTTTTATTTATGTGTATAACATTTACCCATATGACATTCCTAAAAATATTGGGCTCCCATGAAAAAAATATTAAAAGTTACCATGTAAATGAAATTTGCTTGTGGGGAATTGATTACATTATAGGCTACCTACACTCTTAGTAATTGTTCATAAATCACAGCACCTAAACTGATATAAACTATTAATTAATTATAATTATATATGGTTCCTCAAAACATACTAAGATTTTTTGACCAAACTCTACACATGGTGAACAAAATGAGCATCTAAACAGGAGGCTTGGAAGGGTGCTTGGAACTACAAAAAGTGAAAAAAATCACTAAGATGAAAATAATTCCTTCCAAAATTCAAAAATATTTAAAAAAACATTATGTAACCTATACCATGCTATCAAAACACTTTGAAATTCATTTTTTCTTGAAAAGTCCAAAAATGCCTTTTTGGCCTATTTGCTTGCATAAGCCTATATGAGCATGGTTTGCATTAAATTTATAATTTTTATATTATTTAATGGTCTTATTAAGATTTAAAAACATCATACCATGCTTATCAATCCTTTACTTGGGCTTAGAATCTTTTGTATCACTCTAGAATGAAGCATGCTCCAACTGTGACCTCAAATGAATAGGCTGAGGTCTGAGACAAAATAGTGAATATGTCCAGTTTTCCAATGGCCATTAAATCTTTTCATATGTTTCTACAACTTTTTATGACCTTTTTAAAAAAAATTAGGTCTTAACTCCACTTGTAGCTCCCAAAAACCTCAATTTTCTCTTAATTTTGACCTCTATGCATAGACTGTCTACATTTTTGACTGAGTTTTCATGTTTTTAAAGCTATTTCATGGTGTTTAGAGGCTATAAATGTCAAAATAATCTTATTTTATCACAATAGTCCTTTCCATATCTTGTAAAATTTCTCTACCCCAATTTTATAGCATGATTAGGTCAATATAGAAGGAATTAGGATTCTCAAAACTAGCAACTTCATACAATGAATTGTAAGTACAAGTTTCATAGTCCTTTTAGGATCTTTTAAAAATACTCTATCCCTATTTTCTAGCATGCTCAAGTCACTATAGAAGGAATTAGGCTTCTAAAAATTGGCAAATTATGTAAAATGAATTGTAAGTACAAGTTTCCTTGAAGTGTATGATTTGCATCTTAGGTATTGAAACCCTCATTTTATTCTTGATTAATGCATATGTACTTGATATTAGATATTGAATTCAACTACCCCTTTGAATATAATTAGATATGAGACTTCATCATGGCTATTTTAAATGAGCTGGTTGTATATGACTATAGATACATATTAGAGATGTAAACTATAATACTAGATATTAGAGGACCCTTTCATGGTTTGAAACATTGTAAACTCATGAATTTGTTATTTGAAAACAAACCCTACCATCAAAATCCATGCCTTTAACCTCCTTATAGCCCTAATCATGTCTGATTTCCTAAAACCACAGGTAATAGCTTCTGGGGTAAGGTAACTTACTGTAGATGGTAATGAGAGAGCCCCTTATTGACCTTGATGAACACATCCTTTAAGTGCATTATGGTGTCTCTTAACTTCTTAGGTCAGTCCATTTACAACACTCCTACCAAATTGAAAACATGACTATGATTTACATAAATATATGTGCATTACCATGATTGTAGATGTTCTTTACCCAAGTCCATGATATGTAAGGACAAAAGCTCTCTTTAAAAATGCTCACCAATCTATATTTGTATGTACTTTCTTGACACAAAATATTTTCAACACATCATACACTTTTATCATGAAAATTACCATCCCATGCTTGACTATAGGTTAAATTTAGGGGTTTGTATAGATGGTCATGTCTTAACCAAAAGCTTGGTCATGAAACTTAACCTTTTAAAGTTACTATTAAGTTTAAATCATCTTGAATATCTCTATCTGAAATCTAGGTTATTGTTCACATTCACCAATGTGAACCTCGAAGTATGACTATAAGTGAAATTGGCTATAGATTAACTTTAGGGTTCTGGTTGCTAGTATGATGCTTCATTTAGTGTAAGAAACCCTATAACTTTATTTATGATCTTTGACCTCATCTAGGTCATTTCATGTTTCATGAGTCGTTTTGCACCAAAGGTCTTAACCATAACCATCCTAGAAACAAACCCTCCTTCCATAACCTTGGTTTTGGCTTGCATGTGGGATTGGTTATAGGTGAGTATCAAAGAAGAATATGAATGTACTTTTCCCCTTAGAGCTCACCATTATTTCATAAACCCTCACCAACCTTTATGAACACCATCTTCCTTAAATCAAAACACTATGGAGATAGAACTCCCAAATTACATGCACTTGACTGTGATTTTAAGGCAAACTACCTTTGTAGATGGTTTTAGGGTAGTATTAGGATTGTACGTCATCATAGGGCTCATTTAAGATGTTTGATGTTTGATAGGCTTATCTTTTTCTAGGCTCATGATGGCCTCAATTAAACCCTTGATCTCTCTATCCCTTTGATGAATCCAACTAGTCCTTATGCCTTTTGATTTTTACTTTCTTAAAGATTAGGAATTCCATAATATGTTATAGGCCTATATAACTCCATCTAGGAACTGTAGGTTATTACTTGAATTGGAAACCTTTTATGATTTTACCCTTTTCATCACTTCATGAAATGACAATCTCAATGTCATTTGAGTCTTAATGTTAGATATAGTCTTCTTTTGGTCACAACCTTTGCATTAGGCTTGACTATCATACCTTGGAGATGTATAGATGCAGGTTGTAGGTAATCATTTTTCTCATTAATCCCTTATTTGAACAATTCCATGTCTCTTACCCTAAATACCTTTTACAAAAATTGCAAAACCAATGCTTCTTATGTCTCTTTGTCAAAAACCTTCCTGAACTACTGAGAGTAACCTAAGAATAATAAGTAACCTTTATATTTGTACCTCATGTAGGTCCTTATGATAGTGACTATAGGGTGATATTTTTCCTTTTGAGTTTGTAGCAATAGTTTATCTCATGCACCTCCCTTTATGGCAGTTCTCATGATCCTTATCTAGCAACTTCTCAGGTCCTTAGCCCCTTTATTAGGTTTCTCTATTCAAAACCCTACTTGATTGTAGGTTATATTCTCAACCCTAAGGGATGTTTTTTGATCCATAACACCATTAAGTAACCCTATCCTTATCCAAGCTATGATAACATCAAAATGCCCTTATACAGTGAAACAAAACCTCTTAAGAACTCACTTCAAATATAATTTGTAATGTAACTTCTCTTAAGGGCTGTAAGTGATCCTTTTTGGTGTACTTGATGCCTTGCTGGCCCATAAACTACCCTCTTCATGCTTTAATGGTTATTTATCAAAATTTTATTTATCCTATGTTGATGATCTCATATTTTACTTGGCCTTCAACTAGATTTCTTTCCTCTTGAACATAGGAAATGAAACTTCATCCTTCACCTTTTGATTGTGTAAACTATATTTTAGGGAGGTCATTTCACCATGACTTGATGCTTCAATTAGCTTGTATTCTCCTTTAGATCATGTATCATCTTTCATCATCTTTTGGCCTTCCTTGACAATTTAAATATAGAGACATAGGTGTGGTTTAAGGGTGATATGAGTGTAAATATGAAGAATAAAACATGATGGAGGGTGTAAATAAGGTAAAAACATATTGATATGGTTGAGAATGGTAGTGATATGTGGACGGATGGGGAGGTGGTGGGAAGGAGTATGGTGGAGCTTTACAAGACTAGGAGGAGTGTTTGGAAATATGTATACCAAATTATCATACCATTACAAGTTGGATACCATTGAATGAGTACAAGGAGGTTAAAATTGAATAATATTTTTCCTCAAAAACCTTAAAACACACAAAAATTCCTTAACATATGCTAAACTAGGCCTCATTGAGACACTTCTATAATAAACTAAGTGTAGGAACATATATCGCTTCATAATTGAAGTACAAGATATGGTTAATCAAGGCAAAAGTGTAAATAAATTGTAAGAATCTTATGCTAACCAAGAAAAAAAAAGGGAAAAAAGGTAAAAATAAAAACAAAACAAACAAACAAACAAATAAACAAGCAAAACAAAACACTAATAAAAATAAACAAAAAAACACTATTAAACACCAAAAAACACCAATAAGGAAAAATAAACATGGTTACAAACAAATTTAACAAAATAAAAAAAAGAAATAAATAATCCAAACTAAATAAAAGTGAAATAAAAAACTATTCTAAATAGATAAAGGTAAAATATAAACAATGGTTAATCATAATGTTAATATAAACATAAAACAAATTATTCATGCATGTGTAATAGAGGTGTTACTCTTGACAACAGGGTGACTCCTAAGCTAGATAGAAATGACATAGGCATACAAATGTAAGAATAAAAGACTAATAATGTTTCCCATATGCTATAGGTAACAACAACACAAAAAATGAAAATGGGTAAGAATAAAAGAAAAGGAATGGGTCGCTGAGCTGACTCCAGATGCACTAGGTAAGTGGATGTTGCCTACATAGTTCCATGGACACCATATCTAACATGAAATTTAGGTAAAATGCAGTTCTACCAAGATATGGGATAAAATAAAATGGATGATAAGAAAACATGATTGAATTGTAGAGGAAAATAAGAATGATCTCGCAAAATGGTGAGTGCATGAGAAAAGAGGGGATGACATTCCACAATAATGAAAATATCAACACAAAAAAATTATGCAAGTGCGAAAGTATGATTTAGGCTCAAACCACACTAAAATTAAATATACAAGTGCTTACACATGAACTCAGTTCATAATACTTACTACATCTAAGTCTGAGAATGAGAATAATCTCACAAAATGGTGAGAGCATAAAAGGTCAATGACTCACAAAATGGTGAGAGCATAAATAATGGGTGCTCACAAAATGATAAGAGCATTGGTGGAGAAAAACCTCAAGGAAGGAATGATCCAATAGAATGGTGAAGAAAATTAATCACTGAAACTAGATGAGATGACTCTAAACACACTAGGCAAGTGGATGTTTCTTACATGGTCCTGTTGATGCACCTATTATGTTCCCTATGTCACTATGGAATGGGGAGAAAGTAAGAAACTCAATTTTAAATCTAGAAAGACTTGGGGATTGAGTTTTTAAAATAATTATTACTATAAATAACATAAATAACATAGATATGATAACCATTTATAAGTCTACAAGTAGACCTTGTTGTAGGGATAGTAGATGTTACATAGTGACACTTTATTCTTGCTAATCTATGTGAAATTGATTCAATATTTACCAATTATTGCCTAAAATGTAAATAAAAAATGGATATTTATAGAATGAACTAAGATAAAATGAGTCATGGGTAGATCCAAAGGAGATAAAGGTAAGGTATAAAAGATAATTTTCTAAAGATGAACAAAAGTTCCAGCTCTTCTAACTTCTGTGACAACAATAAATAAAACTAGCATTTACCAACTCTAGTGTAATGCCCAATGCTAAATAAACATAATTGTATCTTCAAATTAAAATAAATGCATGTATCTAGAAGTATAAATTGTATAAATATTACTCATAGTAAATTTCATAGCACATTCAGTTACAAATGAGAAGAAAATAGAGAAAATATACTAACAGATTCGTTAGCCTAGTGTTAAACTCAAACTAATAGATGAATATATTGGATGATATTTCATAATTAGCTATAATAAAATAAACTATTATCCATCTAGAAGCATTAGAAATGGAAATCACATAACACACACACACAATACAACACTTTAGACAAATCTTGAATTCTTAACTCTATTATATTAATTCTTATATCAATTATTTCTCATTATGAATGAGGGGGAAATCCCCTATAT
The DNA here is from genome assembly GCA_037957365.1 of Torreya grandis. Classification (NCBI taxonomy): domain Eukaryota; kingdom Viridiplantae; phylum Streptophyta; class Pinopsida; order Cupressales; family Taxaceae; genus Torreya; species Torreya grandis. Next base: position 392,349 of record JARHVA010002266.1, read on the forward strand.
ATAGGCTTCAAAATTTCCTAAACAAGTTTAAGTAGGCCCATGAAAGGTTCCCAAACATATCCAAGTGAATAAAATTCTATGCATTACATTGGAAAATTTTTTAATTCAAATTTATAAAACATAATGGAATATTCCCTAAGGTCCTAGAGGGGACTGCTAACTAGCTTGCTATTGTTGCCTCTAATTTTTCTCCACTTATTCCTTTGTCCATAATTTTTTGCATGCCAAGTAGACTTGATCTATCTAAGTAAACTCCAAGAGCATAGGGTAGAACAAGTTAGGTATTTCCTAAATTATCCTATCATGTTTTTTAAGTATTGGCCTTAGTGCTTCTTTAATTGCCTTTACCTTTTCCAACTTTTGGTTGGAAAATGCCACAATATTCATCACCTCAGTAGTAGTCTTTAGACTAGATACATCCTACTAGAATTTAGAGATAAAAACTTTCATATAGGATTTGAAATCCAATTCATCCATGAAGATGTCATTAGGTTAGGTCCCCCTAGTGACCATGGTATCCTTTAGTAGAAAGGAAATCTTGAATTCAATTTTCTCTAAGGATGTAGTTGCATCCTTGACCTAATCTATCCATCTCTTTAATATTCTTATCCTTTTCATCATGATGGTATGTGAAGGAATAATATCCTCAAGTGAAAAAACCTTGAGGTCTGGGAACTTATTATTTCTTACAACTCTAGCTATATTTATAGCTTGGCATAATAGAGTGCAATATTTTGGTCAAGTTTAATGACCACCTTGGATTGTAGGGTCCCATATTCTTTCCTCTTCTTCCTAAATTTATAAAATTTGAATACATTGATAATAATGTTTATTATTTTAATTATAGTTCTATCTATCACTATTGGCAATGCTTTCTCTTTCAATATTTTCAACTCCTAATGCATCTCCTTTATCAAGGCAATTATGGACTCTACTTAAGCTTGAACGGAGGACACAAGGTCCTCTACATATCCTTCCACCTCTCTAGGGTCAACCTTCCTCTTCCTTTTCAAAGTTAAGATGGATTATTCACTCTCATATATCATAGTTGATCTTGATTATGGCTCATCAACCTGTCCTCTAACCTCCCTTTTCATCACGGCTATGGCAAAATAAAACCTCACACCAATTTTGAGAGGTAGAGAGGACTACCTAAGGCCTCTCCTACCTTTATGCCTATATGATGTCTCTAACCCAATTTGGGTTAGTATTAGGTGTTAGATTTATAGGAGGTGGCTAAAATTGAGGTGCTTGGGTTGAGGAAGAGGCCAAAGCTAGAGCATGGATGTATAAGTTCATTGAGTCTAGTTACTTGAGTGGGTCAAATATAGATTTGGCATGGCCCATGTCAAGAATTAATGAAGGAAACTTTGAAGGAATACTTAATTTGGAAAAAATTATAATATTTAATGGATTTTTATGGTGGAATAATTTTGAGATGGGTCTCAATTGTCTAATAGATGTAGGGGAGCCAAGGGTAAGTGATGCACTAGTAGTGGTTACCTGGGAAGGAGTGGAGTCCATATCCTAGATAACATTAGTGATTTGGGAGGCTGATGAAGATGAAATGTTGGTAGTGGCATGGAAAATGAAGTAGGGAATGGTAAATCTAGAGGAATTACTAGTTTGGATCATGTTGTGTTAGCTGAGGTCTAAGTGGTGGTGGTAGATGTAGTAAAAGTGCTTATTGATGGGGGAGAAAATATAGAAGTAGAAAAAAAACAATTGTATTTCAAAAAGGAGGAAATTTTAAAGTAATTACATCAGGAGCTTAGGATGTGTTGGTGGTAGTAGTATTAGCTTAAGAAGCTAATGGATGATGCATTGCTCCTCTCATTATAATCTTGGGCTACTTATTTCTTTTGTAAACTTTTTTTATGTTTTTGCCAACTAGTACCTACAATTTTTACATTGAGATCTCAATGCCTTGAGATAATTCTTCAAGGTTAATTACATCAAGATCAATATGGCTTAGGCTATCTTGGGTAGCTCCCATGGTAGATGGAAATACAAATGTATGACCTTGGGAGGGGCCATGTTGGCTACTTGATCCTCCTTGCTCAGAGCTTGGAGGCATGCCTTGACTGCTTGAAGTGGCCTGTAGAGGAAGTATTTATGGCCTATTCCTAATGAGAGGAACATTATGTTCTTCCTCCTCTTATTTTTTTCTCTCCTCATAATTTGCATCAAACATGCTTCCATGGGCTACTGGTGGTTGAGCCCTTACAATGTCTTATTTATTATTTTCTATGTCCAGTCTCATTTCAATCTCTATGTTCTTTTTGAATACATTCCTTAGGACCACCTCATAATTCATGGCATATTTATAAATCCATTCATGTACTTCTTCTTAAACTTGAATAGGTGCTTGGAAATGACATTATTGGGGTCCCATGCTTGGAAGTCATCTTTGGAAAATAGGTATGAGTCCCTATGCCTTACAGCCACAATAAAATCATGTCATTTTGTGATTTTATTCCTCCATATCTTGTAATGATTCTTATGAGGGACTATCTTCTTCTTCTTTTTGAAGATGCCATCAACTTGATGTAGCAGTTGATAACCTAAGGGGAGCTACCATTACTCCCTTTACTTAGATGATTGTGTAATTAGGGTATAGCTAGTAACTACCCATATCTTAATTTATGTCTAACCTTCAGGGGAACCCTCAGCATCTCACACTTGGTGATTGATTTATATACAGTGGGGAATATGTATTTTTAAATCACTTTTATGTTACATATGAACTGGTGAATGTGCATTATAGAGAAGAAATGGGGCACAACTTCATCTAACTCTAGAGACCATGAATTCTAGCCTTGTTAGGAAATTTCATATATGGCATCCAATAGGTATCTCATCATGAATAATTGGTATCCATTATTTAAAGTATCATTCATTGCATACACTAAATTTTTTTTAATGATTTCCCCAAGTGGGGGAATCTGTTGGTCCTATAAGATGATCTACAACAATGGAAGGGTCCTTATATCCACATAGTTAATATGTGGATTACCAAATACCCTATTTAGGAAATAAAGGTCAATCCTTAATCCTTTATTAAATTTATGGATAGTTATGTTCCCTTTGTCATCCATGAGAATGGCTCCTATTGGGTTAATTACCTAGGTATCCAAGACCTTCTCTTGGGAGTGTATTTCATACCAGTTGTTGATTTCACTCTATTTATAATATATTTGTAGGGAAGGAAGGTTTTAATACTTTTCAATATTGGACCTGATATGAAGCCAATTAGGAGACCTTTGTTCATTAATTTTAGCAATCCATCCTCATATCTCAACCTCTTGAATATACCATAGAATATGTCAGTGCATGGCATGACCTTTGGTTTAGCTTCAACCTTGTGGGGATCGGTAGTGTTAATTATAAGGATGTATAAATCCAATTAAATTATTTTAGGCATGGTCTCAACCTCATCAACTACCCTAGTTGCTTCTACATTGAAGTAAATATTGCTACAATGCATGTCACCTAAGTTTATGTCCTTAGGGATGAATTTTGTGTCTTTTAAAATAACTAAATTGCCATACTAGAATAAGATGTCATCATTCCTAAAATAAATGGTCTTAATTAGAGTGGAGGGACCTATCTATGCCATATCTATAATATTCTATGTAGCAACCGATTTCCTTTTATATATCACTACAAATTTTGAGTTCTAACAATGGTAGTTGGGGTGTAATTTATGAATAGCTCAAGCTTTGTCATACTGGGAGAATGCAGATAACAAAGAGAGAAAATGTGTATATATTTAAATGAAAATTTAGGTAAAAATATCCAAGTTGGATAACCTTTTGAAAGATTACTTTGATTAATGAAACGTAGATGGAAATTTTGGTACGTGTTTATTAATGGTAAGCACATGAACTTTACATATGTTTGGAACAACTTCAAGCTATTGCTTTTGGAATTTAATTGCATTATAATTAAAAATTAGTCCTAATTTGAGTTTTATTTGACATCAATTTTCGCTTTAAAAATAAAAATTTCCACTTTTTAACACATGATATGCCACGTTAGATCAAGCTAGGTACTTGAAGGCCTTGAATAATGCTACTAAGCTTCTTAGTTGGCTCAAATATAGACATGTGGTGCTTTTTGATTGATCATGGGCTCTTAGAATGTAACTTAGTGTGATGACTCATTTGTATCTTGACATGTGGTATATTTCAATTTATTGTGAGCTCTCTAGTGGATTTTTAGTTTTGATTGGTTGTAGGAGTGCCATGCATTGCTCTTATGGGCAATCATAGCTTTGCCTTACTAGGTGTCACCTTCAAAATTCTTTTTGGATAGTTGTATACAACTTGACATTGATCACATGGCTTGGGTGGAGAGACGCATCTTTCTTAGAGGTGATGTATTTGATCTTGGAATGTAACTTTATAGGGATGACATGTGGAATCACCATGCAAACCCAAAATGGACACACATATTTCTTAGAGGTGATATAGTAGATCTTGGAATGAATTAGCATGGTAATGACATGTGACATTATCATGTGGGTCCAAAGGGGACACATTACTTTTACAAGATTTTGTTCATTATTTTACCACTTATCATTCTTGAAAGGAGCTTCAAATAGTTGTATACCATTGAGCCTCTATTTGATGGTTAGGGGAAACCAAGATGTCTGCCTTGTAATCTCCTATGATATTGAGATGGATATAATGTAGTGTGGACATTCATTGATCTCAGATGAACCCTTAGGAGACATGTATCACCTTAGAAGGCTGGGAAAGTTTGGTTGGTCACACTTGAGACACATGATGGCATATCATGGGATTCTAAATTATAGTGGGATACATGGAGGCTCAAATTGAATAAAATTACTTGTGGGTGATAAGATCTTAACACGTAGTCCTAAGATTTAAATTACAATGGCTAGCTTCCTAGCAATCTCTCTAGATGATGCCACATAGCTCATGAACTTGGTAGATTTACTCCAAGTGTCTTGCATGGGGCATGATGAATCTCTAAGGAATCATGAATTTTTATGAGATAAGCACCTATATTTTGTGCCATTGTTTAAAATTTGATGTCTCGTGAGGCATCATAAACTGATACTCTAAAGTTTACAACCTACGAGGTCAAGCAAGAAGTTAATTTATATTTTTGAAGATGTCAATGCCCATCCTAAAATAATTTAAACTAGTTTAAATGCAAAACTTTTTAACTAAATTATTTAAACACAACATAATGTTACTTTAGTGAAATTCAATGAAGCTGGCTATGTTCATGTAGATTAAAGATCTGAGTCATGATTCCTTGGTGAAATCCTATCTACACATTATTGAATCACTCATGGTCAATAATTCATCATTGAATGAAACTTGATAAAGACTTGTAATAATTTAAATATTTCTAAGTGTCAATTACTATTTCAAAATGAATGATTAATCAAAAATTTAGAAACACAAACCATTTCTAAACTAAATCACTCCTTCATGCAACTAAATATCTTAACATGTTTAACATCTTGGGCATTTTTAGAAATGAAGAAATGAAGGTCCCCATTCTGGGAATAGGGAGTAGTTGATCATCAAAAAATGGCTACCACTATGGGGAAACATTGTGAAATGTTAGAATCTAGATATTTTGTTCAAAGATGAATAAAACCTAGTTGTCTCATTATGATTTTTGATTAGTATCAAAACTCATTTTCAAAAATAATGAAGGCTCATAGGCTATAAATAGAGTTTAGGTCTTGTAAACAATCATACTATGTGTGTGGTTTGAGGTTACTTATCCATTGACATTGGGTTTAGAAATGATAGCTTTCAAGCTTTAAGATATCAAACATGAAATGAATTAAGCATTATTTAGATTTTTTATAATTATGCTTTGCTTATTTAGGGATGGCTTGGGCATTGCTCTACTAGCATCCAAATGTCCATATCCCTAATAGAGATACCTTTGGTTCCACTCCAAGACTACTTTACTGCTAGCCAGGCATCCATAGCCCTAGTAGAGATTGCCTAAATCACCATTCATGGAATCTAAAGTAGTTTATGATTTTACTTCATTGGTGTATATCTATATACAAACACACACTCACATGAACTAGAATGGTTTGGAACTATGATTAGTTAGGTATAAGGATTTTGTCAACATATGTGTGTGTGTGTGTGTGTGTGTGTGTGTGTGTGTGTGTGTGTGTGTGTGTGTGTGTGTGTGTGTATGTATATATATATGTATATATATATGTATGTATATATATATGTATGTATATATATATGTATATATATGTATATATATGTATATATATATATATGTATATATATATATGTATATATATATGTATATATATATACACACATATATATACATATATATATATATATATATATATATATATGTATGTATGTATGTATGTATGTATGTATATATATGTGTATATAGACACACACACACACACATGAACTAGAATGGTTGGGAACTATAATTAGTTAGGCTTAAGGATTTTGTCAACATATAGTCTAGATGTTATTCACTTTTGGGTATCAAGTCCTACCTTGACAATTTATTTGTTGAATTCAAGTGACAATATGATGGTCTAAATAGATTCAAACTCTTGTCCAAGAAAATGTTTAGTAATCTAAACTATATTACATCCTTAAAATAACTTAGGATTTTGATGAGAAAAGTAACTTCTAATTAATCCACCCAGCTTTTCTAAATTGGAACACTGCTAGAGGTTTCCAAACTTTGGATGACCAATGTTTAAAAATAGTAATGCTTTCTTCTTATTCTCATTTTTAGGATTAGATTAACATAAATTGAGCCAATGAATTCTTTTCCAAAGGACTTATTACTAATAAACAACACACAATAGAAAACAAACAAAAAGTAAAAAGAAAACAAAGCAAGAAAGGGAATAACATAAAAGTAAATAAAGGAAACAAATTAATCTACTCCTACCTACTCTAACTCTAAATAATTTTACTATCCTTCTAGAGTTTGGGAAAGAGTGGTAGAGAAATAGTGTTTTATGTACTACCCATTGACTAGTAAGGCTAAGTCATTTTGTTAAAGGTCTATGAGTCTGAATGCATTTTCACCCAATATTTTTGCCACTTGATATGGTCCAATCTAGAGAGAAGTGAACTTATCATTTTGTCCTTTCTTCTCACGGGCCTTATCCCATATTAGGACTAAGTCTGATATATGGAATGCTTTAATTTAGATATCTTGTTGAACCACCTCTTAAAAACATCCTGATGCTTGTTAAAATTCTTTAATGCTTCATCTCTAACATCTTCCATTTGGATGATGTTTAGTATCTAGGATTGTACTCTTTCATCATCTTCCATGTATTCAACCATGAATTCATAGGTGGGTAGATTTAGTGTGATATGAAAAATAGGTTGTTACCCATAGACTAGTAAGAATGGGGATGCCTTAAGCACTTGCTTATATCTTGTCCTATCTACCCATAAAGTATACTTTAACAAGGACTATCATTATCTTGGTTTCTCTTCTGCAAACTTATTGATGTAATTTATGTTTATATTATTAGATTTCGTAACTCCATAACCCTAAGGATAATAGTTGGAAGCAAACTTGATGACTATTTGGTTTTCATATGCCCATGAACTTAGTTGATGTAAAGGCTAGGACATTGTCACATACTATAGATAGGGGCATCCTAAACCAAGTAATGACATTATCTTCTAAGAATTTGATGGCATCAATTATTCTAATATTCTTGGTGGCCACTACTTCAATCCACCTAGTGCAATAGTATGTGGTAGTGAGTACAAATTTATGTCCCATTGAGGATTTGGGATTGATTATTCATACAAAGTTAAGACCCGATTGTGTTAATGGCTTTGCTTCAATCACTGGTTGCAAAGGCATGGTTGCCTTTGTCTCACATTGATTAAATACTTGACATTGATGACAAGTTTACACATAAGTGTGGGAATATTTGAAATGGTTGGCCAATAGTAGATATCTCTTAATATCATGTGTATAGTGGTATACCCTAAAAGGTGGCCACTTCCAAGTTTGTCATGAAATTTACTCATGATTTTAGTGGTTTTGATTCTAGAAACACATCTTAGGTAGACCCCTTCATATTTATTTCTATAGAGGACCCCTATTTTGATCATAAAGTGAGATGATCTTAGCCTAAGGGCTATTTTTTGATCTCTTTTAAGGTGTAGGGGACACACTCCATGTAGTAGATAGTGAATGATGTCTTTGTACCAATTTCCCCTAGGTACTTGTCTTGATTTGACTTACAAAATATCAATGCATGGATTAGTGTTTTCAATAAGCTCGATTAAACCTTAAACTCTAACTAACTTAGTATATTTTATTTCTAAGTCATATTCTTAGAGTTTGGTCTTCCACTTCCCTCTTCTTTCTCCAAGTTCATTCTATCCTAGCATCAACTTGACAATTAGATCAGACACTATGGTATATGTCTTATTCCTCAAGATGTAGTGTTTAAACTTCTTGATAGCCTTTACTGGTGTGTAAGCTTACTTATCTAGAATGGGATAATTTATCTCCACATTATTCAAATTGGTTCTCATGAAGGCTATGGGGTGTTCTTTGTCATCTTATTTTTATGTTAAGACAACAAAAATAGTGTGATCAAAAGCAAAAGAGCATATATAGAAATCTTTACTAAAATTAGGATTTATCATAATAGGAGCTTGAATAATAACATCCTTAATATCCTGAAAGGCCTTCTTCACTTTAGCAGTCCATTTTATCTTATCATCTTTATTCAAATTTTCATTGAGTGGTCTCACAATCTCTACAAAACTATATATAAATTTTCTTACAAAATTAATCTTGCCAAAGAAAATTTAACTCTTTTTTGTTGTTAGGAACTTCTACCTTTAAAATTACATTTATTCTATCAGGGTCATATTCATACCTTCTTGGGTGATTACATGTCCTATAAGTTTTCCTTTTATTATAAAAAAGATGATTTTCTTGGATTTTAAATAAATTCCATACCTTTTGCACTTCTCTAGCACTTGTTCCAAATACATCATGTGATTTCCTCTATTTTTAGAAAAAATTGTTATATCATCCATGTATATAATGATGCACTTACCAATCAATCCATGGAATGCATGGTCCATTTCTCACTATAAATTTTCTCATGTGTTGATCAATTTGAATGGCATTCATTTGTATGTAAACATTCCCCACTTGGTGGTGAAGGCAATTTTCATTTTGTCACTCCTATTCACTAGGACTTGGTTATAGCCTAAAAAACCATCAAGAAATGACATCATTCCAGACCCACTCACTAACTGAATGACTTCATCCAAATATGGAAAGGGATAATTATCTTTCTGTAAGGATCTATTTAAGTTTTTGAAATCGACACAAAGTTTTATTTCTCCATTCTTCCTTTGGACTGAAACTAGATTGGTAACCCTTATCAAGATTCGTATGAGGATGACTATCCTTGCATCTAGAAATTTCTTCACTTATTTTTAAATTAGAGCTTCTATCACTAGATTTATTATCCTTTATCTTTTCCTAAAAGGTTTATAGGCCTCTTTCAAGGAGATAATGTGAGTAATCACACTAATATTAAATATCTTGAGGTCATCATCTGACTAGGCAATGACATCTTTAAACTTGGTTAAAACGGAAACAACTTCCTTCAAATCTTCATTGGTGCAAACTAAACCAATTTTTACACATTATTCACTCTCGAGAGTTCCCAAGTTGACTTACTTATAATCCTTTCTACTCACCTTGGGTTGTTTATCTTTAATTCTCTACTTATCTAGGTTGAACATACTTTCTAAGGAGATCATACCCTTGGGTATTCAGTTCTCCTTAAGTTAGATCACTCCATCTTCATTATATTTTGAACTATGTATATAAATTTCATCATTTTCATCAATGATGTGAGATTCAAATATGTTATTACTACATAGAAAGTCAATTATTTTCTTATCATCATCAAAAACTTGGAAGTGATTGATGTTGTCTATAATAAAGGGACATGAAATTATCTCCATGGTAAACTCCTATAAATTTAAAGGTTATGGAGGCACCAAGTTTGTTTCTACTTAAGCTAGAGCATCCACCAATTGGTTCTATTACTTGGGTAAGGAAATAATATTAAATGAGTCAAAATACTCAATTATATCCCAAGCTCTAAATGTATACTCCCTTTAACAAGAAATCTTACACTAATATCTACTTCTAACCTTATTGATAACTAATTCTGAATCACCATAGACTAATAGTTATTTTACCTTATGTTTAATTACAAATTGAAGTCCTAAAATAAGAGCTTCATATTATACTAAATTGTTAGTTTAAGAGAAATATAATCTATAAGAAGTTAGATATTGTTTGCCTTTCAAATTTGTCAAAATAATTCTAATTCCATAACCTTACTTATCTCATGCACCATTAAAGTTTAATGTTCAGGGACCTTTTCTTTCTTCATTTGCTTTATCATCTACAATAATGTTGGTGGTTTCCAAAGTGTAAATACCCAAGTTAGAGGATTGATAATTTATCTTTTAATTCTTGGCATTGTATTTAGTAATCATGTATTTCATCTTGGGTTCCCATCCACCTAAATTTGATGAGGAATCTTATGCCAAGGTAGCCACATATGGGAACACTCTGTGGACATATATCCATTTAAGGATATAGTTTAGTTGTGACTCAATAGAAATTCATATTTTTTAGGCATGTCAATGAATTCAATGTCAATGAACTACTAGATTTAGGGTTCATGGGTGAGATGCATATGAATAATAAATAATTTACCCACCACTTTTACTCTTGACTTGTCTAACTGCACCACCACCTTGTTAAATTTGACTAAGTTTAACCCCAATTTTTCATAAATTCCTAAAGGCATAATGTTAGCTAAAGCACCAAAATAAAATAAGCAATTATGAATATTCTTACCAAAGATCCTTACTATCAACATAAATGATGGAACTTCATGTTTGCTCTTATACATTACCACATTTGCATGAGCTTGTTTAGCTTTGCTAGATCTAGGCTTTTCATTTAATGATTTTAGTAACAAATCATGTTGTTCAGTGATTTGAGTGAGCTTGTAAAACATTATGTTTTCTTTATATTCTTCATGTCTTCCACTATGTTATATCCACCTTTCACCATTATGCATTGATCCTCTATTATTAGCTAACTTTCCTTACCTTTAAGGGGTAGAGGATTATTGTCTGTCCTACTATCAGGATGTGTATTTGGTTTATTAGGTGGGGTGGAATTTGTTAGAGGTGGGTTTTGACCTTTGATTCTCAAAGCATAGTTTTTCCTCTAGTATTGTTTGAAGGCATGTACCTCCTCAACATTGTCTTCAGGATCATTTTCATCTTGACTGGGAAAGTCATAGGTCTCCATCATGAGGACTATTTATTGAGATCTAGAATAATCATTCATATTATCAGAGCCTTTAACATTGTTTTATTAGTGGGATTCACATCAAATCCCTTCATTTTGGCTCTAAATGGATTCAAAATCATGGAAGAACTCAACACAGTCTAGCTCTCCATGTATAGCTATATTGTGCACTCAACACCATTTGGGCAAGGCCATCTCAAAAATGTTGATCTTAGGAAACTTGCTCAAATCGGGCTCACTATGTTGTTAGGCCTATTGAAAATTCTATTGTATCTTTGGAATTTATAATTTCTATTAGAACTCGCACTAGTGTTACCCATTTATTTCTTGAGATTGAAGAAATTATTAATGAGTTTATAAAAAGTTATTTATATTGAGTCTAATTATCCCTTTGAAGGTTATAAGTTATTATTTTGGGTTGTATTTTGAATGTTGGTGTTATTTGCAAGTGCCATTTTTTGATAAAAATTATTCTAGGGATACACACCAACATTTACTTGGTTAAATAACCCTAGCTATTGGTTAGGTACAACATGTCTCAAACGTAACTAGTTAATCACTAGAAGCTAGTTTAATGCAAGAAAATTTTGATTCATGTTAGGTATGACATTTAGAACAAGCATGGTTTGATTAAAGTTCAGTATAGCAAAGATAGGATTCCCCTGTGGATGCATTTGATCATCAATATAGATGGATTTAGTATATGTCAAAGGTAATGTGCAAATATTCAAGGCTCTTCTCAGGAAGATAATTATCATTGGGTCTAAGGAATTCTTGTATATTTCCAAAGGCAATTCATCTACCAACTTATATGGTGGGGATGTCAAGGTATACATATCTTAGAACCTAGCATTGAATGTTCTAATTGGATCTTTTATGCCCCTTTTAAGGGTGGTAAACTATTGGTACACAAATCCTTGTCTAACTACCCTACCAAACTGGGCAATAAAAGTGTCATTGAACTGAACCCATCCTATCATGGAATCTTCAAGCAAGTTTAGGAACCAATCATAATTAACATCTCAGAATGTAAAAGGATAGATAGGGCAAGCCATATCTTCATAAATTATATTAATCAACCTTAAAGATGCCTTAAATGAATTTATATGTTCTTCAATATTTACTCTATCAGGGGGTAAAGAGAGGCAAATATTTTTCTAGATTCCTTGGTAGATCATGTACAGTTCTAGGGATGTTGATGGATGAGCCAACTAATCATGCCATGATTATCAAGAAGGGTTACAAATTTAGTTAGATGGGGAATTTGGCTAGGTCCTAGACTTATTAAACTTTCCTTTATCTTCTCTAGCCATTTTATGGGTTTCCAAGGATGTCAAAGGCATCCTATGCTCATATCAAGACCTAGTTCTAATCCTAGGTAACTCTAGGATACATAATGGGTACTAAGAGTAAATGAACTACAAAGATAGCTTCACAAGTGTCAAATATCACAAATATCAGTCAAATTTTATATAAAAGCCTTAGATCAAGTAGATTTACTTGGATTTTTGAGGATCTAAGCCTTGAAACCTCAAAGATTTTCAATACATACATAAATATTTTTAGTCCTACCTATTAATTTATAAGGATCAATGTTAGACTAACATTTTAAAGTACTTTCATGTATAATTTAACAACTTGGGAGTGTTTAAGCACTTAAAAACATTTTAAAGTACAAATCTATGCAAAGGTTCACTTAATCCAAAAATAATTTGAGCAAATATGATCTTAAATGTCTAGATCCATCACAAGAGAAGTCTCAACAATTAATTTTTGCTCAAATCCTTATAAATATCTTGATTATTTACAAATTTATGCCAACCTTTGAAAAGATGACAAACATAAACTTAAATATGTCTAAAGCATGGGGATTTCACCTATCTTTACAAAAACTTAGACAAATATTCAAGTTATTTACCAAATTATCCAAATGAACACTAGTTTTAGTGAAATCTTTTGAAGAATGTAGAGATTCATGTAAATAATGTATATCCTTAGTGTTATGTAAAAATATTTGTGTATTTTGACACAATTATGCATATATTTAATGAAATGCACTTTAATTTCACTAAGATGTATGAAATTAATTACATAATGGCCCTCCTTCTAGAACCAACTTTTGGGAGGGATTAGGTATGTAAGTAACACTAGATATGCAAGTAAATGTGTATAAGGCTCTCCTTCTAATGCCAACTTTAAGGAGGGATTATGTATGCAAGTAACACTAGTTATAAAATTAAATGTGTATAAGGCCCTCCTTCTAACACCATATTTTCCCTTCCTATTGATGCACTTATTATGTCCCCTGTGTCACTAAGGAATAGGGGGAAAGTAAGAAAATCAATTTTAAGTCCTAGAAGACTCAGGGATTGAGTTTGAACACAATTAATACTATAAATAGCACAAATATAAGAGATATATGATCACCACATATAAGTCTACAAGCAGACCCTACTATAGGGACAATAGATGTTACATAATGACACTTTATTCTTACCAATCTTTGTGAAATTGCTTCAATATTTTCTAGTTATTGCCCAAAATATAAACAAACAATGGATATTTATAGAATGAACTAAGATAAAGTGAGTAATGGGTAGATCCAAAGGAGAGAAGGGTAAGGCAGAAAAGATAATTTTATTAAGATGAATAAAAGTACTAATTCTTCTAATTTTTATGACAACACATAAAACTAGCATTTACCAACTCTAGCATAATACTCAAATCTAAATAAACATAGTTAAAGATTCAAAGGAAATGAATTGCATGTATATAAAAGTATATGTTTCATAAATATTACTCACTCATACTAAATTGCATAACACATTTAGTTATAAATGAGAAAAAATAGAGTAAATATACTAATAGATTTGTTAGCCTAGTTTTAAATCAAACTAACAGATGCATATATTAGAGGTTATTGCCTAATTAGCTATCATAAAATATACCATTAGCCATCTAGAAGCATGAGAAAAAAATCAATAGAAAACACTCACAATACAACACTTCAGATAAACTATTGAATTCTTAGCTCTATTGTATTAATTCTTATAACAATTGTTTCTCATTATAAATGAGGGGGAACCACTATATATAGGCTTCAAAATTGCCTAAACAAGTTCAAGTGGACCCATGAAAGGAGCCCAAACATAAAAAAGTGGATAAAACTCTATGCATTATAATGGAATATTCTTAATTCAAATTTATGAAACATAAGGGAATATTCCCTAAGGTCTTAGAGGGGGTTGTTGACTAGCTTCTTGTTGTTGCCTCTATTTACTCTTTGTTTCTTCCTTTGTCCATACTTCTATGCATGCCAAGTAATCTTGATCTCTCTGGGTGAAGTTTAAGATCATAGGTAGGAATAAGTCAAGTATTTCTTGAATTAGCCTACCATGTTTTTCTAGTATTGGCCTTAGTGCTTCTTCAATTTCCTCTACCTTTTCCATCCTTTGATTGTAAAATGCCACAATATTCATCACCTCAGTAGTAGTCTTTACACTGGCTACATCCTACTAGAATTTAGAAAAAACACCTTCATCTAGGCTATGAACTTCAAGTCATCCATGAAGGTGCCATCAGGTTTGGTCACCCTAGTGACCATGGCATCCTTCAATAACAAGGTAATCTTGAATTCAATTTTCTCTAAGGATGTAGTTAAATCCTTAACTTGATCTATCTATCTCTTTAATATTATTATCCTATTCATTAGGATGGTCTATGTAGGAATAATATCCTCAAGTGGAAAAACATTGAGGTCTAGGAAATTATTACTTCTTGTAACTCTAGCCAAGTTTGCTAACTTGGCATCATAGAGTGCAAGTTTTTGGTCAAGTTTAATGACCACCTTGGATTGTAGGGTCCCATCTTCCTGCCTCCTCTTCATGACTTTATACAAGTTGAAGACATTGATAACAACATTTATTATTTGAATTATAGTTTCATCTAGAATTATTATCAATGCTTTCTCTTTCAATGTTTTCAAATCCTACTGCATCCCATTCATCAAGGAAATTGTGGACTCTTTTTAAGCTTGAACTAAGGACATAGGGTCATCTACATATTATTCCACCTCTTTAGATCTAGACTTCCTCTTCCTTTTCAAAGTGAATAGGGAATTTTCACTCTCATGGATCACAAGTGAGCTTTATTGTGGCTACTCAACCTGTCTTTTAACCACCCTCTTCATCATGCCTATGGTAACAACAAACCTCATGCCAATTTGGGGGGCTAAGAGGACTACCTAAGGTCTCTCTTACCTTGTTACCTATATGATGTATCTAACCCAATTTGGGGTAGCATTAGTGTTAGATATGTGGGAGGTGGTTGAAATGGAGATGCCTAGGTTGAGGAAGGGGTTAAATTTTTAACAGGGATGTATATGTTCATTAGGTCTAGTTTCCTGAGTGGGTCAAATATAGATTTGGTAGGGCCCATGTCAAGAATGAATGAAGGCAAATTTGAAGTCAAACTCACTTTGGTAGATATGGTAATATTGAGTGGATTTTAATGGGGGAATAATTCTAAGATGGGCCTCAATTCCATAATAGATGTAGGGGAACCAAAGGAAAGTGATGCACTAGTAGTGGCTACCTAGGAAGGAGTGGAGTCCACATCCTAGCTAGCACTAGTGTTTTGGGAGGATAATGAAGATTAAATATTGGTAGTGGCATGGAAAATGAAGTGGGGAATGGTGAAGCCAAAGGAAGCACTATCTTGGTGCATGATAGTATCAGATGATGACTAAGTTGTGATGGTAGCTGTAGTGGAAGTGCTTATTGATGGGGGAGTAAATGTAAAAGTAGAAGCATAAGTAACTATAATTGGGAAAGGATGTAATGGGAAAGTACTTACATAGGGAGCCTAAGATGTGTTAGTGGTAGAAATAGTAGTATCTTGAGAATAATATGGAGGATGAATTGTTCCTCTCATTATAGTCTTGGGATCATTTTTTTTGTAAACTTTTTCTATGTTTCTCCTAACTAATGCATATGGTTCTTCCATTAAGAGCTCAATGCATTAATGCAATTCTTCAAGGTAAATGACATCAAGATTAGGCTAACTAAGGATCTATATAATAGCTCCCATGGTAGATGTAGATATAAATTTGGTACTTTTGGAGGGGACATGTTGGCTTCTTGATCCTCCTTGCTCAAAACTTGGAGGCATGCCTTGATTGTTTGAAGTATCCTATAATGGAGGTCTGTATGGTTTGTTCCTAATGAGAGGAATTTTATCTTCTTCCCCCTCTTCTTATTGTCTCTACTTATAATCTACATCAAGTATGCTTCCATGGGCTAGTGGTGGTTGAGGCCTTATAATGTCTTCTTTCTTATTTTCTTTGTCCAATCTCATTTCAATCTCTATGTTCTTTCTCACTACATTCCTTAAGACCACCTCATTATTCATGGAATCCCTATAAATCCATTTATTTACTTATTATTTATGCTTATATTCCATTAATACATCCTTATTAAACTTTAATAGGTTATTTTAAATGACATTATTGGGGTCCGATGCTTGAAATTCATCTTTGGGAAATAAGTATAAGTCCCTATGCCTTCTAGCCACAATGATGTTATGCCATTTTATGATTTTAGTCCTCCCTAGATTATAAATAGTCTTATGAGGGATTATCTTCTTATTATTTTTGAAGATTTTATCAACTTCATGTAGAATTTGATAAGTCATCTCTTTCTCAGCGAATTTCATTGGCACATATATCGATAACCTAAGGGGAGCTACCATTACTTCCTCTACTTACATGACCATGTAATCAGGGTATAGCCAATAGCTACCCATATCTCTCAATGTCTATCTAACCTCTATGGGAACCCTTAGAATATTACACTTAGTGGTTGATTTATAGATAATGGGGTATAAGTATTCTAAAATCACCTTTACATTGTGTCTAAATTAGTGAATGTGCATTACAGAGAATAACTAGGGCATGACTTCATCTCACTCTAGAGACCATGAATTATGGACTAGTTTGGAAGTTGTGCAAATGGAATATAATAGGTATCTCATCATGAATAATGGGGATCCATTCTCAAAAGTATCATTCATTATATACACTAAATTGTTGCTAATGATATCCCATGTGGGGGAATCTATTGGTCCTATAAGATGATCTACAATAATGGAAGGGTCCTTATGTCTAGTAGCTAATATGTGGATTTCCAAATACAATATTAAGGATACTAAGGCCAATCTTAAATCCTTTATTAAATTTATGGATAGGTATGTTCCCTTGGACATCCATGAGAATGACTCCTATTGGGTTAGTTACCTAAGTAGTCAAGACCTTCTTTGGGGAGTGCACCTTGTACTAGTTGTCAATTTTTCTTTGGTTATAGTATATTTGTGGAGAAGGAAGGTTATAATACTTTTAAAATATTATACCTATTATGAAGGTGATCAAGATCCCTTGGTTCATTTATTTTAGTAACCCATTCTCACATCTAGACCTCTCAAATATAGCATAGACTAGGTTTGTGCATGGAATGACCTTTGGTTTGGCTTCATCCTTATGGATACTGACAAAATTTATTACAAGGAAGTCTAAAGCTAATTAGATTATGTGATGTATGGTCTTAGTCTCATCAACTACCCTAGATACTTATTTATTAAAGTAAATGTTGTTTTAATACATGTTCCCTAAGTTTATGTCTTCAGAGATATATTATGTGTCTTTGAAAACAACTAAATTGCCATACTAGAATATGAAGTCATCATTTCTAAAAGAAATGGTCTTAAAAAGAGTGAAGGGACATACCTATGATATCTATACAATATTATATGTAACAACCAACATCCTTTTGTATCTCTCTACAACTTTTGAGTTCCAACAATAATGGTCAGGGTAGAATTTATGAATAGATTGAGCTTTATCATACTGGGAGAATGTAGATAGCAAAGAGAGAAAACACGTATAACTTAAAATGCGAATATAGGTAAAAATATTCAAGTTGGATAACCTTTTGAAAGATTAATTTGATTAATACAATATAGATGGTGATTCTAGTTTGTGCCATATTAATGGTGAGGTCATCAAATTTACATATGTTTGGAATAACTTTGAGCTATTGATTTTGGAATTTGATTGCATTAAAATTAAAAATTAGTCCTAATTTAAGTTTGATCCATCATCAATTTTATATTTAAATCTAAGTATTTCCACCTTTTGACATGTGGTATGCGACCTTGGATCTAGCTATGTACTCATAGGGCCTGAATATGGCTAAGCTAATTATTTGGCTTAAATTTGGACACATGGTGCCTTATGATTGCTCACGGGATCTCAAAATGTATCTTAGTTTAATGAATCATTTCTATCTTGACATATGGAATTTTTTCATTCATAGAAAGCTATCAGGTGGCCTTTTAGTTTTGATTGGTTTCCAGAGTGTCATGTGTCACTCTTCTAGGAAATTATAGATTTTCCTTAGTAGGCATTACCTTTGAAAGGATTTTTGGACAACTTTTAGTAACTTGGCATTGATCATATGGCTCAAGTGGAGACACACATCTTTGTCAGAGGTGATATAGTCAATCTCAGAATGTAGCTTCATGGAGATGACATGTGGCAGCATCGTGCAAGCCCAAGGTGACCATGCATCTTTCTCAGAGGTGATCTAGTGGATCTTAGAATGAAGTAGCATGGGAATAACATGTGGAATCATTACATGGGTCTAAAAGGGACATGCATCAATCTTGTATTATTTTATTCATTCTTTTACCACTTGTCATTCTTGTAAGGAGCTTGGGATATATGTATGCAATTAGGCCCTGATTGAACAATTTAGGGTAACCTGGATGTCTACCTTGTGAGCTCCTACAATATTTAGATGGATGTAATGTGGTGTGAACATGTATCAATCTCAAATGAACCCTCTGGGGACTTGCATCACCTTATAAATCTACTTTAGTTTGGTTAGTTATGCTTGAGAGATGCGATGGCACCTTGCAAGCTTCTAGATTATAGTGGGATGAATGGTGGCTCAGATTAAATAGGCTTGCTCATGAGGGTTAATATCTTGACATGTAGCCTCAAGATTTGAATTCCAACAACTAGTTTCATAGCGATGTTTCTAGATGATGCTACATAGCTTGTAAACTTGGTATATTTACTCCAAGTGTCTTACGTGAGGTACAATGAATCTCTAAGGCATTGTGAAGCCTAGTGAGATGGACACTTATTTTTTATGCCATATTTTAAACTTTGACATCCTACGAGGCATCATAAACTACTAATTTAAATTTGACATCTTGTAAAGTCAAGCAAGAAGCTAATTTAGATTTTTAAAGATATCAAAGCCTGTCCTAAATGAATTTAAACTAGTTTAAATGCATAACTTTGAAATTGAATTATTTAAACACAATTTAATGTTAGTTTAATTAAATATAGAGAATTTGGATTCATTCATATGAATTAAAGATCCAAGTTATACTTCCTTGTCTAAAGCCTATCTACACATTATTGAAGAACTCATGGTTAATAATTCATCATTGAATGAAACTTAATAAAGACTTGTAATGATTTAAATATTTTAAGTGTCAATTGTTATTAAAAAATGAATGTTTGATTAGAAATTAAGAAACACAAAGCATTGGTAAACTAAATCACTCCTCCATAAAGTCAAATGGATTAACATGTTTAGCATCTTGGGCATTTTTAGAAATGAAGAAATGAGGGTCCCCATTCTAGGAATAGGGGGTAGTTGATCATCAATAGGTCCCATAGACACAAGGTCTAACATGGACTTTAGGTTGAATGTAGTTCTATAAGAAATGGGATGAAATATTATAAAAAAATTCAATAGGAAAATGGGAATGGTCGTGATGAAATATACGAGAGCACATTAGTTACACCAACCGACTAGGACATACACATCTTGAGTGGTAAGGACATAATCTAAATGGTTGTCTATACATCCATGTTTTTGGGTTTTTTAGGTGTCTCACCTCAATGAATAATTATGAGACATAGAATGGGTAAACTCATATAATGGTGAGAGCATGGATTAAACATGCTCATAAAATGGTGAGATCATGGTAAAGGGGTGACTAAGCTAACCTTAATGTGAATTTTTCACTACCTATATAGTCTCAAATAAGACCTCAAGTCATTGTAATTCCTCCATACTATGGAGGAGTTTGATTAGGTAGTATTAAGTTCATGAATTTAGGTAAATGTCATGTATAGTAATAATATTGTCAAGGTGAGGTCATAATGCATGGTAAAGGTGTTACTCTCAATTTGCCCACAAGTGGTTATAATGAGGAAACAATGGCATGGGTCAATGATACTAAGTTTCCCAAAGGAATTTATAATTAGTAGTACTAGAAATGAGATAAAACATGACAAAAATTAATAATATGATTGCTAAACCATTGTCATAGTATCCCAATTGTGAAATACTAAATCAACTGGTGAAATTACATTTGAATCCCCTTTTTGAAGGTGCCTAAAGAACTAATGGATCAAAACCAAGGTCAAAAAGGGTGAGATGGGGGGGGGGGGTAACACAACTTTGGTAATAGGGAAGGTATGGAAGGAAATGGGTATTGGTATGGTATAAGGAAGGTGATATTACAGTATAATATAAATGATCCTTATAGACAATACCTCAGGTATCTCAAGTGAAATAATGATTGAGATGTATTATGTTCATGGTCTCATCAATTTCATCTCCATCTAGTGTAGCTAACTTGTAAGCTCTAGAGCCAAAATTAGAAACAATGACATGAGGGTCTATCCAATTAAGCTTGAACTTGCCTTTCTTCTACTTCTCAATCATGATGTTCTTCTAGTTTTCTTTGAGGACAAGATCACCAAGATCAAACTCTCTATATTTGACACATCATTTATACTAAACATGTAACCAATTATGATATGTTTTAAGGTGATTTCCAATGGCCATGAGTTTTTTATCTAGTAATTATAGTTCTTATTGATGAGAAACTCTATAATCCTCATCATCAAGGATGTGCTTTAACAAAATACATAGAAAAGGTAATGTGAACTCGATGGGAAGAATGGCCTCAGTGTCATAGATAAGGGAATATGGTATAGCTCCTATTATAGTAAAATAATTATTACAGTAATCCCAAAGGGCATGGAATATATGCAAGTGTCAATCACAGCCAACATCATTGATAATATTCTTAAGAATATTGATAATGGTCTTTTTAGATACCTCTACTTAGCCATTACCCTGTGGGTAATATGTAGTGGAAAAGTGTTAGATAATGTTGAACTCAACATAGATTGATTTGACATCCTTGTTTTTAAATGATCTACCATTATCATATATAATGTCAAATGGGATACCATAGAAGTAGATGAGATGGTTGAAGTTGAATTTGGATTTTTTTTTCAATCATGTAAATGAGGGGTATAGATTTAATCCACTTAGTAAAATACTTGGTGGTAGTAAGGATATGTTTGTGACTATTCAATGAGGTAGGGTTAATATTCCAAATGAAATAGATTCCCCACATTGTAAATGGCCATGGTGTAAGCATTAGTTTGAGTGTATTTTTTAGTGCATGGATCAAATTAGCATGCCTTTGACATTTGTCACACCTTTTAACATACATAGTTGCAGCTACTTCTATGGTTGGCCAATAACAATGACTACATAGGATATTTTTGGTAAGTATGGCCCCCCTAGTGTGGGCTCCACATACTCCTTTGTGAACTTAACTCAATGTTAATGTGGATTTTATCAAATTTAAATAATGAATCAAAGTTCCATCAAAGATTTTATGGTAAAGGGTTAGACCAAGTAGGGTATATCAAGAGGCTTGGTGTGTGAAGGCATTCTATTATTTTCATGAAAGGTTTGGTGGAAGGATTCAGTCATGAAGGTAGTTATATAAGTCTGAATACCAAATAGAACTGGGACCAACAATATCATAGATCATTTTAATGGTCAAATTTTTATAAGTAGGTTCCAAAATATTCTTAGCAAGGAACCAATAATATTTTGCCTTATCAGTGTTTTAAATCAAAGAACCAATGGTATGTGTTCAAATTGAATGTGAATAATATACTACTTGAAAATGTCCACCATGGCCTTGTGTGGTACCAACTTATCATCTTTTTTTTAGAACTGGTATGTAATCTAATTAATGATTAGTTGATAATCACCATAAACTAAGAGATTTTAAATGTTCTATTATACTCCTTGGTAAATCCCTAGAATTAGTGCTTCATATTTAGCCATGTTATTAGTTTAAGGAAAGTTGATATAGAATGATTTGGGAATGAGGTCCAACTATGGTGTAATAAATAATAATCCTACTCTTGCTTCATGAGATTTAAATGACCCATCAAAATATAACTTCCAATTTTGATCCTCAAGAGGTGTTTCTATGATGGTCATGATGGACTCATCTAGAAATATAAAGTTTAGTATCTGATAGGGGAGTTTCAACAAGATAATATTAAATAACTTGTCTCTTTATGGCCTTTTGATTGACATACTCAATCTCAAATTCACTCAAAATCATGATCCACTTGTCCATGTAGCCTTGTAAATATATTTTTGATAGTAGATACTTGAGTAGATTTACTTTGTCTATGACTATTGTCTTTTTGTTAAGTATGTAATGATGTAACTTATAGGCTATAAAGACCATAGCTAATTTTTTTTCTATTAGTGTATATTTATGTTCATATGCTATCAGTGTATGGCTTAAATATTACATGATATGATCTTTCCCATTTTCACCATGCTGAGCTAAAAGTGCCCCTAAGGCCTTTTTAATGGAAAATAGGTACAGTAGAAATGGCCTCCCTAGCATTGGTGGTAGTAGAATAGGTGCATTAGCAAGGCATTCCTTTAGGCTCACAAAGGCTTTCTAACATTGTACATTTCAAATAAATGTAATACCTTTGTTTAATAAATGAGTGAAAATATGGAATTTATCTACCAATTATGAAATGAAGGGTCTGATAGACTATATTTTTCCCTATAAACTATGGATTTACTTCAAAGTGGAAGGTGGAAACATCTAGGTAATGGATTTTACCTTGGTAAGATCAACTTAAATGCCTTGGTGAGAGATAATAAAGCCTAACAATTTGATTGAAGTGACACCAAAAAGGAACTTCTTAGGATTAAGTCAAACCTTATACTCATGAAGCCTTTCAAATATCCTTCATAATACAGTCAGATGATCTGCATGGGTCTTAGATTTACCTAATATGTCATTGGCATAGTCTTTGACAATATCATGCATCATATCATTAAATATGATAGCCATGGCCCTTTGGTATGTTTTCCCAACATTCTTGAAGCCAAACAACATGACCTAATAGCAAAATGTTTACTAAAGAGTGGTGAATATTGTCTTTTATTGGTCTTTTGACACAATCTTGATCTGATTATACCATGAAAATCCATCCATGAGGGAAAGCATTTCATACCCAGCTATGGATTCAACTATCATGTTAATATTCAATAGGGGAAAGTCATCCTTGGGACAAGCCTTGTTTATTTATATTAAATTGGTGTAGATTTCAATCCCTTCTATATTTTTATTGATAGGCAAAATGTTTAAAATCCACTTTGAATAGTCAATCAACTTGATGCATCTCACTTCTAATAGTTTTTCCAACTCTTTCTTAGCTAACATATCAGTACAAGGATGCATCTTATGAAATTTTTACTTAATGGGTTTGGCACTATGATGTACAATAAGGTGGTGTCCAAACCTAGCATGTCTAAATAGGACCATGCAAAAATGTCAACAAACTCCCTCAAAAGAGTTTTAAAAACTTCACATTCCTCCTCAGTGAGGGATGTGCTTAATTTGATCCACTTCAAGTCCTCTAGAATTTTGATTTTAAATTCTATAGTATCCTCTACTAGAAGAGTCAAGCCATCTTATAGAATAGTTAGTAAGGATGTAAATTGGCCAATAATGGCAAAGTCCTTTGGTCAGACTGGTTCATCAATCTATCCCAAATAAGATGAATCTAAATCACCTAACAATAGTAATGGCCATGTAATAAATGCTATAGGACATTCTTGGGCAATTTGATCAAAGGAATGTTTTTCCTCGATACTGATCTTAGACCTAAAAGCAATTTTGTTATTTGTGGTCTCTCAATATTCATTCAAAGAAGGGAAAACATCCCCATCTAGTGGTGCCTAAAATAGGTTTTCACCAAAATATTAGCCTTTTTCTTTACTTTTACCCTAGTCTAAAAGTGCCTCAAAGAGATTTTCACTTTGTGACCTCAATGTTTCATTCTTTTTTTTTGGCTAAGGGTGTTCACCCACTCTCCAAAATAGTCTATAGGATCTAATTTAATAGAGAACCCTTATTTTTGGTATCCCAATGAAATATTGTCTCTTAGGCCCAAAAAATCACAAAAGGCCTCATCATTCTAAAA
Source organism: Torreya grandis (assembly GCA_037957365.1). Lineage (NCBI taxonomy): Eukaryota > Viridiplantae > Streptophyta > Pinopsida > Cupressales > Taxaceae > Torreya > Torreya grandis. The sequence goes on from JARHVA010002266.1 coordinate 417,154, forward strand.
CTCATCTAAAGGTAATGTGGATTCATGTTGGTCCCAATATATAAGGTAAGGATGATAAAGGGGAAGTTGGGAATGTAAAATTAATGGAATAATGGTAAAAATGGAATATGGTTTGAATAAATTAGTATTGGTAAGGTCTTTGCATATTCTATGATTAGACTCTATTTCACTATCAATATCATCATCACTAGTCATTAGAGTTTGAACATGAATAAGATATGTGGGGTCACCCCCATGTGGTTTAAATTTAAGACCATTATTTCCTTTATATTTGATCATAGAGATGGGTTCAATAGTACCTTATTGGTTTTCCCTAGGCATCTACCCTCATAAGATTGGTTATGCATGATCCTATTAGGGATGGGATACTTTGCGCTCTAGTAGTAATCAACCAATTTGTCATTGTATATGTAGGAATCATCATTAAAAAGTGGGTCTTATTCTTGGCTAGTGTCTGGTGTGAAAATAATAGGTACTTGGATATGAATCTTTTCTTTTCCCTTTCATCACCATTCCATACAAACTAGCCTATCTTTATGTTTGCCATAGGTCTTGGGGTTTTGTGGGAACTTGGAAATATGTAATGTATCATGGGTAAAATACTCTCCTAGACCATTGTTTGAAATGGTAAAATTATTAGATAGTTTAATATGAGGTTTATGTGAAGATGAGGTAAGGCTATCAAAGTCTATACAATTGGTCTTCAGTATTTCAACAAATATCTCTTTGTCTTTGTCCTTTTTTGGCATTGGGTCTAGACCAAAATGGTAATTGTAACTTTCATATTCAGCCTCCAAATTATTTTAGTTTTCATATGGATGTAAATCTTGATGGATAGTTATCTCTATCCTTGAATGAATAAATTTGATACATTTCTGTAATGTTAAAGGGATTGTATGGATTTTATGTATCCATGGTCTACCCAAAAGAAAATTGTATGAAAATTTTAGGATTAACACATGGAAAAGTGTATCATGGGTCAAAGCCCTGACAATCAAAGACAAACTTATGGTGCCATGTGATTCTGACTCTTCATTATCATAAGCCTTGATATTAATAGTCTCTAACTAAAGGGAAACTACTATATATCCTAGATGTTTGATGAGATTTAGGGATACAATATTCAAGACCCATTCATTGTCTATGAGGACACATTTAAATTTGTGCCATGTGATGAAAAATTTAATGTATAATGAGTTATTATGGAGAGGTCCAAGTGATGACATATCACTTTGGTTGAAGGTCAACTATTGGCCTAGGGCTAGGTGTCCAACCAAAGCTTTAAATTTTCATGATGTTATGTCATTTGGCTCTTGGGATTAGACTAGGATTTCTATAATGATATTCTTATGTATGGTAGATGTACACAACAAATATATAATAGATATTTGTGTGGGTGTATTTTGGAGTTATTCCATTATTTCATACATTTTTTCCTTAACAATGGTAATTGGTTTAATCTTAGATAACATAATGGGTTATATTAGCTTATTAGTAAGGGGTTGTGGGCCTCATATGGTGATTTTAGACCACCAAGTTATGATTGCATAATCTAAATTGGGTACAAGAACATCTTAACTAGAAATGGATGGAGATGGGCTGGTATGTTTTGATTGCTGATACACTTAATTGCATTCATAGGACAATGAAGAGTTACCGACAAAAGGTCTTGAAATGGTTATCCTTGGTTTTTGTTGTAATTAACTAAAAACACAAGTTAAGAAAGGATTAGTGGCATTGGTAGGCTAATTGGAATTCTTAGGCAATGGTCTTGGTATGTTGGCATTTGGTCTAGTATTGATGGTGATGGTAGAAATGTGACCACCCATAATATGATCTTCAAATTTCTTGTAGTCACATGTAAATACATAATAAGTCTTTAGTTATTAAGGTCATTTTGGCCATGGTTATTTCCATTCTATGGTTGACGTTTTTGATGCTGATGTTTATATTATTTTAGTTATTTTTGTGGTCTTCATTGTTTCTATTTTTTATTGGCATTATTGTGTTGTGGAAAATGATTTTGGTAAATACCTAGGCTTAGATTGGAAGTAGATGCTCTATTATCCAACTAAATCTCTCCATTTTCTAACATATTTTAGATAAGATGCCTCAATTACACATAATGGCATATATAATGTACATGAAGATGATGTATTCATATAAATTATGCTCTTTATACCAATTTGGTTAAGGGTTTCCATAAGGAAATTGTTGAAGAATCAACTAACTAATCATATTATATTTAGCTAGTTTGTGAAACACTACTTCAATAGGCTAACCAAGGTATCTAAAAACTCTAGGAATGGGTATTCTTCTTGGCAGAGGGGTTTGTAAATGTGGTGGTTGTAGAATTGAGGAGATGGTCTAAGTTGAGGCATATATTTCACTTGATGGATGGGATGAATTTGTGGAATAAGTTATGTAGATGGTGTTTGCACCATTTGGACATGATGAGACTCAATTACTCCATTACTAAAAACATTCTTGTTGTGATTATATGTCTTAAGTTTTTGAATAATTATTAGCCTAAGTGAGTTAACATGCTTGTGCTTAGATTGGGCTAGGGTTATAACTTGGGCTTGAGTTTTGGTTTTGGCTAAGATCCTAGTTCTGATTTGAAGAAGACAACTTGATAATCCCTTTATTGATAAGGGCATTTTTTTATATATATGCCTTTTTCAATGGTCTCATTAAATGTGTGCACATAATAAATATCCAAGTGATAATATATTTAGATGTGAAAATTTTTGGTAAACATAACTACCAATTATTTAACTAGGAGATTATGGGTGAAGCAACTAGCAAACACTCTTCATCTTTGTAAGTAACTTGCAAAGCTCTCACCAAATTTTTTCTTGGCCTAAATTAAATCTACTACTAAAATATCATGTTTGAGATTGAAAGAGAAATTTTATACAAATTTATTTGATAGATCATCAAAGTTAGATACTAAGTTCTTTCGTGACTTAAAAATCCACTCTAAAGCTTATCTAGATAGACTTCAAGGAAAAAGAAGAAGTAGGTAGGTGTCACTATATGCCACTAACTGGTAAGTGAAAAAATTTAATTTAGATTCTCTTTAGGGTCTCCTTTACCTTTTTACCTATCAAATTTTTGTGGCTCCTAACTTGGAGTAAATGGTATCTAAAGATACTCCATGCTAAATGGGTATGAACACACATCATCTAACTTGAACCTGTTGGTCTACTTTCCCATTTGAATGGTTATAGTCACATCCTTCATCTATTTTAGTTATTGAGCCAAGAAAATTGGTGGCACATTTGGTTATGGTTGTGTCTAGGTGGTCAAATGGGGATTACCTTGACTAGGGCATACTGGAGATATGCAATATTATGGAATGTTTTTTTGATGGGCTAATTAACTAAGAATATGAATCTATGTAATAGGATAAGTTTGATAATACTTCATGCATTATTGGTAAATATTCATGTTTGGATTTATAATATGGCTTTGGGTCTGAGGGAATGGGGTTTTTGATGGAAGTATATGGATTTTTGGAATGTACTATGCCTTTTAAGTTTGAGTAGGGACTTACTGCTAACTAGTCGAACCTAGACATATAAATGGTATTTGGTGTTGAATAAGGCCATGTCTTTGAATATGTGGCACTTTTTAGGTAAAAGGCAATGGTTGCCTAATAGGTACTTTTTGTACATTGGAACCTCTTTGTTGAACAAACACCTATTGTGAACTAGATACTTGTTGGGTGTTTGGCATTTATCTTTGACCAATAGTAAAATTTTCATTAGGAAATGTTTGTGATTGTTGAGGTACATTGGTCTATGAATATTGAGGTACGTTCATCACTACCTATTGAGGTGGAACATTTGTTTCCCCCTATTGAGGTGGCATAGTTTTCTACCTCTATGAAGGTGGTAAATTTGTCTGTGTTTATGGCCACAAAATTTTAACTATAACCTATTGAGGTGGGATAGCTTTCATTATTGGTTGAGTTAAAACATTGGCTGACACTTGATTACTTATCCCCTAATATTACATGTTTGAATAATTAGCTAGTTAAGGAGTGAGAATAATTTGTTGTGATTGGTAACTAGGCATTAATGACCCCTAATATTATAAACCACTCATGGTATTAGTAAGAGGTACTTATTATTGCATATTATTTGGCATGACATTTAACCCACCTTGGTCTGAATTGGAAGACACTTGCATGTTATCCATTGTATTTGGCACATGGTCTTGAGTAGAGGTCACAATAACCTCTTCAATGAATGGGACATTGAACATGTCACTTGATAAATTAATTTAGTAAAATCAGTCCACACCTAAATTAACATGACCTAAAAAATCAACTATCACTCCTATTGAAGGGCTTAGTTATATAAGTGGAGCATTTGATATGGCCATAACATTAAAACTCTATACTAGATTAAGATAAGTCTCATATGCTTATTGTATTTACATGAATTGGTCATCCATGGGGTCATTTCCATTTTCAATCATATTTAAATCTTGGTATGACATCAACATGAGTGTCAGAGGGTCATTAGTAGAGGCTTGCTCAATAGTTTAGGTATAAGGTATGTTTCTAGGCACTCTTACTATATTAGGTAGGTTTTCATGGGGAAATTCTTCTGTAAACTTGGCTGCTACCTCTATGGATATAACCAAAACCTCATCCTTGTTTTTAATGAAGTGATGATCGAATAAATATGGGTCATAAATCAATGACATGGTAATATAGGAAGGCTATTGTGGGACTTGTTCGATAAAATATGGCACATTAGCAAGATATTAAGTTGTTTGTTCTTGTTTTTAACTTGGACAAGGATGTTTATTAACTAGGTAGTGTGATAATGGATCTTGACCTTGTTTAATATATTTAGTAGTGTAAATAGGATACAGATCCATCTCGTAAACTACATCATGACCATATGAGTCTTGAACAAAGTCATCATTCATGACTACATTTTCATAATCCAGATTGTACATGGTTCTACTACATGTGTAGTGAGGCATAATTAGATTCAAAACCAATGTGTTGTGAAGAAAAGGTTTAGATTTTATAAAACTATTAAAACATGGTCTAAAAGAATTGGTCAATGCTTGGTATATCTAAAAACTTGGTCTAAATGGCAAACTTAGTTTATTATTGAAAACGGTCTAAACTTGGCCTAGATTGGATCTATTATCCAAAATCATCAATTATAATCTTAGTCTCAAATATATCCAAGGTCTAATGTATCACATAAAAATATTCAAAGCAAAGGTAAGTTTTGAATCTTGGTTTTGGAAAAGTGTTTTGAACAAATCTAATCTTGGTGTAAAAACAAAAAAATGTGTTGTCTTTTGAAACAAGGCACAAAGCTATACTTTGAAAAGTAAGAAAGAAATATAAAAAAATAATGAAAATGTTAGGTCTTTGTAAACAAGGAAAAAATCAAGACTTTAAAATAAACTAGGTTTGAAAATTAAAATTAAAATGGTAAGTCTCTGGTAAGAAGGCACAAAGCTAGAATTTAAAACAACTAGGTCAAGGTAAAAAATTGTAAATTTAATATCATTTATAAATCAAATAGTTCAAAACACTTGAACTAAATCTAGGCAAATTTATTCAAAAATATAATTGACCTTGGTATAAGACATTCACCCTTGGTACACGCCTAAAACTAATTAGGAAATTCAATATCAAGTAACCAAAAATAAGAGAGATGAGTAAAGCATTCAAGCTCAAGTGATAATCAAAGATATAATGTAAACTAACCAAACTTAAGGTTATACTTTAAAAGAGAGTTTTGACCTTATTTCAAGGCAACAAATAGACTTGAGGCATATAAAAATAGACCACTTATTAGATCTAGGTAAAAGAGTCTTAAAATCAAGTAATAAATTAGTCCAAGTTGCACAATTCAAAGGTAAGATTAAAACACCCAAGCTAAAATTAAGCAAGGCATAGGTATAAACCACTCAAATTTGAATCTAAACTTCACAAGAAAAATTTTGAACTTGATTTTAAAAGACTTGTATTCTTCAAATAAATAATATCTTAGACCCAAATGGATGGCATCAAAACACCAATTTTAGAAAAAATTCATACATGGTTTTGAACTTGATTTTAAATAAGATAATGTTCTTGGAGTAATATAATCTACGTAACGATGCTACCTTGGTCAAAAGGTATGATAATGGTTATTATTTAAAAACTATAAGGTAAATACTTGGGATGAAATAGGCAGCATAATGATGCCCAATTTAAACAAGTGATACACACACAAATATTTTGAAAAATTCTAAGGAAAAATTGTGATATAAAATGAATAAATTAACACCTATTAGGCTAAAGTGGTGAAAAAAATTGTGATTTTTTATGTCTCATTTTCACATGACAATATAAATCATTTTAGTCTACAAACACAGATGTAAATCAAATAAAAATAGAAGTAGCACAAATGTCTCATCCTATTCCCTATATCTGACATGGGATTGTGTAGCTTTAGCTAAATTTTCCACTAATATACCAATGCTTATGATGAATTAAATGTTAGTGTAAAAATTAGAGTACAGGTGTAGGTAGAGTTTTTACACCCCCTCTATCTCTCAAGCATTAGTACGTGACACATAATTAGAGTGAGGAACACTTAGAATTTGGCATGAAATTATGTGAAAAGTGGGGTTTGACCAAAAAACTATAAGTTTCACATGTTCTATATGGTCCCAAGTGTGGTTACACAAAGGTGCAATCATGCCAATTGAATCCAAACTATCTAGATTACTATGAAAGGGTCTATTCCTTTACATAACAATTCCATATATGTAATGCTTATTGGATTACGATGTTTGGTTGCTATATGGATTGGGTACATATTGGGATTGTTAGGCTAATTTATCACCACTATCCCATTCAATGGTTTTCCCAATTTTTATACCCTACCATGGAGTGGGGTTGGTATGATGCTGGGAGATGAAACCCCAAGTCAAAGCATCCTTAAAGAACTCTTACGTAGGTGATGAAATCCCATTCATAATCCAAGTACATGAAAAAAATTAAAATTAAAATACTTTATAGGTCACTTTTGAATCATCCAAGTCACTTAGAGCTTGGGGAGAGCATACACAACATTCTTTCCAACATAATTTGGATAAGAAATGATAATAAACTAAGCATTTTTAGTCACTCAAGTTCCCTAAAGGGGACAGGGGGAGAGCATACATGATAAAGTTTATTTTTACCAAATAAATATTAAAATTTTATCTAATAAATTTGAAACTAGGCTAAGGAACCAAAAAAAATCAAAAAATCTCTTAGAGGATCTAACTAAAAATGTAAGTTCTTTTTACCAACACCAAATTGAAATGTGTTTTGAAATTTTTGGCCCCTTGGCCATATTTGGACTTGTAAAATCTTGTAAAATGAAAAAAGATAGAAATTTTTATGTGATATTTAAAACACCTTAACCAAATGTGAATGAGTTTTTAACCTTTTTAAAATTTTGACTTTGCAAAAAATGAAAATTTGATTAAAAACTAGCCAAACTTTTCCCTTCTTGGATTAATTCCTTGAAAATAAGTTAGAGGATTAATATTTTGTTTAATCCAACTTTATATTCTTTAAAATTATCTCAATAAAATCATAAAATTCAACTCTTAGTATTTTTAATAAATAAAAACAAAGAGAAATCATCAATGATTAACAAGGATCATGGGTAATTCTTGCAATCAATGCCAATTCTATTATGATCATGGTTGATTCCTAAAACCACTATAATAAAAAACATATTTTGACAAAAAACACTTTGCAAATAATGATTTAAACTCAAAAAATTTCACTACCCTATAATAAGGAAGTTAGACAAGTAATAAATAAGTGTTAGGCACCAAGAAAAAACAAGAAAAACTTAATTTTTACTATGTTTTTAGTTTCTAGTTTGACTATGTTTTTAACATAGAATCATTGTTGATTATACCAATCAACGTCGATTCTAGTGATCGACCCTAATTTTATGTGATCATCACCAATCCTTGTGTCTTGGCTAAGAGTTCAAACTTTTTCAATTTTTGGTGATCAAATCAAAAACTTGGCATAAAAATAGTTAGTAAAACATCTTAAGAAGTTTCTAAAATATCTTTGTGGGGTGCATGTGTCACAAAGTTAAATGTGCCATTATGTGATAAATAGGAATTTAAGAGGGGAGAATAGTATAATTTTAGTATGAGGAAAATGAAATAAAAACAAACTAATGAAACTAACACCTCAAGCCTGGACATTCAAAGAACAAGAGAACAATATAAGTAACTATCAATAGAATACAAAATAACCATTATTTACCTTCCTTGAGAGCAAGAGTTGTATCTTGGACATGGAGGAATATGCTTGATATGTGATCAAAGAATCTTTGGAAATGGTACTCCTTGTATCATCTTTCCTTATCACCTTGGTAATGTTGGGATTAGTTTTGGGTTTATCTATATCTCAAAAAATGAGCATATAACACTACAAAGAGGGCCTTTTAAGGTATTTTTGCATCATAACATTATACCAAAAGAGCTTGTTAAACAATGGGTAAATTAATTTATATCCTTTCAAACTAACTCTAACCCAAGTGAAGTTAGGTTATATTTAACCATAATTTAGTTTAGACTAACCCTAGTTGAGTTAAAGAGGGGACAAGTAATTGATATTTGGGATAGAGATCCTATTTATGAAGCATGTCTCTTCATTTCTGAATTTAAAGCTTTAGGGGAGATATTTTCAATTCCTTGACTTTGAGAATGATGACATAATCATGACCTAATTTTTATTGGAATTTCATTTTTAAAAAATTCATTTTCACTAATTGCACTTTTAAATTTGACTTAAGCATTTAATTTGATTTTCTTAGTTTATTCATTCTACTTAGCATTTTTGCACTTTAAAAATTGTTCAAGTGCCCTACTTAATGGGTCTAAAGGCCAAAGTACCAATTTTATAGGTCTTAATTTTACTAGAGATGAATCCATGAGAGTGTACTATTGCATATAGTATAATACCCAAATAAATATGCCTCAACATGATTCTAAGCATTAATGTCTGATGTGCGAATGAATTTGGGACATTTAGTGATTCCTAGACTTAATTCACACTGTTTGGTAGAAATCAATCTAAAGTCTAGTTTGAACATAATTGTGTCCAAAATGGGTTGTCTACAACCACTCTTATGAGTAGGGATGACCTTATAATGGATCAAGTGATACCTATGAGCATGGGAAGGCACTATGACATTTTCCCCTTTGAATACCCCATATCTCAAGAGATGGCTAGGTGAGGGAAATATATTTCAATGTTATAGGCTTAGGTTAAAATTTTAAATTACTTTATTATTGCAAGGGGCATGGGCACATTGTTTGGTAGATAGATTGAAGAAAGAGAGGCCTTCTAGGATAGAACTAGTGGCTAAAGGCTTAGGACCTAGAGGAGGATCCGTAAACACTCAAAATTATGAGGGTCTCAAAATATGAGGAGTAGGGTCCCATGACATTCTACTTTGGGGGGATTCTATAGAGGGTAGTTAGGATTAGTTATTAGGTGTTAGCAGTATTGTACCTTTAAAACAAATGATATTTTGGCCACACTTACCCTCTCAATGTGATGACATTATACTTAAAATTTTATGTATTATCTAGTATTACATATATATTATCCATTTGGATTTAATTATTTTTAGCATCTTTTAAATTCAATATTATTTCCTTTTTATCTTATGCATTGTATATGGTTAAGAATACATGAAATATTATGGATTCAATGTGATAAATGAAATGAAAATGCTTAATTTTTGATGCTTCATGTAATGTAAGTAAATATAATAATGTAATGATTTAAAAACATAAATAGGCTAAGAATTATTTTTCATGTAATCATTGAGATATTTTTTTTCACATGACAAATAATGCTTGATTTGTAGCATGGAATAGAAGGGGGAATAAGACACATGGAATGATGAAAGGGGAAACCATCTCACCAAAATATCAAAATTGGAAAAAGAGAGATCTTAGTCCATATGGGTTGTGGGATTATTCCATTTCCTTTCAAGCTTATAAAGTAATAATTTTATGGGTTTTTTCTAGACTTAGATCAACAAATGGGCAACCATGGAATATTTGGTAAAAGGGAAGGATCTATTTTTGACATGGAAATTTAGGAAAGCTCTTTGAGATCTAAATTTTGGACACTTTTGCATTGCATTTTCTTCTTTCCTTATTAACTAGACCCCATATGTTTAAACCCATGAAATTGGGAGGAATTAAGGACTCGTCACTGATGGTTGTACATAACTGACTAATGAAATATCCACTAATGGTAAATCTATGCATTATTAAGATGTGAGGGCTCCTCACTAAAGTATAGTAAAAGGAAATACATGTTTTTAAAAATATTGTATTTATTGGTTTCACTTATCTCAACTTTACATTATGTCACTATTCCCCCTTTTTTTAAAGGAAGGCTCTTCTTCCTAGGCCCTGACCCCATGCAACCAGTAAAATGGAATGCATCATCACTATATACCAAGGAAAATTAATAAGATAAATTGATGAATCAAGCTGGTGTTGTAGCTTAGATATAATAAAAAGAGTGGAATCTACCATGAAAAATCTTCAACATGAGGCTATATACTAGAGTATCCAAGATGTCAAGAAAAGTTGTGGGTTAAATGGCGTATAATATCTATAAGGACCAATATTTTTTATTCTACTTGGTATTTATTCCAAAATATATTTTTTAAGGGGTGAAGGGTAATTGGTAATGATGAAAATGTGAAATGATTTATTTCAATGAATTATTTGACATGTGAATAAATAGTTGAATATTCACCTAATCAAAGTAACTAAAATACATAAACAACATAAATGGTGACATAATACTTATGTAATACAAAGAGGGATATGTGAGACATATTTAATTTGTATGTAATGTAGTTATATTTATAAATATTTGATAGACTCATCACAATCCTTACTCTCTAAAGTGCACAAGTGAAAGGATCCATTTTTAAAATATTTTATCATTAGATGTAAACCTACCTAATTAGATCTAAATTTTTTACCTTGACCTTTATTTTTATTGATCCTATTGTCAAGTAATAAAAAAGATAACCAAATTGAAATGAGTGCTCATATGAATTATTATTATATTGGAAATAAAAATGAGATTCATAATCCTCATGATTTTGATTGGCCTTGAGTTGGTTGTCATCTAAGTCTTCTAACTAGGCAAGATGGAAAATTATATACTCTTATTCATCTAGGACCTAAATAGTAATATAGAGGCTTTAGACTATTATAAAAAAAATTGAATACTAAGGAATATGGGGTTGCTCTCACGGGCATATAGATACTTGATATATATGCCCACAAAGTGGGATATAACTTTAAATTATAATCCTTCTTATTTGGACTCTTTTTTATACATATATATAAGGACCACATTGTCAAAATATTTTTGATATAAGATAATGTGGATGATAATGTATTTATCACTGATGATTCAAAGGCATCACCTATATTGAGAATTATCACCCTCAAGATAGGTGTGGTCAATAAATTATTTTATGATGTCTTCATACAATGGGGAGGAATCAACCATGGGCTTCTCAATAAAGACATAGAGTTCACTGAGAAGTTTGTGTTAATAATTTCACTAGTATCCAAAGGGGAATCAAACAAATGATCTAAAACAATTTATCCATTAATAGAATTTTGGTTAATGTATGTTAATTCAAACTCACAATATCTTGATGAGATTACCAACCTTTTTAGATAGGGTAATCTAAGTCAGAAAGGTATGAAGGCCCTAGGATTTTATATTTAACATAGTATTTTAATTGAGCATATAATGTCTCAATGGTTTCATAACAAATATTATAGCCAAACATTCCTTCTTTTTTTGAGTATACCTTGTTTAAAAATTGAAAAAGAATCAAATAATAAACTAGATGGATCTTTCCTTACCATATTCATCCTCTTGAGATAACATGTAAGCCAATGACATTTTAGTCTCTCTTTTTTATAAGATGAAGGTTCAATTAGACTTGGGTGACATAAGAGTGGGTTAAGAAAAACTAAAATGTTTTATAGACTCAAATGAATTCTCATAGTCTTTGCACTAATTTAAACCACTCTTCATTTTGGGTAGGTTATTTATAGGATGGACTGTGTATGAGAGGTTAGGGATAAACCTTATATTTTAACCTAGTTTCCCTAGGAATGACCTTATCCTTTAATCATCCATGGGGAGAGACATATCAAGAATGGCATGGATTCTAAAAATATAAATATTAATCCCATGTTTATAATTGATGTAACATAAACATTTCCCACCATAAACACTAATGATGCATTTATATGGGTTAATTGTGACACCATATTGTATAAGGCAGGTAAGAATGACATGAAATACTCTCAATATGATTGAATCCATTTTGGAATTTATTAGGAGATAGTATACATAAACCTTAACCATATTTTTAATGAGGTCATGAAAATTGTGATTCATTGCCCTTTGATAAGTTGCATCAACATTATTAAGACTAAATGACATGAATGCATAATATAAATTCCCTCATGGTGTGGTGAAGGAGGCTTTACTTTTATATTATTTAGAAATATGGATTTGTTTATACCTATAAAATACATCTATGAGAGTAAAAAATCATACCCAGTTGTGGAACCCAAGATAATATCTATGGATGGGATACAAAAGTCATATTTTGGACATGACTTGTTGAGTCTCTATAATAGATACATATCCTTATCTTTCTATTTTTCTTGAGAATGGGAACAATATTATAAAACCACATAGTGTATTCCATTATATTAATGAACAATACCTAAAGGATATTTATTACATCCTCTTTCACCATTAATGTAACTTTTGGATTTAAAGGTTTGAGTTTTAATTGATGTGTTTGGAATCTATATTGGTTACTAAATTATAGACCACTACTTCAGGATCAATACTTATAATGTCTAAGTATGAAAAGGTGAAAGCTTTTGAAAGATATGTAAGAATATTCTTGTGGTGCTATATTTATTTAAGAGAGATATAATATCTGATATTAAGTATCTTGGGTTTTTTACATGTTGATGTTAATATCTATGGTGTCCTCTATGAGAGAGGCATTCACTTATTTGAATTATTGGTCAGTAGGGATAATTTGAAGTCTCTTCATCTACTTAGAGAACTTTTTAATCTTCCCAAGAGGAATTATATTCCTATATTTTTAATTAGGATTCAAAATGTTTTAATATGAGGTAGGACAAAGGGTGAGGAATGAGAGAAATCCCCTTCTTGTGATGCATTTTGAGCAAGAAAATGTAAGCATGTAAAAATTATAGGACCACTTCATCATTTTCAATGAAATCCATGGTGAGATAATTATTTTCATTAAATACATGGATACTAATTTCATCATTGTTAGTAGAGGTTCTTGAAAACTCCCATCAAAACATTATAACTGGTGTTGTGTGTGTAGTGAATTACAAAATTATAATGCACATAGGATATCATAAATCCATTTATTAAATTATTTATTCTTAGGAAATATTCATCTTAAACATAAGTTATTAGAACATGAAAAACATTTTATTTCATATAAAACATAGAGTTCTAATAAAAATATATAACATAATGCACACATAACCATACATAAAAATAATATGAATGAACCATCAAGTAATATTTATTATCTCATAATCCATAACTCTTTTATTTTATATTCTTTCCCTATTTATAGATCTTATAAAAGATCTATTGTTTCATATTCTTTATCATTTTATTTCACACAAAGGAGTCTCTTTGTATTTTTTAGAATTATATTATACAATGTGTTGAATACATCCAAAATGATATATCATATACAAAATACTACATATCACACAATTCTCATTCATACATACTTTGATTTTTCCCTCCTATATCTATAACCAACAGTTTCCTAGACATAAACACTTGTCTTGTGTCAAGACAAAGTCATATGAAATGTGTCAAAATATGTACGGGTAGAGTTTCCTTTGTTACACTAAAGGGTTGGTCCAAAATATTTTCTTGTAATAATCTCTCAAGGTGTCGTTTACTAGTTTTCACCTCTTGTGCACTACTTAACTAACCTTTCTAGTTTTAAACTAAGTAGTGTACCATTCTACCACCCTTACAAGTTTTTAATAGATTGGATGAAGTAAAAGGCCACGATTTATATGTTTTAAACCATCATATACCTACAAATAATTATTTTGGACTTCCCTAATTAAAAATATTAAAAATTTAAAAAATTGAACCTTGTAGTATCTAGAGAGAAGGTGGAGGCATGGAGTGCACAACTTGAGTTGAAGGAGGATATGAAGATGGAAGTAAAACTAGGGATATTTCATAAGATTTTAATGTCATATAATATGGTGTTGTGGAAACCATGGTTGAGGAAGATGCAACTATAGAGTCAGCTACTAGAGGTAGTTGTTGTGTTTGACTGACTAGATGCATTGATTTTACCACCATCTTAGTTTGGAGATCTTATATGAGCTAGCTTATAAGAATGAATTAAGTCTCATCAATTGTTATAGTAACTAAGTTTTTTATATGTTATAATTATTGTTTGAACTACCTCCATATCATTAAGGTTCATGAATCATGTTGATTAGTGTGTAGAAGAGGGCTTATCTTTACATGATTATTTGGATGTCTTCATCCTCTATAACTAAAATGATATATATTTATTATGGAAGCCTCTATTGAATGTCTTACAACATTTAATCCAGGTTATATGTTTATCATTGATTTTGCATGATATATAACATGTTCCTATGCATTCTTTTTTTCCATGTAGCCATATTATCCCTGACATTGTCTCTTGACCTAAGAGATGTACTCTACATAGCATCTATCTAATATAGCATGGTCATATGATCTTCCATGACTACCTTTGTTTTGTAAGACTTAAATAATATCAATTTAAATTTTTCAAAGTGTTATATATCTATTATTTCCAATCAATAATAGTGCAATAAATTTGTGTATCTTATTGTGCAACAATGTCCAAAGGGTTTTCATATTATTTGAGGTAGAAGATTATTTTTGTTTTAGCCCTAAAGAGTTTATCCTATGTTTAAAGCTTATAGTGTTTTTGTGTAGCCACTAAATCCTTGGTGAGTTAATATATTAATGTAGTGAGTTGTTTATATTTAGATGTCACTTTATCTCCCAAGACTCGAACCACCAAAATAAAGTAAGTATCATTGATGATTTCTTAGGCCTTGGTTAGGGGTGCATGTATGTCCACATTTTCTTCTTGTATCTAAAGGTTATCTTACTCCATCTCAATGGCCTTCTACACTATATACTCATGGAATGTGGTAGCTCCCTCAATCTGATTAAATAGTGTGAGCTAGGTCCCATCAAGTGATTCTTCCTAACTTGGTGTTACCAAATAAAATTATGTTATAATGAATGTGTTTAGATATGTTTGGTGTTATATTTTTATGATTGGGAGTGAAAATTTTATGTGTCATAGTGGTGGGAATTGTATTCCCCATAATCATTGGTTGGTTAGGTGTAGTTTTTATTAAGATACATTCTCTCGTGCACCTCTTTACATTGATCTTGAGCCTTGATATGTGTTGGAAGGTTTTGGGGCATTAAAAATTGGTTGCTACTTGGGATATTATACTGGATTGGTAGTTTTTTCTTAGTTCATGACCTTTTATGTGTTGGTTATGATTTAAATCTTCTCCTTCAACTTGAGCCTTCCTTTTCATTTGAATTTGTCTCTACCTATATCTTTGAATCTTTTGATGTTTTATCTCCTTGATACATAATGTCCTCGGTATCTTATTCTTCAGTGAGTTTTTATTCAGCTCTTTATTCTTACACAAGGCTTCCTTTTGCTTCTCCTCTACTTCCTTAGTTGTTGCATCAACCTCAATGTTCTTCCTCTATTAAATTTTCACCTATTTTTCTACTTGTTACTTCTTATACACAAGCTCTTCTTATTCTCTTCTTCTTATATGGCCCTCTCAAATTTATCCTTTTATTCTTCTTTTATATAGAAACTTCATCATCTTCATTCATGGTTTCTTGCACTATCACCTTTTTGATGTCTCACTAGGGTTATTATTGCTATGTTTATTGAAACATTTTAGGTTGTTATGGGGAAGTTTGTTGTTCCATGATGCATGCCTCAGGTTGAGCTACATGAGTGGGGGTATAGATATAAAATGATGGAAATGGTGGTAAATGGGGTGGAGAGGGACTTAGGTAATGATGCAAGGAAGGAGAAGTATAAGAGATAACCATATTTTGCCTACTTAATGATGTCTTTGAGTAAGAAGGTTGGGCAAGAGTTTCCTTATTTCATTTTGTTGTGTGGGTTTGCATGAAATGGTATTTTTATACTCCTTTCTCTTCTCTAAAGTATTGCTACTCCACATTTTGCACTTTGACAAAAGTGTCCATGTGTTCTATGACTATCAATGATGTTTTAGGAGTTTGCTGATTACATAGTTTTTTCATTAGTGGTTGTTAAGGATTTATTTATTTCAATGATGAATTTTCCATCCTTGTTTTTTTCTCTACAACTTATGGTTGTGGCATAGCTGATGAGCTTATGGTTGGATCACTTTCTTGGATGATATTCATTATCATTTTTTTGATTTCATCATCCTCTCTAACCATGTCCATAATTGTAGACTCATGAGGTGTTCATATCTATACCAAAACTACTAATGAGACATTATTGTGTAATTGGTAGGTATGAACTTATTTTAATAAGAATAATTATTTCTCCTCCTCTTCCTCATAGACTTATTTTATTGTGCCATGTAACATTGAATTTTAAAATTCCAATGGAGTGACTCCCAAGTTATTTAAATCATACTCAATAGAAATTTAGGGCATGCACTTGTTAGTGAGCCAATAATTTGTGTTAAGATTATGCTTCTATGGTGGGGGAAAGTGGTTTGTGTGCAGGATTATTTCTCTTCCCTATTAATAGTTTTTCAATGATGTGAAAGATTCTAATTGTGCCTAGTGTTATGCTGGTGCATCTCCTTATTATTGTAATAAGGGTTATTATTCCCTAAAGGTATGGATCATATAGGTTGCATGGTTCCCAAAACTAGGTATTTTTATCAAAGGGATTCTTCCTCCACATCCAAAATGGAAATGTTGTGATTGGTATTTTGGGAAGATCATGGATTCAAATTTGAATCCCATCAAGAAAATTTCTAACTATTATGTGTTTTCCCACATATTTAATGACATTGTTAGGCACTCAATGGTATTAATTGATAAGTATATAGACCTCCACCCACCATATGTTGAATAGAATAAATTATTCACAATGTTCCATTATTTTGGACCATGTAATGTTTGTAAAGGCAATCACATGCCAAAATTTGATAGCAGGAGTGATGGGGCCAACAAGAGACTTCTATTGGGTGAAACATAGTAATAATTCCAAAAAATGGTATCAAAAAATGTACAATGTGTTAGTGATGACCTTATTAATGTTTTTTAATCAACTTAGTCACTAGAAACTTGGGTTAGATAAATTCCTCATGTATCTAGATCATTCAATATAAAAAATTAATGACCCATTTTATTTCCTACCTTGCACTCTTAGTTATATGCCAAAATATTTGTGTGATGCACTTAGATATCACTCACACCATGAAATAGTCAATAAAATCAATGGGGATCCCTATAGATGCCTAAGAATACTTCTCCCTTATATAAATGAATGGGAGGGATCTTAGTATTATATTACACAATGGATATACCCTTTGCTAGGATTTTTATTTCCTATGCCATGGTCGATGTAATGATGAAAATGTTGAAATCCTTATAAAAATGGATTACCCATTCATTTTATCAAACTATAAGAGTTACCATTACTTCTTATAATTGATCAAAATTTGGGATCTTTATTATCCACTCGACATCAAATCCTCACAATGGATGATTAATGACTAGGGATATGGGTTATATAATAATGATTTGATCTATGGAAAATAATATAGATTTTATTGCATCAATAAAATTAAAAGGGACTAGGTTATGGTATATTTTTTTATAGAGTGTGATCCCAATACCCATTTATTCCTTCTATGAATTTATCAAAGGTATCAAAATCTATGATCAATCCATTATCACTACTTTGTATGCCCTTTGATAGATGAATATATCTTAAATTTGTGATTCTAACAATTATATGTGCAAGTAGATGATTAAGTATCAATTCATAGAGTTCTTTTGCTATTTTTGGTTTGTATTTGTATTTCACTATGTATGCCCTCCATTATATATTTTTTCTTGCTTCCACTCATCTAACACAATGGATTGAATTTGTTGATTTGCCTTCACATTTTTAAGCTTTTTAGTTTAATTACATGTTATTACTCTAAATTAAACCCTAGGGAGGTTTTTAAATCCTTCCTCATTTAGTTGATATAATGGAGACACATATAGTCTATGGGTGGTCTAATTGTTGATGTGAATATCTATATTAACACTAGCTCCCTTGATGTATCACCTAAAACTACTATCAAACCTATTGCTTACAAATAAAAGGGAGAGAGGTAACTAAAAAAATTAAATGGGAGGTAATACACCAAATTTAATGACCAATACCACTAATATTCATGTTCAAAATGAAATATAGGTCTAAATTAACATACACTATTCTTCATTGTACTTATCATTTGATGAAAGTTGACCTCTTGACTATGTAAGTATGTTTCATGAGGTTGAGATGCATTTTTTAGCAATAAGGGTCATACAAATTCTATTTCTTTTAAATTTTAAATGCTTATATTAGGTTTAAAACACATCTTATCATGTCTAAAATTAGTTATCCAAACATTTTAACACCTTAAATGGTCCTAAAACATGATTTTTCTATGCTTAAGGTTTGTAGGTAGTTTAGTCATTCTAACACTAGTGACCCTTTTTTGAGGTTTTATTTTATTTCCAAGGGTTACAATAATTATATAAACTTTATCTAGGATAATTCACATCTTAAAAAATACTTAGACCTCCAAACTAATCATAAAAATGCATATTTTCCATGTTTTTTATATGCAAACCTATTTGTCTTCTTTTGGGCCTAATACCCTATTAAAGCCTAAGAATATATGTTTGTTGAGTGGTTTATTATTATCAAAATGGGATTATACATTAAAAATTCTCTCTTTATGTCCCTCAAATTTATAAAAAGTCTTCATCTATCATGGTTTAACACAACAATGCATGTTTTCTTTCCATTTTGTAGGCAAATCTATATATGCATGTTTCCAGCTTGATATCATTGTTGATATATATTTGGAAGAGATTGGTGTTGGAATTAAAACAATTTAAAATATTTTTGACTGTATCATAGGTAATTTACCAATATGATAAACCAATCTCATCATTGGTTTCTTGGATATTGGACTTCAATGACAGGCTTACCTTCTCTAGGCTCAATAGGCATAATACCTCTTTAACAGACCTTTGCTTAAATTGATGGTTTTATATTTGTTGTATAAAAAATTATTGGATTCATTTATATTACCTTACACACTCTACTTTGTTTTAACTCTGATACTCTTCTTTTCATACCTAAAACTTATTCAAGCATACTAATCCAATGGCCTTCATGGCCTTTCACCTATAACCTTCCAATAAAGTATGATCATATGAGATTATCAACTTGTTATATGCCATACACGAGCCCCATACAACTTTATCTAATTATTTAAAGTTATATATCAATTGTATCATTCTTCAAAAATCAACTATACCTACTCAATTGACTATCCCACTCTCATTTGGGGTCTATATGAATTGATTAACATAGAAAGACACTTGGAAGATGAAAAAAGTCTTGTAAAAACATGCAGTAGAATGTGATAGGTTTATGGGGATGCATATAAAGTGTCTTATCCCATTTTAAAATATTAAAATATTTCAATAGTACCAAACTAACAAAAACCTTCACCTTCTCAATTCCTACAAAACTACAACTTCACATTTCCTTCATGTATGCATGGTATATTGATTGAAGATGATGTGGGGGGATTTTTTATAACTTTAAATAGCCCTAAAAACCTATCATATACATCAATGAGATCACAAGTTCATGCAAAAAATATAAAACCATGAGGTTTTGGTTTTGTAGGGTTTTAAGGAGTTGCAAACACTCTTAATGATTATTCATAAAGGAGAGGCATTCAATGTCTAAACCAATGCCACAATTTGGAATACCATTAGGGTTCCCTCTTTATATTAAGAGATTTGGTCCTATATTTCTCTCTCCTCCATGATCTAATGCAAAACCTTTAACTATTATATTAGGAGGTCTTGAATAGTTTCTACCTTTATTAGACTTATAAACCTTGTACAAGCATGGTTTAGATATTTTTTATGTTACAAGATGCCTTGGATAGGCTTCATCACTTGGTGCCATTGTTCCCTTGGCTGGAGATGCACTGATAATACATGGAAAACTATAAAAACTCATCAAAATACCTTCTTCTATAATGGATCTTGTTTAGTTGAATGAGTTCCCTATTGGATCCTTATGTGGGATGTCCATGGATTCCTCCCTGACATGCAAAATAAAAATATAGTGTACAAAACCCTTTCACACCTACCTTTCTTACCAACACTTCACATTGTGCCATACTTGGATTTGAATTATTGAACAAAAAAGGTTTCAACCTTGATTATATGTTAGAAGTGGATGTTTTGATACCTTTGGTAGGGTGTATGAACATTATAATGTACAATATTATATTCCTCACATTCCAAGTGACCTAAGGAGACTTATTTTGACCTTTATCACCCTTAGAATAACTTAAAACACATTATAATTGTCATAGAATGACTTAGATAGGCCTAATAAAAGTATAACCATTAGCGTAACATCTCCAAAATTACCTTAAATTTTCCAAAAGTTTAGAAAGACTTCAGGAGTAACCATATTGATGGGATTGATGATAGGGATAGGTGTCTTAACTCACTCTTTAGGTTATACCATCTTATGAAACCTTGATCATTACTAGGAACAACACCTCACCTCATCATTAAAAGATAATATTTGACCAAAAAAATACCCTCAAAAGGATATCAACAAAGTTAAAGAAGCTTGCATAGAAAGTTTTGAAATGTAATGACCTATGGTAGCCGATTTGGATAACATTTTTGGTGACTGAATGGGATTGCATGCCTGTTATGTACTTGGACTAGTAGCCTTATTGAATACATTAGGTTATAGAGTCACCTACCAATGATTCTCAATGAGACCCCAAAATAAAAATGAACATTATATGGCCTTTGAGACAAAACAAAATTGAAATTACCTTCCCAACACACCAACAAAAATAAAACACACACAATAAGATAAATAACACATAAAAAAGACACACTCATACTAGAATCACTTAGGGAAGATAAAACACAAGATAACACTATATACAACTAACCTCCAAAGTCTCATCTACCTAGATCAAAATGGAAACTTTTAAAATTTATTCCATGAAATTAACCATGGTGTAAATCAAGATGCCTTTTGGATATAGTGTTTGATGGCTTAGACTTATTGTTTGCCAAATTCATTAGCATTATATTAAGTGAATAAACTATAGCCATCATACCTCTTATGAATTAAAGTTCATCTTGTGGTTATAGTCTAACCTCATGTTGCTCCTCGATATTGAAAATATCCTCAAAATTGGTCACATTATGACTTATAAGGTTAACATCAAATGTAGCATCTAGTGGCTCTTTAAATTGGTGTGATTGATCTTGAATGACCTCTCAAGGACTTTAGTCTTGAGGTTTTAATCTAATATCAAATCTTGAATAAAAATATTCCAATCCATCATAGAATTAGTCCTCTTCTTGTTCATTTTAGAGAGCAACCTCTTTGTTCTTCACTTCAAGTTGTCTACTAGTGACCTAAATCCTATCTTGATCTTCAAGTTCCTCACCAAGGGAAGAAAACTCTTCTTCTTCATTATAAACCATCACAACTTAAATTATGATATCATCTTGTTCCCTTAATCTATATTTAAATTATTCCATTCTAATATCTCCAATAAAATCATGGTACAATTGTTTCCAAGCATCATCAAGCTCATGAGGAGTCTTTATAGCTTAAATCATGAGTTCATTTAATTTGCCTTCAAGATTACCCTCTAGTGTAGTAGTTATTTTGAAATCATTTATACCTTCATAGAAAATTTCTATCTAATTTTATTCTTCTTCCATGAAGCATGGGAGTTTACCTTCCCAAAAAATATTTACTTCATCATGATTTTCTTGTCCCAAACCTAATTTTTCTTTTCCCTCATGAAGAGGACTAATATTGGTGATCTCTTCATCACACTCACTTAATAAACTATATTTATTACTTGAAATATCTTCACCTTACTTCCATACAACATGTTCTCCCTCCAAAGGGAGATGACAAGAGGGAAAGAGAGATCATTTGGTAATGTGGGATGAACATGCTTTGTGGGATGCTCTTGGATTGAATTTGGGGTTGAAGGAGTGCTCTTCTAACTTGGAATTTTAGGGTAGTAGGTTCATTGAATGATTCTTAGAGAGAAGAAGATATTATTTGGTTAGGTAATATAAATTCTTCCCTTTCCACTCCCTAATCACTCTATAAAACTATGATGTACTTTGATCTTCATGGATAGATCCAACTTGAGGGGTGGGTGAAGGATCTAAGGAACTTGACAACTATCTTGGTTTGACATCTACTACCTTCTCTTTTTTATGATTTTGGATGGGAATGGGATAAGGTTATTTATCAAGGCTTGGCATGATGTAATAAGGGGTCATAGTATAAGAATGTCTCCATGATGGAATGGTTTTGAGACTCTTGAGGAAGAATGGGTGGAGCTTGCATAGACATAGTATTTTCTTGAGTGAAAGTATTTCAACTCGAGATATTGAACTTAGGAGCTTCCTCTTGATGGTATGCTATAACTTGGGCTAGGTTGGGAGAAAAATAAGGTTTATTCTATTTATTTTACTACCTCTCCTAAACCACTAACCTATTCTCCATACACTAAATTAAGCCTCTTGTCTCTAACATGTCATTGGTTAGTACTTGATGATTATCTCTCTCAATAGCTACACACTCACTCTTAACCAACTATAATAAGTTCCTCATACTATAAATGGAATGGATAGGGATAATTTGACCAAGATCTTTTTATCTATTAATTTATCTCATTTTCCTTTCATGGTCTTTTTGATGAGGTCAACATACCCCCATTTTTGAAAATGAGGACCCTTGTGTCAAATTATGCAAATTTGTACCTTAAAATTGAAAATTCACTTGATCAGAGTGTATTTAGCATCTTTTCACATCATCTTTACTTGAAAATCATCCACATCATGGTCTAGTTGGCTTATTCATTCATGCCTTTGGTTTGATCTTATCCAAAATTGCTAACATTGTTGCCTATGTTTCTGTATTATAGGTTCAATGAATTTCATCTGGGAATGAACATGATTAGGGTTTTGTGTTTCAATGTTAAATTGATATTTTATTATCCTTTGGTCTATAATTTATTAATTGAGTTCATATTAAAAATGCTAAAAACCTTAGTCTAAATTTAGTCTAAGTACTCCTTTTGAATCCAAATTTGGTAGGAGCTTTTATTTAAATTTTGATAAAATATTTTATTTTGACTTAGTTCATATTTTATCCTAAGGTACTAGTCATGTTTATTAACATGACCATGACCTTAGTATAAAAAATTTATCCTAATTACTTCATATCCTAATCCCCCCTTTGTTCCCTTTTATCTTAGCATGGTATAAATAAATATAGGGTACTCATTATTATGTTTCTAACTTAGGCCAGAACTTTATGCCAAGTATTTTTTAATTCACAAGGTCAATTTAATATGTTTTAAACTTTTTCCTATAGATTTATTCATATTTATTAATACAAGTGAAAACCTTGGTCTAAAACTTTAGCTTAAGTATTATATTATTTTTTATCTTGACTTAAACATTATGTTTATCCATAGGATCAATGACCCTCATTTACTCCGGTAAAGTTAATCTAATGGTGCGAGATCAAAATGGGAAACTAAGCATAAAAACCAATCTCGCTCAACCCCATGGATCATAATCAGATGGTGCATGTTTAATTGGATGGGGAAGATCTAATGACATGTAATCTGAGTTAAAAATTCATGCCATGATCAAAAGGTTAAAGTCCAAGCAGGTCCCCAAGGTCAATGGCCCACATTCACTTGAGAAATATTGATCAAACAATACAATTCAAGTCAAGTCAAGACTTCAATAGAGCTTGAGACTAGTGAGAAGGTGACAAGTATCACCATATTAGCTAAAGTATATTGAACATCCAATGGCAGTGCACCCCTTAGATCATGATCCAATAGAGTGAGTTTGCTCACCCAAAAAAGATCCGATAGTGTGAGATCACCATCAAATTTTCATTAAAACTCAAAGCTAACATGATAATGATATGTGTCATAACCATAGGAAACATAGCAGAGGTAGCCAATGGCATTCAAATCCTAGGATTCAAGATTGATAGTCCATGGTAATTCATGCAATATTAATCAGATGGTGTAATATTGAAGAGGTTGTTTTCAAAGGGAAATGGTCATGTTTTCAAATATTGATGAATAGAATGCCACAACAATGCCATGATGATGACACATAAGAAAAACATGATAAATATAAAGATTTCATGGACCTATGAGAGATAGAGGTATAAATGAATAATTAAAGCTAAAATATAAGGCAAAAAAATTTGGATTTGAGCTCATAGACATCATTAAAGCTACCTACAAACTTGATTGAACAACAAAAAATCCCTGGCAAATATGGAAGCCCTAATCTGATCCATAATGAAACTATAGGCCATTAGCATGTTTTCATGTTATGTTTATTTGAAAGAATGTAATGAACTTGGAAGTGACAAGTTTTAAGATCATAGAGGTTAATAATTAAAAGAAATATATCTAATGATCTGTGTTTTCCTAGATAGAATTGAAACAATGATGCAAGATCAATGTTGAATTGTCAAAGGTTCTAAAGAGCCTGATGAGAGTGAAAAGTGTCACCATCTCAGGGGAAACTCAAGGATCTAATGGAGATCAAATAGTTGAAATGTCAAGGAGATTATAGAAAGTGACAAGTGTCACCATCTTAGGGAATCTATAAAAAATCAATGATTGATGGAATAAAATATTGGGCCTAGTATGTAGAGATTAATGGATCACATCAATCCAAGCATGGAGATATAATGGTGTAATTTGAGATAGATGTGCTCAAAGGGATTAAAACCAATAAGGAAGGGACATGTGTTCAAAGGGAAATAGTGATGCCACATAAGCAGATAGCTCAAATTAAAAGATCTAGTATATTTGAAAGCAATAGAGTTATATTTATCATCAAATGTTGAGGGTCAAGTATTCGAAGAAATTTTTATGGAACTAATTTTCAATGCTAGATTGATTGATGAACCAATGTAACAAAGCCATGAAAAGCAAGGACAAAAAATTTGTAATTAAAAAGAGCCTCAAAGTTAGGTTGACATAACATATTCTTTTATATCAAAACTTTATAAATCATTTTGAAAGAATATTATATATTTTAAAAGTATGTCTAATTTGTAAAGTGCATTACTTATGGGTCGGTCCATTTGTAAATTATCTAATTATAGAATGTTGTAGAAGGATAGTCATCCTTGACACTTGCATAATTATCATTGGATATGATTAAAAGGCATACCTCATTGAGCCTTATATATAAAGAGGTATTACCAATTGTAAAAGGAGGGAGTTCTTAGAGCCAAAACTACTTTGTAAACTTTAAGAAATTAATATAAGAAAGAAATTATGAAAAGTTTGTCCAAAATTGTTTGTATATTTTATTATCATAGCTTCTCTCTCACTTTTTTATTCTAACTTATATATTTGAATGGTTCTTATGAATTATTGGTGTGTACATTTGAATGCAGAGCTGTTAAGTTGTGCCAATGCTAGGTTAACTGGAAGTTCTTAGGTTCATTTCATTTTCTTACTCTTCTTGCATTTGGGTTAATGCCATTTGCTTGCAAGGGTAAATATTTAAAGTAAACTTGGTTTTTATTTACATTATTTCCCACATTCCTTAGATGTTTGCCTGATGTGGGATATGATTTGAGATTATGCTACTTCATGTCATACATTAGTTAAGTGCATGCCTAGATGATATTTAAACTTTATCATAATGTTTGGAATAAAGATCAATAACATTTCTTCTCTACCATATCCTTCCTTTTTCTCCTTTTTTAACTAGATCACTATAGTTTAATTACCACTATAAATATCCATCTTAGATTAGTCTTTAGATTAAATCTAAACATAATTCACCATTCTTAGCATAATACTTCATATTTTACACAGATCAACTATTTGGACACAGTGGCTCTGAACCACCAAACATTATAAATATTTTGAAATAATCCACTTGTTTTACCTCTATTCCATCAATAGATAACTAGATTATCACAACCTACAACTCATGTACTAAATTTTTGTAATTCTAAAATGATAAATATTCTTGAAAACTCTGGGCACCTATTATACATATTCAAGAATTAATAGGAGGATCTTTTTCTAGCACTAAAAGGAGGGCCTTTAGTTATATCTTTGTGAATTTATAGAATCTTTGTTCATTTTGGTGTATTTTGATCGAATGTCAATTGATTATTTGCATTTTGTGTTTAATTTAGCATATCTATGTGAAGATCATTGATCGTAATGGTTTTAGACCAGTCTTTGGGATTTCTTTAGCCATATATAGATATTCTTTGAAGATCCATGGAGATTCAAGAAAAGGTAGTTTAAACTTCATGCATTTCCCACATTTAAGGTTAGTAATAGCAATTTTTTTCAAAGATTGATAGATCCATTGCTAATTTGAGTTTATTTAAGCTTAAACATGTAAATATCAATCATGATGATGTATTTAGATACATCTTTGAGCTAACTCAGTTAAATATTGATGTCTTTTACCATTATTTATACATATATTTGAAAAAAAATCTTAATGTACGAGTATGATCATTGTTCTTTGCAAGATGAGGCTTACACATTGTATTTCAAATAGGGTTGAATATTTTACAAGCTAGAGCTACCACAAGAAAGATCCTCTTCAAGGTATGGCATGATTAGGAGGCTCTTCTATCGATTTGCCTAGCTAGGTATATGAATTACCTAAAAATCCTAAAAGGTATTTGAATTATTTTCGTCTAAAAGTGTTGTTACTATTGAAGAACACATCAAGTTATTTAAGGCTATCTTAAGACTGTTAAATGTTGTTCATGAAGATGTTTCCTGTAGATTATTTCCTTTTACTCTTAGAGATGAGTCATATGATCAATTTCTTAACCTTCCTAAATATTTCATTATCAACTAGAATGATTTAAATAATTATTTTGTTGATCAATTTGGAAAGATCGTCAGTTCAAGTATCAATAATTCACTAATGTAAAAAAGGATTCAAATGAAACCATTATAAATTTTAATGTTAGATTTCAAAAGATGCTTAATAGAACTATATCTCCTTATAGACCTATTGAGGCTTTAGCTTTAGAGATTTATAAGGATGATTTAGATCCATTAACTTCTATGTTTTTTTAAATATCTATTAAATTAATTAATGCATTAGCTTTAGCCTATGTTGAAGCCATGGTAATCAATGACCAAATGCAACCCCAGGGTCAGATAGTATATGTCATTCCAAATATCAATCCTAATTTTCCCATGATAAATGTCATTCCTAATGTTAATTAGAGCATGATTAATTTAAATCAAACTCTAATTTTAAACCAATTACCTTTGATTCATGCTTATCTTGGCCAAAACCTAGGATTACTAAATAGTACTGCGAGTGGATCTCATCCACAAGATCAAAAATATATGGTGCCAATAGCTAGAATTAGTCTTCAAGCTCACAATTTGGAGATAGCTGAAAGTGAAAATGACTCCATATTAAAAAAGGTTCAAAAATTGAGTATTGATTTTCTTGAGATGCAAAAGCAATTAGGTAATAATGGGGAAAGTTCTAACAAAAACTATCCTTTTCAAAAGTTCAAAAAATCTGCATCTAGGTTTTAAAATATAAATGATAAAAATAATAATGAATCATATGAAAATATGAATGTGCCTAACATAAACACTTATGAGGTGCCTTTGGTCGATTATTGCAGGGTCCATAATAATGTTGTATGGTCATCTAGTTCTTTTGAGATATTTGCATCTTATGAAATAGCTCTTGTGGTAGAGACCTATGATTTTCCATTTTAGGATGAATATGAATTTGAGGATACTTTAGAGGTGGGATCTACTACATTGATTAGGGAGGAAGACCCTATCCTTTTTAAAATAATAGAAAAAGTTGTAGTTGAGATAAATGAAGTTGTTAAAGATGTCATTGAAATATTTATGGATGAAGAAGATAAAGATAATGCAACAGATCAAGAACATTCATATGACTCCATAAAAATGATAGAATGTGTGATCAAAACATTTCAAATGGTAAGATTATAAATGAATCCCATATCCTTTCTATTGATCATGGTGAAGATGTGTTTTGGGATTAATTGGAGATTTTTTGTGAAAAAATTGATAGTCCATGCCCATCTCATATGGAGATTGAGGAATGTGTTATAAAGAGCACTATTATAGATATCCTTAAAAAAGGCAATGATATTCTAGATATCCCCAAGCAAGAGGATCTAGAGCCTAATTAAAACATAAATCCAAGCATACCAACTAAATTTACAATACAACCATGGAAGGAGAATGAGAAAATACATGATCAATGTTTGAATGAAATAGATATATCTTTCCTAATGTAGGAAAGAAGAATTTGGGAAGAAGATAATTGGATCTTGGATCTATATCCTCAATCCATGTGCTTGAGAATGGAGGTGGGAAATCAAGTAGAATCACCTAGAAGACACAAGCATGCAAGTTCTCCTATCCACTAGAGGATCCATTGAATGGAAGAAATCATGTTTCAAGGTTCTGTAGTAGACTAAATAATTTTCCATTTGATCCTAGAGGTAGGTTCTTTATGAAGTTAGTATAGGTATTTAGATTAGTTTCTTTCATGTTTCTTTCCTTCATGTCCCTTGTTTTTAAATAATATACATATATATTTGTTTGCTTTCTATTATTTTGTTCCTTGATTTTAATAAGTCTTTTTCAAGATAGTCCTCAGCTCAAATTTCACCTAATTGCTCAAGAACCTCACTAATCAATAATGTAGGTATGATCCTCAGGTATTGTTTGACCATATATTGTTGAAATATGACCTAGATGTTGTGGTTTAGAGAAACTAGTAAAGCCTAATGATTAGGATAACTATTCCTTGGTATTTTGAGCATTTTTTATCCAAGCTTAGTTTTAAGAAGGATTGCACATGTAGAGTGAAATATTGAATTATTAGGATATATTTATGTTCGTACTTAATAAACATTATTTTATAAGATAAAGGTTTGTAACCAAAGATGAATGTCTGAAGATCAAACACTTGACCAAATCCATGAGCATAGCTAACTTGGTTCCCAACCTTTGCTAGAAAGTCAAAAATGATCTGAAAATTATAAAAATAAGAGCTAATTGCAAAATTCAAGACTCTCTAGGAAAAATTGATTTTGGTAATATCCACCAAGGCTATGGATGCATGGTTAGTAGTGGATCAAGGCCTTGAGTGGATCCAAAGTTATCTCTATCAGGGTTATGGATGCCTAGCTTGTAGTAGAGCAATGCCTAAGCCTCCCCTAAGCTAAAGCATGATTCTTAATGAACATATAAATATGATATAAGTCAATTTTAATGGTGTAAGTCATGAAATATGGAAGTTGTTTACCTAAATCCCATGGAAAATAGTAAGTGGAATCAAATCACACACACAACATGACTGGGTTTTGATGTTTGATCCTAATTTTGCATGTACAAGACTTGTTTCAACCATAATTTGATCTTGATAATGGTACAAGATTAAATGGAATGAATAAACTAGTTATTAGTCTAAACTAGAGTATATAGATTCTAACATATTGTTATGTTCCCTCAAATTTTTCTATTTATTGATGAGGTCAACATACCCCCATTTTTAAAAATGGGGACCCTTATGTAAAATATGTAAATTTGTACCTTAAAATTGAAAATTCACTTGGTCAGGTCTTTAGCATGTTTTTACATAATATTTACTTGAAAATTATCCACGCTATGGTTTAGTTGGCTTATTCATTCATGGTTCTAGTTTTATCTTATCCAAAATTTATAACATTATTGCTTGTGTTTTTGTATTGTAGGTTCAATGAATTTCATCTAGGAATGAACATGTTTAGGGTTTTGTGATTTAATGTTAAAATGATCTTTTATTAGCCTTTAGTCTTTAATTGATTAATTTATTTTATATTCTAAATGTTAAAAACCTTACTCTACATTTAGTCTAAGTTATTTTAAATCCAAATTTGGTGGGAGCTTTTATTTTGACTTAGTTCATATTTTATCCTAAGGTCCTAGTCATGTTTATTAACACAACCAAGACCTTAGTCTAAAACATTTATCCTAAGTACTTCATATCCCAATCCCCCCTTTGTTCCCTTTTATCTTATCATGGTCTAAATAAATATAGGGTCTTTTTTATTATTTTTCTAACTTAGGCCAAAACATTATGCCAAGTATTTTTAATTCACAAGGTCACTTTAATATGTTTTAAAACTATTTCCTATAGCTTTATTTGTATTTATTAATATGAGTGAAAACCTTGGTTTTAAGCTTTATCTTAATTCTTATATTATTCCAAGGATTGACTTAAAAATTGTGTTTATCCATAGGATCAATGAATCTCATTTACTCAGGCAAAGTTAATCTAACAACGCAAGATCAAAATGGGAAAATAAGCACATGAACCAATCTCGCTCAACCCCATGTATCATAATCAGATGGTGCACATTTGATTGGATAGAAAAGATCCAATGGCACATAATCCATGTTAAAAATTCAAGCCAGGATCAAAAATTTAAAGTCTAAGTAGGTCCCTAGGGTCAATGGCCTATGTTCTCTTGGGCAAGATTGATCAGATGGTGAAAGTCAAGTCAAGACTTCAACAGAGCCCAAAACTAGAGAGAAGGTGAAAAGTGTCACCATATTGGTGAAAGGATATTGAAAAATCAATGGTGTGGCACCCCTTACATCATGATCTATGGGGCACATTTGATTTCCCAAAGAAGATCTAACGGTGTAAGATTACCATTGACTTTTCAATAAAACATAGAGATAACATGGTAATGGCATGTGCCATAACCATAGGAAACATAGTAGAGGTAGCTAATGGAATTCAAATCTTGGGATTGAGATTGATGGTCTATGGCAATCCATGCAAGATTAATTGGATGGAGTGATATTGAAGAGGGTTTTTCAAAGGGCAATGATCATGTTTTCAAATATTGATGAACATAATGCCATCATGATGCCACATAAATAAAACATGTTAAATCTAAATATTTCATGGACCTACAAGATACATAATTATAAATGGATAATTTGATCCAAAATATAAGGTACAAAACTTGTGATTTGAGCTCATAGCTACCATTAAAGCTCCCTATAAACCTGATTGAACTCCAAAAAAACCCTAGAAAAGATGTAATCCCTAATTCATTCCAAAATGGAATTTTAGACCACTAGAATTTTTTCATGTTATATTCATTTAAAAGAATAGAATGAACCTATAAGTGACAAGTGTCAAGCTCACAAAGGTCAATAGGTCAAAGGAATAGATCTAATAATTCATGTTTTCTTAGACAAAATTGATCCAACAATGTGAGATCAATGTTGACTTTTCAAAGGTTCTAAAGATCCCCATGAGAGTGACAAGTGTCACCATCTTGGTGGTAGATTTAATATCTAATGGAAAGAAAAGATTATAAATGTCAAGGAGCTCAGAGTAATCTAGAGGGTGACAAGTGTCACCATCTCAGGAACTCTATCAAAAAATCAATGATTGATGGGGCAAAGGACTGGGCTCAATATGTAGAGATCGATGGACCATGCCTATCCATGCAAGAAAATATATTAATGCAAGCCAAAAAATATGTGTTTAAAGGGTTCATAACCAATAAGGAAGGGACACATGTTTAAAGGGCAATGTTGACACAACATAAGCAAATAACTTGGATTAAAAGATCTAGTATACCCAAAAGCATTGGAGTTGTATTTTTCATCAAATGCGGAAATATTAAGGGAACCAATTGTCAATTCCAAATTTATTGATGAACCAATGCAACAAATCCATGAAAATCAAGGACAAAAAGGGCTAAAATTACAAAGAGTCTCAAAGTTAAGTTGACACAACATATTATTTTCTATCAAAGCCTTGTAAATCATTTTGAAATAATATTATATCTTGTAAAATCATGTGAAATTTATAAAGTGCATTGCTTATTGGTCAGTCTATTTATAAATTGTCTAATTCTAGAATGTTTTAGAAGGACAACCATCTTTGATACCTATGTAGTTATGAATGGATATGAATAATAGGCATACCTAATTTAGACTTCTATATAAAGAGATATTTCCCATTTTAAAAGGAGGGAGTTCTTAGATCCAAAATTACTTTTTAAATTTTTAGCAATTAATATAAACAAGGAATTCTATAAAGTTTATTAAAATTTGTTTGTATCTTTTGTTAACATGGCTTCTCTCTCACTTGTTTATTTTGACTTCTAAATTTGAATGGTTCTTATGAATTCTTGGTGTGTACATTTTAATGAAAAGCTATTAACTTGTGCCAATGCCAGGTTAATTGGAATTTTTCTTAGGTTTGTTTCATTTTCTTACTCTTCTTGCATTTGGGCTAATGTTGTTTACTTGCAGGGGTAAATCTTTAAAGTGAACTTGGTTCTTATTTGCATTATTTCCCAAATTCATTAGATGTTTTCTTGATGTGTGATAAGATTTTATCTTATGATAATTCATTTAATACATTAGTTAAGTGCATGCCTAGATGATATTTGAACTTTGTCATGATGTTTGGAATGAATATCAACAACATTTCTTCTCTACCCTACCCTTCCTTTGTTTTTTAAAACCAAATCACTATAATTTAATTGCCACTATAAATATCCATCTTACATTAGTCTTTAGATTATATCTAATCATAATTCATTGTTCTTATCATAACACTTCATATTTTACACAAATCAACTATTTGGCCATGGTAGCTCCCACCCACCAAACATTCTAAATATTATGAAATAGTCCACTTACTTTGCCTCTATTCCATCAATATATAACATGATTATCACAACTTGAAACCCATGTATTAAATTCTTAGAATTATAAAATGAGAAGTATTCTTGAACACTTTGGGCACTTGTGATACATATTCAGGCATAAATAGGTCTAATAGGTTTTTTTTGAGTCTTGATAGGGATTGAGTAAAAATATGACTATATTGACTAGGGGAAACCTAGTTTTGACAAGGATGATTATAGGGATAAGTTGGCTGCTAAAGAGGTTGATTTGGAGTACATGGGGGGCGAAATTCATGAAAAAACTGATATGATATTGGTTGAGGGCTACTTGGGGTGAATCCATAAACATTATTATCTTGATATTAAGGATATGAAGGTACAAAATATGAATTTTGATCAAATGAAGAGTGAGAATACATACCAATTAGTCTCATATAAGAACTTGGGATACTTAAACCAACTATGGTTCACTTGGAGTCTCCATTTATGCTTGAGGTTATGGTTAAATTTACCATATAATTGTATCACAAATGCAAATATGGAGGTAATTGTATAGGATTTCCTGAAATAGTAATATTGCATAGTTTAGATTGCATCATATAACATAATAATATAACATAGGTTTGCATCACATAATATAATCGTATATCATAACAATATGATATATTATCACATATACATAATATATATATAATGTGTATGTGTTATAACACACACATTATGAATCATACATAGTATAATGCATACACATTATTATCTCAATAGATAATAAGTCTTTGTTCAATGCTCATTTTTAGGGTATTTTAAGAATTTTGACCCCAAAAACATTTTATGCATCATTCTATGTTTTCCATGGTTCAGATAAGAAGAATCAATTTTTTTTTGGGTCCCACCATCAAAAATAATCAAATTATTCTTTGGGTCCCACACATCAAAAGAAATAAAATTATTCTTTATCTAGTCACGAGTGATAGATCTCACTTAAAGAAGAGGAAGAAGTTAAATTAAAAAATTCCTTAGTAATTAGAAGAGTTGAGATAAAAACAAAAGGTATGAGTGCAATGATTTTTCTTTAGACAAGGTACATACACTATCATAATGATCCAAATGTTGTAGATAATGATGAAATTAACAATAATGAATTGAATAATGATGATGAATATTTACCTAGAAGTACAAATTATGTTACAATTCCACATTCAAAGTATAAATTTATTTATTTTGTTGATGATAAATCTATGTATAATGATCTACCACCTATCAATTAATATAGTTTCATGGAAACACATAATTATGAAAGTAATAATGAATAAAATGTCATCCCAAAACTAAACAATGAAACTAAAAATAAAGAAACTATTAGTGAACATAATAGTTTTGAAATACCCTCTCAAAAAATTCTACCATTAACACCACCTCCAAGGATTGTTGGTAGAAAAGGAAATTACTTAATTGAAGTTGATGAAAATATTTTGCAACTGATGCATAACAAAATGTCTGAACACCATTAAAGAAGACTAGTTGAATTTTTTTTGGATAATTTCTTTGATAAATAGATTTTACTAGCCAAAATGTAAATTGTTTGTTTCGTTGATGAACTTGATTAAGATGATACCTACAATGTACACCCTAGGACTAAGAACATCTAACATGGATCATAAAAACAATGAAATTGTTGAAAATATACATAATGTATACATATTTTAGGCTCAAAATCATGTAACAAAGATTTTAATGCTACCTAACATATAATTACAACTTATGAAATAAGTGGTCAAACAAGAAAAAATGATTTATTTCAAAAATTATTCAAGCACTAGACATAAATAGAAAAATATCAATGAAAGCAATTGGAAGATGCTAAAGACTTAATGATGCAAATATCAATGAGATCTGGTAATTCTCTAGTAGACTTTCTTAAAAGGACAAAGCTATAGCTAATGCTCTCAAAGATTTACTTACACAATTTTGGAAAGTCAATACAAAATTTTCACCCAATACAAGAGATGTAGTGAAAATAAAAGTTTGTTATAGTGACTATGAACCACATCCAAAACATTTATTGGATATGACCCAAACATAATTGTACTCTAATTTTTTATAAAAATATCCATAAATTTATATTATTCAAAGATATTTTGAGATGGCCAAACCATTTTATGTAAAAATAAATCACACATGCACCACTTGTTATTTTAGGCAACATGTTGAATTTTCAATGCATTGTGATGTTTTTCACCATATACATTGTACTTTATACACTAATTTTTATAGGAGTGTGGCATAGAAGTTCCACTAAATTAGCCAAAGAATTTATTTTGAATATTTTTTATGAAAGACCAAATGGAAAATTACTTTATAACAAATTATTTTTAGATGTAAATTGTAGCATTTATGGTGGATTGCTAAAATTAAAAAAATTGTAACCATGAAGATATTATAAGTGCAATTAGACAAAAATTAGTTAGTTTGAGTAAATACAAATTTATGACTTATAAATTAAAATATGGAAAAGAATATTAAAGTGTGATCTTGTTACAAAATATATATCTATTTCATAGTTTATGGTCAAATTCAGGGAGGAAATTGTTTATGAGTATGCAAGGCACACATACATAGGGTTCGATGGTTGGATGAACATTTCAAGATAAGCAAGGACACATTACCACTTGGTTATATTATTTCAATAATCAAATTTTCTAAGAATTACACATTCAAATAATAAATAAAAGTTTAGTCATAATATTACAACTCAACATAGTTTTCCATATTCATGCATGCACTTGATACTATAGAGTAATATCAAAAAATATTAAGGGAGTACCATTTCTATGTTAGTGATGAGTAGTCACATTTTATAGAGTATGTGCAAGGTTATTTTGATATGTTCTATGGATAATTGACTGAGAGAAAGATTAACTTTGATTAACATTACATTTGGTCAAATAATTACACATCATAATTCAAAAATACACTAATGTTTTATTAGTTGAGTAGGATGTACATTACCACTGATGTAGAACATATTTGGAGTTTCATTGAGGCTAGCCATGGAAAATGGGAGCATGATGGTGTTGGAGCATGTGGAAAAAAAATCATTTCATGATAAGAGTAAAAATTTGAATATGGTGTTATTTTGACTAATGAAAAAATCATTGGTGAATGGTATAATGAGAACATGTGTCATGGTTCTCAATAAAATTGTACTATTCATATAAATTTTTGGTTGATGGAGGAAGAACACTTAGAAAATTATGAGCATATTATGACTATAACATGATCAAGTGATCTCCACTCACTTATTATCTCAAATTAAGTTTATTAGAATATTCATATGAGACACTTGGCAAGTTTATATTTTGTATGCATGAACTCTGTTTAGAATGAGTGTGAGTCATAAGAGTGGGTGGATGACTAGAACTAAAAAATTATAATTATAATCAACATATATCAGGTTCCACCATCATTACAAATTAAAAATATTACATCATCACATGAATTTGACCATATATTTTATCTAGTGCAATCAAATAGAATATCAATCATTATGTACTATTTATTGTCATTATCTATATTGATGTGTTAATAAAAATTATTTTT
This sequence comes from Torreya grandis, assembly GCA_037957365.1. Taxonomy (NCBI): domain Eukaryota; kingdom Viridiplantae; phylum Streptophyta; class Pinopsida; order Cupressales; family Taxaceae; genus Torreya; species Torreya grandis. The sequence continues at coordinate 454,062 of JARHVA010002266.1, forward strand.
TGGTGATACAGGGAATGTTTTTTATATTTATTGCAGAAGAGGATAAAAAAGAGAGGAAAATTATTACGTATGTCATCATGTAGAGGAAATTAAAAAGTTTATTTCCCCAGTCATAGATGTAGAAAACATTGACTATCCCACTAGGTCTCTGTAGTCACTAAAACTTGGCTTTGATTATATCCTATCAAAAATTTAGATATATGGTTGTTTGATTACTTTGAAACTCATAGGAAGATATTGAACTATTTAAACTTGGTTCTTTCAACAAATATTCTATTGTTGGAAAGTTTGTGAGTCAGACCATGAAGTTATTCTTACTACTATCAAGACTAGAGTAGTTACTATTGGTTTGTTATATTAAACTCAAAGGTATTTTGACTTGTCAAATGTAGATGAAATCAATTTTATAAAAAGGTTTTTTTATTTTGTAGGTAGTACATATAAATTTTATTTTTAATTACTTACTAACATTTTTTTGTAGGTTATTGGTGCCAAATAAGTTTCCACCTTCACATGGTTGGCACTATTAGTAAATAATTTCATTTTCTTAAAGGTTTGGCACTATTAGTAAATAATATCATTTTCTTAAAGGTAAGTGAAGCTTAATAAAATTACTTAGTTATTACATATTTAGGGTGTTGTTGAGGGAAAAATGAGAAGTTGATTTATTGAATGGATGTGATGAGAGGATAATAACATATCCCTCAATGTTATTTTCCACCTTAGACATGTTATCAATGGTAATTTCCCTCCACAAAGCACTAAAGCTGAAGTTCTACAATAGTCGCTTCAAGTTTGATAATATTTGTTGTCATTATTTCTAAACTCTTGAATAATTTTAAAAACACACATTTAGATATATTTAAATGTTTTTTTTATGGGAACACATGTAATTTTACTATATATACATGAACAAATTGATATAATTTCACATGGAGGTTCTAGAGGTATAAATTCTAGTTGGAGCTTAATAACTTATCTCTTCACTACAAAAAAGTTTTATTTTAGGACCTATTACTAAAAATTATACCACAATTTTTTATTGAAGGTTCCATATACATGTCCAAGGTGAAATTAGATATATTTTACATGTACATGAAGTTTATTTTGGTTCATCCAAATGACTTATGGTTTTTATTTTACGCACATCTGAAATTAGGCTAAAAGTAATATTTTTCTTATATTGGGAAGGGCATTCTTGATTTTAGAATGAGTGGTGGGTCTCTTGCATAGGCATGATATAATGATATTAACTTGGTACTATACATTATCCACCACTCCATATGTTTTTTCATTACCATTTTCTATCCATGAAGCACCAAAAGTGGATTTATCCTACTGTCACTTCAAGTTTGCAATATTTTTTAGTTTTTTTATGATCCTAAAAAGTAGTGAAAACGTGATTCTGAATGGATTTTACATCAAGACCATGGGATAACTATAAATTTCCTATCTATATGTGCTTGAATTGATGGATTCACACCTAGAGGTCACATAGGCATAAATGGCAGTTGGAGTTCAAGAACTTGTATCTTCACTGTAAAAATGTTGCATTTTAGGACTCATTACTACAACTTGTGCCAAAAATTAGTCTCAAAGGTATAATAAACATGATATAGGGTGAAATTATATGGATTTTACATGAATTTAATTTTTCTTTTTATTAATCTAAATGACTTATGATTTTTATTTTATGCACATCTGAAGTTAGGCTTAAAACTACATTTTTCTTGTATTGGAAAGGGCATTCTTCAAGCCAAAATATGTGGTGGGTCTCTAGAATGGGAATGATAATAGGATATAATCCTATTAATATATGTTATACATCACATATTACATGTTGGTATCACCAATTTCCATTCATGAATCACTGGAAGTGAAGCTCTGTAACTGTCACTTCAAATTTGACAACATTTATTGTTAGCATTTATACATTCCTAAACAATAATGAAAACATGATTTTAGGTGCATTTTTACATCAATTTCATGATATAACATGTAATTTTCCTATATATATGTTATTAAATTTATGTATTTTCACTTGGATGTACTAGAGGCATAAATTCTAGTTAGAGCTTAAGAAGTTGTCTCTTCATTACAAAAAAGTTACATTTTAGGACCCATTACTGCAACTTATGCTATAGATTGGTATTGAAGGTTTCATTAACATGATATAAGGTGATATTATAGGGATTAAAAATTCACATGATACTTATTCTATTTCATACAAATGACTTATGATTTATGTCTTACACATGACTAAAGTTAGGTTTAAAAATTACATTTTTCTTATATTGTGAAGGGTGTCCTTGAGTTCAAAATGGGTGGTTCTCTTAACTAAGCATGATCAGAGGCCAATAAAATATTAATATATGTTATACTCCACCTTATATGTTTTTTCAGTGCTTGTTTCCATCCATAAAGCACTGAAAATGGAGTTTCCTAACTATCACTTTAACTTTAACAATATTTGTTGTTAGTGTTTACACACTTTTGAATAGTAGTGGAAACATGATTCTGCATAAATTTTAATGTTTCAATCATGGGATCACATGAAATTTTATTTTGTGTGTGTGTGTGTGTGTAAGTGTTTAAAGTTATTTATTTTCACCTGGAGGTCCTAGAGGCATAAATGTCAATTGGAGCTCAAGAACTTATCTTTTCTTTATTAAAAAGTTGTATTTTAGGACCTGTTACTGCAACTTGTGCTATGGATTTCTATTTAAGTTTACATATAAATTCTCTAGGGTGAAATTATATTTATTTTAAATGCATTTCAGGGTCCTTGAAATTAATCCAAATGACTTACAATTTCTATTTTATGCATGTTTGAAGTTAGGCTTTAAAACTACATTTTTCTTGTATTGGGAAGGGCATTTTTGAGGTGGGAATGGGTGGTAGGTCTATTGACCATGAATTATTGGAGGAAAATAACTTGTTAATAGGTATTATACACTGCATTATATGTGTTATAAGTGTCATTTTCCATCTAGGAATCATTAAAAGCAAAGTTATCCAACTGTCACTTCAATTTTGATAACATTTATTGTCAGTGTTTTTTGCACTCTTGAACAATAGTGAAATCATGCATTTAGGTGGATTTATAAATTTATGTCATTGTATAACATGTAATTTTATTGTTTTTATGTTATTTAAGTGGTGTGTTCAAACCTATAGGTCTTGGAGGCATAAATTTTAGTTGGAGTTCAAGAACTTGTCTCTTCATTGTAAAAAAGTTGCATTTTAGGACCCGTTATTGTAACTTGTGCTATAGATTGGTCTCAAACATTCCATGAATTTGATACAAGGTGAAATTATATTATTAAATAGGCATTAAATTTTTATTAATGTTCATCCAAATGAATTATGATTTCCATTTTATGCACATCTAAAGTTAGGATAAAAATGACATTTTTCTTGTATTGGGAAGGGCATTCTTAAGACCAGAATGAATGGTGGGTCTTTCAACTAGACATTATTAAAGGTAAATAATTTTTTTTTTAGTTTTATTTTATATCCATGAATCACCAAAAGTGGATTTCTCTAACTACCACTTTAACTTTGACAACATATGGTATCAATGTTTCCATGCTCCTAAAAAATAGTGAAAACATACTTTTGGGTGGATTTAGACATCAAGGTCATGGTATGATGTGTAATTTTACTATTTATATATTTTATAAATGATTTATTTTCACCTATATGTCTTGGAGGCATTAATTTTAGTTGGATCTCAAGCCTCAATAACTTATCTCTTCACTATAAAAAGTTGCATGTAGGACTTGCTACTATAACTTGTGCCATAGATTGGTCTCGAAGGTTCCATCAATGTGATCTAGGGTGAAATTGTGTGTGTGTGTGTGTGCATGTGCATGTGTGTGTGTGTGTGTTCATGTGTGTGTGCGTGTGTGTGCATGTGTGTGTGTGTGCGCGTGCGTGTGTGTGTGTGTGTGTGTGTGTGTGTGTGTGTGTGTGTGTGTGTGTGTGTGTGTGTGTGTGTGTGTGTGTGTGTGTGTGTGTGTGTGTGTGTGTGTGTGTGTGTGTGTATGTGTGTGTGTGTGTGTAAGAGAATAAATGGCCAAGATAAGTGTAGTGGAGAGGTAAATAACAAAGTTTATGAAGTGAAAAAAATATATATAACCACTAAAATACTCCAAGGCCTTAGGTGACATGAAAATTACAATATTTCACTACTTCAAAGGTTCAAATAAGAGTATTTAAAATAAGGGAAAAACTATATGGAGAAGGACATAACATAACATCACTTCATACATGGGTGAATGCAAGTTAACTCCAAGAAGATCACAAAACTTCAATAAAGGTTGAAGCATCAAATAAGAATTCAAATAATATCTAAAGATATGACATCAACAAGGAGTAGGTAGAACATAACCACTTCATCAAAATTGCATAGGTAAAATGTATAAGGGTGTCTGAAGAAGGAATGCAAGTGATAAGTATTCCATTTTTTATTTTAATCATACTTATAATAGAAATGTAGTATGCATATAAATTTAATGAATAAATAATGTAAATATCAATTACTAAATGATTTAAACTAGTGTAGCAAGGGTATTCACATTATAATAGTGATAAATGGTCTAGCCCAAATGGTGTAACCCAATCTTGAGAGGCACTCCATAGTAATACATGACTCTATCTCAAACATTCTAATATTTTCTCCCATATAGTTTTAATTACAACACATTGAAATATTATAAGCTAGTTTGAATAAATTAAATGAATGAAATATTAAAGATGATTATATCTAAATATGGCCATGCAACCATCAAATTTATTTTAATAATAATAATATGAGCCAAATTGTATGTAGAAAGATTATGGTGTGTGTGTGTGTGTGTGTGTGTGTGTGTGTGTGTGTGTGTGTGTGTGTGTGTGTGTGTGTGTGTGTGTGTGTGTGTGTGTTGTTAAGCATAGAATATACTAAGAAGGGGGGGTGAATCAGTATCTGATATCTTATAAAACTTTCCCTTTAACCAAATTCCACTTAATCAATCATTCAAGATATGCAATAAAACTCATACAATAAACATCACACAAGATAGAGAGAGACACTAGATATAACGTGGAAACCCAATGTAGGAAAAACCATGAAGAATAAATCTCAAATATATTCATGAGAACAACCCCACAATAGCACCATACCCCTTTTCCAAGTACAAACCTTAGCTATAATTTGTGAGCACCAACCCACAGGAGCTTCAAACCCCTTTGCCAAGCACCAACCAAGCACTTATTCATGAGCACCAACCCATAGGAGCACCAACCCCTTTGCCGAGCACCAACCCAGCAAAAATTCATGAGCACCAACCCACAAGATCACCAACCCCTTTGCCAAGCACCAACTCAGCAACAATTCATGAGCACCAACCCACAAGAGCACCAACCCCTTTGTGTATACCACACACCTATCTCTCAATGTTGCTATCTCAACAAATGATAGATTAATACAACATCTTCTTCCTCTCTCTCACTTTTGCCCTTCTAAGCTAGATATAACAAATACAAATCATCTCTCACAATTGCTCTTCTAAGCTAGATATTACAATATCAAATCAACCTCTCACTTCCACATTATAAATGGCTTCTCAAGCCTTTATTTATAGCTTTCCAAATGACCTTTGGCCTTCCCCCTTTGTGACCTTTCATTCCTCATGGAAAATGGTGCCAATATTGGATGACCCTTCATATCCAAGAATTTGAAAAGTCATGTGGTGACCCTTCATGACCAAAAACGTCTTTCCCACTTTTCTCCTTATCTTTGGTGACTTTTCGTATTCCTTAAAGTGTCCCTTCATGAGAAATTCGCCCTTTACTCTTTTGTCTTCACTTGGTGACTCTTGGTATTCCCCGAGATGACTCTTCATGGGAAAATGTGTCCCATCCTTCTTTTGTCTTTATCTCATGACTCTTCGACTTCTCCATGGGCCCTTATTTTGTCTCATATGCAACCAAAAATATATTTGTTAATATTAAATAAATATTAACTTATATTAGCCAAGATAAATAAAATTAAATGCAATGGGGCCTTTATCACCAATAATACTAAACCTTTGACATCAATGACAATATTTCCAACAATCTCCCCCTTTGTCATTGATGGCAACCTCAATCTTGAAACTGCCACATCCTGTCACCTGCACATACCATCATCTGAAAACATACAGTAACTCCCCCTCACTGTAGCAACCTGTACCTATTTTTTGCACTTATACCTATACCTATTATTCTCCCCCTTTGACATCAATGTCAAAGGGCCTACCTAGAGATAACACTTAACTCCCCCTCACTTGATGCTGAACAACAATGGTAGGAAGTAATAGAAATTACTCCCAACTCCTATCACTGATCTCTGAGAAGATATCTGATTTTACCTGTCCTTTGAGAATCTGCAATCAACTCATTTGAATATTTCCTTCTAATCTCAAAACCTTTCGCATGAAACTTTAAGGTGTATCCTTGATCACATATTTGCCTTACACTCAATAGATTATGCTTATAAAACATTCTTAGTCTAGGTTCTACCATTATCCAAAAATAAAGTACCTTTTTTGGCTATCCTAGCAGTGGTTTTATCTCTGAATCTCATTGTACCACCATTGATATTCTTTAATCTTATCTCCTATCATATGCCTTGAACATCTGCTATCAACGAACCATGGCTGATCTTTATCTCTTACATGCAAAGTTGTTTGCACTAACATAGAATCTTCAGGTTGTTTCTTCTGCCATGAGCACGACTGAACCTTCTTCCTGATGAATGGAGATTTGAAACTTTGATCCTTCTTGATTGAATCTGCATGAGTATCATTTTCTTTCTCTCTAAAACTATTAGCTCTTTTTCAACACTCTAATTTCTTATGACCATAATCATTTGAAACATTGCATATGCAAGAATCATTTTAATAGCCTCAAACCATAATACTGATGCAAAATTTTCTTCAAAAATATATTCCTTCAAAAGATATACAAATTAATTTGCCAAATCACCTTCTTGTCATTTAACATAACCAAGACCCAATAGCATCCACCATGCTTCAATTTTTAAAAGTGTCTCCTTAAAGCCTAGAAGAGACACCCCACACAATAGGGTTCTAGAAATAAATCTCAGGAGATTCCCACATCTCCTCTGTTTCTTCCTTGATCTTCTTGTGTTTTTATTTTAGAATCCGTTTAAGCATGTCTAACCTTTTTGACTTACTAACCTTATCATTTATGATGTTCTTCTTTTTCTCAACTTTTGCAACTATCTTATCTTGACAAAGCTCATGCTCAAATGTAAGAGATTCTTTACAATCCTTCTTATCTGATTCTTTATGTACTATAACAAGTAATTCATTTTCACTCTTAACCTTAACCTGATCAACCTTTATTATTTTAGGTCTCCAAACCTAAATTTGTCTTTTCTCATATTTTCTAGAGTCTCTGTAACCTTTGACATACTTTGAATATCTCTTTACTTTATTTTGGCATAATCTAGCAATATGTCCAACCTCATGACAACAAAATCAAACAATATTTCTCATACCTTTTTCTTGAATGTGATAAAGATCTCCCTTTGATTGATTGCTTCTCCTCATACAATCTCTTGCCCTATGACCAACATGATGACAAACAAAACAACAGCCATGAAAAGAATTTGAAAACTTGAAAGCATTGGGCTGCCTAATTGGCTTATTTGATTTTCCTACAAAACCTGCATCCTTCTTTCCTTGGACTGATATTTCATGATCTTTCTCAACCTTGATTATAAGCTTCTCATGATTATCCTTTAAAGAACCTAACTCATCCTTCAAATGATTACACTCTTCTTCTTTTGATGTTAAAATTGAAGTTGCAACCTCTAACTGATTCTTAAGATCCTGAATAAATATCTTATTTTCTTTTACTTTTATAGCCAACTTAGAATCCAAGATACACACCTTTTCCTTAAGAGCCTCAACCATAGATTTCAATTATTGATTCTCCTTCTTTAGCTGCTTGGCCATCTATGCTTTTCCTTTGATCTACCTTCAAGCTATTAAACCCTTTCTGAAGGAACTTTCTCTGATACCAATTGTTAAGCACAGAATATACTGAGAAGGGGGGGTGAATCAGTATATTATATATCTTATAAAACTTTCCCTTTAACCAAATTCCACTTAATCAATCATTCAAGATATGCAATAAAACTCATACAATAAACATCACACAAGATAGAGAGAGACACCAGATATAACGTGGAAACCCAATGTGGGAAAAACCATGAAGAATCAATCTCAAATATATTCATGAGAAAAACCCCATAGGAGTACCATATCCCTTTTCCAAGTACAAACCTAAGCTATAATTCATGAGCACCAACCCATAGGAGATTTAAACCCCTTTTCCAAGTACCAACCTAGGACCTATTCATGAGCACCAACCCACAGGAACACTAACCCCTTTGCCGAGCACCAACCCAGCAACAATTCGTGAGCACTAACCCACAGGAGCACCAACCCCTTTGCCAAGCACCAACTCAGCAACAATTCATGAGCACCAACCCATAGGAGCACCAACCCCTTTGTGTATACCACACACCTATCTCTCAATGTTCTTATCTCAACAAATGATAGATCAATACATCTTCTTCCTCTCTCTCACTTTTGCTCTTCTAAGCTAGATATAACAAATACAAATCATCTCTCACAATTGCTCTTCTAAGATAGATATTACAATATCAAATCAACCTCTCACTTCCATATTACAAATGGCTTCTCAAGCCTTTATTTTTAGCTTTCCAAATGACCTTTGGCCTTCCCCCTTTGTGACCTTTCATTCCTCATGGAAAATGGTGCCAATCTTGGATGACCCTTCATATCCAAGCATTTGAAAAGTCATGTGGTGACCCTTCGTGACCAAAAATGTCTTTCCCACTTTTCTCCTTATCTTTGGTGATTTTTCGTATTCCTTAAAGTGTCCCTTCATGAGAAATTCACCCTTTACTCTTTTGTCTTCACTTGGTGACTCTTGGTATTCCCCAAGATGACTCTTCATGGGAAAATATGTCCCATCCTTCTTTTGTCTTTATCCCGTGACTCTTCGACTTCTCCATGGGCCCTTATTTTGTCTCATATGCAACCAAAAATATATTTGTTAATATTAAATAAATATTAACTCATATTAGCCAAGATAAATAACATTAAATGCAATGGGGCCTTTATCACCAATAATACTAAACCTTTGACATCAATGACAATATTTCCAACATGTGTGTGTGTGTATTATGTATGTATGTGTGTATGTATATATAAAATCCATAAAATCATACAAAATAATAATATAATAAAATTTCAAGTGTATGTCATATAGGAATAAAAAAATTACATCATATAACATCATAATAGAAAGTCAAGTGAATGTCATATATGCATATAATGCCAAAAAAGTGTACATTTCCATATAGGCATACAAACAAGTACATAATCTAAGACAACCTACTCATCAAATAATCTCCCTTTCTTTTCCTTCCTCAAAGAAGACTCTCCCTAGGATGCTTTCCTCTTAGATGGAGATCCCTCAAATTCCTTGGATTTGCCCAAGGTTTGATTTTAGGTTCTTCTATGATCATAGATTGCCTACATCTGAACCTATTCAGATATAAACGTTATCATAAAAATTTCATACTATACATGAAACTAAGTTCATAAATTAATTTTAAACTATAATACAGAAATAACTTAAACATGCACTTACTTCAATCTCATATTCATGCTCAATCTACATCTAACACTCAATAAGGTCAATAATAGGTTCAGGTGCATGAAAAACCATGTGAAATAGGGATAAAACATGAGAAGGTGCCTTGCTAATCATCTGAATAGGACTATCAGATGTCATTAGACAACCTTGCATACACAATACATTCACATAAGTTATACTTGCTCAATTATCTAGTAATATTATTAAAATAAATATATATTTACAATTCAAAATTACAAGTTAACATGTACTTTGGTGAGTTCCTGCGTAGATGACATTACAATAATAATGCATGTTTATATCTCAGCTCTTAGAGATGGAGGAGTCTCCATTTTGATCATCAACTAAACAAATAACCTTGCTTAGTTTTATATAAAATATTGAATAATTATGGAAAATTTATATCATTTATTAAACCCATAATTAGTTAAAATAAATGTCTAAACCCTTTTCTCTCTATAAAAATTAGAAAACCAAAAATCAATTTAGCTAAAAACTAATTCGTGGTGATGTAAGACCTAATCCTTATATACATTTTCACTTTTATAATCAAATATAGATTATGTAATTTTAGGAATCGAGATAATAATTTTGCCTATCCATTTTAATTCATGTCTTATAGTTTTATCACTCTTAACCTCTGAAACTCTACTCACTTTCTTGGTTTATTCTTTATCCTATATACATGCACAATGCACTTGTGTGTTTCTAAACTTATATATCTCAAATTAGGACCCTATTGGAAAGGAAGTAGACACACAAAGATAATAAAAATATGAAAAAGAGAAGCACAAAATTAGGGGAAAATGGTCAAAATGACCTATGAATAAATTAGACCAAGAGCATACTATTTAGTACCAGTGTACTTGAATGTTGAGATCCATGATAGACAAATTTGACTTAAGATATTGAATAACATGCATGCTTCACACAAGGAAAATAACTTAAGTATTTAGAATATAAGTAGTAGTAGTAGTAGTGATTTAACTATTTTAGTAATATTGGAGTCCTATTCCTAATTTAGTTAAGGGTTTGATCGAATTACTTTAGTAAATAATATTATAATAATTAAGCCACTAATTTGTATAATTTAATTTTAATTTAAACCTTTATAAAAATAGTAATAAATGTGGAGAAAATAAGACTTAGCCATAAATAGACTAAGATGGTTGAGATAGAGTTTGGAATTCACTGTACAGGACTTGGACAATATCACAAATTAAGGTCTGGCATTTATTTTATGAAAGGATAGGAGTATAATAGGACACCCTAGGGTCTAGTGCAATATTCCTCTTTTATCTATGTTGTTTAGGAGACCTAAGCTTTCAAGGTTTTATTTGTTGTGTCTGTGTGAGCCTACCTATGAAATTTTGACTATTGGATGTTCATATAACTCTCTATAAAGTTGATTTAGTCTTCAAACCCTAGACTCCATTATGATTTGACAAACTTTGAGATAGAGGGGGGTTAGTGTGTGTAAGATGCACTAAACATGTATTCACATGCCTTGTGTGGGCGTGTTGCCTACATAATAATACTCTAAAGAGGGATCAAGCCATATGTGTTTCTCCCACTTGATGGTGCTTTATGCAATTGTGTGTATGAAGGTGCAAAATGATAAAAATAGGTGTGCTTGAGATGGCTAGGGGTTGGTGTAAGGATTTGGATGTGCTTGTAGTTGTATTGGATGGTTGTATGCAGAGAATAGAGAAATATGCTTCATTTGTCTTTCTTGTATTCTTGTATTCTTTATGATGTTTACCAACCCCTTTTAAATGAACTTTGAATGCAATTTAATAGGGATATATTGGTCATGGATCAAATGTATTCATGTTATAATGACAAGAAGGAGGATATGAAATGGAAGGAAATGACCATTGATGATAAAAATGCACTTGGATAGAAGCACTAAAAATGTACACCCTAGGGTTCAGTGTCATGTCCAAGTTGAGCACTATTGTCTTGAAGGAACAAGACCCATAAGGATGGATTTGTCATGGGAGAATATGCCTAGAGGAAGTGGAATCATTGTCTAGAAGGCTATGGATGACTAAGAATCAGTGAAAAGATGCCTATGAGGCTCATGAGAGCAAGCAAAAGGAACCTATGGGTTGTATGTCACAAGCCACACTCAAGTTACCAATTTTAACATTTTATATGATTACATTCCCCTCCCCCTCTTTATTCTAGTGATGCAACAAACTAAAAAACTAGGATAAAATAAAATAAAAAGTGTACCTAAACTTACGTATAAGGGTGAAGCTCATGAAGCTATGTGATGTTGGGTGTGCATAGAGAAACCACACTGTGAAGTGAAAATCTACAAGAGAAAACAAAGAGTATATCAGTTCTTACTAGATATGCTATATCTAAAATAAGAACATACAAAGTTGGGTAAGAGAGAGAGGAAGAGAAAGGAATGAATACACCTCATTGAGTATGCAAACTAATACAAAACCTATTATGATGTTGAGTGATGTTAGATGATGTTGAGTAATGTCGAGTATGTGTTGTACCAAGAGTAATATCATAAATGGAGCTAAGTAATTAATTCCTCAAGAGTGGCTCAAGAATAAAAATGTTGACCCTTTGGTTCCATCATCACCCACTGAGTAAATCTATGTGATTATACATGTGTTAATTGATGTTTTCACCATGTGTCCAATCCCTTTGAGTAGGTTGCTCAAGAATACAAAGGCTAGCTAGTCCTTTGGCTCCATTATTGCCCCATGAAGTAAAGCTATAAAATAATACTAGTATGAATATGTGTCATATGGCATGGCTCTTGAATCCCATAAATTATTTGTAATCTAACAATGTGGCATGGATAGCCAAATGTGTACCAAAAACTAGGCCAATATTGGCCAACTTAGAAAAGCTGGAGATTAGGCTTGTATGAAAGCCACTCCAAAATTGGGCTATAGGATTATGTGGAATCCACTCAAAAATATGGAGGGTAGGCTTGTATGAAAGCTACTCCAAAATGATTCCAACCACTTACAGATGGATTAAGGCACACAACTACTAAGAATGCCTAGGTAATAAACTAAAATCAGAAAGAAAAGAAGTCAAATGTGTCACACACATCACCCCTAATCATTGGTGTCTGGATTTTAATCTAGAAGTTATACCAACTACCATATCTAAAATTGGAAGTGAGTGCCATCATGCCATGCATGATGACCCTATATCTAGATTCTTTGAGAAAAACTATACTAAAACTAATAAATCTAAATTAATCTGTATGTGTAAAAATATAGCTAAGCTTACGTTTCTACCTGTGTCTAGAAAATCTAATTTTTTTGCTGATTAGATAAGAGTGCCAAAAATGGACACCCTATTATTTGGTGTTGTAGTCCAATCTTAGCAATATTATATTTGGCTGATTTTGATGAATTTTTTGAAATTGTCACTATTTTCCTGGTCTATTCTACTTGGTTTGAAGTCTAGTTGATGTTCTTGGTGTTCTGAATGCTGATTTTTTGGTGGATAGGAGCTTTGATCTCTGTGAAAAAACCCCTATTTGTTGCCCCCTCTTTTGAGGGTAGGAATGAAGACCCTATAATGAATATCCTCATAATAAAGAGTCTTGTAAGTTTTTTATGCTATGAGAATACATGATATAACAATGATAATCACCAAGATATCTCAAGATATAACATGGTTTGTAATGGAGATTGTTAGATCAAAAAGGGTATGCCTAGATACATATAAAAATGTAATATCATGTGAAATGTAATGATCTAGAATTAGAAGTTTTGTTAGTTATTAGTTGTTATTTTTCAAGGAGGGATGGAATATGATGTCCATCATGGCATCCAAGAAAGTAAGATAATGCATGATGTGGATCATGGCATTGCAAACAATTGAAAATAAATCAAGCAACAAACAAGCAAGGCAAGAAGAAATAAACATACAAAAGTGGCCAAGGGGCCAAAAAAATAAGGGACATGGGAACATGTCACTCAAACTAGAAAGCAAGTATACAAGGCATGTTCAAATACCACCTACACATACAATTGAAAATAGGCAAGGTTGGCATGAAGGCCATAAGCACATTAAAGAATACAAACAAAGAACATTAGAAAATGTCCTAAGGCACACACAAGAATAAATGAAAATGACATTGGAAAATATCCTAAGGCACATACAAGAGATAAAATAGGAACTAAGAAATGTAATCACATCTAGCTACACAAAGCAAGAAAGGAAAGCATGTAAATACTAGAAATACAATCACATCTAACTAATCAAAACAAGAAGGGAAAAGATGCAAGACATGTAGTAAAAGAATAGGTATATGATAAGAAATACATAATTGATATATACTAGTGAGTGTTGATAGAGTAATCTATGTAAGCTAGTAAGTAATGTTCATCAACATGATAACTGGAGTATGTGGTGTAGGAATGACATAACTTGGATAGTGTAGTCATGTAGAAGATGCCCCCAAGGGGTAGATATATCGGTGTATGTCTCAAATATATAAGTAGGATGCCTCTCAATGGGTAGAATGAATCAATCTATATGTCATTACACACACTCAAATAAGATCCAGTGAAGTATGGTAATGTAGATAAATCAACAAACAATAGCATAAAACAATAAGTGTAAGTCTAACATGGTAGTAGAAATGTAAAACATGGATAATGCATACAATTGAAATGTTTTTTGAATTTTTCAATATTTTTTATTATTTTTGGTATTTTGATATAAGCTATGTATAATAAATCATAAGGATACTATGTACAATAAAATTGAGAAATTATGTACAAGTAAGCAAAAAGAAACTATGCACAATCAACTAAGGAGAAATGATACTAATTGATGAGTCTCATAAGAGACTCCCTATGATGGTGTCTAGTATCAAGGAGAGGGATCGTACATGATTTTGAAGCATGATGGAATGGTTGAGACTATGTCTCTAAAAGTTGTTTATGTTGCAAATGTTCTAAAATCTCTAAAGTAGAAACTAGCTGTGGGATCCCCCTATAACTATTGACCAAATTTGACTTTTTGGTCAAATTTGGAAACCCCTAGGAATTTATTTGATTTTAAACATTTGAAATGATCCTAATATGTTGTCATAGGAAGTATTACTTGTTATATGATATCATTTGAGGTCATCTTGGTTTTAGTCTTAGTTAAAATCAATTTGTATATTTAGGGCCATTTTATGTACTTATAGGGGTCATTAATGCAAATGAAATTTTTCCTAAGGTGAATAAGTGTCATATTTTCATTTAAAACGTCCAAGAGGTCAGTTTAGATGTTATACATGTTAGCTACATTAGATCCTTGTAGGCTCCCTAACTAAAATTACAAAAATCAGTTGAAAAAGAGGGAAAATGGCACTTGTAAAACTAACCTCCATTCTTGGTTTCATTTGAAGCATTCATTTGGATGCCAAAACTATTCTACACATTTTTTTCTCTTCTTGGTAGACTAGAGTGACCCTCAAGTTTTTGTTCAGTATAGGAAGCACGGGTAGTTTCAAAAAAACCTATTTTGGGAGATGATAGTAAACTATGAGACATTAATTTTAATATATGTATTTTGAATATTGGTTAACTATGATGTATGAACCATCACTAACAAGTTGACTATGTAGATTTTATAGTTATGTGGTGCACCTTATAGGTTTTGTTTCATTTCTACCAAATCTGTATGAACCAATTGGTGATGTTGGATCCATAGGATGTATAATTATTTATCACATGCTCTCCACTCTTGGTTTGAAGTTTCATATTGTTTAGATGTGTGTTTTAGTTCATATTTCATAGAGGTACCACCAAGTGTAGTTCTAGCTAAGATGTCTCTTACTTGCTAAGTTTTTTTACCCTACAGAAGTTTCATAAATTGGGAAAGATTGTCCCCTAAGTCCCTAGGTCATATCACTACTTACTCTCATGTTTTTATCTCACCATGGTATTCTTTGAGTAGCTTGCAAGCTTATCTTACTCCATTTTCAAACTTCATGCTTAGTTTCAATTGAATTCCAAGAATAATCTTGTTCATCCTGTATATGAGGTGGTAATTAAGGTGTTTTGGCTTTCTCAAGACTTTGGAGGTTGAATGAAGCTCCATTTTCATGCAAAAGGAGGTATATATTTGACCATGTTCTCATGTCCCAATCTATTTTAGTCATGAAAGGCCATTGTTTGCTAAATACCATGTGTATACAAGTGATCTTCATTTTAATTGGTGTTTTAAAGCTAGTTTCAAGTTTTAAAAGATGGAGGTCACATGCTTGAAGATTAAATATAGAATTTGGGTAGTTTTAAGCTAGTTCACCACCATATTTACCTCAATTTTATACTCTGCCCACATATTCTTCCCAAAACATGTATCTATAGGCCCTTGATGATGTCATGCTAGTGTAAGGGGAGATGGATATATGTCATAATTCATTTTGTTTGCTTGAAGTGCATTTAGAGGTTCATCAAAGGCATGTGAATCTATTTTATACTCATGGTTCATAGTGGTCCAAACCCCAATTCACTATTTGCTTCTCAAAACAACTTTCCACAAGTGGCTAAGCATGAGTTCAGGTGTGTACAGAAGGGATAAAGCAATTTCATACTTCCTTTTCCCATTTTCATGACAAGGAAACCATGGCAGACTCATACAAGTCCCTGGAATGCAAAATAGAATCATGAAACCAATTGGAAGGCCAAGGACTGAGTTTAGGGATGGAATCCCTAAAAGAGCAAAATATATCCTCATCAGGTTTTGGTAGACCTTCTAAAACATGTTTTCAAGGTGTTTTGAGACATCTAGAGGGGTGAACCTTATAGCCATATCATATGACAAGGACCCTACCATATTTAATGAGGAAAGGACAAGGGCAAGATGGTTTGCAGAGCCTCAAACACACCTAAAAACACATTGAAAAATCTTAATGATATCTATAGGCCTATAGTGGTGAATGGATTTTATCACCTTGAAGGATAATTCTAAGAATAAGAACATGGATTGAATGACTTGACTAGTATAATAAGACAAAATGGGACCAAAGTCCTCAAGATAAAGGTTAATATTGTGTCTTATTCACCTCTTAGGTAACCTACAGGTACCCTCAAGCAAGAAAATGACACCTACAAGTGTCTCAGTCCTGTTAGACAAGTTGAACAAGAAGTAAGAATGGTTTGTGTATATTTGGTGTGATTTTATTATATCTAGAGTGACTGTGATTTGTCTAGATAGTGTGGGGATATCCAATTGGATTCAAATACCTTTTCTCATTATAATTATCCTAACCAAGCCCCATCTTGACCTACAAGTAGTGTTAGTATTGAAGGTTCTTAGCTAGAGAGTAAAGACTCAATTTTCAAAGTCAAGATGAACATGAGGAATATAGTGATCATGATAAATATGAAACACATGAAATATCACGTTATTATAGTTGAAAAGGTCCTATAAACCACTTACATATCACCTCTCAAGTCTCAAATATACACCTATAGGTTAGGTAAGTAGGGCAGAGAGCAGAAGGTTTGTAATGCTTGAAATAGACCCCTTCCCAACCATGAAATGGAAAATGTATGATGAAAATTTGAGAAGGGTGTAGAAAGACCTAAATAAGGTTATAATATATGTGTTTTAGGTGAAATCAAGAAAATAGCCTATAATCTTAGTTTAAAGCAAGGTCAATTACAAGGAGCCCTAGTGAAAGGGACAATGAAATAGTTTTGATGCTTGGTGATGTTTAGAGGGAATTCAATGTGAGTTAAGGTATGAGTATGAATTTTTTGAGAATTATGTGAATTAAATAAAACCTTAACACATCATAATTAGGTTCCCAATGATAGAAACACCTATAGGCAAGTCAACAAAACAAATGTGTTAGTCTGTAAGATAGTGATCCAATTTTAAGTTTGAAGGGTGTTTAAGGGAATTAAAGGTATGAAATAGTATAAAAACACTTTGTTACACCTTATTAAATTCAAGGATAGGTTTATAAACACTAAAATAAAATTCAAAATAAAATAAATCTACAACAAGGATCAATAAACAAGGTTGTCTCAGTCAGCAGGGTACAACTTGGCAAGGGTAAGTGAAGCCTAAACTATCTAGAAATGAAAGGTAGGTTGAAATGATAATTATATGATATAATATGATTTAATAGGTTCCATAACATGACCAATATCTTTATAAGGTGATCAAATTCCCTTCCCACTTATCAAATGGACTATAGTCTGTACAGGAAGACTAGGAAACCTTTGCCCAATGAGCAAACATGAAGAATACACTAAGGAGAAAGGTTTTGGATGGTTTAAAATGTTCCATGAGAAAAATTTCAAGGTGGGTAGAATTTTTATATATAATATAAGCATGTAATTGATGTGGATAGGTCATCCACAGGTGGATTTGGAAGAAAATGCAAGAAAATAGGATTTTTTAACCCCTTTTTTAGACAAATTGAGTTAGTTAGGTACCTAAATGAAGGAGTATGACCTTATCCTTTGGTAATATCTTAATTATTACTATATAAAAATAATAATACTTTAATTTTACCATGGATATGAGGGATATATCTCTTTTTTTGTCTTAGAGATCAACCACTCATGAAAATTAGAACTTTGACAAAATAGGTAAAGGGTACCAAAATGAGTAAAGGACTTAAGATGACGCCTTGGTATCTTAAAGGAACATCAATAAATGTGTATGTAATATGTATAGATGATTATTAATACTCACATAAGATCTAAACCTTAAATATAACCTAATTATTCATGCACACAGTCTAATTAGGCAAGTTTCGACTAGG
Organism: Torreya grandis; assembly: GCA_037957365.1. NCBI lineage: Eukaryota > Viridiplantae > Streptophyta > Pinopsida > Cupressales > Taxaceae > Torreya > Torreya grandis. The sequence continues at coordinate 472,576 of JARHVA010002266.1, forward strand.
CCTAATTGGAAAAAAAGAGGAAAAGATAAGAAAGGAGTGTTTGAGAGGTTATGTGATGTATTTGTGAGTATTAATGAGGTTTTAAAATTCATAATAAAATATCATAATCATGTTATATCAGCCCAAATGATCCAAACTAGCAGGGGGTATGCTAAGCCCATTAGGCTTTGAAGAGACTTAGAGCTAATTAGAGATCTACATTCATTTCTAGTCCTTGGTGAGAGATCTAGATGATTGATTCATGTTGATGGAGTGAATTTATACATTTATTATCTTTTTTTATGCAAATAAACTTGCAAGAAGATTATTTTTGGCCTAGAGATAGTTCAAGCATGCAGGAAAATGGAGAAATAAAATTGATAGGTCAACTTGTAAAGATCATATCTTTTATAAGGATATAAATGGGAACAAAATGGGTTATAGAGAGTTAGAGAGGGTCATAAGAAACAAATTTTTGGATTTTTTTTGTAATTTCAATGTGCCATATTTATGAATAATTGTTAAGAGTAGAAAGTAGTCTAAAACCCTAGTAAAACCCTTGGAGAAACCCGATGGAGAAAACAAGCATGGAGAGACATTCAAATGGCATAGTTTGGAAAGGAAAACTATTGGAACATGGATAATACTCACTCAGTCTCCCATCCATGTAAATTATTTGTATAAAACTATATAGATAACATGCAAAATAGTGTTCTCCTCACCATTTTATATGTTTTGCAAGTTCTAAGAGGTTTGAGAAGATGAAATCAAGTTTAGAGTGGGGATAAATACCTATTATATATCCTTATGGTCATTTTATTTTATGTAAAAAATTATAAGTTTCCTAACTAGAGCTCTCATTTTAGCCAATCAAAATTGACATAGTGAGCACAAGAGTGAAAAGTGTGGAAAACTTAAATAGATGTCTTTTTAAGGTGAATTTGATCAATCCAAGACCATGAGGGGTATTTTAAAGTGTCACTCACCACCTCCCATGGATTTTCATGAAAAAATAAATGTATTTTTTAGGCCAAGTGTGAGGGGTGACTGAAATAAGGAGTTTTCTAGATTGTAGATAGTGATTATTTCATTCTATGAGTTTTCAAAGGAGTAGGAATGTAAAAAATGCATGTAATTACATGAATAAATAACTTAAATCTTACTCCCATCATCATACCTATCCATATTTAGTGGTGGGATGTTCAAATAGGTGCAAATGATGAAGGCAATTTTTTGAGCTAAGATAAGGAATTTTGAGACACTTTTCATTGGTTTCATGAGTTGTATGGACATTTGGACCCCCTAAAATTGTATGTCTCATTTAAAATATATTTACCATGAAATTTCAACCTCCTTTCTAAAATTTAAATGTGTATAAGTGACCTTTGGACTTCTTTTTCCTTGTTTCTCTCTCAAAGGCTATAAATATGGACTCTTTTGCCTCTTTTTGGCAACCTTCATTGGTTGATGGTGAAACCCTAGCCAATTTTGTACATAAAGGAATCTTGAAGGAATAAACAAGTGGTTTTTCCAACTTACATGTTGTGAAATTAAGTGTTAGTTCAATCTTATTGGTCTTGTCTAGTAGAAGATCTTATTTTCTAGCATGTTATCCTTGATTATCTACCAAGTGTGTAGAAAGGATATTATTGTAGGTATTTTTTAGTACTATTTTCTAAGTATATAGGTGTCTTAGAAGTGGTCTATTATTTTATTCCCTCATGTAATCATCCACTACCCTCCTAAGTATCAAATACCTTATTTAATCTAACATATGAAACATTGATTTCACAATACATCTTGAGTTGTGAGTTGTGTGTAAGAAAAACTTTGTTTGCCTTTAAGTAGTATATATTCAATCAAATAGGAGTATATTAAAAATTGGTGCATAAAATTTTGGTTTTCTTAGTTTTTTTCTTAACCCTTTTCATCCACAATTTGATAGATAAGAAAGTGCTTCAAAAAGTGCATCAAGGGAACTAGCCCTTCTAGAGATTTATCTCTCAACATTATCACCCACAACAAGAGGGATATTTTCATTGTGCCACTTGGATGAAGAGAGATAGGCATCTCTTTAGGGGTGTAAATCCAAGTTTAAATAGTAAATTTGAGAAGTGGATGCAAATATAGGGCTCTTAGGGACCCATCTTATAGTAGAAGAAGCTCTCTGAACATGTGCTCTATGTGTAGAGGCATGAGACCTCAATAATACTACCTTAGGTGTGAACACTATAGCTAGAAGATGTCTAGAATCCTTAAATTGTGGTTACTCTAAAAGATACCTCTATGGAAGTGTATGAACTCTTTGTACTGGTGATGGATGCCTTAATTGTGTCTAAAACTAAATTGGAGGAAGAACTAAAACTAGTGGAGAAGCTAAAATTGGTGACTAAATTGAAACTAGTCATTACAACATAGAAGATGGCTCTAAAGTGGGGAGTGGTAAATCATATGGAATTACACCAACTCTAACAACTTGATTATCATGAATTAATTTCATGCATCTATGAACTATAGAAGGTATTATTTGATGTTTTTGAATCAATGATTGAACAAGTAACATATCAAAAACTCCTACACTAGGAATAATAGTAAATAGTGTGGCCACATGTGTTAGACCAACCTATAGAGGAAGTACAATCTCACCCAATGAACTCTATATGTACCCATTGAATCCACTAATAAATATGTTCATTACGGTAATATCCTTTTCTAAATATCCCAAATTCTAAAGTAATGTCATAGTGCACATATTCACACTAGATCCATTGTCTATGTGAACACTATGAATAGGATTATTATAAATGTAATCTCTAATAAAGAGTGCATGATAATCTGAATCATCCTCTACTATCTCCTACTCTAAGAAAGAGATGGAAGGTATAGTTGGAACTCTAGAATTATATACAGTAATCATGTTTCTTAAGGAGTGTAACTCAACTGAAGGTGCCCTAATGTATCTGGTGGGGGATACACATGATATGCATGGTGAATCCCTAATGTATCTCTTGTTTCTTATTTAGAATGTTATGGGAAAAGATCTAAAAATATTTTCAAAGCTTTATCATTTGTTTGATTTACTTGAGGAGGCTCAATTTTGAAGTGCCAAGATTAACAACACTACCATCAATCAAGTCATGTATAATATGTTTCGAACTGATGCATCTATTTGTTATGTGTCCTTGTACCCTATGAAAATCACAAAATGCATTATGATCATATCCTCATGGAAGAGGATTTGTTGGATAAACTTCTTGAATATGAGGGAGAGATATGTTATTACATTCCAATAGCTGTTGTAACACTCTAGTTGGAGAAATTGGTAGATTAGAAAAAGATTGCTAAGGAGGTGTAGATAAAACCACTCACTGTGGGGCTTTAAAGTTGCATTAATTACTGGTTTATTTTGACTCTTTATATGATTGACCTTTACCTTTTATGGGACTTTGTTGTTACTCTTGTTTTTTGTTTTTGATATGCTTGTGTACTTGAGTTTGCCCATTGAAATTATTGACTTCCCTTTCCTTTAGTGTATGACATAAATTAGTGAAGGAAGAGAATCTTTTAAACATTATAAATTCATGCAAAGATGATATAAGACTATGATTGAAGAGATATTGTAACTCTTGATCAGATATGCAGTTAGTAATCTTAGCCAAGATAGTCTTATATCAAAGAACATAATCTTTAAGATGCACGTTCGACCTTTATTTTTGTTGTTTAACTTGGTCATATGAAACCTTATCACCAATGTTAATGCTAAAATGAGCTAGGAACATGTCTGCTAAAAGATTGAATACATCGATCGATTGATTTGGTAGACTATAAAACCATTGTAAAGCATAATCCTTTAGACTTCATGGAAATATCTTGGTTAGTAACCAATCATTTGGAATATAATCCAAGCATGTTATGTGAAAAGCCCTCAAATGTGTCTCTAGATCACCCTTTCCATTATATAGAGTGATCTTGGGTTGAAAAAAACCTTATGGCAAGGGTGTTAAAGTAATATGATGTGTCAATGGTGTATTAATTAAAGAAAAATAATCTAAGGCCTTATTAGGTCTAGAAGAACCTTGCTCAAGATGTATCACCTTGTATTGAAGAGACTTTATCTATTACATAAGTGCTACCACACTAGGAGACAAAGATGTACTAGCTATAGCTGGTGGTGGCATAGAGGTAGGCTGGGCTATTATAGAGGGTTGTTGATGCACAGTTTCCCTCATAGTGTCATGTAAAACTAGATGCTCTGAAGGAATGTAAGACTCAACTTGCTTAGACTTTTTAATTTCCATTATAGATTGTAATATAAGAGTATGATCTTGGGATTTTTCCCTGAGTCTTTCTTGAAAAAAATTTAGGATCAAATCTTTGTTGAGAACAACTTCATTATCAATAATATGTGGAAGTGGATCAAGAGTCTGATGTGGTGGGTTATGAACATAGGTGTTTATATCATCATTTTCATTCTCATATTACTCCTTGTTAAAATAATATTCATTGAAATTAGTGTAATATGTATGTGTAGGATCTATGACAGGAACTTGAGCTAGTTGTTAATATATGGTATATGGTTAGGTTAAAGGAATTTGGGTGAGTTCAGGAGGGTTTCCACTAAGTCTTACACTCCATCTCAAAGGAAGAGATGTAAGGAGATTAGGTGGCATAAGGAAAACAACTTGAATAATGAAATAAAAGATTAAACAAATGTAATCTAAATAGCAAACTGGAACATGCATAAAAAGGATACGAAGGTTAAAAATATGTAAGTAATACCTCAAAAGCAATGGGACCTAGTATATGTATCTAGGGTTTTGAAAATTAACATTTTTAAACTTTACTATAGAATTTTAAATATTGAAGTGAATTTTTTATTTAAATATGCAAGTAAAAAATCAAAAAATTATTGGAAAAATTATGATTTAAAGGGACCTAGTATATGCAACTAGGGTTTTGTAGATTTTTTTTTGAAAATTACTATGGAATTTTAAAATTTGATGCTAATTTTTTATTTAGATATGCAAGTAAAAAATCATAAAATTATTGAAAAATTCTTGATTTGAAAGGACCTAGTCTATGCGACTAGGGTTTGGAAGAAAATATTTAAAAAAAAATTACTATGGAATTTTAAAATTTGATGCTAATCTTTTATTTAAATATTAAAAAATAAATAAATAAAAAATTCTATAAAAATTAGAGGAATTTTCCCTAGTGTTTCTAGGGTTTTTATGCACAAATAAAGTAATTTGGGTTCACTAAATGATTTAAATATTTTGGGAATATTAGAGTCCTATTCCTAATTTAGTTAAGGGTCTAAGATAATTAAATAAGTAAATAATATTAATATAATTAAGCTATGGATTTACATATTTTAATTGCAATTTAAACCTTTCTAAAAATAGTAATAAATGTGGAGAAAATAAGACTTATCTAGAAATGGGTTGAGATGGCTAAGACAAAGTCTATAATTCACTGTGTAGGATTGTGACAATGTTGTAAATCAAGATCTAGAATTCATTTTGTGGAAGGATAGAAGTTCTGAAATAAGACACCCTAGGGTCTGATGCTATAGTCCTTTTTTTTACTATTATCTAGGAGACCTGAGATTTCTAGGTTTTGTTCATTGTGTCTATGTAATCCTACCTATAAAATTTTGATTAATAGATGTCCATAGAATTCCCTATAGAGATGATTTAGTATTCAAACCCTAGGATCCATGATGCTTTGACAAAATTTGAGATAGAGGGGGGCTTAGTGTGTGCAATATGCACTGGACATGTATCCACACCCCTTGTGTGGGCACACTACCTACATACTAATACTTTTAAGAGGGATTAATCCATATGTAGCTCTCCCACTTGATGTCCTTTGGGAAATTATGTGTATGAAGATGTGAAATGCTAAAAATAGGTGTGATTGAGATGGATAGGGACTAGTGTAAGGATTTGGATGTCCTTTTAGCTATATTGGATGGTTGTATGTAAATAATAGGGAAATATGCCTCAGTAGTCTTGCTTGTATTCTTGTTTTCTTTATGATGTTTTCCAACCCCTTCTAAATGAAATTTGAATGGGATTTTATAGGGATCTATTTGTCATGGATCGAATGTATTTGCATTAGGTTGACAATAATGAGAATAGGAACTAGAAGGAAGTGACCATTAATGATAAAAATGCACTTGGACAGGAGTACCATAAATGGACACCTTAGGGTTTAGTGATATAATCCAATTTGGGAATTATTATCCTAAAGGAATGGGACCCAGGGGATGGATTTGTCATGGGAAAAGCTACTTGGAGGAAGTGGAATCACTATGTAGAAGGCTATGAATGACTAGGAATCATTGAAAAGATGCCTATGAGGGTCATGAGATTAAAGGAAAGGGACATATGGGTTAGATGTCACAAGCCACACTCAAGTTACCAATTTTCACATTTTATATGATTACAATAATTATAGGTATTAATGAAAATATTTATTACTTATGAAACACTATGAAGAAGAGATGATACTCAAGAAATTTATGAATCATTAAAATAAGTTTGAGAAGGTGAAGGAACACTAATAATATGAAATTATAATAAACAGGAGGAAGAATATATTTTCAAAAATAATGGAAGAATGACATCATTAGATATTGAAGGAGAATCTTTGTAAGGTTGATCGTTACTAAAATCATTCAAACATCCATTATTCACCCCATAAGGTATATATTCAATTACAGGTTCTTAGGTTAATTATTTTATCCCTATATCTGTTGACACATCCCACACATAATTTTCATTCACATCACTATCATTCAAATTTTAATTTGAACATGTATGATTATTAGTTAATAAAATAGATCTATATAAATAAAAACATGTACATAGAGAATAATATTAACTCAAAATTACCTCTGTATATGTGAACATTGGCCTATAACATCAATAGATGTAGTAGTAGATGGCCTAAAAACTAATTGTGCATATGTAAACATTAGTCGGCCCAAAAAATTAGTAGTGAACTATGAAGATGATAGCACCATCTCCTTCTGCAACAAAAAATGCATATATATTATTCAATTTATTTGTAAATTAATTTTTATATTTTAAATACAAATATAACTAAAATTTAACATGTCAAATATAAAATATACCTACATATGTGTAGTGATTAATATGTCTATACCAAACGTACAATCCAAAAACTCGTTGATCAAAATTATATCATCTAAGACCTCATAAGAACCACCATCATCATCTGAAGGTCCAATACATATAACACCATAGAATTTATGATGGTGAGGTTAGGTATGCAAACTAGGTGGAGTATCTCTAGCATCAGTCTCAAAAGGCTTACTTGTATGTTGAACGAGTATGATAGTAAATATACTAATCATATACAAAGTGTTAATAAGCATTCTGATAGGTTAAGGATTTTATCTCTATATATGTCAACATATCTCACACATAATTTTCATTCACATCACTATCATTCAAATTTTAATTTGAAAATGTATGATTATTAGTCAAGAAAATAGATCTATCTAAATAAAAACATGTACATAGAGAATAATATTAACTCAAAATTATCTCTGTATATGTGAACATTGGCCTATAACATCAATAGATGTAGTAGTAGATGTCTTAAAAACTAATTATGCATATGTAAACATTAGTTGGCCAAAAAATGTACTAGTGAACTGTGAAGATGATAGCACCATCTCCTCCTACAACAAAAAATGCATACATATTATTCAATTTATATGTAAAGTAATTTTTATATCTTAAATACAAATATAACTAAAATTCAACATGTCAAATATAAAATATACCTACATATGTGTAGTGATTAATATGTGTATACCAAACGTACATTAAAGAAACTCGTTGTTCAAAATTATATCATCTAAGACCTCATAAGAACCACCATCATCATCTAAAGGTCCAATACATATAACACCATAGCATTTACGATGGTGAGGTTAGGTATGCAAACCAGGTAGAGTATCTCTAGCATCAGTCTCAGAAGGCTTACTTGTATGTTGAATGAGTATGCTAGTAAGCATACTAAGCACATAAAAAGTGTTAATATCCATGACCTCCATTTTAGATGTTATCTCAAGTTAAAGTGGTTTTTGTGTAGGGAACATTACAGGTTGGTTAGGTACATGATGTGCACCTAGTCTATCCTAGCAGATCCTTTCCCTTGACCTTGAAACTCTAAGTAGTCAAAATAGTTGGGAATCTCATTGAGGACAAAACTCATAATAGAATTTTCTTAAAAAATACAATGGGAACTCATGGTTTTTACATGGTGGGTAATCAAATACCATCCACCATTGATCTCAAAAATTATTTATAATCAAATTATGTTGGCATTATTGAATTGGGAAGGATTTTAAGGATAGTGGAAAGGGTGCATTGGTTGTTACGTTGATGAATAAGGCACAAATTAGGTATTTTGATATTATTTATCCTTTACCATGGGTGTTAAAAAAAATTTAACATAGTAATCCATAAATTTATCCCTATATGATGCCCATCTATAAATTTGACTTGTTATCAAGTTAACATTACCTAATAATGAATCTAAGGTATTGGCCAAATAGGTATGGTGGGTGTTGGTCAAAATGGGGTCCCTCATTCTTCTAATTATTTATTTAATTTATTTTTGCACTGTGTGTACAATAAAATCCTCTTAACTACCTAGGGGTCACATATAACTATAAGAGGGTTGGTAAGAATAGGAGGGTAAATATGGTTTTGAGGAGGGTTAGTTGGTTGTTCCCTTATAGTTGAATATTGTTAAAAAAAAGGGTTTTAATAATAAAACAATGTAAAAAAAAATTTGTTTAAATATAGTGTTAATAGGTTTGGTTTTTGAATGCTTACCTTCCCTCTACATCAACATTATTTATTTGTCGAGGTAATGGGTGATCATATCATTTTTTATCATCCTAAAATCATAATGTGAACACATTTTAGCATAGAGAAGGTTAGAGAAAATAACAAACAAGGTGAGAATGATAATGCATGCATGTTTGGGAACTTTTATTTTTTATTTTAAGTTAATATAATGTGTACACATTATATACACTATACATAATGTGTATGAATTATAGCATGTGTAAATTATGGTATGGTCATCTCAAGCTTAAGATTAAATAATGCATACATGTTATATATAATATGTATACGTATAATGTCTATAACATGTATGCATTAGGGTAAATATCCATGAATTTTTCTCACAATTCTATGCACTTACTTGGGTTCCTTAAACTCTAAGTTATCCATAATTGGATCAACTTCCTCTAGGACATCTATTTTTTGATAAGGAGTAACATGAGATCTAGGTTCATCAAATAAATAATATTAGGAATTCTATAAAAGGCTCACAAAAAGTTTTTTCAAGGATAATAACTTTCATATTCTCAATTATTTGTGTTTTTGATAGATCGTACACTCTTAATCCTTTATTTTTACCTCTATATCCTATGAAAATACAATAATAGGAGGTAAGATTAAGTTTATTTCTTTTTGCTTTAGGAACAAATATGGAAACATGGCTACCAAAGATCCTAATATGAGACTCATTGGGTTTATTTTTATACCACATTTATAAAGGGGTATAAAGATGAAAATCTTTATTAGGGGCTCTATTCAGAATATTCACAACATTATTCATGGCTTCAGCCCATAATAACTTTGGAACATTTTTAGAATACAATATTATTCTAGCCATTTCAATAATGTTGCAATTTTCATTTAAAAATACCATGTTATTGTGGGGAATATGGAGTTGTTAATTCCATTTGAATACCACAACCAATGAAAAAATAATTAATTTATTTACAAATATATTCACTACCATTCTCAAAAAATAATCTCTTAATATAAAAAGTATAAGCATTTTCAACAACAGCTTTAAATTCTTTTAACTTAGATAATACTTCAGATTTCTTATTTATAAAATATGACCAAATCATTCTAGTATGATCAACAATAAAATTAAAAACATTTATAGAACAATTAATTAATGTAAATTTAATTAGTTTTATAACATCACTATGAATTAACTCTAAAGGATGTGAGGAATTCACATCATGATTCTTGTGAAAGGGGTTAGTATGTTGCTTACCACGTAAGCATCCCTCAAAAACTTCATGATAAGATAAAATATAAGGAATACCAAAAAAAATATTATGATAATACATATCATATAAACTTATAAAATTAATATTTTCTAATCTTTCATGTCATAACTATGATTTTTTCCTACTATGTGATGTAAGAAAACATGCAGAAGAAGCAAAAAAAATGTATAAACCATTATGTTGAATACCTTCAAAAATTAGGGAACTAGATTGATTTTCAATAGAAGATTTATCTTTAATCAAAGTCACAATGAAATTATCATTCATAAGTTGAGAATAGGATAATAATTTATCATTAATTTTAGATACATAGAAAACATCTTTAATAACAACATTTAAAATTTTCACTTTTCCTTGCTTGTAAACTTATATAAATGAATTATTTCATAGGTAAATATTTTCATAAATATCTATAAAATTAGATAAAATATGAGGTAAACAAGTCATATGATACCATTCACCACTATCTAAAATCCATTCATATTAATTAGAAGCAAACAAGGCATCATATAAAGCAACAAAATTAGAATTTTATTCCTGATTGTTATTTTAATTTTGGTTTTGATTCTTCTGATGGTTTTGATTAAATTTCTTCCACTTTTTATTTTTATAGGTTTTATGATTAACTTTATCTTTGTTTTTAAAGAAATTTTCTCTTCTATGACCAAATTTACCACATATATTACAATTCCCATTAAACTTAGGTTTATGATTCTTATTTTTAGATTTATTGTTTCTATTTTTTCAATTTGATGAATTAGGGTTATATTTATAATTTTTATAAATAGTATTTAGAGTGGCAAGTGCTTGTGTGTCATTCTCTTTAGAATAAAATTTTGACATTAATTTATCTTCTTGAATCAAAAGAGTTGAAATAGTGAGGTCAGGGATATCTTACTCTATTTAGTATTTTGAGTTAAGAATGAAAATGGAATTGTGAAGCTTTTCATGAATATTAATTTGAATAATGAAATAAAAACTTTTATCTTAAATAAGATTACATTCATAATCATCTAATTGAGATTTAATGTTTTTAATTTTAGCATGAAAATTAACAACTTTTTCATCACCTTTCAGAGGGGTAGTTAGCAATTTAAGAATTAGTTTAATTATCTTAGATAGATGAGTACCCTCATAAATAGATTCAATGAGTTTCTAGGCATCACTAGAAGAATCTTTATTTCTGATATGGAATATGAAATCATCCTTAACACTTCTTAAAATTATCGACATGGCTTCTTAAAAATTCTCTTGAAATGTATTTATAAGCTCAGGTGTAACATGTCATTTTGACAAGGTTTTTTCTATGCCAAAAACAATATTCCATATATTTCAAGCCATTATTTTTTCTTTAATTTGAATTTTCCATATATTATAGTTATATCCATTAAGCATTTGATATTTATCAAGCACAAATTTGAGAGAAGCCATAACTTCCCTTTAAACTAGACACTATGATACTAAAAAGTTTTTTTTAAATGATTTTTCAATGTGAATTTGTAGTCTATTTGATAATAACACAAATTTATAGTGAAAACAAATAATAATTGTTAAAATTTATGTGAAACAATGGGGAAAAAATGTAACAAATTGCACTAATTTAAGTGTCGCACAAGAAACAATCATTTAAACACTATTATTAAAAATGTCGATAAAACTATAATATGAAGTTTCAAAATATAAAATAGACCACACCAAAGCATTTGGAATGTCCAAAAATATATAAATCAATTACTCAAATGGACATGGTTGATAAATAATAGTGTAGGTTAAGTATCATAATATCTCAAAAAATGACCAGGGTGTTGAACGTGAGATAATAAGAACACAAATAAAAAAATTAAACTAATTATTTTGAAAAAAAACTATGTTTGACCATTATTGACCAAAAAATAAAAATAATAAATGGGTTTGAACTTTATACCCTATTTGTAGAAGTGCCTAAAAAAATAACACCTACCAACTCCTTTACTCTAATACTTGAAAAAATATAGGTACTAATTTATTTTAAAAAAACTTTCCAATACACACACACACACACACACACACACACACACACACACACACACACACACACACACACACACACACACACACACACACACACACACGTGTGTGTGTGTGTGTGTGTGTGTGTGTGTGTGTGTGTGTGTGTGTGTGTGTGTGTAGATACATACATATATATGTATGTATTTATGTATGCATTTATGTATGTAAGTATACACATACACATATATACATATAAATACATACGTAGACATACACACACATTGTACATGTAAAATCAATTAAAAAATTACTTTCTGGTAAAAACCATTAATTCTTATTTAGGACCCTCTTATCTTTTTTCAAGTAAATATTTGTAATTAATAAAAAATTATTTAATAAATATATTTTTAAACTATATACTAACCTCTATAACTTCTTATAAAATATAATGACATAGTTGTGGAAGTAGGGGTTGTGTTAGAGAGTGTCATAGGCCTTATCAGGCCCTTAAAACTTACAAATTACCATGAATTTTACCTCTAATTTCAAAAATGCATTCAAAGCTGAATTTTGGTGCCAAAAAAATAAATTTTCCATCCATCCAAGTTGTACAATGTCTCTTAAGAAAGATTTAAAATACTAAAAACTGACTAGAATCTCTCTAAGAGTCTTCTAGAGAATTTGACAAGCTAAGGTGATGAATATCTAGTGTTTAAACACTTCAACCAAAAAGAAAATATTTATAAATTATTTTTAACAAAAATCTTTAGGTAGAAGGTCATGCAAGGCAATAATAGCATCTCATACAATAACAAGACTTCAAAAAATGATTACTACTTGCTTAAACAGAGTTTTGAATTTTTATAAAATTAATTTGTTTGCTCATATTTGCATTACCAGGGTCCATAGGTAATAGGGATGCCACAAACAAAAGTATGAGTAAATAAAATAATTTATTTATCTCCTAAGGCCATACACCACCACTTCATGCTATAAAAATGGCTATGAATTTGTTTGAACACATTTTGGATCCTCCATTAAATTATCTTTCAAATCAACACAAATCTCTAGGCTTTGTTACCATTTAAAATTAAAGTAATAAATTCAATGTATTGAGTACACACAGGTGATCTAGATAAGCATTGAATAATCAAAGATATAGATCGATATATGACATAGATATAGGTGGGAAAACTTCCAATAGAGGTAAAAAACCCCACAATTGATATTCATTAATCTAAGAAACTATAAACTAATACAATTCCTTCACTTTTCACTTCCTCTTTGTCAAATATTCACAAAATTCTTTGAATAATATTTGAAACATGTAAATATTAATACAATGGTGCTAATTTTTATCACAAAATGTAATGTATGTGAATAAATGACAATTACCAAAGGTAAAATGTCTTTATCTAATGGAGTGTGAAGGTTGACCTTTGTAACCAACCTCTCCCCAAGAACAATTTAAACTAATGGTAATTAATAAAAAAATATATTTTATTATTTATTTACATGATGTTTTCAACTTGTATTAATAAATAATAAAATATTATTATTTAATTAAACCTATGTGTGCTAAGGGTACATAAGGGAAACCACTTAGAAATTAAATGTTCAAATGTATTTTTATCTAAATTGGTTCATCCTTACTCAATATTTTTTTTAAATAAAACACACAAGAAGACTCCATGGGTTATGTATATGTGGCACCAAATTTTGAAAAAAAAATTGAATAAATTTAGAGAGAATAGGAAAAAAGTTTTTTTTCTTGGTAAAATCCATCCTAAAGAAACTAAGTAGTAATTATTAGTTCTACATGATATTAATGCAACATCATAGCCCAAATTTTGAAAATTCAAGGGCCCTAAATTTTTTTGGAAAGCAAAGTTAAGCCTAAGAGAAATTAATTAACTTAGCAGAGTCTTTCATAAATTCAAGACAAAGGCAAAGGGAAAGTAAATTCAAGTGTTGAAAAAGAGTGTTGACATTGGTGTAATAAACTTGGCCATGTTGAACATGAGTGTCTTAATAAAATGACATACTTAGAAGCATATATGAAAAATGTAGCTCCCTCATACCAAGACAAGAAAAAGCTTTATACAACAACATGATCACTTATGATTTAATGTATTATAGATTCAAGAGACTCACATGATATGGTGCATGATGGCTCATTATTTTAAAATATTGACCAATGTCACACAACTAAGGTTTTTACGAGAAGCTCTAGTCCTATAATTATTGAGAGTAAAGGGATAGTTAAGATGGTGAATGCCATATTTAATAAAATTCTACATGTTCTAAACTTTTCTATCAATCTCCCATCCATTTATTAGATCATTTATTCAAATGAAAAATATATATATATTTTACACCTATCTATGTTCTAATAATAAATATCAATGACCAATTTGCTACTATAGCCACTAGCAAGGTTGAGCATCAAGAAAGTTTGAACAAATTTGAAAACTTTATGTTCACTCCTTCACAAACCATTATTGCACATACTAATGACTTGAGTAAACTTTGGCATGATTATTTTTATCACCTTGACTATCATTCATTGTAGGACCTATATAAGAATAAAATGATTATTGATTTTCCATATGTTTATTTATAATATGGAGTTTGTCTAGGTTGTACACTTACAAACTAACATAGTGGTCCATTTCCCAAAGGCAAATCCTTTAGGTAAAATGATAGATTATAGATGGTTCACAATGATCTTATGTCCTTTCCAAATGTTTGTTTCTAGAAACATAAATACCTAATTACATGCATTCATGATTTACATCATATAACTTTGGTCTAATTCTTGAAAAATAAAAGAAACGTACTTGAGAACTTATAATTTTCAATACCTTTATTGAAAACCTAAGAGATAAATAATCATAGTCTCAAAATAGATAATGGAGGATATTTATTCAAAAATCAAATGATTATATTTTTTGAACATGTATGCATTCAATGTCAACATATTTCACCCTACATCCCTTAATAAAATGGTGTGTTTGAGCATAAAAACCATAGACTAAAGGAAATGGTTAATTTTAAAGTACATTCTAACTACTTTCCTCCATAATATTAGCATAGGCAATTCAATGTGCAACCTAAATTGAAAATCACATTCCCCACTCCATAGTGTAAAATATGATTCCCAAAGAAAAATGGTCTAGTGTCAAGCTAGATGTTTCTAATTTTAGGGATTTTGGATGTTATGCAGGGGTACACACTATACATGAAAAAATCAAATAAATGGAAATGAATAGCCATCCTTGTATCATTTTTGTCTATTGTGAATATAATAAGAATATCATTTTCTTTTTATGTGTACCACTAAAGTGATCTACCAATGAGATGTATTATTTGATGATCAATCCCAAGATTTCATGTTGACATCACTTAATCCTCCTCCTAAATTACTTTGTGTTGAGTTGGACACATATTGATCTAGAAATCCAAGTTATAGAAACCTTTTCAATCTACTTGGATTAGATTTAAATTAAAATGGAATATTTTAATTTTTAATTTCCCCTTTTAATAAATCCAAAAAAAAAATTATAAAGCTTCCATAATTTAATAAAAGAAATTGAAAAGATTTATGATCACAGAGAGGAAATTAAAAACAAAAAATAACACAAAAAAATTGTTTATGAGGTTCACCAAATGGATACATCCCTGGGTCCCCTCTAAAACTCCTTGAGATTGATTAAAAAAATATCTCTGAGTAAATAAATTATTCTCATCCCAAATATCTATCTATGAAAAAAAATAAACCTCCATAGGTTATGTTGCCTCTATATCTAGATATCTATGTTTGTAATTTCCTCTATGTAAATCCACTGCTTCTCTACCAAAATCTTGTTATTGCCTCTATAAAATAACCGATAGTTATATATTTCTCAATGTTATTTGGTCTTGTCTAGGCAATAACAAATTTCCTTGGGGTACTAACAATTTATCTAAATTAGGTTTTTTCCTATTTCGATAGCATGGCATTGGCTCTCTGATTTCCTACTACCTGTATTTGATTTTGCTCTACAACCAATCAAAACCAAAATCCCAAAATGGAATTTTCCCTATTTTGGGTTATCATTCCATTAAAAATGGTGCTAACACAATTCTATAATTTAAGCTTTGAATAGGCTTTGCCAACATTACCATGTGGTAATATGTTACAAAAACTTTAGAATAATAGGTTATTAATAAACCATTCAAAGCTATCAATACTAGGATGTGCTAGCTACATATATATCCTACCAAATAAATAGTGTGATAATTATATTCAATCCTAAGTATTCCACATGCTATAAACAATATATATTTAGTGCCAAAGATAACCGGTTACCAATGTAAAATGTGGTGGCTTTTGTGTTATACATATTTCCTTCACATAATAAAATTGAGCTTATTAAAATCTATTTTTCATGATAACAGTTGGCACCACTACCAATGCCTTATGCCAATGTTATTTACCATGTATATTTTACTACAAGATTACTAGAGTCCAATTCTTACTATTCCCATGCCAATATGCTAAATGTATGCATATCTAGATTAGCGCTAAAACTCTATGCATGTAATTTTGAAGTCCCACACTATTATGCCAATGCAATGTGGTAGTTACTCATACATTTTGAGTTTGGAAAATATAATTCCATGCCATATACTTCTTCACATATACCTTTTGTGAATTAAACATGCACTCTTGAAAATATTACCAAATATAATTTAAAAAATGTGTTTATGCCAAATACTTCAACTTCCTTTATAATGACATGTGTCCACAAGGATTTGCATGCATGGAGTTTTAATAATAAAAACTTTATGAGATGGTACATATTTTTTTTGCTTTTTGGTAATAAAAGATATAATTTAAAATCTTAATAAAAATATATTTATTAGTAAATAATAAATATAATAAGATATATCTTATTGGTAGAATTTTTTTAAAATTAATTATAGAAGTTGCAGTTAGAGGTATGGCATTATTGGTCAAATAATGCCCTACCTACATTCTTAACAATACTTAAATATTGAAAATAATTGATCAGAAACATGGGGTGGAAATCCCCTAAATCATTCCTCCCCACTGAGAGCTTTTGGACCTCCAAAAGTTGAATTTAATTATCAACTAGGTGAGGGTATTTTTCCCTCATTTTCCTGATTTCCATCCATTTTACCTTATTCGGATGTAACCCTTTCAAACCAACACGAAGATATTCTATATCACCCCTTCATGTAGTTTTGGTTTTCTTTCCAATAATAACATCTTCTTGAAACTCATTAAGAGACTCAAGAGCAAAAACATCAACATTAGG
Source organism: Torreya grandis (assembly GCA_037957365.1). Taxonomy (NCBI): domain Eukaryota; kingdom Viridiplantae; phylum Streptophyta; class Pinopsida; order Cupressales; family Taxaceae; genus Torreya; species Torreya grandis. The sequence goes on from JARHVA010002266.1 coordinate 490,012, forward strand.
AACCTGAATACCCTCATCTTGATCCATGATCATAGGAGGTTAATACAATTTCAAGTTTTCCACATTAACCACTAAATAAATCCTTATATAAGAAGGCAAATCCAATCAGAAATCATTTGTACCAATCTTTTCCAAAATCTTGAAAGGACCATACCTAAATGGTTTTAATTTTTTGCCTTCACCTTTTAGTCTTTCTTTGTTGATGTGAAGCCTAACCTGATCACCCACATTGAGATGATGATCAACTCTATGTTTATCATGCCTAGTCTTATATTTATCTTGGCTCTTATCTAACTATTCTTGAACAAATATTTGAATCATTTGAATGAAATTTTTAGCCTTTTCAGTATCATTATTTCCATCCACCACTGAGTTAGATTCATTTTCAAAAGAGAAGTCCAAAAGAGACTTAGGAAAATAACCAAAACAAGTCTCAAAAGGAGACTTTAAAGTAAAAGAATGCAAAGCATAGTTATAAATTTTTTTCACATAGTATAAATATTCATCCCATAATTTAGGATGTTTACCAAAATACCCCCTGAGTAAATGTACCACTATTTGATTGACCACTTCCATTTGTCCATCAATTTATGGATGAAAGGTTATGATTTTATTTAGCTTAGTATCCATCAAATCCCACAAAGTTGACCAAAACTCACCAACAAATCGAGCATCATGATTAGATATAATAGAAGTGGGTAACCTAAAATGGATCCAAACATTCTCAAAGAATAAATGTACAGTATCCTCACTTGTAAACTATTTAGTACAAGGAACCAAAATATAACTTATGTTGAATATATCCAAAACCAAATACAAATAATCATGTTTTCTTCATGACATAGGTAAACCTCCTACAAAATCCATGGAAATATTTTCACAAGGATGGTTAGGAATAGGAAGAGGTGTATACAATCCTGACTTCTAGTTGTTAGGTTTACTTGTGGAATAAAGAATGTAAACCTTAATATATTTAGATAAAATTTCTATTATATGGGACCAATAGAAATATATTTATAACTACACAACTATTTACCAATGTCAAAATGACCTGAAACAAGAGAAGTGTGTGCTTCTCTAATCATGTGAACTCTTTCATCCTATGGAATATAGATTTTCCCAAGATGATATAACATTATATTATGCACATGATAGTCAAATGCTTCTACTGATTTACTATTTATCAAATCTTCATAGACATCCTTAAAATCAACATCTCTAGCATATTGTTCCTTATAATTTTCATTAACAAAAAGACTATGTTGCAAAATAGTAGATGCTTCAATAAGAGGTCTAGAAAGCATATCTGCAACCTTATTATGTATTCCATTTTTTTACCTTATAAAAATATGTAACTACTTCAAAAATCCCATCCATATAAAGTGTTGTGATTATTCTAGCTTGGATTGTGATTGAAGGTATTGCAAAGGCTGGTGATCTATATGGATGATTATCTCTTTGCCCATCAAATAGTGTTTCAAAATTTTCACACTTTACATTAAATCATGCATACAATCTTTATCATAAGTAAGATAATTTTTAACTTCACTTGTAAAGGTTTTTGAATGAAAACACATTGATTTTTGGTGTTACATTAGCACTGCCCACATTACATACCCACTAGCATTAGTTTCTATTTCAAAGGATTACCATAAATCAAGAAGTTCAATAATTGGGGTTGTACTTATATTTTTTTAGGGTATTGAAATCTTTCTCATGATTTCCTCCCCATTGAAATACCTGCTCAACACTTGTTAAAGCATGTAAAAGAGATGTAATGTAAGAGAAGTTAGCAATAAATTTTCTCCAAAATTGAATTGCTTCAAGAAAAATTATAACTTATATTACATTATTAGGCCTTGGCCAATTCACTATGGCTAAAAATTTTGTAGGGTCTATTTTTAATGAGCCATTCCCTAAAACATAGCCTAAGTAAACCAAAGATGTTTCTACAAATTCACATTTTGACATCTCAAGGAAAAGTTTCTCCTTTTACAAAGTATCTAAGACTTTCCTGATGTGTTTAATATGATCTTCCCATGTGTTACTAAAGATTAAAATTTCATCCAAATACACAATTATAAAATCATCAAGAAATGGTCTTAACACATCATTCATAATCTGCATAAATGTAGTAGGTGCATTATAAAACCCAAAAGGCATGACTAGCCATTCAAAAAGACTTTGTTTAGTTTTGAAAGTGGTTTTCCAACTATCACCATCACTTATTCTTATTTGGTGATAACCACTTCTCAAATATAACTTATTAAAATACTTTTCATGTTTTAAATGATCTTAAAAATCATCAATACAAGGAAGAGGGTAGCATTTTTTAACTATGATTTTATTCAAAGCTCAAAAATTCATGCAAATATACCATGTACCATCCTTCTTTGGTATCAATATAATAGGTGAACTGCATGGATAGGTACTTAATTGAATGACTCATTTCTCAAGTAACTCCATCACTTGCTTATTTATTTCTTCATTATCTCCTACTAACAACCTATGCATGCCAATATTAGAGAGAGATAAATCCTACTATAATTGAATCTCATGTTGAATTTCCCTCCTAGGGGGTAAACCTTGTGTTTCCTTAAAAACATCATTGTAGTTATAAATAATATTTTATATTTCAAATTGATGTTTGGATCACAACCCTCTAAGGCCTTGGATTTTTCATTATCCTTGGCTTTAACAATCATGAAAACAAAAATCTTACTTGAGTTTACAAGTCTTTTCATTTGTCCTACAGAGACAAAAGTCAAATTGGTTTTGACACAATGGGCTCTTACTATGTATTCAATTCCATCCTTTACCATCACATATTTATTCTCTTATTTATAAAATATTGCCTTTGTATCATATAAGTAAGGACTTCCTAGTACACTTCCATAAATATCCAAAAGAACTACATCTAGCTCTACTTCATCATTGAATTTAGAAGTAATAACAAACCTCAAGGTGCATTTTTTTGTGACCTACAATTTTGCATCATCACACACCCATCCTAAAGGATAAGATTTTGGATGTGGTTTATTTTTGAGTCCTAAATTTTTAACAACCTCTTCAGAAATAAGAGTAGCTTGTGATCCACTATAAAAAAAAGTATATATTTTAGTATGCTTAGATATGACTCTTATGTGGAAAATCTCATTTATTTTTATTTCATCATGTTTAGACTTATTTTTATAATATTAAAAAATAATAGAAGGTTTAGGGTTAGAAGAGGAAGAAGTTGAAACCTGCAGACCCATAGCAATCACTTTTATTTCATCACTAGAATCTGATACTAGGTCCTATTGGATTACAGCATTAGCCTTCTTTTACTTTTTATTCCATAACCTATTTGTCTTGAGTTCTAGATGGAGTTTCTAACACTTAGCCTCATTATGATTCTTTTTTTAGTGATTATATAAAGGTTTTCCTTACTATTTCTTAATAGTGTAAGTAGATTTACCCTTACCCTTTCCTTTAACTTTTCCTCTATTTTCAACTGGCTTGTGAGATTTCTTTCTGTATCCTTCCTTGGTCATCTTACCCCTAGATTCCATATGGGTAGCTTGCACATGGAATTCATCAAGGTTTGAAGGTTTAAACATGAGAATAGTATGTCTCAAATAACTATGAAAACCTCCAATATACTTTAGTAATGTTTTTGAACTATATAGAGGAATGTCCAACATTAATGCTTTCTTTCTAAACTCCTTTATATAATCTTTCACACTCTAAAATTTATTATATCTCAAAGTATACCAATCCATAATATCTTTTTGCATATAACCCAAAGGATAAAACTACTTTCTTAGTTCAGAAACAAAATCATTCTAGGAAGATATTACCTTACCATGTTGCTTGAGGTCTTCTTGAATCTTACTCTCCCACCAGATGAGTGTTGTGCCACTCATATAGAGGGTAAACAACTTAATCTTTGCTTCCTCACTACTAATATTATAAATCATACAATATATCTCAATCTTCTTGACCCACTTATCCAATTTATCTGCATTGAGATCACCAATATAAATTGGTAAATCAAATATAATATCTAATTTCAAATGTGGGGTAATTTTACCATCTACAAAAGAGGAGGCCTTTTAGGAAGATGAAGGTAAAAGAGAAATTTATTCTCTTTAAAATTGATATTCCTTTGCTTCTTTCCCCTTTATGTGTTCTTTGTATATTTCCTCAACCATATTTTTCATGTTGAAGAAGGCACATTGGAATTCTACCTCAGACATATCTACTTTCATACTTGACTATTGGCTTTCACATTTTGCACCAATTTTAGGATCAAACTCTACAAGTTCCCCTTCACCACATCTTGATTGAGACCTGGTTAACATACAAAACTATTGTAATTGCCAAACAATATGTTAAATGGCCTTGATCATAGGCTCTAATACCAAACTGATCCAAAAATCTAAGTTATAAAAACCTTTGGATCAAATTTAAATCAAAATGGATTATTTTAATTTCTAATTTCCCCTTTAAATAAAACTAAAAAATTAATTTATAAAACTTCCATAACTTAATAAATTAAATTGAAAGTATTTTTTTATCATAGAGAGAAAATTAAAAACAAAATATAACACAAAAAATTTATTTATAGGGTTCACCAAATGGCTATGTCCCCAGGTCCACTCTAAAAAAAAATTAGATTAATTACAAAAATATCTCTGAATAAATAATTTATTTCCATACCAAACATCTATCTGTGCAACAAAATAAACCTCTGGGGGTTCTACTACCTCTGTATCTAGATATCTCTATCTATAATTTCCTCTATGCAAATCCACCACTTCTCTATCAAAATCCTGTTACTACCTCTATAAAATAATATATAGTTATATATTTCTCAATGTTATTTGGAATTGGTTGGGAAATAACAAATTTCCTTGGGGTACTAACAATTTCCCCAAATTTGGGTTTTTCCCATTTCAACAGCATGGCATTGACTCTCTGAGATTTCTTGCTACCTATATTTGGTTTTACTCTGCAACGAATCAAAACCAATATTCCAAAAATGGAGTTTTCCCTATTTTTGGGTTGTCATTCCATTAAAAATGATACTAAAATAATTATAATTGAATCTTTGAATAGGCTTTGCTAATGCTACCATGTGGAAATTCATTACAAAAGCTTTGAAATAACAAATAGAAAACAATATGTTATTAATAAACCATTCAAAGATGTCAATACCAAGATGTGTTAGCTACATATATGTCATACCAAACAAATGGTGCCATAATTATATTCAATACCAGGTATTCCACATGCTATAAATAATATATATTTAGTGCCAAAGATAGTTGGTTGCCAATGTAAAATGCACTAGATTTTGTGTTATCCATATTTTCTTCACATAATAAAATTGAGCTAATTAAAATCTATTTTTCATCAAAATAGTTGGAACCACTACCAATGCCTTACGCCAATGTTATTTACCATGTAGATTTTACTACAAGATTGCTGGAGTCTAATGCTTACTATTCCCATGCCAACATGCCAAATGCATGCATATCTAGATTGGTGCTAAAACTTTGTGCATGTAATTTTGAAGTCCCACGCTATTGTGCCAATGCAGTGTGGTAGTTACTCATGAATTTTGAATTTTGAAAATATAATTCCATGCCATATACTTCTTGACATATACTTATTGTGAATTAAACATGCACTCTCGAAAAGATTACCAAATCTAATTTAATAAATTTATTTATGCCAAAGAATTCAGCTTCCTTTATAATGACATGTGTCCATAAGGATTTTCATGCATGGAGTTTTAATAATAATAAAATTATGAGATGGTACATATTTTTTGTACTTTTTGGTAATAAATGATATAATTTAAAATCTTAATTAAAAATATATTAAAATATATTTATTAATTCTAAATAAATATATTAAAATATATAAAGATTAATTTTAGTATCTTAATAAAAATATATTTATTAGTAAATAATAAATATATTAAAATATATCTTATTGGTAGCAATTTTTAAAAATTAATTATAAATGTTATGGGTGGAGGTGTGGCAATATTGGCCAGTTAATGCCCCACCTACAATCGTAACAATAATTAAATATTACCAATAATTGATCAAAAATATGGGGTGGAAATCCCCTAGATCACATATTTTAAGTCTCTTATAAAAAATACTAAATTTTATTTGATTTCAATTCTAAAAGTTACTACAGTTCATATGGCAAGCCGTATGGGTGACCACCAACACCTCCACTACCAATACAAGGTAAGACATTAAAAATGCACCTGAATAACTAACAAAACATATAAAAAAAAATAATCCACATTTTTTTATGATGTTGGTGAGTTGATATGGGATATAGGATATCTAAGAATGATTATATCACAACATCCATATGGTGTTGAAAATTTAGAAAAATTGGCAGGGACAAAAGACATATATACTTATCATCAAGCTTCTAAGCATCCTATATGGTAGGCAATTATGGTAGAAGAAATTATTTCCTTGAATTAAAAAAATACTTTGGAATTGGTTCCACTTCAAAAATTAATAAAAATAATGATTTGAAAGATATTTTACCATGCTAAGTAGGCAACAAATGGATCTATTGACAGATACAAATATTGACTCATAAAAAAAAGTTTTTCCAAGTTGAAAGTGTTGACTACCATAAAACCATTGATCTAGTTACCATTATGAATTACATAAATTTATTTCTCTCTGATGAAACATTGGTATTGTGATTCCATCATATGGATGTCAAAAGTGCCTTATTTCATGGAGACTTAGATAAATAAATCTACTTGTTTTTACCTCCTGGGTTTGTAAGCAGTGAAAACTCTAGTTTTATGTGTAGATTAAAAAAGTCCTTGTACAATTTGAAATAAGATTTTAAATCTTGGTATGTAAATATATACATGTTATTAATAAAATATAGCTTTACATGGAGTACCTCTCACTCCATATTCTACACCGAAAATAGATGGGAAACTCTTGGTTTTCATCCTTTATGTCAACAACTTAATCATCACAGGGAGTTCCACCAAAAAGATACATGATCTAAAAGTGTTAGCAAGAGTATAGGTAAAGGGAATTAATAAAAGGATAAAATAAATATAGGTGTCAAAAGGATGTCAAATAGTCATGGATAAGAAGAGTAATGTGAGAGGAAGTTGAAAAGCCCTAAAGGCCAATGTAAGGAGAATGATCAAGTAGACCATTATTAAATGAAATATATATTTTGGTATCATTCTGGTGTTCTTATCTATATTAATATCCTTAATTTGTTTATTTTTCTATCAATGTTATGTTTTTCATGTAAACATGTTATTATTTCATTCTTCCCATTAAACTCAGCTAACAATGGTGTGACTACTAGGATTTGATTCATTCAATCCCAAATCAAAAACATTTATAGTTTATTATATTCATGAGGGTTGAATATCTAGAATTATAAAATTAATAATATAATGGGCATATCAAATGGGGTTAATCTTTGAATTTATGTTCCAAATGTAGTGATAATAGACAAAAATTATGAAGGATGGCTTGTCAAGGCAACTATTTTAAAGGATAATATAAAGGAACTCTATCATCTATTAGAATCAACATGATCAAGAAGACATTTTAGATTTGAATAACCACACACTATAAAAAATCATGCAGAGAAGATGGTTCTAGTTCATAAGTCATTTTCATATTAAGAATATTGATAAAGTTATTGGGAAAGGTACCAACGAGGATAATGATTGCTAGCATGAGTGTTGCTTGAAGGTGTGTTATTCAAAGTATGATATTTCAATATATGAAAACATTTTTCATTTTATTATTATAATATGGTTTTATGAGAGTAGTCTATTTATACCATTATTGTCTATATGTATTGGTTCTGCTATATAGATAACCATATGATGGATAAACATTGAGTGTATTACTATTTTAACCTTTGAGGGGTTTTACTATGTAAATCCTAAGCTAGATTAAATGGATGGGTCTATTATTAATCTGGAATAAAATTGGAAATTATTGATTTAAAGTAAATTTCCAAAAATAGTAAGCACAAAAAGAAAAGGAACTTATCTAGATGTACACAAAGTTTTTTGTGGACTAGGGTATTGGAAATGGCTAAGCAGAAATTAAAAGAGTCTTTTGTCTTTTGATTATTTTTTGAGATTTCGCTCTAAACAATGGTGCTCCTCTTAAGATAGTAGAACCATGTAGTCCTAGTGTCTAATTCTAGTAGTAATGTCCTTTTTTTAGTGACTATTTGTAACTTTCATGGAAGCTATGGGAGTTTTTGGAGGTCCTGTATGTGTTTTTTTGTCACACAAAGGCTCATTTATGTCATTAATTTGGCTGAGTCTTCTCTAAAACCCTAGTGAATACCTACACACATGAAATAATGAATTAATTAAATTCAAAAAGAAATGAAAAACTAGGTTTTGGGATGTTACAATCACATGGAGTATAACCCTTATTGTCCTTATTGCTACCTACATTAAACCCAAAGCTAGGGTTCTCAGATCGCATGTAGTTCTCCCTTAGGGAACATGCACCATCAAATTGCATGGTATGCTAGAATGAATTTTTCTTGGGCCCTTATTTGATCAATCATGAAAATGTCTAAATGTGAAAAATGAGTAGTATATAGAGTATTTGAGTTGTACTATTGGTTAATTTTATGTAAATAAATGCCAAAATAATAAGTGATATATGTAAAATGCATTATGAGGATCTTTATATAAGAGGATATTTATTTTGAATATAATACCTTGTTCACTAGCCAACAAGTCATGAATAAGATATAAAAAACATAAAAGAAGGGTCATGGAGGGGTTAGGAATCAAACATGGGTGAAAGGGCCTATCAGACACTAAAGCCACAAGTGGACACTAGCACCATGTGGAGCTACTATCCTAAAAATGTTACCAATGTCTTAAGGCTCAAAATAAATAAATAAATAGGGATGATAGGCTAGGGACCCTTGGGACTGGGAAAAAGTGACCTATGACTATTGGGAGTGTCAAAAATAGGGAAAATAAGACATAATAAAGATCAAAAGACTCAAGATGACCATGTAAATAAGAACTATAACCAACACTAAGACCGCTATGTGAAAGATTAGCAAAAGACATAGTACTTGTGGTTACTTGACCAAATTAGGGTGTTTACTTCCCCCCCCCCCTTTATTCTAGTAATGTAATGAAATGAAAGTACTAGATTAAAATAAAATAGAAATTCATACCTATGTGAATGTAATATGGATTGGCCCACTTATTGGCCAGAGAAGTGGATAAGAAGTGGAGTGTAACATGTGAAAGGAAGACATATGGTGTGAATTCCCAATATATTAAAACTAAGTATGTAAATTAAATGTGTGGAGAAATAAGACTCGCTTGCCCCCACTTTGAATCTGAGTATGTAAATTAAATGTATGGATAAATAAGGCTTGTTTTCTCCCACTTTAAATCTAAGTATGTAAACTAAATACATGGAGAAACAAGGTTATCTTTCCCCACTCTAAATCTAATTATGTAAATTAGTCATAGTGTAATGATATGAATCAACTACTATAGATGGTCTTATGACTCAAACTAGTGAAAACCTGGTGATGATTCCAATGATGATATTGAGTGTAATCTAAAAAATCTAAAAATGGGGACCAAGAACATGCACTCTACATTGTACCACCTAATCTTGATATATGAGTGATGTAGCTATCTATCTAAATAAACAAATGAATTGGTATACCTATGTCAAAGTTATATATCTACATAGAGTGTACATTTGAATACCTGTGTAAACCTATGTAGACTTGTGCATCTATCTATCTAAAAACCTATGAAATTTTGCATAAACCTATATAGACCTATGAATATATATATATATATAAACCTATCTATCTATATAGCTAAAAACATGTGTAAATATGTGTATACCTATGCATCTATATATCTAAAAAAATTTGAGGACTAATGCATCTATAAATCTAAAAATTATGACTCAAAATTGTTGCGTAAACTTATGTAGACTGGTGTGTCTATATATCTAAAAAATTATGATTCTGAATGCATGTGTAAACCTATGTAGACCTATGTGTCTATATATCTAAAAATTTATGTAGACTTATATGTGTATATATCTTAAAATCTATTACTCTAAATCTTTGTGTAAACCTGTGCAGACCCATGTGTCTATATATCTAAAAATCTATAAATTTGATTGCATATGTGAACTTGTGTAGACCCATGTGTCTATATATAAAAAAAACTATGACTTTGAATGTTTATGTATACCTATGTAGACCCATGTGTGTATATCTAAATGAGCTATGTAAACTTGTGTAGACTTGTGTGTCTATATATCTAAAAATCTATGTAAATAACCCACTTTTAGTGAGAGAGCCAAGACTATGATGAGGATATGTAATCAAAAGTAGTAAATATTGGGTGTGTTGATTTTATTTATTTTTTTAATGTTTTAGTAGGTTTGAATAATGTATTGATTGTGTCAGAGTTGATAATTTAGTGTGTAGTTAGATAGATGTTTGGTTTGATGTATTATTAATATAATATGATTGTTTTTGTCATTTATTAGGTTTGATAATGATGATGAGATTGGTTTAAATAATATAGTACATAGCATATCACTATCAAGTCCCATGTAAAAGAAATGGTTTGTGAATTAGAGCTATGGTTCTTGAGATATGGCAATGACAAGAGAGGTATATTAATTAGAAAAATTAGCATGTAGGGTAACCTTAATAAGGTGGAATTGGGTAACTTATGACTTAAATGAGTCATTTTGATTCATTTTTAATTCATTTACATCATTTTAGTTGAAATTTTTTTGAGTCTGAGAGAGAGAAACATGCCAAGGAGATGAAGAGCTAGTTTATTGTGTTATAAAGAGGTCAAGGCACAAATTTAGGTTGGGGAGGAGGTTCACCTAGTTAAGGACTCAGAATTTTCCTAATTTCTTTTATTTTTTACTATTTTTCTAGAAAGGAATTATTTTAGGGTTATTTTGGATAGGTTAGTTTTAGTTTCCTATTCTAGGTGCTACTATATAGGTCTTGGCATTAGTGTATAGGGTGTGGTGCTACTGTCTAGCATTACTATCCTCTAAGAAAAATTAGTGTCTATTAGGTCCAATATGTGATGCTTAGCATTATTGATTGGTTTCTGATGCATGTTGTTATTTGTTGGGTTTAGTTTTTATTTTGATGATGCCTAATTTGGTTGTAATTTTGTAGGTTGATGCCCATATGAGAGAGTTCTACATGGGTAAGATGATGAAAACTTTATGGGGTTTGCACTTTCTTGATTTAGAGATGGAGGTGCTTGATAAAGCAAGTCTAAGATATATTTCATTCCTAGATCCTATGCCTTAAGATAATCATATGATCACTATGTTATGTGAGAGGTGGAATGCAGACACATGTACATTATGGATACCTATGAGTGAGATGACTATCACATTAGAGGATGTATATTGAACCCTATAGTTTCTAAAATCTAGGCAATAGGCTATATTTTAAGAGGTCACTAGTCCTAAATCTATACAATGGGCATCTAGTTACTTCTATACCATGGTAATAGGGACTCATTATGAAGGTAGCTAGGGTGACATATTATTGACCATGATTATGATGGTTGATATTCTATAATTGTGTAAATTTCTAACTATGATATTGTCATCATTATTTTGTGTGGATGGAAGTGGTGTCTCAATCTCTTAAAGGATGCATGAGATAGTGAATGACATTGAGGATCATGGCACTATGTAATCTTGGGGTCATACCATGTTAGCTCATCTATACATGGATTTATACCAATTTATATAAGATATGAGTGGTGGGGATATCGATGCATCAATACTATTACACTACTAGGCATATGAGCACATAACTGTGAGTAGGCCAGTGGCACATCCACAAGATGGATGTGTTCATCCACAAGATTTTATAGAGAGATGGATTAGGATAGGTCATGTACCAAGGAGGAATACTACATAGTACCAATAGTTACTAGATAGTTTGAGAGTAGAAGATATCATATAGAGACCTTACAGGGGATATTAGGGGTGGATTAAGGATAGACCATAACTAATTCATATTCAGGTTAATTATTGGATACATGATCATTAGGATAATGTATATGAGCAATTTCCATATGAGAGGGTTACCTAACATTTTGGTGTTATATAAGATGTGCCCCCATCACATGTGGTGTGGTTGAGGAGTTCTTAGGCTCTTCTAAGGCTAAGAAGTAGGTTAAAGCCATCGATTACTAAGCTAGATCCTATGCCATTAATAGAGCATGATCCTAAGACTAAGGTACTAGATATAGATGATGTTGGAGTGATTAAGGCCTATGCAACCTGGTGGAGTGACCACATATGGGCACCTCTATTCCTGAGAGGTGGGATGATCATATATGAGGTATTGGATGTAGAACCATTTAAGGCTTTTGATGGTAAGTTAGATATTATGTTTGTATATTCTGTGTAAAGTATATTATGTCTTTATATAATAGGATTCTTATGAAATATGTGGATATCTATAGGTGCAAGAGATGATGAGTATTGGGAGGTTACTATTGAGTTGGCACTACATGAGTTGACATAACATATCCTAGATGATGTCATCAAGGATGTAATGGTGGAGTAAACCACCAATATTGTTGGGATGCATTCCCATTTTTTTATCAAGTGATGATATTGAATTAAGCATTTAGGCAAGTAGAAGCAGATAGAGATGAGTTACATTCAGATCTATATAGGCATATCATGCCTACTATTGATTCTCTTGGTGGGGATATTATTTTTAATGACTACATATGACTATAGTGAGAGCATACTAAGTGCAAGGATGAGCTAGGTATGTATCAGAGAGAGAGAGAGAGAGAGAGAGAGAGAGAGAGAGAGAGAGAGAGAGAGAGAGAGAGAGAGAGAGAGAGAGAGAGAGAGAGAGAGAGAGAGAGAGAGAGAGTACGTATAGACATAGATCAAGGTCACGTAGTGATAGCAAGGTTGATAGTTCTAGTTTTTATTTATCTGATAGTGAGAGTGAGGGAGTTTATCCCAATAGTCATGTTTTCATCATTGAGTGATGCACCATATGTGTATTCAAAATATGTTTTGAGTTATATAGATGGTTTTTGTTTAATTTGGCATTGTCTATTGGCAACTAGATCTTATTCTATTATATACATTATTTTGTTTTAAATTAGTTTGATTATTTAAAAAATTTATGTTTGTAACTTATTTCAAGTGGAGTAAATTTAATTTATTTGTATATTTTTTATGAATGTTTTTGGCATATGTGTAGGAGTTAAAGTTTTTGTATTTTATTGGTATATTGTTTTGTTGTTTATAGTTCATAATATGTCTACATGTATAACATGTGATGGCAATATGCCCTATCTGAACCTAGATAGCATGGAGAATCAATGACCATATTACTCATGTTGTGTTGATGTAGACATAGACTATGAAATTGGTGTTACTTGTGATGCACTACTTTTATATGAGTGCGTAGACTTTGATGTAAAAATCTTGATTGGTTAACACTCTAAAAATACACTATAAGTTGGATTATTTCTTGAAAATATCTTAATTGATGTGTGAAATAAATCTAGGTTCTAATATCTATAATGATTTCCATATATATTTATTGGTTTTCAAACTGAAAATGTGCCTTTAGATTGATAGTTATTCCCAAATATCTTTATTGGTGTGAATAGTGGAGGTGCATTCTAATCTTTGTAATTATTTCCATATATTTTTATAGGTGATTGTATTGAAACTATGCCTTTGTGTTTATAGTTGGTCCAAAATATCTTAATCAACATATGCACTGGAGGTGTATTCTAAACTTTGTAAACTAGTTTCCATCACTATTGAGGCTATGGTGTATATCACTACTAATAAATGGATGTCCTAAAAGTCACATGGCTCATACAATGAGTGACCAATGGTTCTTTAAAATTAACATCATGAGATATATTCATTATAGAGGAATGTGATATAGGAAAGTATGGTGAATAAGGGCCTGGCTCCCCCTATGCAAACTCTATGATGCTTTATCTTACATACTAGTCAATGTGGTCTTGGAGTGCATAACAATGATCATCTGAATGTCCTTTTATCTATTGAAAATTAAAATAATGCTTATGTGGTACCTAATGCAAATGGTTTAGTGGGTGATGATTAGTTTAAGGAAGTGTGAGCATCCCCCTATCTAATAGTATAAGCAAGATAGTATGAGACCTAGCCTTATCTAAAAATTATATAACCCTTATGCGTATATCCTATGATCTACTCACTATAGAAGGTGTCATTTAGAGTGGTTATTTTCCCTTACTAAGTATTTTTATTGGTTTTTTCGATTCCACTAGTTTTTGAATTAGAAGTGGACTAGGGTTTTGTACCAAATTTGATGACTAATTTTTTGAGGATTTAATATCCAAATATGTCTCTGACTGTGTAATTACTAATCCCAACTATGCCTCTAATTTTATAGCTACATTTCATATATGTCTGAATGATTTAGATGTATGATATAGCAATCTCTCATTTAGAGGATAGATTAAACTTCTAGCAAAGATGCATTGTACTTATAAATCTATTAGTTAATGCAAACAAGATTTAAACTATAGAATGTATTATGATGTAGGCTATGTCTCGCCCTAATGTAATGAAGGTAATCTCTCATGTGTGATTAGAGGTCCCTAATTTTTTATGTAATGTCTGATAAAGACTATTTCTAGCTCCTCATATGTATGTAAATATCCACTAAGGAGTGTATGGTGGAACCAATCTAGTACTTTCCCATTTAATGACTTTGGAAACACTTGTTTGTAATATGAGCCATGGATTTCTCATAAGCTTGAACGTGTAAATATGGATCTCATTATCCATCAAAGATAGGTAACATTGGTATCTTAAAGTTGTGTGTAAACCTCTTAGTTGAGATTATGTGTGGAATAGGGTTATTATGTATAACATTAGCATCAACCTGATATTTGTATGCTTCATTATCCAAAGTGAGATGATTTACTTGTTTTTTTCAAATCACCCACATCATGAATTAAATAAATTAACACTTGTGAAGTTTCAAATATAATGTACCAATGGATAAAATAAATAATAAAATCCAAGAATTAAATAAATTAACACTTGTGAAGGTATATTATCATTATCTATGGGTTCATTTAATTCTTGGATTTTATTATTTATTTTATCCATTGGTACATTATATTTGAAATCTTATTTAGAAAGTATCAATGTGCTCTCAATAACCTTTGGAGGTATGATATCTTGGACCTAGTTAGAGGAAAATGAGTTATTACCCTCATTTGGGTTTGTTTGAGAAATAGGTTCTATTGTAGTAATGGGAATTAAGGTTGATTCATTATTATCTTTTATATTTTTAGGTTATGAAGGATTATCACATACTAGCTGAATAGATGGTGCTTTATTCTCTAGTGAATGTAAATTATGCACATAATAATAAGTGTGTGTGTGTGTGTGTGTGTGTGTGTGTGTGTGTGTGTGTGTGTGTGTGTGTGTGTGTGTGTGTGTGTGTGTATTTAAATGTGACCTATTGTTTTTTTGAATAAGAGAGATATGTGAGGTAAGAGAAGAAGTAGATGTGGATTCTATGTCATCTTCATCATAATCACAATAATCATCATTATCCCATGGTTCATCAAAATTAGAATTTTATTCATTTGAAGAATAAGAGTAGAATAAGTATCATCTACATTCTCATTCTAATAAAGAGAAGAATAATATTTTAACTTTTTACTACTATGTAATGTATCATCATATGTAGGTGTAGTACAAGGCATTTATTCACTTGTCATTTTATAAATGCAGTCATGATTATCACTTTCTATTTTAGAATCAAGGGAAGGAAAATTAACAACCATGTTTTCTTTTTTCACATTATGACATATAGGAGAAGAGTTAGAGACATGTGAATTATCTATTTGTTGCAAAGAATAATTACATTTATCTCAAAATGTGAATGAAGGTGATAAATTAATTTCATCTACCTTAGTTTGTGCATTTAAAAAAGGTGTAATATCCTTTGTATTTACTTGTTGAAATGTAATTGAGAAGGGTAAATAAGATGCATTGTTCTTATCTACTTTACTTAAACTATGCAAGAGTGCTTTTCGTATAGTGCAATTATATTCATTTAATTTTATTGATAAAGTTGCAAAAGGTAGTTGAAAATATAAGATCACATTGGAATACAATACTACCAAAAAGAGGTTATTTTGGCAATATATTATTAATTTTATTTTTATGAGTAAGAGAAGAGGAAGAGGAAAGATAAGATGATGTATCTAATATATCCACATGTTCATTTATATTGTCATGCTTATAGTAATCCTCATATCCATCATTATAACAATAGTCATCATCATCATCATTATAAATAAAGTCATTATTATGATCTAATGTAAAATCTTGAAATTTAGTCCATTCATTTTTATAATCATGAGATAAATTCAAGATTACATCAAGTGGATGAGGGGTATAATACTTTTTATATGCCATTTTAAACTTACCAAAGAAGATAGTGTAAATAAGGAATAAAAAGCACTCAAGAGGTAGAATATAATCTAACATAAGTATGTGTGTAATGTGTGTATGTTTTAAAAAAAAAATTGTAATAAAAAATAAGATTATGATTCAAATCCTAATTGCTAATGTTTTTTATGTATAGGGAACTATTATGTGGATCTAAGGTTTTGATTTAGTGTTGTGTTGAAAATATTTAAATTAAATTAAATAAATGAAACCCTAGTATAGGATTAATCACATTTTTTTAACCCTAATATAATGTATAAAATTTAGATAGGGTAAACCCTAAGGAAAATTAAGGTTTTGAATCAATATTCAAAGTAAGTCGGGTTCACTAAATGTTTTAACAATTTAGGGTTTTTACTATGTAAATCCTAAGCTTGATTAAATGGCTAGGTCTATTGCTACTCTAGAATAAAATTAAAAATTATTGATTCAAATGAACTTTACAAAAATGATAAGCATAAGGAGAAAAGGAACTTATATATATATATATATATATATATATATATATGTACACAAATTTTTTCATGGATCAGGGTACTAAAAATAGCTGATTAGACATAGAGGAGTCTTTCATCTTTTCACTATTTTTTCAGATTTAGATCTGGATAGTGATTCCCATCTTAGGATAGTAGTGCCATGTGCAGCTAGTGTCGAATTATGTCACTAATTTCCTTTTTGTGGTGATTTCCTATAACTTTAAGGGAAGTTATGGGAGTTTTTAGAGGTCTTGTAGGTGATTTTATATCATGCAGGGGATTATCTATGTCACTATTTTAGTTGAGTATTCTCCAAAACCCTAGTGAATATGTGAACACATGAAATAATGAACTAATAAAATGCAAAAGGAAAGGAAAAAATAGGTTTTGGGATGTTATGATCATGCAGAGCCAAACCCCTATTATCTTGGTCACTGCTTACATTAACCCAAATGCTAGGGGTCTCAGATCACATGTAGTTTTCCCTTGGGGAATGTGCACCATCAATTTTCATGGTATTCTAGAATTAATTTTTCCTAGGCCCTTTGTAGATCAAGCATGCAAATATATAGATGTGAAAATTGAGTAATATATAGAGTATTTGAGCTATACTATTGGTTTATTTTATATAAATAAGAGACAAAATAGTAAGTATTATATGTAAAATTCCTTGTGAGGTTATTTATATAGGAGGATATTTGTTTTGAATATAATACCTTGTTTTCTGGCCAATAAGTCATGAAAAAGATATAAAAAACATAAGATAAGGGTCACATAGGGGTTAAGACTCAAACACGGGTGAAAGGCCTTGTCAGAAATTGAAGCCACAAATGGACACTATCACTATGTGATGCTACTATCCTAAAAGTGGTGCTAATTTCCTAAGGTACAAAATAGAGCAAAAATTAGGGATGATAGGCTAGGGGCCCTTGGGATTTGGAAAAGGTGACTTATGACTACTGAGAGTGTTAAAAATAGGGAAAATAAGACATAAAAATATCAAAAGACTCAATATGAATATGAAAACAAGGACTATATCCATCATTAAGACCCTTATGTGAAATAGAAACAAAAGACATAATACTTTGGTTACTTGAAAAATTAGGGTGTTTACAATTATAGATAGAATTGGTAAGAGTGAAACAAGGAGGCAAATTAAATTTTCAATTTTCATGATGATTTATTTTTTATTTGTAATGTATTACTTGGTGAAATATTTTTTTTCACATAACACTTGGAGAGGGGAATATGGACCCAAGCAGAGGATAGGAATACAGTGTTGATTTACTGCATCTAGATAAACACACCCTTAAATGAGTGAAGGATAGCCATTATATATGAATGGATATGTACCAAAATATGTGAGGCTTGATATATTATTTTAGGCCTAAGAAATGGTATTCTATTAATGGATGACTACATTTAGTATAAATGGTACATACTAAAATATTAAATATACAAAATTAATTTATAGTAAGCACACCAAGGAGGATTTTATAAGTAAGACTTTACTAGTAATTTAGATATAATGTCACAAGGACTATATCCTAGTTCAAATATTTATTGTGTTTATCCTATAATTGGTTCACTTATTTAATCATATATGTTTATTTTTTATGAAGCTATAAGATGTGTGCATATGGTTAGGAACATGTCTTTCATTTTGGTAAAGTTATTTCATCAAAGATTGACCAATAAGATCATTATGTGAATTATCAAGTAAGGATACATATGAAATAGGTTAAATTAATTTATTTAGTTATTTAAAGTGCATTTTAATATTAAAATTGGGTGGCTATAATAAAATTAGGTTACGTATTCTGGTTATTCATAACTCATTATAGTCATGAACAAACCCAAAAAATAAATAACATTGGGTAGAGGTATTTGGTGGATTCAATTATATAAGGTATGAATAAATAAAATTTTCTATAAATTTGTAAAATTAAACATGCATTTGTTGGTGGTTTAGATATTTAGAGTATAAGATACCTATCATGAGAGGTTGAGGGTAGTAGTACTAAAGGCTTGACATGATAAGCCTAATAAACTAGAATAGTTAGGTAGATTACCATAAATAAAATATAATGGAACAAAATTGTAATACTTAATTATATAGGGCCTTTTCTCTAAGTGTCTTGGGGTGAGACACCTATTTTGTTTGGGTGAGTGTTAGCATAGGTATATGTCTAGGTGAATTTAAGTGGCATTATAAATAAAGGAGTTAAAAAATATATATGTCATGTGGATTGAAATGGAAGTTGAATATCCAATTTAAAAGTGAAGAGTCATTTAATAATATTATCAAATTTATGGGGTTATTTAGAGAAGAAAGTAAACTAAAAAAAAAAACTTGTATGGTCATTAGAAAAGAAAACCTTTGGCATTTTGGTCATAGGTTTGGTTGTAAAATATTCATAATGGATATATCCATATTTTTATTGCATTCACATTTTATTTCAAATATATATATATATATTACTCTTATTTTTTATTCAATGTGATTATCTGTTGTAGTTACTTATTCTTTCACATACAACTTTGGATTTTGTTAATTCTTTTGCTAGTGGCTTCCATACCATAAGGTTTGTATTCTATTATTACTGCATGTTTGACACTAGGTAATATAAAAAATGGAAGTTACATAGCATTGATAAAGGCTATTATAATGACTTTATATAGAGCCAACTTGGGATAAATATATTTTATTATATTACAAGGGAAGAAAAATGAACTATAACTATTCATTTTCTCTTTGTTAACATGTTAATAATTATCATTTATCCAAGTCTCATTTCAAGTGGTTATAATTTTGTAAAATTTAAATTTAAATGAATTAATTTAGAGAAGTTAGTAGTATAAGGTAATGGATCTATGGTTAGATTCCATGGAGATTAGGATTATGATTAGATTGGTTATCTCAAATACTTTTGTAATTGAATCAGAATTATAAAAACTTGAATTTTCTTAGATCCTTTATATGTCTTAGGGTGAGACACCTGTTTAAGTCTAGGTAAGTTATATCAAGGGTATAGGTACATGTAATTAATAAAAAAATAAAATAAATATAGGTGTCAAAAGGAAGTCAAATAGTCATAGAGAAGAAGATTCATGTGAGAGGAATTTTAAAAGACTTTATTTGTCAATGTAAGGAGAAGGAATAATAGACCTATAAAAACCCCTATGACTTACAAAGCTTAGGAATAATAGAGAGGTCTAGGGAACCTAATCTAATGATAGTGTTAGAATTTTTTTGAGATTTATCTTAATAATATTTTTGTCGATCAACACAACACACTTTATTCAATATATTTGAAGCATACATATAGTGAAGCCTCTCCTATAAACAAGTAGGTTGTTCTAACTGTACATCCCATAATAATCTCACCAAAATCTATATTATTGAAATAGTTATATAACTCACATAAAAATAAATATATTAATCCAAGATCCTAAAATAGTTATTGTTACATAATAACAATACTAATTATTTACCACATGGTAAAATACTAATCACCATGGGAACTCTAAATTCTTAACAAAAGCCTCAATTTATATTTACATTTATGGTGGGAACACAACAATTTTTAGATACACATATAATGATTGGGAAAGAGATCCAAATGATCACAAGTCACCCCCAAGATACATCTATCATCTTGGGGTAGGTCATGTGACTTGGTATTGAAAGAAGAAAATTACTATTACCTTGTCCATTATGGAAGATTAGTATAGTGGAGTTTTCATTGTTAGACATGAATTAATTTGGATTAGATGCTTACTTTCAAAATTTAAATTTTCAAAAACCAATTTCACACTAATTTGATGAAATAATCATAGTGTTATCCACATTTATCACAACAAGTGGAACACTGATGCACAAATCATGTTGAGATTTACATGCATTATATTTTAGAATTTATACTAGACAATGTTGTTTATATTAAGTTTTTACATATGTATTATCAATTTTCTGACATCTTCACAAAACCCTTGATTAAATATTGATTTTTTTAACTTGATAGAGTTAAAAATACTCTTTAAACAAGATCTCTCCATGAATCCATTATCACATCCATGAAAGTTTCAGCATTAAACACCAAGAATAAATCAACTATATTCCATTCTATTCCAAATAGTTTTAAATATAGATGTAAAAATAGGAGAATACTAACCATTTCATGTATGTGGGACTAACTTCCACAATATAGGTAGAATTAAGGCATAAAATCATCATCTTCATAAATGTGGGATAAACATCTCTAATGAAATGACACCTAAGTAAGATAAAGAGTAGGAAAGTAATATCCTACACCAAACCTCCCCCCCTTAAATGTAGATTAGGTGGGTATAATAAAGGATGAAGTGTGCATCCATGTGTCTCTATGGATGTCAATCCATCTTGTTGGAGTACATATATGTTAAGTCATTGTAACTACCAAGTGAAAATAGGAATGGTGTTGAATATGAGGATCATTTAATATGAACATTGTGCTCTAAAATATTGGGTAGAGTGATAAACCTAAAGAAGCATTAATTGAACACCCTCCAAAAATATGGTGAGAAGTGACCATAAATACTAATGGGGTTTCCATATTGGTGTCAATGATGGGGATACCAAACTAGTGTCACTATAAGAATCACCAAGAAGGAGTCAAGTTAAAAATCCTCATATGGGTTTTGACAAACAAAGTACCTAAATAAGATACCCATGTACAAATAAGGAATCTAGAAAACACTCAAAAAAGTGAAAAATATAAATATAACTCTCAAAAAAATGGAAAAAAGGAGAAAACCCATAGGAAAAAATATTCTACCCCCAAAAGAGAGAAAAGAAGAAGAGAGCTATAAAGCCCTCCAAAGATGATGTTGAAGGAATCCACACTCCAAGTATTCAAAAGTCACAAAAGAGCTCAATATGAATGAGTGGTATGAATCCACTACTCAATCACAAAATAACTTACACTGAGCTTCATCAAAATATATTTAATTAAGAAGACTATCGATAGTTTCAAAAGTACAAAATAGTACTACATATGCAATGAATGCTCAACATGTAAGAACCATTATGTACACCACTCCCTTCATACTATTGAATGGGTGGAGTGATGATAAAAAATCTATATGAACACCCATCATAATGTTAAATGGGTAGAGTGGATGAAAAGGGTCTACACAAGTGGTCTAAATCCACTACTCGAATACTGAACAAGATGACACTCTATACACTAGAACAGATCCATATCACATTGAAATAGACTGTCAAACTATCAAAGAAGATAAGATGACACTAGGATTCATCAAAATAATTACACTTCAATTTATGAGAGACTATTAATTGTATAAAAAAATGGTGTCAAAAATATAGATAAGGTATCTCAAAGAGGACAGATCTGGCAGTGATGGAAGATACAAGCAACTGAAGAAGTGAAAAAGTGCCCAAAATAGAGCACACAAACACATGAAGGTATACAAGGCTAAATAAAAAATCCCACATGGAAATTTATAAATCAATGTGATTAAAATATATAACATACACAAAAAACATCAAATTAAAATAAGGAGACTGTCGATCTATCAAAAAATCCATCAAAAATCATCAGAGATGCTCCAAAAATAAGGGAGGAAAAAAGTATCTCCATAAAAGAAGGAAAGGAACTAATAAAGGGGCTTTGGTGGAGACATGACATAAACTACAAGTGTGTCAAAGTGACAATACACAAACTAGAATAGAGAATGTCGTGGGATGATGAAAGAGTGTGGAAAATGAAGAAAAAAACCATCATGTATGCAAAAATACACCTAAAATGATCAACTACCAAACACAACTTATAAACACATTCAAAGGATGTTAGACTTAACTAAAAATTCATCTGAGATAGTGCAAAGTGCAAGAATGACATATGAAATACAATGTGGTCTAAAAAAGAGTAATGTGGGCCAAAGCTCATGCAAATAAGACATTGGTTGCAACTGAAAATGCATCCAAAATTGCAATGAGAAATCAAATCCTCCATGGTTATTATATATCCCCCCCCCAAATTTGACACTTTAAATTTTAATGCATTTTTACAAAATAAATGACATCAATAAATTGGGCATTAAAACATATACTTTTGAAAAAACAACACTCAATTTTGACTTATTGATCAAAAGATATAGTTTTTACAAGGTTATCCCATCATAAATGGGTCAAAAATAAAACATTATACCACAAAATATTAAATGCTTGGAGAAAATTAAATTATTTTTATCATATCTAAAAAAGTGGATTTGAAGGAAATTTGTATCAAAGGAAAAGAACAATCTTGCATGCTAATTTTTCACTTTAAATACAAGATTTGATTTTTTCTTGATCACGCATAAAAAATCTGTAGAAAAATAGAATCACATGGTAAACTTTAGAGCCTCATATCTTCTTGGATATTGATCAAAATATTTATTAGGACCACTTTATGGAAACATATCTAAGTCTTTTTTCCATCAGTGAAAGAATTTTCTAAATCAGACATTTATGTGAAGAGAAAACGGATCTACAAAGTAGTCACAATTTTATAAATAAGAAAGTTTATAATTTCTCCAAAAAAATATGGTCAAGACAATAGATCTAAGAAAATCAAATATAAATCATTATAAATAATTAGATATAAACACAATATATCTAATCATAATCAAAACTAGAAACTCTTCACAATAGAGATGTTTTGAATATGATAAAAATATTTGATCTGAAAAGGAACCATACAACTTATCTAAGGAGTATACAAATAGTGAAAAAAATGATAGTTGAAAAAATGGCAGCTGGAGACTGCCCTAACACCATGATAGAGTCAAAAATACTCTTAAACCAAGATATCTTTGTGAATCCATTATCAAAGCCATGAAATTTTTAACATTGCACACAAATAATAAATCTACTATATTTCATTATATTCCAAATAGTTTACAATAGAGATGTACAAATAGGTAGAAGATAGGATAATCTCAACCATTCCATGTATGTAGGACTAACTTCCCCAATATAGGTGGAATTAATTCATAAACTCATAATCCTCATAAATTGGGATAAACATCTCCAATTAAATAACACCTAAGTAAGCTAAAGAGTAAGAAAGTAATATCCTATGCTAACGCTAACATAACTTTGAAAAATTTTGGGAGTGATTGAAGGTGTCATCAAAAGGAGATATTTCATTGATTGATCTATCTTTCCATACATATAAGTACATATTAATGGTGGATATTAGTTTATTTAATTAATCATACACTATTATATGGTTTTAAGATGCATTTTTAATATCTATCTTAATTCATAAGTAGGCATTAGTTGGTGCATACTTATCCACAACCCATTATTAGAGAATATTATAAATTAGTAAATACTTAATTAAATTATACTAATAATGGAATTGTATTTTTCTATTTTTTAATAGTCTCCAAAACCCTACCCATAACCCTAGCCTTCTCTCATATCTATATAAGAGCATAGATGGCTAGTGAGTGAGGGATATTGTGGATGAGAGTTACTATTATGATAATGAATTTAGGCCAATGTTCTTAATCTAAAGAGGTCATTATGCTACTTAGATAAATTTATGTTATCTTATTTTTAAGTCTTTCATATATTTATTTATTTATGTATTGTGGGTGTTTTTATTATGGTAGATAACATAATTATGTACCTTATTTACATATTTAAATATTATCTTAATGCATCCAAATTTAAAACCTCTCAAAGAGATAGTCCTTAAGCCAAATATGAACACATAAAGTTGATTCAAAGTTTCATATTTCCAAATTTTGAAAGGAAAATAGGCTATATATATTCTAGTAGATAATTATTGAGCACACTTATACATATGTTGGAGAAATCTTCATGGTTTGATCCCTCTTCATAGTATTGTAACATAAGCAACACTCAACCACTCATCAATGTATAATTGGGGATATTCAACCATATTTATATCCCTTTTTATATGCCAAACAAGTTTCAAAATTGAAAATAGGGTTTCAAATTGAAAGGAAGACAAATCTATTGATGTGTTTTTTGGCACACATCAATGTTTAGGTAGGTCTTTTGACTTGCCTCTCGTAAAAGGAGACTTTTGATATCTCCCCAAGGTTTATTATACCTAGTGTTATTAATTTTTCCTATCAAGGTCAAATTAATACCCCTATCAATTGAATCTTTTAAAAATATAGTCCTTATCTCGTTGCAGTTGCTCAAAGTGGTGAATTATGGTCTAAAAATGCAAATTTTGGTCAAAAATGGAGTAAAAAAGAATCATAAATGATTTTAAAAGTCATAAAATTATGTAAAAAGAGATTTTAATATGTTTTAAAACATTAAAATAACCTAATTCTAAAGTTTCAAACTTTAAAAAGGTGCTTTGATATGTTTTATAGCCCCAAAAAGCCCCAAAACCCCTCCCACACCCAATTTGGTAAGTTTAAAACATGAAAAAGGGTAAAATTTTGTTTTTTTTCATGAAATATCATGTAATACTTATAAATACTTCTTTTTTAAGTTGTGTAAGTGTAAAATTGGCTTTAAAAGGCAACAAAAAGCTTATTTTCTCTCATTTACAAGCAATATACAGAATCCATATGGAATCCATACATCCAAGGTAGGGGAAGTTAATTTTAGACCATATCCAAGATTTCCCAATAAATTCATGGTTATTTATGGCCATACAAACCCTAAACTAGTTTCCTTTTGTTTTCTTGCTTCATGGCATAGAGAGACCTATCTACAAATTTTTTACTGGTACAAATTATTGGAGGGTAAAAATCTTAATTTTTGGGTGAATAAATTATACTCAAAGGTATTTATGATCTTCTAAGTGGTTTCTAAGCTATATTCTCTAGGATCATGAACCATCTAGTTGAAGTCAGGGCAAATTTTGCTACCTAGCATCTAGAAAGGTAACTCTTTTTCTCCAATTTTTCCTCATCTAGGTAGAGTTTTAGGGAAATTAAACTTATTTTATAATATTTAGGACTTTATATACCCTTATATTATCTCCTTTATGTGTTATTAATCCATTTCAAGGTCAAACAGAGGTCACAAACTTGACTAGTCCAAATATACAGTTGACAAGCTTGCAAGAGAATTTGTATGCTCCAAGGAGAAGTTAGCTTCAAATTTTCAATAATTTGTGTTTTATAAGGTTTACATAAAATTTTCATTATTTCATGCATAAATCTTAGAATATATCAAATATTTATAGCATAAAGCCATCTCCAAGCTCAGTATATTCACTTGGGATTTGATTTTTCATATCTTATGCCTAAGATATTTATACTTGAATTTATACTAAGTTTTTCCATGATTTGGATATACATTGTTATTATATTTATTAATAACTATCATACATAATATCCTAAGCTACAACAAAAATTAGTATGGGGAGCTTATAAGCAATGGTGCTACAGAAACTTCTCTAGGTTCACACTTGGAAAAATTCTTGACCTACTCTATTACTACCCCAATTTAGAGTAATTAAATCACAAATGACTTGTAATACCTGATAGTTAGGATGCACTTATCTATACTATCAGGTATCTCAAATTCATGTTTATCCTCTATACCAACTTACTCTTATTCCTTGAGTATGGATTCAGTATATAAGCCCCCTTTATGGATTTTCTATATTGGGATAGATCATGTGGACCTTTATTGTTCATATTCACCTGATAGGGCATTTTTCATTGTGTTAATGATTATAACCACCTTTGAGAAAATCATTATCCCTTATCTACCCTACCAGGGCTTTTTTCACTATATCAATTATTATAACTGCCTTTGGGTAAATCATTATTTTCAACCTATCCACTCTCTTGGGGCATTTTCATTGTGTTAATGATTATAACTACCTTTGGGCAAATAATTATCATTAATTAGCCCTATTGGGTCATTTTTCACTATGTTAATGATTATAATGACATTTGGGAAAATAATTATCCCTTATCTCCCCTATTGGGGCATCTCACTATGCCACTGATTATAACTGCCTTTAGGAAAATTAGTAGCTTCCACCCCCATTACCTATAAGTTTCATCCTTTCCTTATTTTTGAGGGAATATTCACCAATCTTATTTTTTTTCTTACTCCCTTGAGGGGGAATCTAGGGCTCATCCATTACCTTCTATAGCATTGGCCAAGGAATTAATGACTTTTCCATTTTTTGAGAATACATTATTATGCATGTATCTCACAACATCTTCCCAGATAAGGACAAATTGTAGACATCTTATTTTGGCCACAACTATGTTCCAACTAGAATTTAGATTAATTTCTACTAAATAGTGTTTACTAAGCCTAAGAATCACTCAATGTCCTAAATTTGTCTACACATCAAACATTAGTATTCATAATCATGTTGAGGTATCCCTATTTCGGGTATTATCTTTTACAAAGTATTAACCTCTCATGGATTCATTTCCAATAAAATTTAAACCTAACAAATTATCATTTTAGCCTTTAGACCCATTAAGTGGGGCACTTGAACAATTCCTAAAGTGAAAAAATGCTAAGCAGAATGAATTAACTAAACAAATCAAATTAAATTCTTAAGTGGAATTTCCATGTGCAATTAGTGAAAATGAATTTTTTAAAAATTAAACTCCATTAAAAATGAGGTCATGATGATATCATCATCCTCAAAGTCAAGGAATTGAAAATATCTCCCTTAAGTCTTTAAATTAAGAAATGGAGAGCCATGCTTAATAAATGAGATTTCTATCCAAAACATTAATTTTTTGTCCCCTCAAGTCAAGTAGGGTTAGTCTAAACTGAACTACGATTAAATCTAACCTAACTACAATTGGGTTAGATTTAGTTTTAAAGGCTATAAATACAAGGCTTCGCCCACTATTTAACAAGCTCTTTTCATGTAATGTTATTATGTAAAAATACCTTAAAATTCCCTCTTTTTAGTGTTATAATTCTCATTTGTTAAAAGACAGCCAAGCCAAAGCTAAATCCAACATTTATAAGGTGACAAGGAAAGATGATGCAAGGAGAACCATTACCAAAGAGTCTTTTATCATATAACCGAACACATTCCTCCATGGCTAACATACAAATCTTAATCTCAAGGATGGTTAAAAATGGTTATTTTGTCTTCTATTGATAGTTAATTATATTGTTCTCTTGCTCCTTGAGTGGCTAGGCTTGAGGTCTTAGTGTCATTAGTGTGTTTTTATTTGGTTTTCCTCATACTAACACAATACTAATCTCCCCTCTTGGATTCTTATTGATCACATTGGTCACACAAACTATGTAGATATAGGTATATCATATCATATTATTCCACTCACTCATATATTATATACATAATTAATAAACACATACATAGGTTAGACATAAAGCATATAATTTATAAAACTAACAAAGTGGAAAAAGGAAAATTTACTTGAACACTTTCCTAAATCCCCCTTCTGCCAATTAGGGTCAAACTCATAATCTAAACTCATCTCAACATCCTACTCACCTCCCTCTTCAATTTTTTCTTATCTATGTCATGTCCTCCCCCTCGCTCTACTTTTACTTGTTCTCCATCTTATAGGTCATGTCTAGCCTCTCATGCTTGAGATCTTACTCATGAGTTCTATCTAATCTCTTCTACTTAAACCTTAATTTATATGCCTTCCCACCATCTCACTAAATGAATGCCTATTAATACATAACATAACCACCTAATATGGATCATACTCCCCTCATCCTCCTCTCCTAGCTTCAAGAGCTCCTTGGGTCAGTGTCCCTAGAATCAAAATTTTCCATTTCAATTTAACTAGATGAGCATCCCTTATCTTCATGTCCACTTTTATATCACCTATGGAAAAAGCATATCGGTCACATAATAAAGGTCAAAGTATTGAGGAAATTTATGCATAATGTGTGTCTCTACCTATCCCCTAATGTATCTAGCATGTCTCTCTATCTTGTAGTCCATCAATGTAATAGCCTCATCACCCCAATACCATTTCATACCTATATAAGGTTGAGATATCATGTAAATAACCATAAGGGTTCCTAGAACTCTAGGAATGTCTTTAAAATTATCCATGTCTATCCATATATCCACCCTAATGGCTTCCACATATTTAATCATGAATCCCCACTAGTAAGGATTCATGTGCTCATAATCCCAACTTATCCTAGTTCTGATTAGCTAAGATAGAATGCACCCAATACACACACACACACACACACACACACACACACACACATATATATATCCTATAGAGGTTTTTAACCCTAAATTGAGATGGGTGAATATATTATATGGTTAAAAACATGGAAATAAATAAGCACAAGGGTGATAAATAGATATATATCAGGCCAATTAATTTATAAACTTAGATTTAAAAAATGTCTAAATTTATAATACTAAGATATGATAAAAATAAAAAACATAACTATTTATTGATATTGTAATAATTTATAAATATTAGTACTTAGTTATTTTACTATGTGCATGCATATATAATATGGATCAAGATAGAATTAGACTAGATATAGATTTTAGATTGATCTTTATATTCGATAAAATTATATTATATAACCACAGATGATGGCATCAAATCTAGATGGTTGCATCAATGTTATTGTCTAACTTAGATGTAGGTGTTCAGTATATAATATTAAATATATATTATTATGATCACTTACATATTTTTGGGTTTTTTATAACCTTTCTTATGATGTGTTTTTATCATGTGCACAAGTTGTTTCTCTTTGTCAAATTATCAAACCCTAGCTCTTCACCCTTGGAGTGACTAAAGTAAGCTAGTTTAGTGGGCACATGGTATCGAGCTACCCTAAGGACTCCTCTATCAATGGGAATTTACTCTATAGTCAATAATTTGAATAGAAACTTATACATATGTATTTCTCCCCAACATGTTGACTTATGTGTGTACGAAATGCAACATGTGATAAGTAAGTACATAGAATTTGACCAAAATTGTAACTTGGAAAATATGGCTCTTGGAGTGCTCC
Source organism: Torreya grandis (assembly GCA_037957365.1). Classification (NCBI taxonomy): domain Eukaryota; kingdom Viridiplantae; phylum Streptophyta; class Pinopsida; order Cupressales; family Taxaceae; genus Torreya; species Torreya grandis. The sequence goes on from JARHVA010002266.1 coordinate 520,086, forward strand.
TTTAGTACTTTAAACCTATATATGGGTTTTCCCTATGGTTTATATTAAAATATGATAAAATAGGGAAGTTTTACTTACTTGAATGATTGATTGAGTGCTTCTGTTAAGTTGCTTTGTGAGTTGTTAGGTCTATGCTAGGTGAGGAATGAATGAGGGTTAATATTGTGTGTGTGTGTGTGTGTGTGTGTGTGTGTGTGTGTGTGTGTGTGTGTGTGTGTGTGTGTGTGTGTGTGTGTGTGTGTGTGTGTATCAATCCATTTTTAAAATATATCTTATAAAAATACCTATTCCAACCATAAGGATATGTTTCATTTGAAAATTTTATGAATTTAGGTAACTATACACTTAGTTTATCACATGAAACTAGCATAAATGTATTCATCTTACTAGGACACAAGTGTCTAGGAAGCAAAAAAAATAGGTGCAGGTCCAAAACTTGAAAAAAATGATAATAATTAGGTTAATAGCATTTGAGTAGTATAGAATGCTTGGTCATTAAAATAGCATATGTTTGGATTAATTGATAAGTAATAGGCATAATAGATAGTGAATGCAAGACTTTTAGCATGATGAAGGTCTTAAAACTAAAGGGTACAAGCATGAGAAGTGATTACCAAGTATACAAGATTGAAGTGTTATATAATTCAGAATTAGTGTCCACATTTTCTCCCCTTTAATATAGTGATGAAATTGTTAGTTTAAAGGAAAATGAATGTGTACCTAGGTGTGTATAACACACTTTGTATTTGTGTTAGTCATACTTGAGTGATTTTTGAGTGATTGACTTGAAACTAATATCATGCTACAATATATAATCAATGCATATAATATATAAGTTAAGGAAATTAAAATTATTGAAAGTAAAGAGATTAAGGTTAGGAGTACACTCATGTATCGTATCAATGTAACCATCTTGGCTTTGGGAAATTTGATTTGATTAGATGATTTATTATGAAGATTTTGAGTTGATATTAGGGAAATAGTAAACTTGAAAACATAAATATATATAAATATTGGAGGACAAATTGCCCCCAAACTTGGAGAAAAGGTGAGTTTTCACCTAGTACTTGAGATTAGCTCAATTATGAAACCCAAGCATACTTATAACTTGATGAACATGAATTATCCAAGTCAAATCACACTATAAATATGGTTTGGGTGGATGATTTGATCACTCCATCATATAAGCTTGGTAATATTGAGTGATGTGGTCACCTCAACCTTTCCAAAAGTAAACCAACTATTAAAGTAGATTGGCTCAATAACAATCCATAAAATTCCATCTTGGTTTAGGTTAAAATCCATATAAGTATTTGAAATATAAAAATAGATTTGATTTTGAAACTTAAAGTGATCTTTTTTATTTCATATGCACCTCATATTTAAAGTTTAAACCTAAGTATAAAAATGGTACCAATGTATATAATGTTGCCACAAGTGTGCATCTAAATCATATAACTATGCAATTTTGGCCAATTTTAAAATTTTGCAAATGTTGAAGACATGTTCCCATGACATTCACCCACTAGAATATGAAATTGATAAATGGTATAAGTGTGGAAAACATGTTTCCATAGCATTCCCCCACTGTAATATAATAATATTGATTACTAAGCATGGAAGTCATGTCTTTTTGGTATTCCCCTACTGAAATCTAAAACTATAAACATGTGAAATTTATACCTCTATGACATGCCCCCACTGATATGCCCCCCATTTTGAGCTAAGGTGAAGTATAAAATAGTAGTCACCTTACCTCAAAAGGACAAGATAATTGTATAATCTATGCATGTATCATGTAACATATAGGTGTAACATGTCTAGGTAGATGTATAAATGAGGTACATATAATGTGATCACATGAAGTCATAAGATGCATGTTTTGAATCATGGAAATGTATATATAGTAATAATATAAGTTCAACAAGTAATCAAACACATATAAGAGTATTAGAAATCAAATCAAAATACAATGGTCCAATGAGACCTAAAATAAGGGGCATGCTCAAATTCCATACAATCAGAGGGATTGACCTAGTCAAATGTATAAAAAGCAAAAAATGGCATGTTTAAATGTCATCATAAAACAAACTATGACATATGTAAATATCACAATAGGAAAAAATAAGAATGGGGGCCATAAATAATGGAGTCTATTTAAATTATTGAACAAACAATAAAAGACAAGGCAAGATCCTCAAGGAAGTGCATAAATGGAAAAATTGAAACATAAGCAACCAATATAAATATATAGTACTAATCCCTAGATATATGTGTTAGAAAAAAAAGTTAGGTACATAACATATCAAGTACATTAAGAATGATATAATCATGTATAAATGCATATGTAAGTATATAAGCTTAGACATGATATTGTATAATGATCATAGAATGATACAACCTAGATGTATCATAATAAAATAAGTGGATTCCCCTAATGTCCAAATGACATGAGTAAAGGGAAGACCCAACATCTAAAAGTGAAACTATCATGTGCCTAGGTATGCATGTATCATAATTAAAACATGTCTGAAACTTATGTGTGTGCATAAATATATGACATGTTATCCAACAATATAAAACTAATAACATAGATTCCAAGGAGCTAATAGAACATGTAAAAGCTAAAAATATTTTTGAATTTTTGAATTTTTGATTTTTTGGAATATTTCAAAAGAAAAAACTATCCTATGATCTCATCCAAAGGATTCTCATAGGTATCTCTACACTATGAGTCTAGTGTAATAAACTGATGATACTTCCATGGAACATACATAGGTGTAATATCTTGCACTATAGTATATATAATTCTATGTGTATGTGTTGTCATCAAATATTTCACCCTAGAATAGGTTGTTCAAGCTTGTTCCAAATTTGGGTAACATGGAAACATTTCTAGGTATGTGGGTGTACCTATATTGGAAATGATCCTCTAGATTTAAGGGCTAGCTACCTAAATATATCATGCATTTTTTATCACTTAAACTACTATCACTTTTGGGGAAAAATTTAGTGAATGCATAAATTCAACCTACTCTAAAGGAGGTGATGTAATAAAAATGTCTTCCACATGACCATCATATTTTTATCATGATGAAACAAAACATACAAACTAGTCTCTAAGATTTAATGGGTTCTAACATGAGTATTTCAATATAGAGGTGAGATATGAACATCAACACAAGGTAAATGAACCAAAGGACATATTTCACACTCAAAGGAAAATTGTAAACTTAGAAAAGCTTTACACACTAGACTACACTCTATATGACCTATTATACTAGGAACTGTTTCTCAAACATGAAAGAATGAGGGAAGGAAGGATAAATAATTATCACTTTTCATCACCATACATCACTTGAAGACTTAGACAATTGTTCAAAACTCAAAAATAGAATTGTGTTACTATTTAAAGGAAAAATATAACATCAATCCAGTAGGGATTTTCCATACATGGTGTGTTCTCTTTAAAATATCTAAAATGGTAGATACTTATAGTATTTGGGAGATAAAAGTGGGAAACAAGAATCCCAAAGGGGAATGAAATCAGTTCAACTCCCTTTAAACTATAGTTACAATTTCTTATGCAAATATGCTCCTTTAATCTTCTTGATTGATCTGGGCTACTTCAAGTGGTTACATAGTTACATTGTTCTTTCATTGATGTTCCTTGATGGTTGAAATGGTAAGATCAAGTTGTTTTGAGCTAGGTCCTAGAATCAATGTATTTGTAATCCTTTAATCAATTTGGTAGGGCTTTATCCTAATGCTAAACCGCAATGACTAGTTAGTGGATACATGCCAAAGTAGAGAGAAGGATCATTTTTATGTAGTTGGCCCTAGACATGAGATCATTGGGGTCCACATGTATGCCCTCATAACAACTTTTGAAATTCCATCTCTTGTGTAATTGGATAATTCTCAAACTCATCCTCATGTTCATAGGTTGACTATAGATGGAAAACCAATCTCAAACTATTGGTTTTCCTATTATGTCTAAATAGACTATGCACATGTCCTAATAATGGTGAACATAATTGTAAAAATGACCCTGAAATCCATAAAAATTCTAAATGGAAGTCCATATTAATCTCCAATGGTGTTCCTTTATATTCTTGAACTAGACTACATTAGTATGTTCTTTTCACGGTGCTGGATCGAGCTTTAATGGTGGTAAATACTCTTTAAAAATATTTTCCTAGCTCGACCTTGATCATGTGTTTGACTCCTAGGAAGTCCCTTTAATTTGATCAGTCATTAGTACCTAAATTATCTCATTGACATATTAACCTTTGCTCATGCCATCCAATCAAGATGCATGAGTTAACATAATCCCTTAGATCCATCTTGACTTATCAACTTTGTCTAGGCTTACACCATGTGTCAAACATGCATTAATTCTCAGGATCCATTGTCATTCTACTATCCTCACACACTTACACCGTATGTCGATCTTTTACCCTTTGACCTGTCATGCACCATTGGATCAATATGTATGGTGCAACATGGACTGTTAGATCGATTGGGACCCACTATTTGAAATCTAAGGGCTAGTTCATGAGCTTAAACTTGATGTCCCCACTCTTATCAAATTTAGGATCATATGTATTTTTGTAGTGGCTTCAACTTGACATTATCATGAATGTATTATGATTTTTAACCAACTTTTAAGGCTTGGATCTTGAAGCATAATACTCATGGAGGCACCAAATTTTTAGGAGATATTTTTAAGGACAAAATGAATGAACCCATTTGATCTATTAGTCTCCAAAGCCTTATAAGTGTGTTTATAAAATGCTCAAGTTAATTTTTACATTAATTCTTGCATGAAATCTTAATTATGGTCTAGTTTATTTTTTTGAGTATGGGAAACTTATCAAAATTTGACTGAGGATCCAACTTTGAACATGCATAACTTCTACCATGTTTCGATAGATGATCTAAAACTTAGTGTGTAAAAACTAGAGACCAAGATAAATAAACCCATATGATTATTTTCTCTTTAAAATAATACACATGTGAGAGATGTCCTTGTCAATATGCTCACTTGGCTCTATTGGAACTTCTTCAAAAATGGCTATGGAAACTTAGCAGATTTTAACTAGGAGGCCAACTTTGGGTCTTTATATATTTTGATGCACTTTGGCAGATGACCAAAAACTTTGTGTATATGTTATTGGGACTAATTTTAACAAACCCATATGACCAATTATCTTTAATATTTCCACAAGTATTAATTATGATGTCATCAAGGTGCCTATTTACAATTTATACCACTAGACTCAAGATGTCTAGATGAACACAATGAAGACCTAGATGAATGTTAAACAGTTCCATACTCATTCCAAGCACTCTTGACATCCCATGGGGTCTTTAAAACACTATCCAACTACTCATCCATTAGCAATGTGATCCATTATTTATCTACATTGATCACCATGAAGACCTTCCAATCACATGTATAACCCTAAAATGGTCTCTTAGACATCAAATGACACAAGGACCAAGCTAGAATATGACTAAACCAAAATGGCATATGACATGACATAAACAAAGATATAACATACCATATGAAATTATAAAAAATACCCTATACAAGATCTAACTATAGGAGGTTGACTCATTTTGGCCTATGGGAAAAAGTGGTCAACACCTTTGGCAATTTCCCAAGGGTGGCATGTTTGCTATGCCATGACCAATTTCCTAATCCTATCAATTGGGATATGAAATAACAAGTATATAGGTTAGACATACAAAAAATACCTTTAATATTACACAAAACACAAAAAAACAATAGGAATAAAACACAAAGTAAGGGACCAAGTAAAAACACACATGCTCAAGAGCACTTATTAGAACACAACACACATAAAAAAGGAAACATACACCTATTCTAATATTTACAAAACATACCTTAAGATATCAATAGCAAGGTTTCAAATGTATCATATTCATAGGGATAGGCAACTCTTCTCCATTCATCCTTGCTAACTGAAAATAGTTGTTTTGCTTACACTTGGTGATGATATATAGTCCACTCCATAGGGTATCAAATTTTGTATGCATCCTTGGTTTTTCCCTATCTTCATCCCATCTCAAGACTATGTCACCTTCTTGAAATGATCTTTTATTTGCCTTCTTATCAAAATACCTTTTCATTATTACTTGGTGATGCTTCATAGCTTGATGAGATATCTCTAGCCTCTTACAACCCCTTTAACTTGTCAATCTCACCTCCATTGGAGTGTTCTAAAGTAACACTAAATGTTGTGCTAACTCTAAGGTACGTAGTTCTTGAGAGATAGACAACCTAACTTCCCTTCCATAGATAAGCACAAAAGGAGAATTCCCTATCAACCTCTTGGGAGTTATTATATTATCTTCTAAGGTTGTCTTTAATTTGGTGTGCCAGGCTATTTATTTTTTCTCCAAGGTTCTCTTGATGATTATAATTGAGTTTTTATTGGTATATTAAGCCAACCAATTACCTTGAGGGTAATAGTTGGATGAAGTGCTCAAGAATATACCATTGCTATTTGCCTAATCAATTATCCTAGCACCCAAAAAAGCAAGATCATTGTCTAAAATAATAGTATAATGAGTTCAAAACCTTGTTATGATTCTCTCATATAACTCCAAGATAGCACTCTAATTATCCTCCTTTAATTATAATACCTTAACTCATCTTGTAAAATAGTCAATTGTTGAGAGTATCCATTTGTAACTAGCACTTGATGGTGGATTTATCATGCCAATGAAATCAAGACCCCATTGCATGAAATGATGGTCTATTTGGATAGGATTCATAGGAAGAACTAAAAGCTCATAATTTCCTACAAATAAATCACATTTTCCACACCTCATCCAAGCATGGAAATCCTTGAAGAGGCTAGGTTAATAATAACTAGCCCTCATGATCCTCACAATTGTGGTTATTGGAGAGAAATGACCTCCTAATTTCCCATCATGGAACTTCTCAAGCAACACTCTAGATTATTCATTATCAATGCACCTCAATAACACACCATTGATGTCCCTCCTAAATAATATACCATCCACAAGACAAAAGTGAATAGATTTTAATCTAAAATATCTCCTTTGTGATCTATTCATATTATTAGGATACTCACCATTTTGGAAAAATCTGATCATATCCTATGTTTAACTTTGTGGAGGCATTGAACCAACTAGTTGGGGACACTCATGGTTTACTAGATCCTCTTATTTTAACTCATGAATATCTGAAGCTAGATGTTCACAAAGGCTTTTCCCCCTTACCAGTTTTGTCACTTTGATATCAACATCATACTTCATTACCTTAGTGATCCACCCTACCCTCTTTTCATTGAGATCTGTGCTCAAAATAAACTCCTTAGTACTGAGATGAGAGAACATAACATGAATATTTTTATTTTACACCATATGTCTAAACTTCTTTAGTCCTCTTACAATAGTAAGGACCTATTTCTCCACAAAGGTGTACTTGAATACATAATATTCTAAACCTTGACTGAGGAATGCAATTGGTTACTCCACACCCCCATCATTACTTTGCATTAGCATGGCTAAGATAGTATCAAGATTAGAAAATTAATACAACATGAAGTCCTTAGTAAAATCAAGATTCACAAGGGTAGGAACTTCTACAATTGATTTCTTTATGGATTCAAAATTGCTCTTACCCTCATTGGTCCAAGAAAAGACTTGGTTCTTCCTGTGCATAGCCATGATAGGTTTTAATAAATAAGAAAAACCAAGTATGAATATTCTTAAAAAAATTATCTTACCCAAGAAAATTTAAAGAATTTTCTTATTCAAGGGCAATGATAAGCCTAGAATAGCTTTTATTCTCTCAGGATCAATAGTCAAACCATATTTTGAAACAATATGTCCTAGGATCTTACCTTCATGAACAACAAAGATGCACTTCTTTGGATTAAGAGATACTCCATACCACCTACATATTTCAAAAACTTTCCTTAAGTGTTGCATATCTTTACTAGCATCCTTATAAAATATTGTCACATCATCTAGATAAGTCAATAGCATCTCATTGATAAAACCTTTGAAGGCCATGTCCATTTCTCTTTGAAAAGTACCACCAACATTAGACAAACCAAAGGGAATCTTCCTACAAGCAAAGGTCCCCCATTTGTTAGTGAATGTTATCTTTACATGATCATCTTCATTGACTAAAATATGATTGTATCTTGAATATCCATCTAGAAGGGAGAAATGTTGAGAACCTAAAAGCATCTACATAATCTACTCCATTGAGGGTAGGGGATAGTGATCTTTGAGTGACACTCTACTAATATCTCTAAAGTCTACACAAATCCTTATCTCACCATTCTTATTTATTATAGTCACAAGGTTAGCTACTGACATTGAATGCTTGATGGGAAATATTATCTCAAACTCAAGGAGTTTGGTAAGCTCTATCCTCATGAGTTGTTCAAACTTGGGGTTCATGGGTATTTGATTCTATCTAACTGATTTGACTCCAGGTTCTAACTTTATGTATGGTGTTCTAGGCTATGATTAAATCCTTTGAGGTCCTTATATTCCCAAGCAAATATATCATGAAACTCTCTACATAGATCAATGAATGTTGACTTCTCTAATGTGGAACATACCTTGCCTAGTTTGAGGAGTTTGTCTTTAAAGATAAAGACATTTTCATAATTATCCTCTTTTGTAAGCACACTCACTTTCTCCTTCCTCTTTTTATCATTCTCATTGAATATAATTTATAAGGTCACCAAACCCTTCGGTATCTTATTAGTCCTTAGTTGCATAATCTGATCACCAAATTGTTCTTGGAGCCTCCTTTGATTCCTTAAAGAAAACTCAGTCTCATTTTTCAAGAAGCATGTAATATGATTATCATTGTCAAACACTTGATAAGACACTTCATTATCAGGTACATAAGGTTTTATAATGATCTTAATATGAGATTGCTTTCCCTCCTCTTTTATGGCAATTAGAGTGTCAAATTGAGTTCCTATAGTTGTTAATCTATCACCATGACTATTTTACTCCCTTGGAACTGAGTGAATATCAAATTCATTGAAGTCTTAAAATAGATCTCATACCATATGCTTTTATGAATTAATCAAAGGTTTTTTAGTAGAAATCACATTTCTCACTTGATGCACAACCAATTCACTATCTCCATACACTTGCATGTTCTTGATTCCTCTTCCCCTTACAAAAGGCCATGAACCAAACCTTCATACTTAGCCACATTACAAGTGAAACTAAAATGAAATATATATGAAGCATAATAATATTGTTTGGATGGAGAGACCAACATAACAATATCCCCTGCACCAACTTTACTTCTTTAACCATTTAAAAACATCTTCCATAGTTCATCATCTTTACCCTCTTCCTTGGCAAATAAATGTGTCAATATTCCTTCTTCATGTATAAAATATACCCCTAAATTAGTTTCCTCCATGAGAGCATAAGGATCCTAATCATAATTATTAGTACCATATTCATCAAGAAATAAATCTGTAATGCCCTTGAGCTTAAAGGAAGTGCCATCATCTAGAATATAATCCTCTTCATGAACAACACAATTTTAATTTTAATTTGTCTCAATGTAAGGTTTAATGTGAAACCTTGCAAGAGGTTATATCCTAATTTTCACCTTATCCCTGTATCTTATTCTAAAAGCTAATAAATACCATTCAATTTAGAGATATCCACCTATTTTGGCTATGAAGTCCCTTGATAGGTAGATTGCAAAGTGGGCTAGGAGATCAACCACAACTATGTCTTTCAAGATAAGAAAACTAGGATAGTCATGTAAAAAAACCTTCAACCCTTTTATCAACCCTACCATCTTGGTAGGTGTACCATCTTAGCGAAGGACCCCTTTTCTATGTGGCTCATCTTTTAGGTCTAGCTTGTCAGCTACAATTTTAGGCATGACAAAAGTAGAAGCTCCACTATCAACTATGAAATTATGAACCAATTTGTCACTTATAATGAGGGTGAGATAAAATGGTGGAGGTTTTTTGGCCCTAGTGTATGGTTCAATAATGGTACTAGGAGTATTCAAAAGAGAAACATGGCCATGACTTTGATTTCAGGGAGAGACACTAGCAGGGATAGAAAGATAATTGCTTCTATAGGAGTTCCTTTTGACTAGGCATATGAAGGGCATCCCAAAGGGAAATGGATGTTTTAGTATTATTTAAATAATATATGATGTTTAAATAAGCCATACCTACTTTTTATTGGGTTTTTATAAGTATATAACTACTTGGAATGTGAAGAATAAGAGTAGTCCTTACCATATTTTGACTTGTTGGAGGTGTAGAAGCCTTTGGAACTATAGCAAAAGCCTTTAGAACTATCACACTTACAGTTGTGTCTTATTTCCTTATAGGAGGATTGGATGAGCATATGGTCATGCTACTACCACCTTCTAGAGCATTCCTCTTAGCCTTTTTATTATCTATAACAGAGGCTCCTTGTTTAGCATAAAAGTGTCTTCAACCAGAAAATTGGTGAAAGTCTATCTTTGAGGTTGTCAACCCTCATTAACATATATCATTACCTCATCCTCATTTTATAGGAGGGGAGTAACCACTCCTTGAGCCACCATAGATTTCTCTCCATTTTTATTTACATCTATGAATTGGTATTGCTTCCAATCTTCTCCCTGCACCAAATTGCTATGAACTGGTACCATCTCCTTTGAATTGGTGGTAGAGTTAGGATTTCATGCATTATTAGGCATGTTGGGATTAGGCTACCATTGGCCTTTTATTCTTCCATATTATTGACCATAATTTTTTTGATAGGTAAGGATTTTGATAGGTAACTTGTTGCATATTAGCTTATCTATTTTGAGCCTCTAAGGTTAGGAACTTTGCTTTCTAATAAAAATAATTTTTTCCTTGCTTAAGAGCCACCTTAGTTTTGGTATTATAATTATAAATTTTGGATACATCTAGAGTATTAGCAGAAGCATGAGATAAAGGAGGCATAGACACTTTAGGTGGCAATCTTCCAGCTTAGATGAGATTATTTTTAGCTTTGATAAAAAGCTCATATGATTCAGGGAGGGTGGATCCTCCCATAGATTAAAGAATGATAAAAATTTAAGTCCTAATGGCTCTCAAGTAAGGAACACAAAAATAGTAGGTGGTCTCATAGGAGGAGGAAACCTATGCAAAGTCTTCTAAAACCTTTTGTTGAAGTCATGAATTATTTCTTTGGGTCTCCTCTTTATCATGTTGAGCTGATGTATGAGAGAAGCATGGTCAATTTCATTTAAAAATATGGAAGTCAACAACACTCAAAACTCTTCCCATGTTGTGATGCATCCACCTTATATAGTCCTATACTAATCAAGATCCTTCCATTTATGGGACATGGAAAGGAGTCTAATGGAAATGTTCTCTCGAACAATATTGTGGAAATTATAAAAGTTAGAAATATATCTAATGTGCTCACTAAGTGTGATATAAGTCTCATCATTAGATGTGGGAATACCTTTTGTGGCATTAGAAGGGATGGAATCATATGCATGAAGTTGGATTGGATTATCAATGTTGAAGGTAGGGAAAGAATAAGGTCTAGCCATGTCTTTTTCTTCAAGATATTCAACCTCTTCATCCTCTTCCTCATCTTCTTCCCTATAAAAATCTACTCATTATTCAAAGGGTATATTAGGTTATGGATATTGAATTTCAAGAGGGATCTCAAGCTAAATGGGTGGATTAATAGGGTTAGATGTTCTAGCAAAGGATGACCTAGTGAGGACCATGAATTATGGTAGTAAGTATTATAACAAGACAATGGTCTAAAACTAGATTTACTTTTAAGAGTCACCAAATTATAGGTAACACACCAATTTGTAGTTAGTGTTTATCAAGACCAACATTCACCTTGATAAGTTGTCTTTAAGACAATGGCTCCCACTAGGCTTCCCAGAACTATTGTCACCAAATTTTTCACCCTAGAAGAGTTTGTTTAAGCCTCTTCTAGATTTGGTTAACATGGGAACATTTCCAAGTATGTGGGTGTACCTATATTTGAAATGATCCTCTAGATTTAAGGGGTAGATCCTAAATATATCATGCACTATTTATCATTTAAAATACTACTCACTTATGGGGAAAAGAGTTAGAGAATGCATAAATTAAACCTACTCTAAATGAGGTGATGCATCAAAAAAAAATTCCAAATGACCATCATATTTATACCATGACAAAATAAAGCATATAGACTAGTCTTTAAGCTTTAATGGGTTCTAACATGAGTATTTCAATATAGAGGTGAGATGTGAATAGTAACACAAGGTAAATGAATCAGAGGGCAGACTGCACACTCCAAGGCAATTGTAAACTTAAAAAATAATTACACTCTATATGACCTATTAGACTATGAACTCTTGCTCAAACATGAAAGGATAAGGGAAGTAAGGATAAAGAATTATCACTTCTCATCACCATACATCACTTGAAAACTTAGACAATTGTTCAAAACTTAGAAATAGACTTGTATTAATTTTCAAAGGCAAAATATAACATCAATCTAGTAGAGCTTTACCATACATGGTGTGTTTTCTTTACAATAGCCAAAATGGTAGCTAATTATAGCATTTGGGAGATAGAAGTGGGAAACAACAAGCACTAAAGGGAATCAAATCAGTTTAACCCCCTTTGAACTATAGCTATAATTGCTTCTACAAATATTATCCTTTAAGCTCCTGATTGACCTAGGCTAATTCAAGTGGTTTCATAGTTACATTATTTTTTCATTGATGCTCCTTGATGGTTATAATGGTAGGATCAAGTTTTTCTGAGTTGGGTCCTAGAATCAATGTAGTTGAAATCCTTAGATCAATCTATTAGGGCCTTGTCTTGATGCTAAGTTGCTCATGACTAGTTTTTTGATGCATGCTAAAGTGGAGAGAATGGTCTTTTTCATGTAGTTGTTCCTAAAAATCAAAATTTTGGGGTCCACATGTATACCCTCATGGCATCCTTTGAAATGCTAGCTCTTATCCAACTGGATCATGCTTGAACTTATCCCCATGTTCATAGGCTAACTATAAATGGAAAACCAATCTTAGACTATTTGTTTTCCTATTAGGTCCAAATAGACTATGCATAGGTCCTTATTTTAATAATGGTGAACATAATTATATAAATGACCTTGTGATCCATAAAAATGTCAAACTAGAGATCCATATTAAGCTCCAATGGTAGTCCTTTATATTCCTAAACCAGAATACATTACTATGTTCTTTTCATAGCATTAGATCAAGCTTTAATGGTGGTAAATACCCTTTGAAAAGCTTGCCCCAAATTGACCTCAGTCATGTGTTTGACTCTCGATAAGTCCCTTTAATTTGATTATTAATTGATACCTAACTCAGCTTGTTGACATATTAACCTTTTCTCATGTCATCTGATCAAGATGCATGAGTTAACACGAGCCCTCAGATCTATCTTGACTTTTCAACTTTATCTAGTCTTATGCCATATGTCAAATACACATACTCAAGATCTATTATTAGTCTATCAACCTCATGTGATTATGCCACATGTTGATCTCTAACCCTTTAACTTATCATGCACCATTAGATTAGGATTTACAATGCAATGTAGACCATTAGATTGATTAGGACCCAATATTTGAAATATAATAGTTAGTTTATGAGATTAAACTTGATGCTCCTGCTCTCATCAAATTTAGGCTCATATGGATTTTTACAGTGGCTTTAATTTGATGTTAGAGTGAATATCTAATACTTTTTACCCAACTTTTAAGGCTTGGATCTTGAAGTGAAAGAATCATGAAGGTACCAAATTTTTAAGAGATGTTCTTGAGGCTAAAAATAATGAACCCATTTGATTTATTAGTCTTGAGATCCTTCTAAGTGTGTCTACAAAATTCTCAAGTTGATTGGTCCATTTATTCCTGCATTATGTCCTGATGATGATCTAGTTCATTTGGATAAGTATGGGAAACCTATCAAAATCAGACCTAGGAGCCAACTTTGAACATACATAACTTCTATCATGATTTCATAGATCATCTAAAACTTAGTGTGTAAAAACTAGGGACTAAGCTGAAGAAACCCATATGATCATTTTCTCTTAAATTTTCCAAATGTGCAAGATATGGACTTATCAATATGCTCACTTGGATTTATTGGATCTTCTTTGCAAATGGATAAGTATGGAAACTTGGTGTATTTTACTTGGGAGGTCAACCTTGGGTATTCATATCTTTTGATGCACTTTGGTGGATGACCAAAAACTTGGCGCATATGTTTTTGGGACTAATGTGAACAATCCCATATAACTAATTCTCCTTAACTCATCCACACATGGCAATTATAACTTCAACAAAGTGCCTACTTAGAATTTATGCTACTAGACTCAAGATGTCTAGATGAACACAATGAATAACTAGATGAATATTATGCACTTTCATACTCATTCCAACCACTCTTGACAACTCATGGGGTCTCTACAACACTATCCATTTGCTCATCCATTAACAAATTGATCCATGCTCTATCTAAATTGATCACCATGAAGACCTACCACTCGCATATATGACCCTAAAATGGTCCCTTAGACATCAAATGACATAAGTACCAAACTAGACTATGACTAAAGTAGAATGGCATAGGAAATGACATCAACAAACCTAAAACATATCATATGACATTATAAAAAATCCCCTATATGATATGTGACTATATGGGGTCGACTCATTTTTACCAATGGGAAAAATGGTCAACAATATGTATAATAAGATTTTATGGTCAGGAAGGGATAATAGAAAGAGTAAGAGTTTATGGAACCCATTATTGAATGCTCCATGGTTTATTTAAAATATAAATAATAGGAACATGTTTAGGTGAACTTGATATTTTAATATGAAATTTAGTAGATAATGATTCCATTTAATCCACTATGTTTATTTTATGTAAAGGTCTCTTAACCACTAGCCTCCTAGGAAATGGGATTGCCTATTGCTTACCCTTTTATGAAATATTAACCTTAGTAGGTTTTATAATTAACTCCCTTGCTATAAACTTATTTTATTTAAGTGGATGTTCATATGAATTTTCATAAATAATAATTACCATGTTGGCATAAATGTATTTAACATTCCCATGGACTATAGAAGGTACTTCATGTAGTGTATGTTTCTAGGGGCATCCCATTAACATATAAACAATACATGTGTAAGGGATAATAGAAAAAGTAGTGACCACATGTGCTAGACAAACATTTAAATGTGATTTAATATCACCAAGAAACTATTATGAGGTCCCATCAAAAGATCTAACTAATTTTGTCAAAGGGTGTAAATAATCATGTGTATAACCCAAATGCATAAGTACTATTATGGTGAAATAATTATCTCTTGTGCCATTATCAATCATAACATTATGTATAGGCTAGTGATTGAGATATGATTTAATTAATAAGGAATGGATATATGATTCATCATTCACAATATCATTATCATCAAAAGTAATATAAGGTTTATAAACCATAAGAGGTGTATTTCATGTATAAGTACCAATAACCCCATCAAATGGGTGCCCATAATGTGATTTAGGAAGATGTTCATTATATGCCATTTGGACTTCTAGTTCCTTATTAGAAAAATCATGTAAAGGAATTTTAAATATCTTATGTTTATAGTGATCACCAGGTTGTGAACATGATCCCTTTGGAGGATCATCAATATAATATTTTGGTCATCAATAAGGTCCTAAGTCTTATTCTCCAAGGTAAAACATTGGTTTGTGGAATTTTCTAGGCCTTGATGATAGTCAAAATAAACATTAGAATCATATCCTTTGTGTAGAGGTCAACTCATATCAACCTATATAGGATAAGGGAAAGACATGAGGTGACAATATAGAAGCTCTGGAAGTAATAAAGCTGGAGAGTTAGATAAGCGTATAAATTATCTCCTTAGTGAAGTAGATAGGATAAGTTTATTAGGTTTTTTTTACACCACCTTAACCATGTTAGTTGTTTCCTTTCAGTTTATGTGGGTTTCACCTTATATCTTGGTTTGATATTAAACTTGGTATTTTATGTAGCCGATGTGTTTGATACATACTTAAGTTGGTTCAATGATATAAGATTCATTTTATGATTGATAACAATATGGAATAATTATTGAAATATTTAAACATTTTGAAAACAATGGACTCATCTAATGGGGAAAGAAAAATTTGCTTAAATATGTCTTGAAGTTATTTATCTACCATTGGATTAGTCATTTTAACCAACATTGTCTTGTACCTTAAGACATACTCATTGATAGGTTCATTGGTTCTTTGTTTGATATTTAAAATTTGGGAATAGGAAACATTTTCAGTAATGTTGATAGGGAAGTGTGTCAAAAACTGATCCGTAAGATATTTAAATTCTTTTATGGATTGGATTGGTAAATTATATAACCACTTTAGATAATAGTCATTGAGTCTCCTTGGAAATTGTTTAGTTAAAAGTATATAATTGTAGGCATAATAAAGGCATGACATATAGAAATATTAAAGATATTGTTCAAAATCATTCTTTCCATCATAAAATGTGAACTTATGTGCAATAAAACTAGTTGGAAAGGGGTGAAAATATGTCTTAGGTGTAATATAGTTATGTAACACCTCTCATGAATAAATTTCAAAAGGTGATTCCATAGAATTTTGTTTAATATTTGTAACTTTAGTTTTTAATAGTTTTATAGTTTCGACAAGAGCTTTCACCTCTTGGTCATTAAGTCTTGAAGCTTGGGAAGTTACCAAATGATGTGTACCATTAGGTTATGTAGATATAAGCATTTGAAATAGTAATTAGGTTGAATTAATACTAGTTTCAAGGAACAAAGGTGTGAGCATATATCCCATGCTCACATTAAAAGTTTGAAGTGGTGATGTACTTAAGGGGAAGGTTGTTGGTCTATGGTGATGGACCATATCTCTAATATCATGATCAATAGATGGACCTCCTTATTCATTTACACTTTTTTTATTTTTTAGTTTCTAATATGGTTCTTAGGATCTCATCAAGATCTTCAAGGTTTTACCATATGCAATATTGAAACATAGCAAGATATATTACATGTTCTTGGTTTGTTTTCTAATTTTCATCATTTTTATTGGATGCATCATTTTCATGCTCTAAATTATTTTCTATCATAACTTGTTCAATATGCTATTTAGTTTCATTAGTAGCATCTTCATTAGGTATGGGATTAGTTAATTTGTTTGAGCCATCTTAGGTGGATAATGAGTAAGCTCTAAGTGTTTGACAAAAACACCAACTAATATAGGGATACACCTAGGTTACGTACAAATGATATAATAGATATAAAAAATAAAATAATGAAAAATGTTAGAAAGTTGGATACCATAGGGTAAACTAGGGTTTGCATAAAAATACAAGTTTGTTAAATATTTAATCCTAAATTGAGATGGATCAATATTGTAAAGGGTTAAGAATATATAGATGAATAATCATAAGGGTGATAAATAGATATGTAGCAAACCAATTAATTTTTAAACTTATATAAATAATTTCCTAAATTTATAATACTGAGACATGCTAAAAATACAAAGTACAATTATTGATTGATATTGTAATAATTTAGAAATAAGATTACATAGCTAGTTAAATATGCACATGCAAACTTGATATGGGACATGATAGAATAAGATTAGATCTAGATTTTGGATCAATCCTCAAATCATGGAAAATTACATTTCATGGGCTTAGATTCATATGACGAATCTAGATGGTTACATTGATGTTATTATTTGACTTGGATGCATGTGTCTAGTATTTATTAGATCTGAATGAGAACACTTAGAGCCTTAAAGTATTTCTATCTCATTTATTCATATGTGTTTAGATTGTGCATGTAGGTTTATGCTCTTTTTCAAATGACCAAACCTTAGCTCTTGGTGAAGACTATGGTAAAATGAGTTAGTGGGCACCTAGTGTCAATTCGACCTAAGGACCCCTCTATCAATAGGCACTACCTACATATATAATAATATAAATAGGGCCTTAGACTTATATATTTTTCACCTACGTGTTGGCTTATGTGTTTATTGAGATGCAACATGTGATAAACAAGTACATAGAGTGACCTAGCTTATAACTTGGAACATATGGTGCATGGAGTGTTCCTTCAATACTTTAGACCTTTATATGGGTTGTCCTAGTATAGGTGATATTGAAATAGGAGAGAATAGGGAAGATTTATTAACTTTAATTCTTGATTGAGTGCTTTTGGTAAGTTTACTTGTGAATTATTAGGTCTATGCTAGGTGAGGAATGAATGAGGGTTGAATATATATATATATATATATATATATATATATATATATATATATATATCCATTTTTAAATATCTCATGTACAAACACTTAGGCTAATCATAAGGATATGTTTCATTTTAAAATTTTCTTGACTTTATGTCACTAAATACTTAGTTTGGCACATTATGCTAGCATCAATATAGGCATCTGACTAGGATGCAAGTGTCTAAGAAGATATAAAGTATGTATATGTTCAAAACTTGTAGATGATGATAATAAATAGTTTAATAGCATTTTGAGTAGTGCATATGGCTTAGTCATTAAAATAACATATGGTCCAACTAAGAGATAAGAAATAAACATAAGAGATAGTGAATTCAAACCTTTCAATAGTAGGAATTTATTATAACTTAAGGGTACATCCATGTGAATTACTTACAATAAGTCCTTATAATTCCTTCCTAGAATATATTACACATAGTTGTATTGATTCTTTTGTTCATAAATATCTCTAACTATAGGAACTCGACAATAGAGAAATTTTTATGTGCCTTTATCCCCAACTCAGCATGAGGCCAACACTCCAATTAATACCTTGAAAATATTTGGGATATGAGCCACCTAAACTCATAAAAATATTACACCTTACTTTGAACCCACATCATGCACCTCCCCATCACCAAAATATTCAACCCCTTTATGAGCTTCAAACCTATTCGTATCCTCTATGTTAAAGTACACCTTATCATGGGAAATACAAGTATCATATACATATTCTCAAGGGTGATGTTCCACTCACTTAAAACCTATGGAAACTATAAAAAAAATTATTATCTACATCCTAATATGTAAATAGGTCACATGAAAATATGTTGGCTTGAGAAACCAATCCCACTCGAGTAATCCTCTGAATCTCAAATCCATAAAATAATGTAATCTCATTAGTAGTCAATAAAATAATTACCTAGGACAACCATTCTTGTTTCAGGGCTCTAATCCATCTCACATAAGTCCCCAACATATACTAAAATGAGTTATAACTAGTTTGGGCCATTCAGAACCAAATACAACTCTTGTTATGGAAAAATTTCCTCTATATGTAGGGGTGGTTATGAAACCACTTGTAAAGTTTCACAATTATTTTTGTGGTTACACAACCACTAGTCTATGCATACTATAAATTTCATAAGTTCTAGTGTGATTACATAACTAGGTGGTTTCACCCAACATTGGTAGTTTTATCTACCACACTCCAAAAATCTTAAAATAGTAAAAACATTAAAATATTCAATAGAAAATCAAAATATAATATATTTATAACCACTTAATTGTAATAAACATTTTGACTACCCTTTTATGATATTTGGCCTAGCCTATGATATTTTCTAAATAAATTTAAAAACCTTATGTGTTTAGGGAAAATTGACAAAAATTATGTGTTCCTAAGCCCCACCTACTACCATTGGTACCATTTCCACCCTATCTTTGTGATCTATCTCTCACCTATATTTGATCACAATTTTTTCAATAGTGATCCAAAGATTCAAAGTTAGCAAGCTGGAGAATGAAAATTATTTCTAAATTTGGAATAAATTGGTATTTTTTTATAAATTTTTATTATATTATTTTATTCCAAAATTACCCTTTTTCATAGTTTTATCATTTGCTTTCTTATTCATATATATTGATGTGTTTTTTGTATAAATAAACACAAGTAAACATAGGTATTATGCTTCCCCCATGTTGATAGTTGATGTATTTTTTCCAATCACTAAGCTCTACCTACCCCTAAACTCTTCCCACCCCCTATCAAAATACCTAGTTCATCCCATCTAGGGAGCTAACCTAGGTATTACCCTTCATAGTTGGATAAGGCAACCTACGTATCACTAAGCTCTACCTACACCCCCATATGGGATGGACTAGGTATTATTTTCATCCCTCAAATGCATGGTATGTAATTTTGTCTTAAATTTGAATTTAATAGTTAGTTTTGATCTTATACTTCACTTGATTATTATTTATTTAATTATAGGTGGTGAGGTATCTTGAATAGATTCACTTCACCACATATGTGAGGTAAGTTTTTTTAACACTCTATTTCAATGGGGTGCACTAATTATTGAAAAACTACCATCATACTTAAAGTGGTGATTTTCCACCTTTTTTTAGACTATCCATGTAATCAATAAAATGTGTGTTTACAATCATTTTTACTTATTAGATAACTCCTCTTCTAAATGTTAATCCTAGTTAAGTCCCTATCAGTCCATTTAGCTCCCAATCAATCTTATATAACTCCCAATAAATCATATTTATCTCCTAATCAATCTTTGTGACCCCTTACTTATCCTAATTACCCTAATATTTACAAATAAACCTATTTATGATGAACTAGGGATTGGAAAATTTGTGTCAATTTTTTTAAGATTGAATCATTAGAGTTTATTTAAAAATATAATAATATCAATAAGATGCATTCCATATTATGTTGTTTTCTTTAATCCCATCCACAAACTTGTTATTCAGACCAAGATCTCCATCTTTTTTGCACCTATGAGGTTAGATATACTAAGAAAACTTGGGAATAATTGGGAGACTTTCATCTTCTCATTCTAGGATTGATTTTATGATAATCTAGGGCATGATTTTTAGGTATGGGGTTCCATTAGATATCCTACTTGGAACATATCTCTAAGAGATGCAACACTGTCTCTAGAGGTCCAATACCAATTTTATTACTAACTCACATAATTCTTACACTTCTAGCTAGACCAATTGAAATATATTGAATTTCAAATCCCTGCTTCACTTCACTTCACCATTTCTAAAGAAAGGGAAAGATTAATTGTTCATAAATAATTAAAATATAGGGAAGGTAAGGTATAAATAAGGTCTTTTGATTAAATGGGAAACATAAATGATTCCAAAACCAAAACATGTCTATTTATAATTGCATCACTGTACATTGAATTTCATGATGGTTCGAGCTTCAGTCACATAGGGTGAGAGTTTTAGGAGAAAAGACAAATTTTTAATTCTAAGACTCCTTTAATGAATGAAATATAAATAGGTTTGTAGTTAATTACACACATATCCTTATAGATTTCAAATAAAATGAAAGGAGTTGAAGAACCTAACTAAAATAATGGAAGTATAGCCTATTTAATGTATAATTTTTTTATAAAAACACATATTATAGTCTTATAGCATTAGTGTTAATTCATCAAATCAAAAATAAAGTTGAAAAAATTCAAGTCAACTGGACACATAAAACTAATATTTTATTATTCTAACAATGTTTATTTGCAAATAGAGTTGACCCTTATAACATATTAAGTAGTAATATATATAGAAGGGAGAGATGGGTCTTACTTCTAAGAGGCATGAGATCTCACTCTTGGTAATCATGGTCTAAAATGGAAAAACATAACTATGTAAAAATATTCCTCTTTCCAAAAGAGATAAGAGGAAATAGAATTACATGACCCACTAAGGAGCCTTAAGGAGAGGTTTGGTGTGCATTGTATTCTAACAATTCTAACAGGCTCTATTGAGCTACCAATGATCAGTCAACAAGGTCAAACCTATGCAAGTCAACAAAATAATCAATGAGTAACATATTTTTTTTGGGATATTATGCATAGGTAGTGTGGGGATCACATGCCTCTTTTGCCTCATGACACTATGAATGGCTGAAAGACATACCACATAGTGTTTCACTAATGTCTTTAACTACTCAATTATTTTAAAAATGATATATGTCATACCATAATGATTTGGAGGCCCAATTTCATTTCCTTTACTTATGTGTTGAATTCAAAACAAGTATCCCATTCAAGTTCCTTATGATTGTGACACTTCTCAATTTGTTGCTTGATCAGGACTTATGGACCTTACTTTTAGCCCATGGACTAAAATTGACCTAGATTCCAAGTCAATTATAAAATGAAATATGTGTATTTATAGTACTATTAGGACCCATATTCATTTCTTAAATTCACTTTGTCTATAGAGACACATGGCACAATGTTACTAATTTTAGCCTCTTACCTCGTTAAGCCATATTATGTACCACATGTCTATTTATCATGCAATTGTGTAACTATTTTATGTTTCCATGTTACTTTATTTTCAACATGACACTTAGCTTTCTCTCATTATTTCATTGGGTGAGAACTTATTTCTTTATATTATAGGCCCCCTTTTAATAAAGATTACGGGATATGTTAACATGTGGCACGATCCCACTCTTTCACTTGGCCACTAAGCTTTGATACATGTAACCATGGGATTTTATCCATGGTTTAATGAGATGCCTAAATATGGAATTATCCATTTAATCTAGGGGCTCACAAGGTCCATATTATCTTTTCATATGTCTATAGGATTTAGATGAGTGAGATATTGCCACATGGATGACCCTCACTTATCTAGGTGAATCAAAGAACCTTTAGACTTGGTCCTACTCTTGTTAGTCATGGATTAGTGATATTATGTCATGTGGCATAATCTCACTTATCCAAATTTTTGATACTTGGTTGTTTCACCATTTTACTCTACATGAATGATATGGAGACATGTGTCTCAATCTCACAAACTTTATATTATCCTTTTTTATGTTTTTAGGATCTAAATGAGTGGTATGATACCATGTAGATGACCCTCACTCATTTAGAGGGTCTTTGATTTTTGATTATGGGGATAGCCATTGGCTTGCATGACAAGCCATGGGTGAGGAGGATCATTCCATGTGGCATGATCTCACTTATATGGAGGGTTTTTTGTATTTTGAGTATGTTCCTACTCTTATTAGTCATAAATGAGTAGGATTATGTCAGTGGCATAATCTCTATTATCCATATGTTTTTTTAGGAATTGGTTATTTCACTATTTTACCTCAAAGGAATGAGATGGAGACATGTGGTTCAATATCTTTAATTTGGATACTCATGTGTCCTTAACTTGTCTATTTGAATTAGTATAAGTGAGTAAATAGGATGAAATTGTGTGGCACAATATGGTTCTCTTAGGTGTTAAGGTGAAACGTGCTTAGAACCTTTTTCATCATAATCCATAAATAAGCAAGATGAATACATGCATCTTAATCATGTGAACTTGAGAGTTCATCGAAGGAAAATACTTAGTTGTTTCTAAAATATTTTATGAGGAAGATGGGTGATGGCATGTGGAATGATCCTATATTTCATGGACTTATACATTTGAATTTAAACTACCTTACCACTCTTAAATTTGATAGGTGTTTTATGTGCAAGAGAGACCTACGACGATGGTCTATGCAAGGAAAAATTAAACAAAATGACTAAGTATGAAAAGTCATTCATAATACATGGGTATATTCCTAATTTAAATAGAGTGAGATTTACTAAGGTGGCCTTGTGGGGTCAAAATAATCTTGAAAATAAATAACAACCTTTGGCTAAAAAATAAGTTATCTTGGTTAGTTCATCAAGCCAAAATATGAATTTGATGAACATATCACTAAAATCCATACAAATGCATAAAATATCTTCAATGAATGTTTCCATTTTAATGTTTAGATTTTTAAATAAATAAAACTACTATAGTAACTATGGTAACACTTAGCTCAAAATCAAATCAATACTTAATTCTGATTAAAGCATCTCAGACTTAAAGAGATCTAGTTTAGACTTGGATTGATTCATTTCACAATAAGACTTGACCCTGGAACTTAATCTCAAAGAGGTTCCTCATTTTAAAATATTAAAATGGGTCATATTGGTCAAAATAATACCTACTAAAATTTTCCTTTTACCATTCTTATGAATTGGAGTGTAAAATTCATTAATGAACAACCTATACTCTATCATTTGGGAGATCCATCCATAACATTGCTACATTTTTCCTTATTTTATTTTAAATTAAATTTTCTACACCCTCCTATTGAAAAAATATCCATGTGTCACATTTATAAATTTAAATAATGTAGTATCCATAATATTGGCACATCTACAATCAACAATGCACTTCCAATCTACCATTTGCACTTAATAGGTTGGTGCATTTTTTCTTGTACTTTGTTTAAATTAGATTTCCTTGTTATAAATTTTTTAATAAATCATAAGTAAGAAATATATTTTATGTGAATTTTAGATATTATTAAAAATTATGAAATAAATTTACCCTTTACAAAATCCAATGGATTATCAAAGTCTAGGGTCATATTTCTACATAATCTCCACCCCTACTACTTCATCCTATATAAACTTCCATAGTTGATCTATTTTGTTTTGAGATTTTATTTTCCATTTCTTCAAATTCATACAAATTCTATGTGATTTAAATTATTTTTAATTTCTCAATACCCTATGCTTGAATGTTATTTATTTATGACATTTTTCCTGATCTATCCACACATAAGATTCATTTCTTATTTTCATTCCTAGTAGCCTATTGGAATTGTAATGGAAAAATACCAAATATAATTTTATATTAAATAAACAACATAAGAGGTTTAAAATAATTCAAAACATTCATTTTATGCTTAGATCATTTTAACTTTCACCTTGTATTCAAATATAAATTATGAAAATCATAAAAATAATTTAGTTTCCAATTCATTTCAACATTTAGATTAATTTAAGCTTGCATATAGTCATCAAATTTTAAAATACAAAAACATATCAAAATTTAATTACCCAATATTAAACTAAATTTTCATTCATAAAACATAAAAAAATTACAAATTCATTTTCAACAGTTCATTTTGAATAATTTAAATACTAGATCTGGAAATTATGAAATGGAAGTTCATTTGTTTACATTTTTAACATGGATTGTAAAAACTCAATTGTGAATTTTTGAATCAATATAACTAGTTTTCAAAATTTAAATTCATTCAAAAAATTACAAGAATAAATTTAACCTCTCATTTCCAAAATTTAGATTAGTTTCATTTGCATGCATAAATAAATTCAAAAACTACAAAAAAATTAGTTGTGCATTTTCAAAATTTTATTTAGTTTTATTTACATTGGTAAATGATTGAAAATGGAATAAAAATGGTAATTATTTTATTCTATCATTGCATTCCTTTCTTGATTCATTAGTGAACTATACTTTCAAATTTTATTTTCTCATTTACGAATTGTTCATTTACTTTCATAGTATAAATATTTTAGTTTTCCATTGGCATATTTATTTTCACAAGAAACTAGTTTATAAAAATAGTAAGTTATGAAAAGCATTCCAAAAAAATTTAGGAACATCAAAACCAACTTTCAGTGTAAACATCACTTAGCATATTCATTCTGACATCCTTGGATGACTCTTTCAAAACAAGTACATCTACACAAGGTAGGAAAATTCCCATGTGTAACCAATCCCATTCAAATGGAAAACATACAAAGTGGTATCAAATTTAACCTCTATATAGAATTATTTCATTCAACTCCACTTAAAATTTTAATAATTGGTTAATTTAAGGCTTTAGAAAAATAACTTAGACTAGAGAAAGTAAACTAACTAGACATATCCATTTGTTAGTTTACCAACAACTAAACCTCCATTTTTTATTAAACATATTCATCCTTAGGTATATCCTCATCCTATTTTATCCTCTTTGATATATTAAATTACCCAATAAATACCAACCTAATTTATTTGGTCAAATATAATTAGTTTAAACTAGTTTATCTCAATTTATATAAATAAATATTGACCATCAATTATGCTACATAGTTCTCTTAGATTCAATTTATTATATATCCCTTATTTATAAATAATATTCAGACCTAAATGACCATATGAAGTAACCAAAGATTATTGGTACAAAAAAAGTAAACATTTAGGTATATAGTTCATAATGCTAATAGGGTAGCTCATCTAATTCAGAAAGCTTGTCTAGTTAAATAAGATCAACACATTTAACTAGATCACTAGTCATATTGACCCCATCTTTCTTTTGGTTATATCAGCTTGACCCTAAGAATTTGAGTATGCAAGATTAGTTATTCACTTTATATGCATATAGTCACTCACTCTAACCAACATGCATTTTAAATAGTCTACACTTACAACATATATGACCTTGGCCAAACTTGATTAATCCTTATTCCCTTTTATGTAACCAATGTATATTATTCCATCTACACAAAATTGAATGAAACCCTTATATTTTACTAACATATTTGGTGGTAATATATACTCCTTGACTTTTTTTATGAACTCAAACCATTATTACATTATCTTCTTATATGGATTATTCATCTAATTTTTAGTGTATGTTGCAATCTTATTTTGCATCAAATATATCCAACCATTTGTATAAACCAAAATGTTCATTTAGGAACCCCAATTTCCTCAATCAACTTTAGAATCAAAATAATTTCCTAGTGGAATTATCCTCTTCTAATGTGTGCATCATCACATACCATCACCATTTATTTTTAAATGTACTTTGCATAATTTAATTTTACCCCCAAACATATCCACCTAATATTCGAAGTATACAACTTCCTTAGTTATAACTAATTGTTTCCTTGAGGTGATCATTTTTTAGATAATAATACACTTATAAATCTTCATGGCTAGTATTGGTTTATTATCTACCTTGATGATAGTTCTCATTGATAATATTCTCATAGTAATTTCTACTTTGTTGATCTCATAAACTTTCTCCAACACCTCACATACATCTACTCTCATGTTTTATAGTGTGGTTATTCTACTCACCACTTAGTTTAAATATTTATTATAAACCCAATGATGTTAAATCTCCCCTCATGGGTGAAAGTCAAGAAATAAATCCCCATTTTCTATGGGTTTTCTATGTAAGGTAGTTTCTATAAATCCATCACCCATGTTTAGTCTCAAAATACCCTTCACCTTGCCATTAATATTATTGGATTCCAACTCAAATTATCTCAAAAATTGATATTCTTTCTTTTGATCGTTTAAATACTCAATAAATTCATCATGGTTTCTATTTCCATCACTACTTACATATATGACATCAATGGTGACATAGACATAGATTTGTTCTCTATCTTTTTATTTTTTCCTAGTAGTGGTCGTTATGGTCTCCAAAATATTATTTAATGTGTCTCATCCTCTTCCTTGGTCTATAATTGGGTCTCCATCCCTCACATCTAGTACTATTTTTTTATCTTCTCAAACATCATTGGTCTTCACACTTTCTTTCTTGGCTCCATATAAAATGTTTTACACTTATAGGAAAACCTTTAATGAGAAAAAACCTTATTTTACTTCACTTCACCAATCTAAACTCCCTTTTCATGGCTCTTCTTGACCGTGTAGCCTTAAATCCATGAGATATCCCTTCATACTACTGCACATATACTTGAAACTTATATTTTTATTTTGATGCCTTAAAAAACCTGTACTATAGGTTTTTACTCTCTCATCTCTTATTTTATCTCATTTAGACCTTCAATTTTTCAATCTACAAATGGACATTTAAAATATACCACTGGCCCTATATACCCCAACATTCATTTATTACATAAGTTATCCCCTTATTTTATTGAGTTTATCCTCACCCTTTTATCTATGTCACCCCTATAACTTTATTTTCCTTCATTTTATGTTCCTATATTTTGTGCACCATTCATTCCATCTTGTACATCATACCCTGTGCACCATCCTTTGTGATCCAACGTATTATTTTGCATCATCCAATACACTCTTCTACTTCATGGAACCAAAATGCTATCCATAAAAACCAAATTAACACACTATTTTTCACACTCATGATCCTTAAGCCATTTTATTTTCTTAATGTCCTACCATTTCATGCCAAATTAATATCTTATTTTATTTTTCTAACCCCACACTTATCTTGTAAAAGGTCCTCTTGTGCATACTCCTATCACGTGAAATATTACCATCCATAATTTTTTAATTACTATGATATAATAGATAAAATCATCATTATCCAACCCAATCACACTCTATATGCTTTGTATACTCATGTTATTTATTAGGTTATTCTTTCTTTGTTTTGTATATTCTTATTCCCTACTTAAATATTGATTGTTCATATCTCAATTTTAAATTAGGATACATTTATTTTTTGTTTATGATTTTTTTTATTTACATGTAAATATTTGTAACTCTGGTATTGGTAGTTCATATCATTATACTTAGTTATAAATATTCACATTTGAACTATCTCATCATAATTGAAATACAATGTCATTATGGGTTACTCATACCTATGATGCATAATTTCATTTTGACTAATATACAATGGAATTGTCTCCCTTATTTCTTGACTGAAAAATAACCCCTCTAAGAGATTATTAGGTGTTTTACATAAGAGCCTTGATAGATTCCCCACTCAACTTTATTATCTAGATTTATAGGATTTCCTATGATTATTACCATAAAAAATAACATCTTAATAAAAAACAAACCAAGTAGCATAACATATGTTTTTGTTATAATTTGTATTTGAATTGGATCTTCTTTATTTATAACTTACCTTGTGTATCATGTGATTAATTTTTGGAGCTTAATCATGAATTTTTTGATAGAATAACTCTCTAGAGTACCATATATTATCATGTTTCCCTCATGCACTAACAAATTTTAATTTATTAGGTGGTCTATTTTCATATGAATCATCATATTTCCCTTATCTATGCAACTTAAACTCCTTAGCAAAGTTTATTCTTTGAATTCCTTCTTGGAACATACACCATTGGTTTGTATTTTTATATTCATATTATTCTTAATTTGTATGTTTTGTGTTTATGTGTCACCTTTTGTGAATAAATATTCTTTCATTTTTGACTCCACCTTCCTCTACACCTTAAACTTTATCTTTAGTAGACTTGAAGTCATCCTTGGTTTTTACATGCCATGCTTTACTTCTTCCTTATTGTTTGAAAGATCCATGATTTCAACAAAAAAAATTCAATTGTGATTGTTTAAAATTTCCCTTATTCTCATGGCATTCCTCCACCAACTTATTTAATTCACACAAGACCCATATTTGTACCATATTTGGCCCCTTTTTCATCTTTTTTTTTTTAGATTCTAATTAATCAACACTTCACTAAAGATAAATTAGCACCATTCACCTTTGCACATTTTGATCATATCACTTTGAACTTTTTCCTCACTAAATGGTCACATGCTTGGTTAGAAATGTCTGATACTTATTTTTTACTTTTCCAACTCATGAATTTCTTATTTTCTTATAATCCCCATATGTTTTCTCTATGAAATAAAATTTAAGAGATTAATCTCACTAATTTGATCCTTCTTCCTCCACGCATGATACTTCATGTTAATTATCAAGGGGAATGAGAACCATTTTCTGCCAATTCTAAAATATAATATAATGTTTTTTAAAGTTTTTATCATCTTGATTTTCATATCACCATGGTATTTTTAATAGCAAAGGATAATTATATTCTTCAACCATATTTATTACTTTGAAATCCACTAAGAATAATTCTCCAATTATCTCAAAGTAAGCATTATAAAATATTCCATTTAGTATTTACTTAGTTTTATCCTTCATGAACAACATATTACTCAAATGACTAAATATTAGTTTCCCTATATGCTTATAGGTTTCCTTTATTAATATTTTCACTTTTACCCCCATATCAATCAATATGTTATTCATCCCCAAATCATTGATCTTGGTATCAATGATTAACTCTTTATCATACTAGATAGTATTCATCATGCATATTCCTCATGGTATTTACTTAAATAATTCTTGATTGTGCTCGACAATTTATTTAATCCCCAATTTTTACAATGTAATTACACATTATTTATATAACAATGAAAGGAGTTTAGTTCCCTCCAACACCATCTTGATGAAGAAACCTTTTCATGCCTTCCCCAGATTTTCCCCTCATCTTGCACATAATCAAAAATTCACCTTGTTAATTTATAATCATTTTTTATGTTTCCTATAGGATATTATTTTATATATGTGTGTTATGGTACATATTCTTTCTAACATCCTTCTTTTGCTTCACATTATCCCTCAAAGGTAGTTGATTATCCATTCTTTTGACTTAGGTCTTGAAAAAACTCTTGATTTTTTCCTTTGGGACCTCCACTATCCATCTCATCTACTTTATTTTATACCCAATCATTTTATTGACAAAATCAAATCATGATTGAATCCTTATACATTATTTTATTTTATAAATTTTTCAATTGTTGAAGCATAAAATCCTTTGTCTTTTGGTCCTTCATATAATGTCCATAAGTGGGATACTTGGTAAAATACCTCTAATATTGGATTTCTTTGGATTATAAAAAAGTGAAGAAACCATTTTCCATACCTCAACCTACTCTTCCTCCATACCCTAATGTACCCCCACCTCAATTGAATCCATTACCTTGATTATATCTTCTCCCTTGATTCTATATATGTATGCCACCTTAGATTTAGTATGAATTTGGATTAACATCATCTTAGTGGATTTGTACCTTAATACTAGTTAAACATGTCACCTCAAGGTTTTTTATAACCTCCATGGATGTTATGACCACCCTATTTTTGATATCCATCATGAAACTTTGGTTTTAGTGTGATGGTAGCTTGACACAACCCAATTTATCTTATTTCCTTAATCTCAACTATCACCCTCCAATTTCCTATGTCATGCAATTTTTGTATCTTGTAATCTCCATTTCAGAATTTTCATTATGATGTCACTACTTGAATATTCTTATTTATATTTTTCTCCATGGTGTTTCCTTCCACTTGGAAAGTGGTACACCATGATTTTTTATCCTATATTACTTTTTTATAACTTGTTGAAAAGTATAAAATTATGATTCCATTTTATAAATCTACCTCAAAAAATGGGCTTATCTATATATTAGTTTTCCTAAAAACATTGATTCAGTACAACATCTAGTGCTTCATGCACATCAACAAAATTATTCATTTTTAGTTTCCCCCTAAATGTTATAAATAACACAAATGAAAAAATATTTTTCATGTTGTAATGGGTATGTCTCATAAGATATCTTTGATAGCAATTTATTAAAACACACATAATAAGATTATATATTTTAAATTATATCCTAGATTATGTCTTTTAAATAATATATTCTCTCTTATTAAAACTTATTTTTATGAAATTCCTTTAGGGAGGCATTCTTTAACTCCTCAAATTTAAACACTTTCTGATTGGGGTCAAAATTATGATACCAAGTATGCACATGATATAGAAGTTTCATTGAAAACTATTTTGTATTCTTATCATGCACATTTATCCCCTTCCAAAAACACATGATCTCAAAATTTTGGATGTGTTATATGACATTTTCAGTTCATATGTATTTTTTTCATTTCATTGGCATTACATTTTTTTTGATAAATCACTAATTCTTCTTGTTTTTGTTGCATATTACTTCCTAATTCATTAATTCTTCCTGATATATGATTTATCCCTCTTATATTTTTAATTTATCTTATTCTCCCTTTTATGGCACCTCCTTATCTATCAACTATGGGGTTAACTATTAGACTTTTCACTCTAGCCAACAAAACTTATGCATTAGCCCCTCATGTTATGATTTTAGTGTTCATCCTTTCAGTTATTTTTGTAGTTTTCTTTCCTACATGTGAACTTCACATGAATTTAGAATAAAATATAAAATATAAGTATGTTATTATATTTTTTAAAATCTTGTTACTTTACATCAAACACTTCATTTTCAATTCCTTAATCTACATATACGCGTGTCAAAGTTTCAACATCTAGTGACTCAAATTTAGAGCTTCCCTCACCTAAAATACATCCCAAAAAATCATTATCTTGAAAATTTTATTCATATTACTCATGGATATTCATCAAATATAAAACATTCCATGTGTACACTTCCATACTCATAGGATCATCCCTCACTTTTACACCACCTTGTCACATGCCATCACCATGTTTTATAGGTTCTAATGGCATCTCCCCAATTATGACTTCAATTTTTTTAAGGATAAATATAATTGGTTACCTTATATTTTATTTCATTATATTTTTATGTCCCCACTTCCCTTTCATTAGGAGACTCTATCTATCTATAATTTATCTTACCACTAAACTTTTTGTAGTGATTATCCTACTCTTATTCACACTTCTACTTAAACCCAAACACATGTAGATATATACTCTCACCCTCATGGTTTTTATTCCATACTTAATTATGATAATATTGATCCATATTAGAATTTTTACAATAAATTAACCAATAGAATCACATAAAAACTTAAATTTGATTTTGTCTAAGCATGTGTATATCAAAACTAGGAATCCCAACAAATAGTTCTTAAACATGTCTATTCACCCAATTTATATAGTTCTTGTCAATTCATCATCTAAATCCTTAAAATATTTGATGTGATCTTTAGTCTAAGCACACTCTATCCCATAGTTCCAACTCCTTCCATATATAAATCTAGCTAACCATGCACATATGTGCTTTGATAATTTACAAAAAAAAAATATAAATATTTCTCAAAATATTATATTCCATAGACTTATCTTCAAAAAAAATATTAAAACAACATCCTTTGAAAACTCTAAATTTGTTTATTCAAACCATGATTCTTAAAGAGATGCATCTTGCCATTCAAAATAAAAACATCAATACCCTATTTAGACATGGTCATGGAAACATAACCAAAATGTTTTGCTTATTTTTGTATGTAACTTATTCCTATAAAATATATGATAAGCACAACAAATAGTGGACACTCAAATCTTCTCTTTATACACACACAATCATGAAAAATTGTTCTTGTGTAATTATTGAATCCTTTAATGTGTCTCACTCATGCATCATGCATAGCATAGATTTTTTTAAGTGCCTTAAGTAAAATTTTAGAGTCAAAACTTTCCATGAGAATATATTATTGATGTTGTAAGATATTTTTTTGTGATTTTTCTAGATACATGACAAGTTATAGTCAATGGGTTCTATAACTTTGTGAATATATAAAGGAATATCTTATGCATGATAAGCATATATGAAACCCTCATGGACATATTTTAATAATTTATGTAACATAGAGGTATCCACATTCATAACATGAATATATGGTCTACCAAGTAAAATATTTTAGCTAACTTCATCAAATATCATAGGATAAGTTTTAGCTAAATTCAACCCCAACAATTATATTTATTTTAATTTTTCCTAGAGGGATTCATGGCTGATTTAAAAATAATTTTATGATAACATTCTAGGGTGAAAGAGACCTAAAATATATTAAAATTTCATTAAGTAAGGCCTCATACAAATATTTATTCTTGAGTTGCCATATATGAGGACTTATTTAGTCACATGTGGTTAATAATAGCTTGAATTGACAAGGGAAGGTTTTACTTACTAATATCTCTAGCAAGCATGTTGTATTATTCAAAAGAGATGATATTCTCATAATGTTTCAATGTGTTAAAAATATAATAAAATTAAGTGAGTTGAATATCATTTTTACAACTCGAATAATGCAAGACCTCAAGTATGTTTTTTTTTTTAATACTTGACATTTTGAGTAACTCTAGGTAAAAAATTTTGAATTAGTATTTATAATTTTTCCCAAAAGATCATAGTGTTTATGTTCTTGGGTTAAAATAATATTTCAAGAAGGGGGAATATTATAATCTTTATGAGGATTTTTTTTGTTAACCTCATCTTGCATTTGAGAGGAAGGAATAAAGATAGTAACATTCCATGGCTTATAATTTTAGGTGATTATGGCATATATCACATAGTGAATCATCATAAAATAGAAAACATAAGAGACATTACTAAGAGGATAGAAATAAAATATATTAATTGAAAGTATATCATCACATAAAGATTCATTATTACATATAATCATATCATGTCTAAATCCATAAGCTAATAGTATATGATAAATACAAGGAAATAAGCATGAAAACATTAATAATCATTTTATTATAAACCATATAATCAAGCCTAAGAGTGTGTAAAATATATGTACCATTGTGCCATTTCAGAAATGAATGTAAAATATGCCTTTGATATACCCATTAGAGAAGAAAAGAAACACAAGATTAAACATAAGCTATCAAGGGAAAGTGGAGCAAAACTAATCAAATCCAAAATGATCCAAACCAATGAAATCCTAATGAGAAGGCATAAAATAGGTGAAGGTTTTTATTAAATCATTAAACTCATAAAAACTCAAAAAAAAAGTTAAATTTAGACCCTATGAGGTTGAGGGTTATGAAATTCTAGGTTGGACAACCGCTAGGATTAGGTTGTATACATCTATATGATATAATTACTAATAGTTTTTATTGTAGGACTTATCAACACATCAATCTCATTGAGTGCATATCCTAAGGAGTGCACCAAGATTGGTTGGGTCATATTATGGTAATTTATGAGATATTTTTGTTTGATCTCTTATTATACTTATGTACATTCATTATCAGGTTACCTAATCATTCTAGCATCATTTGGTTCTCTTTTCCATATTTTCTAACTCTTCAAGATAGTTCCATTTTTTTATTAATTAAATCACACATTATAAATTATTTATATTGTTTCACTATGTTTTATATTATATCAACCATGGCCAACATAGTCTTCTTTCTTCTTGTGGTTTATTTACTACTACATTATCCCTATTTGATATAGTTATGCACATTTTGGACTATATTAGCCCTATGCAATGTAATAATGTTTTTTTATTTGAATCATTATACTATATTGATATGGATATATTTTGTTTACATGTTTCATAGGTAAAGTTTAGGAGTTAGATCTATATAAATAGGGTTCCTAGATGTCATTTTTTATATACTTAGAATACCATTCTTTTATTCTTGTGCATGAAAACTTGTCTTTAATTGAAGAATAATAATTAGGGTATAGGTGTTATACTTGGTTGGTATATTTTTACCTAAGTACTTTAGATTATTGAGAATAAAAATGAACCAAAGAGGTACACCTTAATCTTTAGAGTCCCAAAACAAGGATACTTAGGCCTTCTTATTTACATCTTAAGATTTACCAATGAAATATCTAATACAGTTCCACTTGAGCCAAGGTGGGATTGATGCAAAAATAATTCAACCCAAGATAAGTACCCCTATCCCTAAATATTGATTTTATTTAGGTTATATATGTGTCTGTGCATGCTCATGCTAGTTTAATATTTGTTTTCCTTCCCCATGTTTATTTTAGCTTATGTTATCTTTACATGTTAATATATCCTTAGCTAGATACTATATATACCTAATATTTTTCACTTTCATCACTTTAATAATGGTTTCTACTATATGGGATAGTTGGCACATTAATATCCCTAAGTTTACATCCTAAATAGTACATCGATAAGGGGGTGGGATTAGCTAATGGTACTTTGTGATAGGTGTTTACATATTATTTAATCATACCTTCATTACTATCATTTTGACTTCATCTAAGTGTCTTTTTATCTTTCATATCAATAAAATTTCCTTTTAATCTTAATATCTACCATATATTCCTACCATATTAGCTAAGATAATAAAGTTTTTTTCACACCTATTTTTCTACTAAATCAACCAGGTTGATATAGGTGTGTCATTCGACATCCTTCCAACTATATCATCATGGTTAATGACATTGAGTTATAGTTTAGGGTTAATTTAGGGTTTAGATCCATATATGGGGATCATATTATCATTGAAAAACATATAACACACACATATTTTCTACTTGTGCTCACATTTCTACTCTTAAGTAGTAAAATGAGGATTTATAGGTTAAGGTCTTATCTTTGAGGTTTATTCTTGTTTAAAGGAATTTAAATGTCAATAGGAGGAACTATGTCAGGGAGGTGTATCCATATTTAAAATACCAAACTAAGGATATTTAAGTTTACTTATTTCCATTTGATATCTTCATCCTACATAATAGCCTAAAAATTTCTACTTGAGCCAAGGGGAGATGGATGAGATGATGAGTCACCCCAAAGGTTAGTATATCTATCAAAATTATCTTTCATTTATTTACTTAGTAGATATATCTACTTTACTTATATTTATAGTGGATGTGTTTTTTTTTATCCTTTCTTATGCTCCTCTTTATACTAAATAATTTGGTGTGTTTATAAGGTTTCTTAGGCTTTCCATTATCACCTTAGGTTACATAGATATCAAATTGGTCAACCATTGCACCACTTAATTTGTTATTAGTTTATTATGTTAAAACTATATTGGATCTTGTTTACCCTAAGTCATCATCTCTTTTCATGAGATATCATTAATACACACCTTTATTTCCATTATTACATTCATTGATCCATCATGAGGCATAATGAGATACATACCTTTATATCATAATCATAGGTTTTGGAACCTTGTCCTCTTGAAATTGAATTTGGATTTCCCTCTGATATATGGTTATTCTTAGTCTCTACCTACTTATCCAAGTATAACAATAAGCTATTGTTATGATCTTGTTTTTATCCTAGTATACTGAAAGAAAGAGGATTATTATTGGATATCCTAACCCATGTGTTAAGATACCTATTGATTATGAGGTAATGGAATTTTTATATATATAGTTTACCTCTTTTACATATTGTATATATATTTCCTTTGTTATATAAGGCTTCAAAATTATATACTTAGTCTCCTTCTTTTACAATCATACTCCATTTTGTGGCTTGACATTTTTTTTATGGTGGATATAATATGGTCTTCTCTATTTTATTACATTAGAGTATATTTATATTATTAACCATATTTTACCCACATACATTATAGTGAACTTGACATAAATCTTACCCTACCATAGTGTTGGATCATTTTCACATTTTATTTTTCTTTCTTATTAAATTTTACCATAATTTTTAATGATAT
The DNA here is from genome assembly GCA_037957365.1 of Torreya grandis. Taxonomy (NCBI): domain Eukaryota; kingdom Viridiplantae; phylum Streptophyta; class Pinopsida; order Cupressales; family Taxaceae; genus Torreya; species Torreya grandis. The sequence continues at coordinate 557,283 of JARHVA010002266.1, forward strand.
ATTCTCTTATTGCTTTTCTAGAGAACCTAAACCAATTTATATTATACATGGGTTACTCATTTCTCCTTTCTATTCCCACCATTGAAGGTAACTCCTCATGGTGTAATTTTTCTCAATAAAAATCAATCATTCCATTTCTTATGGCCAATGATGTTCATGATGGTATTCCAATTTTTTACATCTATAGCATTGATGAATATCCTTATGAGTATACTCCCATTTATGATGATCATAATATGGTCAATATCACATTAATAACACTTATATCATGGCCAAATATATTCATGATGATCTTTTCATTTTGGCAATTATAGCATTGTAAAAGATATCCATAATTATACTCCAATTTATGATGATCCTAAAATGATATAGGATCCCAAAAATTATAATTATAACATTAAAAAACATCTCCATGATGATCTTTCCATTTAATATAACTTAGTAGGATCAAAGATCCAATAAATGATACTTATATCATAGATTAAGATCCCTATGATGATCTTCCCATTTTTGACAATCCAAGCATGATCAAATATCCCAAAAATGGTATTCTCATATTTGATGCCATGAAATAAAATTATTGTGATTTTTTTCCCCATTTTTAACAACCATCACCATGATTCCCATGATGATGAGGGTGAATTCATAATTTTTTACCATCCCACTACACCACCACTAAAATATCCTAGGTGGATGAATAAAACAATTACAAATTTTATCCAAACCCATGCTCTAAAACAAAATTTAAAAAACCCCTTAACTCATGCAAAGTGCTTAGTTCACATGAATGATATGAAGTGCATTATAGTTCATATTTATTTTTATTATAACACTCAAAATTATCCAATAAAAACTCGTATAGTTTAAAAAATAATTTAGGCCTTCCCTAAAGGTAAAATTATAATCTCTATCCCCTCCAAAAAAATTAGATAATTTTGAAAAGATTTTCCAAGTCAAGTTAATTCTAAAAATATATTGTGTTTCCAACTATATCAAATAAACCAATATAATTTAGAGTTTTCCTTATGATTCAAACATATCTCTTATGTTCATACAATCATCTATTTCAGCAACACAATTGTAATTTTTTTCAATAGATCTATATCGACTTGGGAATAGATTGTAATTATATTAGCCATTATATTACTCACACTAGCTACAATTGTATTGGCTAAGATATGATTTAGATCCATCTAGACTTATAAAATTATATCAAAAAAAAATCCTAACCAAATACAACTATATTAACTAATATATAGTTAGACATAATCCACAAGAAAAATCTTTTATAAATAATTGTATTGTCTACCATACAATTCCAAAAAAATTGCTCTAAAACATTTGTTTTGACCAAGATATAGAGAAAATATAAAAATTGAAATGTATTAGCCATAATTTACCTTAGGTTAATATTTTCAAACTAATATCAATCATCGTAACTACCTCAACATGATAGATACCATAAAAATAATTCAAAAACACATCTCAAAGATCTAGAACTTACCCTAGATGCTAAAATTCTTATTGTGAGATATATTTAACCATAAAATAATAATAAAGGTAATCATTATTATAATATTGAGTATGATATAAAACACAACATTAAATATCATATTATTATACCTCACATGGTGGGTACCTTATGATTCCCATGATTTCTCACTTCACATGTTAGGGTATCTTAAAATTCATGCCCTTTTATTATTTAAAACTAAAAGGGGTATTTCTATGTCCATCCCTACTTTATTGTGCCTAATAGGGGAATTTTATGACCACCCACTCACCCTACCTCAACTTTGATGATATATCATGATATTTTCCTATTCTTAAACTCACCCACTCACAATGAATTAGTAGTCAACAATCTTACACACATTAAAGACAAGAAACTTCAACTTCAAAAAATATTCCAAGACAAACATTATATTTTTACAAATGTACTAGGTCAAAGTTATATTAATCTTTATTTCACTTAGGTAGACATTTAATTCATATTTTATGTTAACACTATTTTCACTTTTCATGTAAATTTATATTGTTACAAATAAATTATCTATCTACAGTTCCTAGTTTCTCTTACATCTCTTAGATCCTTAAAAGTCACATCTTTTCATGCTACCTCTTGGGTTTATCTACCCATTTCCTCATTTTTAGACTCATTGTTAGATTATATTTATAAGATCTTATTATTTGGTTTTTTATGCCATTTCCACTATTTTTTACACTTTTAAAACTTATTTTATTTTGATTTTTTAGGCCATTTCCACTATTTTTTACACTTTTGTAGCTTGTTTTATTTTAAACTTTCCCCTTTTGTGTTTTACATGGATCCTCATATGTGCTAGACTTATCATATGTTTTCCTTGTACATTTATTATGCCTCTTGGCTTTTACATCATATCACCTTTGTATTTTCACCTTCTAGATCACTTATATTTTCACCTATTATATTTTTAATTTGTTAGTTTCATAGTAAGACCTTGGGGAACACAACTAAGTGCTCCTTACATTTTTTCCTAGGAAAATATATTTTCCATAATACTCCTACTTTATTATCTAAAAAAATCACTTTTTCTCTCTATTTATTTACTAAAACTATTGTTATTATTCTTACATTAATTTACTATATGTACCTCCTCTTTTATTATTAAATGGTGTTTTCATCAAATGTGAATTGGATGGAATTTATTACAAAGGGTTCATATCCTTTCTGGGTCTATTGTAATTTGGGTTTTGAAGTGGGGTGCCACTTTGGTATTCTTCTTGTTTATCCTCTATCTCTACATTATCCTCTTCCCTAATGTCATCACTAACTAATCCTTCATCTTCTAATATAATTCCTTATTTCTATCTCTCATGTGTCCTCTACATTACTACATATTTTATCCTATATTTTTCTATCTTCCTTAAGTTTTGTGTCTTTTCTGACATCTATTTATTCTTCTACTATATTACTATGAATTTTATCTTCTTATTTATCTTCCCTTATGTTTCCTTATTAAATTATTAAAATATTATATGTTTATTCCATCTTAAAACTATTATCATCTTTTCATATTTTATCTTCATCTATCATCTCACTACTTCATATGCCTCATCTACTATGGGTGGTATTTATTGCCACTGTCTAGTCTTCCATTCCCAATTTTATAAAATTTTATAAATCTCCCACATGTGTGACTAAATCTAATAATCCATTATTCATGTCATTCATGACTTTTTTGGAGTATAATATAATATATATTTTATCTTATTTATAACATTAACTTATTTTGCACTTTCTAATAGTACTAATGCCAACTCATCTATTTTTGTTATAAGAGTGGCATATTTATTTTTAATATAGGAATATTCACTATTATATGCCATATTGGTATCCTCCATAGTCCTAATTATACTTAGTATTATATCTTATTTTTATTTCCTCTATATTTATATCATATTCTCCAATCTAAGTCTATTTTCCTCTATCTGCTTCTTCATCTCTTTATTTGCCATTTTCTCTCATACAAATTCTTAATTATAATATATTATTATTTCCCTATTTTTTTATCTTAACTAATCTATGATTAATTAAATACTTATAATTATTCCCCCATAGATATTTTTTTATCTCATTATCTTCACCTTTGGGATTCCTACCTTTATTCCACCTCATAGCCTTAACTCTAACTTTTTGACCTCTAGGCTTTACTTATACACTTATATTTTAGCCTATTTCCTTTTAGTTTGTTAGTTTCATGGTAAGGCCTTTGGTAATACAACTATACCCTCCTCAAAACCATCCATATTATATTATTACCTATAATTTTTAATCCCACTCTTAGACATAGCTAGGTGATTTCTTATAAAGACAATGAAATGGTTGAAAGTGATGTTTTCTCACTTATATTTAATCATTTTATCTTGTGATAAAACTATTATTATAAATATAAATGTTTATCATTCATATTACACCCTATCTTATAATGAAATTCTCAATCCTTTCTATCATTGTGTCATATCCATTTATACATTTTTTAAATTTTTAGAATGTACTCATTCTCATGTGTATATATATTTTCCTTATTTTTCACCTTTGTTTGGGCACACCAAGGTTGGTTTAAATATTTCACTCTTTTAAAATCTACAAGTCTAAGATTATATATATATATATATATATATATATATATATATATATATATATATATATATATATATATATATATATATATATGTATGTATGTATATATATATATATATATATGTATGTATGTATGTATGTATGTATGTATATATAAGTAAGCTTTCATGTGTTATTCATCTTAAGAACCCTATTTTTGGAATACATATTTTGGAGATAAAAATTGGGTACTTAATCTGAATAACACATGAGATCTTACTCCTATCCCCTAAAGAAGAGAACTTAGATACCAAGTAGATTAGATGTTCCTAGAATTTTAGCTTTTAAATAGATGAGGAATGGTGTGTGTGTGTGTGTGTGTGTGTGTGTGTGTGTGTGTGTGTGTGTGTGTGTGTGCGCGTGCGCGTACGCACGCGCGTGCATGTGCGTGTACGTGTGTGTGTGCATGCATGTGGGTGTGTGTGTAAGACAAGTAATCAAAAGAAAAATTCAATTTCAAAAGGAAAAATATATTTAAAAAGTCAAATCACACAAAAAAATGTAATCATTTAATTTGGAACACCCCTTATCCTAATTGAATATCAAATTCAAAATTTTATCTCATGATATAACCTAGGTCTATTGGGTTGTGGTAATATATTATAATATAATAGGAATCTTTACATTCATATCATTAGTGACACCTTATTTCTCACACTAGTAACTGATTCTCATAGTTGACTAATGGCTATATCAAGGTCCTATAGATCATGGAACATGTCATGGGAAGGTAGGATCTATATTATTTACTTGAATATAAAATTAATTAGATAATATTTACACTTCACTATTCATCCTAATCTTATTATTGATAAATTGGGTTCTCTAGGGTCATTGATGTCAAAAACTCTTATAGTTTTTCTAAACTAGTTAGAGTGTCTTGTTCTCAATAAAAAATGTATTTTTGCCTTAGTTGCACCATTTTTTCCATCCCTTTCATTTTTCACTTTAATATATATATTTATTTACAAATATTTCCCATATTTTAGATTTATTATTCTTCGTATCTTTTATAATTGTTAGCATTGTGATAGGTGTTAGTGTTCGAAGGGGATCCCATTTGAACTTGGTATGCTTGAATATAAGTTGCATTTTGAAGTTATTTTGGGATGCTATCTTGTTCATTTATTTATTTTTATAGGATTTATCTTTGTTAGGTTTGGGACATTGATATTTTATTTTCCTCTTTGTGGTTCATCCATGTCTAATTTATCCCTCCCTTTATTATTGTATGTTCTCATTTATACCTTTTATACTCTACCTTATTTAGTACCATATTTTTTCTTTGGGTCATTCATACCTAATTTATCATTTACCTCATGAATATCTAATCCATTTTATATATTTATCTATAATTGGGTATTTAAAATTTAATTTATTTTTTACCATGTGGCTATCCTAATATCCTTCCTTTTTACCATCCTTTTTTAAGTTTCACATACTTTTGTTTTTTAGGCTTACCTATGATTGCCTAAATTTTTAATCTAGTTTTAGCCTTATATCGTTATAGTTTCCAAATGTAGTTTATGTGCCCATCATGATCAATACTAAGGTTTTTTCATGCAATATTTCTAGTGGAAAGGTAAGTTAAGGTATGTATATGTTACTTTTAGTTATTTTAGTTTTTTGGTTTGTCATTATTTATTTATAGCACTTGATTTTATCTTTTATATTTTTTATTTTTATTTAGAAAATCATAATTTCACACTACACTATTGTGACACACGATGTTATTTTGGTGGTGAATATCTATATACCTATATTTTTTTAATTTCATATAGTTTTTCTCACAAACTCTTAAACTCATCAATATCCCTAATAGCAAGTCCTAAGGAGTGCATTGAGATTTGGGTTATGTCAACATGTGTTACTTTATGAGATATTTTTAATTGTAATGAAGTTACTTAGATATACAAATCCAATTCACAAAAGTGTATGTGAGTATAATTACCAATAACACAATAAAAAAATAGATGGAAATAATCAAGAGCATAATAGATCACATGCACACCAAACGTTGAAATTATTGGAGAATATTGAGAATATAAGATTGAGCCACTTTGAGGGGGAAATCTACAAAACCATGCAATAAGAATATCATCAGTAATATGATCATAAAGTCATACCCACTAGCTCATATATGTATCTTTATAGGCTATGACTACTCCATATTATGTCCCTACTAATAATATGAGAATGTATAAAATTATGCCATGAGAAGGTAAAAGGTTAAGTTAGTCACATATCTCTATGCATGTTATAGGTTAAGGGCATAGGATGCCCCTCCCATTCAATAAAACATTGTCCTAAATGTTGAATAACTTTGGATTATTTTGTAGGAATGATTCATTTCCCATGTTGCTTCCTCACTGGTTAGAATCTTTCACTTAATTAAATACTCCTTAATCTCTCTTGTTCATAGCCTTTTAATGCATGTTTGAATTATCTCTTTAGGTTCTAAAATGAATTTTCCCTCCTTGTAAACCTTTGATAACTCAATATGGGTGGATTTTAAGTATGAGACTAGAAATACTAGATGTATGCATGTATACTAACGTAACTCTAGCTTGTATGTGACACTACTAATTTTATTTAGGATCTAATAAGGTTCACAATAATTAGGAGAGAAAAAATGTCCTTTTTTATTAATGAAAGTAAATTTTATTATATGGTTTTAGGTATATAAATACCCAATTTGCCTCTTTAAAATACATTTTATTGTAGTGTTGATCTACTTTTTGTTTCATTATAATATGTACCCTTTCCAATTTTTCTCTTAGACTAGCTAGTATCTCCTGCATTTGTTGCAATTGTTCTTCAACAATTCAAACCTTTTAATTTACCCTAAAGTATAAAATTATGGATTGGAATTGGTACCCATATAGTTTTGTAAATGGAAACATTTTTTATGAGGTATGGAAGGAAGTGCTATACCATAATTACGTTAGTGGTAGCCAATGCACCCATCTCATTTTTTATGTTATGTAAAAAATGGAGATAAACCTCTAAAAAAAATTTAACCACTTATATTTACCCATAATATTGAGGATGATATAATAATATATGATCTAAATAAGTACCTAAACATGCAAATAAATTAGTTTAAAAAATACTCATGAAGATAGGATCACGATCACTTGCTATGATCTTGGGCATACCTTACACTCTAGAAAAGTAGATGCTATTGTACTTACTAAATATAGTTGTGGCAAGGCATAAAAATGGGAATATTTAGTGATCCTATCCATGATTACCATGATCATTTTTTTACAGTCTGGCTTCAATAACCCTATTATGAAATCTATGGAAACCTCTTTCCACTTATGATTGGGAATAAATAAGGGATACAAAAGACATGTGGTCTTAATTATCTCAACCTTATTTTATTGAAACATAGGTATATAATAAAAAAAAACTAGTTGATTCTATATGGTGTACTTTTATAAATATAATACACTCATATCCTACTAACAATCAAAATTTAGATTTTCAAGGTGGTAGGGTGGTTGGATCCAAATTTATATTTCAATTTCAATATTGTATAATTCTTTCCATGTGTGTCAACTTCAAATATTTTACTTGCCTCTCATTGTTATTGATTTATTAATCATATAGATATTCACTTTGTCTACATTTTAGGCTTAAGAGTAGATTTATTTTTTTATTAGTTAAATAGGTTTGTGGATTCCCTCACCCACTCCATTAATAAAAAATATTTATTAAAAAATAAGTCTCAGTAATAAAGCTAAAGTTTCTAGGGTTACCACCAAGGTAACACCCTACCAATACCAAAGCTTAAACAAATTTTACAAAAGAAGTAGAAAAATTATATCACCATAGTATCCTCCTTTAAATTAGAAAAAACTATGAATTCCTAAAGAAGAGAAATTCAGATGAGATCACTCATCTAAAACATAATTATTTATCCAAAACTCCACCACTTCTAAAGACATAAAATGAAAACTATCTTCCAAACCCAAAATCTTGTTCTTACATAACATAAACAATCAATAATAGAAATATTTTTTCTTTTGAGTTTGTAACAAAAAAATCTATATAAATATAATAGAGCATTATCCCATTGCCAAAACCTGATCATCCAAAATAAATACTATAAATTCCTAGAAAATAATAATGAAAATAGATCCATCCATGAATTTTTTGGTCATGGTAAATTGAGGCAAAAAAAATCATAACTGAGAAATCCATGGGAATAAATATATTAATTATGTAGCCTAAAAAATAAATAATATTTTTTAATAAAAATAAGTCTTCAATGACAAAGATTAAAAAATACCAAAGAATAATTTTTAAAATCAATCATCCCATAAGTTTCCTCAAGTATCCTCTTCACGAACTTTGTTACATCTACAAATTTGACCTAGATTATAAAATATATGATAACCCCTATCATTCCTCATAATCACTATTAAAAATTGAGAGTTGGGATTTTATTTAATTTCAACATTAACAAATAGATCAATCACCTAGTTAGCCTCTTAAAAATAATTTTGAAAAATGAGTGAAGAGAAATACCTTATTAATTCCCTAACACCATATAAATTATTATTCAAATTCTAATTAGTGTATTAATTATTATCATAAAACTAATAGTTACCATTCAATCTCATCCACAAAAATGTGTGGAAAACCTTTGTGCTTATACATATTTATCCCTTAAATAATGCAATAACATCTACTTAATTATTATTATATTTGGGGATTAAAAAGCAACTCCTTAATAAATTTTCCTATATGACAACAAAGTAAACATATAACTCTAGCCACTCTAATATTTCCCTGAGATGAACCATAAAAATTAAGTTTGACCAACCCAAGATATGGTGGAATCCACCTAACATCTGACCTATCATTCTTTCTTTTATTAGCTTGGTTTTTCATGGATAACACAATATTATGCCAATTGTCTAAAATTTTCCATTCTCTCAAACCTAGAAAGTTCTTATTGATCTTATCTTAAAGATAAAATTTTAAAATAAATTCCCAATTAAATATTTTCCCAACATCTTTCCCATTCATTTCCCTATCTTCAATATTTATTTCACTCCTTCAAAATATGACATATTACATTATTTGGAGTAACCAACCAAAGAGAAGATAAAAGTTTAAAACCATTTAACCAAACTGAAAAAGTTTCCTTAACCATTCTTGGGTAAGCCCATGGTTGGTCAAGTGTATAAAAGAGGAAAACCAAATTTTATTACATAAGAACAATTAAGGATGACATGTTCCACAAATTCTTATTCTTTTTCACATATGATATAAATTGATGGAAAAAATAAATCCTATTCTTTGAGGTCAATCCTGAGTAAGGATTCTTCCCAAACAAGATAACCATGTGAAAGGGTTTTACCATGGGATACTGACAACATTCCAAGTCAAGGTGCTAGGCCAAGCATCTTCCACAATTAATTCTATAGAAACATGTTTTTAATGATCTTCAACATTGTATATACTAGAATTATCCCCTATCCATTGTAGACCATCTTTTGTGTTTTTCACAAAAATATTCCTTTTTTTCTAAAATGTGAGATATAAATTCATTTTGATTATTTGGCACATTTTTCTATTATAATCTCTTCCATTGTCTAATGATTCCAATAGAAGTAAAAATATGAACATAATAATCATAGGCTCTAACCCCTAGAGTTCTTGTATAATTTATTGAATATATCCTAGATATAGATTTTAATCAGACATAGGTTCCACTTGCCATGAATCAATCCAAAAGTCACATTGTTTCTCCATTCCCCATATCCCAATTTAAGTTGTTAAAAATTATTTTATGGGATTCAACATTAAAATTACAAATATGTGGTCAAGGTTGTTGCTCATGTCTATTATTCCTTTTATTGAGTCCCTTCTAAATCCTCTTATGAATAATTGGTTATAATTATTAGAGACTTTCTCTAGTATAATTCCAAAAATATGTGGGGTTTCCACATATTTTCCTAAGATATTTTTTGTTTACCTCACGATAAAGGAGGTATGGTAATTACTAACATCTATTGATAGAGCATTACTTTGTGTGCCAAATGTGTGGTTAGAGCCATTTAAGGTAATGAATCTTAAACAATTCTTTTACATAATTACATATAATTTGGATCTCCTTATGGTAAATCTATTTGGAATAACATTGGCTTCAATAATCTCTTAATCACATCTACTCTAGTCAAAATTGAAGGATATTTTGTGTCTAAAATCATCTATAAATCTTATGATGATATTAATCCTTATGAAAAGTGGGTTGATGATGGATTATATAATGGTATTTCCTTAAATGACCATAATATTTTTTGGTCTTATATCATGACCAATAATATTCATCTATTAGTATAATTACTTAGTATAAAAGCATTGAGGCTTTTAATAAGTATTTATACAATAAAGGATTTGGTTTACTATTCATTATTAGGATACCTAGCCTATGCTAAAATAGAAACTAAATATACGTAATTTTGATTCACAATTTATTATTCACATTCATGAACTAATTAAAAATGTCATGCTCCACAAGTTGTGTCTTCAACCTCCATACTGATATTGGAAATATTAGAGGTGGAATTTTGATATAGATTTAAAGAATTATTCTCTAAGCCTCTTTTATCAGGTGATGAACTACTTTTCTTTAGTTCCCAAAAAGCTCAATAGGTATCTTGCCTAACTTGACATGATTTGGAAATTTAGGCTTAAACTAAAGCTAGCCCACTTACTATGGTGTCTATTCTATCAAGGGCTTCCACTTGAGGAATGACTTTCTCAACTAATAATTATTCAACCCATGTCTAGCCTATAATAGAATGAAGTATTCAAGCACACATTTTAGACATGTCCCAAATCCTAATCTACATCACACTGGATACTTATCCCCTTTCAACCCTACCACCACAAGCCTTTCTCATAACACTTGGACCTTTTTGGGGATTCTGATAATTGACTAGCTTCTTTATATTTTGTATGGGATTTATTCATAGCTTTAATTTTATTTCAATTAGGGAAATCTATAAATTTTTCTTTATTTGATAATGAGGATTATTCTTATCATTTCTATATTAACAAAAAGGTTTATATATTATCTTCAACCTTTATACGTATTCAAATCCAAGCTAAAAATGTTATCATGGAATTCATACATCTTCAAGAGCTACTTGATCACTAGGGGAGTATACCCTAGACTATGAGCCACATCACCCCATACCAACCACCACAAGGCCTAACACCTTCAACATATAGACATTGATGAATTTGGTATCATAATTATAGTCAATTATTCATTCCCCCTCAACAAAGAGGATGAATCTGGTATACCCTAGACTAGCCCTTATATCATAGTGGTGTATCCTCTTGATGAATTAGACATGACTATTTATTTGGCTTATCTAGACCCCATTAATGGTAGGGTGGATTTAGATTCTCCCTCTACAAAACCTTATTGACCCACTCCACCACCCAAGGATATTCCTCTACCTCATCCTTCTAGTGTTTTGACATATGAATAAGATATTTATATACATGAAATACATTTAAAGTTGTTTGGTTCCACATTTTATCTATTGTTTCAATGTAATATTTATTTTTCTATTTACATATTTTGAGCTAGTGTTTTCCTCTAACAGGAAGTCTAATTCATTCATACCAATTAAGTGATTTACTATCTAATCTTTTATATACTATTATTTGATTAATAATAGTCATATTGAAGCATTATAATAGTAAATTCCAAATGTGGGATCTTTAAGAAGGATTATCAATAGTAAAAATCTTCTTAGGTCTATTATTTTCCAAATAGTCTCCTCTTACCATATGACTCCATGGTGAATATGGCTCCTCGTATAAACACCATTCTAGTTTATCTCTTAAAGCAACATTATTAAGGTGAATATTTATATTCCTATACCTTTTGATTTGTGTCTGTAAACATTCCCTAATGAGATGTATTTTTATTTTTTCTTCCTTTCCATTCAACAATAAATTCATGTTTGACCATTTTTGTAAAAAAATTTTGGGAAAATCTCCTAACCAGCTAATAAAAATACTATTTTATAATCAAAACAACTAAATAATTCAAATTCACAATGTATTCTTATATAGTGTTGAATTATGGAAATATGCTAAATATATAAAGTACCATGCCAAATATTAATTTGATTACTTAATCACAAAGAAGGAATATTTATCTTATTAAATGACATGCAAGTATATCTAAGAAGTATAGGTGTAGAAATAGTTATGATGATACTCAGTTATGATTCATCATATTATGTAAATTAACTCTCTGTTAGCCTAGACACTACCATCAAAATGGAGATACTAGCATCAATGATTCTCTCCTAAAACTAATGCTTATATCCACAATGAATTCAGGTCCTTTTCTTGAAATTCCACCTATGATTATTAAGGTTTCTTGTCACCTTTAATATTCTCTATTCGGAATGTGAACATAAGTTATGGATATCAATGTGTAGATTGAAACCATAGGTCCTCTAATAAAGTCATGTCACCTTGAAAAATAAGGGATAATAGGCTCAATTAAAGTTGATCTAAAATAAAATACCCATCTACAAATGAGTGCTTCCTACATATCCATAGAATTTGAAGAGGGCTTCAAACCAATGCATTTATTCCCTTATGTGGGCTTGTGTGTGAATAGTTATGCAATATGCTATATGTGAGTGCATGTAGTGATGTATTTTGTAAATTGAAAACTATGACTTATGGGATATTATTTTGATGCTTCATATCTATAATTCAATAATAGGATAGTATAATTCAATTGTGTGAATTATTTTAGTGAACTTGATAGGTGTTTTCTTGGTAGTTACTAGATATGTAAATGAGTGGGCTTTGTTTTGTATTTATATTAAACCATTTAAAATAATCTCATGAGAGGTATGATTAATAAAAATAGTTTGACCCATACATATCAAAATATTTACAAATTTATGTGTTTTTAAGGTAAGGACGCTATCATTAGACTAGGAACACTAGCATCAATGTTGGTGTCCTAATTTGGATGGTAGTGTCCGGGAGAATAAGAAAATGTTAAAAATATGTAACTAATAGTGAAGGATATATCTCAATTTTAAATCATATTTTGGGATACAAGGTGATATGTATAATTATAATATTAGGGTTGAACTATAAGATAAGTATTTAGGCACATTGAGATGGTGAATGTGATCCTTATGATAGTATAAAGTTCTAAACTAAGGGGTTTAACCATGAGCAATATTTTACAACTATAAAATACTAGTTTATCATATATAATCCATATTTAACCTTTACATTTTTCCTTCCCCACTCCCTAAAATAAATATAGGAATGCATAAGGATGAAATTCTTAGGTTAAATGAAGATAAATGTGTACCTTGTGTGTAAAACACACTTGTATTTGCATTGATCCTTATTTTTAATTTTTATGTGTATTTACTTCAACTAAGAGCATGTCACAATGTAATTATTCCATATAATCTAAAATTTGAAATAATTAAAATGCTTGAAATAAAATAGAGCAAGGAAGGAGTGCATGTGTTGATGCAACCATGTTTCCACTTGGTAGTTTTATTTCCTAATAATACTTCATAGCTAAATCATTAAGGAGAGATAGAAAGAGAGAGATTCACAAATAAACCTTGGATATTTGAAGAATATAATTAAAGGGTATTATTCCCCCAATTAGGTATAAAAGTGAGTTGTGTCACACCTATCAAGTGTGTTGCATATTGATTTCACATCTCAAGTGAATACATAATCTTTCTAAGTAAAATCATATAACCATATCAAAATAAAAAATGGAAGTACTTCCATGTCCATTAAGGACATTGAGTCTTGATTGTATTATACAAGATAAAAGCTAAAATGGTACATAATTGTGTATATAATATGAAAATGTATTTTTTATTTTGGTGTATTTTCATGTCATATGTACCTAAAACATGTTTCCATTTGAATTATCTATCAAAGTGTAACCTCTGTTATATAAACTATGTATAATATATGTCACAAATTTAAAAAAAATCTATCTAGAATTTGTGAAAATTAGTGCCAAATGCATAAAAATATTACCCAAGTGTATTTATAAATCATATAAATTATATCAAATTCTTCCAACTATGTGTATGTGAGCTCATGTCTCTATTACATCCCCCCACTGATATGTCCCCACTTTTGAGGTGAGGGGAATGTAATTTGATAGTCACCTTATCTCAAAAAGGATAAGATAGCCATGACATGTCTATATCAATCATGTATTAAATCAACATATAGTTATATCATGTATAATTATGTATATAAATAAATATAATAATATCCAAATAAAATAATCCCTATGATGCATCATATGGATTATGGAAACATATATAAGTAACAAGTACAAGATCAACAAACAATTAAGTACACACACAAAATCACTCAATGTCATGCAAAAATTGATCTAAAGAAACCAAAAACAAGGGTCATGGTTAAATGACACACACTAAAAGGGGAGGACATGCTAAAATTTACACACACCAAAGAAACAATCAACAATTAGGGAACTGTGACCAATAAACAATGAACATGTTAAAATTTTCCACAATAAAGTAAAGGAAGAAAACAATAAGTACACTCAAGTAATCCATGTATTAAGATTGATAATTTATATATAAGCAACCAAAATAAGTGTAACATACTAGTCTCTATAGTAGTATTTTGATATATATATATGAATTAAACAAGGTAATTCAACTTAAAACATAAACTACCTATTAGGAAGGATTTATCAAAAAAATTAGAATGATATAAAAGCTTAATAAATTCCTTATTTCATTTAACCTCCTTCTAATATGTTCAAATGGATGATTGATTGTATGTAGAATCAAATTTTTGGAAATGTGATGGAATGAATTTTGGATGCCTGATTTAATGGCTAATTTGATATGGATTGGGTATGAGAATGTTTGTTGAAGGATTAGATTGAAACAATGATGTTATGGGAATTCTAGTTAGCTTCCATAGAGGAAGAGCCTTGGTTATACACACACACACACACACACACACACATATTGTGGAAGGAAGATCAAGGGTTGAGGCTTGAAGTTAGACGAGGAGATATAATGGCTATGGATAATTCAAGGAATATTAAATTCCTTAGAAGTCTCTAGTTTACACACACACACACACACACACACACACACACACACACACACACACACACACACACACATTATGGAAGGAAGATCAAGGGTTGAGGTTTGAAGTTAGACGAGGAGATATAATGGCTATGGATTATTCAAGGAATATTAAATTCCTTAGAAATCTCTATTTTAGAGACTTCTACAAACTTGGAGGAGCTTCTCTAATTCTAGAGACTTCTTGATTAGATAAGGGATAATGGAGGATTAGGTGGGGTTTAGATATGGATTAGGTGAGGATTAGGGATGTAGGGATGTAGGGAAGGCTAGGGTGTAGGTTAGTAGGTGGGTAGATGGGGTTATAGAAATTTAAAATTCCCATATAATGGATAACTAGGATTAGATTAGGATAATAGGGATTAGAATAGAATTAATGAATGAATGGGATGACTAAGGTTAATATATGGAGGAATATTATTGGGGGTATATAGATAAATGGACTAGGAAGGGGGGATTGATTACCAAAATCAAGGGCCATATTAGAATGAGATGAATTAGAATATATGGGACTAATAGAATTAATGTTAACTAATAGGAATATTAGTGATGTTAATGAGGTGAGTAAATTTAGGTGCATAAATTTTTCCCTTATTTGAAAGGGCATTGCAAGTGGAGTGAAAGAGAGGGATTAATGGTCTTTTAGAGAAAAACCATGTCATGAATGAATGTTAGTAGTTGATTTTAGGGTATATTATACCCCTCAAAGGGACATGTGAGGAAGAATGAGGTGGATGGCCACTCAAAACAAGAAAGGATGGGTGGGACGATATAGATAGATGAGGGGATGGGATGGTAGATGTGAGATAGATGATGAAGAAGATGAAGTTAACTTGAGTAGTGAGTTATAGATTGATGATGCCCCTGACAAAGACACATGCATAAGGAGTAGAGATGATGGGTGTCACAGTTGTCAAGACATCCTAAGGGGGAATTAACCATAACATAATGATTATTGAGTTTAAATTCCACAAGATTTAGATGTATCCCAAGTAAGGGCACATGTAGTAGAGAGATTTTGGCCAATTTAAGATGATGATTTAATAATAATAATAGTGATGGGTGTAGTTCAAGGCTAAAGTTTATCAATATGATTAAGAGAGGGAAGAATTGATATGATCGAGTGACCAAATGATTGGGGGATGAGGATATATGAGAGAGATAGTGGCTGATCTATCCTTTGGCACTACAAAAGTGGCCAAGTTATACCTATATAGTCTAAAAAAACCTTAGGCCAATATAGTTATGACTAGAAGATGATGATGAAGATGAGGATTAATGATTATAAGATGATGTTAGTGATTGAAGGATGTGACTCAAATGATGATTATAAGATTGGATGTTATTCAAATGGGTTGATAGGATTGCATTAGTGATGGGATAAGGATGATTAGATAAATGAAGAAGGTATGGGTGATCAAGCCATCACAACTATCATAAGACTCATTAAAGTCTAAGTAATCTAATAAATATATCACTCAATAATATGCCCCATGATATAAGGATGACCAAGTGCACATTGTGTTATAGTGCATGGGTAAGTGGTGAACTTTGCATCCTCAAGGGAACTTTATGTGTCCTCATATCATCCCCATTAATTAATAAATAGACAAAAAGAGATATGATGCAAAAAAAAAACATAGGGCAATCAAGATATATACATGGTATAAAATAAACAACATACAAATAGAAAACAAATAATAAACAAGTATCTACATTTAATGTCATAGTGTCTTATATAATGATGGGATTAATGATTGAGTGATGAGTTGTAATAGGATAATTATTATGTAGGATAAACTTGGCTTTGGAGAAAATGATCATGATTAGGATTAGTCTAAGATGTTTCCCCTAGTTGAGGATAGAAGGATGGAGGATGGGAGAAGGTCTTTGAATACTAATTCAGTATTAAAACCAAATAAAAAAGTGGCCAAGGAAGGGGATTTAGAAAAGTGATGACTAGGGATTATCAATAGACAAGATCTTGAATAAATACAATCTAGTAAGGAGATTAGGAGATGATGGGATCAAATACCTTTCACACTAGTAAAGAGTAATTAGATGGGTTCTAGGTATGAAGAGGAAATAATAGTATAGTGATGGGATCAAATACCTTCCATAATGGAAAAAGGTAATTGTATGGGTGCCAAGTATGAAAAGGCCATGATAGAAAGTGATGGGTGCCAGATCAAATTCTTTGACAAGGTGATGTATGTTGATAAGACCTACACAATAGGATGAGATGAGAGATATAAAGGGATGGGTGACCACCCCAATTTGGTTTCAAGATGAAATGTAGTATCAAGAATATGGGAAAATATGAGATGGATGGAGATGGATGTGACTAGGGGATTAGGCACAAGACAAGACATGATGGACAATCTTGGCTTTGTCAAATTTGATGATTTTTAGGGTTTTTGACATGTTTAAATTTTTAGGGATTTTTTGGATATGTATATAAACTATAAAAATGGGGTTACTAGAAAATAAAATACCAAGGCTATAAACCTAGATAAGGATGTATATAATGATAAATGGGATGACAAAAAGGATGAGGGTGATACATAAAAGGGGATGGGGATTAAGAAAGAGTGGACTAGGGAGCACCAATGACCATATCATGAACTAGATGCTTATTTTCTCAATTTTTAAATTGGAAGATACACCAATATGGTTTGGGACCAATTCTAAAGACACCTTCCATTCATTACAAAGGCCAAAATGGGAAGGAATGTGATATCATGGAAGATGATGGGTAGGAATAATAAACTAAAGGATAAGATGATGGGTGATATAGACAAGGTAGACAAGGGATGTGACAAGTGGGATGGATGGAAAAGGATATGAAATGGATGGATTTACCCCTAGGTGTTGGATAACAATACAAACAATTAATTATTTTACCATGATGATGGAAACTATTTTTCATCATGGTACTTGCCCAAGGTACTAGAAGATTAGTTTTCACCATTGGATGATTGATTTTATTTTTAATTTTTTATGGCATATTAATTTATTAGAAATGGGGATAAGATGCAGGAATACAAGCATTATGGTGATTTATATCCAACACATATTTTTGGGATACGTTGTATTGGAATCATGTTATCACTGCTAGATAAATGAGGGTCCATACAACCTAGTGTGATTCCTGATTATGATCCATCCAGCTATCTAGACCAAGTATCATCATTAAACCTAGGAGAGATGATGATGCCCAAGAATGTGGTGGGAGATATGGATTGGATTAGATCTATATTTTGATGGAGGATGGTAGGACTTGATAGGATGATAGGAGGGTATGATGGATGATGGAAGATTAGGACTAGCAGTCACATACATCATTAGAGATGTGGGACATTATTCATTTAATTAGTGTTGATTGAAAAAAAACTATAGGAGATACAAGATACTTTGAATTTGTGGTTCATATTTGATGGATGATTGGATATATTAATAATTATTTTTATATCATTTTTATTTTATAACTAGATTTGACTTTGGCTACCCCTTGGTGCTTGATATTGGGCTTCACCAAGGGAGATTAATATTTGACTTGATAGATTATTTTGAATTTTATGGTCCTCTAATTCCTAATATTAGGATTCACTAGGGGAAGACATATTTAGATTAGGCTGATGATGGGAATCTTCTTGATCTTGACTGATAGGATCAAGGATGACTTGATCATTATTTATGACTTTTGAAATGTAGTCTTGGACTATTGTACTTATGGCACACATGATATTACTTGAGGAAGGATCCAAAAATATATGTTCCTATTTGTCCTTATAAAGGGAGGTGATTAAATGATCATTGATGGGAAGAAAGGGATATATGATGGATGGAGGTAGTGGAGATGGGGCAACATAGTCTTCATAGGGGTTCCTAGGAGACCCAATTTTGACATCAAAGAAAATCTCCTCAAGGTCAACAAAAGTATTATTAGTACTAGCCATAGTAAATGCATCCAAATGAGGATCAGACTCATTCTAATAATATTCAATAGATAATACTTGTAAGAAATCCATTATGACATTGTCATCCTGATTGGGATCAAAATGTATTCCTAGTGATGGATTGGAGGTACCAAAATTAAAGGTATATTATAAAAGATAGGCATTATTAGTGTTAATGATGGATGACATTTTTGATGAGGAATCTGATTCAAATCTTGGCATTGAATAGGACCTAGCTAAAAATAAGACTTTTAATGTTGACTTTGATACAGACTTTGATGTATAAGTTTTAATACTACTAATAGGAGATTCATTATCTATAATTTACCTCTCAACATGGGGTTTTTAATTTGATGGGTGAGAGGGTTCATGAGAGATAGGAGGACTAGGCTCATGGAGAATAAACTTGGTTGTGATGAAGGATTTATTGAGGATGGGGGGATCATGTAGGATGGGTGTGGATTCTTGACCTTAGCTTGGAAAGGGAAGGACTTGATCATGATTGGAATCTTGGCATTCATTTTATTATTCACTCAATAATTTAGACTCGTATGGTTCATCCTTGATCACTATGTCACCATGGTTGATGAGGTCTTAATCATAGTCTTAAAAGGTTAACATAAATTTATGGTTTTCCCCTAGATTTAGTGGTATGCACAATATTGGTTCATGTTATACCAAGAGGGCATGGCTTAGTGGGATCAAGATGTCCAATAGGTGGATAGACCACCATCTTAGCACTGACTAGTTGTTTGAAGAGAGCTTCCAATGATATGAAAAGGGGAGTATAAGGGCTTACTTCATTTTATGACTTGGATATGGAATCATTGGTTTTATGATCAGATGATGTTTAATGTGGCCGAGTAGATAGACTATTAGTGGACAATATAGGATTCCCTTTGCTATTATGGGAAGGGGTAGATGTTAGTTTTTGACTAGTGGATGGAGGATTGGTATGGGACTCACATGAAGGGGATTGGATAGGAGGTGTAATGAGTTTAAGGGGATCAACACCTTTAAGAAGTGGTACACCCATTAGTATAAGCTACAATATGATCTCATCCTTCTTGGAAACTATGTATTGGTCTATGAATATGGGGTCTAGTTTTATGGTGATGGTTGATATATGATGGATGATGGGAGGGAGGACAAGAATTAAGTATGGTTCCTTGAACAAAGTACATCAAAAGGATTGATCTAGGATGGTAGATGATGATGATGGATGAAATATATAGGACTAGGGTCAAACATCATATTAATAGTGTAATAGGTGTTAAATACCTACCAACAATGCCTAGTTGTCAATCTAGAAAAAAGGTTTAAAGATTTGATGGGTGCATAAATTCAAACTAGCAAGAGGATGATATTATTGGTGTTAATTATGAATAATTCAAGATGATTAGAGATGATTGATGGTTGATGATGTTTGATGGGTTTGTTATAATTATACTATCAAAGTGACAAAAGGATAATAAGATATTAACTAGGTATGAGATCTGACTGAATGATGAATGATAGTGGATTAAGATGATTAGGATGATATGGATGATGTGGATAGATAAATAGGACTATCTCTAACCTTGTACTAATTTTCTCAAGGGAGAATGGTGGATGATTATATGATGAATTTGATTAGGATAAGACAATGATGATGGATGATGATAAGGGATGATGTAAATGGGATGGTTATGGTCTAGACCCATATGTGAACTTGAATATCCAACTAGGATAAGAGAGGATTTGGTTAGACATGATGGGTGATGAAGGCAAGGTCAAGATAAGTGATTAGGATATGGACTTACGATAGGATGTGGTGGATAAAACAAGGTGTGATTAGGATATGTAGGTAATGGGGGTGTGATTAATGATGAATGGGTCTAGGATGAGATGTGGATGTCAAAGTAAGAGGTAGCTAAGATAGGTAGGGGTATGATGACTAAAGGATGTACAAGAGGATATATAATAGGGTGATGATGTAGGATGAAAGGATATACAAGATGGTTATAAGACTAAGAGTATGTATAAGAGGATAATACAAAAGATATACAAGGTGAGATAGTGGTGATAGGGGTGTGACTAAGGATGTACAAGATAACCATGATATGTGTAAGAGGATAAGATAAGGATATAAAATATGATTGTTAGGAAAGGATATACAAGATGGTGGGGTGATGGCTAAAGATAGGTGAATATAGTGAGACTAAGAAGGGATTAGGGATGTAAAATGAGATGGTGACAATGATGTATAAGGTGATGGTGATGATATGAGAGATGATGGGTAAAGTAGACTTAGGATAGGATGTGGATGATGAAAAAAAATGTGTGTATGATAGGTATATGTATGACTAATGATATGGGAAACTAGGATAGGATGTATAAGAGAATAAATATATGTAAAGGAGGGTAGGATAAGGATATACAAGGTGATGATTAAGGTATGTGATTGATGGGGGATGATCAATGAAGGGTGGTTATATTTGGACTAAGAAGGGATAAGGTGACTAAGTAATTAGTTGATGAGGTGGAATTAGATAAGGATGTAAGATGTGATTAGGATATGACTATAAATTGATGGATATAACTAGATTAGGATAGGAGGAAGACAAGGTGATAATGGGATGATGATAAAGACATTTAGGAGGAAGGGATATACAATATGATGTTTAGAATATACAAGTGATACGGTGAGGATGACTAGACTAAGATAAGATGAATATGAGATGAGATGGGATAGGATAAATGAATGATGTCAAGGGTATGCAAGATGATAGTTTAATATGTATAGGAAGACAATAGATTAAGGATGTATAAGATAAAAGGTATAGGTTGATGATGATGTGACCTAGAATGGGATGAAGAAAATATAAGAGATGGGAAATAAATAATAGGTATACGGGGATGATGATAAGTATGATGATGATTAGGATAGGTAAGTAGATGGGGTGAGAACTAATGATGAATGGGTATGGTTAGACTAGAATGGTATAGGGATAAGATGGTAGAAGTGGGATAAAGACAAAGACAATATAAAAAGGTTGTATAAGTTATTTGGAGGTATGATATATGGTTAGTCTAAGATGGAAGATAAACAAGTTAAGAGATGGGATAAGGATATAAGATGACAATGATGTACAAGATGAGATGTGGGTGATGGGAATGTGGTTAATAAAGGAGATGATATGGGATAAATAAAATATGTACAATGATAGGATGACAAGGATTATGACTTGGATATATACAAAGTATGATGGGATAAGATGATGTGGCAAGGATATACAAGGTGGTATATGTAAAGGACCTAGATAGATATGGATAGGTGAAGGCTAATTTAGATCATAAATAATATAGGTTTAGCACAACACACACCCAATAAATCAATCTAAAACGTATGTTTAGTAAATTGATGTGTGTGTAACCTGATGCCCATAGCATCCAATAGATTCACAAGTGAGGCTATAGGTCGGTGACCCATTACAGCATCAATCAAACCTCTCAACCTTGATCGTACATGATGGCTACTTTAGATCTGATATTGACTACTACAGTGGTACACCTATTATGGATAAAAGATCATATGATAGGTATACATAAGGACTCTAGTTATGTTTGTTATATACATGAAGCTATGTTAGGGCCCAAGTTCATATAGGGTATTATCTAATGTTTGGTTTAGAGAGTTAATAATTCCCCTTCATAGATGACTTGTATAGGGTCAATCACTTAGTCTAATGATAGTTGTCCCTAATTTTTATACTCCATCAAAACATAGATTTTGATCAATGCAAAATGATTAAATATATGACACTAACCCCTATATACTAAGCCCATATGTGGGGATCAATTCCACATCATGTGTTATCCTAAAGGGGGGCTAGTAAACAAGCAAAATAGAATATGATTAATTAACCGATTGATTACCTATGTGTGAGGGGCATGATACAATGATTATTTATAATTTAACACACATACACACTCACTCACACACAAGTATATACAAGGAACTATTTGTTTATAGCATGATGATATAAGACAAAATTGATTTTTAAAGTGCTAAATGGATTCTTTGATCGATGAAATACAAGCCCATGGGTTAGTGGTTTGATTTGGCACACAAGAGAGGGGTCCTATAATAAAATGATTAGTAGTTTCAAGGATTTATTTCAAAAGCCACTAATCACTTGAAAAACCATGAATACACAATCAATATAAAATCAAAACCTCAACTAGAACAAACGAAGATATAAGTGGGGATTGAAATTGTTAAAAATGAAGTTATAAGTTTTTGAATGGTAAGATGACTATGATGATTAACCTAAAAGACCGCAAGAGTTAGGAAAAATCATGACTTTAGTTAATGAAATATCTATTAGAGCTAAATCGATATTAGCAATTTTGTTATAAACTAAAAAATCACTACTATAAATAACAATATCTCTATTAGTTAAATGTTGATAGTCATGATTTTGTTTAAAAGGACAAAACTTTAAAATTTGACTATTTGAAAAAAATGAATGATTTAATTAGGTTATGATAGATGTTGAAGATGTTTATGTACATATGCATATTAAAAACCAATTTTATTAAAAAAATTCAAACATATACTGAAATGCTTAGTAAAGATGACCCAACTTTTTAATTATTTAGATGATCAAAAGGTGAGCTTCTAACAATTTAAAACCCTAAATTTGGGATATTTGACTTAGAAATATAAATTTTAATTGCTTAGATGGATAAATATGTTTATTTATTGATAAGACTGATTTAAAAATTAATGGTAGGCACTTGTTTTTAACATAATGATCTTAATAAATCAGAAAAATATACTTTATATTTGGACTCTTTCTTAAGTCTAACCTGTTGGATGTCAAAGATAACCTATAGTCGGGGGAGTTTGAAAACCCATAATTTACATTGGGAGGTCACTTTTTCATAGAGAAAAATTGCTACTAAGGGTAAATCGATAGTTGCATTATTATCATAAACTTTAAAACTTTAAAATTTTGGATATTTAATGCAGCCATGTGCCTAGAAATGTGTGTATAGGTTGTTTATAGATCAATTTGACAAAAATAAGGATAAAATATATAGATATTAAGGAAAAACTATTACAAGGGGTTAGATTATATTGGCAAGACCATCAATTAAAGATGAACTATCAAAGATTAAAATTGTCAAAATAGCTATCAATACCTTAATTTCACTAGTCAAAATTGCATTTTAGAACACTACAAGACTAATGGTTTTGTGACAAAATATAAATGTAAATGGTCGAAGGTCAGTGGCACTTTTCTGTTATTTTAGAATATATTATGGCCTTAACTTCTTTCTTCTAACCCTGCATAGGTGAAATCTCATACACGGATAGACAAAAAACCATTTTGGACATAAATGCAGCTGGCTATTTTATATATATATATATATATATATATAATTTATTTATTTTTTTAATTTTACATCTATGATGATTTAACTATTAAATGATAATTGATTCAAAAATTTTGATCATAGAGGACCTCACAGGGCTCAATAATGGCCATCTGTTAGTTTTACTTGATGTTTCTATTATTACTGCCAATAACTTTAGATGCCAATTACATGAATCTTGATGTCATCTACCAAAATTGATTTCCTACATTTATTAAATGCATTACACCCATTATGGAAATAATTTCATACACTAAGTACATACACCAAGTGTGGATGTATGCCCAAAAACCCTATAGATTTGTCTAAAAATTACCTGTTCCTATTAGGATCTGAGACCTATCAGGATATTCATCAATTTTCAAAACCCATAGAAGGCATTAATTAGACCTATGAGCTATTGAAGGTAGTATGAAAAATTGGTAGCAACTAGAAAGAAGGGCAGAGTCCAAGACATAGTGAAATAGGCCCTAATTTCCTAAAAACTATCAAGAGAAAAATGAAGGTCGAGGGACTATCATGATAGTTACCAAGATCCACAAAAGGTGGGAGTAAACAAATTCAAATAGACAATAACCTATAACTAAGTGTTTGAATAAATTATAGAATCAAAATGGATATCATATGTGAGATAGTGTTTTTACAAAGCTAGATATGAAAAACTTGATAACATTATCTTGTAAAACAATATAAATACCACCCAAAAGTAATCAGACTATTTGACACAAATAATTGAAATAAATACTATTTTTTATTTTATATGTGATAGTGATTAACATATTCCTCAACCTAAATCATGAATAGTATTTGTGTGTTTAATTGGGTGATTGAATAGAATGTTTCTATCACAATAGCTAGATACAAACTATTAAACATATGTAAAATGGTATATATATATATATATATATATATATATGTATATTGAAATGATAAATTATAGGTAATTTTTAATTTATCAACAAAATGAAGAACCATATAGAATAAGAAAGAAGACCTATATGTTAATATATATATATATATATATATATGCATCTATAAAATCAAACCTAGAGATGACCATGAATGATATATTTAGAATGAAGAGATGTAGGTCATGGTTCCAATTTAACCTGCAACCTTAAACAAACCTACTCAAAGTGTAAAATATTCATTTAATTGTGGGTTCAATCCCACCATGGTCACCAAAATGTAGTATGATTTTGAGCTCTATATAAATTAAACAAGCTAATTCAACTCAAAACACAAAGTACCTGTAAGGAAGGATTTATCAAACAAATTATAATGATATAAAAGCTTACCAAATTCCTTGTTTCATTTAACCTCTTTCTAAGGTGTTCAAATGGATGATTAATTGCATGTAGACTCAAATTTTTGGCAATTTGATGGCATGATTTTTGGATTTTAGATTCTTGATTCAATGGCTAATTTGACATGGATTGGGTATGAGAATGCTTGTTGAAGAATTAGATTGACATGATGATGTTATGGGAATTCTAGTTAGCTTCCATAGAGGAGGAGTCTTGGTTACATACATACATACATACATACATACATACATACATACATACATACATATATATATATATATATATATATATATATATATATATATATATATATATATATTATGGAGGGAAGATCAAGGGTTGAGTTTTGAATTTGGATGAGGAGATATAATGTCTATGGATTATTCAAGTAATATTAAATTCCTTAGAAGTCTCTAGTTTAGAGACTTATAGAGACTTGGAGGAGATTCTCCAATTTTAGAGACTTCTTTATTATCTTATTGATAATGGAGGATTAGGTGGTGTTAGATAGGGATTAGGTGAGGATTAGGGATATAGGGATGTAGGGAAGGCTAGGGTGTAGGTTAGTAGTTGGGTAGATGGGGTTATGAGGAATTTAAAATTCCCATATAATGGATAACTATGATTAGATTAGGATAATAGGGATTATAATAGAATTAATGAAGGAATGGGATAAATAAGGTTAATATATGGTGGAATATTGATGGGGGTATATAGATAAATGGACTAGGAAAGGGGGGATTGATTAGCATAATAAAGGGGCATATCAGAATGAGATGAATTCAAAAAAAATGGGACTAGTAGAATTAGTGTTGACTAATAATAATATTAGTGATGTTAATGAGGTGAGTGAATTTAGGTGCATATAGTCCCTACATACATGTGTTGGTAAAATGTCTTGTATCATAATATATCTAGCACATTATGTAAGATGTAATCATGAATATAAACTTGTGTAAGTGTTAGTTAATAAGTGCAACATAATAATGTAAAGTGATCATAAAATAATTTTTAAAAATGAGTGAAGAGAAATACCTTATTAATTCCCTAACACCATATAAATTATTATTCAAATCCTAATTAGTGTCTTAATTATTATCATAAAACTAATAATTATGATTGAATCACATCCACAAGAATGTGTGGAAAACCTTTGTGCTTATCCATATTTAACCCTTAAAAAATGCAATAGTATCTACTTTATTATTATTATTATTATTATTATTATTATTATTATTATTATTATTATTATTATTATTATTATTATTATTATTATTACTATTATTATTATTATTATTATTATTATATTTTGGGATTAAAAAGGAACTCCTTAATAAATTTTCCTATAGGACAACAAAGTAAACATATAAATCTAGCCACTCTAATATTTCACTGAGATGCACCATAAAAATTAAGTTTGACAAATTCAATATATGGTGTAATACACCTAACATCTGACCTATCATTCTTTCTTTTATTAGCTTGGTTTTTCATGGATAACACAGTATTAGGCCAATTGTCTAAAATTTTCAATTCTCTCAAACCTATAAAGTTATTATTGATCTTATCTTAAAGATAAAATTTTCAAATAAATTCCCAGTTCAATATTTTCCCAACATATTTCCCATTCATTTTCCCTATCTTCAATATTTTTTTACTCCTTCAAAATATGACATATTACATTTTTTGTAGTAGCCAACCAAAGAGAAGATAAAATTTTAAAACTATTTGACCAAACTGAGAAAGTTTCGTTAACCATTCTCAAGTAAGCCCATGGTTGGTCAAGTTATAAAAGAGGAAAACCAACTTGTCTTGAATAAAAACATTTAAGGATGGCATGTACTATAAATTATTATTCTTTTTCACATATGATATAAATTAATTGAAAAACAAATCCCATTCTTTGAAGTTAATCCTGAGTAAGGATTCTTCCCAAACAAGATAACCATGTGAAAGGGTTTAACCTTGGGATACTTAAAAAATTATAAATCAAGGTGTTATACCAAGCATATTCCACAACTAATTATATAGAAACATGTTTGTAATGATATTTATCATTGTATATACTAGAATTGTCCCTTATCCACTGTAGACTATCTTTTTTGTTTTTCAAAAAACTCTTCCTTATTTCTACAATGTGAGATATAAATTAATTTTGATTATTTGGAACATTTATTTATTATAATATCTTCCATTGTCTAATTATTTTAATATAAGGAGATATATGAACACAATAATCATAGGCTCTAACCCCTAGTGTTCTTGTATAATTTATTGAATATATCCTAGATCTAGATTTTGCTCAGACATAGGTTCCACTTGCCATGAATCATTCCAAACTCATATTGTTTCTCCATTCTCCATATCCTAATTCAAGTTTTTAAAAATTATTTTATGGGATTCAATATTAAAATTACAAATGTGTGGTCAAGGTTGTTGCTCATGTCTATCCTCTTATTGGGGCCCTTCTAAAGCCTCTTATGACTAATTGGTTAAAAATTTTAGATACTTTATCTAATATAATTTCAAAAATATATGCGGTTTTCACATATTTTTCTAGGATACTTGTTGTTTACCTCATAATAAAGGAGGTATGGTAATAATTGACATCTATTGACAAATTATTACATTGTGTGCCAAATTTTTGGTTAGAGTCATTTAATGTAATGAATCTTACAAAATTCTTCTACATAATTACATATCATTTGGATCTCCTTATGGTAAATCTATCTAGAATAACATTGGCTTCAATAATCTCCTAATCACATCTACTCCAGTCAAAATTGAAGGGTATTTTGTGTCTAAAATCATCTATAAATCTTATGATGATGTTAATCCTTATCTAAAGTGGGTTGGTGATGGATTTTGTAATGTTCTTTCCTTCAATGACCATAATATTTGGTTGTCTTGTATAATGACCAATACTATTCATGTATTGGTATAATTCCTTGGTATAAAAGAATTGAGGCTTTTAAAAAATATTTATACAATAAAGGATTTGATTTACCACTCATGACTAGACTCCTTAGCCTACGCTAAAATAGAAATTAAATATAAGTAATTTTGACTCACCATTATTCTTCACATTCATGAACTAATTAAAAATGACATGCTCCACAAGTTGTGTATTTAACCTCCATACTCATGTTGGAAATATTGGAGGTGGAATTTTTATATGAATTTTAATAATTATTCTCTAAACTTCCTTTATCAGGTGATGAACTACTTTTCTTCAATGCTCAACAATCTCAATAGGTACTAAAACGTTAATTCATTCCCCATATGTGGCTTCCCCAACTTGACATGATTTGGAAATTTAGGATTAAACTAAAGCTAGCCCACTTACTATGTTGTCTATTATATCAAGGCCTTCCACTTAAGGAATGACTTTCTCACATAGGAATTGTTCAACCCATGTCTAGCCTATAATAGAATGAAGTATTCAAGCACACATGTCAGACATATCCCAAATCCTATTCTACCTCACACTAGATACATATCCCCTTTCAACCTTACCACCACAAGCCTTTCTCATAACACTTGGACCTCCTTGGGGATTATACTAATTGACTAGATTCTTCAGATTTTCTATGGAATTTATTCACATTTTCATTTTATTTCAATTATAGAAATCTATAAATTTTTCTTTGTTTAATAATGAGGATTACTCTTATCATATACATATCAAAAATAATATTTTGATATTATCTTCAACCTTTATTTATATTCAATTCCAAGCTAAATACATTATCATGGAATTCATACATCTTCAAGAGCTACTTGATCACTGGGTGAGTGTACCCCATGTTTTATCTAGCATTTCAATGTAATATTTGTTTTTCTATTTATGTATTTTGAGCTATTGTTTTCCTCTGACAGGGAGTCTAATTCATGCATAACAATTAACTACTTTACTATGTAAGCTTTTATATACTATCATTTGATAAATAATAGTCATATTTAATTATTATAATTGTAAATTCTAAATGTGGGATCTTGAAGAAGGATTATCAATAGTAAAAATCCTCTCAGGCCTATTATTTGCCAAATAGTTCCCTCTACAATATGACTCCATGGTGTATATGCCTCCTCATATGAACACCATTCCAGTTTATCTCGTAAAGAAACATTTTTAAGGTGCATATTTTTATCTTGCACCTTTATATTTGTGTCTACAAACATTCCCCAATTAGTGAGATGTATTTTCTCTTTTATTCCTTACCATTCAATAATAAATACAAGTTTGACCCTTTTTGTAAATAAGGATTGGTAAAATCTCTTAATCAACTAATAAAAATACTATTTTATAAGAAAAACAACTAAATAATTCAAATTCACAATATATTCTTATATAATGTTGAATTATGGAAATATGTTGAATAAGTACCATGCCAAATAATAATTTGATTTCTTAATCACAAAGAAATAATATTTATCTTATTGAATGATGTGCAAGTATTTCTAAGAAGTGTAGGTAAATAAATAGTTATTATGATACTTTGTTGTGATTCATCATATTATGTAAATTAACTATCTGTCAACCTAGACACTACCATCAAAATGTAGATACTGACATCAATGATTCTCTCTTAAAACTAATGCTTCTATCCACAATGAATTTTAGGTATTTTTCTTTAGATTCCACATATTATTATTAAGGTTTCTTGTCACCTTGAATATTGTCTATTCATAATGTGAACATAAGTTATGGATATTAGTGTGTAGCTTGAAACCATAGGTCCTCCAATTAAGTCATGTTACCTTGAAAAATAGGGGTTAGTAGGCTCAAGGAAAGTTGAGCTAAAATAAAATACCCATATACAAATTAATGCTTCCTATATATCCATATACTTCAAAGAGGGCTTCAAACCAATATAGTTCTCCCCTTACATGGCCTTGTGTGTGAATAGCTATGCAATATGCTATATGTGAGTGCAAGTAGTGATGTATCTTGTAAATTTACAAATATGACTCATGGGATATTATTTGTATGCTTCATATCTATAATAATACTATTCCTATGATTTATATATAAATAGGAAAGAATATGATATTAGAATTTAATTGTTTGAATTATTTTAGTGAACTTGATAGTTGTTTGCTTGGTAGTTACTAGATATGTAAATGAGGGGGCTTTATTTTCTATTTATATTACACCATTTAAAATAATCTCATGAGAGGGATGATTAATAGACATATTTTGACCCATACATATAAAAATATTTGAAAAAGTTGTGTGTTTTTAAGGTAAGGACACTATCATTAGACCAAGGACACTAGCATCAATGTTGGTGTCCTAATTTAGATGATAGTGTCTGGGAGAATAAGAAAATGTTAAATATATGTAACTGATAGTGAAGGATATATCTAGATTGTAATATTATTTTGGGGTACAAGGTGATATTCATAATTAGAATATTATTCTTAAGATAAGCATTTAGGCACATTGAGTTTGTGAATGTGATCCTTATGACAGTAGAAAGTCCTAAACTAAGGTGTTTAACCATGAGTAATATTTTCTAGTTATAAAATACTAGTTTATTATATAAAATCCATATTTAACATTTACATTTTTCCTTCTCCACTCCCTGCAATCAATATAGGAATGCATAAGGATGAAATTAATAGGTGAAAGGAAGATAAATGTATACGTTGGTGTGTAAAACACACCTTTATTTCACTTGATCCTTATTTTTATTTTTTATATGTGTATTTCCTTCAAATAAGAGCATGCCAAAATTTAATTAGTCCATATAATATGAAATTTGAAATAATTGAAATGCTTGAAAGAAAATAGAGTAAGGAAGCAGTACATGTGTCGATACAACCTTGTTTCCACTTGGTATTTTTATTTCTTAATAATACTTCACATATAAAATATTGGGGAGAGAGATAAAGAGAGAGGTTCACAAATAAACCTTGAATATTTGAAGAAGAGACTTAAAGGGTGATCATGTCCCTAATTTGATGCAAAAGTGAGTTGTGTCAAGCTTATCAAGTGTGTTAAATCTTGATTTCACATATCAAGTGAATATATAATCTTGCCAATTCAAATGGTATAACCATATCAAACTAAAAAATTGGATTAGTACCATTTCCATCAAGGGCATTGAATCTTTATCATATTATTTAAAAGGTCCAACTATTGTAGAAGATAAAATATCTAATGGTACATAATTGTGTATATAATATGAATATGTATTTTTTATTTTGATGTATTTTCATGTCATATGTACCTCAAATGTGTCTCCATTTGAATTATCTATCAAAGTGTAACCTATTCTATGTAAACTATGTATAATATATGTCACAAATTTAAAAAAATCTATCCAAAATTTTTGAAAATTAGTGCCAAATGCATAAAACTATTACCCAATTATATTTATAAATCATATAAATTGTATCAAATTCTCCCAACTTTGTATATGTGAACTCATGTCTCTATGACATGATCCCACTAATATGTCCCCACTTTTGATGTGAGGGGAATGCAATGTGATAGTCACCTTATCTCAAAAAGGATAAGATAAACATGATATATCTATATCAATCATGTATTAAATCAAAATATAGTGATATCATGTATAATTATGTATATAAATAAATATCATAATATATAAATAAAATTATCCCTAGGATGCATTATATGGATCATGGAAACATCTATAAGTAACAAGTACAAGATTAACAAACAATTAAGTACACACATAAAATCACTCAATGTCATGCAAAAATGGATCTAAAAAAAACAAAAACAAGGGGCATGGTCAAATTCCACACACTCAAAGGGGAGGACATGATAAAATTTACACACACCAAATAAATAATCAACACTCATGGCACTATGGCCAATAAACAAGGAACATGTTAAAATGTTCCACAATCAAGAAAAGGAAGAAAATAATAAGTACACTCAATTAATCCATGTATTAAGATTGATAAGTTATATATAAGCTACCAACATAATCATAACATAATATTCCCTACATACATGTGTTATAAAAATGTCTTATAATATAACATATCTAGCACATTGTGTAAGATGTAATCATAACATTGATCAATGAATTAGATGTCCCAATAATAGTGTGTCACATGGGTAAAAGAAAGGTCCAACATCTACATGGTGCGTGTATCATGGATATAATGTATTCTTGTATCACACTCAAGTATCTATGAAACATATGTGTGTATATAAATAAAATTATATACTATTTACTAACATAAAGTGAAAAACATATGAAAGATCTAGTAAACATGTGACTGTTAAATATTTTGTATTTGTAATTTAATTGAATGTTTTGTATTTTCTATAAAAAAAAATTTTGGATTGTTTAGTATGATTAGTGAAGGTGTTATGTATAACATAAAAGTGATACTATAGTCCAAATATGTCATAAAATAGATGTATTTATGTATTCCATGTATCATCTGTGTCATAACCCTTAATTATATTTCCATATTCATTCTGCATATTAGAATGGCATTCTAATAATCTTCTATGTAACCATAGTTAGCATAGGAAAGGACTAACTTCTTAGGTTGTTTTTAAACTTATGACACACCATTTTTAATATATATGTATGAAAAAAACAATTACACCATAGATTAGAGTTTCCTTCTTTAAATTCTTTTCCTTGAGTATTTTCCCATTATCAAAAACATTCATCTCATTATGGACTAAAGAATAGTCACATATATTTTCTTGAACACTATGAAAATATGTAATTTGTGATTTGACTTCTCAATA
Organism: Torreya grandis; assembly: GCA_037957365.1. Classification (NCBI taxonomy): domain Eukaryota; kingdom Viridiplantae; phylum Streptophyta; class Pinopsida; order Cupressales; family Taxaceae; genus Torreya; species Torreya grandis. The sequence goes on from JARHVA010002266.1 coordinate 591,074, forward strand.
TTTTTGTAACATATATTACTCTATATTTTCATTTTGAATATTTTCTTTCTCTAATCATTCTTTTTGAATATTTTCTTTATCCAAGTTTTTCATTTTCAACTTTTTTTCTTTGAATTATCCTTTGGTACACATAATTGTTCTTTTTTGCATTTTTGATTTAGGAGACACACTCATAATTTTATTGGGTTGTTTATTGATGTATCAATGATAGGATCCCCACTATAAAATAAAAAATTAAATTTATTCTTCAATATAAAAAACAATTTGTATGTTTCCCATGCATTAAATGATATGCACAATAGTATTTTGATCTCCTTAGAGGATGTAGGGGGTTATATTGATCAACTTGTTTTTAAGCATTTATCTTAACATCTCACCTAAAATATTATTAGTCTTTTATTAAAAAAAATGAAGCACTTACTGTATATGAATTCAATTTTAAATTCTTATTTTGATATTAAACCTTTTTAGACACAACATTGCTAGATGAAGATGAAAACACATGATTAACACTAACATATTTTGGATTTTTCATGTATGTAATATAATTTTCTAATGATGTGATATTTGAATTAAAAAGTTTATTTTAATTTTAAAACTCTTCTATGATCCTTCCCATAGTGATTTTTTTATCTTCAATGGCTTCATAAGCATAAATCCTAGGTACTTCAGATTGAATATATGTACACACCCCATCTATGGAAGATATGGGAGGTGGAAAGCATTAGGAAGGACATATTGATTACCTTCATTTGAAACTATATGGTTTATAAAATTGTCTCTTTAGATAATGATAACATATACACATTTAAACGAATGACATATATCATTCTCTAGAGAGTTAAGAGGAGGTATTATAGAATCTTACAGATATGATTACTCTTGTTCCCATCTCCTACTTTATTTGACAAAATTTTGCATTAATGAAGTTTGTATAGATAGTTTGATACTTAATACATCATATTCATCAAAAATATATATATTATCCATGATAATCTAAATAAATATCATGAAGGCTAGGGAAAGAAGGAAAGAAAGCATCACCTAAACTATTACCATGCAAAAATTAGATTTGGAAAATAAATGTAGTAATCTAAAACTCTAGAAATTTGAAACCCTAGGGCAAGCTAGAGTTATAGATCAATTATTGTTAAGAGGTCATGTTAACTAAATGTTTACCATTTTTGGAAATAAGGGATGGGAAAATACAATATCAACTAAGAATAAGACTATTGTATAATTAGGCCAATTAAATAATTCATATTCATAATATATTTTAATATAGTATTTAATTATGGAAATATGATAAATACATAAAGTAACATGCCTAACATTTATTTGATTTATTTTTTATTAAGGTTAAAGGGGGGATTTTTTTGGACTAGGGTCCCCAAACCCTATGATAAGTACAAACAAAAGAGAGGCAAAGGTCTACCATAGACCAAATGAGACACTAAGACAAAATAGTCCCAAAGATAGCTAAAATATAGATTATAAACATTAGAATCAATAACAAATAACAACTAAAGAAACCAGGGCCTAATCTAAGTCTAAAATACCTAAGACATCCTCCCAGTGGAATTTAATCTTTTTAAGGTTAGCATCAATCTAAAACAAAAAAAATTATTTGTCCATGACATTATGGGATCCACTACATTGGCCTTGTTTACCTTTCCCTTTGCCAATAGTCTTAGGCTCAAATAACTCCCCTAGATGAGCTCTAAGATTTTCTACATTGTAAATACCCTCATACATGGCTAACTTGTTGTAATTAACTAAGAAGTTGATGATATTTCTAAGCTTCTCATTCTCATTCTCAAGATCTCCAACCTGAATAGAAGGCTATATAATTATTGATCATCCTCCTTGGATGAAGAGATTTGGTTCAATATGATGTTCTCCTACTATAATAAATTTACCTTCCCTTTAAGATCCATGAGCTCTCTCATAAACTAGTGCATTATAGATTTTTGAAGATCTAATTATTCAACTATCTTATCTACATTCTCCTTACCCTTAAGGGAAATAAAAAGGTTATTAAAATCTCATTTTGTTCTTTATGTATCTTGTCTGTAGGACTCTTACTTTTTTATTTGGGAACATCTCTAGTCACTCCTTTCTCAACCTCAAGAATTTCATTATGAGTCACCTAAACTCCCTGCCCCTCAAATTTATGCCCCTTCCCAAGAATATCTCTATCATCATCCATATTAATTTGATTTATTAATAAAAAATAAGTAATAATAATTAGATTATTTAATGTTATGTTTGTACATATGATAAGTGTAGGTACAAAAATATCCAAGATTATAATCAGCTATGATTCATCAGATTCTAGAAATTAGCTCTATATCAGCTTGGATATTACTATCGAAATTGGGATACTAACATCAATGCTTATGTCCTAAAATTGATGATTTTGTATGAAGTGAAGTATAGGTAATTTTACATAAATTCCATAAATGCCTATTATGTTTCCCTATTGCCTTACATATTATCTATTTGAATCATGTGCATAGGATTTGGATATTAGTTGTAAATCAAAATCCTATGTCTTCCAATTAAGGTGTGCCACATTGAAAAATAGGGTTTATTTGGCTCAAGTGAAGTTGTGATTACCTCACATACACCTTTTTCAATGATCATACCATACATATCCATATAATCTAAATATATATTTAGATCAATGTATTTATCCCCATTTTATGTGATTGTGTGTGAACAATTGTGCAATATGCTATATGCAACTGTATAGAGTGATCTATCTTGCATCTTGACAAATACTAGTCATGGGATACTATTTGAATGTTTCATACCTGTAATAAGACTTCTCCTATGAGTGGTATAGAAATAGTGAATAATATATCATTATAACTCGTTGTCCAAATCATTTTAGTGAACTTGGTAGAAGTTATATGTCTAAATGAGTTGGATTTATTTTTTAGTTATACCACACCATTTGAAATAATATAAATGGATTATTGATTAAGACAAATATTTTGAATAATACATATTGAAACATTTTTAAATTTGAGTGTTTTTAAGGTATAAACACTATTGTTAGACTAGGGACACTAACATCAATGCTAGTGTCCTAATCTGGAGGGTAGTGTCTAGGAGAATATAAAAATGTTGAAGATTTGTAATTGAATGTGAAGGATATATATCATGTTTTAAACATAATATGGGTACATGTGATTTGGGTAATCATAAAATCAAGATCAAACTATAAGATAATATTTTAAGCATAATGAGATGGTAAAATCAAGCCTTACAGAATTAGAAAGGTCCTACACTCAAGGGTTGAGTCATGAGTGATATTTGCCAATTGTATAAGACCAATTTATGATATAAAATCTGATTTATCATATAAAATACCTAAAAATTATATTTATCCTCTAGACAACCCCAACCTAATCTTGCAAGACTAAGAACAAGTAGACTGAAATCTCCTACAACACTAATTAATAAAAAAATCTACTAGCCAAACTAATCCATTCAATTTCCATATTTCCAATATACCTTTTAAATTATCAATTAAAACTTTACATGGTTTTTATTTTTCCATTCCAGTAAATAAATGTATGCAAAGATATTTTCTAGGAAAATTTCTAATGGCAACACCTAGCACCTCTATTTTTTTTCTTTTTCTTTTCATATTAAAATAATATTGAAATTATGCAAGATATTTTTTTGTCTAGATGTTTCCTCATACTTATTCAATTTTTTCTTAAGTGCCACCACCTCAATCATATTTGCCAACCCAAACAATAAAGTATCATCCAAAAATTATAAATAGGTGTTTAAGGAAATCACATCATGAGCCTTAAGCCCTTGAATATTATTACCTTGACTTAAATAAACCAAGAATATACCTAAAGAAACTACCATAATAATGAAGAGGTAAGAGGATAGTGGATCACCTTATAAAATACCTCTTGAGTTTTGAAATAAATTGATTGAAATATCATTAACCAATAATGAAAATAAGACTCATGCTACACATTTTATATCCATGTAATTTATTCTTCACCAAACAAAAAATGAGCTAAAAGTTTTCTCATAATATCCAAGTAGACTATGTAATATACGTTTTAAATATTAAATCTCAACAACATCCCTGATTTATTTTGATATTTGAGAGTATGAAATGTTTCATGATTTATTATAACCCCATATATAATTTATATGTTGTTCACAAAGTTTCTTATTCAGGGAAAATTATGAGAGGAAGTGAAAAAATTAGCCTTTTTGTAATTTAGTTGGATATTATTTTATATGTAGTATTACATAAGGAAATGATTATAATATCTGTAAATGTAGTTGGGTTAAACTTCTTAGGAATAAAGGAGATGAAATATTAAGTATATATGTAATAAATTATTGAGATCCCATAGATTCATTAACCACTCTAGTTAATTCAAAACCAATACCCTCCCAAAAATGTTGAAAAACATATATTGGAAACCCATCTAGACCTAGTGCTTTATTACACTTTATCAAATGAAGGACTGCCTTAATATCTTCCTTAGAGAAAGGCTTCATTAATTCCTATTTATAATTTGATTCAATAATTGAATGTATTTTGGATAAAAATATGTATATGGATCTTTCATCCCTTCCCCATCCTTTAAGAGAAGTGTTTTAATAGATCTGACAAATTCAATTTTGGATTGCTTATAGTTTATACATAATAAATCCATCAGCATTTTTAAATGTGAAAAATCTATTCAATTTCCACCTTTCCATAGTTTATTTTTGGAATAATTTATTATTATTATGTTCCTTCATCTATGTCTCTCTATATTTATAATTCCTTAAAATTTACTCTCTTTAGTACACCTCATGTATTTTTTCCATCAATTCCTCTTCTTTTTTTAGGCATTGATCCATCATAAGAGATAATTGATATATGGAATTCAAAAATTCCAATTTCTATTATAAAATAACATTTTCCTTAAATATGTTTCCAAACACCCTTTTTCCAAATTATCAAATTATATTTAAATAACATAAATTATATTTCAAGAATCTAGTTAAACTTAGGGTTATCTCCACAATCATTATTTCTTTTGGCATGACCAATGACTGGGATATGGGAATCTCTATTAGGGTTAACATTTTATTGGGAGATGGTGGCTTATTAAAAATAGAAAATATAAATATATTCTCAAAATGGACTTCCCTAAGAGTATTTATTAGTTTTGGTGAAGAAATAACATCAGAATCCATAATAGTATCAATAGAGCTAGATGATACAATCATAGGCATTACTGAAGGTAAACTTGCATCCAAAATTTCTACATTAGGAACTAAATAAATAATAGAAGAGACTACCTCATTAATTTTCTAACTTTGTTCTTGTGTGAGGCTAGCTAAGGTGTATACTCCTTCATGCTCACCTAGACTCAAAGCTTTGGCACTCTTCAACTCATCTTCTTCATTATTTAGTTGTGTCATGCCCATATCCTAGTCTTCTTCCTCTGAAGGGTAATCAATCAAAGATATGAATTTTTATTTTTCTTCTTCTTCTCTCATCTCCATTATAGTCTTTGCATCATTTTCCTCCTCCTCAGTTTCGTATTCTATAATATGGATACCAAGTGATGGCCTCTCTTCTATTTTCTATCCTAGGAAGGAGTAGGGGAGTCCTTTTGATTCTTTTGATAAGTGAAGAAGGGTGAATTAAAAGGTGGAAGAGATGGTAAATGGGTTGTGGGAACAACTATGATAGGAAGTAGAGTTGAAGGTGATGAAGTGCAAGGAGTGGAAGGAACAAGGATTCCATGAGGGGACTTAGGAGATCAAGGAGAGTTAGGGGAAGTTGGAATTGAAGTAAAAATCATCTATAAAAAATCAATAAGGCTTAATTATGTGACTATAGTAAGGGGAGGCAGAGGAGTCATCACAAAACTATTCTTCCTTTGTTCAAATGAGGAAAAGGATAGCCTTTCCCTTATGGTTTTTGTGCCCAATACATGCACATGTGAACATGTTGAAGTAGAAGAGACTTGAAGAGTAGGAAGTCCTCTCAAAATCTCTCTCCTAAAATAAGGATTTGATTCCTTCTGACTACTAGATTGATCTATTAGCTAAGAGCCCTATGGTGGAGATGGAGGACATTTTATAATACATGAATGTTGGGCATCTTCCTCTATTACCTCTAAGTTATATTATATGTCTTGGGCAAGTATCATAGACATTGAATTGTCTTTAATTTTTATCTATACTTCTGAATCATCTAAGGAATTTAAGAAAATTTTATCATGATCATATGCTTGGTGATTATAAGAGACATACACTTTCTTCTTTTCTAAGATAATTTTTAGATACCCCATTATTTTCTTCTTAGGGTCCCATTCTCTAAAAGGTGCAATCTATACTTTGCACTTTATTTTAACCTTACTAGCTGAAATGAAATGTGACTTAGTCACATATTGATGTTTTCCAATGCTAAAAGGAGTCTTAAAGTAGTAGGCCAAATTTATATGACCTAATTCTTCATCAATACTATTGAAAACTTGATATGTTATATCATATTCTATAATGTGATCTAGAACATGATGTGGTAATAGTAGAGGATCAATTCTAGTACCCTCTACTTAGATGATGATTACATCCAAATATAACCAATAATATCCCATTTACTAAGGCTCTATGTTATTTTTTAGACATTTGGGCATTAGGGTGCCCTGCATTTCTTGGTATATATGAGGATATAACTCATTACTTATCCTTATAATTTATCTCATATACATATGAATGAACATAAAATAAAAATCCTCTCTAACCCTATTTCTAAAATATTCATTTGAGGTTTTCCATTCCTGACTATAAGGCTTGTAAATAATGGCTATTACCACATCTAGAAAGTAAGACATCATGTAGAAATTATTGTCTTCAAGCCTCTGATTAGGGTAAAGTATCTATGACTTTATTTGTGCACTTATGATCTCCCCCAATGTTACCAACTTATTAGTTTTCAAGAGTACATCTAATAGTGAAATCCATTCGATATAAACATAGGCAATACTTGGGAAACTATATAACCTATTTAATAGTGCCATTATTATTAAATCCATGTCTAAATTTAATGATTAAATTAGAGGAGATTTTCCCCTATGGCTTTTACCTTTGGCCCTTTTCAAGCCATTTATTTAACTTTCTATTTACAGTGTTATGATCAAGACAAGCATTGGTTGAGACTTGATTGTAGGTGGTTTCAAGATAGGGGAGTGTGTGTGTGTGTGTGTGTGTGTGTATATATATATATATATATATATATATAATGCCCTACTTGAGATGTAAGTAGAGGCATTATTGAATTTATTTATATGAATGATATCCCCGATAGTGATTTTATTAAAAAATAAAACTTTTAATAGGTCAATTAATGGCATTACCTTAGGTTTAGTCATCGTCTAGTCGGTACCTTATTCTTTAATTGGTAGTAAATCATCTATATACTTCTTGGAATTTAGGAAGAGTTCATCTTATATATAATATGATTGGATTGATTTGTCCTCTTCTCAGATCACTGATTAATGTGGGAATTTGATATTTAAGGCATTTTTTCTCAAATATTGTATCTTTTTATTTAGTTAGTCATGAAAATGAGTATGGGGATGGATTTGAGGGCTTACCTTATTTTGAAAAAAAGGTCATTGTTATCCTTTGGTTGTTATAATTCCTTTGATGTCTTGGATGATTTGTTATATGATTCTTGGTTGAAGAAAAAATAGGGCTCATTTAACACTAGGAATCTTGAGAACACACTTGTTTAATCAAAAGAGCAATAGTAAAGTGAATCTTAATTTTTGTAGATTTTGTATATATCACTCGTAGGCGTGAGTATTGAATATATTCATGCACCTTCAATGCAGATTAAAAAAATTGATTTTAATGCTCATTTAAATTTTAATGTGCCAGTAAACTTTGGTAGGTGCCCTTAATTTCCAAATGGAAATAGTTCATTAATTTTTTATGTCTAGTCATTACCTTTGAGACAGTTATCATTTATTCATTGAATTACTTTTTTCCCATGTTGTCGATAATTATATTTTATGTTTTGGCTATGCATTTCTTAGATAGTGACACTTGTCATATCCCCATTACCCTAGCCCTTTAAATCTCTTCATTATGTTGGATAGTTCATATAGTGGTGAGTTAACATGATCAAGCCACATGGCCTGATCTCGAAGCACTAAAAGCATGGAATATTAGAGCATTAGTCTATTATTCCTATTGGTGAATAATATTATGTGGTCATGGGTCACCATGATTTAAATATATGGAATGATCTCAAAATCCAAGAGACTTGAGAGCTCAAAACCATTGGATTTTAGAGCAAAGAGCTACTTAACCTTATCATGGATGTGGATTATCATGACCGAGACATATGGAATGATCTCATAAACCTAGAGACTCAATTGCTTGGAAACATTGGAATGTAGACTAAATAAATGCTTAACCTTCTCATGGATGTGGATTTACATGATCGAAACATGTGGAATGATCTTGAAATCTTGGAGACTCTAGAGCTCATAACCATTAACACACAGGTATGCAAAACTATTAAATTTTTAGTAAATAAATTAAATTATCTATATTTCCATTTTAATGTGAATATGACATATGGAAAATTTACAGAGCCCAAGATACTCAAGATTTTGGAAGACTTAAACCTATCATAATTCATAAATCTTGAAAATGTCCATAGCTTAGAAGACTTTAAAAAAATTCATCATTCAAAGCTCTAAATAACACAAGTGATGCATGTCATAACTACGTGGAATATTCAATGTGGGATAGATCAAAGAAAATGATTGGTATTTGTTTATTAATCCTATGATTGAAAATACATATAATAGGACATGAAAATATTAGTTTTATTAGCTCATAAATTTGAACATCATATCAATGTAAAATTCACAAAAATCCAAGGTTTAAAATGACTTAAGGTACTAGTTTAAGCTTGGATTTTTACACTTTACACTTAGGCAATCCTAGATTATCTATAAATGGACTAGATGACAAATGTATGATATATTAGTCATATAAATTTAGGCTCATATCTCCCCAATTTCAAGTTTTACAATAATGGTTCCCTATTTTTAAATTTAAAAAATAGGGGTGTGTGTGTGTGTGTGTGTGTGTGTGTGTGTGTGTGTGTGTGTGTGTGTGTGTGTGTGTGTGTGTGTGTGTGTGTGTGTGTGTGTGTGTGTGTGTGTGTGTGTGTGTGTGTGTGTGTGTGTTAGGGCATAATAGAATGTTGCTTCATATTTGCCTTGGATTTGAGCTTGGATCCATTGTAATATGCTTGCCCTACATTATTTTAATTTAATAAATCCATCTTGACATGGATATAAGGTGAGATTTTGTTGATGTACTTTAGTACCTTATGTTGTTCACTCAATTTCTCCCATAGGAATGTAAAGTAGTCATAGAATATATTGGTGTAGTCCTCTACTGACTAATCCTTATGCTAACTTAGTTGTTGAAACTTAATGTATTCATATTCAAATTTTTGGAGAGGGTATCATTCATCCTTTATCACATTGAAAAAATGATTCTTTACTTCAATTGGAACACACTCTTGTGCACACTACACACTGAAGGTCTCCTACTAGTGAACAACTGGAAAGGACATCTTCAATACCATGAAGGTGACATTATTAGCATTAGTGAAGTAATTGACTTATAAGTATGCCTTAAATTATTGAATCCAAAATCCAATTCTTTGGAATTGATCTTTCCTTTAAATAGAGGGATGTAGAGATTGACTTGAACTTTGAAGGGTGTTTTTTATTGAAACCACTATTGAGTTTAATGTGGAGATAGATGGGAAGGTATTAGGTTGATTTGAATCATCAATTCATGGAACTAACCAAAATGTTTAGTGTGTTATTCTTCTAGTATGTAAATAATGAGCCTTCAAACTTTTGTGGCTACCTTAGATTGTTTTTGGGTGTCAACCATCTTACTTTTAGTACAGTGTTCTTCTAGTCTTTATGAGATAGAAATGACTATTAGACATTATCTCTCTCATTGTGCTCATATTTATACAAGAATAGAAATAAAAATACCAACCTACTCTAATACCATTGATATACACCATGGGACCTAGGAATAAGTGTGTGGGGAACAACTGAGTTTGGTTGTGTAAAGTAAATGTGAATAGATGTATTTAGATAGAATAGTCAAAACACATTTAATAGAGTAGAAGTCTTAATTAAAATAAATGTAACTTCTATTCAATAGTAAATAATAGGTGAAAATTGGTACAATATGTTACATTTCATGTGTTATAGAATAGATACACAAAGAATTATATATATGTTATGAATGTGTATGGTATCAACCTCCTAGCTAGATGAGTATGTTACATATTTAACATACATTATTGAAAGGTTAGTCACAAAAAAAATTGTATAGTATAATAAAAGTAGAGTTGACGTGTCTCGCCCTATTTTCATGTTGAATACATAGCTTCCAGATGGGTGGTGACCACTAATACAATTGTGTGATTCTAGTTTATTCACTAATAGTCTTGATCCCAATAATCCTAGCTGATAGATAACAATAATCAATACTAAGATTCTTGGTTGGTCTAGGGCCACTAGTCAAGGCATATGATCAAGGTAGGCCAAGATGTGGTTATACTAAAGATGGGATCGATGGATTAGGATAGTCTATGATTATATGCTACTAAGGTGCACAAAACTATGACGTGAGGAGTGCTTAGTGAGATGTGTAGACTATTATCTAAGGTGATCATTACATGAAAGTCTATGAAAAAGAATATGACTTTTGCATGGGAGTATGAGTAAGATTTGTGTAGAGGAGTGAGTAGTAGTATGTGAGAGGTGTGAGCTATGTGTAGAAGAATAAATGATGAATGTGTTTATCATTACAAATTTATTTTGGGTTTTCATGTAAATTGCAAATTTATTTTGGGTTTCCATGGAAATTACAAAATTGATTTAAAACTTTACGTGAATTGCAAAATATTTTTGAGTTTTCTTTTTCCATAAAATTCCAAATTCTATTTTCAAAGGTCATGGAAATGTAAATCATGCTTTCCCAAATCATGAAAATGCAAATTATATTTTCAAGAGTTGTGTAAATCCAAACTTCCAAATTGCAATTGCATTTTTCAATGATTCAAATTGCCATTTCAAATTAAAATCTTTTCAACCTACATGTTCAACTATGGAAATTTTAGTAAATTAAAAATTGAATGTCTATTTGTGTTTTAGCCATCATTCACCAAAATAAATATATTCAAGATTATAGAAGGGAAGCAAGTGAATGGAAAAAATAAGTTATTTTAATTTATTCTTTAGCCAGAAAAAGGCCATGCAAGACCACCCAAGAAAAAGAGAAAAATTTATGAATAAGCATTTATTTTTAACCAAGAAGAGGCTATACAAGTGCATTTAGTGATCTAATCTTTTCATAAAAATGTTTAATCTTGTATTGAAATTTTTAGTTGTAAATTTTGTAAGTGTACACTCACAAATTTAAGTTGTGCAAATGCATCGTGCTAGCTTTGTAAATTATTATTTCACTTTTACATGTGATACAATTACACCAACACACTTTTACACTAATTAAGTGGTGCATTTTTTTAAACTCATTTTTGCAATGTCTAGAATGAAAAAAAGGTGGTTACGCATCATAACCACCTCCCCACATTAAAAATATAAGTGTAAGGATCATTGTAAAGGGACTTTTTAGTAATGAAACTATGTAGAGATTTTGTCTAAAATGCTAAGCTTTGTTATCAACTCAATAAATATTGAAACTGGGATAATTTTTAAGCTTTGTATTTGAAATTTCTTTATGAGTTATATATTTGTATGTGATTCACATTTTTCTATATGTGTAATTTTAATTAAGCTTCATAATCATTACCAAATTTTTAGATAATGATAATTTCACATTCAGTATTTCTTTTAGAATCTTCTTGTGTTATTTCTATGAATGTGAAATCTCGATGGGGTTTAAGCAATATTTGTATTATCTTTTATGGGTAAATATGGGATGGTTGTCTTTGGTCTACTATCATTATTATAAAAATGTCTCAATGTATGTTTTTTACTTCTATGGGTGTAATGATGTCTTTACCACCCATTAAATGAGAGTTATTTCCATACATATGGTGTTTTCCCTTTTTGGACTATTCTGGTAAGTTTCTATATTTAGATACCTAGAGTTATCTTTCATTTTTTCCAAAGTTGTCATAGTAGATTATGTGTTTAATGGAATATAATAACTTAGTTCTCCATTATTATTTTCCTTTCTATATTAGTCTCTTATTTTCATCATTCCCTTCTTCCCCCTCATTTTTTTCTATCTCATTTACGTAATTTCAGGTTAAAAGTATGAAACCTCTAATAAAAAACATTTTTTCTATAAATAGTTGTGACTACTTTTCCCCTAATTTTCCCATTTTGGATTTCAATAAATATGCATCCACATGATAATAAGAGAGGTACTTTGTCTTTTTTTTTTGACTATCAAAAAGACTCAATTCCCACATTACTAACTCAAAGTCACCAATTTGTCACCATGATAAATTTTTGAGCCAACAGATACATAAGAAGTGGTAAATCATCAAAGGGTTGATTTAGATCATCTCAACCCATTACACTTCCCTCTTTCCTCTAAATGTTTCAATATTTCAAAGTGATCTTAGGGTTTAAAATAAAAAATAAATGAAATAATGAGTTCCACATGACACATATAGAGTTGTGATATCTAAACCTCCTCAATAAACACATGTGTAAAAGGCACAAAAATTAGATTTTATCCACATTAAATGTAGAAAATTTCATAGTCAATGGACCTAACTTATGTTAAAATACATATCTCTTGTTTCCCTTCTTGTAATCCATTTATCTAGATGTGTGCTTTAACTTTTGTTTACTATCATTAATACATAAAAATTCCAAAGTTAAATGCTTAATTTTTTTAATATCACTCTTAGATTATCTCCACTTAATGACAATTATGTTGGAAGAACAATCATTGAGAAGGGGGTTGAATAAATGTCTAAAAAAATTTCATTCAATTATTCTTTAACATTCCTTGAACTATGAAAGCAATATAGTGATATTGCAATGCATAAAGAACCATTCACGTGAGCATAACACAAGAAAATAAATATATAAGTGGGAAACCTTCAAGGGGAAGAAAACCCAATATGATATTTTCAAATGGAATACAATCCTATAAAACAAAAGACAAAATTATGTTGAGCACAAACTCAACTTGGTGCACCAACCCTAATAAAGTCGAACACCCACTTGACTAGGCTTTATCAATCACCTATTTGTAAGGAAGCACCAACTCCCTAAGTGACTCGGCACCAACTTAACCACCTCATGAATTTTAATCACCACACCTCTAATCTTATATTATGGTCTCATTTAAATACCTCCTTCTATTTAGATATGAAATATTTTATTCACTTATATTGCGTTAATTCAAATAGTCCTAAATTACCTTGTATATATACTAGACTCATGGTCACACACCACTTGGTCAGACATACACCTTCAACCTATTATATAATAAATATAATAGGTCTTATAACATATTATTAACATTATTAAAACTTAATTTTAACTCTTTTTGGTTTTCAAAAACTCAATTAGGCCTCATTTCTCTTTTAGGTCTCATGGAGACCTAATTACATTAGGTTTATCCTATTAGCACCAAAACTTGATTATTTTGGGCCCAAATGTCATTTTAAAATAATAAAACCCCACTAAATAACTTATTCAATTAACTCTAATAACCTCTTCCATGATTGATTAGACCTGTATCCTTCATTCATACCATAAAATCTCCTTTAAGACAAACTGCCCTATTAGGCTTGTGTACCTCAAAAGTATGTCTTAAAAAAATGAATATTAAACACTCATAAGATAATAAAATATGACAAATGAAACATGTATATATATTATACATGACCTAAATTTCATCACCAAATTCTTATAATGCTTTCACTCAGGATATAAAGGCTCAAGAACATCTTCGTAACTCACTCACTCAGAACTGCCAATTCACCTCAAGAACTAGTCATGATGAATTAGACCTCCAATGCCTATGTATAAAATTTTCATGATTAATGATGCATTTAAATTGTCATATAATATATCCAAACCATCCTTAGATATAAAATTCATATTATCAAGTGCCAAATATTGGTCTTATAGACCAATTTCTTGACCTTATATCACACAATCTTATCTGAACTAGATAGGTCATTTTATGAGCAACTTTGTCACTAAATAAACTGACCTCCAAAGCTTATAAAAGCATGATCATAACTTATAAGTCATAAATAAATCCTTCATGCACTTTTTTACATCAATATATCATGTACAAACCTTAAAATCTATATTTTCATCTCTGCTTGGGTTTTACACTATTCACACCATTAGGTCTATCTATGATTGGCTAATATGAATGAATAAATTAGAATAATTAGAGGCCATAACCTATTCATAAATCATCATGTACATGAAAAATGAGTCTCTATATTATTCTCCCATTCATTCTCTTCTTAACCAATACAACTTTTGAGAGCTATAGCAATTTTTTGATAAATAACCCTATATCTGTGCATTTTCTCTCTCATCTGACTAACCACCACTACCTGTAGGTACCTATGAGATTTTAATACATTATCCAATATATTTTATATGAATTTTAATCCATTATTATCTGATTTGAACATTATTTTACACATCAGGTCCTTATTAGGGTTTTAGGAAGGTTTAACATAGGTTTTGGTGTTAATGATTATTCATAAGGAACTACCCCTTAATTATAAAAATAATGCATAGAGATATTATCTAGGACCCTTCCATATCTATAATTAATATCTCATATTCCCATGTAGAGGTTACACATGCCAATGAACATCTAAAAGTGCTTTTTGAGTCTTGAGACCTCATTTTGTGAACTTGAGAAGGTCTAAAACACTAATTCATGTAATTTCCTTCAATACATAACCTCAAACTTTGTGAACATTCCTAAAATAACTTATATCACCTATATACATACTCACATATGCATACTTGACTTGAAATATGATCTATATACCTCATTAGGCCAGGTAGGGTCTAAGAGAGATCTAGGTGCAGACTTGGACTGAAGGTCCTACCCCTATAGACTCACCTTGAAACTCTCATGAATGATTTTATAACTTTATATCATGCTAAAATAGTGACAAAAAACCTTCACATGCATGTGTTCATTCATTTTTTAGTGCACATACCTCTTCATGTCATGACTAGGCTCATGACTGGTCTTCTTATACACTTTGACATCAATGAATTGTACCTTCATACAACCATAAGACATTATTTACATTTAAATTATCTCTTTCTCTTTTTCTCATGATAACACTCTCTCAATTCACCTTGTCACATCACACACTAAAACTAGGCTTAGTCACCTTTGACATCAACCTTCACAATATGCACCTTTCACATCAATGATAAGACAATAATTTCCCCCTTTATCATTGATGGCAACCACTCTCAAAAAATTCTCTCAATAGGATATTTTTCCTGCATTCTAAACTTTCTCCCCCTTTGACATAAATGACATATAAATGTTTTCAACTCTTGGATCACACCTCTTGAAACCAAAACACTCAACATAGGATTATGAGTCTATGAAGCATCATTCAAACATCCTCCCCCTATATCCATATATACCTCCTTCAAAAAGGAAATATATATAGAAGATCACCCACCTACTATTATATCTAATGAACCACATTATTATCTCCCCCTAAGTACTTCACTTCTTTAATGACTATTAGGGGTATGAACTACAACTAATTCCTATCTTAGATGTTTAAATGTTGCCTTTAGAAGTGGTTTAGTAAAAATGTCTACAATCTGAACCTTTTTAGAAACATATTCAATTTTAACACTTTATTTACTTACCTTCTCTCTCAATAAATGATACTTGATGGAAATTTTCTTAGTTCTCTATTGCATGATAGGATTCTTAGAAATGCTTATGGAACTTATATTATCATAGTAGATAGGGATATGACCATCATACTCCACCTTATAGTCTTTTAAGGTTTGTCTCATCCATAAGACTTGAATGAAACATGAAGATGTTGCAATGTACTCAGCCTCACAACTAGATAGTGCCAAAGATGGCTACTTCTTAATTATCCATTATACTAAGCATTCTCCTAAGAAGAAATCTCCTTCACTAATGTTTTTCCTATCATCTAGACTCCCTTCCCAATCTAGTCTATATAGGCTATCAAGTTAAATTCCTTGATCTTTGGATACCAAAACCTAAACTCCATAGTCCCCTTGAGATAACCAAGTATCATTTTGAATACTTACAAATGATTTTCCTCTAGGTCTACTTGAAATCTTCCCACAAGACCTACTACTTGCATGATGTTATGTCTATAGTAGTTGTGTATAGAAAACATCCAATCATTGACCTATATGATGTCTGATTTACCTTTGGAGATTCATATTCCTTTCTTAACTTACACCCTATGATCATATGTGTGATAACTACCTTTAAATCTTCCATCTCAAATGTTTTCAACATCTCTCTTATGTACTTAGCTTGTGAAATGAATATACATTTTTTTGATTGAATGATTTGTAACCCAAGAAAGAATGATAGTTCTCCCAACATGACATCTCAAAATCCTTCTTCATCACATCTACAAATGCCTTATTTATATTTTCACTATTTCCACTAAATATGATGTCATCCACATAAACAACTATTATATATTGATGGTCATCTTCTATCTTTATGTATAGACTACTATTTGTAACTCTTATTTATAATCCTTGGTTTAATATATATCTATCAAATCTAGATTACCAAGCTATAAAATATTTATTTAGCCCTTTAATATCCTTTTTCCATCTATAAAAATAGTTTATATTACCTAATAGTGATAAACCCTCAGGTTTATCTATGTACACCTCCTCTTCCAAGTTCCCATTCAAAAAATATGACTTGACATCCATTTGATACATCTTGAACCCTTGAAATCTTGCATATGCTAAAAATAGTTTGATAGCCTCTAATCATACTAATAGAGCAAACGTATCCTCAAAATCTACCCCTTCCACTTATGCATACCCCTTGAATATCAATATAACCTTGTGTTGAGGTCAACATTCCCCATTTCTAAATAATGAGGACCCTTGTTTAGATTTTGAAAATTATGTTATAAATCAGACATTCAACTTGATCAGAGTGTATTATTGAGTATCATGTGTTAATTTATCTTACATTGACATGCTAACACATAATTTTTATTTGATATTATCTAATATTTCTAACATTTGACTCATGTGTTTCCATCTTATAGGATCAATGGATCTTCATTAGAATGAACAAATGTTCATGGGTTTATACTTCAATGTTAATTTAACCCTTAGTTGGTTAACTAATATGGTCCCATTTAATTCATTATGTTAACATTTTATTCTTAATTGATTAATTGAATCTAATTTTAAATGACGTTCAATACCTTAGTCTAAATTGATTTAGCCTAATTTATTATTAAAATGGATTCATATTTTTGACAGGTCAATTTATTCTATGTTAATCTTAGTTTAACTTTAGCCTAAGTTTTAATCAAATTTATTAATTCATTAAAAATTTAATCTAAGATTTATGATAATTCATTATATATCCCAAGTACTTAATCTCTAATTTTACTATTTGTAGGTACAAATTGAATGCAAGGTCACCAAGTGTTGAAACCTCACTCGATAGAATCAAGGATCAAACATGGGTAACTATCTGAAGTTGATAATTCAAAGTTACCTAGATCAATATTGATGGTGTGTATTCTTACACACAAATTTTGATCAATAATTTGCATTAAAGATAGGGGGCAATAAGTCAAGATAGATTGATGACACACATTCAATCATACAAATGGAAATATAACAGTAAACATGAATTCAATAGGTCAAAGGATACTGAGAAGGAAAGTGGGGATGACAAGTGTCATAATCATGGTAAATTAGCAATAGATAAATGGCCCACATATGATCATATGTTTAGTAGATCAACAATGTACATTTGATCATGTAGATCAAATATTGATGATGTTCATTCAACCGTGCAGATGAGGATCAATGGTGCGAATCAAGTTAATAAGTCAATAAGCCCAAATAGCATGTAAATCTACCACATGATGTAAGAGCATTAACTAAATGGATACTGATAATAGGGTACATAAAAAGCATGCAAGGCTACTAAGTGTCATAATATCAGAAGCCCAGATCAAAGATCAATGGCCAATGTTGAAATTCAAAGATAGAAGACTCTCGAAGAGATTGACAGGTGAATTTAATTAGGTTTATAGGAGGCATGAGATGAAGACATGTGTTTGAATTGATAATGATCATGTTTTAAAATTAAATAAATAGCATGGAAAGGAGATGACACATAGGCATCAATGGCCAATGTTGAAATTCAAAGATAGAAGGCTCCTAAAGAGATTGATAGAGTGAATTTAATTAGGTTTATAAGAGGCATGAGATGAAGACATGTGTTTTTATTGATAATGATCATGTTTTAAAATTAAATAAATAGCGTGGAAAGGAGATGACACATAGGCAAACATGTCTGATCAAAATTTTGTTTAGACCCAAGCATGAAAAGGTATAAATATGGAATCAAAATACAATTTTGGTTACCAAAGAAAATACTTTTAATGTATATACCACCATTAAATATTAGTTAAACCCTCCAAGATCTATCAGACATAAAAAACCCTAGAATTGTTCTTACATTCATTATTTTGAATTAGAAGAAAGAGCCTGATAATCAAAGTTTTTCAAAGACTCTAACCAAATAGACAAAAGTGTTTAATTATCATTCACAAGTGGATAATTTAATTAAAATTATAGCAATGGAAACCTATGGACATACTTCAAAGAATGCGATTGAATTATACTTGTCATTTGATGCAGAGGGTAGAGTATTTAAAGATACAAAGTTTTTGGCTTCTTCATTGAATACAAGAGACAATAATTACTTGAGATTATTTTGGACCATAGAGAACAATGGAATTTTAACCAAGGAATAGGAGAAGTTACTTATAGTGAAGAGACTATACAATGACATCATGGAAATTTATCTTACAGGACTCTATTATGTTATTGCTAAGCCAAAAGTATTGCATTGTATCAACATCCTTAGTCTTATTTTCAAACATGCTAAAATTGATAAGGGTATGCTTATCCATGAACCTAGTTTGAGAAAAATAGCATACATATCCCCTGTTTCCTTTAAATCCTATTATAAACTACCTATGCCCCAAATAGACCTCGCCTTCATTAATGCATGGGCCCAAAAACATACCATGGAGGATATCCTAGTGAAATGGTTAGAATTTGGTAACAAGGTCATTGTAGATCCTAATAATAAAATCCATGTAAGCTAATTCAATCCAAGAGTTAGATTGGTTATGACCATGTTGAATAAATTATATGGATTTTCTCATACTACACATGTAGAACCTATATGGGTTCTTGTGGTGTATTTCATTATTAAGGAAGTGGTAGTACCTCCTTTAGGTGAAATCATTAACATTTCCTTAAGCAAGAATATCTCTAGTATCAAAGCAAAGAAGAGGATTGAGTTATTCATGATGTCATATTTTTTAGATTCCCTATGTTTCATAACTAAAATCCCCAACAAAAGAGAGCGGTCCCTGAATGGCACCCAAACTATGTCCCAATATTATTCAAAATTACATATTTACAAATATAGGGACCATATCCAATTTAACTATGAATGTGTATATCCTGCTTTGAGCCAAACCATCAATGGTCTCCCCATGATGAGGATATATCCTTTAGTCAATAATTCCATTAAGACAATGGGAGATATTTGGCTATACCCTAATTACACAGTTATCAAAATAGAGAAAACCCAAAGTGCCCCCCTTAAATTTCTAGAACATGCGCCAGATAAGTTGGCAAAATAGGAAGTACCATACCAACTATAAATGGAATAGATGGGATATGCAAGACCAAGAGGAAAGGACTTCTCCATGGTTTTCCCATGACTATTGGTAGAACCACTTTCAAACAATAGGACCAAATTGAAGTAGCTTCAAAACATAGGCTTTCTTTTAATTTGTAGATAGATGACAATAGATAGTGGAATCCCAATGGTAGGGTAAAAGAGCACTTGAAGAGAAAAGGTATTCTAGATGTACCTTATGAATATGAATCTAGAGCATATGAATTTGTGTACACTAAGTAAACCACCTATTATGAAGTTATTAGAAGGCTAAAAGAACATAATATAAAGCCTAAATATATATTGTTCAGAGATCATAAAATGGAAAATAGATGGCAGTTTGGTCCTAGATAATATAATTTGGTAGATGTTAGACCTTATAAGCTTCCCCTAGCTGACATATAAATAGAGCATAGGCTTTAAAAAAGGATAATAAGAGAAGTCAATTCAAGCTCCTCAATCCCTGAGTCTTTTGGAACAGTAAAACAATATTTGCCTCAACAAGAAGAAATTCATATGATTACTTTAGATCCAAAAGAATCTCTTGAAGATGAATTTATAATTATCTTCATGACCTATGATAAAAACACAGATGTAGAGGAGGAAAATCTTAAGGAATAAAAATAGGAAAATGAAAAGGAAGATTTATTGGACTTAATGATCATTGATCCTCTCAAGAGGAAGGTTGAGACTGCAGTTGTCCAAAAGTCAAAGAAATAAAAAATGGCTATCATTCCACTTGTGAAGGACATCAACTTATTCAGTGAATATAACCTAATATATGAACCTATTATACCTGAATGGTTCATATATGAACCCAAGTTGGAGAAACTTCCTGATCCCTATCACTCATGAGCTATAGTGAAGACCACAAGCATCCCTCAACAACATGAGTTAAAGCCTTGGATAATATCATTCAAAAATGAATAAGAAAGGAGAATTGATACTTTTAGTCATATAAAATGTCAAAATTAGTAGCTTGAGTGTGGCTTGTGACACCCAACCCATAGGTCCCTCTTACATACTCTCATGATCCTTCTAGACACCTTTTTGCTTATTCCTAATCATATATAGACTTTTGAGATCTGATTCCAACTCAACCAATATGTTTTTCCCACACTCATTCCATCCCCCTAGGTCCCATACCTATAATACAATAGCACCCAATTTGGAATATAGAGCTGGACCCTAGGGTGTCTTATTTCCAGTGCTCCTATCAAATCACATTTTGAGCCTAAATGACCATTTTCTTTTGATTCCTCTTCTTCATTGTGTCATCCTAGTGAAAATTAATTTAACCCATGACAAACATATCTCTATAAAATCCCATTTAAATTTAATTATAATGGGTTGGTAATTATTTCAAAAGAAATCAAGAATAAAAGTAAAACCATTGAGATAAACTTCCTTATTCTCTACATACAGCCATCCAATACAGCTACAAGCATATTAAAACCCTCACACTAGTCCCTATCCACCTCAATCACACCTAATTTAGAATTTATGTATTCACATAACACTATTATACAAATAACATCAAGTGGGAGAACTATATATGGCTTGATCCCTCTTCGAAGTATTGGTACATTTAGTGCATCTTACACACACTAACCCCCCCCCCTCTTTCTCAAGTTTTATTCAAGCACTATGAAGGTCTATGGTTGGAGATTAAATCATCTCTATAAGGAGCTCCATCAACATTCAATATTTTAAATTTCATAGGCAAGATCATATAGGGACAGTGGACAAAAGCTAGAAAACCCAGATCTATGTGACTAGTTTGGACAACAATGGTAGTATCTAGACTATAGCACTAGACCTTGAAGTGTCCTATTTTCATCACTCCTATCCTTTTGCTAAATTAAATCCAAATCTAGATTCATGGCACTATCCCGGTCTGGCACAGCTTGTATCATCCTTTGTCTTAATCGTATCACCCTGGTTTTAAGATAAGTTACATTTCTCCTCTTTCATTACTATTTTTAGAAAGCTACGAAGGTCAAATAAATTATAAAAATTATTAAACTATTTATTTTAATATTATTTAATGATTTCTTCAACTCAAACCTTTAACTAAAATAGAAATAAAACACCAATATTCCCAAAATTGTTAAATCATTTGGTGAACCCAACTTACTTTGTTTACATATAAAAACCCTAGGGTAAATTCCTTGCTAATTTTCCAATACTTTTTTATTTTTCCTACATATATTTAAATCAAAAATTCACATTAAATTTAAAATTCCATAGTAATTTTTTTTTTTTTTAAAATTCTTCCAAACTTTAGTTGCATTTACTAGGTCCCTTTAAATCAAGAATTTTCCAATTTTTTACCTACATATTTAAATCATAAAATCACATTAAATTTTAAATTTTCATTTTAATTTTAAAAAAAACATTTTTAAAAACCCTAGTTGCATATATGAGGTCCCATTACTTTTGAGGTATCACCTTACTTATTTGTGAGCATTCATATCCTTTTTATGCATATTCTAGTTCATTGTTTATATTATATTTGTTTAATCTACTCTTTTATTTTTCAAATTATTTTCATTGTGCCATCTAAGTTCCTTGCATCTCTTCCTTTGAGATGAAGTGTAATACTTATTTTTATTCCTCCTAAATTCACCCATATTCCTTCAACCCAACCATATACCATGGATAAACGACTAGCTCAGCTTCCTACTATAGAATCTACACATCCAAATTACACTAATTTCCATGAGGATAATTTTGACAATGAGCAGTATGAGAATAAAAATGATGATACTAACACCAATTTTCATGACCCACCACATCGGATTCTTGATCCACTTCTACCTATTATTGATAATGATGTCCTCAACAAATACTTGAATCTACAAAGCTTTAGAGAAAGACTCAGGGAATAGCTCTGAGATCATACTCTTATCTTACAATCTATCATGGAAATTAAAAAGGATAAGCAAGTTGAGTCTTCCACTCTTTAAGAGAAACCAGTTGCACATGACACTATGGGGGAAACTATGTATCAACAACCCCCTATAGTAGCCCAACCTTCCTATGAGGTACCACCAGTTACAGCTAGTACATATTTGTCTCCTAATGTGACTACCCTTTTGCAAGAGATAAAATCTATTTAATCTAAGGTATTACATCTTGAGAAAGGTGCCTCTAGACCTACATAGGCTTTTTATTCTTTTGCTCTACTTCATACACCATTGGCATGTCATATTGTTTATACACCCTTGCCACTAGGTTTTGTTTAACCCAAGATCACTCTATATGATGGCAAGGGTGATCCAGAGACACGCTTGAGAGATTTTCACGTAGCATGCTTGGACTATATACCAAATGATTGGTTACTAACCAAGTTATTTCCATGAAGTCTAAAGGATTATGCTTTACAATGGTTAAATATTATATTGAATCAGTCGATCAACATATTCAATCCTTTAGCTGACATGTTCCTAGCTCATATTAATATTAACATTGGTGATAAGGTTTCCTATGCCCAAGTTGCACAATAAAAATAAAGGTCAAATAAGCATCTCATAAATTATGTTCTTTGATATAAGACTATCTTAGCTAAGATGACTAGCCCCATGGCCAATTAAGAGTTACAAGATCTCTTCAAACATAGTCTTCTACTAGCTTTGCATGAATCAATAATTTTCAAAACATTCTCTTCCTTCACTGAGTTATGTCATACACTAAAGGAAAGGGAAGTCAAATTAATTTCAATGGGAAAAATCAAGTGCATAAGTATATCAGAGACAACAAACAAAAGTAACAAAAAATTCTCATACAAAGTCAAAGTCAATGATAACAAAAGATAGAATTAACCTACAGTCAATGTGGCTTCAAAGCCCCCTCAGTGAGTGGTTTTATCTGTGCCTACTCAAAAAATGTTTTCCAATCTACCAGTATCTTCAGATAGAGTCTTATAATAGTTATTGGAATTTAATATCATATCTCTCCCTCATATTTAGGAATTTGATCCAACAAAACCTCTTCCACAGGGATATGATTAGAATGCATTTTTTTATTTTCACAGGGCACCAAGCCACACAAAAAATAGATGCATCAGTTTGAAACACAAGATACAAGACTTGATAGATGGAAACATAATTAACCTTGGCACTCTAGTTGATCCTCCTTAGGAAAAGCAAACATAGGACAAAGCTTTGAAAATCTTCTCAGATCCTTTCCCAAAATATTTTAAACAAGAGATAGGGGATACATCAGGTGTTCACCATGCATATCATGCACATCCTCCACTATTTACATATCAGGAACCTTTAATTGAGTTACACCCTTTGAGTAACATGATTAGTGTACATAATTATAGAGTTCTAGCTAGACCTTCTATCTCCTTCTTAGAGTAGGAGATAGTTGAGGATGATTCAGATTATCATACACTCTTTATCAGATCTTACATTCATAATCATCTCATTCATAGTGTTCTCATAAATAATGGATCTAGTGTGAACATGTGCACTGTGACATTATTGTAGCATTTGGTATATTTAAATTAAGATATTACCCTAATATACATAGTTATCAATGGATTAATTGGGCATATATAGAGTTCATTGGGTGAGATTTTACTTCCTCTACAAGTTGGTCCAACACATGTGGCCACATAATTTACTATTGTTCCTAGTGTAGGAGTTTTTGATATGTTACTTGGCTGACCATGGATTCAAAATCTTTGAGTAGTACCTTCTATAGTTCATAGATGTGTGAAATTCATTCATGTTAATTAGGTTTTTATAGTTGGTGGAGTTCTATATGAGTTACCACTCCCCACTTCAGAGCCATCTACTATTTTGTAGTCACCAATTTTAGTTATGCCATCATTTTTAGTTACTCCACTAGTTTCAATTCTTCCTCCAGTTCAAATTTAGACATAGTTGAGGCCTCTATCACCAACATAAGGATTTCATACACTTACATAGAGGTCTCTTTTATAGTAACCATAGTTTCAAAATTCTAGACAACTTCCAGCTACAGTGTTCACACGTACGGCAGTATCATTGAGATCTCATACCTCTACACACAGAACACATCTTCAGAGAGCTTCTTCTACTACTAGATAAATTCCGAAGATCCCTATAGTTGAATCCACTTCTTATCTTTATAGGGTGACCCCAAAGTTGGTTCCTATTATAGATATTTCAAAGCATGTATTTCATACATAACTTTTAGAGCCATAGTCCTAGCCCTTTCATCCTGCTTCATGATCATGTGTGATCCCTCTCCTTCATATAGGACACTTTGATTAGTATCATCTCTTTTTAGCCTTACTTTTACATATTTTTTTTATCATTTATTATACATAGCTTATACAAAAAATACCAAAAAAATTCAAATATGTCAAAATAATAAAAACATTCAAATATTCCAAAAATACCAAAAACAATACAAAATTTCAAAATCCAAAAACATTCAAATAATTCAAAAACATTTCAATTTTATGAATTATCAATACTTTACATTTCTACTACCATGTTAGACTTACATTATACTATTCTGTGCTATTATTTATTGATTTATCTATATTATCATGTTTTACTTGATCTTCTTTGAGTGTGTGCAATGACTTTCGAATCCTTGATTTTTTCACTCTACCCATTGAATGGGAATCCTAATTCAT
This sequence comes from Torreya grandis, assembly GCA_037957365.1. Lineage (NCBI taxonomy): Eukaryota > Viridiplantae > Streptophyta > Pinopsida > Cupressales > Taxaceae > Torreya > Torreya grandis. The sequence continues at coordinate 616,776 of JARHVA010002266.1, forward strand.
ACATTTGAGACATACATCGATATATCTACCCCCTGAGGGGGCATCTTATATATTACTACACCATCTAGGTTATGTCATTCCTACATGACACACTCTAGTTATCATGTTTATGTACATTACTTACTAGCTTACACAAATTACTCTATTGACATTCAATAATATATAGCACATGTGTATTTTTTAAGATATACCTAGTCTTGTACTCTATGTCCTGCATACTTTCACTTCTTGATTTGATTAGTTAGATGCAATTGTATTTCCAGTATATTGCATGCTTTCCTTTCTTACTTTGCATAGCAAATGTGATTGCATTTCTCAATTCCTATTTTTTCTCCTATATGTGATTTTGGACATTTGCCAATGTCCTTTTTTTGTACTCTTCTATGTGCTTATGTCCCTCATGCAAACCTTTCTTATATTCAATTGTATGTGTATGTGGAATTTGAACATGCCTTGTATGCTTCTTTTCTAGTTTGAGTGACATATGTCCATGTCCCTTATTTTCTTGGCCCCTTGAACACTCTTGTATGCTTCTTGCTTCTTACTTTGTGTGCCTTTTGCTTGTTTTCTTCTCACTTTTTGTGATTTCATGATCCACACCATGCATTATTTTTCTTTCTTGGATGCCATGATGTACATTATGTTTCATTCCTCCTTGAAAACTAACAACTAATATTTCTAGTTTTAATTTAATGCATTGTACATGATATTACATTGTTATATATATCTAGGCATACCCTTATTGATTTAAAAATCTCCATTACAAACTATGTTATATCTTGAGACATTTTTTCATTTATCATTGTTATACCATGTATTTTACAACATAACACACTTGAATGTCTCTTCTTTCTAATGGTAGTCATTATAGGGTCTTTATTCTTACCCTCAAAAGAGGGGGCAACAAAAAGGGTTTTCTCACAGAGATTAGATCTCCTACCAGTTGAAAAATCAATTTTTAGAACACTCAAAATAGTAATTAGAGGTCAAACTAGGCAAAATAGATCAAAAAAATATTGACAATTATAGAATAGTCTTTAGTTTCATCAAAGAAAAATAGTTCTAAATATGGACAATAACACCAGATACCAGGGTGTCCTATTTTCAGCACTTCTTATCCAAATAGAAAAAAACCTAGATTTTCCAAAAATAGGTAGAAAGGTTAGCTAATTTATATTTTTGTCACATACAAATTAATCCAAATTTAGTATAGTTTTTCTCAAATAATCTAGATATAGGGGGCATCATACATAGCATGATGGCTCTCACTTCTAGTTTCAAATTGGGTAGTTGGTATAACTTCCAAATCATAATCCATGTTATAAACACCAATTATTAGGGTCAATGTGCATGGCACATTGGTCTTATTTTATTTTCAAGTTAATTATATTACCCAGGCATTTTTAGTAGTTACATTTCTTATTCCATTTGTAGGTGGTTGGCACCATTTTGGAGTGGCTTTCATACAAGCCTACCCTTCACATTCTCAAGTGGCTTCCACATAATCCTCATTTCCATTTTTGGAGTGGCTTTCATACAATCCTAATCTCTTCCTTCTAGAGTTAGCCAAGATTGGCCTAGTTTCTAATACACATTCAGCTATCCACACCACATTGTCATATTATAGAGCATTCATAGGCTTCAAGAGCCATCTGATATGACACATATTCATACTGGTGTCAGTTAATAGCTTCACTTCATGAGGAAATGATGGATCTAAAGGAGTAGCTAGCCTTTGTATTCTTGAGACACCTACTCAAATGGATTGGACACATAGTCCAAACATCAATTATCACATGCATAATCACATAGCTTCACTTAATAGGTGATGATGGAGCCAAAGGGCCATCCTTTGCATTCTTGAGCCATTCTCAAGGAATTAAGCACTTAGCTCTATTCATAATATTAATCTTAGTATAGTGTATACCCAACATCATCTAGCATCACTCACCATCACAACAAGTTTTATATTGGTTCACGTACCTAGTGAGGTGTATTCTTTCCTTTCTCTTCCTCTCTCTTACTTAGTTTGTATGTTCTTATTTTAGATATAGCATATCTATTAAGAACTAATCTACTCTTTGTTTTATCTTGTAGATTTACACTTCACAACATGTTCTCTCTATGCACACCCAGCATCACACAGCTTCATGGGCTTCACCCTTACAAGTAAGTTTACGTACACTTTCTACTTTCCTTTATCTTGGTATTTTGCTTTGCTACATCACTATAACAAAAATGGGGGAATGTATTCATATAAAATTTTAAAATTGGTATCTTGAGTGTGGGTTGTGACACCTAACCCATAGGTCCCTCTTACATGCTCTCATGACCCTTCTTGATACCCTTTTTCTTATTCCCAGTCATCCATAGACTTCTAAGATCTAATTCCATCTCAGCCAAGCTAATTTTCCCATGATCATTCCATCCCCATAGGTCTTATAACTATAGGAAAATAGTGCTCAACTTGGACTATAGCATTGGGCCCTAGGGTGTCTCATTTCTAGTGCTCCTATCCAGTCACATTTTGAGCCTAAATGAACATTTTCTTATAATTCCTCTTCATCATTATGTCAGCCTTAACCAATAGATACTTATAAAATCCCATTCAAATTTAATTTTGAAGGGTTTTTTAATTATTTCAAAATCAAGTAAAAATATAAGTAAAACCATTGAGGCAAACTTCCCTATTCTCTACATACAACCATCCAATATAGCTACAAGCATATTCAAACCCTCACACTAGTCCCTAGCTACCTCAAGCACACCTTATTTATCATTTTTACATTTTCATAACACTATTTCATAAAACACATCAAATGGGAGAACTAAATATGGCTTGATCTCTCTTTGGAGTATTGGTATGTAGGCAACATGCCCACATAAGGGACATGGATATACGTTTAGTGCATCTTACACATACTAAAACCCCCCCTTATTTAATTTTTATTAAATAACTATGAAGTTCTAGGGTTGGATATTAAATCATCTCTACAAGGAGCTCCATCGACATTCAAGATTTAAAATTTTACAAGCAGTCTCACATAGAGACAGTGGAAAAAACCTAGAAAACTCAGATCTCTATGACTAGTTTGGACAACAACAACATGACCTAGACTATAGTTTCAAACCCTAAAGTATATTATTTTTGGTTCTCTTATCCTTTCATCAAATGAAATATAGATCTAGATTCATGACACTATCCCAATCCTGCATAGCTAGTATCAACTTTTGTCTCAACTGTATCAACCTAGTTTTAAGATAAGTTACATTTATCCTCTTTAGTTACTATTTTTAAAAATTTAGGAAGGTCAAATAAATTATGCAAATTATTAATCTATTTACTAAAATATTATTTACTAATTTAGTCAACTCAGACGTTTAACTAAAATAGGAATAAAACACCAATATTCCCAAAATTGTTAAATCGCTACTCCAACTCAACCATTAATCTAGTTACAAGTAGAGGTTCCAATTAAGCATGTGGCCCAATATTCAATGGGATTTAGTTATGATCTATCTACTAAAAACCTAAAAATATTAATTGAAACAATTGTCATAGAAGAAGGTCAGGAAATTATACACCAAAGGGTTGAGCCTTTGGTTCACCTAACTCAAAAGAGGGAACATAGATGAGGGGAAGACCCTATGATTGAAGAAGGTGTTCTAAATCTATCCCAATCCAAATCAAAAAGGCTATAGGCTATAATCAAAGGAATAAAATAAGAGAATAAAATTCTAAAATAATAATCCATTATGTTAGTACTAGTAGATATTGTTAATAACTTTGAAACAACTATCTATGAGACATTCAATTCTTTGAAGACAATAAGGTCCAAATTTGACATGATCCGTAAACAGCATGTTATGGATCTAAACCAATCCAATCAATGGAAAAGATTAGATAATAAATTAAAGGCATTAATCAAGATACTAATGGAAAACTAAATCCCTAAACTTAAAACAATTAGCCCATCACATTTAAATATGGCCATGATAATCCTGATGGAGAAATAAGTGGTTAAAAATTAATGAAGGTCTTTCAGAAGAATTCAAACAACTAGAGGGAAGAATTATATAGATATTAAGAGGTTTTATTAATTATCCAACCATCCCCAATAAAATAGGACTAATGGCTGATGAATAATTCTATCAAAGAGCTATTGAGTTTATCTAAGTGTTTAAGAGTATAAGGGAACCATAGGGGCTAACAAAAAATGTATATTGAACTTGATCTTGATAGCAAATTAAAATATTGGTAATGCTATGAGAATTAAAGAATCCATGGATAGAATGGATGAAATCTTCAAATATTTAGCAAGGCACACATAAGATCTATTCATAGAGCCAATAATCAATCTCAGGTTGATTGATGAATAGTATGAAAAAACCATGAAGTTTTTAGAACAAAAGCAAAAGGCTACAACTATGGAGGCATCTCAAAGTCAATAGGGTTGAATTCAAATATTCTTTTGTATAAAAAACCATGTAAATCATTTGATAAGAATATACTATTTTGTAAAATCATGTGCAATGTGTAATGCACATGGCTTATAGGTTAGTCAAATTTGAAAAGTGTCATTGGTATTAGAATATTTGTAAGAAGACATTTGTCCTTGACACTCGTCTAATTCCTATTTGACAATGACTAACTAAAATACCCCATGGGTTTCTCTTGAAACCTATAAAAGGAGGTATTATCATTGGAACAAGAGAGGAAGTTTTGAGAGCAAAACTATTTTGTAAATTTTGGAGAAAATAATATAAGCAAGAAAATTCTATGAAGACTGTCTCATTCTATATGTTTATTTGTTATCATGGCTACTTCTTTAAGTCTCTATTCTAATATTTAGATTTGAACTACTTTTATGAATTCTAGATGTACATGTATTAATTTAAAGTTATTAATTTGAGATTTATGCTAGGTTGACTGAAAGTTATTAGATTCATTTTAATATCATTGCTTTTTTGGAATATGTGTAAATACAATTTTCTTATTTAAGTAAATCTTTAAAGTTAATCTGATCTCTAATTTGCATGTTTACAAATATCCTTAGACATCTACCTAGTATATGATAGGAGATATACCATTTGATAATTTCATGTCATATGTTGGTTTGAAGATACATATCTTTGATGAAATGAGAGATTTTTCAAGATGTTTAAACTAAAGAATAGAAACTTCTCTCTTTTTGCCTTACCCTACCTATTTTCTTATTTTTTTATCAAATCATTGTAGTTTACTTTTTCATTGTTAATATTCATGATATATTAAAGTTTTAGACTTTAGATTTTGATCATTATTCATTAGATTTAGCTAAAATAACATTCACCTTTCACAAAACTTTAGGACTAAGGTTGTTCCCAACAACCACTTGCATAATCATTTTGTGAAATAGTCAAAAAGCTCAGTTGTTACTCCACCATAGATCTCAGGAAGATCACAACCAACAAATCAAGAAAAGTATTATTTACATCTTGAAATGAGAAGTGTTTTCAACACTATCTGAACCCTATGATATATTTACATGCATCAACAGGTGAGAAAATTAGCATTAGAAGGAGGACCTAAGCTAAATATTTGTGAATCTAAAGTATTTTGAGCTGATTTTTGTGAATTTTGTTCAAATATTAGTTGATCCTTTGCATATTTGTGTTTTTATTAACTTAAATCTGTAAATATCACTGATATTCATGGTTTTAAAGTAATCTTTAGGCTTATTTAGCTAAAGATAGTTATTCTTTGAATATTTATGTGAAATTATTGTAAAAGTTTCTTAAGTTTTATGAATATAACATGTTTAAGGTTAGTGATGGTAATTTTGTTCAAAAATTACTGATATTCACAAGTTTGAATGTATCTTTAAGTTAATACATTTAAAGATAGTCATTCCTTGAAAGATTTGTATGAATTTGTGCAAATTTTGCTTAAACTTATAAATCATAATGTACAAATCTATTTATTTGTAAGAATTGAATTAAAGATCATTTATCTTTGTAAAAATAAGGTTTGTATGTCATATTTTGAATAGGATTTGGATTTTACAAGCTAGAACTATCATGAATAATAACTAGGTTAAAGTCTAAGACAAGGTTACCTCTTCTTTCTTATAAATTCATAGGAAGATAAGAGTCGATAAAGGTAAACGTAGAGTTTCTAAATCTCAACCTACTTCACCTATTTTTGTTGTTGTATTCAATCCTCATTAAGTTATGGCTTGGTTAGTTGGATCTTCTATAAATGTGCCTGGTTAGGTACATGACTTAAAAAGAAATATAAATAATTATTTACCTTTGTTTAGTCCTATAGGAATTGTTATTGCTGAAGAACACATCAAGTCTTTTAAGGCTACCTTAAGATTGTTAAATGTTATTCATGAAGATGTTGCTTTAAAGTTATTTCCTTTTACCTTTAGAGATGTAACATATGATTGGTTTCTTAATCTTTCTAAGATTACATCATCATCTGGAATGATTTTAATAATTATTTCATTGATCAGTTTGGAAAGATCATCAGTCCATGTGTTCTATATAAACAATTCACTACGGTGAAGAGAGATCTAAATGAAACCATTGGAGCTTTCAATGTTAGATTTCAAATGATGTTTATTATAACTATATATCCCTATAATCCTTATGAAACTTTATCTTTAGATATTTATAAATATGTTTTATATCCAATGACTTTTGTACTTTTGAAAAGAGTTGTTGGGGCCATAAATACATTAGCTTTGGCATATGCTAAAGATGTGAAAATTAGTGATCAAATTCAAACCCAAGATCAATTAGCATATATTATTCCTAATATAAATCCTCATTTACCTATATTGAATATCATCCCAAATGCTAATCAAAGCATGCCTTATTTGAATCAAACTCCAATTTTAAACTAGTTGCCTTTAAGTCATGCTCATCTTGGTCAAAACCTAGGATTGGTAAACAACTCTAGAAGTGGATCCCATCCACAAGATCAATGATCTATGGTGCTAATAGCTAGTAATATTACTCAAGTCCATAATTCTAAGGCACCTAAGAATGAAAATGACTCCATATTAAAAATGGCTCAAAAATTAAGCACTGATTTTCTTTAGTTACAAAAATAGGTAGGTAACACTGGGGAGAATTCCAAAAGAAACTATTCTTATCAAAAATTTAATATACCTAAAAATAGGTTTCAAAATATCATCATCAAAAACAACAACAACAAAAACAATAATAATAATAATAATAATAATAATAATAATGAGTCATCTGCAACTAATAACATACCTAAAATAAACATTTGTGATGTGGCTTTAACTAATTATTGCAGGACTCATAACACTACAAAACATGGTGAATTAGACTATATATAATTTTTTAATGCTTTTAAATTATTTCAAGATGAATTGGTAAAATTTTAATTTTTTCCTAACAAAGATAATGTTTCAAGGTCATATATCTCTTCAGAGACATCTAAATCTTTCGAAACAACTCTTATGTTAGAAACCTTTGATTTTCAATTTCAAGATGAGAATGAACCTGGAGATACTCTAGAGGATATTCATGATTTTCAATAGTATCTGAGGAATACTTATCCATTGAGGAAAAAATAATAAAAGAAACCAATGACAATTTCTACTCCACTAAACAACAATGATACTCCTCCTGGTCCCAAAGTAGATAACAATCTAAAACCTCTAAAGGGAAGTAAAACTAGAAATAATGCTGATTTATCTAATTCTTCTACCAAGAGTGGGTACAACATAGTAGAGGATATGAATATAATTAAATATGATATCACATTACATGAATTAACTCAGATAACAAAATAGAGAGACTTGTTGCTAGACTCTTTAACTAAAAAACCTAGTAAATCACATAATAAAATAGAGGTTCTACCTTTTTTACTAACAATTAGAGTTTTTGGTTAAAACTTGCATAATTATCTATTAAATTAAGGTAATTTTTCAAATATCATGCCAATAGGTAATTATGAAAATCTCAGTTTAACTCCTATTAAGTTTGATAGATTAGTAACTCAATTAGACAAATCTAGAATTAAAGTGATTGGTGAATTATTAAATGTGTATATGAATCTTGCTTTGAAACCAAGAGTGCAACAATTTATTGATATTCAAGTTATGGACATTATAGATGCTTATGGGATGTTTCTTAGTAGATATTGGACCAAATATTTGAATGGATACATGTAAAATGATTTCTCTCACATGTGGCTACCATGGAGGGGAGTTCCTAATCAAATTCAGATTGAAAGGGAACTAACGATGAAGCATATGATCACTAAATATAATGCAGAAAATGAAAGGGTCAATGTGGTTAGTTTTTATTTATGGGTTTACACCCTTGACACTCCTTAGGTATGTAATTATAAATACTCTCATGTTATGCCTAGACATTGAAAATTATATGTTGATGGTGCTAGATGCAAATCTAGGTTTGTAGTAGGAGTAGTTTTAATCAATACCATTGGTAAAGAATATAATGCTTATTACAAGATTAAATTTATTTGCACTAATGATTTGGTAGAGTATGAATCATTGATCCTAGGATTACAATTTGCTATTAAACATAAGGTTAAAGAACAACTAGTATAAGGTTATTTTGAACTAGTAGTCAATTAGGTTAGAAGCAAGTATCAATGCAAAATGTCTTATCTAAATAAATACAAGTTTAGAGTATGGGGCTTGATTGAGTATTTTTATGCTATCAATATTGTTTCAATCCCTATACAAGGGAGTTATTCTGTTGATGAACTAGCTTCAGTTGTAACTTAATGCCAAATCAAGATTCCCAAAGGCTTGACATTGAATTGGTCCCATATCCCTTTATATCTAATAATTTTAATCATCTATAAGTGTTTATTGATGATATCAAATCATTGAATTCATGATAAAATCAAAGAGTGCTTGAGTCTCATATTATTAATGAGGTCAATGAGAACTCTCTTGATGATGATCAAATTAATGACAAGATAATACAACTAAAAGATAACAAGATTCCCAAAGGCATGATTTCCTTGGAAAGACTATTTGAAAAAGATAAGCTAGCTAAAAATGCTAAAGTAAATGGGAAGGATTATAATTTATTTGACCTAGGAACTCAAGGTCAACCTCAACTAGTGAACCTTGGTATAACATGCACAAACATAGAATCTATAAATGCTAGAGACATATTGACTAGGTACAAGGATGTTATTGCATGATCTTATGAATATTTGAAGATATTTGATCCTCAATTTATCACCCATACCATTCCCTTGAAAGAAGCATGTAAACCCCTTAGGGTAGAAGAAAAGACTAGTTAATTCTATTTTAGAACCATTGATTTATAAAGAGGTCAAGAAATTATTAGATGCAAAAATAGTTTTTCCAATTAGAAATTCTATCTGGGTAACTAATCTAGTACTAGTTATAAATAAAAATGGAGAGATTAGATTATGCATATATTTTAGGAACTTGAAAAAATCTTCTAAAAAGGGTAATTATCCTTTGCTATCCCTTGACCAAGTGATTCAAATTGTTAGTGGTTCTACCATGATGTCTTTCTTATATGTTTTTTTGGTTTCAATCAAGTACTTGTTAACAAGGAAGATAGAATGAAGACTCCATTCAAAAAAAAATGGGGCACTTTTTCTTACAAGAAGATGCCTTTTGGACTCATCAATGCAGAAGCTACCTTTTAGAGAGATATGGACCATGCCTTTCAAGGTCTCATAGGTAAATGTATCATTATATATATGGATTATCTAACTGTGTTTTCCAAAAATATGGAAAATCACATAATGCATTATTACAAGTATTTGAATGTTATCGAAGGAATGGAATTTACCTTGACCCTAAGAAAAGCATATTTTGTGTACTTGAAGGGAAATTTATAGGACATGTAGTAACTAGAGATGGGATTTCTATAGATCAAAATAGAGTCTATGTTATATCTAAAATAGGACTCATAAATAGTAGAAAAGATCTAAAGTCTTTCTTTGGGAAGATCAATTTTGTAATAAAATCCATTTCTAATTTTATAGAGATTTTTAAAACACTCAATGACATGCTAAATAAGGATGCAAAGGTTGAATGGAATGAATAAATGAAGAAAGACTTCAAGGATATCAAGGAAGAAATAGGATAGGCACATGTGCTAATAAGTCCTAATTTCACATAACATTTTTATCTTTATTATTTTGCTTTTGAACATACTATAGCAACTATATTAACTCAAAAAATTATAAATGTGATCATCCAATTGCATTTATGAGTACTAACTTCAAAAATACTAAGTTAAATTATTCCCTAATTAATAAATAAACATTTACTTTGGTTAAGGCTGGCAAAACATTTAGACACTATATTCTTAGGAATAAAGTGTATGCTATATTGTCACACCCTACTACCAAAATCATGATGAGTCAATGTGAATTAGGAAAAAGAAGAGAAAAGTGGATGTCCATACTCTAAGAATATGATCTTGAAATGAAAACTACTAAATTGGTGAGGTGTCAAGAATTAATTCAATTGATTGCTAACACTAATCCAAGATTGAGTATCATGTAGGTTGACCAACAACAATCTCAACCAAATGACTGGTATGATGCAATCATTCATTTCTTGATCAATGGTTCTTATCCTATGGAATTAAGTAGAAAATAGAGAAGAGATTTGAGGCTCAAAGTAGCTCACTTATTGATAAAAGATGGGATACTTTACAAGAAGAACTATGAAGGATTTTATTTGAGATGTGTTTCAAAGGAAAAATTTGTTGAAATCTTAAGTACCTTCCATGAGAAACTTGGGAGTAGACACCCCTCTGGTAAAACAACAACTTACAAAATCCTAAGGGTAGGATATTATTGGCCAACCATTATCAAGGATGCTCACAAGCATGTTAAGGAATGCCATCAATACCAAATATTTGATACAAAAGAACCTAAAGTAGTTATACCCTTGATGCCAATTTTAATTGAAAACCCATTTTCTCAATGGGGTTTGGACTTTGTAGGGGTTAACAACCCTAATTCTTCAACTAGGATTAAGTATGTTCTTACTACCATATATTATCATACAAGATGGACAGAGGTAGTAGTAACAACATAATGTAAGACTAAAGATGTTATCAAGTTCTTAGAAGTGAATAGTTACACCAAGTTTAGGATGCCATTATTATTGGTCTATGATAATGGATCAGCATTTACATCTATAGAGATGACTGAGTGGGCCTATGAAAATAAGATAGTTCCTAAGTTTTTATCTAATCATTACCCTCAGGGTAATGGAGTTTTAGAGTTTACAAACAAGAATATAATAAAATATATTAATAATTCTATATCTCAACAACCAAGAACATGGCATAAATTACTAAAGTATGCTCTATGGGTAGATAGAACCAGCATGAAACAAGCTCTAAAAGTATCACCATTTCTCTTGGTATATGGACAAGAACCAATATTTTTTATTAATCTCAAATTATCAACTTACAATTTTATACAAGAGTACATGGAAGGAGATCAAGAATATGCCAATTCTAGGTTACTTGATATCATCGAAATGGAGGATGCTAGAGAAGAATCATTTGCTAATTTTAGCAGACACCAAACTATTGTCAAAAGATAGTTTGAATAGTCAAAGATCAAGGTGTTCAGACAAGGAGACCTAGTTCTCCTATGGGACAAAGCATCTGAGAAAAAAATAAAACATGGTAAATTCACTCTTTTATGGATTGGCCCTTACCAAATTGTTAAGACACTAGGAGAAAACACCTTTAAGCTCAAATACAAATAGGGAGTAGAGTTCACTTTACCAACCAATGGGAAGTATCTCAAGCATTAATTCTTTGTTGTTCTACCTCAATTATTTATAGAGTAATATGTAAGATTAGTTAGAGTTAGTGTAGGTAGGTTTAGATTAGTTTCATTCCTCTCCCTTGTTTATAAATAGTTTTTGTGAATATTTGTTTGCTTGTTGTCTGTTTTTTTAATTTTCTTTATTCTCTGGCTTCCAATAATTCTTTTTCAAGATAGGTCTTCAAGCTCTAAATCCATGTAAGTGCTCCAAATAACTTTATAAACCAAGAATATGGATATGAATCTTAAACATTGGTTGATCATGGATTTTGGAAATTTTGAGCTTAATGTTATGTTTTTGAGAAAGTGATGAAGGTTAATATATAAACTAATTATTCCTTAAAAATCTTAAACCTAATTTTGATCTAAGTTTTCTTTTAATAGGGATTTCATGTATTTGAGTGAAACTTTTAATTATTATAACAAGTTCATGTTAGCAATTAAAGAACATTATTGCCTGGGATGAAGTATGTGACCAAGGATGATTGTCTTGAAAATAAAAAATTTGACAAAAATCCTAAACACCTAGCTAATTTTGGTTCCCAACATTCAATTCGAAAGCTAAATAAGTTTAAAAATACAAAAATAAAAACCTTTTTTAAAATCTAAAAAAAAATCTAAGCAAAGGTGATTCTAGTAACCTCCACCAAGGTTATCGATCCCTAACAATATATCAAGGCCTAGAGTGGAGCCAAAGGTATCTCTATCAGGGTTATAGTTGTTTGGCTGGTAGTAGATCAATGCCCAAGCCTTCCCCTTTTATAAAGCATGATTCATAATGACTATCTAAATATGCTATAAGTCTATGTCAATGATTAATCTAGAATTTATTCTCTAAATCCTAATGACAATCAATAAATAAATCAAATCACACACACAACATGACTGAGTTTTGATATTTGGCCTTAATTCTATATTTATAAGACTTGTTTCAATTATGAATTGATCTTAATAACATACTTGATCATATAGAATGATTAGTCTAGGTATTATTTTGAACCTAAAGTATCTGAATCTAACATTCTGTAATGTTTTCCCAAGAAGTTTCCATTTGTTGAGGTCAACATTCCCCATTTCTAAAAAATGAGGACCCTTATTCAAATTTTATAAATTATGCTATAAATCAGGCATTAAACTTGATCAGAGTGCATTATTGAGTATCATGTATTGATTTAGCTTGTATTGACATGCTAACATATAAACTTTATTTGATCTTATCTAATGTTGTTAATATTTGGCTCATGTGTTTCCATCTTGCAAGATCAATGGATCTTCATTAGAATGAATAAATGTTCATGGGTTTATACTTTAATGGTAATTTAACCCTTAGTTGGTTAATTAATATGTTCCAATTTGAGTCATTATGTTAACATTTGGTTCTTAATTGATTAATGGAATCTAAGTTTAAATGAGGTTAAAAACTTTGGTCTAAATTTATTTAGCCTAAGTTATTATTAAAATGGATTCATATTTTTGATAGGTCACTTTATTCCATCTTAGTCTTTGTTTAATTTTACCTAAGTTTTGATATAATTTATTAATTCATTAAAATTTTAATCTAAGATTTATGCTAAGTCATTATATATCTTGAGCACTTATTCTTTGACTTTATTGTTCATAGGTATGAATTGAACATAGAGTTGTCAAGTGTCAAAACCTCACATGATCAGATCAAGGATAAATGGCACATGGGTGATCACTCAAAGTCAATAAATCAAATTTCCTTAGATTATGATTGATGGTGCATATTATTATGTACCAATTTTGATCGATGATTTGCATTGAAGACTAGGGTTAATAAGTCAAGATAGATTGATGGTGAGGTTTCAATCATGTAGATGTATATTTAATGTTAAGCATGAAGTCAATAGGTCAAACTAATTTGAGAAGGCATGTAGGGTTTCCAAGTGTCACAATCATGGTGAAGTGGCAACAGATCAATGGCCTACATTTGATTATATGTTTGGTGGATCAATGTCATGCATTTGATCATGCAGATTAAAGATCGATGACATGCACTCAATCATGTAGATATGGATTGATGGTGTGAATCAAGTTAATAAGTCAATAAGCTTATATTGCATGCAAGGTTGCCATATGGAATAAGAGAATTAACTAAATGGAGACTAATATCAGGTTACATATAAGGCATATAAGGCAACCAATTGTCATAATCTTGGAAGCCTAGATCAAATATCAATTACCAACATCGAAATTCAAGGCCAGAAGACTCCCAATGAGATTTATGAAGTGAATTTAATCAAGTTTATAGGAGGTATAAGATGAAGACACGTGTTTAAAGTGAAAACAATCATGTTTTAAAATTAAATAAATAATGTGGCAAGGAGATACATAGGTAGACATGTCAAATCAAAAGATTTTGTGGACCCAACCATGCTAAGGTATAAATACAGGATCAAAATATGATTTGGGTTACCAAATAAAATAATTTGAATGTGTATTATATAATTAAATCTCAATTAAACCCTTTAAAATCCCTCAGATGTATAAAAAAGACCTAGAATTGTTCATAAATTTGTTATTTCAAATCAAAAGAGAGAGCTTGATAATCAAAGTTGTTCAAATACTCTAACCAGATAGCCAAAAGTGTTGAATTTCCATTCACAAGTGGAAAATTTAATTAGAATCATAGAAATGGTAACTTATGGACCTACTTCAAAGAAATCAATTAAATTATACTTGTCATCAGACATAGAGGGTAGAGTATTTAAAGATAAAGAGTTCATGGCTTCTTCATTGAATATAGGAGACAATAATTTCTTGAGCTTATTTTGAACCATGGAGAACCAAGGAAATTTAGCCAAGGAAGAGGAGAAGCTAATTTTGGTGAAGAGACTATATGATGACATTAAGGCAATTCAAATTATAGGACTCCATTATGTTGTCATCAAGTCAGAGGTATTGCACTGCAATGATGTCTTTAGTCTTATTTTTAAACATGCTAAAATTGATAAGGGTATGCTTATATATGAACCTAGTTTGATAAAAATAGCATACATATCCCTTGTTGCCTTCAAATCCTATTATAAACTAATTAGGACCCAAATATACCTCATCTCCATTAATGCATGGGCCCAAAAACATACCATGGAGGATATCATAGTGAAATGATTAGAAGTTGGTAACAAGGTCATTGTATATCCTAACAAGAAAATCCCTATAATATAATTCAGACCAGGATTTAGAATGGTTATGACCATGTTGAATAATTAATATGGATTTGTACATACTACACACATGAAACCTATATGGGTGCCTATGGTGTATTTCATTATTGAGGAAGTGGTAGTAACTCCTTTAGGCAAAATCATTAACATTTCGTTAAACAAGCAGATCTATGGTATCAACTCAAAGAAGAGGCCTAAATTCTTCATGATGTCATATTTTTTAGATGCTTTGTGTTCCACAACTAAAATCCCCAACCAAAGAGAGTGGTCCCCTAATGGCACCCAAATTGTGTCCTAATATTACTCAAAATTATATATTTAAAAATATAAAGACCATATCCAATTCATCTATAACTATGTATATCCTACTTTTAGTCAAGCCATCAATGGTCTCCCCATGATGAGGATAACTAATTTAGTTAATAAGTCCATTGAGACAATTAGAGATATCTAGCTATACCCTGATTACATGGTTATAAGAATAAAGGGAATCCAAAGTGCCCCCCTTAAATTACTAGTACACATGTCAAATAAGTTGGTAGAATAGGAAGCACCATAACAAATATTCAATATAATAGATGGGATTTTCAAGACCAAGAGGAAAGGACTTCACCATGGTTTTCCCATGTCGTGACTATCAGTAGAACCACTTTTAGACAATGGGACCAAATTGAAGTATCTTCAAAACATAAGCTTTTTTTCAATTTGTAGATAAATGATAATAGATAGTGGGATCCCAATGGTAGGGTAAAGGATCACTTGAAGAGTAAGGTATTCTAGTTGTACCTTATGAACATTAATATGGAGCATATGAATTTGTGTACACTAAGGTAGCCATCTATTATGAAGTTACTAGAAGACTAAAGGAACATAATATAAAGCCTGAATCCAGATTATTGAGAGATCAAAAAACAAAAGATATATGGCATCTTTGTCCTAGACAATATCATCTTGTAGATGTTGACCCTTCTAAGCTTCCCCTAGTTAACATACAAACAAAGCATATGCTTGAATAAAGGAGAATAATATAATTTTCTTCAATATCCTCTATCCCTGAGTCTTTTGGAATAGTAGAACAAGATTTGCCTCAATAGGAAGAAATTCATATGATAGCTTTGGATCCACAAGAATCTCTTTGAAGATGCATTGAGAATTCTCTTCATGACCTATGAAACAAACATAAATGTAGAGGAGGAAAATGTTGAGGAAGCTAAATAGTAAAATAAAAATGAAGAGTCATTAGACTTAATCATCATTGATCCTCCTAAGAGGAAGGATAGGACTGAAGTTGTCCAAAAGGCAAAGAAATAAAAAATGGATATCATTCCCCCTTTGAAGGACATCAACTTATTCAATGAAGAGAACCCAATATATGGACTGACGATACCTAAATGGTTTATATATGAACTAAGGTTGGATAAGTTTCATGATCCCTATCACCCATGGGCTATAGTGAAGACCATAGGCATCCCTCAATAATAAGAATTAAAGCCTTATATAATAGCATTATAAAATGAATAATAAAGGAGATTTGCTACTCCAACTCAACCAATAATCTAGTTACAAGTAGATATTCAAATTAAGTATGTGGCCTAGTCTTTAGTGGGAGTCAAGTATGATCCAACTACTACAATTATGTAAAGAGTAACTGAAATAATTATCATAGAAGAAGCTTAGGAGGTTCTACACCAAAGGATTGAGCATTTGGTTCATCTAACTCAAAAAAGGGAATAAAGACCAAGGGAAGACCCTCTATTTGAAGAAGATGTTTTGGAGCTAGCTTAATCCTAATAATAAATGCTATATGATATAATAAAAGACTAAAACAAGAGAAGAAAATTTTTGAAGACTAATCTACTTTGTTAGTACTAGTAGATATTGCTAGTAACTTTAACACAAATATCTATGAGACATTCAATTTTTTGAAGACAATAAAGTCTAAATTGGGCATGATCAGTAAATAGCATGCCATGTATCTGAACTAAGCCAATCAATGGCAAAGCTCAAATAGTAAAGTAATGTCATTGATCAAGATACTAATGGAAAACTAGATCCCTGAACTTAAAATGGTCATCCCATCACACTTAAATATGGCCCTGATAATCTTGATGGATAAAATTAGGAACATAAATAAGTGGTCAAAAGGCATTGAAGGTCTTTCAAAAGACTTAAAATAATTAGAGGGAATAATGATATATAAATTATGAGGTTTAATTAAGGATCCAACCATCCCTAGTCAAACAGGCTTGATGGTTGATGAAGAATTCTAACAAAGAGCTATCGATTTCATCCAAGAGGTCAAGAGTAGAAGCAAGGGCACCACAAGGGCTGACAATAAATGTATCTTAAACTTTATCTTTATAGAAAATTTAAATATTGGTAATGCTAGGATCATCAAAGAATCCATGGATATAATGGATGAAATCTTTAGAGATTTGGCAAGGTAAATAGAAGAGCTATTCATAGAGCCAATCATCAATCTCAAGGTGATTTATGAATAGTATGGAAAATCTATGAATATTTTGGAACAAAAGCAAAAGGTTGTAGTTTCAGGGGCATCTCAAAGTCAATATGGTTGACTTAGAATATTCTTTTGTATAAAAAACCATATAAATAATTTGATAAGAATATAATATTTTGTAAAAGCATGTGCAATGTGTAATGCACATGGAACTTAGGTTAGTCACATTTAAAAAGTGTCATTGGTATTAGAATATTTATAAGAAGACATTTGTCCTTGACACTTGTCTGATTCTTATGTGACAATGACTAACCAAAATACCCTATGGGTTGTTCTTCTAACCTATAAAAGGAGGTATTATCATTGGAATAAGGGAGGAAGTTTTGAGAGCAAAACTATTTTGTAAATTTTGGAGCAAATAATATAAGAAGGAGAATTCTGTGAAGGTTGTCTCATTTTGTCTATTTGTTTGTTATCATGTCTACTTACTCAAGTCTCTACTCTGATGTTTAGATTTGAACTAGTTTTATGAACTCTAGATGTGCATGTATTAATGCAGAGTAATTAATTTGAGATTTATGCTAGGTTGACTGAAAGTTAGATTCTTTTCAATATCATTGATTTTTTGGAAGATGTGCAAATGCAATTTTATTGTTTAAGTAAATCTTTAAAGTGAATTTGATCTTTGATTTACATGTTTCTAAATATCCTTAGACATTTTCCTAGTATGTGATTAGATCTATACTATTTGATAATTTCATGTCATATGTTGGTTTGAAGATGTATATATTTGATCAAATGAAAGCTTTGTCAACATGTCTAAACTAAAGAACAAAAACATCTCTCTTTCTGCCTTACCCTATATATTTTATCATTATTTGATCAAATCACTATATTTTACTTTCTCATTATTAATATTCATGCTAGATTAGAGTTTTAGACTTTAGATTCTAATCATTATTCATTAGATTTAGCTAAAATAGCATTCACCTTTCACAAAAATTTAGGGCCAAGGTTGCTCCCAATAACCACTTGCATAATCATTTTGTGAAATAGTCAAATATCTCGGTTGATACTCCACCATAGATCTCAAGAAGATCACAACCAACAACTCATGCAAAATATTCTTTGAATCTTGAAATGAGAAGTATTTTCAGCACTATTTTAACCTTGTGATACATTTACATGCATAAACACCTTGTTCCTAGTGACTTCTCCATATACATTCAACTTGTTTCTAAGCACCCATTTTGTGTCAATGATATTCTTGTCTTTAGGCCTAGGAACTAGTTCCCAAGTTTCATCTTTTTCTATTTGGTCTAACTCTTCATTCATATCACCTTTCCAAAACTTATCTTTTCTTTCTTTTATAAGGTTCTTAGGTTTAATCTTAGACAATAGGGCAGCATTCTCTTGATGTAGGTTACTTATCAGTCTTCTCCTTGTTTTTCTACCTGCATCCTTATTGCCAATGATTTGTGATTCAAGATGGTCTATCTAAATTTATCTTGAATGACCTTTTGAATATTGTCATTCCTTAACTTATTCTTCTTTCTCATCAATATCTATTATTTCCTCTTCATTATTGAAGTAAAAATTCTCTGATATGTCCTTTGACTATGAGTGTGACTTCTTATAACTTATCTCATCAATATTCACATGGGTGAATTCTACTACCTTCTGCAACCTCTTATTATAGCATCTATAGGCTTAGATTACTGATGAGTATCCTAAGAATATACCTTCATTAGACCTAGAATCAAACTTACCTAAGTCTTTCTCATCTTTTTTGATGAAGTATTTGCTTCTAAATACTCTAAAGTGTTCCACATTAACAGATCTACCTCTCCATAATTTATAAGGGGTATTATTGCCATTAATCCTTATCTACCCTCTATTCAAAATGTAGACTATAGTGCTCACTACCTCTGTCCATAATCCATTAGATAATCTAGACTCATTTAGCATAGTTCTTGCCATTTCTTGAATTGTCATATTCTTTATTTCAACTACCTCATTATGTTGAGGTGTCCTAGCTGCTAAGAATTATCTCCTTATTCCATAGACCTCATAGAAATCATCAAACTCATTAGACCAAAACTCTCCTTCTCTATTAGATCTTAGACACTTGATCTTCCAATTCTTTTTATGCTTAACTAGATCCTTGAATGCCTTGAATTTATCAAGAGCTTTTGACTTTTATTTCAAGAATGTTACCCAAGTCATTCTTATGTATTCATATATGATTAACATGAAGTAGTTATCTCCTTGAATACTTTAGTTTCTTATAGGTCCACAAACATCAAGATGTATTAGATATAAATGTCTTTTAGTATAGTACTCTTTAGACTTGAACCATATTCTAATTTTCTTACCATGTTGATATAATAAATAAAGTGTGTTTGTAGATTTGGTGTTTTTAGGCATATTCTTCATAGACTTCTTAGAGCTTATCTTGACTAGATTGTCAAAGTTTAGGTGGCTTAACCTTCTATGCCATATCCAAATTTCATCCATCTTGATCATAAATCATCTCTCCTTATTGATCTCTTTCAATACATTTAGATTGTTCTCAGTACTCTTAACATTGGCAATTAACCTTCTTGATTTGGCTCTCTTTATATCACACCCTCTATCATGAAAGATTAGTGTGTGTCCTTGGTTGCACATTTGACTCAAAATAATAAAGTTATGTTTAAAATGTTCCACATACAACACATTCTCTATCTTTGTCTTCCCATTGTCCAAACTCAAGATACCCTTGTTAACTATATTGGTAGTTGTGTTATTTCCAAATCTCATTGTTCCTATAGCAATCTTCTTCAATGAGATGAACTTGCTATTGTCCCCTATTATGTGGCTTGAGCAACCACTATCTATATACCATTTCATGCCTTCATCCAATATTTGAAAGGCAATATGAGATAGCATAGATTCTTCTCCTTTAGTCTTCTATTCCTCCTTCACCTTATCCATAGGGTTTAACTTCTTGATCCACTTCTCAATGGTATGACCATATAACCTTTTATCTTGATTGATCTTCCTCATATACCTTATCTTGAAATCCCTTAAAATATGTCCTATATGATCATAATTATATAATATAATTCTACTTCTACTATTGAAATGGACATTCACCCTATTCTTCCATGATGAATTTATTCTAGCATGATGTCTACAATCCATATCTCTATGTCTATATTGATTGCATGAGAAACAGTAACCATTGAAAGGGTTCACATACCTTATCTATATAATGTTTAATGATACACCTCTACCTTTTTTATCTCTTGAAGGATTCACATTATTCTTGACTTATTGATGACCAATTTTAGTCTCATATTTGGGAGTTTCTACATAGGTCTTTACTCTATCAATACCATCACTTCTTGATAGTCCATTGTCCTTTAAGGTTTGACTCTCCTTATTTTAATTTTGGTCTTATTTGAATCCAAGACTTGTCTTATCATATGGAGACCTCTGACTATTCAAAATATCACCAAGGACTTCAGTGCTCTTTTCAAATTTTTGATGTGTCTTCAATTTGATTATTGCCTAATCCAATTCTACCTTAGAGGACTATTCAAAATATTTTCATTGATGTCAAAGGTTTAACATTATTGGTGATAAAGGCCCCATTGCATTTAATGTTGTTTGTAATAAATATATCTTAGCTAATATGAGTTAATATTTATTTAATATTAACGAATATATTTTTGGTTGCATATGAGACAAAAGAAGGGCCCATGGAGAAGTCGAAGAGCTACGGGGTAAAGACAAAAGAAGGATGGGATGCATTTTCCCATGAAGAGTCATCTTGGGGAATACCAAGAGTCACCAAGTGAAGACAAAAGAGTAAGGGCACAATTTCTCATGAAGGGACACTTTGAGGAATACAAAAAGTCACCAAATATAAAGACAAAAGTGGGAAGGATGTTTTTGGTGATGGTCACCACATGACTTTTCAAAGGCTTGGATATGAAGGGCCATCCAAGATTGGTGCCATTTTCCATGAGGATTGAAGGTTCACAAAGGGGGAAGGCCAAAGGTCATTTGGAAAGCTATAAATAAAGGCTTGAGAAGCCATTTGTAATATGAAAGTAAGAGGTTGATTTGATATTGTAATATCTAGCTTAGAAGAGCAATTGTGAGAGATGAATATGATTTGTATTTGTTATATCTAGCTTAGAAGAGAAAAAGTGAGAGAGAGGAAAGAGATGTTGTATTAATCTATCATTTTTTGAGATAGTAACATTGAGAGATAGGTGTGTGGTATACACAAAGGGGTTGGTGCTCATGTGGGTTGGTGCTCACGAATTGTTGCTGGGTTGGTGCTCAACAAAGGGGTTGGTGCTCCTGTGGGTTGGTGCTCACAAATTGTTGTTGGGTTGGTGCTCAGCAAAGGGGTTGGTGCTCCTGTGGGTTGGTGCTCATGAATAGTAGCTAGGTTGGTGCTTGGTAAAGGGGTTTGAAGCTCCTGTGGGTTGGTGATCATGAATTGTAGCTGAGGTTAGTACTCGGTAAAGGGGTATGGTGCTCCTATGGGTTTGTTCTCATGAATATACTTGAGATTGTTCTCCGTGGTTTTTCCCACATTGGGTTTCCATGTTATATCTGGTGTCTCTCTCTATCATGTGTGATGTTTATTGTTTGAGTTTTATTGCATATCTTGAATGTTTGATTAAGTGGAATTTGATAAAGGGAAATTTTTATAACATATATAATATACTGATTCACCCCCCCCCCTCTCAGTATATTATGTGCTTAACAATTGGTATCAGATTAGGTTCCTTCAGAAAGGGTTTAACAGCTTGAAGGTAGATCAAAGAAAATCATAAGATGGCCAAGCAGCTAAAGAAGGAGAATCAAGAGTTGAAATTTGTGGTTGAGGATCTTAAGGAAAAGGTGTGTATCTTAGATTCTAAGTTGGCTATAGAATTAAAAGAAAATAAGATATTTATTCAGGATCTTAAGAATCAGTTAGAGATTGCAAATTCAATTTTAACATCAATAGAAGAAGAATGTAATCAGTTGAAGGTTGAGTTAGGCTCTTTAAAGGATAATCATGAGAAGCTTATAATCAAGGTTGAAAAAGATCATGAAATATCAGTCCAAGGAAAGAAGGATGCAGGTTTTGAAGGCAAATCAAAGAAGTTGATCAGGCAGCCCAATGCTTTTAAGTTTTCAAATTCTTTGCATGGCCATTATTTTTTTTGTCATCATGTTGGTCATAGGGTAAGAGACTATATGAGGAGAAGTAATGAGTCAAAGGGATATCTCAATCATATTCAAGAAAAAGGTATGAGAAATATTGTTTGCTTTTGTTGTCATGAGGTTGGCCATATTGCTAGATTATGTCAAAATAAAGTAAAGAGATATTCAAGGTATGTCAAAGGATATAGAGACCCTAGAAAATATGAGAAAAGACAAATTCAAGTTTGGAGACCTAAAATAGTAAAGGTTGATCAGGTTGAGTTAAAGAGTGAAAATTAATTACTTGTTATAGTAGATAAACAATCAGAAAGGAAGGATTGTGCAGAATCTCTTGTTATAATTGAGCATGAGCTTTGTCAAGATAAGATAGTTGCAAAAGTTTAGAAAATGAAAAACATCATAAATGATAAGGTTAGTAAGTCAAAAAGGATAGACATGCTTAAACAGATTCTAAAAGAAAAACACAAGAAGATCAAGGAAGAAATAGAGAAAATGTGGGAATCTCCTGAGATTTATTTCTAGAACCCTATTGTGTGGGGTGTCTCTTCTAGGCTTCAAGGAGACACTTTTAAAAATTAAAGCATGGTGGATGTTATTGGGTCTTGGTTATGTTGCATGACAAGAAGGTGAGTTAGCAAATTAATTTGTATATCTTTTGAGGGAATAGATTTTTGAAGAAAATTTTGCATCAGTATTATGGTTTGAGGCTATTAGAATGATTCTTGCATATGCAGTGTTTTAAATGATTATGGTCATAAGAAATTAGAATGTTGAAAAAGAGCTAATAGTTTCAGAAAGAAGGAAAAGAATACTCATGCATATTCAATGAAGAAGGATTAGAGTTTAAAATTTCCATTCATCAGGAAGAAGGTTTAGACATGTTCATGGCAGAAGAAACAACCTGAAGATTCTATGTTGGTGCAAATAGCTTTGCATGTAAGAAATAAAGATCAGCCATGGTTTGTTGATAGCATATGTTTGATGCATATGATAGGAGATAAGAATAAAGAAGATCAATGGTGGCATAGTGAAATTTGAAGATAAAACCGCTGCCAGGATAGCCGAAAAAGGTATTTTAAATTTGGATATTAGTAGAACCAAAGCTAAGATTGTTTTGTAAGCATAATATTTTTGAGTTTAAGTCAAATATGTGATTAGGGATATACATTAAAGTTTCATGCAAAAGGTTGTGAGGTTGTATAATAAAATATTCAAATGAGTTGATTACAGATTCTCAAAAGGACAGGCAATGTTTTAATCAGATATCTTCTCAAAGATCAGCGAGAGGAGTTGGGAGTAATTTCTATTACTTCCTGCCATTGATGTTCAGCATCAAGTGAGGGGGAGATAAGTGTTAGCTCTAGGTAGGCCCTTTTCCATTGATATCAAAGGGGGAGAATAACAAGTACATGTATAGGTGTAGAAAATAGGTACAGGGAATAGGTACATGTTGCTATAGTAAGGGGGAGTTACTATATGTTTTCAGATGATAGGATGTGCAGGTGATAGGATGTGGTAGTTTCAAGATTGAGGTTGCCATCAATAAAAAAGGGGGAGATTGTTGGAAATATTTTCATTAATGTCAAAGGTTTTGAATTATTGGTGATAAAGGCCCCATTGCATTTAATGTTTGTAATAAATATATCTTGGCTAATATGAGTTAATATTTATTTAATATTAATGAATATATTTTTGGTTGCATATGAGACAAAAGAAGGGACAATGGAGAAGTCTAGGAGCCATGGGGTAAAGATAAAAGAAGTATGGGATGAATTTTCCCATGAATAGTCATCTTGGGGAATACCAAGAGTCACCAAGTGAAGACAAAAGAGTAAGGACACAATTTCTCATGAAGGGACACTTTGAGGAATATGAAAAGTCACCAAAGATAAGGACAAAAGTGGGAAGGACATTTTTGGTCATGAAGGGTCACCACATGAATTTTCAAAGGCTTGGATATGAAGGGCCATCCAAGATTGGTGCCATTTTCCATGAGGATTGAAGGTTCACAAAGGGGGAAGGCCAAAGGTCATTTGGAAAGCTATAAATAAAGGCTTGAGAAGCCATTTGTAATATAAAAGTAAGAGGTTGATTTGATATTGTAATATCTATCTTAGAAGAGAAATTGTGAGAGATGAATATGATTTATATTTGTTATATCTAGCTTAGAAGATCAAAAGTGAGAGAGAGGAAAGAGATGTTGTATTGATCTATCATTTTTTGAGATAGAAACATTGAGAGATAGGTGTGTGGTATACATAAAGGGGTTGGTGCTCCTGTGGGTTGGTGCTCATGAATTGTTATTGGGTTGGTGCTCGAAAAAGGGGTTGGTGCTCCTGTGGGTTGGTGCTCATGAATTATTTTTGAGTTGGTTCTTGGAAAAGGGGTTGGTGATCCTATGGGTTGGTGCTCATGAATAGTAGCTAGGTTGGTGCTTGACAAAGGGGTTTAAAGCTACTGTGGGTTGGTGCTCACAAATTATAGCTGAGGTTGGTACTCAAAAAAGGGGTATGGTGATCCTATGGGTTTGTTCTCATGAATATACTTGAGATTTTTCTCTGTGATTTTTCCCATATTGGGTTTTCACATTATATCTGGTGTCTCTCTCTATCTTGTGTGATTTTTATTGTTTGAGTTTTATTGCATATCTTGAATGTTTGATTAAGTGTAATTTGATAAAGGGAAAGTTTTATAAGATATATAATATACTGATTCACACCCCCTTTCAGTATATTTTGTGCTTAACAAGGACTCCATTTCTATTCCAAACTTGATGCATTCTTCCTCCTTGGTATTAAGACTTAAAATGACAATCTCAATATGAGTTTCCAATTATTTGATGATGTCCTCATGTTTATTAGTGTTGTTACTTATTCTATCTTCAAAAATATTGATTTTTTCCTCATAACTCTTAACCAATGATCTTATTTTATGATTCTTCCATCTTTGAAACTTCAACTCCTCTATATCACTCACCAATTCTTCCTCAAGGTTCACTTCAACCTCTTCTTCATCTGATTCTTCATCATCCATAAGATTTTTTCCTTTTGAATAATTCTCATTATCTATTTATATATCCATGAATAAGGTTTCATTGATATCATGATCATTATAATCATCATCACTATTATATGTACTTGTGTCACTTTCATTAGAGGAGTTATTGTCTTCTTTGTTATAGAAACTTCTCTTGATCTTGAATGACCCTTTCTTGCCTTCATACTTCCTAAAACTATTTTCATTCTTGTCAAGCTTATAGAACTTCTTATCATCACCATGATGTTCTCATTCTCTCTATCATGCTCATTCTTATCCTTTTTAGGATATTTAGATGTGAAATTACCAATCTTACCATAGTAAAAATGCTTGAATGGTAACTTGCCATTATACTTACCTAATCTTTTCCTTAGTTTTATGACAAACATGGTGTCTATCTTATCATCATCAATGTATCTATCAACTTCATCCTTGATATTTTTGCCTTGTTACTTTTTCTCAAATTTGAATGAAACTTCCTTCTTGGAATATCTTTCATCACTTGTTCTCATTTCATAGGCAGTTAAGATGCTATAAAGCTCATTCATCTGTAGTATGTTAATATTTTTGATCTCCTCCATAGTAGACACCTTTGAATCAAAATTAGATGCCAGGGATCTTAATACCTTTTTTACTATATTTGATTCTTCTAACTTCTCTCCTAGACCTTTGATGACATTTACCACTTCATCTACTCTTAATAGATAAGATGCAATATTTTCATCCTCCTTCATTCTTAGACTTTCTAACTACATTTGACAAGTCTATAACTTTTCCAACTTAACTTTGGTATTATCTTTATAGATAGTTTGAAACTTATTCTAAATCCCTTTGGCTATACCATAATGCCTAAAATTTATAAATTCTACCTCTGAAAGACCACACAGGATGGCATTCATTGACTTAGAGTTATTCTCACTTGCCTTCTTTCTTACTGTGTTAGTTGGTGGTGTATAAATTAGAGTGGATCCATCAATAATATATTACCATATGTCATATCCCAAGGACATTAGATAGGTCTTCATTATAATTCTCCAAAATTCATAGATATTCCCACTAAAGAGAGGATCCTTATTTGTTGACAACCTCCTTGTACTTTATGACTAGACAGGCTTGTGCTTCTAGGATCTCCTTTAAGTTGTTAGGCATGTTTCAAAGGAATAGGCTATGATACAACTAATTGGAAGAATAATAATTGGGGGGTGAATTATTTTTTGAATTAATTTAATTCAATTATCTTTTAACATTGATTGAACTGTGAAATCAATATAGTGATATAGAAATGCATAAAGAACCATGCATATGAGCATAACAAAAGAAAACACATATATGAGTGGGAAACCCTCACAAGGAAGAAAACACACTATGATATATATAAATGGACTAAAATAATATAAAATAAAATACCAAATTATATTGATTACCAACTCAACTTGGAGCAACAACTCCAATAAATTCAAGCACCCACTTGACTAGGCTTTAAGAAGTACTTACTTGAGAGGAAGCACCAACTCCCTAAGTGACTCAACACTAACTCAGCCACCTCATGAATTTTGAACACCATAGATCTACTCTTCTATTATGGTCTCATTTAAATCCCTCATTTTTTTCAACCATGAAATATTTTATTTTCTTATATTGAATTAATTCAAATAGGCCTAAACTGCCTTGTATATATACTAGACTCATGGTCACACACCACTTGGTCGGCCACACACCTTTAACCTCTTAGGTTAGCATTAAAATAGGTATTATAGCATATTATTAACATGATTAAAATGTAATCTTAACCCCTTTTTTTTTAAACAACTCAATTAGGCCTCATTTCTCTTTTAGGTCTTATGGAGACCTAATTGCATTAGGTCTATCCTCTTAGCACTAAAAATTGATTCTCTTAGGACCAGATGGCCTTATACAAAAATAAAAAAACATTTAATCACTTATAATATTAAATATAATGACCTAATCCATGATTTATTAGACATGTATCCTTCATTCATACCATGAAAGCTCCTTTAGGACAAACTACCCTATTAGGCCTATGTACCTCAAAAGTCTATTTTGTAAAAATGAAGCTTAAACATCCTTAAGCTAATAAAATATAAAAAATTAAACATGTAGATATATTATACATGACCTCATGGTCATCACCAAATTATTGGAGAGCTTTCACTCAGGAGATAAAGGCTCAATAACATCTCTACAACTCACTCACTCAAAACTGTCGATTCACCTCAAGAACTAGTCATGATGAATTAGACCTCCAACACCTATGTAGACACTTTTCATGACTCATGATACATTTAAATGGTTAAATTATATCTCCATACCATCATTATATATAAAATTCATATGGTATAATTCCAAATATTGGTCTTGCAGACTAATTTCTTGATCTTATATCACGCAGTCTTATTTTGTGAGCAATGTTTTCACTACATACACTGGACTCCAAATATTCTAAAAGAATTATAATGAATTAAAATTCATAAATAAATCATTATTTAAATTTTTTTTTCAATATATTATGTACAAACCTTAAAATTCATCTTTTCATCTATGCCTAGGTTTTACACTATTCACACCATTAGGTCTGTCTACGATTGACTAATATGGATGACCATATTAGAATAATTTAATGATATAAACTATCTATAAATCATCATTTACATTAAAAATTAGTCTATATATTCTTATCCCATCCATTTTATCTTCTTAACCAATACAACTTTTGATATTTATAACAATTTCTTGATAAATAAGCCTATATCTATGTATTTTCTCTCTCATTTGTCTAACCACCACCACCTAGAGGTACATGAGAGATTTTAATATATTATATAATATATTTTATATGAATTTTAATCCATTTTGAGCTTATTTAAACAATATTTTTCACATCAGGTCCTTAATAGGGTTTTAGGGAGGTTTAACACAGGTTTTGGTGTTAACGATTATTCATAAAAGATTGCCCCTTGAACCCAAAACCAATACCTAGATATATTATCTAAGACCCTTACCCATCTCTCCTTAACATATTATATTCCCATGTATATTTTACACATGCCAATGAATTTTCAAAATTTCTTCATAGGTCTTGACACCTCATTTTATGAACTTGAGAAGTCCTAAAACATTGATTCATGCAATTTCCTTCAAACCATGACCTCAAACTTTGTGAACATGACTAAAAACTTATCTCACCTATATCCATGCTCAAATATGAATAATTTACTTGAAATATAATATTCATACCTCATTAGGCCAAGTAGGGTCTAGGAGAGGTCTAGGTGCAAACCTGAACTGAAGGTCCTACCCCTATAGGCTCACCCTAAATCTCTCATGAAAGATTTTATACCTTGGTCTCATGCTCAAACAATGCCAAACAACCATCATATGTCATTTTCATTAATTTTTCAATTTACATACCTCTTCATGTCATGACTAGGCTTCTTATGTACTTTGACATTAATGACATGTACCTTTATGAAACCATAAGACATTAGTTCCCCTTAAATTATCTCTTTCTCTTTCTCTCATGACAAAACTCTTTCAATTCACCTTTTCACATCACACACTATCAAATATTCTTATTCACCTTTGACGTCAACCTTTATAAGATGCACCTTTGACATCAATGATAAGACTCAACAAATTATCCTTAATTTTCCATGATAGGTCTATTATAGGTAGATAGGTCTTCTATTATGTACTTTTCCACCTAGAGTTATCACATCCTATGCCAAATAATTCCTAGTTTCCAAGTTTAAAATTATTCTTTTGGGTCTTCTTGTAAGTTTCATAAGGTCATATTAAGGAATTTTTCAAAATATTTTACTATAAATACACACCAAGGTCATTTATTTTTCACACTTGGTCTCTATCTTAACACTATATATTGAGAACTTTGACACTATTTCACATGGGTAAAATATACCCTATTCCTCTCAAATTCAAGATCATTCACAAGAAGCAACCATAACCCAAGTTTAAATCATGTCAAAGCAAGTCAAGAGATATCATTTTCAAGTAACAAATCTTTATTTCTATTTGCATGCATGTATTCAAGGAGCACAATTTCATAATAAATCTAATTGGGAGAGCTACGTGGGCTTAATTTCCCTCATTGAAGTATTGGATACATAGGTAGTGGTCAATCCTCAAATATGTGATTGGGGTCAACTCAACCCATTACACTCCTCTCTCTTTTTTAGATGTTTTAATATTTAAAATATCCCTTAGGGTTTCAAATATAAAATAAATAAAATTATGAAATCCATGTGACACAAATAAAATAGTAATATCTCAACCTACTTAATAGATATATATGTAAAAGGCACAACATTAAGATTTATTTCATAGTAAATGTAGACAAGTATGCAGTCAATGGACATGAGTAACATTCATTGTTGTATAAGGAAAGTGTTTTTGTTGAGTAATATTCTTAAATTTTCTTCTTGATCATGTATTGTCATTTTTCTAATTATTAATGTCTTTCTCTATTAGTCATCTTTCACAGTCAACTAAGACAAGTCCATAGTCAACATACATAAGCAACATGTGTTATTTTCTAAGAAGAGTGGACATGTCAATTAATAGCTTCATAAAATTTTCATTATGTTGAGAATGCATAATTACATTTTTTTTTTGTTTCCATTTTCATATATCTAAAATGGTTTATATAAATTTTAATTCGAGCTAACTATATTTCTTCTTGGTGTTTTTCAAAATTAGCATATTTCCATATTTATCAAGTTCCAAAATCAAATTTGTTAATTATTGTACATAATTGTCATTATAATATATTTTAATTTTTAAACCTATTACTACAATATATTTATTTTAAAAACAAAAATAGTTTAGAACACTTGTATCTAAGTTATTTTCATTAGTCGATTCCCTACAAGTGGTTTCATTATTATATCCTTAATATCCCTTTGTCACCATTGCTATATGATTAATTTATCTTTTGATCTAGTTATAACCATTACCTATATCATAGGCATAGGATTTATAACTCAATTTACCTTTTCTATATATACAACCACCTAAATAATTGTCATTGCACCATCCAAGTATATGCATGCTCTATTTTATGACCTCTTATTTGTATCTTAGACTAAAAAGAGAAAGATGATTATGACTTTGGTCATCCTATCCCATGCATACACATTCAATATTTAATGTGATGCTTTAGGTAAGTAATCATGGAAATACTAATGAAATAAGGATGACCAATGAATTTGATAGTCATCAACTAAAAGGAAAAAAAACATAAAACCTATCTATGAGAAACAGGTTCTATTTATTCTTCATGCAATCAAACAATGAAGAGATTATACGATGAGTAGACACTGAGGTGAAGACAAATCATGATATTATAAAATAATTATTGAAACAAAAAAATAATTTACATAACAATAAAAAATAGTGACCAAAATGTTGGGATATGACTTTAAAATCATATATAATAAATGAAAGGATAATGTAGTGCTAGATGCACCATCTCGTAGGGATAAGTCCACAAAGATTTGTTATGTGTAAATTCCATATGATAGACAGATTAGGTGGATGGATGGATAAAAATATAAACTAGATAATGATACTAATAACATGTTCCAATTTGGAATCTCTAGAAAGATTCTAGTGTCTCTAGAAAAATTGTGCAGAAAGGGAATGCCCTATAGTATGGAGATTAGTTTTAATTATGAAAAAAATCTTCCCTAAAGAAAAATATACTTACATAAATCCATGCATATATATTATGGGGAATTATAAATTATTTAAAACTTATCATATAATCAAGACATGTTTATTTTTATAAGGACTCAAAGGGGATATCAAAAAATTTGTGGTTGAATGCATGATGTGTATCTACTTGTTTTGTTGCATGATTCTATTATTTAGGTAAATATTATTTTTTATTTTTATATTTCTCCTCTACCTCTTTGTTCATGTTAATTCATGCTACTATAATTTTTTTTATTAAATTCTTATTAGTTATTTTTCATGGTTGTATCTATTCAAGATATGTTTTCATAAGAGTTTGATTTACTTTTATTAGAATGTCCATTAGGAATGCATTAGTAATGGGTGATTTAGTCTATTAAGTCATGGAAACATACATGATGAAGGATTAAACCAAAGGGTTATAATACACTTTTTTGGGGTATTAGGTTGATAATAAAATGCTTTTTGATGGAGTGGATGGAGGGGTGTATTGTGAAGTGGATGGTGGGGTGGATTGTGTGGAAGGTGTCATCTATTCACTACAAAAAATGGCCTTAGGGAAAAAACTTGATGTAATCAAACATTGATTATTTTCATACTTATTTTTTAATTAAAATTACCTTGATGAATCCTATTTTTATATATCTTCAGATACAACCATTAAATATATGAAAGTTTCCATCCTCCCTCTAACATTTAGGTGAGTTATTGTAACTCATGGAATGTATGGATTTCTTATTAAGTGTTGGAATAGATTGGATGATATGCCACTTTTAAATTCACTACTTTAAATAATGAGTGGTGTTTTTGTATCCTTTTTATTAGGTTTCTTCCCTTGTGGTTTCTCTACATTTGTGGTTATATCCTATTTAATAGTCTACACTTGTGATTGTGAGCCTGAAGCATTTGTAGTTGAAAATAGAGTTAGCACAATGTATTTTATTTATTCTTATTTTTAATAGTGACCACCTTAAATGAATATGTAACATGTTGGAGGTTGATTAGGAGAAT
The DNA here is from genome assembly GCA_037957365.1 of Torreya grandis. Classification (NCBI taxonomy): domain Eukaryota; kingdom Viridiplantae; phylum Streptophyta; class Pinopsida; order Cupressales; family Taxaceae; genus Torreya; species Torreya grandis. Next base: position 649,255 of record JARHVA010002266.1, read on the forward strand.
ATTTGGGGCTACATTGAAAATTGTAACTATTTTTATAACTTATTTAAAAACCACTCTTTCTCTACATGCTCATCATAATAATTATTCTTAATTTTCTTGATTAATATTTTATAGACATCCTCTAATGTGATGTTGAATGTATCCAAATTAACATTCAATTAATGGTGGTAATGTGGTATTTTACTATCCATGATACTAATTTTATTTTTTATGGGTGTCATCTAAGATGGATGCATATATGGTACTTTAAAACTTGATAGTGTCTACTATAATTTGGAGGTTGGTAGTTATGGTCATACAGATGGAAATAAGACTTCTGCTTAGAGTTACTGTAAAAGTTATACTTTTTAGAAAACCATGTTTATCTAATGAATGACTTATTCCTATGTTTACACTATGTCAATGAATAAGGTAAGGGTAAGTTTCAACTGCATAAGGAGATCATGTATCTACACGATGGTGTCATTATGGATATGTTTTAATATTGTGATGGGATACATATAGTCCATGATATTTCATTATAAGTGATGAAAATATGAAATTTTAGTATTTATCTCCAAAAAACTTCCTCTTCATAGCCATACCAAATTCATAAAATCTTAATCTGGTTAGAATTTTCATCTTTGTGGCCACATCAAATTTATTATATATTACTCTAGCTAGAAGTTATCTTCAACATCCATTAATCCTTGAGGGGACTTATACTATATGAATTAGACTAATAGTGCAATTTTTTCACACCCAAATTTATTAAGTTCATAAGAATATTAATATGATAAAATTTGGAACTTATTTGATGTAATTTTTTATCATGTCATGCATTATTAATATTCTTATGAACTTAATAAATTAAATTTTTGATATTCATTGTCTCTTACATGCTATATATATCAAATTTTTTAAGTATACAATGATACCTTATCACCAATTCAAGTAATCATCACAATCTTAAAGTTAGACACAAGATACTTCATTGGCATGGAATTTTCCAATCCATAGATAGATTACAATATATTGTACCCCATATTATTGTATTTGGTTTCATATTCCCAAAATATCAATGGTATTAAATCCTCATAGTCATCTCTCTAGATGTTTCAAATCTTTACTAGTATTTTCTCCAGTACCTTATTGGATGATTCTTCTTATCCATTATCTTGGAGATGATATGTTTTAATATTTTGGTGTGATATAATAAAATAAATTTTAAACATTTTTATTATATTATTAGTAAATTACATTCTCATATTAATTATTATCTTATTTTTTTAACCTAAACATTTTTATGATATCTTCTTTTAGTAGCTTTGTAGCATCTTTTGCACCATAGATTGAAGTTGTAGCTACCCTAACCAACTTGGTAAAGGATTAAATTATAATTTTGGTATATTTACTATTATATCATGTATAATTTGGATTGATAGGCCATAAAAAGTTTATCCCTCATTTCTCAAATGGTTGCACAAAAAGAACTACATTTAGGAGCATCTCATACCTTTTGCTTAATTTTTCTAATGCCCTGACAAAAATAGAATTGATTTATATCCTGGTGTTCATCCTAAAACATTTTAAGCAACCAAAAACATCTATCTATTATTTAAATTGTATTCAATTCACTAAAAAATTTCCTATCTCTACCCCTTAATGGGCTTCATCTAAAACATGTGGTTTATTGTTCTCCAAAGCCACTTTCTGAAGGATATAATCATTTCCTAGCTTGTATATAAATCCATAAATGATATTTAAGGGTAAGTACCTGTTGATTCCTGAATATGTATCATAGGTGCCCAGAGTGTTCAATAACACTTCTCATTTTAAAATTTTAAGAATTCATCACATGAGTTGTAGGTTGTGATAATCTTATTATCTGTTGATGAAATAAAAGTAAAGCAGGTGGACTGTTACACAATATTTATAATGTTTAGTGGTTAGGACCCACCATGGCCAAGAGTAATTCTATGCAAAATATTAAGTATGATATGCTAAGAATGGTGAATTATGATCAAGAACTAATCTAAATATTAATTGAAGATGGGTATTTATGATGAAGATTAAGCTAAAGTGATCTAGTTAAAAGGAGCAAAATAAAGGGTAAGGCAAAGAAGAGATGTTATTGATGTTCATTCTAGATATCATGACAAAGTTTAAATATCATCCAAACATGCACTTAATCAATGTATGATATGAAGAAACATAAGCTCAAATCCTATTAGACATCAAGCAAACATCTAAGTATGGTGCAAAATAATGAAAATAAGAATCAAGTTCACTATAAAGATTTACCCCTACAAATAAATAACATTAGCCCAAATGCAAGAAGAGTAAGAAAATAAAACTAACCTAAATACTTTCAATTAACCTTACATTGACACAAGTTAATAGCTCTACATTCAAATATACACATCAAGAATTCATAGGAATCATTCAAATATAGAAATTAGAATAAACAAGTGAGAGAGAAGATAGGATAACAAAAGACAAATAAATTTGGACAAAATTTGTAGAATTCATTACTTATATTAATTGCTCAAAAGTTACAATTGGATCTTGGCTCTAAGAACTCTCTTCTTTTTACAATTGACAATGCTTCTTTTATATAATGCAAGGAAGCATGTCAATTAGTTATATCCAATTACAAATGCACAAGTTTTAGGACAACTATCCTTTCCACAAGTGTTCTAGAATACACTAGACTTTCCCCAATGGACTGACGTATAGGCAATGGACCTTAAAAAATAATATTCCTTATTTAAAAGTATATAAGCTTAATTATAAAAAAGAATATTCCTATCTTAACTAACTGGGAGGCCCTTATATTGATGTAATATTTTTCTTCCCCTGTAGAATCATCATTCTATAATGATGTTCACTAATGAGCTAGAGGTCAATGATGGGTCTCATGAATAATTCCTTCTCTTTATCTTCTAGGCCCTTGATATCCTTTTAATCCCTTTCTAAATCTTGCTTTATGCTCGTGGCATTTCCTATTTTCTCTTCTGATGACAAAAGCAGGCCCTTGACCTTCTTATTATCAACCCCTATTTCCCTTGTCCTTAGTTTCTTACTTCTTGCATGAATTGAGTAGCTCTATGCTTGAACTCCTCATCAGTTATTAGACCCAAGGGATTAAGTGTGGTATGCTCTTTGATCAATCTATCCAAAATGTGCAACATTTTATCTTCTTGTTCTTTGAGGTCTTTAGAAACATCTTCCATATACTGGGACCAGTTGTTCAGGGCCTTAATCTTATTAATTAATATGGCCATAGCCATATTCAAGTGGGATAGGCTAACTATCCTAAATTTAGGGATTTTATTTTTATTCAAGACCTTGATCAAATAATTTAATTAGTATCTTGTAGCCTACCATTGGTAAACTTGGCATGTAGCCTTAGTGATTTGTTTATTTATTGCATCTTGCTTGGTTATGATTAACTTTAAGGAACTAAATAAATCAGTCATGGTATCTTCAAATTATATGTACCTATCTTCTTGAATTGATAAGATGGCTTATTCTTTTAGGTTCTTATTTTGTTATAGGATGCTTTTGATCATTGTTTGTAATTGATATGTTTGATCCTAAGCCACTTCAAGGACATTTTCTTAAAATATTAGATCTTCACCAAGCTTTTGTCTTCTAACTGGTGTCAACCCAACAAAGGGTTCTAATTTTTGGAAATTAAATTCCTCTCCACCAATCATGGATTTCTTCTCAATTACCTTCTACAAAATGGTAGTGGTTGGGTCAAATTTGACACCAACTAAAGATTCTATCACTTTGGGAACTGGGGTCTCTATTTATGCTCCACTTGATTCTCCTAGAGTAATCATACTTTTCTCTTCCTCCTTATACAACACAACTATCCATGGTTTAGCCTCCTCATTCATTAGAATTTTGATTGCTTGTTGATTTAATTTTTTGGGAATAATGAATTTTTATTCCTATTTTAATTAAGGGTCTAGATTAATAAGTTAGTAAATAATATTTCAATAATTATATTCCTAATTTGTATAATTTATCTATCTTTTTTTTACCTTTCTAAAATTAGGAGAAATTATAACTTAGCTTAAAAAATCTAAAATAGTTATTTCAAGTTCTGAAACTAATTGTACAAGACTAGGACAGTGTCACAAATCCAAATCTAGCTTTCGTTTGGTGAAGGGATAGGACCACCAAAAATAGGACACTTTAGCGTTAAGAATTATTGTCTTCTTATGTCACTATTGTCCAAAATACTCATAGAGACCTAATTTTTTTGGGTTCTTTATGTTATTTTTGTGTGAGCCTACTTATGAAATTTTAGGTGTTGAATGTTGACAAAACTCACTATATATGTATTTTAATCTTCAAACCCTAACCCAACATCATGCTTGATAGATGATATTTGAATCACTTGAAAAGGGGGGTTAGTGTGTGTAAGATGTATTGAACATGTGATCCACACCCTTTGTGTGGGTATGTTACCTATATACCAATACTATAAAGAGGGATCAAGCCATATGTAGTTATCCCACCTAATGTTCTTTATGTGATAGTGTGATGTGGATGCAAAAATTCTAAATTAAGAGTGCTTGAGGTGGCTAAGGACTAGTGTGAGGGTTTGAATATGTTTGTATTTGTGTTGGGTGACTATATGCAAATAATAGGGAATTTTGCCTTAGTGTTTTTTTGTATTCTTACTTATTTTGTAATATTTATCACCTCCCTTTGTAAATGACCTTTGGATGGGTTTTTATATGGAATTATTAGTCATGGGTTAAATGTATTCATGCTAGGCCAATATGATGAAGGATAGGAATCCGATGAAAATGATCATTTGGGCTCAAAATTTGATTGGATAAGAGCACCAAAAATGGGACACCCTAAGGTCCAGTGTTATATCTTAGGTATGGTTCTCCTATCTTATAGGTTCGAGACCTCAGGGGATAGGATTGTCCTGGGAAATATGATTTGGTTGAGATATAATCAAGGTTTAGAAGGTTTTGAATGACCATAAATGATTAATAAAGTGCCTATAAGGGTCACAAGAGTATGTAAAAAGGAGATATGGATGGGATGTCACAAGCCACAGTCAAGTTACCAATTTGGACATTTTATATGACTATACTTGCATCAATGCCAAAGGATGGTGCATGGTAGGTAACTTTTGTAATTTTTCATAAATGAATCATTGAAGAATGGTTGGTATTTGAATAAATGTTTCCTTAGTGAAGAGATTAACTTCATTCAAAGTATGAGTGAAGGCCATCTTGGGCTTTTTAGCCTATACTAGGATAATAGCCAATTCAACTTTTCTTTTTGGGGGGTCTATAGGAACTAGGTCCAATACTTCCTTCCCCTGTTTTTCTTTGGATGCCTCCATTTCTTCATCCCTAGACTCATAGGCTAATGATAGAAAATTTTAGAGCATCTTTAATTGTCTCACTAGGGTCTAGTGTTACCACATATATTTCCTCCACTGGTGATACTTGCTCCTCTACTTGAGTTGAGGAAGATGTAATTTCACTGAGCCTTCTCTCATTTGGCCTTTTCTCAAGTTTTACCTTAGGTCTAGATTCTATCTATAATTGGGTTGGTGAAGGTCTAGAAGGTGTGCCACTAAGCAAATGGTAATGCCTTGGACCCAATTTCCATTTATCATCATCTCCTTTTTGCTCCCTCTACATTCTAGAATATAGTTTGATGTTGTGATTTTTCAACCTGAAGGTGACCTCGAATAATGAAAATTCATTTATATATATAGGGTCAAAATCACCAAGTTAATGATCATAGGGTACATTGACTCCCTTATCTTTCAAGTGTTCTTTAACCTTACCCTATAGATCCCACTATCTTAGATCATCCATTTTGAGATTGAAGGAGATCATGTGTTCGGATGTAGACTCAATGTTGTCTCATTATGAAAAAATAGTCCTTCTAATGTTTAAAGGGAAGCTATGAATTATTCATTTTCCCTTGGATTTTCATAAACCATCTATTCCATTGCATAATTGGTAATCTACCTCCTACTCAACTAACTTGTTTGGCACATGGACTGGTAATCTAAGAGGAATGAATTATGTTCCTTCGATCTTGATGATTGTGCAATTTGGATATAACTAGATGCCTCCCATGGCCTCAATTGACTTCTTGGTCAAGGGGCTAACTCTGAGTATTAGATTCATAGTTATGGCCTTAGATAGGGTTGGATAAACATAGTCATAAATGAATTGGATGTGGTCCTTGTATTTGAATATGTGAAATTTTGAATAGTATTAGGAGACTATCTATGTCTTATCAGGTGACCATTCTCTTAGGTTGGGGATCTTTGTAGTAGAAATCAAGGCATCTAAGAGGTATGAAATCATGTAGAATTAGTTCCTAGTTTTCTTCTTAATTACAAAGATCTTCCTACTCAAACAAGTGCTAACCACTTCACCAAGGGGAGGGGTGAGTTATTTTTCCACCATAAAATAAACTAAGGTCACCCAAATCTTGTCCACATATGTGGTGGTTGGATTTCCACATATCCTATTCATCAAATCCATGATCATTCTTATCTTAGGTCTAAACTAACTAATGGGAATGTTGTCATTGAAATCTAAAAATACCTAATTTCTAGAGTATAACCATAGGGTAAGGATGGTCTTCAAGTCATTTTCCTTAGCCCAATTATTGATTGTGGTTTGGTCTGTTTAGGGTTTAAGCAGCTTATAATAGTTTTTAAATGCTATGATAGAGATATAAGCTATATTATTATGAGTATGCTCATTTAATAGCATACCCTTATCAATTTTAGCATCTCTAAAAATATGAGAAAGAACATCTACATAATGTAGTACCTCAAGTTTTGTTGTGGATTAATGGAGACCCATCATTTGAATGATAACTATGACATAGTAGAGCCTTCTTACTGACATATTCTTCTCCTCTTATTTTGTGATGGGTTGTTAGTTCTCAATGGTCTAGAACAAGCTCAACCAATTATTATCCCCAGTATTTAAATTTGTGGCATCAAATTGTGTATCCTTAAAAACTCATCCTTATACATCTGAGGTCAGATAGAGCTCTACATATTCTATAGAGACACTTTTTGGGATACCATGGTTGTAAGTCTCTCAAAATTTCTTAATATTGGTCTATAATTCAATTCTATATTGAATTATCCTTGTTTAAATGATAATCCAATTTTCTTAGCTTGATTATGATGATCATAGGGTCAAACTAGGGATTTTGTAAGTGTTAGGGTTTTTATAAAGGTTCCTTAAAGTACTTTAATGGTATCAACTATTTGGACTTATTGAAGCTTCATGACTTAGATTGTGTTTGGATCTTTGCATTTATACCTTTGCATTTACTAGGTGCCAAAATCTCTAACTTGGCACATCAAGCTTATGTGGATCTAATGTGGCAACACCATGGCATCTTACTCATTAATATTTAAAAATGTGATTGTTATCTTTTGAAAATTCCCATTTGATCTCACTCTATTGGATCATCTCTACATGGATCAACATGGACCATTGATCTTGATTTGATAACTTGAATTCCATTAAATGATCACTACATTTCTTGTGGTTGTGACACTTGTCACTTCTGTATTTAGCCTAACTTTTTAACATTTATTATGCACCATTGATCTTGATTACATGGAATAATCACACTCTATTGATCTCGATTTGCCTAATTATTCCTCCTGCTCCATAGACCATTGATAAAAATGTATACACTGTATCACATACCATTGATCTTTGTGAGATGATTGAGCTTTAATTCATGTATTTTAGGTATGTCATGTGTCATATCTATGTTTTTCCTTCACTTTTCAACATTGGCTATGCACCATCAAATCCATTCGTATGATAAAAAGTAGACTATTAGATATTGATCCACATGGTCAAACACCATTATTTTCTCAATGTTCTTTGGCTATGATTGTGACACTTGTCATCTTCTTGCTCATCGTAGGGTTCTGTTGAATTTTTGACTTGATACACATTATTGGATTAATCCTTTTTGAGAAAATGTGTGCCATAAATCTTGAGAATATGTTTGAGTTTTAAATCAAGGTTAGGATCTTTGGCTTTAAGCTCACACCATTAAATATTGATCATTTGAGAAAATGTGGATTGTTGATCTTGGAAACAAAAGGATGTTTAATTTAGTGCTCAGGGAACAAAAATTTAAGCTAAAGTCTTAGACTAATGTTTTAATTTTATTAATAAATACAAATAAAGCTTTAGTATAAACTCTTAAGCTAAGTTTTGAGACATATAAAAGGGGATTCCATGAAATAAAATACCTAGACTAAAGTCTTAGCCTAAGGTTTGTATTAATAAATATGATAAACTTTAGGGTAAGGCTTTAAGCTAATATTTATAATAAAGGGACCATACATCAGTTTAGACCATGATGATAATAAAATAGACTAGGAAGTCATGAGACATAGAAGGGCCAAGCATAATAATTTTATCTTAAGGTTCAATCATGTTGAAAAATATGATTAAGCCTTAGGATAAAAATTTAAGTAAGTCCATGGCATAATTGAAATGTTCCCATGTAAACTATTCCCATCAAATTTGAATTCAATTCAAAGGGCATGAGCTAGGGTAATTAGAGTTAGGGTTTTGAACTAATCAAACATGAATTTAACTTGATTTCAATAGACCAAAAGCTAGTAAAAGATCAATTCATTAGTAAATCATAAAACCTAAACATTGCTCATTCTAAATGCACTCCATTGGAGTTGTGACTTGAAACATAAAGATCAAATATTAGAAACTTTAGAAGGGGTGAAACCATGATCATCTGAAAACACATCTTTAACCTCAATGAGAGTTAAAAACAATATGAAAATGTGATATATATATATATATATATATATATATATATATATATATATATTAAACAAATGTATTTTAAATTTTAAGGTACAAATTTTCACAATTTGATACAAGAGTCCCCATTTTTTAGAAATGGGGGTATGTTGACCTCAACAAATGGTAACTTCTTTGGGAAACATAGTAATATGTTAGAAATTAGAGACTCTGGTTTAGACTAAAAATTAAGTTACCAATTCCGTTTGATCATGTACCATTATTAAGATCACTTTATGGTTAGACAAAATATTGAAAATGCATAATTAAAATCAAACATCAAGACATATCCATGTTATGTGTGTTCTTTGATTCCACTTACTAATTGTCATAGGATTTAGATAACAACTTCCAGGTTCATGACTTTAATCATTAACACTAACTTTTAGCATATTTGTATATTCATTAAGAGCCATGTTTTAGCTCAGGGGAGGGTTGATCATTACTATAATACTAGCCAAGCATCAATAGCCCTAATAGAGATGACTTTGGCTCCACTCAAGGCCTTGCTCTACTACCAACTAGGAGTCTATAGTCCTAATGGATATTGCTAGAATCACCTGTGTTTATAAATATTTTTAATTTTGTAATAAGGTTCTTATTTTTATCTTTTTCAAGTCATTTTGACTTTATAGTAAAGGTTTGGAAATAGGTTAGCTCGGTTTAATGATTTGGTCAAGTGTTTGGTCTTTAGACAATCATCCTTGGTTGTAAACCTTATCCTAGGCAATTAATGTTTTTAAGTTTATGCATGATTGTATCTTAATAATCTAGTATTTCACCATGCATGTGAAATCATTATTATAACCAAACTTAGATCATAACAAGGTTAACAATTTCAGGGAGTAATTAACCTAATCATTATTATTTACTAGTTTCTCTAGACTATAACATAAAGTTCATATTTTAATAATCAATGATAAACTAATGCTGAGAGTACATACATGTATTCCTAAACTTTGATGTTTCTTTAAGTAATGATATGGATTTTGAGCTATGGATTTGTCAAAAAGGACTTATTGGGAGCAAGGAATAAAGAAGAGAAAGCAAACACACCAAATAGAAAGTAGGTAAATAAACAAACAAATATATATACAAACATATGCATAAATAAAGGATAAGAAGGAAAGAATAGAAAGAAACTAATCTAGCCTACCTACACTAAATTTAACTAGTCTCACAATCATTTCATGAAGGCTATAGGTGGGATAGCAGAGAAGTTTTTCTTGAGGTATTTCCCATTGGTGGGTAGTTTGAACTCTAACCCCTATAAGTCTTTCAGATTGAAGGTGTTGTATCTAGGTATCTTGGCTATCTAGTAGGGACCTATCCACAGAGGTGTGAAATTCTCATTTTTACCCTTAAGCTCAGATGCCATGTCCCAAAGAAGAACTAAGTCTCCTTGCCTAAACACCTTTATTTTTGAACATTTATCAAACCACCTTTTGAATTTGGTTTGATGTCTACTAAAATTGGTAAAATCCTCTTCTCTCACCTCTTATATATGTATGATGTCCAACAATTTTGAATTTATAAATTCTTGGACCTCCATATACTCTTGCATGAACCTGTATGTTATAATCTTGAGGGTGATGGGGAATATGGATTCTTGACCATAAACAAGAAAGAATGGCGATGTTTTGAGAGCTTGTTTGATTCTATATCTATCTACCCTAAGGGCATACTTAAGCAACTTATGCCATGTTTTAGGTTTATCAACTACAGACTTCTATATACCCTTCATCAAGTTCTTATTTATTGATTCAGATACTCCATTACCTTTAGGATAATAGTTGGGTGAGAACTTGAGGATAATATTTTTATCATATACCCATTCAGTCATCTCAATAGATATGAAGGTAGATCCATTATCACAGACTAGACATACATGTGTACTAAACCTAATGCATATTTTTTTTCTAAAAAATTGATCACCTCTTTGGTCTTGCATTATTTAGTTACCACTAATTCAGTCCATCTTGTGTAGTAATTAGTAGTAGTTAGAACATACTTGTGACCATATGAGGAATTTGGGTTAAGAAACCCCATAAAATTCAATCCCCATTGGGTAAAAGGTTTATCAAATATTATTGGTCTTAGTGGCATGGCTACCTTAGGCTCTTTGTTGTTGAAGACTTAACATGAGTGGCACTTTCTCACATGTTTGTGAGCATCCTTGAATATTGTATGCTAATGGTAACCAACCCTTAATATTTTGTGTGTCATTACCCTTTTAGATGGATGCCCACTTCTCATTTTTTCATGAAAGGTGTTCATGATCTCAGTTGCTTTACTCTTGGAGACACATCTCAAGTAAATGCCTTCAAATTTATTCTTGTATAGCACTCCATCCTTGATCAAAAAGTGATATGCCTTAAGTCTTAGAGCTATCCTTTGTTCTTTACTTAACCCTATAGGATAATAACCATTGATTGGTAAGTGTACAATGGGATCATACTAATCATTAGGTCTAAAAATTTATTTCTCTACTTGTATAGCACTTAGCTTGGGATTAGTACTAGTAATCAATTAAATTAAACCCTAACACCTTACCAATTTATAAATCTTAATCTCAATGTCATATTATTATATTACATACATCCACTTACCTTTCCTTTCTCCTAGTTCATTTTGACTCAGCATGAGCTTGGTGGTAAGGTCTAGTAGAATGGCATGTACCTTATTCCTAAGGATGTAATGCTTGAACTTTTTTATTGGCACATGCCTATTTTTGAATCAAAGGGTAGTTTAACTCATCATTTTTAATGTTAGTGCCCATAAAATATATTGTATGGTCATATCTATCCATGTCATGAGTTAGAACTATAGTTTTTGTATGGTTCGAAGCAAAGGAGTACAGATAATAATCTTTAATGAAGTTTGGACTTATCAGTATAGGGTATTTTCTGATTTCCTCCTTGATTTCCTTGAAATCTTTATTTGTATCTTCATTCTAAGTGATCTTAGTCTCTTTATTCAACATTTCATTCAAAGGTTTCACTATTTCTACAAAACCAAAAATAAACTTTATTACAAAATTTATTTTACCAAATAATGACTTTAATTCCTTCCTACTATTAGGGGCTCTATATTAGATATTACATTTAATCTATCAGTGTCTACAGAGATTCCTTCCTTAGTGATAACATGTCCTAATAATTTTCCCTCAGTAACATCAAAAATACTTTTCTTTAGGTTGATAAAATCCCATACCTTTTGTATCTTTCAAATACCTATTGTAGGTGCATAATATGATCCTCTCTATTTTTATAAAATACAATCATATCATCCATGTATATGATAATGTATTTACCTACAAGACCATAGAAAGTCTTATTCATATCCTTTTGGAAGGTTGCACCTACATTTATCAATCTAAATGACATTATTTTTTAGGCAAACATGCCCCACTTGGTAGTAAAAGCAGTCTTCTTAGTTCACCAGCACCTGGTTATACCTTGAAAAACCATCAAGAAAGGACATCATGATAAAAATAAAAATAATTTGTAATACTTAGTCAAGAGAAGGTAGGGGGTAATTATTTTTCTCAAATTCTCTATTTAGATTTATAAAATCAATGCATAGTCTAATTTCACCATTTTTCTTTCTGACTGGGACTAAATTAGTAACCTAAGTAGAATGCCTAATGGGAAACACAATCTTGGCATCTAAGAGCTTCTTGACCTTTGTATATCAGTGGTTTTAAGACCAAGTTGATAGGCCTTTAATTCTATCTAAAAGGTTTGTAGTTTTATTTTAAAGGTGTGGTATGAGTTATGACCTTTGGATCAAATATCTTTAGGTCATCATAGGACCATGCTATTATATCTCTATATTTGGTCAACATTTCTTTGGCTCTTTTGGACTCAATACTTGTACAGGCTATACCAATATTAACTAGCTAAGGTTGACCTTGAAATATAAGGTCAATTTCATTATAATCCTTCCCACTTACTTTGGGAGTCTTGGTAGCCTCAGATAGTCTATCAGAATCAAAGAGTCTCTCTAAGGCTATCATGCCTTTGGGGATCTTATTTTAATTCAGCTAAATGACCTTGTTATCAAGTTTTATTTCATTATTCTCATCATCAAGGAGAGTGGCTTCATCAATAATGTGACCTTCAAACACTCCTAAACTAGTCATAAATTCTATTATTTTTTTATCATCACTAAATACCTGTAAGTGGTTGACATTATTTGGCACTGAAGGACATGGGATTAATTTGATTGTAAGTTTTTTTAACTTGGAAATTTGATTGGGTGTAAGGTTGGATATAGATAAAGAAAGTTAATTGGTAGCCTTTTTTTCTTCCCTAGGGATTGACACAATGTTGAAAGCATCAAAGCATTCAATTAAGTCCCACACTCTAAATTTATAATTCTTAAGATAGGATAAATTGCATTGATATTTACTCTTAAATTAATTGACCACTAGTTTAGAATCACCAAAAACTAATAGTTCCTTGGCCTCATGCTTGATTGTAAATTATAATCTAAGAATAAGTGCTTCATACTCAGCCAAATTAATGGTGCATGAGAGTTAAAGTTTGTAAGAGGCATTGTATTCTTTCCCAATGGGATTGATTAACACCACTCCTACTCCAAAACCTGATTTTCATCTAGCACCATCAAAATAAAGTTTCCATAATCTAGGAAAAGCATGAGAAGTTCTAGAGTTACATACCTTTGTGGTGTCAAGAGTGTAAACACCAAGATTTGAGTTAACCATATTAACCATCTCATTGATTACATTATACTCAGTGATCATATGCTTCATTTTAGGCTCTCTTTCTCTCCCGATTTGGTTAGGGACTCCCTTCCAAGGTAACCACATATGTGAATAATCTATTGACATATAACTATTTAAACTCCTAGTCTAATCTCTAATCAATAGCATCCTATAAGTATCAGGGATGTCCACCACTTGGATATCAATGAAATATTGAATTCTTGGCTCTAAGGCAATATAAAAGTGAACATTCAATAATTCACCAATCACTTTGATTCTTGACTTATCTAATTGAGTTACCATTCTATTAGATTTAATGGGAGTCAAACCTAATTATTCACAAATACCCTTAGGCATAATATTTTTAGATGAACTAGAATCTAAAAATATATATGTAGATTCTTACCAAATATCTTGACTTTAAGTAGGAAAAGAGGAACATCTACCTTACTTTTGTGCATTGCAACATTAGCATGTGTAGACTTTTGAGACTTACTAAGATTTTTAGATAAAGATTCCAACAATAGATCCCTCTATTCAATAATATATGTCAACTCATGCAAGGTAATGTTAGATATAATATTTTTCATGTCCTTTACTATGTTATACCTAGTCTTATTGGAAGAATTAGATGTATCAGCATTGGGTTTAGAAATACTTCCCTTAAGAGGCTTTGGATTATTATCTGATGTAATATCAAGAGTCCCAAACTTATTTGTATGAATTGAAGTAGTCAATGGTTGATTTTGCTCCCAATTTCTCAGAGGATAAGTCTTCTTTAAAAATTGCTAAAAAGCATGAACTCTTTAGGAATATCTTCAGGCTCATTGTCCTCTTAGAAAGGGAACTCAAATGTCTTCACCATGAGAGTTAAATTAGTAGATCTAGATGACCTTGAATATCTTGATATACCTGCATCATAATCATTATTAGGGACAACTTCAAAAGTATTGAATTCTTCTTAGAATTCTTCAGAAGCATTAAAAAATTCAACATAGTCTATTTCTCCATGCTTAAAAGTGTAATGAAATATACAATAGTCAGGTAAAGCAACATTAGTAAGATTTATAATAGGCATATTATTACTATTAGATGTCTCATTATTCTTTTTTTTGTGGTAACTATCATTTTGAAATATTTTAGTGGGCCTATTGAACCTTTGAAGAGAGAAATTCCTACCAGAGCTCTCTCTAGCATTGCTTACTTTCTTTTAAAATTGAAGGAATTTAGTGATAATCTTCTAAACCATATCGAGGATAGAGTCACTCTCATTATTTGGGGCCTCATAATTATTAACTTAAGTATTAGCATTAGTTTTAAGTATTAAATTTTTTTTGATCCTATGGATTAGATCCATTGGTAGCATTGTTCAGTAATCCTAAGTTTTGAGTATGATGAGCATGTCTCAAAGGCAGTTGGTTTAAGATTATAAGTTGGTTCAGGGCAAGCATATTTTGGTTGTCATTAGGAATAACATTCATAATGGGTATATGTGGATTATCATTCAGAATGGAGTATGCTAATTTTCCTTGGGGTTACATTTGGTCATTAATGATAAAAACTTCGGCATAAGCTAAATCTAATGTGTTCATGGGACCAACAACTCTCTTTATAAACATAGAAGTCATAGGATCTAAGGCATCCTTATAAATTTCCAAGGCTAAAACCTCATTGGGTCTATAAGGAGCTATTGTCATACTAAACATTTTTTGGAACCTAGCATTGAAGGCTCTTATGGGCTCACTTGCATTCCTTTTCATTGTGGTGAATTTATGGTATAGGACACAATGACTAATAATTTTACCAAATTGGTCAATGATAACAATGTTAAAATCAACCCAACTAGTAATATAATTTTTGGGGAGATTTAGAAACCATTCATATGTATCATTTTTAAAATTAAAATGAAATAGACTACATGTTACATCTTCATGAATCACATTCATCAATCTTAATGCATCTTTGAAACTCTTAATGTGTTCTTCAGTAGTTATAATGCCACTAGGACTAAATGTTATAAAATACTTTTTAGGATTACAAGGAAGGTCATGTACCACACTTGGTATATTGATCTAATAACCACCTATCCAATCCATACCTTGATAGGGAGAAAATATAGGAGCACTTTGAATTAGTAAAGTTGGCAAAGACTTTGAGGTTCTATGCTTACCTTTGTCCCGCATAGTTCTCCTATGAAATTCTAATGAAATCAGAGGTTCTCTAGTCTCTAAACATGACCTTGTCCTGATTCTTGATAATTTTATCTTGTGAGATTGGACTCCTTTTTGAAATATGATGTGTCAACCTTATCTTTATAGGAGATAAAAATTAGACTTGTGCATCAAGAAAAAATTTCAAAGATTTATATAAAGGATGACAAAGGACAACAATCTTTAATTAAGTTAGCTCAAAGATGTATCCAAATATGTAAGTATGATTGATATTCACATGTTTAATCATGAATAAACTCAAATTATCAAATGATCTATTAATATTTGATCAAAACAACTATTACTAACCTCAAACCTATTGAATTGACAAAGCTTAAGCCATATTTACCATAATTAAGCATATACCTTCAAAGAACATCAATATTTGTCTAAAAGAAGCACAAAGATGGGTCTAAGACCATAAATATCAGTGATCTTGAAACAATTGAATAAATATTGACATAATTATGCAAAGAATCCACTAATATTTTAACACAATTCACAAAAATGATCAAAGATACTTTAAATCTATAAAGATATACCAAGGCCCTCCTTCTAGTGATAGTGAAAGATCTGCCAATTAATGCCTAAATATGTATCACAGGTGCCTAAAGTGTTCAATAACACTTCTCATTTTATAAGTTTAATAATTTAGTGTATGAGTTTTAGGTTGTGATAATCCTATTATTTGTTGATGAAATATATGTAAAGCAGGTGGATTATTACACAATATTTATAATGTTTTGTGGTTGGGAGCCACCATGGCCAAGAGTAAGTCTATGAAAAATATGTAGTATGTCATGCTAAGAATGGTGAATTATGATCAAGAACTAATCTAAATATTAATCTAATATGGCTATTTATGATGAAGATTAATCTAAAGTGATTTTGGTTAAAATGGAACAAAATGAAAGGTAAGTTAGAGAAGAGATGTTATTGATATTCATTCCATATATCTTGACAAAGTTCAAATATCATTTGGGCATGCACTTAACCAATGTATTATATGAGGAAGCATAAGCTCAAATCCTATTAGACATCAGGCAAACATCTAAGGATGGTGTGAAATAACAAATAATAATAAAGTTTACTTTAAATATTTACCCCTACAAACAAATATAATTAACCCAAATGCAAGAAGAGTAACCAAATGAAATGAACATAAAGACTTTAAATTAACCTAGCATTAGCACAATTTAACAGCTCTACATTCAAATGTACACATTAGGAATTCATAAGAACCATTTAAATCTATAAATTAGAACAAATAAGTGAGAGATAAGTTAGTATATCAAAAGACATAAACAAATTTGGACAAACTTTGCAAAATTTCTTACTTATATTAATTGTTCAAAAGTTACAATTGGTTCTTGGCTCTAATAACTATCTCATGTTTACAATTGATGATACTCCTTTTATAGAATACAAGGAAGCATGTCCGTCAGTTATATCTACTTACAAAAGTACAAGTGTTAGGACAGTTATCCTTTCCATAAGTTTTCTAGAATACACTAAACTTTCCCCAATAAACTGACTTATAAGCAATGTGCTTTACAAAAGAATATTCCTTTTTAAAAAATATACAAGATTAATTATGAAAATAATATTCCCACCTTAACTAACTGGAAGGCCCTTATGTTGATGTAGTCTTTTACTTCCCCTACAAAATCATCATTCTATAATGATGTTCACTGATGAGCTAGAGGTTAATGATGGGTCTCATGAACAACTCCTTCTCTTGGTCTTCTAGGCACTTGAGATCCTTTTTAGCCCTTTCCAAATCTTGATTGATGCCCCTGACATTTCTTATTTTCTCCTCTAATGAAAAAATTAGGCCCATGACCTTCTTATTATCATCCCCTATTTTCCCTTGTCCTTAGTTCCTTATTTTTTACATGAATTGATTAGTTTTATGCTTGAACTCCTCATCAGTTATTAGACCCAAGGGACTAATTTTGGTATGCTCTTTGATCAAGATATCCAAAATGTGCGAAATTTTATCTTCTTGTTACTTGAGGTCCTTGAAAACATCCTCCATTTGTTTGGACCAAAACTTTAAGGCCTTGATCTTATCAATTAATATAGCCATAGCCATAATCAAGTGGGCTAGGCTAACTATCCTAAATTTAGGGATTTGATTTTTATTCAAGACCTTGATCAGATCCTTTACTTGGTAGCTCAAATCCTACTATTAGATAACTTGACCTATAGACTTAGTGATTTGTTTGTTTATTAAATCTTGCTTGGTTCTAATTGACTTTAAGGAACTGGATAAATCAGTCATGGGGTCTTTAAATTACCTATACCTATCTTCTTGAATTGATAGTATGGCTTGTTATTTTAGGTTCTTGTTATGTCTTAAGATGCCTTTTATCATTATCTATAATTGATATTTCTAAGCTTGAGCCATTTCAATGACTTTTTCTTCAAATATTGGATCTTTTCTAGGCTTTTGTTCTCCAACTGGTGTCAACCCAACAAAGGGTTCCACTTTTTGGAAAGTGAATTCTTCTTCACCAATCATGGATTTCTTCTTAGTAACCCTCTAAAAACTAGTAGTTGTTGGGTAAAATTTGACACCAACTAAATATTCTATCACTTTGGGAACTAGGATCTCTATTTTAGCTCCACTTGATTCTCCTAAAGCAATCATTATTTTCTTTTACTCATTGTACAACATAATTATCCATGGTTCAACTTCACCATTCATTGGAATGTTGATTACATGTATTAATGCCCAAAGATGGTGCATGGTAGGTACCTTTTTTTAATTTTCCATAGATGAAACATTTAGGAATGATTGGTCCTTGAATCAAGTTTTCCTCACTGAAGAGATTAAATTCACTCAAAGGATGAGTGAAGGTTACCTTGTGCTTCTTAACCTTTACTGGGACAATAGCCAATTCAGCTTTTCTTTTGGGGGGATTTATAGGAACTAGGTCCAATAGTTACTTCCCCTTTTCTTCTTTGGATGCCTCCATTTCTTTATCCTTGGACTCATAGGCTGATGATGGTAATTTTAGAGCATCTTCAATTATTTCACTAGGGTATAGTGCTACCACATGGATTTCCTCTAATGGTGATCCCTGATCCTCTGCTTGAGTTGAAGAAGATGCAATTTCACTAGGCCTTCTCTCCTTTGACATTTTCTCAAGTTGCGCCTTAGGTCTAGATTCTATCTATAATTAGGTTGGTGGAGGTTTAAAAGGTGCACCACTCAACAAATGATACTTTTTTGGCCCCAATTTCCATTTTTCATCATCTCCTTTTTGCTTCCTTTGAATTTTAAACTTTGGTTTGATGTTGTGCTTTTTCAACCTAAAGGTGACCTTGGAGAATGAAAATGTCTTTATATATATAGGGTAAAAAACACTAAGTTGATGATCATATGGTACATTGATTCCCTTGGATTTTTAAGTGTTCTTTAAGCTTCCCCTATGGATCCACTATCTTAGATCATCCATTTGGAAATTAAAGGAGTTCTTGTGTTTAGAAGTAGCCTCAATGGTGTCCCATTATGCAAAAATAGTCCTTCCAATGTTTAAGGGGAAGATATTAAGTATTCATTTTCTCTTGGTATTTCACAAACCATTTATTCCATTTTATAATTGGTAAGCCACCTCCTACTCAGCTAACTTGTGTGGCATATGGACTGGTAATCTAAGAGGATTGCATTGTGTTCCTTTGATCCTAATGATTTTACAATATAAATACAACTAGATGTCTCCCATGGCCTCATTTAACTTCTTGGTCAAGGGGCTAACTTTGGGCATTGGATTCCTAGTTATGGCCTTAGATAGGACTGGATAAACATAGTCACATGTGAATTAGATGCGGTCCCTATATTTGAACATTTGTAATTTTAAATAGTATTGGGAGACTATCGGTATCCCATCAGGTGACCATTCTCTTGGGTTGGGGATCTTTGTGGTAGCAAGCAAGGCATCTAAGAGGTATGACATCATATAGAATTGGGTCATGGTTTTCTTCTTAATTGCAAAGACCTACCTACTCAAACAAGTTTTGACCACTTCACCAAGGGGGGCATGAGCTATTTCTCCACCATAAAATAAACTAAGGGCACCCAAATCTTTTCCACATATGTGGTGGTTGTATTTCCACATATCCTATTCATCAAAGCCATGATCACTCTTATCCCAGGTCTAAACTAACTAATGGGAATGTTGCCATTAAAATCTAAAAATACCTGATTTTTAGAGTATAACCATAGGGTAAGGATGGTCTTCAAGTCATTTTACTTATCCTAATTATTAATTTTGGTTTGGTTTATTTAGGGTTTAGGTAGCTTAAAATAGTTTTTAAATGTTATGACATAAATATAAGCTATATTCCTATGATTATGCTCATTGACTACAATGACCTTATCAATTTTAGCATCTTTAAAAATAGGAGAGAGAACATATATACAATATAGTACCTTAGGTCTTGTTTTGGTGTAATAGAGACCTATCATTTTAATGATAACTATGTTATATTAGAGCCTTCTTACTGACACATTCTTCTCCTCTTCTATCATGATGGGATGTTGGTTCTCAATGGTCCAGAACAAGCTCAACCAATTAATATCCATAGTATTTAAATTTTTGGCATCAAATTATGTATCCTTGAAAACTCATCCTTATGCATTTAAGGTTAGATATAGATTTACATCTTCTCTATAGACACTTTTTTGGGCTGCCATGGCTGTAAGTATCTAAAAATTGCTTACCAATGGTCTAAAATTTAATTTTAGATCAAATTATCCTTGCTTAGATGATAATCTAATTTACTTATCTCAATTACGATGATCACATGGTCAAACTATGGCTTCTAGAAGTGTTAGGGTTTTTCTGAAGGTTATTTATAGTGCTTTAATGGTGGAAAATATATGGAAATATGCAAGCTTCATGACTTAGATTATGTTTGGATCATTACATTTATACCTTTACATTTACTGTATCTAAAAATATCTAACTTGGAACATCAAGATTATGTGGATCTAACATGGCATTGCCATGGCGTCTTACTCATTAATATTTAAAAAGGTGACCATTATCTTTTGAAATTTTTTGCTTGATCTCACTTTTTTAGATCATCTCTACATGGATCAACATGGAATGTTGATCTTGATCTGAGAACTTGAATGCCATTAGTTGATTATTACATTTATTGTGGTTATGACACTTATCACTTCCACATTCACCCTAACTTTTCAACATTTACTATGCACCATTGATCTTGAGTACATGAAATAATCATGCTCCATTGATCTTGATCTACCTAATTATTCCTTATGTACCATGGATCATTGATTGGAATGTGTATGCTACATCATGTACTGTCAATCTTTGATATATTTCCAAGCTTTAATTCATGGCCCATAGGTATGCCATGTATCATTCTTGCATTTGTCTTTGAATTTTCAACATTAGCTAGCACCATCTGATCAATTTGTATGATCAAATATAAACCATTAAATCTTGATCTATAGATTTGAACGCCATTAGTTTCTCAATGTTCTTTATTTGTAAGTGTGACACTTGTCACCTTCTCTCTTTTCCTAGGGCTCCATTGAATTCTTGACTCGATATTTGTCATTGGATCAATCTTGCCCAAGTAAATGCATGCCATAGATCTTCAAAAGATGTTCAAGTTTTAACTTAAGGTTAGGGTATTTGGATTTAAGCTCACACCATTAGATCTTGATCATCTAAGCAAATATATACCATTGATCCTGTAAACAAAATGATATTTAAGTCAATGCCTTGGGAACATAAATTTAAGTTAAAGTCTTAAACTAATGTTTTAATTCATATGAATAAGTATGAATAAATCTTTAGGCTAAAGTCTTAAGCTAAGTTTTATGATATGTTAAAAGGGACCCTGTGAAATAAAAATACCTAGCCTAAATTCTTAGCCTAAGGTTTGTATTAATAAATATGATAAACCTTAGGGTAAGGATTTAGGCTAATTTTTATAACAAAGGGACCATGCATCAGTTAGATCATGTTGATAATAAAATAGACTAGGAGGTCATAAGACATAGAGAGACCTTGAATAAGATTTTTATCCCCTAAGGTTCGATCATGTTGAAAAATATGACTAATCCTTAGGATAAAAATTGAACTAAGTCCATGGCATATTTGAAATGTTCCCATATAAACTGTTCATACCAAATTTGAATTAAATTCAAAGGGCATGAGCTAGGGTGATTGGAGTTAGTGTTTTGAATTGATTAGACATGAATTTAACTTGATTTAAATAGATCAAAGGCTAGTAAAATATCAATTCATTATTAAATCATAAAACCCAAACATTGCTCATTCCACATGGGTTCCATTAGAGTGGTACCCTAAAGCATAAAGATCAAATTTTAAAAACTTTAGAAGGGGTGAAATAATGATCATCTAAAAACATGTCCATTAATTAAATGAGATTTATGAATAATATTCAAATGTGTTATATATATTCTAATCAAGTGAATTTTCAATTTTAAGGTACAAATTTACATAATTTGACATAAGTGTCCCCATTTTTCAAAAATGGGGGTATGTTGACCGTAGCAAGCCCTTAAGACTAAATTTTTATCTTCTCATTCTATATAGTTATTTATAAATGCACCATGCTACAAATTATTTTTTATTTCTTCTAGTTGTTATAGATTCATGTTGATCCTAAATATTTAATATATGGAGAGTTATCCTATAAGTTTGATGGATCAGCACCTATTTTCATGTTGCTAAGATGATCTAACCCTACATTCTCCTTCTCTAGATCCATATTTATTTCAAAATTATATTTTTAAAAATCCATCAACTACATTTGAATCCTACCTCCCAATAGTGGTTTGTTCACCAAGTATCACAATGCCTAGGTATCTATGAAAAGTGTAATGGGAACTTATATAGTAGGTAATGAAAAACATCAGTGAAAATATCATGTATAAGGATTCTCCTTATATTTTAGTGTAATTATTCTTGGTAGAGGAAAACTTGTGACTTAAAAAATGGATTTGGGGTCCAACTCTCCTTCTCCTAGTTGTGAAAGTATTGATTTAATTGCTAAGCTAGATGCATCCACAAGAACATGGAATATATTGATCTAATCTTGAAAGACAAAAATTGGATCCCTTATGAAGCTCTGATTTAAGTTTGTAAATACTCTTTCATTTTGGATTTCACTCAAGCTTTTTGTCCTTATGTACCAATTTCTCTATAGGTGATTTTATGGTTACATATCAATGAATTAACTTGTGATAATGCCTAATGTTGCCCAAAAATTATCACACCTAAAATGGATTGGTAAGTGACTTGAGCACTATTATGATAATAATTTTGGCTTGATTGATCAAAATTCCTTCATTGCATATGACCCGTCTAATTAGAATACCAAAGAATTTAAAGAAAAAGCACTTCTTCATATTCAAATTTTTTTACAGTACTCTAAACCTTTCTATATGCAATGGGAAATGCAATAGATTCTACAAATCAATCCTAGCTTGGAGAAGATAGATCCTACTTACACTTTTGATTGGGGATACATTAGATAATTAGGAACATGAATAATATATAGATCCATGAGAACCAATTAGGGGATCTCTTATCATAAATATCACTAGGTAGGGTTCCAAAGCCTCCATTCAATCAAAACTATGCAATAACCCTAACTAAGTCCTATGTTTTCATATTTATTATACTAATAACAAATAAATATAATAAATCTAATTTAGTGCTCACCAAAAATTATGGCACAATATGGGGGTTAGTAAACATGCATAAGATAATTATAATTAAGCTAAGTATACATAAAACCCTAATGCATGAAGAGGACGAGTAATATTATTTAAAATCCATTACTTATGATGCTTTTATCTACTAAAGATAGGAGTAAAGTTATATATACTTAATTTGAAGATGAACCCATCGAGTCTCAATATCTCCCTTAGACAAAGGTGTTTCATAAGAGGTTGTTGTGGTTTGTAAGGATCACTTAGAAAGTCTAAAGCATCCAAGACTTCTCCACAAGACTAGATTCTTCTCCAAGTAGAAACCCTAAGCTAAGACTCCTCAAGTAGAATGGTGGAAGAGTACATAGTAAAGAAGCAAAAATTAATAATAACTTTTGATGTCTCTCTAATGATGGTGAAATAAATGTGTTTATATAGGTAGATCTAACCCTAAACCCCTCTAAAAGTTTTGGCCAATAGGGTCGACCTAGTATCATTATTGACAAAAACTAAGTCACAAGCTAAGTCAATGAAGATCTAACCTAGACCCTAAATGTGTTTCACCAATAAGAGTACAAGTTTGACCCATTTGACCTAGTTATATGGTAAAAGGGATAATGAAGGTGGTAAAAGACTAGAGTGTGAAAAAGAGGAGTAATATATTAGGGAAATGTTTTAGGAGCTAGTTGGATTAGTAACAAGTGGAAATAAGGGACAACAATCTTATGAAGCACCAATGGTCTACCCACCCCTTTCCTGATGTATCTCTTAAGGCGTACACTTAGAGATATTAAGACTTGATAGGTTCCTATAAGCTATAACGCATCAATATTTTATAAAATTTGAAAATATTATGTGTATACATATGCCCCACTCTAAGCTCATCACGTGTCACTCAAGTGAAATAGGGGATGGTGCTTCAAGAAAGAACATGGTAACACATAATTTTGAGGCTAAAAAATTTGTAATAATGTAAAGCAAAAAATAACTGAAAGTAAAGGACTAAAATAGAAATAACTAAAAATTAAATGTGATGCATACCTTGACTTACCTTTATTGATGGATGTTTATATGTTGTGTTTGTAGTTTTAATTATGGAGGGCATAAAGACTTCTTTCAACAAACCCAAGAATACAAAAATAAAGATAAAAAAACAAACAAATTTAGGAAAACCAAGATAATTGGTGCTATATGGATGGGATGTACCTAGAAATTTGGCAAGTAAGGGTGACAAGTGTTATGTTAGACCAAATGACCAAGTCAAAATTTAGAGTAAATCAGGTAATCAAAAATCCAAGGCTACTAAAAATTAAAAAACTCAAACAAGTAATACTTAAGTAAGAAAGGAAAACTCACCAAATCAAACCAAGGATACATGTAAAAAAGGATGGTAATCAAACATCAATGTGAAAATAGTAGCAATTCTAAATTAAATAAAGATGGGCATTGGTAAATTAAATTTGATGAATAAGCAGTAACAATCCTTACTCGATCATCAATGGAAAGAGGTACGTAAAATGGAAAACAACATTGGTGAGTGAGAAGTAATAAGCCAACAAAAGGGTCTGTAAAAAGGGTGGTACAATAATGACAAATGGTAAAAACAAATAAAAGCATATCTAGAAATGTAAATCCATGGTGTAAAGAAAGTAATCCATAGTTTCTCAAACATATTATTTTTCTCTAAGTATAAATAAAACTAAAACAAAGTAGTGGTAGCATGTTTGTAAGAGGTGAAGAAGAAAGAAGTAAAGAAGAGGGTAAAAAATATTTAGAATCATGCGTGCTAGTCAAGAGGGGAAATTAAATGGGTGGAGGGGAGAATGAAATAAAAACCTAGGTAGAATAACTCTTTATCAAAGTTAAGACACTCAAATTAGGTTTGTCAAAACAAGAGGACTATCGACCTTAAGGAATGTAAATAATTTAGATTAGCCACACAATTATTAGGTCAACAAATGCAGTATGTAGATCATCCCATGAAGGCTATATGAATGAAAATAAAACTAGACCTACCTTCTCATAAGGTGTTCCCCATCCCTTAAGACCCTTTATGAAGTCATCGATCTATTGTAACGATTGTATACTTTTGTGAGAAATTAGGTAACACCATATATCTTTTTGAATTCTCCTATTCTAATATACTGGCCTACTACACCCCAATGGACCTTGGCTCTATTTTGAGACCAAATATGGAGTTTGAGATTTGATTGGAGATGGGATATGTGCTTTTAATCATGTATTTTGGTGTGATTTTGATTTTTGAGATTTGTATGTTACCTTTTGTATATCATTTCCTTTTATTTCAAATGATTTGGATTTTAACTTTCTTGATGGATTTTTTCTATTCCTCTTCCGTATGGATTCAAAAAACCAAACATGGGTGCTAAAGGTGACTTTCATTTGAATACTTAGGACTTAGTTTCTAAGATTAAAAAAATCAAAGAGAATGGTGTCTAAGAGTCTCATAAATCTAGGTAAAATAAAAGAGCTATCTTGAGTTTGACCTTGTTTTATCCAATGTGGAGTGAAAGGAAACATAAATCAAGAGGAATGAAACATGAAACAAAATGAATTACTTAAAATAATAAAAAATGTGATAAAGGGAAAAAAAGGAAGGGATACAATGACTACATTAAAATGTGATTCCTTATCATAATAATGAGGGAAGTGTGGGAAAACATGCTAACATAGATTGTTGTACAAATTTCACCTATCAGAACAAGCAAAAGTTAAACAATAGAACAAAAATCAAGAACTTTTAACCATTTTAAAACACATTGTATAAAATGAATGATAAGATGGTGATTTTATGAGGAAGGCTAGGTCCTATCCATGGTCTTACATTACAACTCATAAAAGAGAAACCCATGAGGGTGCCAAAAAGTACTGTAAAAATAAATGGGATAAAAAAAGATGGTATTTTTGAGGAAGGATAGGTCCTATCCATGGTCTTACACTGCAAATCACAAATGAGAAACCCAAGGGGTGCTAAAAAGTGTGTTAAATTAAGAAAACAAAGAGGATAAAATTACATCATGAAGAATACTGGATCTTATCCATGGTTTTACAATTCAACTCATGAGAAAAATGGAAACTAAAAGACCAAAATGAAGGACTAAGGTTTGTGAAAGGAGAGAACTGTTATAGAGGGTGAGACCCATGTAAGTAATCTATAAAAAGTGTTAGATAGATCTAGTATATAAATTATGAAAACAAGGGGAGGATTCTATGTCAATGCATATATCAATGATGAGCATGTGAGAGACAAGCCTATGTGTCTTAGAATGTTTCTTGAAGTTAAATAGGTTTGGTAGCATGTAATGGAGAATAAGAGTGGGCATCACAATATGCCCCAATGGGTAAGTGGTTATAGGGATGTGATACCCCAAATTCTAGAATGATATGTGGGTAGGAATAGTAATATGACCCAAATGTTAGATTAATGTGTGGATGGGAATCTCAAGATGCATCAAAATCTAAAAAGAGGAAGAAAAGAAAATAAAAGATAAGAGGAAAAGAGCACCCCATATAGTTTCTAAATGGATTTAAGTTATCCAAAAATATTCTAATAGGGTATTTCATGATGTTGGATAAAAATAAAAGGATACTAAGTAATAAGAATGAGTGACAGAGATAAATAACTAAGTCAAACAGACAGAGAATTAAGTCATTCAAATAGCAGAGTAAAGGCAACAATAAGACTATAGAGTTGACCAAGTCAACTTAGTACTATTATAAAGGGGATAAGAAGAGTATAGAGTTGACCAAGTTGAATTAGTACTATTAAATAGAAGGCATAAGAGTATAGAGTCAATTAGGTCAACTTAGTACTACAAACTAGGAAAAACATAGTCTGATAAGGATACTAGGTTGACCAAGTTGACTTAGTACTATAACCTAACTGGTCAAAAAGGATATAAAGTCGACCAAGTCAACTTGGTATTGTAGATAGGAAGAAAAATAGTCTGTAAGATATTGTGTCAAGTAGAATGACAGTGTACTTAAAATAGGGAAATAATTTTGTAATGTACTTTAAAGAAAGAAATGGAAGTAAACACATAATCAATTGGATCAATGAGGATGATCTAATTGGGGAACACAACACAAAAACTTGCACCAATGCTATCCAATGCAATTTTTTCAATACAACATATAATGAGTATAGAGAAACCAATCAACTAAAAATCAAATGCTAACTAAATGGTCACCCTAAATATTATTATCCTATTATAAAGTCTTATTTGAAATGTGATAGGTAAGTTGGCTAAAATTAAGGAACTAGAAAGTAATATGTGGATGGTTTCAATATGTGTAGGCTAAAAGGGGTCTATGTGGGTAATGGTACTTGCTTAGTATTGGGGCCTACCACCTCACTTCACAATCTCATAGTGATAAGGGTGTCGTGTGGTTTACCAATATATACCATTAACCACGTGCTTATACTTGGCTAAAAAACTAAGTCAGCTTCCCCCTTGGTGATGAAATCTAAGTAGGAAAGCCTTGGGTAAATAATAATTTAAATGCATTTTGAAATTGTGTGATTTGTTAGTGTATACAAGAAAGATAAAAATAGTGCAACTAAACAATATATTGAAAAACCACCTAATTAGACTATGTGATCTACTGTAAGTATTCAAACAACTGAAAATGAAAGTGTGAAGTAATTACTAGTATATAGTTGTTAATTCCCAATTTTAAACATAGTGCAAAGTCAATTCAAATGATAGTGTATGCATACATTATAGAATAGAGTTGATAGTGTCGCTACTATGTTGTAGATGTAATAGTCTTTAAAAACTAAGTCGACCAGATTGACCTAGTCTTTCAAATAGAAGATAGAATACAAAACTAGGTCAACCTATTTTTTTAGATAGAAGATAGAATACATAACTAGGTCGACTAGGTCGACCTTGTATGTTATATGATTGCAATTTTAAAGACTATAAAATTTACAAAATAGAATTGTAAGGAAGAACTAAATTGAAAGAGGGAGAAATAAAGGAACCTTGTTGGATTAAAAGATGTTGAGGATTGTGAAATTTCTATTAAAGTTCCTTGAATTTTGATTGCAAATTCTTCTAGCTGTATCGACCAGGTCAACCTAGCTCTACAATTCTATGTTTGCTAAAGCCTATTAAGATGACTATACTGGTCTGGTAAACCTAGTTTATTATCTAGAAGCTATCTAGAATACTAAATCAACTTATTTGACCTAGTTTATTATTTTAGAGTTGAATAAGAGTATAGTGTCAAATTGTTTGATCCAGTCACATGTATCTGATGAAGACTTACACAAAAATAATAGTCATTTTTATGAAATTGTGTGTTAAACCTACACACAAAAGTTAGAAACTATACCAGCCTTGTTGACCTAGTATCACAAAAATAATAAATAAAATGACATAAATGAAAAATGTGAAAAACCCTGCAAGGGTTAGATTCACATTGGGTTCAGCAGAATGTATGCAATGAGAAATACAACAGATTCTACAAATCAATCTTAAATCAGAGAAGATAGATCATACTTACACTTTTGATTGGGGATACATTAGATAATCAAGAATATGACCAATATGTGGATCTATTAGACCTAATTAGGGGATCTCTCATCACAAATAATATCACTATGGAAGGTTTTAAAGCCTCCAATCAAGAAAAATTATTAAATAACCCTAATTAAGTCTTATGTTTTCATATTCACTATACTAATAACAAGTAAAGCAAATAAATATAATCTAGTGCTCACTAAATATTATGGCATAATATGAGGGTTGGTCAATAAATAAAAGTAAACATGTATAAGAGAATCCTAATTAAGTTGTATAGGTAAAACCCTAATCAATGGAGAGGAAGAGTAATATTATTCAAAAACCATTACTTATGTTACTTCTATCTACTAAAGAGAGGAGCAAAGTTAGAAATACTTACTTAGAGGATAAACCCATCGAGACTCAATCTCTCCCTTAGCCAAAGGTTCTTCCCAAGAGGTCTTTATGGTTTTTAAGGATCACTAATAAAGGCCAAAGCATCCAAGACTTCTCTACAAGACTAGATTCTTCTCCAAATAAAAATGCTAAGCTAAGATGTCTCAAGTAGAATGTTGGAAGAGCAGATTGTAAATAAGTGCAAATGAATAATAACTCTTGATGTCTCTAATAATGGTGAAATGAATGTGTTTATAAAGGTAGATATAACCTTAAACCCTTATAAAAAATTTGGCTGATAGGATTGACCAAGTCAACCTAATATCATTATTGATAGAAACTCACTAAGTCACGAGTTAGGTCGGCCAAGAGCTGACCTAGATCCTAAATGAGTTTCACTAATAAGAGTACAAGGTCGACCTAGTCAACCTAGTCATGTAAACTATCAAAAGGGATTTTAGGTTATGAAAAGGACTAATGAAGGTGGTAAAAGACTGGAGGAGTGTGTAAAAGAGGAGTAATAGCTTAGGGGAATGTTTAAGGAGCTGGTTAGATTGATAAAAAGTGGAAATAAGGGATAATAATCTTCTAAAGCACCAATGGTCTACCCACCCCTTTCCCAATGCACCCCTTAGGTCATGTACTCAAAGAGATTGAGACTCAATGGGTTCTTACAAGATAGAAATCATCAATATTTGATAAAATTTGAAAATATTATGTGTAAACACTTTCCAATATTAATCACAACTTTAAACACTATATTTAAACAAAGATAAGACAATACAATCATCAAAATACACCTCAAATAAATCATGGATAAAGTGTTTAAAGGCGGTGACCATGTATATTGAGAATAAAAATAGTGCATTTTCAACCCAAAATGCATTACCCTGTACGTAAGTGATCCCCACTATGTTACAAATGTTTTTGTAACTTTATCCTCTTCTACAATGAAAATATAATAATATCCATTAAACTAATCCATAAATGAGTAGACTTCATGTCTTAAAATAGTTTCCATCACTTCATCAATGAATATGATAGGAATGGTTTATTTATAAATGTATCAATAAGTGAATGATAGTCCCTACACAGTTGGATCTCCTTTTTTTTATTTAGTTTTACCTCTATAGGGCTTACCCAATATATTTTTTTTACTAGATAAATTATTTGAGATTCTACTATTTTTTCAATTGCTTCTTTTACCTTCATCTTCAAATTAATAATCATTTTTTATGTTGTTTCTTGATTAGTCATGTGTGCTCCTTAAACTCAATATGAATCTCCTCCAATGAGGGGTCTACACACATGACCTCAGTAATAATTTCCATTATTTTATCTAAACCATATTCAACCAAGCCTTTCATCTTGTACTTTTATGCATCTAAAAAACTACAGGTGTTATAATTACTCAATATGATAGGAAAAACAAAGAAACACCCATAAGATATATGAGTTAAGTGAATATTTATATTTAAACTAGGTATCCTTTAATTTAATTTTTATTTCTTTATTTAATTTAAGCCTTAAAAAAATTTAAGTATATTCTTATGGGTAAAAACATTATTGTTGATTTAATGTACCCATGTTGTCCTATTTTCTCAAGAGACCCATCATTGATATTTTGTTAACTAAATGGGTATTCATAATCCAAGAATTTGACATTTGAAATTGAAATTTTTATAATTATAAAAATTTAATCATTTGTCTACAAAATTGGTTGAAAATGCAACTTCAAATGTTAACATACTAAATCTTGTTGTAGATGATAAGTTGAATATGAAATCTCATTTTGAAACCATATAAGTTTATGAAAGTGTAAAATATATCAAAACAGGTCTAGAAATGAAATATTTGGATTGTATATTTTCACAAGATGTTTGGTATGATGACTTAATTTATAACTTTCAGAATAAGATTGTCCTAATTTATTAGATAAAAAATAGCGAAGAGTTCTTAGACTTCAGGCTTTGAATTTCTTTTTCACTTGAGAATTGATTATTTTTTAGGAATAGAGATGGATTTATATTAAGGTTTTTAATGCATAATAAAACTAAAATAAAACTTATTAGTTTCCATGAAGATATTTATGGTGGATATTATGTTGAGAAAACCACTGCACATAAGGTTTTGTATTCTTGATATTACTAATCAACCCTATTTAAAGATTATTTTTGTTTAGTAAAATATTGTATGCCTTATCAATTATTTTTAGGGAGAGATAGGTTGTCTGTAGTGCTATTAAATCCTATCATTCATTAGAAACATTTAATAGATTATGTCTTTTAATTTATTTAGAATATTCATCATCCATCCTTAGTAGTGAATATGAATATTTTAAATACTACCACTTATTCTGCTAAGTGGCATGGTGATGTAGGTCTTAAAATTTTAGTTTAAATTAAGGTAAGCCCATCTTTGACTAGTGTGGGATCCAGTCTTGGGCACATCAAGAGGTCTGATTCTCCCTAAAAAGAAAGAGTGGTAGTAGTATAAAAATTTAAAAGAGAAGGGATTATAGAGGCAAAGAGTAACAATAGAATGAGTAGGTATTATACTGAGTCCCTCATTCAGAGGCATCAGAGAAAAAAGACCCAATAAAAAAAGAAACCAAAGACGGCTATGAGAGAAACCACAAATTATCTGAATTCAGAATTAATTATAAAATATTTTGTTCACTAATTTTTTTCAGGATATCCCTAGGAGAACTGTTTTGTATTTCCCCATCAATTTCCCAAAAAAATTGAGGGGAGTGTAGGTCTTTCAAATTTTTGAAACACTCATGACCATCATTATGTTCGGGACAAGAATCAATAAAGTGACCAAATTTCCTACATTGAAGGCAAATTTCCTTTTCCATGTCAAATTGTATACTCTGATTTCAAGAACCTAAAGAGGACCTTAGCTAGATCAAAGAAGGAAATGATTGATCTATTGGGACCAACACATAGAACCTTGTTGAAGTCATTCTTTTTCTTGATCGTGTGCCAGAGTCCATGCTCACCAAAGTGATAAGAAACTCTACTAAGCTCCTTAGAATTCTATCATCCCAAAAAGGAAGAGGAAGACTAGGTAGTTTCATCCACAATAGAATCTAGTTAGGCCTAAATTTAGAAGAAGACCAATTAATTTTCCATTATTGCAGCATGAGATATGCCTTTCTCATTAACCATAGGCCTTCATTTAGAATTTTCCAACAACTTTCCCTGCACACAAAATAAAATAGTAAGCAATTGTTAGAAAGAAATATTATTTTAACTTCTCCCACTCCTTTCCATTTCTTTATGGTCTAATTCCTTACAACCTCCAAGATGTGTTTGGCATCCACAAATTTTCCAACTAGAGAATTATAGTATTGTTCCTTAGCTTCATCAACAAACCTATCCTTCACATACAGGACTAGGTTCCTATTGTTTTATTCCTTCGCTTAATACATACCATGGCTCTCCTAAGATTTATTGGTGTTTAAACAAAATCCCGCCACTATTTCCTTCTCTCCAAGGGACAATAAACACTTTTCAAAATTTCTCTCACTTTCTAACAGTCGATGGAATTTTGAACTTATAAATTCAAATGCACTTTAAACCCCATAAATGTGCCACCGACTACCTTTTTACAAGGGAGATTTTTCTATATTTAATTAAATTAGGATGGAATAGGGCTCATAATAAATGTTCTAATGGCCAAAACAATGGTCTCAAGGTAGATCAATCAAGTGGATATAGTCTCTACATCTCTTCTTGCACTAGTTTGATTTAACTCCTCCCGTAATGTCAAAAAGTGTGTGGAAAGAATTAAAGTGCCTTGTAAAGATCAAACAATTCAAATTACCATGGTCATCATAGAACTTAAGGGTAGAGGAAGGCCCTTAATTTTCTAGGTAGAATTCATTGAAACCTTGTTAATTTGTAAATCCTGAAGGTCCTCTGCGACCCTTGAAGGCCTTTTTTGGAAGGAACATAAACTTTCTCATTATTAATCTGAGCTTTTCCCCCTTAGTGATGGCACCAGGGGCCATTTTTTTCCTTTCCTTTTTTAAAGTTTTGAATTCAATCCAATCCCCATCTCCCAAAAGAAGGATCCCCTTAGTTTCCTTAGAATAATTGAATTCACTTTGACGAGAAAGAATATTGCTAGAGAGAATCTAGCCAAGAGGTAGCCTTAACTAGGAAAATAAATCAATAGGGTCCTTGGCCTTCTTATTCAAAGAGGGACTTATGAAGTGATTAATTGTTTTTGAACATCAGATCTCAAATTTTGTTTTTCCATTTAAGATAATATATATTAACAGTCCTAAATTTATTTCAAATGATTATATTGAGTTTTTAGAATGTTAATCAATTATTTATAGTATTTCATCAAAATGATGTCCTCAATAGAATGGCAAAGATGAAGCTACAAATAAAAAATGATTTTAATTATGAATAAAATAATTTTTGATAACAAATGAAATTGGAATGTGAATTTTTTTTAAGATTATTGGGTTTACTACACTGCTTTTATATTTGATATTGGATATTCACCCTTTATGATTGCATACAAATTTGAAGCCAATATGACAATAGATTTATAAATTTATTTAATTGCTACTACCTTTCAATATTATTATGAAAATAAGGATATGTTATAATAAATATTAGATGATATTTTTTCTTGAGATGAATGAAAATCAACATGATTATAAAATCTTTAAAATAAAAAAACTCAAGAAATTATTTGATTAAAAAATATCTAATAAAGTTTTTAATGCTAGTGATTTAGTTCTATTTTGGGATAAATATTTTAAAGATCCCAAAAAGCATTATAAATTTTATTCATTATGGCTTTATAAATATAAAATAACTACTATATTATGGATAAATTATGTTATCATATAATATTTAGTAGGAAATTGGATACATCATATAGTCAATGAACATAATTTGAAATTTTTTCATGATTGATCTCATTTATTTTTCAAATTTTTTTTTCTCTACTTTTTCATATTATTTATTTTTTTATGTTTTCCAATGTGATAATCATTTCATATTCATAAATAAATGCATTTTTTCAAGTATATTCAGAAATAATATATACATGGCATATTAAGTACTATTCATTTGATAAATTGATTAGGTTTTTGGACTTATTTCAATGTTTAATTGATAAATATAGGATGATGGATATTGGGGAATTCTAAGAACTTCTTTATTATTATATTTTATGTAATAGGATTTTCTAACACCATCTATCCATCCCAAACTTTCTTATCACTCATTTCATTTTCTTCATGCCATGTTAGTCAACAATGTATCTACATATGTAAAAATATTTAAGGGGTTCATGTTTAAAAATTAAGAAATACTTTAACCTTGATTTCACTCCTAAAAAAATCACTAAACTTAATGATAGTATCCAAACTTCACACTTGAAATTGGTTAGTAGTTTTATGAGTATTTCCATAAAAAAGTATACCCCTCTCAATTTTTTGATGTATCGAAACTCAAACTCTAAACTCAGTTGTTCTTTATAATCAACATTGGTATATGTAGGGACAAACTTGTAAATTTTTTTACACATGTTATGATTTGAATTACATTTTTATTAGTTTCAATCTTACACACTTATATTTTTATTTTTAATCAATAAATGACACCTTCACAAATAAAATAGAATACAATAATTGTTTGTCTCATTTGATTTGAGAATGTGAGGTTGTAAATTTAGATTTGTGTTCAGATTTTTATTACAATATGAAGAAATATAATATTTTTGTGGTAATTTTGACTTTTTTTAATAAAAATCAATTTTAATTTTAATTTAATATTTGAAAAAAATTAACAATATTTTTAACATATTTTCATGTGATAAATTTCTTTCATTAAAATAGCATTATTCATTAAGAAGTTTGTATAATTATAACACCTATTAAAAATTTAATTTTATCGTCAAATCCAACAATAAGCGATTGCACCCATTTAAATATATTTAATGTCAAAAAATTAAACTTAATAAATAATGTGATAATAAAAATTAGGGAATAAAATTAAATATTTTGAATGTGACGTTTGTTTTAAAAAGTTAAATAAGTTATTCAAAGGTATTAGCATTTTATTTTCATTTAATTTAAAACATTAGAAAATATTGAAAGTGGGATTTTGGCACTCAACATCCATTTTTGAAAGAAGGCATAGAGACGTACCTTACATAAATGAGATGACCACCAAATTCACCCTTTCTATACATGCAATGCTAAGTCACCTTTGGAATTTATAAGAATCTCAAATTTTTTGGCTTACATTTTTTCTTAACTCTTTTTCATTTTGTGTTTTCAAAGAACATTTTGAGTAGCACTAGAGCTATGTTTAATTTTTCACAAAAATTCAATCTTCCTGGGTATGATTTTTTATTTATGTTTGAAGAATTTTATGACTTAGTTTATCAACTTATTGTATGGTTGATATAATGGAAAATAATTTTGTTCTTATGAAATCTAACCTCTTTCTAATCGAAGTCATGCTTGGATGAAATATTTTTGGGTTTTACACTATCTTATTAATTTTATATTATAATAAGGTTTTATGTAGTTAATATTTTTTTTTTAAATATTCATAACATGTGGTAGTTTCTAGGTTTTATTTTAAGCATGAAAAAGTTGCAAGCCTAACCATGAAGAAAGAAATGATAAGTATTGTATATAACAATTCCATTTGGAACTCTACATGTTCTTTTTATTTATTTTTTGATAAAATTATATTTTTTTATTCTAGATATTTAATATATTTTGGTTTGGATTTGTGATAATTTTAAAAGTATTTATATATATGAAATAAGGATTTTTTGAAGCTCTACTTAAATATATATGTTTTTATTTTTTATATAAAAATTATAAATTAATGTAGTATGTCATATATATGATTGTGTTTTATTTCAAATAATTCATAATAATAGTTTTTTGGTTTATGATCTTTGGATTTACATTTTATTATGAATATTTGGTCAGATGTGCATGAAGGAACATGGTTTGATAATGTGATATAGTGAGCTTATTTTGATCTTAAATACATCATTGACTTTCATTAACCTAATAATCTCATTTATTGATATAGTCATTTTTAAGTTTGCTAAGTCGATAAAAATGCATGATAATTTAAAGCTCAATGTCATACATATGGCATGCTAAAGTTATTTTTGGATTTGAATGTTTGTAGTCTTTTTTCTTCTTCAAAAAAATCTTTTTTTTTGTAACACTAATGATTTGTGATTTGTTTAGTGTTTTAAAATGGGAGAAAGTGATTTTTGTTTTAGTTGGAAATGGCTTTAGGTTACTTCAAGATAGGTTTAAGTTAAAACAAAGAAAAATAATTTCATTTATTATTTGAAACAAAGGAATAGTTTCAAGTATAAGTTTTTTTACTCAATTTTAATTATGTTTTATATATCTAAGGTTGTTTATGAGATTTTATGTGATGAGATAAGAAGTTAACAGAAATTGGTTCAGATCTCAAAATAAAATAAAATATTTGTGATAATAAAATTTATTTATATTTATGAACTTCAATAAAAAGAAATAGTCATGTTTGATAAAAGGAAGATAAGGTCATGATAAGATGATTCAATGATAATATTTTGATGTACTAAGACAAAATAAAAAAATTAACATGGAAAAAATAAATGGTTGAATTTGAATTTTCATATATATATTTTGAATGTAATGTTCTTTTCATTTGATTATTTGATTTGATTTTGAAAATAATGTTTCAAGCTTTACCATAATTTTAATGAAAAGTGAACAAACGGACGTGTGTTTCAATTTATCTAGCAATTTGAATACAATAATAATATTTTTAATGTATATCAAAGCTTTACAATTTTCTTTGATTTTTTAATAGTGTAAAATTATAATGAGTTGGTAGGATTTACTCTTATAAGTCTTGTTTTCAAATAAAGGCATAATGTCAAGATGGAGTTGAGGATCGCATAGATCTAGAAGAATTAATGCCTTGGATTAAAATAATTAGCATTAAATAAGTGTACCACTTACACATGGTACATACCAATACATAACCTTTAGGGATTGAAGGATCATTAGCATATTTACATGAGATTTTAACCATGGTAGCATGTTTTATTTACAATTTAATGTTATTGATCCTTTGTTCTAAAATATTTTAAATATAATACTCCACAATAATTTTGTACCTTGTGGTACTCATACTTGGTGAACACCTCAAAGAGGAAATTTTTTGCATCATCCTTTTGGACATGGTTCATTGACTATTTATTCTTGTCAAAATAATTTTGTCACAAAAAATCCTACTAAACTTTTTGATCCATTACCTTAGACCAATATAATACTTCATCTTGAAGTTCATAATACCACTATTATACCCCATGATTTTCTCTCCACAAGCTATAACCATGTTAGTGGTGTTTCTATCCTGATTGTGGTAAAAAAAAATATACTAAATAAGATCAAGTTGAAAGTAGATGATGAGTCAAGAGGATTGACTCAAATTTAAATTCATTTCACTTCAATAGAATATAATACAAATAATGACGTCCCTCAAAATAAATTGATTTTGTGAGAGGAGGGTTAATATAATTAGTTATGTTTGGTTAATTGGATCCTAATTATAATTGGATATTTTCCATACTTTCATATATTTTTTAGTTTTTGATTATTCTATCTTATTTTTAAAAATTGACTATATGGTGATAATATAGACTATAGTTTTGACACTATATGGTGATAATATAGACTATAGTTTTGATTTGAACAATGTGAAATTTTTAAATATTAACTAATGTTTGAATATGTTTTTCAGTTGACTTTCTATTTTAGTTAGTTTATAATTTATTTTTAGATAATAAGTAATAATTAATATAATGTTAAGCATCAAAAGTTGAAAGTTTTAGTGTTAAGTTATTTGAAAATGGAAATAGAAATGAATTGTTGTGAACTTTACTTAGTAGTGAGTTAATAAATGAAAATTTATTTTTTATAAAATATGGATTTTGATTTTAATAAAGTACAACATGCAAAATATTAAATTGAATAATTAATTTCATTATTGTGTATTATTTTTATTACATGATAATTATAGTTAGTAATTAATTAAATATTAATTATGTGTAGTGGGTTCCCACCCCATGAGAATACTTATATTATTGATATTATTTATGAATAAATTATTTAAGTCTTTTATTTTAAATTTATTTTATAAATTGACTTATCATTATAAAAAGATAATGACTTATTATAAAATTCATTTAACTTAAAATAAATTTGTAATCAAATTTATTTAATTTGATTAAATATTAGTTACAAATTAAGGTGTAACACATAATTGATGAAGGATTTTTAAATACTTGAATAAATAAATAAAATAGAGAAGTCATATAGGTACAAGAATTCTTTCTAAATATTCATACTATGTTTTGTTTTGTTTTTGTAAAAAGTCTCTTATATCATGTGTACGATTATAGAAAGACCGAAGAACATATTATTTTATGGAAAAGTACCCAACTTGGTATATTCATGTATATCTAATTTTATATTTTATCTTTAAGTAGATTATCAAAAAAATTCTAAGTTATTATAGCTGGAAAAAAATTACCATTCATATGCATTGGATTACTTATGTACTTTTCATGAAATTAATAAACATTATATACATATTTATTGTATGTTATATTATTCTTGATTAATCACAAAAATTGAAATCCATTTATTTATCTCATTATTTATTTATTATCAGTTATGAATGAGATACTTGACATTTAAAATAAAATATCTTTCTTTTGTTTTATAGGATTCAAAGATTCAAATATCAAACTTTAATATACTTTATTTTTATTTTTTGTTCATTAGTCTTAGTTTGTTTCTTTATTTCACAGTTTTTTTATCACTTTATTTAAATTTATTATTTCATTTTATGTAAGTAATCTTGTATTATTTTATTTTTTGTGTATTCTTTCTTAGTTTAGTTATCTTATTGCATGCATGCAATTTTCTTTCCTTGCGATATTGTTTTTAGATTTTCACAAGTAAGTGTTAGTATTTTCTTTCATTCTACAATTTTATTTATCAAATTTAAGTTTATTTTTGATATTATTCATTTGTTGTTATTTGGTGAAAGTGTGAGAAGTGAAAATTAAAGTGTAAATTATAGAATATTTGAGTATATTAATGAAATTATAAAAATTATAAAATATAAAAACTATAATAATATGTGATTGATTAATTTTACCTTGTTCAAATAACTAATTTATTTTACTAGAACTTGTTAAGTCATAGATTCTTACTAAAACTTTAGACTTAACATAAATGACCATTATTCATGCCCAAGTATTAGTATTCTAGTTGAATAGGTCCTTATGATTGTAAAATGGGGTCAACTTATTGAATGTTATAAATTTTAACATCAATAGTAATGTTTACTAGTTTCTATTAATTGTACACTACTTATCTACCCTTTCATGTTGTTAACTAAGCAACACACTAACCTATGACCCTTTACAGGTTTTCAATAGGTTGATGTAAATACAATGCCATCCTTTCCTTCTTGGTCCTACTCACAATTAATTCTAAAAAAAATGTATTTTACTCAAAATTGATTAAAATTGGAGGATTCACAATACTTTACTATAATAGAGGTAGTATGGAGTGTGGTGGGGGAATTGGATTACATAGCTGCACTAAATTTGGTTGTATCACTGAGGAAGTTCCTACACAATAATCATGATGTTATGTTTATTGTACTTGAGTTACTTATGTTTATTAAATTTGAATAGTATTATTTTCTTGTAATGTCTTAAGTATCTTAGTAGGAAGAATTTACATGGGCTCATTGGTGATATCCTTGAATTAAATTTGGATGTTCACCAATTATGCTTTATAATTGGTCTAGTCCCCAATTAATCCCTCATTTGTGTTAATGTGTGATAGGATTTGCATGTTGCCTTCAATTTATATTCACTTGCAACATAAATAATTGGTTGATCGAGTGAAATGTTCTTTTAAATAAACTACATTATGTTATATCATTTCCACATATATTTACACTTGGGTGTATCTGAAAGTGCTTTTGGGCATTTATATCTCCCACACTCTTATTCACTTTTTAAATTATCCCTATATTATATATACTCTTGTAATTTGGTCAAAATTTTGATTTTTTATCACCTACTCGGCCACTATAGCATGTGGTTTGTTGACCCTGATGATGTCATCACTTATCTCATTCATGGAATCATGTACTTGTGTTTTCCAATCTAGTAGTTATCACAACATTTACTAAGCTTGAGTTCCTTTTGTGTCAACCACCTACTCATATTGCTCAAGGAGCTCAAATATGTCATCCTAATTAAAAAATAGTCCCACCTATGCTATATTTTTTCCACTTGTTAAATGGATGCCTAGTCTTAGTTAACCTTCGTGATTAGATCTATGAACTACAATGGCTCAAACATAACTTAGAAACCTACCAACTATCACCCTAATGTAAGGTAGATGTCTTTTATTATTATTTTTTCCTTTGTAAAGTGACATTGTATTTGGTCATTTTCATGTTTTATTTAGGTGGTTGTTTGGGTGATGGATGTGTGGACATCACATGTACCTTAAATTTTATTTTTGTGATTAATTTGCAAAAAAATCTAGAGAAACATGATCTAACACAATTATTGCATTAAGTTATATTACTTGAGAAAAAGGGGTTGTTTGTGTCTAAAAAATGTGTGGTGTGAATTACAAAGGTTATGCATCTAACTATTTATCTCTGTATATTTAACCATATGAACCCCAGTGTTTTAAGTCCACCCTTAAATCCTTCCTCCTAAAAGTGCACCTTCATTGAAATATATCTATTGGCAATTTTTGTAGCCTACACTTTTGAATTGTTTGAATCTATTTACTTTGTATAGGAACCTTAGTCTCACTACATTAGTTATTTTTTAGTCTTTCCTGATCTAAATTTTTTTTTACCCTAGTTTCCTATGTGATTTATGCCCATTACATGTCCTATTCCTTTTTATTTTTTATTCTTACTCCTTATTCTTGTCTTCTTCCTCTTAATACTTATTATTGTATTTCTCTTTCTATTTATTATCCTCTTCATCCTTAGCCTCTATAGCTTTGTTAGAATTAGAATTTTATGTTATTTATTTCTCCTTTATGACCTTTTTTTTAATCTTATTTCATGTTCATGTTCTCAACTTTTCTCTTTATCATCCTTGGATACATGCTCTACCTTGGCCTTCTTGTGCTCTTCTTCAATAATTTTTTTCAGCTTTATGTCTAACATAGAGGAAAGTGTTTTCTATAA
Source organism: Torreya grandis (assembly GCA_037957365.1). Classification (NCBI taxonomy): domain Eukaryota; kingdom Viridiplantae; phylum Streptophyta; class Pinopsida; order Cupressales; family Taxaceae; genus Torreya; species Torreya grandis. The sequence goes on from JARHVA010002266.1 coordinate 691,010, forward strand.
ATTGCTCAAGAACCTTGTATTCCTATTCTAAGATTCCAACATGAATCCATACATGCTAAAATTATAATTGAATTATTTCTAAAACTCATTTATTTATTACAAGGCATGAGAATTTTCATCTTTGAAATGTTATCAACTACTATGTAAACACAATAATTACCATGATTTTGAGTAGGGTATCCTAAGATATATTTTATGGAAACGTATTCCTACAATCTTGTTAGAACTAGAAGAGGTGTGTGCAAACCTTACTTCTTTTTAACCTACTTGGAAATTACATGTGATGCAAGACTTGATGTAGTTAATAACATCAAACCTAAGATGTGGTTAAAACAAGTAATTTTGCAACACCACAAGAATATTTTTAACTCCAAAATGTCTTAAATTTTTTATAAAATGGGCCTCCCATATTAGTTTGTGTCTCTATACCTCATGTGGAAATCATAGGTTCCCAATGTGATATTGGAGTCCATCCTGCAAGTAGAAGTGTGGAAGTGAATTATAAAAGAGTAAATTTTGATAGATATCTAAAAAATCCACGTTAGATTGATACAATTTTTTCCATGTGATGACTTCATATTCACATTCATCAAGTACAAAAAATAAATCTTTAATTGGTAGATCACTCAGTTAATATATGACTAGATTATAATTTCCATTCTTATATTATACAATAATTAAAGTAACTTATGATTTGTGTGGATCACAATCTCCTTTCCTATAATATAATGCTTCTAATGCTTACATGCATGAATAATAGTATAAATTTCATGATCATAAGTGATGTAGAAAAAATAGGTGAACCTTGCAAAGGCCATAACTTTTGACCCATAGTTCTGTTTGAGCTCTTCCACATGCCAAAATGACCGTATCAAAAAAAAATTTGCTCTCCTAAGAGTTCTACCTACCTAATAATTTTTTCAATATTTTTAGAGGCCATACATGATCATCTGAGGGTTTGAAATTGTGATTTAATTATTTTTTTGATTTTTTTCTATTTTTAGAAATTGTATATTTTTAAGACCAGACGTTAACTTCAATTGAATTTCATCTGATAGTCTAATTATAGTGTTTAGGATATTTTAGGATATTTTTAGAGTTGTGAATGCTTGGATGTGAACTTACTATAAATAGCAGCTCCCAAAAATAGGCATTTTTTTAGGTTTTAATTTTGCATGTAAACTCTAATTTATGAGTTTAGGATTATTTAAGAATGGTTTTGGGTTTGTAATTATGGGAAGTCATTCAATATGAATCAATTCTGAGTTATTGTTTCAGATCTTGGCCTATTGATAATTTTATTGTCTTGATAGTTTTTTGATTCCATTAATAAGTTGGTTAGTTTCTTACCAATGAAGTGAATATTCATTGTGGTAATAAATTGCATGGTTGTGTTATATGAGAACTCCTCCAAGTGCAAAGTCAGAGTCATTTGTCTATAAAATGGTTACCTAAGATCTAGTAATGCAAGTTCTGGCATTGAATAAAGTCAACATTTAAATTACTTTAATGCTTTCTATTGTGAAACTCCCTAAATGAATTTTTATTTAGAGCCACCTTTGGTAACTTGGTTCAAAGATTAAGTCATATGGTAAAAACTAAGTAAAAATCTCTAGTATAAATTTTCTAATCCTAAGAAACTTTGAAGCTATAAGAGATTATTTGATTGTGGCCATTCCTAAATGACTTATATCTCTGTTAGGTCCATCTGTACTTCTTTTTCATATATTATGTATCCAATGTATTATATCTCTTACATAGAAAAAGACCATTTCTCCATGTTTTCTTATAGCTTGTGTTTTTACAAAGTGTCAAGTACTTGTTATATATGGAATAGATGTTAATTCCATGTTTTGATAAATATTAAGATTTCATCAAGGTAAACTACAATAAATTAAGTATAGAATGACCTAAGAATATGATTCATCATCTACATCAATGTAGTTTATGTATTTTTCAAGCCAAAGGGAATTACAAACAAACCTTAGTTGGCCTTTAAGGTTATTTTCCATACATTTGTAGGTTTAGCACAAATATGATGATACCTAGACATAACATCAATTTGGTGAAGTATTTTTCACCACAAAGTTGGTCTAGAAAGTCTTCAATCCTTGGAATAGGATACCATTTATTCACTCTTTACTTTTGCATTAGCCAAGATTTCACTAAGATCTCTAAATAGTGGCCATGCAATGAATGTTGAATTCTTATAGAGGCAGAATGAGAGCTCCAAAAATAGAAAAAATACACAAAGGAAATGTTTGTGTTAGCCACTTTAGGAAAAAATAAATTACATATAGAGTGAGATTAGGCCATCAAAAAGGTAAAACCCTAACTCACAAGTAAAACCCACTTAAAGGTAAATGACCTTTAATGACTTAATTAAATAACTTAAGTAAGCTAAAAAGACATGTAGGTAAAACCACTAGGTGGGAAAAAGCCTACACTGACACCCCCCCTAAAAGTAGCTTAGGTGGGTAGAAGAATTGGGTCCCAACAATGAGGCCTGATGAGGTACCCAAGTATAATGCAACTCCCATAAATCAGGATAAAGGAGAAAACCCATAGGAATAAAACTCCTCCCCAAAAAAGAGCAAAGAAGAGAAGAGGGCTAAAAATCCCCACTAAGGTCTATAATTTACTGTAGACATCTAGTGTCCCCTAGAAGAATGCTTGGAAGTGACTGTGAATCATAAGTAGATGTAGTGAAGAGTGAATTACCCTAGAAAAGTGAGTTTGTTTGCTATGTGCTTGATGGATCTTCAACCAAGGTGTAATTTCTATGAAAGGAATGATCCTCATACTATGAGGTAAGTGGCCCAATTACTATATGCCAAGATGGTGGACTAGAAGCAGAGGTGAAGAAGGTCTTCAGAATTCTTTATAACTATAAAATAGACTGCCTAAAGTCTAATGTGTCTTAAATCAATAGACTGTTACCCTATAATGTCAGAAGTAGACCAGAGGAAGGTGCATCAAGAACTAACTCTTGAATATCTAGAAGGTGATAAGGAGATGGTGGAGGTGTGCCCACTTCACTATTGTAGTCATCTATAGAAGAAGGGTTTCTAATATCAAAAGAATGCTCAAGCTCAAAAGTGTCATCAAGTACAAGTGAGTCTATAGAGGAATTTGAAAGAGAGTCAAGAGTAAAGTGTGAGAAGCTATATAGTCGAGTTTGATGATCAATCATTTCCATAACTAAATTACTATCACTGTCCAACTCCCTAATGTACACTAAATCTGGAGTGAATTCAACTCATATGCCTAGACCAAGGTGAGTGATCTAGTAGATTGATAGGAGATTACTTAAGAGTGAGGGCATACTTAAAACATTATTTAATGTTCCACCACTCACTTTAATAGACCCTCTCCTGATAACCTTTTTAGAAGTGTTATCACCCAGTTGTATAGAGGACATGTCACATGGTTTCAAGGAACTGAACTCAATCTATGAAGAGGCAATATGATGTGAAACACCAAAGTCAATGACCCATGTAGGAGGATTTGGAGGCACAACTACAACTAAGTCTTTACCCTCATGTTTCCCCTTGTTATTCTATTTTGCCTTTTCTTTTCTAGAGTTATTTGCCTTAGTGGACTCATGGGTTGATGAAGATGGTTTGATAGAATCTAGAACACCTATGTTATTCTAAATAATAAGGCTAGTAAGGTGGTCAATTTATTTCTTCAAACATTTACTCTCATCATGCTTACCTGAGAAATGCCCATATTTTATCCAATCTTTCTTAGGCTTATGATTGAACTAAGAGGTCTCATTATTTGATTTGGAAGTGGAAAGATTTTCACCCTTCTCAACATTTTTCTTGATTTGATTACTCTCTCTGTTGTTAGAAGCCTTATATTTCTTAGCAAGTAATGCATGACATTTAGATAATTTCATTGTGCCTATCTGTATCAACTTATCTTGATCCTAAATTAGGTTGACAACAAAGGTATATAAAGAAGGCATATTCCATGCAGTGTCAAGAGCACTCTTAGTGACATGAAAAGTGGGCACAAATATAGAATATTTAGGACCCAATTTAGAGAGTATTGATAAAAAAAAGTTCATCTTTCTTATCAATTCCACATGATTTCAACTACAATCTCAAAAGTCTGAACTTGGTGAAGAAGTCCTGATGAGCTCATTTTCTATCTCATGTCCTCTCATCACATCCTACACTCTAAAGAGATTAGTGAGTTGTGCCCACACTTTAGTAGGTGTTTTAGTAGATTCAATGTGAAAGAGTATATTTGGGGAGATGGAAAGACATAGGAGTCTATGAACTTTATCACAATGATTAAACCATTTGATTTTCACTCCAGCATTAATAGGTTCAGCCTCAGTGCCCATTATAATTTGATGGTAACCCTTGGATAGCAATATAATTTCCATTCTAGGTTTCCATTCATGATAATTAAATGGTGTAAGTGGACTTATTTATAATGAATCCATAGTGCATAACTAAGTATTACTTTAGTAAGTAAAGAAATGATATGAAAAAAAGAAAGACTGAATGCACAATAAACACACAAGTACCCCCTTAGAACTATCAGGAAATGACCCCCCCTGAATGTATCAAATATAATCACTCTAGTATAGATGTCATATTTAACCAAAAATGCATCTTGAGCAGTAGGTGCATAAGTACAAGGAACAAGAGGAACATCGGATATAACCAATAATGTGTTCAAAGTGTACAAATAATGTGAAAAAAAATTATATCTTTGGAAGGCCCAATAATAGGTTCAATGTGTATAGCATAAAAAATAATCACTTTTGAATAAAATGGCACTCAAAAAGGAGTTAGCAATCAAAATTTATGGTTAGTACAAGTTCTTACTTCAACATATTCTTGAACCCTTTCCAAAACTGGAAATTTTTGTTTTTCACCAAAAATCCAAAAAAGTAAATAGCTTAAGTCTATTTTCTCATCACCTTTCACCTAAAATTTGATGGTTTCTAGAACGTCACATCTTCAACTTCAAGTTCTCAAACTACTTTAACTTATAAAAAGTTATAAGCAGTTAACCCTAGAAAACCCAATTACTTCTCTGTAGTATATTTTGGGTTCTTTGAGTTACTTTACTTCGGGTTCTTCCAACTGCTTTACTTCAGATGAGTAATAAGTTGTCAAACTTTGAAAACCTGAATGCATCTAGCCATATTAAATTGGGTTCTTCAACCTGCACAACTTTGGAGTTTTAAACAATTGTAACTTATGAAACAAGTAATGAGTAATCGACCCTGGAAAACCCAAATGGGTCTAGCGAGCAAGTAATCAAGGTTGAGAAACCTGATTACTTATAATTTATCACCCTAAAGAAACTTGATTACTTATAAGCATAATCACTTAAGAAACTCAATTTGGTTTATGAGCAAGTAGAAGCACTTCAGAAACCCGATTTGGTCAGTGAGCAAGTAGAAGCATTTGAGAAACCTAATTTGGTCAGTGAGCAAGTAGAAGCACTTCAAAAACCTAGGTCGGTGAATAAGTAGAAGCACTTCAAAAACCTGATTTGGTTAGTGAGCAAGTAGAATCACTTCAGAAACTTGATTTGGTCTATGGAGAGTAAATTGAGGTTTGCAGGCTGGATTACTTTGATCGTACGGATGATGACCAGATAGAAGAAATCATTTTTTTTGGAAAATATGTGAACTTTCTCAAAAACTAATAACAACCCATTTTATATCTCAAAAAACCCATAAAATATATGTAAATATATTTTTTTACCAAAGGCCTTCTAACATGAGTTTCAAGGTAGTTTTTAGAAAATGCCTTCAAGGTCAAAAATGGCAGCCATATAGTATGAATAAAAAACCAAGGTGAATGTAGAAGGATCTTACCAAAGGAGAAAAATATATGAAGCTATCATAAAATCTCTAATACCATGATATATTTCACCAAGATCTCTGAATAGCAGCCACATGATGAATATCAAATTCTTGTAGAGGCAGAATGAGAGCTCCAAAAACAAGAAATTTTCATAAAGGAAATGTTTGCATTAGCCACTTTAGGAAAAAATAAAGTACATATAGGGTGAGATTAGGTCACCAAAAAGGTAAAACCCTAACTCACAATTAGAACCCACTTAAAGGTAAATGACCCCTAATAACTTAATTAACTAACCTAAGTAAGCTAAAAAGATGTGTAGGTAAAACCACTAGGTGGGAAAAAGCCTACACTGACACATCTGTACTCCTTTTGCATATATTATGTATCTAATATATTATAGCTCCTATATAGAAAAATACCATTTCTCCATGTTTGCTTATAGCTTATGTTTTTACAAAGTATCAAGTACTTGTTATAAATGGCATAGATGTTAATTCCATGTTTTGATAAATATTAAGATTTCATCAAGGTAAGCTACAATAAATGAAGTATAGGATGGACTAATAATATGATTCATCATCTACATCAATGTAGTTTATGTATTGTTCAATCCAAATGGAATTACTAACTACTCAAACAAACCTTATTTGGCCTTTAAGGTTGTTTTCCATACATGTGTAGGTTTAACACAAATATAATGATACCTAGACATAACATTAATTTGGTGAAGTATTTTTCACCACAAAGTTGGTCTATAAAGTCTTTAATCCTTGGAATAGGATACCATTTATTCACTCTAAAATTTTTAAGATCTTAGTAATCAATTCACAACCTCTATGTGCCATCCATCTTAGGCGCAAACATAATTGGGCTTTCACAAGGACATAATTTAGACCTAACATGTTATTTACACATGATTTCATGGATCTATGACTTGATTTATTCATTATACATAAATTATCTATGGTATAAAGAGGAATTAGATATAGGTAGTCTATTAATAAAATTAATAATGTGCTTCACTACATAATATGTAGGCATTTCCTTTAGGGAGTGAAATATATCCTTATATTCTTACAACTTGTGATTCAACTTTAATGTATTTTATACTATTTTTGGATGAATAATATAGATTTACAGTATAATAGCATTCATATGATCATAGCTAACAAACTTATTACTAAACATAACTAGATTCTTACACTACTTAGCACTAATAAGTGATAGCGTAGGAACTACTTCTGGCATATGATATCTCTTATCATAAAAGTCTATGAAAAAATTTCTGTATAGACATCCAAATTTGGTACAAGACTATTTTTAATACCTTTCATATAATTTTTCACATATAGACTATTAATGATAAATGAAGTATCTATTGGAACATTGTTTTAGGTTTTTCCTCCTTATTTCATACATTTTTATGGTCACTTTTTTTATTGTTGATCATCTTTTCAATTTTGTCACAAGGATCCTTGATTCTTGGAGTTTGTCTTTTTGTGTTATTTTTGGACAAGTCCATAGTTTCTAGACAAATCTAGGCCTGAAAACCTCTCCAATAAATGCAAATTTGTCCATGCATAATTTACACATTTATTTTGGGTCATGTTTCATTTGGGTCTTTATTTTTTCCCATTTGGGTATTGTTGAACTAGATTTATGTGCCAATAGGTGTCTGATTTTGAAATAAATATTTTTATAAATACAATGCTAATATAAGTCATTTAAGGACAAAAATAAAAATTATCAAGAGATAGATAAAGATTACACATTTCATTTATAAAAAATTGAAGTTATATCTAAAAGTTATAAAGGCTACATATATATGTGCATGTTTGGGTCAAGGTTAAAAGAGTAAAAATAACATTTAGTATTTCATTCACAATTTCACACATATAGTTAGTAAGATAACTACATTTTATTTTTTACCCTCTTCGAAGTATTGGCAATATAGTGTAGGACTTGTTCAATCAACAATGATTGACCAAGGTTAGTCTAACTCAATATTTTCTTATAGACACCCCCTATTTGATATATAAAAAAAATTATAGTAATTATGGTTTTATATGGCACATTTTTGTGTGATATTTCATATTTGATATTATATCAATAGTCTTAGTAAACACAAGTGTAGGTGGTACATTAGTCATAGTTTATCATTTTCACAACAAACAAGTTCACAATAAAAAAATAAGGCTAGCCTAAACTATTATCAAAAGAGTGTAGTCATGTCTAGATACATGAACAAAATATGTTTCTAGACCTAAATGATCTAAAAACTATGTTATTTCATTTCAGATGACTATACCTGATCTCATACTAGAAAAATCCTAGAATCTAAGCTAACTTTTCTTCTTCCTAGTTGTTCCCAAAAATATCATATTACTATATTTAGCAAGTTGAAATTATAATTATTAGTAAATTTCATATGTTTAGCATTTTTATCTCTTCAAATTTATATACCTATTAGTTCTATTAAACTCAAAATAGGGTAAAACATATTAGTGAATCCATTTTTCTATTGAACATTACTTTTTCAATTTTTGTTTTAGGTTTTTAGCTGAATTCATGATTCCCATATACTAAAGAGAATTTTGATTATCATTTCCAAAATTTTATTGAGCACTCCTCTAGAATTTATCATTGACCTTTGCGTTGTGGATTGAATTCTTGATTTCCATGCATTATTTTTTTATTTTGTTGACTTTTAATTACTTTTTATTTCTTTTTTCTTGATTTTTATAATTATGTTCTAGTAATTTTAAAACATATAGGAGTTGTCATTATGGGAAAAGTATCTATTAGTTCTACCTAAGACACATTATGAGGTATAATTATCCAATATTAAATCCATTATACAATACTATATCTGGGATTTAGTTTCTATATACCCTATGGTATATCAAAAATTCATAGGGTTTATTCATTTCATAGTAAGAAATTAGCCTTAGGAAGTTACTCTCAATGTACCTCAGAGACTAGATAGTGCACCTACAATATTATTGAATCCTTAATATTTAGTTCATATTTGAGCCTTATTCACTATTTATGACTAGAGTCAGTATATCCAAGAGCCTACAAATTAGATATACCCGACCTAGTCACACCTATTAATATATTTTATTTCTTATTACGATTGATTGTTTGTAAGAAATAATCTTGATGGTTTTTTTGGGTTGGGGTTTGAAAATTTTTAAATGGATATTAATTATGAAAACTATAATGGAGATCACCTTATGGATTTACTACCATTTAATAATGTTATACCTTATGTTTATGATAATGAATGGACTAATGATCACATATGTATAATTATTGATGTTACTTATATTGATGAGGAATATTACTATGATATAAATTATTATGAGTAGATTATACTTCTGAAAATCAAGAGGATTGGTGAAATAGTGAATCCAATAGTGAAGAAGAAAATAAGTCCACTGATTTTGATTTTGAAGAACTTAGTTCTTTCTTACAATATCCCCCTAACCATGTGTTAAGAAAAAAACATATAAATAATAAATATCTTCTCTACATAAATATATCATAGGAATAAAAATGTGAATGTTATATTATTATTACACCTTGTTTACCTTCAAATTTTCCACTACACTAACATCATTAATTAGTATATACTACAAAGGCATGGGACTTGCACAGAAATGGAAAATAATTTGAATGAGGGAGTTAATCCCTCTCTTTCTATAGAAAATGTAGATGATATATATATATATATATTATATGATATGATATGATATGATATTCCCCATTCTCCTTTATACATGGATAATGATATACAAGATTGAAATAATCCTTATCCTCTCTTTGAAATTATAAATGATGTTGTAAAATATCATGATACTTATTCCTCTCTAAAAACACCAAATGATTAAAATTAATGTGATGTGTTATCTTATATATAAACAAAACATGATATCATTTCTCTAGATTCATAAAGTGATGATAACTTAATACTATGAAAATATTATGTAAGTCATATTATATCCATAGAATGTGATTCTCATGATAATACCACTTACGATGTCTCTCGATCCTCTCTTAAGGCACAAAAATACAATGAGACATAATGTGATGTCCTTCCTTCTATAAAAACTCAGTGTGATAAGACTACCATGATATGCAATTATTCTAAAATATTCACTAATTTTATATCATTATTAAATCCTAAGACATGCAATAATATTATCCATGGCACTCTCATACCAATGTTTAAATTCCATGGTCAATTATAAACCATGAGTGAGACTTTCCACTAATATTTCTATTAGTCATATTGTGTCCATGATGCATATTATTGGTGACCTCCAAGGACAAGTACTCAATCTTAGTTTAAATAAAGATCATTTTGTGTTAATATTAAAGATAATGTTATTTTAGGATAACTTCTTACATTATTTATATGCAAATATTCATATCCAAAAGATTTTTGTATGCCTGTACTCCCATTTTTTTATGGTCATGGATATCTTTATGTTCATTTATCTCAATATGCACTTTATTTTGATGAATGGGGTAATGATGGATGCATTCTAATAAAATATTTTCATATAATCCTATTAAAAGATACCTCATATTGGTTTAAAAAATTACCTAGTGTCTCCTTACCCATGTTCAAGAGATTATAAAATGTGTTCTTATTAGATAATCACAAACACGTTGATCCTAAATTCACATTAGAATATCTAAAAAAAATTCAACAAGGACATGATGAGCTTATCAAATATTACATTTTGAAATTTAATATTACTTTTCATTCTTTAACTTATTGACCCTCAAATTTAGAAAATAAAGTTATCTTTAGTATGGGTCTTTTGTCTCAACTCAAAGAAAAATACATACATAAAATTAACACTTATTTTGAGAATTTATACATGGATTTTTTCAAATGTGCATGTGATCTTAATTTTACAACACATAAGGATATTAATGAAAATGAATCAAGACCATCTTCAAACAATAATGAAGTTACCAATAAGAAGGTGGAATTAAATTTAGCCTCTACTAAATAAAAGAGTCTAATTATAGTCTCTCATAAGAAGGATAAATCAATAGAAACAATTATAATTAGGGAATATAAATTTAATGTCCTCAATAAAGGGAAATAAATAGTTTGCAAAGCACCCTATAGTTTGAATAAATATACTTTCAATAAGCAACAACCACTTAAGTTTGATAGTTTTAGAGATCAACCACATGATATTCTATGGAAAGTGTTGCATAAGTAGTTAATCACTCTCCCTCCTAATTATTATAGTCCTCCTCATCATCTTGAGAAATTAAAAGTCAAATCATTTTTCACTAATCATGGTATTAATGGACATCAAGATAATTATTGTTATGCATTAAAATAAAATATTACACAACTTTTGGATATAGGGGTTGTTAAAATTGGGAAAATGGACAATAAGACAACAAAATACACTTATTAATATTCTTCCACATTTTACTCTATAAAGACCAATATATCATATAATATTATTGAGAAAGAACCAATGGTCATTCAAGCTCTAGTTGATAGTAAATATAAAGATGTTTTTAAAGTATATACAATAACATAGTGCATGCATAATAGAATTTATTAAGCTAATGGAATATAATGAGCATGATTTTTAGTATATGCATGGGCATAATATGGGACATATTCTTTTACTAATCACTTTAGGACTTAAGATAGTGAATGAACTATTGATTGTATAATGCACTATTCAATTGGGAAATGTAATTACGGGACAGTCGTGGTTAATAAAAATGAATGCAATGGTGAATAGGGATAATAAAAATTGGTCTTTTACTTTTAAGGGTGGTTTATTAACATTCCAAATACAAAGAATAAGTGTGAAGGATAGTATCATCTAAGATAATGTTACATCTCACCTTACATAAACATGTGTACCAAAGCAGAAGTACCAAGATTCAAATTAGAGATATGAACATGTAGTGCATGCTTCACATAAATCAAGAGTATCAATGATTTAAACAATAAGTCTCATAGGTAACCAATACATGTGTGACTATTTCTAATAATACATAGCTAAATATTTAGTATCTAATTTTAGTTATAAATGATGATCAATATGGTGAACAATTTTTATTTCCATTAGGGTGGTCAGCTCATTCTATGATTCTTAATTATTTTATTATACACATTTTTCACATTAAATACTATATAATTAACACATTTTTAATGTACAAAAACACAATGAAAATAATCAATGTATTACGTAATAATCTAGGCACATGATTACAATTGTAAAATACAAAAAAAAATTAAAACATTTTTAATATTCATTCCACATAAGCACAACATGAGCAAGAACACCAAAATTTCATTTATAAAATAAATTTTTAATGTGATAATTAAATTATAACATATATTAATTTACTTAATGACTAGACCCTAATCATCTATATATACATCTATATCAACATCCCTGTCAATAAATAGGGGGCTTGTGATGAAGAGGCCCTATTATCATCATGTTGATATTATGATTAGGATTGAATCCTCATCTCAAAATCCTCATATATATCCACTCATGCTTGAAAATATATATGCCCATCTTGTAATTTAATGTACTCAATTAGTAAACTATGACCCAAGTCTACAACTAGAGCTAGAGGGTTTTCCTAATCAACTCTACTCTGAATTGGTCTCGCTCAACTATGAACACATCATGCTCTCCCAATATATTATCACTCTGATGTAACTTCCACATATGCATCAATGGTTATAACATATTAATAAAAAATTGGGGCATGTTCATTATATATATCTATAACATGTTCAACTAATCCCCCAATAACTACATCACCTGACATGTGTCTACTCAAAACTAGAAATGTCACCTCTATGATTATCATCTAATAATCATCACCTCATATAAAATAAATAATACATAATATCAGTGACAAAGATATCAAATTAAATAATAAAAATGATTTTTTTTTCATAACATAAATACATACTCGTAAGCATAGGAGGAACATTAGGCTTAGTAGTTGTTGCCTCACCTATATCTCCTCCTCCATTGTTCACCTCATGGGAACCCTCTACCATAACATCAAATAAGGTATGGAAATGATGTACCATCCAAAATCACATGTACATTTTAGTACACATAAATTCATATACATTAGGAATCTCAATAATTAGGTCCACCTTAGCTAAAGGAATGGGTATAAAATTAGTTGTACTAGGTTAGATTTGGTCACCATCATCTCTAAGAGCTTTAATAGATAATCTCCATGTCAGGGGCACACTTGTCTAATACTAAATTTGTGTGTGTTATGATCAAAATTAAATAAATTATATGCATCAATATAAATATCATGAATCCATTAACTAACAAAAATCTAACGTAACTACAATCTATCCTTAGCCCACCCTATAAACCCTCTTTAAGGACTCCAAATAATATAATTTATTGATAGACAATATATAATATGTTGACACTCCATATTCCCACTCTATATAATATGTGTAGTACTAACCTATCTATACACAAAAATCTATGGATGTACCCAGTCACCATGGGGAATACCCACTAGACATATCACAAAACCATGCTCATAAACCGAATAATGTAACAATGTGGTTAAACCCAAGCTACCACCAAAAACCTCTCATGTAAACTGATGAAAATCCTTATATAAATATTTTATCATTATTTGGACCTAGGAATACAAGATATTATTCTCATCAATATCATAAACACATCAATTGATCCTATATAAAATAGAAACATTTACAACATCAATAAAAATAAAGGTGTTGAGAAATGGTCATTAATGTCTTAGGTTGTCATTGATGTCAAAGAGAGCATGTGGTACTAGTACATGAATGACAAAGAAGTTGTTTTTTATATCTTGGATAGATATGACACATGTGTAGGTTTGTAAGGATAAAGAAGAAGTTGTGAGGCATCCACAAATGTCTTGGTGAAGTTCTGGTGTGTAATTTGATCATTTGGAAAGAGAAACATGCATCTTCTAGTTTAAGAGAAACCAGACCATCACTAAACATCATGTATCTAAGAGTGATCCATTAAGTTTGTGCATTTAATATAGGTACTCATAAAGAATACATTGGTCAAATATTTTCATGGAGATGTTGTTTATAGTGTCAAGAAGATACTCTAAAGATTTGGAGTTTTGAAGTGTTTTCTAGTTCAAGATATAAACCTTCAAAGTTTCTATAACAAACTATGATGGACTAAATATGATCAAAGTTAACTACATTGAAGTTTGGGGTCAAATAGTGAAGACAAATCTACGGTGAGTGTTCAAAAGATCCAATGGTGTACATGAAATCAAAATATCAATGGTTCTTTAGATTACATGTGTTAGTGATAAGTGTCTTAATCATAGATTTTGATTAGAAGATCAATGTCTCATGGGTTTGCATGCATATGGAGATCGATGGAGTGCATTGAGTCAAATAGTCAATGTGCGCAGAAGGCACACAGAGCTACCAAGTGGCATGATTATAGAAGCAAGGATCTAAGATCAATGGTGAGCGATTTTAGGTTAAATTCAAGATACTTATGAGGAGATAGATGATGTGTATTTATTTAAAGTTTCCAAGAAACATGATATGATGAAAAACTGTTTGATGTTTAGTATTTACACAGTGACTGTTTGAATTGGAATATTCAAATTTGCAAAGGAAAAACTAGTGATGGGTTTTTGAGCTATAACTTTTGATATATGTATAATTTGATAATGGTGTAAAATGAAAATTTCTAGATGAATTCAAGGAACATATATTAAAATTGGTTTGAAGGTTTGAATATCTATATAAATTCATTTATTTTAGTTTAAAGTTGACTATTTGTTCACTCATGGTGTTCTTATGTACAAAATATTGTTTAAGCAATTTGTGCTTTAGTAGAAGAGTGTTTTGGTGGATGTATTCATTTGAATATGTCTTATAGGTTATATAGAGTGGAACCATGTATTTTAAAGTGATATTATATTCTTAATTTGTGTAATGAAGTGATAAAAGGAGTAATAGTTATCCATGAGACCTATAAGGGATACTAAGGCCTAATTGAAAGGTGTAGCAACTTAAGTGTGACCCATAGATGTTATGGCTGACCTATGAAGATATTATTGAGCTATGTGTTATCATGTTATACGTCTTAAGGGTTAATTAAAATATTATGGATGACATAGAATTTGATATTCATGAATACTCTATAAAGAATTAAAGCTAAGGTGATGGTTTTTAGACTTGGATGTCAATGTGTTAAAAGATTAGAAGATAGAGATGAAGGAAACAGATCATTGGGAGTGTGATCAGTGGATGGACTAAAGTATATATTAAATTGAGGATGAGTGAGAAAACCTAGAGTGATCCAAAAAAGGTGTTTGGATGCATTTATTGTATGATCAAATTTGAGTGTGTGTGATGAGTTGAAAGATAGTTGGTATACATAATTTTTCCAATCAAATTAAAATGTAATCAGAGTTCTAGAGTTATTGATTTTATAAGGTGTTATGTGGGTGATCAACATCTAAAACAAGTGGGTGCTTGTTCATAATTAGGGGCGGGTTCTCCTTGTGAAGTGGGTGCTTCACTAAAAGGTCTCATGGTTTTTAATATATTATAAGACAAGTTGTCCTTGTGTTTTTAGTCTTGAGAATGGGTTTTATACCTCAAGAGGGTTTCCCACATAGATCTTATGTTATGTGTGTGATCTTGCATCATCTTTATTATTCATTGTTATAAACATCTTGTATACTTTATGAATTCTTATGGTCATTGATTAAGAGTTTGAAAGGATTAAAATTAAATTTTAAATATCTTGCATCAGTGATTCACCCCCCCCCATCTGTGATTTTACCTCTAAAAATTGGTATCAAATTAGAAACTTCATTGTAATTTTAACCACTTTAAGGTTATCTAAAGTACAATATGGCAAGTCAACATAACTATATTTTCTTAATAAATCAAGTAACATTATTAAATAGATAAAATTATGATTTCTATAGTGTAATGATGAGGACATACATCATGTCTTTAGGGTTTGATAATTGGCAATCTATCATAGATGGTTATACTACACCAGCTACTTGTCCAACTAGTGTTGATGACAAGAAGTTGAGTGAGAGTAATTATAAAGATATGAATGTTATCATTTGTGGTCTATCTAAGGTTGAGTTCACCAAATAATCCATTACAAGTCTACCAAGGCAATTTAGGACAAATTATAGACTATCTATGAAGGAGACTCAAAGATAAAATAGGCTAAATTATAGACCTACCAAAGGTAATTTAAAGGTCTCAAAAATAAGGAAGAAGATATTATGGCATCCTATCTTCTAAGGTTTTATGAGGTAGTAAACATGATCAAAGGTCTTGGAGAGGTGATTGATGAATATACTATAGTACATAAAGTATTGAGGACTCTTACACTCAAGTTTGATTCAATTATTTCTATTGTAAAAGAAATTCATGATCTCACTCAGTTGAAGATGGATGAACTACATGGCATTATTACTACCTATGAGATGATATTTGATGAGGATAGACCTCCTAAGAAGGAAGCAACCTTCAAGGTGATCAAGGAGACAAAATTCAAAAAGAACAAGTTAAGTCTTAAAGATTTTGATCTTAATCAAGATCAACTTGAAGCCATGATTGCAAGAAAATTGAATGTAGGATCGGTTAAGTATGAAGGAAAAATTCCTTTTAAATGTTTTTCATGTGGTAAATTTGGTCATTTTATAGCTAGATTTCCAAGTAGAGACAAGTTTGAACACAAAGAAGATTATAAGGAATCTCATGAAGATGAACACAAGAAATCAGAGGCTCCTAGCAAGTACATAAATTTCTTCAATAATAAAAATGGAAATAAGGAATCATATAAAGGTAGTAAGATCCTTTACCATGAAGAAGATAGTAACTCATCTACAGAAGAAGTAAGCACATCTGACAGTGATGATTCTTTTTATGAGGACAAGGAGACAATGTTCATGAATTTTAGTGATGATGAAGGTGAATGTTATTTAAGTAGATATTTATTTGGTAGAGATAGATCAGAGGAAGAAGATTATAAAGTCACTCTTAAATATAAATATATAGATACTATGGAAGAAATGAAGATACTACAAAGAAAGAACAAAAAACAAGATTTCCTGATCAAATCCTATGAGGAGTAAATTGGACTTTTTGAAGGAAGATTAAATAATGAAGTCAAGGATCATGATGAGATCACACAACATCTTGAAACTCAAATGTGTACTCTTAATGAAGAATTAAAGAGTAAGGATGAAGAGTATATCATGTATCAATAAGAGATAGAGTCTTTGTAGATGAAACTAAATCAAACTATGAGGAAAGATACAGTTGATGAATTAGATAATAAGGATGGATTTATTAATGCTCTTGAAGATATGGATATCGAGAATAAAAATGACAAGAAGATCATGTCATAAATTAAAGACTATGAAGAATAATTCAATTTGTTTAAAGCAAGAATGAATGATGACACCAAGGAATATGAGGATAATGTCAAGCATCTCAATAGTCATAGAAATTATGTCTACAAGCCTAAAATCCAAATAAGATGAGTGATTAAGGTATTTGATTAAAATTGAGTCATTAACATCTAAGTTAGACAAGACATCATGTAAAGTGAAGTCATTTATGAATTTTTAAAAGAGCTTAAATGATCTTGACAATATTCTTAGTAGTCAAGAGCATGTAAATGATAGAACTAGTCTTGGATACAAAGAAGAAAAAAATCATGTAACTCAAGAAAAGATAAAGGCAATTGTGAACAAGGACAATCAAATTTTAAATATCAATCATCAGTCAAGGAATGAAGATATTGGAAAAATAAAGACAAATCAGATCAGACAACCAAATGATATGAGGTATGCAATTTTCAATGGTCATTGTTAATATTGTAATCAGTTTGGTCATAGATCAAAATATTGTAAAAGATCCTCAAGGAATGAATTTACATAGAATTATGAGCAAGACAATGGAAAGTATCAATAGCATCATCACTCAAGATAGTTAATAGGTTCATAAGGAAATAATGACATATGTTTCTACAAGTGTCAAGGATTTCGTCATATTGCAAACTTTTATAATGTCTTCATCAAGATACCAAATGATCAGGTACATGAACTAATCCATGAAAATTCAAGGAATCATCTTATATCTCAATCATAAGGTATGTACAATCTGAAAAAACTCATTTTTTTCAAATGTCATGAGATAGGTCACATAGCAAGGTTTTGCAAGAATGATCAGTATTTTACTTTAAATATTATCAATCCTATCATGAAGAGAAGGAGTCATAGCAAATGGAGGCCTAAGCAGGTAAATGAAAAGCAAGCTCAAAGTGGATTATTTGCCATGATAGAATAGGGAACAAGTTCAAGTATCAAGGAACAAGTCTTATCTTCCCAAATGGATAAATAAATCAAGTAAGATCTTAAGATAAAAGAAAATAATAAGGTTGAGAACTCATTCAAAGTCAATATAATAAGATGATGAAGGACTGCAGGTAAAGTAAGTGCAAGGAGATATAGGCATCTCTTGAGTTTTGGGATATTTAGTCCCTCTATGAAAATTAGAAGTATTTACCTATGATTTTTAGGAGACATCTTTCATGTGTGGAAGAAAGTGTGTGTTGTTGAGGTCAACATACCCCCATTCCTGAAAAAGGAGACCCTTGTTTCAAATTGTGAAAATTTGTGCTTTAAATTGAAAATTCATCTTATCATAGTATCACTGGAGTGTTTTTCACATTGTATTTATTTAACTATCATCCACACCATGGTTGGATTAGTATATTTATACATGATTTTAGTTTGATCTTATCTAAATTGGCTAACATTGGATCTTGTGTTCCAAGTTATAGGATTAATGGATTCCATCTGAAATAGACAATATCTAGGGTTTCATGATTTAAATATCCATGGTTTCATATTTTAATGTTAATTTGGCCTTATACTAGCCTTTTGTCTATCAAGGATCAAATTAAATTCATGTTTGAGCATCTTGGACCCTTATTCAAATTACCCTAGTCTAATGTTTTAACCTAGATCCCTTTGAATTAAATTCAAATTTATGTAGGAACACTTTAATTTTGCTCAAGACTTAGTTTAATTTGTACACTAATGTTTATTCATGTTTATTAACATGACCAAACCTTAGTCTAAAAATTTCCCTTTGGTCTCTTTTATATCCCATGACCCTTGGTCCCTTTTATCTACTAGCTTGGTCTAAGTAATGCATGGTCCCTTTTACTATGGACTTAGCCTAAAATCCTTACCCTAAAATTTGATGTATTTATTAATACAACAAACCTTAGGCTAAAAACCATATGATATGTCTTTTATTATTTACAAGGGTCTCGTATATTATGTTTAGAACTAGAGGCTTAATTATGTTAACCTAAGTTCTCTATATACTCTCCATTCTAGCTTAAACATTTTGCATCTTCATAGGATATATGGTCCATGTTTGCTTAGACAGATTTGATTTAATAGCATATAATAATTCAAATATTTAGTAGAGTCTAAAACAAGCAAGAAGGTGATAAGTGTCATAATTTTAGTGAAATAACATTGAGCAACCAATGGTGATCCACCCCTTAGATCGAGATCCAATGGAGCATGTTGATCCAGACAAAGATGATCTAATAACATGAAACCAATGTTGACATTTCAATGAAGCTCAAGTTGAACACAAAAATGACAAGTGGCATAACCATGGGCCAAAAATTAGAACTTGAGCACCTGTTGGAAGATAAATGGAGTGTATTATTTCATACCCAAAGGATCTAATGGTACATGATCAAAGTTGACTCTTCAAGCCCTGGCCCCTAGATTAAATATTGAGCATCGTATTCTAGATCAATGACACACATTTAATCAGACTAAGATGATCCAATAGTACATGATCAAATTAAACTTTTCAATAAAATAAGAATAGTGGGCATCTAATCATGTTCGATCCCTCGAATCAAGATCAATAGTCTGTATGTATCTGTGCAAGGATAATTAAATGGTGTAAAATTAAAGAAGGATTTTGAAAGGGAAATGATCATTTTTTTAAATATTGATAAATAGAATACCATAGAGATGCCATGACATAGCCACATAAGCTAGACTAGTTAGTCTGATAGCTTTTCTAGATTCATGGTAAGATAAAGGTATAAGCAAGTGATATAATTAAAATCTGAGGCATGAAGTTCTTATGAGTTCAACAAGATACCACCATTAAATCTATGAATAAACCTTCAAAAAAACCCTATAAATCATGAAAACCCTAATTAGACCCTATGAGCATTATAATTAAGCCAAGAAAGATTGAATTATCATTTGTATAGGATAATTCAATCTAGAATTGAACTACAAACCAAGAACATGAACTCTTCATGGGACCTATTGTTAATTTAAAGCTAATTGAGGAGCAAAATTATAGAATGGAGATCCTACTAGGGATTTCAATAGCACAAGGGTCCCAAAGTTAGTTAAATTAATAATATTCTTCTTGTATTTAAGCATTATATATTTTTTAAATGGAATATTCTTTTTGTAAAGGCATGTGCATCTTGAAAAACACATTACCTATGGATCAATCCATTAGGAAAATTCTAGTGTATTCTAAATATTTTTAGAAAGGATAATTGTCTTAACACTTGTACTTTTATAATTAAGTATGACTGACCCAAATATCTCATAAGTTATTCTCACAACCTA
Organism: Torreya grandis; assembly: GCA_037957365.1. NCBI lineage: Eukaryota > Viridiplantae > Streptophyta > Pinopsida > Cupressales > Taxaceae > Torreya > Torreya grandis. The sequence continues at coordinate 711,595 of JARHVA010002266.1, forward strand.
TAAAAGGGGGTATTATTAATTATAATAAAGAGGGAGTTTTTAGAGGCAAAATTAATTTTTAAACTTGGAATGAGTAGTACAAGCAAGAAATCTTGTAAATTTTATCCAATAGTTATCTGTGTCTTTGTTATCATGGTTACTTCCTCAATTTTAAGGTTTGATGTTCGCATTTGAATGGTTCTTATGGATTTTGGATGTGCATCTTTGAATATAGAGTTGCTAATTTATGTTAATGTTAGATTAGTTGAATGTTCTTAGGTTTTCTTTGATTTCTTTCCTCTTCTTATGTTTGGGTTAATGTTGTTTGCTTGTAGGGGTGAAATCTTTAAACTAAATTTGATTATTATTTGCATCTTTTCATGTTATCTTTAGATGTTTGCCTGATGTATGGTGTGATTTAAGATTATGCTACTTCATGACACACATGATTTAAATGCATATTTATATGAACTTTAAACTTTGTCATAATGTCTAAAATAAAGACAAAAAACACCTTCTTTCTACCCTACCCTTCTTTTTGCTCCTTTTTTGACCAGATCACTCTAGTTTAATTATCATTATAAATATCCATCTTAGATTAATTATTAGATTATATTTTGATCATAATTCAATTCTCGTAGCACAAAATACTTCATATTTTACAAAGATTATCTATTTGGTCACGATGGCTCCCAACCACCAAATCAATATAAATTTATGAAATAGATCACTTGTTTTGCCTTTATTCCATCAATAGATAACAAGATTATCATAATCTAGAAATCATTCATTGAATTCTAAGGAATTTATAAATAAGTGTTTGTTAAATACTCTGGGCACTTGTGATACATATTTAGGCATCAATAGGAGGGGTTTCACTGGTTCTAGAAGGAGGGTCTTAGCTAAATCTTTGTGAATTTGAAGTATCTTTTCTAATTTTAGTGAATTATGTTCAAAGATTGATGTATTATTTGCATATTTTTTTTTAATTTAAACATATTTTTGTAAATATCATTGATCTTAATTATTTTAGATCAATCTTTGGGCTTACTTTAGCCAAAGATCAGTATTCTTTGAAGATCTCTATGAAATGTTTTGCAAAGATTTAAAGATCTATTTGTCTTTGTAAAGATTTAGTTTTTATATTGTATTATGAATAAGATTTAGAACTAGAATGAAAAAAAATAAGGTTTTCATCAAGTTATGTCATGGTTAGGTGGATCTTCTATCAATGTGCCTAGTCAAGTACATGATTTTCCTCAAAACCCTAAAAGGTATTTGCTTTCTTTTAATCCTACATGTGTTGGTACTATTGAAGATCACATTGGGTTCTTTAAAGTTACCTTAGGATTGTTCAATGATGTTCATAAAGATGTTTCATATATATTATTTCATTTTACTCTTGGAGATGAGGCATATGATTGGTTTTTTAATCTTCCTAATGATTTCATTGTCAGTTAGAATGATTTCAATAATTATTTCATTGATCAATTTGGAAAGATCATCAATCCATATGTCCATTATCAAAAATTCATTACTATAAAGAAGGATTCAAATGATACCATTAGATATTTTAATGCTAGAATTCAACATATGCTTAATAGAACTATAGCTCCTTATAGACCTATTGAGCCTTTAGATTTTGAGATTTATAAAGATGATTTAGATCCCTTAACTTCTATGTTTTTGAAAAGATCTGTTAGAGTCATTAATACATTAGCTTTAGCTTATGATGAAGTTGTGGTAATTAATTACCAAATGAAACCCTAAGGTCAAATGACATATGTCATTCCAAATGTCAATCTTAATTTGCCTATGTTAAATGTTATTTTTAATGCAAATCAAAATAGACTTGCATCTAGGTTTCAAAAAAACAATGACAATATGACAATATGTCATCTGAGGACATATATATAATTAATACTTATGATACGGGTCTAGATGATCATTATAATGTCTTTGAAGAAATTAAAAATGAAAAGGATACATCTTAAACTATGCTTAATCAAGACAATGTTGTAGGGACATTGGGCATTGCAAAGACATATAGATCCTTCATAGTACAAGCTCTTGATTTTCCATTAAAAGAAGAAAGTGAACCTAAATATTCTCTAGAATAAGGAATAGCCATTCAAGATGAGCATCCCCATAAACAAGATCATATACAAGCTGACCTTTCTTTAGAAGATAGCTATGAGGAAAATTCATATGAGGTCATTATTGAAATTAAAGATATCCCTGAAGAAGATGATTATTGGTAGTATTTATATTAGGATTTATTGATATAAATTTAAGTATTATAAGATAGCAATTTCATTCTAGATATCTCAAATCAAGATGAGGTGGGACTCAATTGGATAGAAGAGACACCATTCTGCACAAAAGATAAAGATGAAGCAAGTGCAATAGATTAAGAACTTTCATATGATTCCATCAAAAGGTCATAAATATGGGATCAACATGTTTCAAATGGTAAGATTCCAAATTAATCTCATATCCTTTCTATTTATCATGATGAAGAAGCATTTTGGGATGACTAGAGAATTTTTGTGTAAAGATTGATAGTCCATTCCCACTTTATGTGGAGATTGAGGAATATATTATAGAAAGTACTATTGAAGTTTTTATTCATGAAAGTAATGATATTCTAGAAATCCCAAATCAAGATGAGATGGAGCCTAATGAAAACATCAATCCAAGTATACCAACTGAGTTCACAATACAACTAGGGAAGGAGAATGAAATAATACATGATCAATCTTTGAATGAAGTAGAGTTAGCTTTCCTAATATAAGAAAGAAAAATTTGGGAAGAATATGATTAGATCTTGGATCCATATCTTCAATACATATACTTAAGAATGGAGGTGGGAAGCCAATCTACATCATACAAAAGATACTAGCATACAAGTGCTCCTATCCACAAGAAGAGGCCATTGAATGGAAGTAATTATGTTTCAAAGTTATATGGTAATCTAAATAAATTTCCATTTGATCCTGAAGGTAAGGTTTTTGTGAAGCTAGGTATGTTTTAGATTAGTTTCTTTTCATATCCCTTGTTTGTCGGTAGTGTTTGTAATTTTTTTTTTTTTTTTTGCTTTGTGTGTTTACTTTCTTTGATTTATTCCTTGCTTTTAAATAAGTCTTTTTAGATAACCCTTATCTCAAAGTTAACCTAATTACTTAGGAATTTCTAAATTAGAAATGCACATATGATTTCTCAACATTGGTTGATCATGGATTGTTAAAATATGAGCTTAATGTTATAGTTTGGAGAAACTTACAAAGAATAATGGATAAGTTAATTATTCCTTAGGATTTTGAGCCTTATTCTGATCTAAGATTGATTCTAAAAAGGATTTCACATGTTAGGTGAAAGTTTAAATTATTGAAACACATTCATGTTTGCACTTAGTAAAAATTATTACCTAGGACAAATTTTACAACCAAGGATTATTGTCTCAAGATCAAAAACTTGACCAAATCCCAAAACCTAGATAACTTGGTTCCCAACCTTTGCTAGCAAGTCAAAATGACTTGAAAAATGCAAAAAATAAGAACCTTATTACAAAATTCAAGATTTTTCTAAGCAGAGGTGATTTTGGTAATCTCCATTGGGGCTATAGATGCCTAGTTGGTAGTGGAGCAAGGTCTTGAGTAGAGCCAAAGGGATCTTTTTCAAGGCTATGGACACCTGGCTAGAAGTAGAGCAATGCCCAATCCTTATATAAATCATGGTTCTTAATGAACATCTAAATATGATATAAGTCAGTGTTAATGGTCAATGTCATAAATCTAGAATTTCTTCCCTAAATCCCATGGCAAATAGTAAGTGTAATCAAAGCACACACATAGCATGACTAGGTTTTGATGTTTGATCTTAATTATACATGTGTAAGACTTGTTTCAATCATGAATTGATCTTAATAATGGAATTTTATCAAATGGAATGAATAAACTAATTATTTTATCTAAACTAGAGACTCTAAATTCTAACATATTTATTATGTTTCCCCGAAAAATCTCCATTTATTGAAGTCAACATACCTCATTCCTGAAAATGGGGACCCTTGTTTTAAATTATGTAAATTTGTACTTTAAATTGAAAATTCATCTTATCAAAGTACCATTAGAATATTTTGCACATTGTCTTTATTTAAATGTCATCCACACCATGGTTAGATTAACATATTTACACATGATTCTTTTTTGATCTTGTCTAAATTTGCTATCATTTGATCTTTGTGTTTTAGGTTATAGGATTAATGGAGTCCATTTGAAATAGACAATATCTAGGTTTTCATGTTTTAAATATCTAGGGTTTCATATTTTAATGTTAATTTGGCCTTCTCCTAGCATTTGGTCTATCAAGGATCAAATTAAATTTATGTTTGAGCATCTTGGAACCCTTATTCAAATTACCCTAGTCTAATGTTTTAACCTCTTTCCCTTTGAATTAAATTTAAATTTGCACAAGAACACTTTAATTTTATTCAAGAATTAGTTTAATTTTTATACTAAGGTTTAGTCATGTTTATTAACATGACCAACCCTTAGTCTAAAAATTCACCCTTGGTCCCTTTTATATCTCATGACCCTTGGTCTCTTTTATCTACTAGCTTGGTCTATGTAACACATGGTCCCTTTTACTATAGGCTTAGCCTAAAATCCTTACCTTAAAATTTTTCGTATTTATTAAAACAACAAACCTTAGGCTAAAAACCATATGCTATGTCTTTTATTATTCACAAGGGCCCTGTATATTATGTTTAGATCTATACGCTTAATAATTTTAACCTAAGTTTTCTATATACGCTTGAGCCTGACTTAAACATTTTAAATCTCCATAAGATCCATGGTCCAAATTTTATTAGATAGATTTGATCTAACGGTATGTAATAGGTCAAAGCTTTAACAAAGACTTGAATAAGAAAGAAAGTGACAAATGCCACAATTCAAGTGAAATAACATTGAATAGCCAATGGTGATCCACACCTTGGATTGAGATCCAACAGATCACATTGATCTGAATGAACATTATTTAAAGGTGATGAATCAATGTTGACATTTCAATAAAGCTCAAGGTGAATGCAAAAATGATAATTAGCATAACCATGGGCCATAAATTAAATCTCAAGCACCTATCAAAAGATCAAACGAGTGCATTAATTTATACCTAGAGGATATAATTGTGAGTGATAAAATTTAACTTTCTAAGACTTGGCCCCCAAGTTAAAGATCGAGCATAATCTTCTAGATCAATATCACATGTTTAATAGAACAAATATGATCCAATGGTGCGTGATCAAAGTAGACTTTTCAACAAAGCAAGAACAGTGGGAATCTAAACATGTTCAATCCCTTGGATCGAGATCAATGATATATGGTGATATGTGTAAGGATAATTGAATGGTGAAAATTGAAAGAAGGATTTTCAAAGGGCAAAGGTCACTTTTTAAATATTGATGAATACAATGCCATGAATATGTCACGGTGGAGCCACATAAACTAGACTAGTCAATCCAAGAGATTTGGAAATTCATGACAAGGCAAAGGTATAAATAGATGATCTAAATAAAATCTAAGGCATGAATTTCATATGAGTTTGACAAGATGCCACCATTAAAGCTCTAAGAAGACCTTCAAAGAAATCCTAGAAAGCACAAGAACCCTAATTAGACCCTTAGAGCATAATAATTGAGCCAAGGAAGATTGAATTATCATCTATGAAGGATAATTCAATCTAGAATTGAATTGCAGACCAGGAACATGAACTCTCCATGGGACCTATTATTAATTTGAAGTTAATTAAGGAGAAACATTACATAATGAAGATCCTGTTGGGGTCTTCAACAACATAAGGGTCCCAAAGCTAATTGAATTAAGAATATTCTTCCTATAACTAAGCATTATATATTTTGAAAATAGACTATTCTTTTTGTAAAGGCATGTACAGCTTGTAAAACACATTGCCTATAGATCAATCCATTAAGAAAATTCTAATGTATTCTAGAACATTTGTAGAAAGGACAGTTGTCCTAAGACTTTTAATTTTGTAATTGGATATGATTGATGAAAATATCTCGTAAGTTGTTCTCACAACCTATAAAAGGGGGTATTCTCAATTATAATAGAGAGGGAGTTTTTAGAGCCAAAATTACTTTATAAAATTGGAACAATCAATACATGTAAGGAATTTTGCAAAGTTTGTCCAATATTTGTATGTGTATTTGTTATCATGGTTGCTTCCTTAGACTTTTGTTTTAATGTTCAAATTTAAATGGTTCTTATGGATTATTGTTGTGTATATTTGAATGTAGAGTTTCTAATTTGTGATAATACTAGATTAGTTAAATGTTCTTAGGTTTGTTTCACTTTATTTATTCTTCTTGCATTTGGGATAATGTTTTTTGGTTGTAGGGGTGGAATCTTTAAAGTAAATTTGGTTCTTATTTACATATTTTCATGCTATCCTTAGATGTTTTCGTGATGTATGGTGTGATTTGAGATTATGTTATTTCATGACATATATTGGTTAAATGCATATTCAGATGAACTTTGAACTTTGTCATAATGTTTGAAATAAAGACAAGAAACACCTTCTTTCTACCCTATCCTTCATTTTGTTCCTTTTTTTACCATATCACTCTAGTTTAATTGTCATTTTAAATATCTATCTTAGATTAGTTTTTAGATTATATTTTGATCATAATTCACTGATCTTAGCACAAAATACTTCATATTTTACATATATTAGCTATTTGACCATGGTGGCTTCCAACCACCAAATTAATATAAATTTGTGAAATAGATCACTTGTTTTACCTCTATTCCATCAATAGATAATAGGATTATCACAACATCTAACTCATGCATTAAATTTTTAAGAATTCAAAAATGAGAAGTGTTTCTTAAATACTCTAGGCACTTGTGATACATATTTAACCATCAACATGTGTGCTCTAGGTAATGATCAAAATTTCAATCTATATAAAGGTATGTTTTCTTCAATTTGATAATATGCAAGGTATGCATAGAGTAAGGGGGAGCATGTGTCAGATGTTTCAATTTTAAAAAGATTGTATAGTATGGTTTCATAACAGATGACATGAGATGGATCATGATTTTAAGGGGAGTTTTCTAATCTCTATGAGTAGTTTGTCAAGTTCAAGGATCAGAGAAGTCCAAGTTTAGATTGGTGCATGTCAAAGGGGTAGCAATTAATTCATATGCTTGAAATTATGTAAGTATCTTGAGCATCTTAAATATTATTTGAATGCATACATAATGTTGAGGAATGATTGTTGGCATATTTAAGAAGATACCCTTTATCATTAATGCCAAAGGGGGGAAAGATTAGAAAGAAGAAGTTTGTGTAAGAAGCCATTCTAAGGGTGTTTTTCCATCAATGACAAAAGAGAATATTATTGAGCAATGGTCATTAATGTCTTAGGTTGTCATTGATGTCAAAGATAACATGTGGTACTATTACATGAATGACAAATAAGTTGTGTTTGATAGAGTGAAGAGATATAGCACATTTGCAAGTTTGTAAGGATAAAGAAGAAGCTGTGAGGCATCCATATATGTCTTGGTGAAGTTTTGGTGTGTCATTTAATCATTTTGAAAGAGAAACATGCATATTGTAGCTTAGCAAAAGCTAGATCATCACTAAACATCATGTAGATATGAGTTAGCTAGCAAGTTTTTTCATTTAATGTAGGTACTCAAAAATTTAACATTGATCAAAGATTTTTATGGAAATGTTGTCTATAGTGTCAGGAAGATATTCTAAAGATATGTAGTCTTGAAGTGTTTTATAGTTCAGGATATAAACCCTTAAAGTTTCTCTAGCAGACTGTGATGGATGAGAGACTATCAAGTTTAACTATGTTGAAGTCTGGGGTCATATAGTCAAGATAGATCTATGATGAGCATTTTAAAATATCCAATAGCATGTGTGAAGTTAAAATGTCAATGGTTCTTGAGATTGTATGCACTAGTGACAAGTGTCTCAATCATAGAGTTTGAGTATAAGATTAATGGCTAGTGGGTGTTCATACAAATGGAGATCAATAAAGTGCATTGAGTCAAATAGTTAATTTGCGTAGAAGGCATGCATAGATGCCAAGTGGCATGATCATAAAAACAAGGATCTAAGATCAACAATGAGTGATAGCACGCTAAATTCAAGAGACTTCTTAGGAGATCAACATTACGTATTTATTCAAATTTTCCAAGGAGCATTAGATGATGATAAACTATCTGATGTTTATTATTTACACAGTGATCATTGGAATTTGAATATTTAAATTTGCAAATGAAAAACAAGTGATGGGTTTTTTATATATAACTTTTGATATAGGTAGAATTTGATAATGGTGTAAAAGGAAGAGTTGTAGAGGACTTCAAGGTTCATTCATAAAAATTAGTTTGAAGGTTTGACTATTTGTACAAATGAATTTATTGCAATTAAAAGGTGATTATTTGTTTATTTATGGTGTTCTTATGTACATAATATTGTTTAAGCAATTTGTGCTTTAGAAAAAGAGTGTTTTGGAGGATGTATTCATTTAAATATGTCTTAGAGGTTACATAGAGTGGACCCATTTATTTCAAAGTAATCTTGTATTCTTAATTTGCTTAATGAAGTGATAAAAGGAGTAACAAGTCTCTATGAGACCTATAAGGGCTACTACGGCCTAATTGAAAGGTGTAGTAGCTTAAGTATGACCCATAGATGTTATGGCCAACCTATGAGGATAGTATTAAGCTATGCGTTAGCATGTTATATGTCTTAAAGGTTAAGTCAAGTATTATGGCTGACCTAGAAGTTGATATTCATGAAGACTCTATAAAGAGTGAAAGCTAAAGTAATGGTTTCTAGAATTGGATGTGAATGTGTTGAGAGAGTAGAAGATAGAGACAAAGGAAAGAGATCATAGGTAGTGTGATCAATGGATGGACTGATGTACAAAGTAGATTGAAGATAAATGAAGAAGCCTGGAGTGATCCAAAAATGGTTTTTAGATGCATTACTTGTATGATCAAGTTTGAGTGTGTGTGCTAAGTTAAAAGAGAGTTGTTATACATTATTTTTTTAATCATATTGAAATACAATTAGAGTTTTGGATTTGTTGATTTCATAAGGTATTGTGTGGGTGTTCAACATATAAAACAAGTGGGTGCTTACTCATACTTAGGGGTGGGTGCTTCTTGTGAAGTGGGTGCTTCATTAAAAGGTATCATGTTTGTGATCATCTTATAATACAATTAGTCCATGTGTTTACATGCTTGAGAATGGTTTTTATTCCCCAAGAGGGTTCTCCATGTAGATCTTGTGTTATGTGTGTGATCTTACATCATATTTTTTATTCATTATTATAAACATCTTACATGATTTATGAATTCTTGTGGTCATTTATTAATATTTTTAAAGGATTAAAATTGAAGTTTCAAATATATTTCATCATTGATTTACCCCCTAGTGATTGTACCTCCAATAATTAGTATCAAAGTAAGACCTTCATTTCAAGTTTAACCACTTGAAGGTGATCTAAAGTACAATATGGTAAGTTAAAAGAAGCAAGGTTTCTCTAAAAATAAAACACCATTATTAAATGGGTAAAATTATGCTTTTTAGAGTGCAAAGATGAGGACATACATCATGTCTCTAGGGTTTGATACTTGGCAATCTATCATAGATGGTTATACTACACCAGTTACTTCTCTAACTAGTGTTGCTAACAAAAAGTTGAGTGAGAATAATTATAAAGCTATGAATGCTATAATTTATGGTCTATCTAAGGTTGATTTCACCAAAGTGATATATTGAAAGTCTACCAAGGAAATTTGGGACAAATTATAGACTATCTATAAAGAATACTCAAAGGTAAAACTAGTTAAATTTCAAACCTATTGAAGGAAATTTGAAGGTATCAAAATGAAGGAAAAATATAATTTGGCATCCTATCTTCTAAAGGTTGATGAGGTAGTAAATATGATTAGAGATCTTGGAGAGGTGATTGATTAAGCTATTATAGTACAAAAGGTATTAAGGACTCTTACACTCAAGTTTGATTACAAAGTTTCTACTATAGAAGAAAGTCATGATCTCACTCAGTTGAAGATGAATGAACTGCATGACATCCTTACTACCTATGAGATGAGAGTTGATGAGGATATACCTCCTAAGAAGGAAGAAGCCTTCAAGGTGATGAAGGAGAAAAAAAGCCAAGAAGAACAAGTTAATTCTTGAAGATTTTGATCTTAATGAATATCAACTTGAATCCATGATTGAAATAAAATTAAATGAAGGATCAGGTAAGTATGAAGGAAAACTTCCTTTTAAATGTTTATCCAGGTAAAGACAAGTTTGAACACAAATAAGCTTATAAGGAGTCTCATGAGGATGAACACAAGACATTTGAGGGTCCTAACAAGTACATAAAGTTCTTCAGTAATAAAAATGGAAATAAAAAATCATACAAAGGTATTAAGAGCCTTAACCCTAAAGAAGATAGTAACTCATCTGTAGAAGAAGAAGTAAACACATCTAAAAGTGATGATTCTTTTCATAATTAGGTTAAGGAGAAATTGTTCATGGCTTTTAGTGATGATGAAGGTAAGTATTCTTCAAACAGATATTTATTTAGAATAGATAGCTCAGAGGAAGAAGATGATAAAGTCACTCTTGAAGATAAATATCTAGATACTATGGAAGAAATGAAGATACTACAAAGAAATAATAGAAAATAAGATTTCTTGATCAAATCCTATGAGGAGTAAATTGAACTTTTTGAAGGAAGGTTGAGTAATGAAGTCAAGGATCATGATGAGATCACAAAATAGATTTAAACTCATGTGTGTACTCTTAATGAAGAAGAAAAGAGTAAGGATGAAGAGTGTATCATGTATCAATCAGAGATAGAGTCTTTGCAAATGAAACTAAATCAAGCTATGAGCAAAGTACAGCTGATGATTTAGATAATAAGGATGAATTGATGAATGCTCTTGAAGATCTAAATATTCAAAAGAAAAATAAAAAGAAGATGATGTCATAAATCAAGGACTATGAATAGTAATTCATTATGTTTAAAACAAGAATGAATGATGACACCAAAGAATATGAAGATATTGTCAAGCATCTAAATAGTCAATATGAAACTATGTATACAAGCCTAAAATCCAAAGAAGATGAGTGCATAAGCTATGTGATTGAAATTGAGTTATTAAAAGCTGAGTTAGACAAGACATATTGTAAATTCAAATCATTTATGAAGTTTGAAAAGAGCTCAAATGATCTTGACAATATTTTGAGTAGTCAAAAGCATGCAAGTAATAGAACTGGTCTTATTTACAAAGAAGAACAAAATATTGTAACTCAATACAAGATAAAGTTTGATGTGAACGAGGACAATGAGACTTTGAATATAAATCATCAGTCAAGGAATGAAGGTATTGGCAGAATGAAGATAACTCAGATCAAATAACCAAATTCTATAAGGTATGCAATTTTCAATGGTCATTTTTACTATTACAATCAATTTGGTCATAGGTCAAAAGACTGTAAAAGATCCTAAAGGAATGAAATTGAATGTAATTATTAGAAATAAAATGGCAAGCATGAATAACATCATCACTCAAGATAGTCAACAAGTTCATAAGGAAATAATGGCATTTATTGCTACAAGTGTCAAGGATTTAGTCATATTGCAAAGTTTTATAATATCTTCATCAAGAGACCAAATGATTAGGTACATGAACTAATTCATGAAACTTCAAGGAATCATATTATATATCAATCACAATGTATGTACAATCTGATAAATCTCATTTTTTTCAAATTTCATGAGAGAGGTCACATAGCAAGGTTTTACAAGAATGATCAATATTCTACTTCAAAAATTATCAGTCCTATCATGAAGAGGAATCATAGTGAATGGAGTCCTAAGTAGGTAAATGAAAAATAGGCTCAAAGTGGATTATTTACTATGATAGAATAGGGAATAAGTTCAAGTATCAAGGAACAAGCCTTATCTACCCAAATGGATAAGGAAATCAAGTAGGGTCCTGAGATAAAAGAAAATAATAAGGTTCAGAACTCATTCAAAGTCAAACTGAAGATGAGGAAGGACTGTAAGTCAAGTAAGGGCATGGAGATATTGAGTTTTGGTATCTTTAGTCCCTCTATGATAAGTAGGTGTCTCTACCTATGCTTCTTGGGAGACATCTTTCATGTGTGGAAGCAAGTGTGTGTGCTTTAGGTAATGATCAAAATTCCAATTAGTACAAAGGTATTTTCTCTTCAATTTGATAATATACGAGGTATGAATAGAGTAAGGAGTAACATGTGTGATATGTTTCAATTTAAAAAAGCTTTTATATTATGGTTTTAGAACATATGACATGAGATGGACATATTGTTAGGGGGAGTTTTCTAAGCTCTATGAGTAGTTTGTTAGGTCCAAGGATCATAGAAGTCCAAGTTCATATTGGTGCATGTCAAAGCGAGAGAAATAAATTCATAATATTGAAAGTATGTAAGTATCATGAACATATTAAATTATATTTGAATGCATACATAATGTTGAGGAATGATTTTTGGCATGTTGAGGAAAAGACCCTTTGTCATCAATGTCAAAAGGGGAGAAAGATCAAAATGAAGAAGTTTGTGTAAGAAGTCATTCTTAGGGTGTTTTTCCATCAATGACAGGGGGAGATTGTTGAAAAATGTTCATTGATATCTTAGGTTGTCATTGATGTCAAAGAGAGCATGTGTTACTAGTACATGAATTACAAAGAAGTTGTGTTTGATAGCTTGGAGATATATGGCACATGTGTAGGTCTACAAGGACAAAGAAGAAGTTATGAGGCATCTATATGTCTTGGTGAAGTTATGTTATGTCATTTTATAATTTGGAAAGAGAAACATGCATATTATAGATTAAGAAAAGTCAGCCCATCACTAAACATCATGCAGATATGAGTGATCTAGAAATTTTATGCATTTAATGTTGATACTCAAAAATTCAACATTGGTCAAATATTTTCATGGAGATATTATCTATAGTGTCTAGAAGATACTCTAAAGATTTGGAGTCTTGAAGTGTTTTCTAGTTCAATAGATAAACCTTCAAAGTTGTTCTATCAAACTATGATGGACTAGAGACCATCAAGTTTAACTACGTTGATGTCTAGGGTTAAATAGTCAAAATAAATCTATGGTGAGCACTCAAAATATCTAATAGCACACATGAAGTCAAAATGTCAATGGTTCCTAAGATTTCACATGTTAGTGATAAGTGTCTCAATCATAGAGTTAGAATAGAATATCAATGGCTTGTAGGTTTTCATATAGATGGAGATCAATGGAGTGCATTGAGTTAAATATTCAATGTGCATAAAAGGCATGCAGAGATGCTAAGTGGCATGATCATAGAATAAAGGATCTAAGATCAATGGTGAGAGATTGTAGGTTAAATTTAGGATAATTCTAAAGATATTAATGGTGTATAATTATTTAAAGTTTCTAGGGAGTGCTAAATGATGATAAAGTGTCTGATGTTTAGTATTTACATAGTGACCATTAGAATTTGAATATTCAAATTTGTAAAATAAAAACTAGAGATGGGTTTTTGAGCTATAAATTTTGATATAGGAAAAATTTGATAGTGGCATAAAAGGTAAAGTTATAGAGAACTTCAAGGCACATCCAAAAAAATTGGTTTGAAGGTTTGACTATCTATATAGATGCATTTATTATAGTTGAAAGGTGACTATTTATTCATTCATAGTGTTCTTGTGTATAGAATATTGTTTAATCAATTTGTGCTTTAGTAGAAGAGTGTTTTGGTGGATGTATTCATTTGAATATGTCTTAGATGTTATATGTAGTGGACCCATAGATTTTAAAGTGATCTTATATTCCTAATTTGTTTAATGAATTGATAAAATGAGTAATAGGTCTCTGTGATACATGTTAGGATCTAGGAGCACAATTGATTACCTTGTATAAGCAACTAAACACATAATTTAACCAGAAGTAATATGTAACTAGAATTCAGAAACAACACAGAATATGAGAGACAATACAATCTTGTATTAATACTTTTCTAAAAGGAAATACAATGAATAAATCACACTCTTCCCACACCTCTTGGGCATACCATTAATTCTCCCTCAAGAGTTCTCTCTCTCACAACCAATTACAACCACAACTCAAACACAGAGTTGTACCCTCCACCAATCAGTAACAATATTGCCAGTACACCAAGTACTCAAAGTACTCCAAGTAGATCTCTCTGATCTTGCACACCTATAAATCAACTGATCTTACTTACCATGTAGATCTCCCCTGATCTTGTAACAACCTGCATATCAACCTGATCTTACAATCAAAAGGATCTCTTCCTTGTCCTTGATTACAATACAGCCCCATGGGTCTCTTAAATAGATCCCATGCAAACTAACTATCCATCTAAAATTAGACCAGTTCTGGAAGCACATGCAAACGCACGCACACACAGGTTGTCGACATCGGTTCATATCTGACCAATGTCGATCGACCAATAACCAATGTCGGTTACTGTGAACACTAAATATGACCGACGTTGGTTGATCAAATTGATGTTGGTTGCTTTGCAACTGAGCAACCTCCTCCATTTGCATTAGTGAAGCTTTTAGCTCCATAACTTAACAATCTCCCACTTGCAGATAAATAGTTGCACCTGTACCTGTACCTATACCTATACATCATCTAATTTTGTTTCCTAGCTTGTATCCCTCTTCAATTTCAATCTTGAAGACCAACCACCACATATCATGTGGTGTTACTCCTATCATCCAAGTAACCTGCCATATCTGAATCTACATACCCATGTAGAGAAGTGCTTGAGCCTGCATAGTATGTTAACCTGCTACTGGTCCCTCTCAAAAACCTGAGAATCCACTGAACTACTTTCTAGTGCTTCTTTCCCAAATTGGCCATAAACTTTCTAACAACTCCCATTGCTTGGGTAATATCAGGTCTAGTACACATGTACTCAACCTCATTATGTGATTTGGGACACTGTTCTATGAACTATCCATCCATAGGTGTGCTAACCAGTTCTGCATCCTGCATATTGAATCTCTCCACTACCTTATTCACATAATCATCCTGAGACAACATCAACTTGTGATCATCCCTGTCTCTAGAAATACTCATGCCAAAGAATATTGCTACTCCCAGATCCTTCATGGCATACCTCTGAACTAGCTTTACCTTTAGCTCAGCAACCTCCTGCATGTGTGACCCTGCAACAAGCATATACACTACATACAGTAATAGGATAATGTAGCTAATATTATCCAACCTGGTAAAGTAAACACAATTGTCACATTGACATTGACTAAAGCCATGCTTTGTCATACACTTGTCAAACCTTAAACACCATTGTCCTGCAGCCTGCTCAAGACCATATAACCTGGCCTTCTGTCTCACGTGTCCATTCTCTCCTTTCTTTAACTTGGGAATCTATTCATTTGTCAGTGCTTTCTTTCTAGCTGGCAACTCTACCAAATCTCCAATTTGGTTCTCATCAAGGAATCAAATTCCTCATTCATGCCATGCTCCCACTATTTTCTAGATTCTACCTGCTCTACCTCTTTAAAACTTCTTGGTTCTTGACCATCCATAAGCAACAAGTAGTGTAAAGAAGGGGAATAACAAATTTGAGGCTTACTTACACTTTCAGTCCTCCATATGGGCGTTTGAGACTCCTTGATAGCTTGATGTCTGCTCAAAATCCATTTTCTAGTCGACCTTGGTCTACACCTGATCGATGTCGATTCCACCTGATCATCGACGCCGATTCCCTAACTGATGTTGATGTCCACTTGGTCACCGACATCAATTCCCTGACTGACATTGGTATCCACCTGCCTGACACCACTGACTCTGGTCTACACATGACTGACGTCGGTACTTGCCTAGTTGACGTCAGTTCCACTTGATCAATGTCGGTAACTATGTTTTCCTATGAGTGATGACTTTTTACCCGCGAGCTCACTTTGGATCATAACCTTGTCCAAACTGCCCTGCTCAAAATTATTCAGCCCCTTGAGTTGATCTCTATCCATCATCTTCTCCTTAAAAACCAAGGCTTTCCTGTTCTTGTCAAAAACATCAAATTTCCTCTTTATGCAATAAACCCAATCCTTTCTTGTAGCATGAGTTTCAATAAACCTCACTTTCTTCTATTGCTTACAGAAATCTTGATCTATGCTTTCTAAATCTGAACTCTTACCTTTTGACTCAAGAACATGCATCCCCTTCTTACTCATGTGACCAAGCCTACAGAGCCACATCTTTGCATCTACATCTGAAGTAGATAAACCAGAAGGAGAATCAGTAATACAAGTAGATAGATAAAAAGTACCTACTTTCTTACCTCTTGCTAAAACAAGTGCACCCTTCAAAACTTTCCAAGATTCCATTGTGAGAGTTACTGTGCATCCCTCATCACCCAACTTTCTTACAGAAATCAAATTCCACTTCAGGAATGGGACATGCATGACCTCCTTCAACACCCATGTGTTGCCCATCTACAATTTCAGCTGCACTTTCCCTTTGCCAACCATTTGACAAGGCTTACCATCCCCTAAATAAATCTTTCCAAAGTCTCCTTGGACATATTCATGAAAAAATTCTCTATTTGGGGTTACATGGAAAGAGGCACCAGAATCTAAAACCCAAGATTCCACTTTATCCAAGGAACATACAAGAGCATCCTATGCAACAATACCTGCAACATCTGCTTCTTCATTTCCTTCATGTTGATCTTCTACCAACCAACAATTTTTCTTTGCATGCCCTTTCTTTCCAAAATTCCAACAGATTTTCCTGCCATGCCTGGATCTAGATCTCCTACCTATCTTTGACCTTGATTTCCCTTGCTCGATCTTCTCTCTTTGCCTTCCCCTGATTTCAACACTTAAAGCATTCCCTGATGATTCCCCTATTCTTTTCCTATGAATTTCTTCATTCAATATTACACTAACAACATCATCAACTTTCAATATATTTGAAGAAGACGCAGTATTACTAACTGCCATTACCAAACTATCCCAACTTTTAGGTAATGAGCATAAGATTAAGAGATCCTTAATTTCATCATCAAAAGCTATATTCATTGAAATTAACTAATTTACTAATCCATGGAAATCACTAAGATGACTATGTACCGATCCACCTTCCAGCATTTGCAAATTAAATAATTGCTTCATAAGAAATACCTTATTTGAAGCTGAGGGTTTTTCATATAAATTTGCCAAAGATTCCATTAACTCTACCATTGTCTTAGCCTATGATAAGTTGAAAATCACAGATGATGCCAGGCTCAACCTTATAGATCCCAAAGCCTTCTGATCAAGAACATTCCATTCTTCATCTTTCATATCTATGGGCTTGCTTGCAACCCCACCCAATGGTAAGTATAGATCTTTCTGATATAGATAATCTTCTATCTGCATCCTCCATAATTGATAATTCTTGCCATTGAATTTATCCATTCTTAGTGTACTTTCTTCTACCATTGCTTTACTCCCACTCAAACAGAAACCCCTGTGAGTGACCTATAATCAACAAACACTAACCTGCTCTGAACCAGGCTCTAATGAACCTGCAACCTCACTCTGATACCACTTGTTAGGATCTAGGAGTACAATTGATTACCTTGTATAAGAAACTAAACACAAAATTTAACCAGAAGTAATATGTAACTAGAATTTAGAAATAGCACAGAATATGAGAGACAATACAATCTTGTATTAATACTCTTCCAGAAGGAAATACAATGAAGAAATCACACTCTTTCCACACCTCTTGGGCATACCAGTAATTCTCCCTCAAGAGTTCTCTCTCTCACAACCAATTACAACCATAACTCAAACACAGAGTTGTACCCTCCACCAATCAGTAACAATACTACCAGTACACCAAGTACTCAAAGTACTCCAAGTAGATCTCCCTGATCTTGCACACCTATAAATTAACTGATCTTACTTACCATGTAGATCTCCCCTGATCTTGCAACAACCTACAGATCAACCTGATCTTACAATCGAAAGGATCTCTTCCTTGTCCTTGATTATAATAAAACCCCATGGGTCTCTTAAATAGATTCCATGCAAATAATAATTAGACTTCCTAATTAGAATAATTAGAAACATAGACTCAAGACTAAAATTAGTCTTTTACATGCAAACTAACTATCTGTCTAAAATTAGACCAGTTCTGGAAGTGCATGCAAACACACGCACACACAGGTTGTTGACATCAGTTCCTGTCTGACTGATGTTGGCCGACCAATAACTGATGTCAGTTACTGTGAACACTAAATATGATCGACGTCGGTTGATCAGACTGACATTGGTTGCTCTGCAACTCAACAACCTCCTCCGTTTGCATCAGTGAAGCTTTTAGCTCAACAACTTAACAAGACATATAAGGGCTACTAAGGCACAATGACTTAAGTGTGACCCATAGATGCTATGGTTGACATGTGAGGATAGTATTGAGATATGTGTTATCATGTTAGATGTATTAAGGGTTAAGGCAATTATTATGATCGACCTAGAAGTTTATATTCCTGAAGACTCTATAAAGAGTGAAATCTAAGGTAATGGTTTCTAGACATAGATGTGAATGTGTTTAGAGAGTAGAAGATAGAGATAAAGGAAATAGATCATAGGGAGTGTGGTCAGTGGATGGATTTAAGGACAAAGTAGATTGATGATGATCGAAGAAGCCTAGAGTGATCCAAAAAGGGTGTTTGGATGAATTGCTTGTATGATCAATTTTGAGTGTGTGTGATGAGTTAAAAGAGATTTGCTATACATTATTTTTTTAATCAGATTGAAATACAATCAGATTTCGAGATCTATTAACTTCATAAGTTGTTTTTTGCGTACTCAACATCTAAAACAAGTGGGTACTTGTTCATACTTAGGGGTGGGTGATCCTTGTGAAGTGGGTGATTCACTAAAATGTCTCATATTTTTTATCATATTATAATATAAGTATTCCATGTGTTTTTAGGCTTGAGAGTGGGTTTTATTCCTCAATATGGTTTCCCACGTATATCTTATGTTATGTGTGTGATCTTGCATCATCTTTCTTATTCATTGTTAAAAACATCTTGTATTCTTTATGAATGCTTATGGTCATTAATTAAGAGTTTGAAATATATTACATCACTGATTTAGCCCCCTCTTAGTGATTATACCTCCAACAAAATGATGATATCAATACACACATGAATTATCAAAAAAATGTAACATTCAATAGTATAATATTAGATGAAAGTATAGCAATATCATTCACTAAATATTGATCCTCCTAACATTCCTAGTCATGTATTGATGGTTGTGTCCTATCTTCACCTCCCCATCACCACCCCACATGGTCGCACATGTTATAACCATAGGAACATGTAATATCCTCCATACATCCTCAATTGTAACATACATTTCCCTTGTGGGGAACCAAACATTGAGAGTATCTACATCCTACCATTCTACCAATGTTTTCATCATATGCATTTCATAAGACATCATATGTAATCATCCAACATAACCTATCTTATTCATGTCAATACTGGATCTCTATACATCACTCAATGGTACCACTCACATAGTCTCCATCACATACCCATGCCTAAACTCCCACACTTGCATGTCACCATCAAATCACAAAAGCACAACATCAAACTCAATAATATTATGTAAATATATATATATATATATATATAATATCAATATTATGTTTGGTTGAATAGACAAATACACAGACAAGTCTGATCTAAAGTAAAAAATTATATAGACAAGTCTAGGAAAAATAGACAAGTCTGCACAAGGTTTGGATAGCACTGTAGTTAAGGGGGACAACTCTAGTAAATTATGACATTTTTTTTAATTTCCTAAAAAACAAAATTTTAAATTACTAAATACACCAAATTTATGGGTTTTCACAACATACCAATGGTGGACCATCCTCAGACTATAGGGAAATCACTACCTGATTGAATTAAGTCAATACAAGATCTTGCTTTTATGGTAGTCTCAACAAAAGTCAAAAACCACAAATTATTAATATGGAAATGAATTTAAAAATTATATTAAACTAACTTATTTATATGGGTTCACTTTTTTTAAAAAAATACAATTAATCCCTCTAAAATTTATTTGTGATATCTCAATCAATACTTATTAAAATTACTCCCCATTGGATGCATTGGAATACTCACAATTTGTTCTTCCACGTGGTAATATTTCCATCACTCCTACTAGCCATTAAAAAATGACAAATCCAGTGCTTATTTTCGTATAAGTGGATTATGTTACATATTTATCAATACCTCTAGATTATTTTTCTAATTATTACCTTTAGGAATTAGTGTATCATACCCATCAAACACATATATCAAATTACACTAAGATATTTATAAATTTTAAAGTTGATTAAATTCCAATGTATCAAAATGATCAAATTAAAAAGCTATTGAGTCCAGCAAATTATGAATTGCTCAAACTTATTCAAAACTTACATTTTATTTCTACATGATTCATTTGATACTCTCATCCATCACATCAAAAGGCATGCATACATCATATTTATTATATAATATAAGCCTACATAGGTAATATTTATGGGATCACTTGATTTTGCACATTATACCTAGTTTAGAATGGTTCAAATTATCTTCATGCTACATATTTGTGACATTTTTTATATATTTATGATAGATTATATACGTTGGTATAAATTTTGATGGGAATATGCCATGTAAATTCACTCCATTGGAAAAATATAGGAAATACACATTACTAGATATCAATAGCATTATACATACTCATATGCAATACATAATATATATTTTACAGAGATAGAATGAAAAAAATGAGGTATGAGATAGATATTGGAAATTTTATAGAGACTATGGGGGAATGTGTCATGCATGTTCACTCAATTTAAAAATAATTTATTACATATTCATACACATTTGGATGCATGTGCATGAGTATATGAAAATAGGTATAGGAACAAAATTATAGGTTTCACATACAGTTACAGTTGAGCATATGTATATGGCATTTTGTATATTTTAGAGAGATTTAGGGAGCATGATGTTGGTTCATGAATTTATATAGATTTTTCAATTTCAAAAAATCATGATGTTGGTTCATGCACATTTTTTTTTAAATTCAGAAGGCGTGATATTGGTCCATGTGCATGTTGACCAAATTTCACTTTTTAGTCAAATTAGGGCACCTATAGGTATAAAATTGACATTTAGGTGTTTTAGGGGCCTAATATAGATATTTAAAGGTATTTTATAGGTTATTTTATGTCACTTAATGTTGTATAAGCCTTGGTAATTAGTTATTTTAGTCCCTTTAGTCATTTTGAGTCATTTTAGGGGTCAAAAAAGTGCATTTAATGAGCTATATAGATTTATTCAAAATAATGAAGGTTCCAAAACATGATGTAATGTCACATGTGCCTTATATGTCTTAATTAACTTAAAAAATTGAAAGGTGGTAGGTTATGCAGAAGAAAGGAGAGTTTCATTGAAGGAAAAGAAGAGTTTGGAACTTGTATGACCTCTTTGGGAGGTGTGCCACATATGGTTATATAGTTCGTATTAAGCTTCCAAATCCTTAATTACATGCTTGGTTTTCTTTGGAAGTGTCATTTCTAAGCTAAAACCATTTTACTCCTTTTTTACCTTTCTTGGCAAACATAAGTGACTTTTAGGTTTATGCTTGGTACAGTCAACACAAGAGGTTTTAGGAAAAAACTATTTTAGGGGTATATTCTATAATTATTCAACTTCTATTTTATTTTTGGTTTTAGAGGAATGGTGCATTGAGATTTATGAATCATTCCTAAGAATTTGACCTTCTAAATCTACCTGCTAATATGTGTACCCTATAGGTTTTCCCTTGGTTTGAGTAATTTCATACAAACTAGTTACTAAGTTTGATGTCAGATGATTTTGATCTCCTCCTAAAATGATCCCCATGATTTGTTTCAAGTTTCATAAAGTTTTTATATGCTAATCATCTCAATTTGTAGGAGGGAACACTTTTATGTGTGGTTGAAATGTTTCTCTTACTTGCAACATCTTCATGATTTGGTAATGGTTCCAAAAAGGGGAATAGGTCCATTAACATGTTTTTAAAGTATTCACAATCCCCTCACCTTTCAATTTTTTTCTCCAAACTAACTTTCTCCTTGAAGTTACAATCATAACCACACATATTCATAGTCTACCTGTTATAGCTCAATGTGCACTTACAGGTGATTTCATGGAGGTTTTCCAATGTTGAAACAAAAGGTAAAGCTTGTATCAAGTATTTGATATCATCATTATTACCTGATCTCTTTTCAGGATCATGAAGTTGGTCATAAGGTCAAGGTCACAATACCACTACCCATACTCCCCTTCAATGCTTTCATCACAGTCAAGATGCACATACAGGCATCTCATGATGATGTCACATAGGAATGAAGGCTTAAATGGTGTTTTAAAAATATATGAGATTTAAAGAGTACATTTGAGGATATTAAGATAATCCTATAACTCATGGGGTCAAAAAACATATACTTTGTTTACAACTCCACACTTGTTGCATGTATATGACTCCATTGGCACCTATAGGAGAGCAAGAAAGCACTAGGATAAAGTTATGAATTTTTCTCCAAGTATTTTATGATCATATACTTGTGTTTTTTAAATATTTATAGGGTTTAAATACTAGTGAAAGGCCACCATCATTCTTATTACTCATCTTCATTTCATTGATTGCACTATAGAATAACCACCTATAGGTGACCTAAGTAGAAAGTTTAGAATCCTTATAGAAAGGTTGAAATATAGTTCAAATCCTCCCTAATGAATTAACATGATGAAGGTATCATGGAATACTTTTATATAAGGTTAGATTACTAAAATGGTTGAAGGTCACTCTCAAAACACAATTTGACAACATTTAGGATTGTCTATCCTAAAAAGTGAAAACAAAAATCCTAGGGATTGTTGTATCCCTATTACAACATGTCTCATAAAGGTTTTTAGACATATAACTTGATCAATATTATTACATATAGTATGTATAAGGAATATACTAGGAAGGGGGCCAAGAATATTGATGGCAGGTAATTATTTGGGATCCTTAAAAAGTCTCCAAAAACATTGAAACTCTGTAATCTCATCTACAAGTCTAAGGTTAGAATGATTTTTGATATCTCAAGTTCAAAAAAACACACTTTCATGATGAATATATTGGTTTTATGAGTTTAATGGAACACAAAATGACATTAAATCATTAGAAGTATATGGTAAAGTGTGTTTTAGACCTTCATATATATCTATAGTCTCTACCATGGCCTGATAAGTGTGTACCTATAGCTAGAAATGAGAATTGTGACCTAGGTTTGAAGTTTTGAGAGTATTTTAGCTCATCCAATTGTGAATGAAGGTATGATAAAGTGAAAATACTATCAATATTTAATAATTCTTTCCATTCATCAGGACCAAGTTTTCCAATAAGTAAAACACCTATAAGAAGTTAACTAAGCAGGGTTCCATAGTCAAGATTGGGAAAGTTCAAGTGGGTCAGTTCTGAGTATATATGAGGGATACAAGTGATTTGTAAGGATGAATGACTTATGAACACTTAAATTAATATTATTATTACCTCTAAATTCCCTTGAATATGTGAAATGATCCATTAAAAAACTCTATGACATTTATACCCAAGTGTTGATTGAGTCAAGTGGTGAGTGGAAAGGGAGTATGTCTAGGTGTTTGTAAAGCATGAAGATGGAGAAAATGATTTTAAAAAAGTATAAAATGAATATAATAGAATATAAATAGGATTTTTTCTTTGTTTTTTAGATAAAACCATTTTCAAAATAACCTATAGGTCACTATTGCAAAGGAAACACAGTCATGCAAAGGAAACTCAGTCTTGTCCCAGTCAAGGTGGAAAAGGTTTGAAGAGTGATTGGGATAAGACAAGAAGTTAAAACCATTGATAAAGGATATGTGGAAATTATAAAGGTCCTATAATCATTTTTTTCAAACTCTAACTACATTCATACCTACAAGAATCTAAGAAGGTAGAGTTGACTGTCATAACAAGAACAAGCTCAGTTTGTGAACTCAACATGTTTGCGAAGCACATAGGAGATTAAAGAGATATTTTAAGCTTAAGGAATATTAAACATGAATAATATAATATCATTAAAACCTCATAATGGGTGTTAATTAGAGATAAAATTCTCTAATCTTTCATATCATAGTCCTTATAAAATCTTGCATACATAGTTTTCCTTTGCAAGGTCTATTTTGGGTTTTAGGAGGGTTAGAAGGCCAAATGACCTATTATAGGTATAAAAAAAAATATGTGGTATTAATAAATTTAAAAATACTATAAAATATATATTTTGGTATAGGAACATAGGGCAGTGCCCTTTGTTTTGTCTCAGACAGAGGGCACACCCTTTGTGCTTGTAACCTATAGTTTTGGAAGATTTGGATGGCTAGGGGAGTTGGGAGATGTTTGAAAGTTTAAATAGGATTTTAAAAGTTGAAGGAAACCTATGAGAATTTATTAAAACAAGTAAATATTATATAATTTCAATGTAATATCTGAAACCCTCAGACTTGCAGGCAAGCCTACTAGGCATGAATAGGCCTAAAGGTCCAAATGAGAAGGCATTGTTACCTCCACCTTGAGATGATATTTCAAACATTTTAATTCATGTGTATGGGATAAAAATAGGTTTTTTCTAACTATATTTAGTAAATAATAATCATCAAAGGTCACTTTGAGCTATAAGTTGCAGTCATACTCAAGGGCAAGGTTTTGACATAGACTTCAAAAGCCTAGTCACTTTCACTTTAAACATAAAATGAGAATGTAAAACTATTATAAAATGTTTTTGGGACTATATTATATGTTTTTAATCTAATGTATAAAGAAACTTGGACTTGACTAACTCTGATTGTTTATACACACTAGAAGCCTTAAGAGCCGGTGGTTTGAACATACTGGTTTCTTTTTCAAGATCTACTTATATGTCATTTGTCAAGCCCAGGATTAAATCTCTTGAGCTTACCCTCTGTTATAAGCCTAAAAAGACTTTCCAGACAAATCTACTCCCGCTATTGCCTGAGCAAGAAATTGCATATATTAGATCGCATAGTGATGTAAAGTTTGTTCATTTTGGTTTGATTAGGATTTCTATTAGACCGTTGATTCCTGCAAATATTAAACCAGTATTATATTTAGCATTATGTGATCGTCGCCAAGTCAGTTTTCAACATTCCTATCAATTATCCAGCCTTGGACGACTAAATGATGATATGATATGTTTTGAGTTTTGTCCTAACCTTTCAGTCGCAGTTCGCGATAAAGGTTGCAAAGAAGTAAAGCATGGATCATTAGATTGTTGGGGTTTGTTTTCCTCTTTGTATGGTCTAGACATGTTTGGTGAATTCCAATATGCTTCAATAAATATTTCTGTCTTGTATAGCATGCCCAATACAAACCACCCCAAGATTCTAGAAAATCTGCCTTATGCCAGAAGATTAAATGGTACTGTCCAGTTGCAAAAGGGACATATAGAAACTGTCAAAGTTCCACCTGAATGGAAACTCGATTGGCTGAAACATGTTTCTCCCAAGCTCAAAGGCCAAGCCACAGTTCACCATAGTGATGGCAGATCTGTCAATATATTGCCCAGATCCTTATCCATGCAATCTCGCCTTTCTCCTTCTCGACCATCTACGTCCTCATCCCGTAGATCAGTCAAAATAGGCCATATTCTTATAGAGGATGAAGAAGTAAATTTTGGCAAAGATTTGCCACCCACTCTAATAAGTCTTCCCAGGAAAGATAGTCTTGATTTTTTCACAGAAGACATAGTAACTCTCTACAGAGGTGGACGATGGCCTCCACCCAAAGGTGTCTACAGACAAGCTGCTGGAATTGTACAGTTTTGTTCAGCTGCTTATGATAATCCATCAA
This sequence comes from Torreya grandis, assembly GCA_037957365.1. Lineage (NCBI taxonomy): Eukaryota > Viridiplantae > Streptophyta > Pinopsida > Cupressales > Taxaceae > Torreya > Torreya grandis. The sequence continues at coordinate 737,655 of JARHVA010002266.1, forward strand.
ATGAGTTTAAACAGTGAAATTATTTCTCAAGGTTTAATGCCCATTTCTCTGAAAATTTTGACGACTTATGTAGAGATGTGTTGTCCATTAAAGACACTGTTGCTAACATACAAAAGAAAGTTGATTCTTTAGATTCTAAGCTAGATAGCCTAGATGATAGTCTTAGTTGGCTATCAAAAGAAGACCAGAAAGCTGAATCGTCATCTAGACCTCTTTGTTCAGTATCTTTTGGCCCTTCTTTTAAAACTGTAAAAAAGTCACCTAAATCCCCTAGTCATTCCCTGATGCAGCGTACCCATATACATCTACAGCCTTGGTATCTCAACATAGATGATCTCTTGGACCCAATGAATGAAATAGCTACCTGGTGTAATACCATGCGTGTCCTTGCTGTCCAATCTCATCTAGACTAACTTGGTACTACCAGTTTTGCTATCAAATATCTATGGGGAATTACTAACCTCTGGTGGGATTCTATCCCTGAAGCTGAGCAACATGCTCTTGTTCATAACCAGCCAGATTCTTTGAATGCTTTGTACAGATTACTTATTGATGAGTTTGCTCCTCCTGTCGGGAACAGACAGCTTGAAGCTAAGAAGTGGTTGATGAAAATGGAACTGTGTGATCTCAAATAGTTTGAGGCTTTTGCTAAGCAATTCCGCAAGCTTGCTTATGAATGTAAATCTTCTGCATCTACTAAAGTCAAACTTAAATTTCTGCATGCTATGCCATATAATCTCATCGATCGAGTCTTGTCTTACATCGATCTTAAAGGCCTTGCTATTGAAGACCTTGCTTTATCTGATGTCATTGATTTTACGCAGCAGAATATTATGATGTTAGTCTCTGAGACTAAATCTATGCAGAAACTCAGCAAGCATCAAGCCGCCTCTATCGCTCCCATTTTCCCAGAAACAGCCCCTTATGGCTGCCGCCCTTATGTCCAACCACGACGTCAACAGAAGCAGCGTCACCAGCAATTATCTTACAAGCGCCGCTCCTTCCCTAAAAGGCACTCCTATGCACCTCCTCACCGTTTCTTGAAGAAATGCTGCACTCCCAGACCTCAGTCGCATAAGTCCATTTGCTACATCTACCGTAAGCCTGGTCATATTGCTCCCAACTGCTCGTGCAAAAATCCCGCAGTCAAAGCCATTTTCTCTTCCAACGCAGCAGCGTGGTGGGATGTTATTGATGCCGATGAAGATCTTTATCTTCAAGAAGATATTTACGAACCAGTCTTTGAAGATCTTCTCGAGGAAGCATCAAATGATGAAGATGCAGCAGAGCTAGACTCTCTAGCAGATGATCTTGAACAACCAATGACCAACATGCAGAGAGGATCCCGACCTTACAGGTCTAGAGGCTTCAATCCATCATACGAAGCTTATAGTCCCTGGTCTAGAGCTCATCAAGAAGTTTTAGAGAGACCAGAATGCCCCAGAGGACGAGGCAATCAACAAGGAGAATCATCTAGAGGGAGACAGCCCTCTCAGCCACGACAGCCACCAACGGTGCACAGACCACAACATCCTCCTGTGCATTTTCCAAGCCAATTCAAGCCAAGTGATTCGTGGATTAAGAACAAATTCACTTGCAAAGAGCCACCGAAGGAACTCAGAGAACCTATTTAGGAACAGATCATGCCTGCTGAAGAACCAGTCCTTGCAGCAAACCCCAGATGGGATGATGGCTACAAAGAAGAGGATGAAGTCGGAAGTATTTTCTATTCTGACCAAGACTACTACCCAGGAGACTGCAGTATTCAAGAAGAAGAAGTAGAACCAGAAATACCAGAAGATATCTACACTGAACCTATCATTGTCCAAGACCCAGGAAGGCAAAAATTGGTATGTACTAGTATCCCTTCCTTAGAATTACCACAACCTGCCTATCTCAACCATCTCATCAATGGTAGATTTGCACAGTTCTTTACTCTTGAAATCAATGGTAGATATGTAGACGCCCAAGTAGATACAGGTGCTTCTTTATCATTTGCAAAACCACAACTCATTAGTGATTGGGAGACACTAGATGAGAGATTAGCTTACAAGAGCATAGACATCCAGGGGAACAGTTTTACCTGCAATAAATATAAGCATCAGCAACCCCTGAGAATCCAGAATAAAATCTTCCATTGTGATTTCTTTGCCCTTGAGAAGATGCCAATAGATATCCTTTTAGGAGGATCATTCATTGATAGGTATACGCCCTATGGTGCCACTGCTAAGAGCATAATGTTCACCATAGAAAATGAAAGGTTGCGAATACCTCGGCTCATATATGCTACAGAGCAATTTCCTAGTGCTATGGCTCAGAGTCCTGAACTTATACCTGCTGAAATACTTGCCTTAGGAGAAAAGATCAAGTCTACTATCTGTTCAGATAATCCGTAACAGTTTTGGACCAAATCAATGCCTGAGATGGAAATAAAAATTCTTGAAGACAAACATATGAAGATTGGGAAGAAAATTCCCAATCTAGCACAGGACTATACTGATATGGAAAATCAGATTAAAGATCTGGAAAAGAATGGTTTTATAGAAAAGTCAACCTCTCCATACTGTTGTTATGCTTTCATGGTCAATAAGCATTCAGAACAGAAAAGAGGGAAGAAGAGGATGGTCATCAATTACAGACCACTCAATGCAATCACTGAACCATTCCCATATCCAATTCCCGATAAAAGCTATTTGTTAGAAAAGGTTGCAGCCTATCGATACTTCTCACAGTTCGACTGTAAATCTGGCTTTTATCAAATACGAGTCAAGGAAGCAGACAGAGCCAAGACAGCATTCAGTTGCCCTTTCGGTCACTACCAATGGACTGTCATGCCTTTTGGCCTCATGAATGCGCCAGCATACTATCAGGCACATATGGATCAAATCTTTGAAGGCACTTCTCAGTTTCTTTGTGTATATATTGATGATATTTTAATCTTTAGTAATTCTCTAGAAAAACATGTTGTTCATCTCTCCACTTTTCTAAAGATGGCTACAGATGCAGGAATAGTGCTGTCTGAAACCAAGATTCAGTTATGCACTACTGAATGTAATTTTCTTGGGATGATTATCCGAGACTCAAAGCTGCAGATCCAGCCTCATATTAAGGAGAAGGTCATCGATTTTCCAGAACAATTAGACAAAGCTAAGGTACAAGCTTTTTTGGGATTATTAAACTACTTGAATAGCTTTTATCCTAACTCTGGTGAAGATAGATTTGTGCTACAAGAACTTCTCCAAAAAAAGAAGACATTCCATTGGGAACATCATCATACCAAAGCTGTTCAGAAAATCAAGGCTAAATTTGCTGCCTTGCCAGAACTCCACATTCCAAAATCCCAGGATATGAAAGTATACACCGATGCCTCTGATCTCTCATGGGGAGGAATACTTGTTTGTATTGTTAATAATGTTGAGTTTGTATGTGAGTTTGCTAGTGGTGTGTTTAGTAGTGATGTACTGAAATGGATTTCTTCTGATAAAGAAATCTATGCTGTAAAAAAGTGCTTAGAGAAGTTTATGCTCAAACTTCTGCACCTGCCACAATTTGTTGTTGTAACTGACTGCACCCGATTCCTTACCTTCAGAGAAAAGGATCATGGAAGGAAGGACAGTCGCGGAAATTATATTAGGTGGCAAGCTTTCTTTAATCAATTTAAGTTTTCAGTACAGCATATAGAAGGTAAGCATAATATTATAGCAAATTGGCTTAGTAGGAATCCTCCTGCTACCCTTATGCATCAGCCTGCACCTGCACCTGGTTTCAACTTAACCAGAATTTTGAATCAAGCATTTGAGTCTTTAAGTGCTGTGATTCAAGAATAGATTCTTAGGGAAGGCATGCATCCTCGGTTCACCAGGATTTCTCATGCAGCATCATTAGACCTACAAATGTCTGCCACAGTCACAATTCAAGCAGATTGCAGACACAATACTGGAACCATCACCATTGAGAGGCTGAACAGTGAATATCTTTACAACCAATTCACTGACTTACTGAAAAGACCACTTTAGACGTGGCATATCAAAATCAGATCGGCACATAATGAACATCTATATAGATGGATAGCAAGATATGGCCCGCATCGTATCCATGAAGATCAGAATCACAGTCAAGACACAGTGGTGCATACAATTATTAGGCGACAACTTGAGTGGGAATCCCATTTCCACTGCACGCCACGCCACATGCCATGTGATAGGGGCCCATGCCGACATTGGTATCTGTAAAGCACGTTTCAGATCAGATGCCTTTTTCAGCCTATCTCTGAAGACGATTTATTTGACGAAGCGGAAGACATGTTGGGCCCACAACCCATGGTCCCTTCATCATCATCATCTGTACACCAGTCTAGTGGTGGGTATAACAGCATCTCTTTGTAGCATGCGCTGTAAAGCATGATGAGACAGACACCGCCTTGCCAGCAAGCAGGCAGGACCTCTCAAATTGCTATAAATAAGCCTTAGCTCTTAGTATAGATCATCAAAAAAATTTCATTGAGAAAATCTAGTAGCCTTGTAACAAGAGTATGCTCTTCACTTGCCCTTTTCGAAGGATCCTGTGAATTAGAAATTGAATCAAGGATATTGTAAGTGTGTAATAGTTTTGAGTGAAATATTGAAGCCGTAGCCATTCGGCCCCTGCCTCCTATCGCAGGTTTCTGCTAAAGATCTTTCATTTTCCGCTGTCAAGGAGCCCGTCTACTGACGCGATAAAAAGATTGGTATAGGAGTGCCTTTTAGGGAAGGAGCGGCGCTTGTAAGATAATTGCCGGTGACGCTGCTTCTGTTGACGTCGTGGTTGGACATAAGGGCGGCAGCCATAAGGGGTTGTTTCTGGGAAAATGGGAGCGATAGAGGCGGCTTGATGCTTGCTGAGTTTCTGCATAGATTTAGTCTCAGAGACTAACATCATAATATTCTACTGCGTAAAATCAATGACATTAGATAAAGCAAGGTCTTCAATAGCAAGGCCTTTAAGATTGATGTAAGACAAGACTCGATCGATGAGATTATATGGCATAGCATGCAGAAATTTAAGTTTGACTTCAGTAGATGCAGAAGATTTACATTCATAAGCAAGCTTGCGGAATTGCTTAGCAAAAGCCTCAAACTATTTGAGATCACACAGTTCCATTTTCATCAACCACTTCTTGGCTTCAAGCTGTCGGTTCCCGACAGGAGGAGCAAACTCATCAATAAGTAATCTGTACAAAGCATTCAAAGAATTTGGCTGGTTATGAACACGAGCATGTTGCTCAGCTTCAGGGATAGAATCCCACCAGAGGTTAGTAAGTCCCCATAGATATTTGACAGCAAAATTGGTAGTACCAGGTTGGTCTAGATGAGATTGGACAGCAAGGACACGCATGGTATTACACCAGGTAGCTATTTCATTCATTGGGTCCAAGAGATCATCTATGTTGAGATACCAAGGCTGTAGATGTATATGGGTACGCTGCATCAGGGAATGACTAGGGGATTTAGGTGACTTTTTTACAGTTTTAAAAGAAGGGCCAAAAGATACTGAACAAAGAGGTCTAGATGATGATTCAGCTTTCTGGTCTTCTTTTGATAGCCAACTAAGACTATCATCTAGGCTATCTAGCTTAGAATCTAAAGAATCAACTTTCTTTTGTATGTTAGCAACAGTGTCTTTAATGGACAACACATCTCTACATAAGTCATCAAAATTCTCAGAGAAATGGGCATTAAACCTTGAGAAATAATTTCGCTGTTTAAACTCATTTGATGGATTATCATAAGCAGCTGAACAAAACTGTACAATTCCAGTAGCTTGTCTGTAGACACCTTTGGGCGGAGGCCATCGTCCACCTCTGTAGAGAGTTACTGTGTCTTCTATGAAAAAATCAAGACTGTCTTCCCTGGGAAGACTCATTAGAATGGGTGGCAAATCTTTGCCAAAATTTACTTCTTCATCCTGTATAAGAATATGGCCTGTTTTGACTGATCTACGGGATGAGGACGTAGATGGTCGAGAAGGAGAAAGGCGAGATTGCATGGATAAGGATCTGGGCAATATATTGACAGATCTGCCATCACTATGGTGAACTGTGGCTTGGCCTTTGAGCTTGGGAGAAACATGTTTCAGCCAATCGAGTTTCCATTCAGGTGGAACTTTGACATTTTTTATATGTCCCTTTTGCAACTGGACAGTACCATTTAATCTTCTGGCATAAGGCAGATTTTCTAGAATCTTGGGGTGGTTTGTATTGGTCATGCTATACAAGACAGAAATATTTATTGAAGCATATTGGAATTCACCAAACATGTCTAGACCATACAAAGAGGAAAACAAACCCCAACAATCTAATGATCCATGCTTTACTTCTTTGCAACCTTTATCACGAACTGCGACTGAAAGGTTAGGACAAAACTCAAAACATATCATATCATCATTTAGTCGTCCAAGGCTGGATAATTGACAGGAATGTTGAAAACTGACTTGGCGATGATCACATAATGCTAAATATAATACTGGTTTAATATTTGCAGGAATCAATGATCTAATAGAAATCCTAATCAAACCAAAATGAACAAACTTTACATCACTATGCGATCTAATATATGCAATTTCTTGCTCAGGCAATAGCGGGAGTAGATTTGTCTGGAAAGTCTTTTTAGGCTTATAACAGAGGGTAAGCTCAAGAGATTTAATCCTGGGCTTGACAAATGACATATAAGTAGATGTATAAAGAAACTTGGACTTGACTAACTCTGATTGTTTATACACACTAGAAGCCTTAAGAGCCGGTGGTTTGAACATACTGGTTTCTTTTTCAAGATCTATTTCTGTGACTTCAATGTCAGGGCAGTCTGAGATCTGTTCTGGAATGAATGGAGGTAACTCATACATGCCTTCAAGTTCAGATTCATTAACAAGTTCTACGGTAGCTATGGAAGGTACTTTTCCAAATTCCATTGTGGGGAGATTTGGGTTCAGGAGTGCGAGAAATTTCTGGTCAGGGAAAAGGATATGCAGAGATAAAAGCGGCCTATGACAATATGGGTGAACGGCCTGTGACTCGATGCAATGTCTTCCCAAAGAAATTTTTAGAGCAGAGAACTCAAAAGATCTGATCCACGAAATAGGAAAATAATCACAACTTACAGTATAGACTTGAAATATGGCTCTGATATCAATCTTTTTATCGCATCAGTAGACGAGCTCCTTGACAGCGGAAAATGAAAGATCTTTAGCAGAAACCTGCGATAAGAGGCAGGGGCCGAATGGCTACGGCTTCAATATTTCACTCAAAACTATTACACACTTAAAATATCCTTGATTCAATTTTTGATTCACAGGATCCTTCGAAAAGGGCAAGTGAAGAGCATACTCTTGTTACAAGGCTACTAGATTTTCTCAATGAAAATTTTTCGATGATCTATACTAAGAGCTAAGGCTTATTTATAGCAATTTGAGAGGTCCTGCCTGCTTGCTGGCAAGGCGGTGTCTGTCTCATCATGCTTTATAGCGCATGCTACAAAGAGATGCTATTAGACCCACCACTAGACTGGTGTACGGATGATGATGATGAAGGGACCATGGGTTGTGGGCCCAACATGTCTTCCGCTTCGTCAAATAAATCATCTTCAGAGATAGGCTGAAAAAGGCATCTGATCTGAAACGTGCTTTGCAGATACCAATTTCGGCATGGGCCCCTATCACATGGCATGTGGCGTGGCGTGCAGTGGAAATGGGATTCCCACTCAAGTTGTCGTCTAATAATTGTATGCACCACTAGCAAACTCACATACAAACTCAACATTATTAATAATACAAACAAGTATTCCTCCCCATGAGAGATCAGAGGCATCGGTGTATACTTTCATATCCTGGGATTTTGGAATGTGGAGTTCTGGCAAGGCAGCAACTTTAGCCTTGATTTTTTGAACAGCTTTGGTATGACGATGTTCCCAATGGAATGTCTTCTTTTTCTGGAGAAGTTCTTGTAGCACAAATCTATCTTCACCAGAGTTAGGATAAAAGCTATTCAAGTAGTTTAATAATCCCAAAAAAGCTTGTACCTTAGCTTTGTCTAATTGTTCTGGAAAACCGATGACCTTCTCCTTAATATGAGGCTGGATCTGCAGCTTTGAGTCTCGGATAATCATCCCGAGAAAATTACATTCAGTAGTGCATAACTGAATCTTGGTTTCAGACAGCACTATTCCTGCATCTGTAGCCATCTTTAGAAAAGTGGAGAGATGAACAACATGTTCTTCTAGAGAATTACTAAAGATTAAAATATCATCAATATATACACAAAGAAACTGAGAAGTGCCTTCAAAGATTTGATCCATATGCGCCTGATAGTATGCTGGCGCATTCATGAGGCCAAAAGGCATGACAGTCCATTGGTAGTGACCGAAAGGGCAACTGAATGTTGTCTTGGCTCTGTCTGCTTCCTTGACTCATATTTGATAAAAGCCAGATTTACAGTCGAACTGTGAGAAGTATCGACAGGCTGCAACCTTTTCTAACAAATAGCTTTTATCGGGAATTGGATATGGGAATGGTTCAGTGATTGCATTGAGTGGTCTGTAATTGATGACCATCCTCTTCTTCCCTCTTTTCTGTTCTGAATGCTTATTGACCATGAAAGCATAATAGCAGTATGGAGAGGTTGAATTTTCTATAAAACCATTCTTTTCCAGATCTTTAATCTGATTTTCCATATCAGTATAGTCCTGTGCTGGAATGGGAATTTTCTTCCCAATCTTCATATGTTTGCCTTCAAGAATTTTTATTTCCATCTCAGGCATTGATTTGGTCCAAAACTGTTGCGGATTATCCGAACAGATCCTAAGGCAAGTATTTCAGTAGGTATAATTTCAGGACTCTGAGCCATAGCACTAGGAAATTGCTCTGTAGCATATATGAGCTGAGGTATTCGCAACCTTTCATTTTCTATGGTGAACATTATGCTCTTAGCAGTGGCACCATAGGGCGTATACCTATCAATGAATGATCCTCCTAAAAGGATATCTATTGGCATCTTCTCAAGGGCAAAGAAATCGCAATGGAAGATTTTATTCTGGATTCTTAGGGGTTGCTGATGCTTATATTTATTGCAGGTAAAACTGTTCCCCTAGATGTCTATGCTCTTGTAAGCTAATCTCTCATCTAGTGTCTCCCAATCACTAATGAGTTGTGGTTTTGCAAATGATAAAGAAGCACCTGTATCTACTTGGGTGTCTACATATCTACCATTGATTTCAAGAGTAAAGAACTGCGCAAATCTACCATTGATGAGATGGTTGAGATAGGCAGGTTGTGGTAATTCTAAGGAAGGGATACTAGTACATACCAATTTTTGCCTTCCTGGGTCTTGGACAATGATAGGTTCAGTGTAGATATCTTCTGGTATTTATGGTTCTGCTTCTTCTTCTTGAATACTGCAGTCTCCTGGGCAGTAATCTTGGTCGGAATAGAAAATACTTCCGACTTCATCCTCTTCTTCGTAGCCATCATCCCATCTGGGGTCTGCTGCAAGGACTGGTTCTTCAGCAGGCATGATCTGTTCCCAAATAGGTTCTCTGAGTTCCTTCGGTGGCTCTTTGCAAGTGAATTTGTTCTTAATCCACGAATCACTTGGCTTGAATTGGCTTGGAAAATGCATTTTTATGCAATAAAATTAATGAATAATCCATTTTTAAGCCCAAAACTCTCTCAAACATGCAAAAATTGTAAAAAGAGCTTGATAGGCTTGATTCAAGTGCTCATATATTTTTGGAAGGTTTACATGGAGTCCATAGGAGTATAGATAATTTTATTAGGTCCTTTAAAATCCATACAATGGAATTGGATGATAAATTCAATGTCCTAATTTTATGAAGAGAGCAAATAAGCCTAAAACCCTTGTTAAACCCTCATAGAGACCTGATTGGAGAAATGAGGCGAAATATGAAAATATATAGACAATTTTTCTCATTAAAATTATTTAAACTTTAATATGACTCACTCAAGATCCATAAAATGTAAATTAGATGTATGAAATTATAAATATGGGGTGAGAAACAGGTTACTTTTTACCATTTTTTGTGTTGTGCAAGCTACAAGAGGAGTCTAAAGATGAAATAAAGTTTTTATGGAATATTTAGACTTTTTATTACTCCATATTTTCATTTAATCCCTTTAATAAACTTATAAGTTTCCAAACTAGGTGCTTCAACTCAGCCAGTCAAAACTAGCCTAGTGGACAAGCTAGTGATAAGAGTGGAAAGCTTTATGTGAGCTACTGTTAAAGAATGCCTAATGCCTCTAATGCCATGGATGTTATTTAAAAATTTTATAAACTCCATCCCATTTATTTTCATGAGAAATTAATGCCTTTTTGGGAGCCAAGTGTGCAGGGTGAATGAAAAGAGAATTTTCTAGACAACAAATGATGATAGCTCATTTTGGGATGACTCTAGATGACCAAGCCTACAACCAATCCATGGATAATCATGTATAATTTCCTTAAAATTCATAAAAATAATAATACATAATCCTAATTAGTTGTGAGGTGTTCAAGTAGGGCCAACCATGAAGGTAGTTTTTCTGAGCCAGAATGAAGAGTGTTATGCCACTTTGTAAGAATTTGATGACTTGGATTGACATTTGTACTTATATAAATTTTATGGTTCATCCCATATCATATTCTCATGCACAATTAACTAATTTTATTATCTTTACAAGTGTCCTTATGACCTTTGGACTTCTCTTTTTTCCTCTCTCTCTCAAGGTCTATAAGAACTAGCCATTTTGGCCATTGTATTGGATGTTCCACCTGAGTATGGAGAATCCCTAATAATTTTTATACATTTTTATCAATAAGAATAATAATTTTTACCTCTTATGGTACTATTAATAGTGTTTTCAATTGGATGATGAATCTTGCCTAGTAAAAACCATGGATTCCTTAGCATGTTATTTCATTCTTTCACCTATTTATAGCCTCTTTTTGTAGGGAATGTGAAGTGTTATAGGATATTTACATGGTTTAAGTGAGTAATTTTATTCAATAGTTCCATTCAAGGCCTCTTTTCTAATCTTCCTAACCTAAGACATTCACCCATAACCTCATAACGTCATATTGATATAAGAAGACATATATTGGAGAAGTGTATGTTTAATTTGTCCTTTGATTTCAAGTGTAAAATGCATATGTTTTGAATTAATAAATATATATGGTGTATCACATCCCTTAGAGTATTTTTCTTTCAGTTATCTTTCTCCCTTTTCACCCCCCAAGTTTAGTTGTAATTACAATCCAAAGTGGTACATCAAGGGAGCTAGCCCTATCTAGAGATTTACCTCATTCTTAGGCTACCCACAAGCCTAGAGGTGATTTCATTGTGACACTTCGATGAGGAGATATTTTCCATCTACTCAAAGGGTGCATATCTAAGTGCAATAGTTTTTTAGCACACCCAGTGGGATTCTTGGTCTAAGAGGTTGAGATATTTTTGGTGTTATCTCTCAATAATCAGCCTTTGGAGGCATCTATCAAATCATCAATTATGACTCCAAAGATATATCAAATGTTCAATCAGCCTAGGTTATCTATTGTATATTTTTGGTAACATTTTTTCTTTATGTTATTTCTTTCAATGAAGTTTTATGGTTGACTTTGGTGTTGAGTTTTGCTCTAAACAAATTGGTGAGACATTTAAAGCTTGTGTCGTTCCCTATCAATATGAACAAGTCCTTGGTAAATATTTTCATGACACTTACTAGCCTAAATATGACTTTCATTAGCTCTAATAAGATCCTTTTCATCCCATGCATGAATTATATCAGTCTTATAACCAGCCTTCTCAATGTCTTGCTCCTCCTAGTCAACCTAGTCCTTTCCCAAGTCCATCCATTTCTACTTTTAAGCAAACACTTTTGGGATATGAAAGGTATATGTTAGATATTGACACACAAATTGGATGTGGTCAATAAGTTCCTAGTCACCTTATTTATAAGGTTAAAAATGCAATCCTAGTTTCTTCTATAGAGGATAGACAAGGGTTCATGAAAGGCAACCTCACCAAACCTATCAGCCTTCATATCCACTTCCCCAAGTTTCCTATCAGCCATATATGACCCCTACTCATGATCCAAATCAAATATATCAAATTCATCCTTTTCCTAATCAGTTGAAGGAGAGAGTTGAAAGGATAAATCTTGTGTTTGAAGCTAATCTTGATACGCAAATTGAGTTGGCTAATATGCATTTACAGTATTCCATGTTAACAGAAAAAGAAGTGGAGTTCAAGTCTTCATTTCCCTCTCATATTTCATCCCCACCACTTCAAAAATAGACCTATAATCCTTAAATCTTAAGCTGGAATAAGTTAGTGGAGTCATGGGGCAAGAAAGAAGATAGAGGCATTGTTAAGGAGTGTGAAGTTGAGAATGGAGTTGGTCCTTTGTAAGTCTCTCCCACCCTTCCTCATGAAGCTTATTAAGTTCCATGTCAACCCTAATGTATTCTTTATACTCATGATTATTCTTATGAGTTTCAAGAAAGACTTTTTCAAGAGAACCTAGCCAAACAAATTGAAGAGTTGGAGTAAAGGATGAAGTTACTAAGCCAAGGTGTGATAGAAGGTTAAGACCCCAAGGAAGATTATATGCCTAAACACACCCCATCTAACCTCCTTCAAGAGAATTCCCAAGTTGAATCATATTTGAATGAAGTGAATTTCAAGTGTAAGGAATAAAATCAAGTTGTTTTAGCCCAAGCTCTGCTGCCCCTTCCTCAAGAGCTTCCAAATGAGCCCCTTACATTTCATTATCAATCTGATTTTGAGTTTGATGTGCTACCTCCACCAATTATCTCATATTGTCCTCACCCCATAACCCTTTGCCTTGATAGACCTATGTCATGGAAACCTAAACAAGATCACCTAGTTGATAAGGAAAGATAACTCTTGCTTGAAGAGATAATACCTCCTTGGCAGCCTTATTGGGTTAGGTCATCAGATTTCAAGATGCCTATTCTTAGCATCACTAAGAAATAGATTGAAGATCTTGAAACCCTTGACAAATAATATCAGATTATGATAGTTGAGGTGAAATTAAAAAACCCTCAAGAGGTCATAAGTGTTGAATAAGAGGTGAGCTCTTGTGTTGAATCTCCTTGTTTGGTTGATGATGAAAAATACACTCCTTGTGTTGAAGAAAAAATCTTGGAAAAGGTCCTATTGAAATCTAAAGAATAATATGGATTCTCTCTTGTTTTTCCCCTTCATGATGTTGATCAAATTAAATATGATGAATTTTGGAGAGATTTGAAGACATTTTCAAAGAGTTTGAATCTCTCAAGGGGTCTACAACTCCTTTAGAATTGGTTACAAGTGATGGTAAGAAAGATGACATTATTCAAGATGTCATAGATGATCAAGATGACATTGTCCAACATGTCATAATTAAGAAATATAAAAGTCCACATCAGCCTTTGGAGGTCAAGTCAAACCTCTATTAGCCTCAATCTTCCAAATAACAAGAGATCATTCCTTTTGAGACCATACCTAAAAAGAGGATGAAAGTTGATCATGAGAAAGAGAGTGAGAAGAAGTATGAAGTATGTGAACATGTTAAAGAGGAATATATCTACATTGGAGACCTATTTGAAGTTGATCTACCTGAGAGTAGGTCAATTGAGGTTTTAATAAATAGGTTTGACCCATCAAGTGTTTAATCAAAAGAGTATCCTTTTGGGCACCATGTTTCATCTCACCAAGAAAGAGATGCAAGAGACTTTCCTTTTGATCCTAGAAAGTAAAGTATGCTTGATTTTTAGTTGTACATAATAGTTTGTTTCCTGATTCTCCTAGGTGCCTTGGGCACATGTGTGTGTGTGTGTCTTTTGCTTAGTGTGGTTGAGGTAGTCATTAGTTGTCTTATTTTGGTCAAGTTTATGGTTAATGGTCAAAGTTATCCATGTTTTTATCAAACTCAAGATGACTCATAAGCCCATTGGATTGATAAGGCTACTTAGTCTAGTTAGTATAGCAAGCATACTACCCTTATGAGTCACCAATTTGCTGACCAAATTTGACTTTTTAGTCAAATTAGAGAACCTATAGGTAAAAACTTGACCTTTAGGTGTTTTAACAAAATAATATATATGTTTCAAGGTGTTTTATAGGTTATTTTATGTCACTTAATGTTGTATTAACCTTGGTAATTTCTTATTTTAGTCCCTTTAGTCATTTTGAGTCATTTTAGGGGTTAAAAAGGTGCATTTAATGAGTTTTATAGATTTCTTGGGAAGTGTAAACATTCCAAAATGTGATTTCATGTCCAATGTGTCTTTATAGGTCTTAATTAACTGACAATATTGAAAGGTGACAGGTTATACAAAAAAAAGGGGAGTTATCTTAAAGGAAAAGAAGAGTTTGGCACTTATATAGCCTCTTTGGGAAGTGTGCCATGTATTAAATGGTTAATAATTGCATCTTTAGCTTCTCCATGCTAAATTTCATGCTTGGTTTGCTTTGAAAGTGTCATTTTTGAGCTAAAACCATTTTGTTCCTTTTTCACCTTTCTTGGCAAATAGAAGTGACTTCTAGGTTTGTACTTGGTAGGTCATCACAAGAGGTTTTAGGAAAAATGATCTTAGGGGTACATTCTAAACTTAGTAATATTACATTTTATTTTTGGTTTTATAGTAATGGTGGCCTAATCTTTATGAACCATTCCTAAGAAGTTGACCTTCCAAATCTACCTTCTAATTTATGCACCCTATAGATTTTCCATTGGTTTGAGAAATTTCGTATGAATAAATTACTAATTTTGATGTCAAATCATGTTTGTAGCCTCATCAAATGATCCCCATGATTGGTTTAAATTTTCATGAAGTTTTTATATGCTAATAATCTCAATTTGTAGGAGGGAACACTTTTTTGTGTGGTGGGCAAATTTCTCCTACTTGAAGCATCGTCATGCTTTGGTAATGGTTATAGAAAGGGGGATAGGTCCATTAACATGTTCTAAAATTATTCACAATCCCCTCACATTTCATTTTTATCCTTCAAAGTAACTTTATCTTTGAAGTTGCAATCACAACCAAACATATTCATAGTTTGCCTACTACAGCTTAATGTGCACTTACAAGTGATTTCATGGAGGTTTTCCAATCTTGAAACAAAATATAAAGCTTATCTCAAGACTTTGATATTATCATTATCATATGATCTCTTTGTATGATCATGAAGTTTGTCATAAGGTCAAGGTCACAATACCACTGCCCATACTCCCCTTTAATGCTTGCATACCAATCAAGATGCACATACAGGCATTCCATGATGATGTCACATAAGAATGAAGGATTCAATGGTTTTTTCAAACTCTATGAGATTTAAAAAGTGAATTTTAGGATATAAAGATAATCCTATAACTCATGGGGTCAAAAAACATATACTTTGTTTATAACTCCACACTTTATACCTATATATGACTCCATTAGCACCTACAGGACAGCAAGAAAGCACTAGGATAGAGTTCTAAATTTTATTCCAAGTCTTTTATGATCATGGACTTGTGTTTTTTTAAATTGGTAGGGTTCAAATACTAGTTAAATTACACCATCATTCCTATTTCTTATCCTCATTTCATTGACTGTATTATGGAATAACCACCTATAGGTAACCTAAGTAAAAATTTTAGAATCCATATAGAAAGGTTGAAATATACTTGACATCCTCCCTAAGATAGTGACATGATGAAGGGATCATGGTATACTTGTCTATAAGTTTTGATTACTAAAATTGTTGAAGGTCACTCTCAAAACACAATTTGACCATTTTTAGGACTGTCTTCCCTAAAAAGTGAAAATAGAGATCCTAGGGGTTGTTGTAGGCCTATTACAACATGTCTCCTAAAGGTTTTAAGACATATAACTTGGTCAATATTATTTCCTATAGTATTTATAAGGATTATACCAAGAAGGGAGCCAATAATATTTATGGAAGGTAGTTTTTTGGGATCCTAAAAAAGTCTTCAACAACATTGAAACTTTGTAGTCTCATTTACAAGTCTGAGGTTGGAATGACTGTTGATATCTCAAGTTCAAAAAAAAAACTCTCATGATGACTAGAGTGGTTTCATGAGTTTAATGGCACACAAAAAAGCATGAAATATCAGAAGGATATTTTAAATTTTGTTTTATACCTTCATGTATATCTACAATCCATCAGTCCATACCATGCCCTGATAAGTGTGCACCTACAGCTAGAAATGAGAACTATGGCCTAGGTATGAAGTTTTGAGAGTATTTTAGCTCATCCAATAGTGAATGCAGGTATGATAAGATAAAAAGATTATAAAAATTTAAAAATTATTTCCATTCATTATAACTAAGGTTTCTAATAAGCAAAACACCTACAAGAAGGTGACTGAGTAGGGTTCCATAGTTAAGATTGGAAGAGTTCAAATGGGTCAATTCTATGTGCATATGAGGGATACAAGTGAATTATAATGATTAATGACCTATTAAAACTTCAATAAAGTTTATTATGACATATACATGCCCTTGAGGATGTAAAATGAGCCATTAAAAAACTCTATGACACCCATCACCATGTGTTGACTGAGTCAAGCAGTGAGTGGAAAGGGAGTATGTCTGAGTGTTTGGAAAGCATGAAGATGGAGCAAATGATTTTAAAAAATTATCCAATGACTCCATGAGACTATAAATAGTATGTTTCATTTGTGTTTTAGATAAAACCATTACAAAATAACCTATAGATCACTGTTGCAAAGGAAACAGTCATGCAAAGGAAACTCGGTCTTGTCCCAATCAAGGTGGAGAAGGTGTGAAGAGTGATAGGGATAAGAAAATAATTTAAACCCATTGAAAAATGATATGTGGAGATTATAAAAGTACTCTAATAATTATTTTCAAACTCCAACTACATGCATACCTATAGGAATCCAAGAAGGTAGAGTTCACAGTCATAACAAGAACAAGCTCAGTTTCTGAACTCAAGGTGTTTGTGAAGAACATAGGAGATTGAAGAGATATTTTAATATTAAGACACCTTATCCATGAATAATATAATCTCATTAAACCCTCACAATGGTTTTTAATAATAAGATATAAAAGGCTCTAATCTTTCATATCACAATCCTTGTAAAACTTTGCATACACACTTTTCCTTTAAAGGGTCTATTTTGGGTTTTAGGAGGGTTAGAAGGCAAAATGACCTAGTATATGTCTAAAAATTTGTGGGGTGTTAATAAATATAAAAATCCTCTAAAATATCCAAAAAAAAATTTAAAATAGGGGAGTTCCCTTTGTTTTGTCTCAGATAGAGGGCACTCCCTTTGTGCTTACAACCTACATTTTTGGAAGATTGGGATGTCCAGGTGAGTTAGGAGCTGTTTGAAAGTTTCAAGAGGATTTGGAAAGTTTAGGGATATCTATGATAATATTTTAAAACAAGTAAAGATTAGATAATTTCAATGGAATATCCCAAACCCTCAGACTTGTAGGCAAGCCTACTAGGCATGAACAGGCCTAAAGGTCTAAATGAGAAGGCATTGTCACCTCCACCTTGAGATGAGATTTATAAACTATTAATTAATGTTTATGGGATGACCAAAAGTGTTTTTGAACTATCAGGAGTCAATAATAATCATCAGAGGTCACTTTGAGCTCTAAGTTGTAGTCATACTCAAGGGTAAGGTTTTGACATAGACATTAAAAGCCTAGTCACTTTCAATTTTAACATAAAATGAGCATTTAAAACTATTATAACATGTTTTTTTGATTATATTATAAATTATAAAGATATTTTTATGCAAGAGAAGTCATGAGGAATCCATTTTAAAGCCCAAAAATCTTTGAGGTATGAAAAATAGTAAAAAGAGCTCGATAGGCCAGATTCAAGTGCTCACATATTTTTGAAAGGTTTTAATGGAGGATAGAGGAGTTTATATAATTTTATTAGGTCCTTAAACAACCATATATTGGAATTGGTTTAAAAATTCAACATCCCAATTTTATGAACAGAGCTTAAGAGAGCAAACAAGCCTAAAACCCTTGTTAAACCCTCACAGAGATCTGATTCAATAAATGAGGCTAAATATCCATCTAGATGGACCATTTTTATTTTTAAATATATTTTACCTTATATAGGACTCACTTAGGCTCCCTCCAATGCAAATTAGTTGTATGAACTTGTACGGATGGGGTGAGAAAAAGGCTATTTTTTACCATTTTTATGTTTTGTAAGCTACAGGCAGAGTTTAAATATTAAATAAATTTTTTATGGAATATTTATACTTTTTATAACTCCATATGGTCATTTAATTCCTTTAATAAACTTCTAAGTATCCAAACCATGTGCTTCAACTCATCCAGTCAAAACTGACCTAGTGGACAAGGTAGTGAGAAGGGTGGAAAGATTCATGTGAGCTTATTGTAAAGCATGTATGATGCCTCTAAGGCCATAGATGGAATTTAAAATTTTAATACACTTGATTCCATATATTTTTATGAGAAACTAATGCTTTTTTGAGATCCAAGTGTGCAGGATGCGTGAAAAGAGAGTTTTATCGATAGCAGATGATGATAGCTCATTTTGGGATGATTCTAGATGACCAAGCCTACAAACAATGCATGTAAAATCATTTATAATGTTCTTATACTTCATCCAAATCATAAAAAAATTTCCCAATTAGTTATGAGGTGTTTAAGCAGGGCCAATCATGAAGGCAATTTTTATCTAAGCTAGAATGAAGAGTTTTATGCCACTTTGCAAGAGTTTGATGACTTAGATTGCAATTTTTACTTCCAAAACTTGCATGGTTCATCTCATACCCTATTTTCATTCACAATTGAATTCTTCTCTTAGCTTTACAAGTGTCCTTGTGGCCTTTGGACTTTTTTATTAGCTTTACAAGTGTCCTTGTGACCTTTGGACTTCTCTTTTCTCCTCTCTCTCTCTCAATTTCTATAAGAACTAGCCATTTTGGCCATTTTATTGGATGATCCACCTAATTATGGTAAATATATTCTCATTTTTATAAATTTTTATCAATAATACTACTAATTATTACCTCTTTCATGACTTTTCATAGTGTGTTCAATTGGATGATGAATATTGCTTAGTGAAAACTATGGATTCCTTAGCCTGTTGTTCCACTCTTTCACTTATTTGCATCCTCATTTTTTAGGTCATGTCAATTTTTATAGGATATGTCTATGGTTTAAGTGATTTAGTCTATTTACTAGAGTAATTTAATTCCTCTTGTCTAGTCCTCCTAGCCTAAGACATTAACCCATAACCTCATAATGTAAAATTGATGTAAGAAGTCATAGATTGGAGAAGTGTATGTTTAGTTTGTCCTTTGATTTCAGGTTTAAAATTCATATGTTTTGAAGTCATCATTCTATCTAGTGTATCACCTCCCTTAGAGTAATTTTATTTTAGTTATCTTTCTCAATTTTCACCCCCCTAATTTAATTTTAGTTGCAATCCAAAGTGGTACATAAATGGAGCCAGCCCTATCAATAGATTCACCTCATTCCTTAGGCTACCCAAAATTATAGAGGTGATTCCATTGTGCCACTTGGATGAGGAGATATTTTCCATCTCCTCAAATGGTGTATATCCAAGTGACAATAGTGCATATACACTACAATATAATTTATAGAATTAATGGAAAATAGTTGTTATTTCATTTCAAAATATATTAGCATAGTGGTCATGATGGGGGCATGAATATTATTCATTCTCTTTCAATCATGAAAATTAAATCTAGATCCATCTACATAAATGTGATTTATCATATAATGAGTAATGTATGTTTGAGGTTAAAGACACTTAATATACTAGGAATCACTTATATTTACCCCATTGTGTGGTTTGATATTATATTATATGTGATGTTTTAATCATCTAAAATGTCACTTGAGTTATAATGAGTATTACTCAATACCACCTATCCATAACTTAGCCCTAGACCTATCTTAGGACATATGTAAATATTTATCCATATTTCATGTGGGCCTTACACATCCATAGACATCTAAAAATTAGTCTCAAACCCTCCCTTAGGCATCCAAGCCCCAAGTGCCTCAGGTTATACCTCCTTAACATTAACACAATACTTTGGACACTAGAAACCCACACTAGTTTCCTAGTTTGGTGATATTGTCCTTTTCCCTCTTTTTAGCCCTAATGGATATCTTTTTAATTACAAAGACACTAGGGTCATCCTAAACCTATTTTAAACCTCACACAAGCACTATATCAGTATATATACATGAATTTTATCCCTTTATTCACTATATGTAAATAAGATGTGAAAATATACAAACAAGCTCAAAACATGTTGTGCACAATTAAGGTTATTAATCTGTATTCTACCCTATTTTTTCATGCATTCATCTATAGCCATCCTAAGCTTAGAATACATATATTTCTAGTTTCAAGCCTCACTCAAATCAGAATTCATACTAGTTTCACTTTCACTTACACTATTACTTAGGTGAGGAGAATTACATCAGGCTTCATCCCTCCTTGGAGCATTGGTATGTAGGTAACTCTCATCACAATGGGGTGTTGAGGATGTCCAACCTACCCAATTAACATCACACTTTTAGTAATTTTGATAATTGAATACCCTAACCACATTTAGTTCTAGTTTTTGCATACAAAATCTATCAAAATAGGTCATAAATAATGAATTAAGGTTTCTCTGCATAGGAATAGGCTTATCAGACTCAAGCATAGCTTTTCCTAGGAGTACAGATTAGTTCTTACACAAAGGAAATTAGTGCCAAAAGTGGACACTATCACCACATCACTAATATCCAAGGTATAATTTTATTTTCTAAGAGGATTTATGACACCTATATACTATTTTCAACACTCAAACCAGCTCCTATACTAGTTTTATCTTCCATATCCTTCATCTCAAGTAATTTCCAACTAAGTACTTATTTGTATCATGCATTACTATTATTATAAATATCAAATTATATCAATTCTTTCACAAATTAGTGGCTATATTTATTACATTTTTTATATTCTAATTTATTGTACTTATACCCTTTAATAACCTAGGGCTTAAACTCCATAAACCCTTAAAAGTTAAGTTAGATGCACATTTGATTCTAGTGACACTCAATGGCCTTGGCATTACTTCTAGTGAATCCATTGGGGGTTCTAATTTTAAAATCTTGAGGTAAAATATTAAAACCATATTAGTTGCTTAGGTTAGTATGGTTATGGTTTAGTGACACCCAAATACCTACTACTCTCACATTACCTCTTAAAGGATTGTATATTTCCATGGTCAAGAAATGAGCAAGACTAAAATAATCCCTTTTCCACTTGGTTGGGTCAACTAGGGACCCATGACATCTCCACTCTTCACAACATGAAAATTCTTTATAGGTGTAATAATACCACATGTATAATATTGTACTCCTTCACTTACTCTTTACTTTTCAATATCAATTTCAAAATACTCACATTGACTAGTATGTGTTATTATAGATTTTGCTATTGAGTGTCTAGAATAAGCAAAATTCATTCTAAAGACAAATTGTATCATACAAACTAATGTACATGTCTTTACTTTACTCTATTAATTTAATTTATATAATAATAGGGTGGGGTAAATTTTGTAACCTAAATTTACTAGAATCCTATTTTTAATACCTTTTCATATAGATTTGTACATATAGATTATAAATGATGAATGAAGTATTCATAATTGCTTTTACTTATGTTTTTTCACTTTATTTGAAACACTTGTGTGGTCACTTGTTCTCTATTTTTCATCTTTTCAATTTTGTCATGGGGATCCATATTTCATTTATTTTATCATTTTTTGTTCTTTATTTATAGGACCATAGTTTATGTATAGATCTAGGCTCGTGAACTTGTCCGTGAAATATGGACTTGTCCAAGCATAACTTATGGAGTTATTTTAGGTTATGTTTTTTGGGGTATTTATTTTTTTCCATTTGGGTCTTGTTGAGTCTTATTTTTCACACCAATAGGTCTCCTAATTGGAAATCAATATATCTATAAATACAAAGCTACTATAAGTGTTTTAAGGATACTAATCTAGATTATCAAGGACTATCCACACTAAAAACCTAAGGTAATATTAGTAATAGGTCTCAAACAATGACCCAAATTAGTTTTATTCATCCCTAATCACTTGGAACTCTTCTCTAATTAGTTTTTCACTGTGCTTGATTAATTCTAACTATTTTCACTATCTGCATTCTAGCGATAGGACATTTTGATTGACCAAAATGATTAACATAGAGACTATTTACATAAAAAATAACCTCATTTATATAAACAAGTCTTGGCCTTCAACCTTCATCAAATTGTATGCATTGACTCAGTAAACCCTTCTTATAATAACAAAATATTTAGAAACAATCATTTTTTTGTACCTTCTACTCACTATCCTAACACACCAATACCACCTAGAGGTGCCTGGAGGATTACTCTATAACATCCAATCATAAAAATTGATCAAAAAATCCATTATAGGAAAAAAACCATTCACATATTTCTAATTGCTCCATTATGAGGGTTTGTAAGCACAAAAACCTCTTTACCTTCTTAACATTTGTTCATAAATCAAAAGGCTTGGTTTCTCTACAAAATTATTCTATAAGCTTCCTATGACCCTTCCCCAACTACTTTAAAAGGCTCATTTCACCATGAAAAATATACACGTGCCAATGAGTATCTCAACTTCCTTCTCAAGCTTGGAAACCTTCATTCTGCATGCATAAGAGATCTTCCAACATGATATATTGCTTTCTCTTTCTCCTTAGGACCTAAAACTTGATCCACACCTTTTATAACCTATTAAAACCTCATTAAATTATTACATGTGATCTATCATCTTGACAACTCACTTTGGCACTTCATTTGAACCTCACTAGGTTTCTTAACATACTAGGCCTTTAGTTACAAGTTACCTTAGGTCTAGAGTATGACCTTCTCACCACTATATATGATCTCAAAACCTCATCCACATCTCAAAGGAATTTATGCCATGATTATCAATATTCCATCCATTTTCACATAGATCACATGCTTCTTGCCTCAACAAGATACCAAGCTTGTTCTTTCTTACACCAAAATAGACATTCCATGCTTAAAGTCTTCTTGTCACTTCATGATATCATCCTTAATCAATTACATCACCACTTTGTCATTAATTTTGACATAAATTACAACACTTTCTATCAATATCCCCATTTTTCATTGATGATGGAAACCTCTTTTTCCTTCTCCCCCTTTACCATTAATGACAAAGTGGAGTAAAAAACAACTAAGTTCCCCCTAACATTATGCATGCATTCAAATATACTTTTAGGTGCTCAAGATACTCACTTACCTTTCATGCACATGGATGAACAATTTCTCCTCATTTGACATACACATATTTTATTTGAAACTTGAAACTAGAACATCTCACATATGCTCCCCTATACTCAAGGCATACTTTAATCTAAACTTCTCCATTTAGGCTTATATGATCCTTGGATCTATTTACTTAAAAATATCACAAGCTCCCTTTGCTCATGCATGAATATTCAACTCATTTTCAAAATTATGACTTGGTTTTATCAATTCATCATATCAACATTAGTGACTTGTCTCTTGAGATTACATCTATAGCAGACTTTTCCATCATGACTTAAGCTTTAAATTGAAACATGTTACATATGCTCCCCCTCACATCAAAAACATCTATTCAATCCTCTCAAACTATCTGATTTATCTCCTCTTAAATCCATGCTCCATATATAAAAAATCATCGTCAATGAGTCTCCTCAATGAACCAACAATGAGACTTAATGGCCTATATTACCCTCATGTTACCAATAGGTCTCATGGAGACCTAATCAACATATATCCAATCCTTCTCACTTAAATTTATCCTCTTAGATCAATTAGACCATATTAATTAGGATTTAAAAAACTTCATAACATGGAAAAGTAAATCCTCATATCATCAACAAGTATTCAATGATCGTTAGATCATTCTTCCTTTCTAAAACATCTCATCTACAAGGCACAAACTCAAAGGAAACTTTTAAAACAACATTTTTAGGACTTTTTTACTCACCTTCAGACTATTGACTATCTTAATATCACTTACTACAAGTCAACTTATTCTATTATGACCTTATGAGTTCATCATGACATCTATAGAACATTTCAACTCATGATATAGCTTTAAAGAACACCATAGTAACTTTATTCATTCAAATCACTAGCATCTTGATATGCTATAGGAAAACATAACCTACAAAAATTTGATGCTCACTTTCAAGGTATATATAGCATAACAACATCACTTTTGGAACATCTCTAGTCCTTACAACTTAAGGACAACAATTTTAACAAGACTGTTAATGGTCTTATAAACCATTATTTAACTCACCCATTCCACTACTCTAAATCTTGCTTCTTACACATTTATGGAAACACACAGTCATATAATTATGTGTATACACCTACTCTATATAAGTCATCTAATAAGTAATATTTCCCTCAAAACACTCAACATAGGATACCATAATAAGCAAACCCATGATACATGACCCTAAGGTCATGATTAATCCTCTTATTCTATTCATTTATTCATGAAAGCCTTTCAAATTGACTCAAAGAATTAACCTCATCCTCATAATTAAGACCCTGTTATAAACACTCAGAATCTTATCATATCATTAGATCACTATTAGGGCATTATAAACATGTCATCAGACTCTTTATAAAATGACAAGACCTTGATCAACCATCACTCGCTTCATTTCATGAATAATGCCTCTATAAAGATTAGATAGAGACACCTTCACTTATGTAGATTTCATAATAATGTCAAACTAGGAGACCCCCAATCCTCCACTTCTTCTTTGAACCTATTGATTTGAAAATCTCTATACTTGGTATCCTCCTTGGATTTAACATCTTCTTTCTTCTCCTCTTTGACTACCATCTCTTCTTTTAATGCACTATCAATGGATATTACCTCTTCTTGGCATGATTTTCCAACTAATCCTTGTTTTCCCATAATAAAAAAATCTTGACTGATATGCTCAACAACTATTTCATCCTTGGTCTCAATTTGATCTCTCTTAATATTCTTAGGTCTCCATATCCATGTATGACCTCTTCCTTGCACACTAAGAACTCCATACACCTTTTTTTCCCCTAAGAACTCATTCAACATGTTCTTATAATACCTTGTAATATGACCAACTCTATGACACCTAAAAGAAAACAATATCATTCATACCTTTTGGTTGATGATGATTGTTATCTCCTTTTGATAGGTTACTCCTTTTACAATCTCTTACAATGTGACAAAACTAATTGAAATCATAACATTGACCCTAAAATGAATATATCATTTCATTGTTTTGTCTTTCTAGTCCTCTCACCTTGCTCATCTCATTATTCAAGGACTCCATCTCAACATTCAACTGATTGCACTCATCTTTACTTGCTTTCAAACTTGAACTTACTAGAATTATCATCTTATATTCTTTGACTATTTAAACCATTAACTCAAACTTGGTTTGACTATGACTTACCTTTCCTCCATGTTCCATAAAGGATTTGAATTTCTCTCTAAAACTTTTAACCATCAATCTCAATTCTTGATTCTCTTTCCTCAGCTGCTTAGCCTTCTTGTGCTACTTAGGATCACCTTTAAGCTATCAAGATTCCTCCAAAGGACATATTATAATACTAATTAATCAAATCATATACTGAGAGGGAGTTTAATGAATTGCATAATAATTTATATTCAATTTCATTTACCATATCATGAATCATAAATTCACATAAGATCAAACAGTATATAGAGAAATAATCATATAAGCACATCACAAGATAACACAAGAATTTATGTGGGAAACCCTTTTGGGGGATAAAACACACTAAAAATTTATTAGAATACTATCCTATAAATGTATTTCTTTAATTTATACCAACACCAACTGATCAAGGAGCACCCACCCCTCCATTTAGTCAAGCACCCACCTGAGCTTTAGCTAACACCAACTAGCAAGGAGGATATAACCCCTAGATGATAAAGCACTAATTAAATCACCTCAAAACTGATATCCATATCTAATATGATGTCTGACACATTTATTATGGACTTCTCTTGCTCTAACACCTACAAACTTGCCTCTCTACCTCATATAAGCCACTTAGGCTCTTTCACTCAATATGCCTCTTCTAGGCTCATTAGGTCCAATGACCTGTGTATCCACTTATATTAAATTCTTTAGATATTAATGAATTATTCTCATCACACTATAATGGTCCTAAATTACCTACCTCTTCTCCTTTATTGAGCCTTTTCCTTCACTTAAGTCTTCTATATCAACTACAAGTACAAATAGGCCAAATAGGCCTTGCCTTTATACCATACACTTCATCTAACCCATATTGGTCAACCAAGATATTTACCACAATTATAAAACACTTATAATAAGTTCATATACACATTAAATATGATAACAAAACAATCCATATGTCGGTCATAGTCCATAGATACCAATTTCACTATTAGGCCTAATGGAGATCTAAAGGAATTAGCCCATCACACCCACACATTACACACAGACTTATTTTACCAAAGTTTGCCTTAAAAAACACTTGAAAAACATAAAACATGTCTAAAATACATTATTTATTACTCATGTATGGTTCCACTCCACTTTTAACTCCAACTCACACCTTGAACCTATTAATTTGGTCTACTCACCTTTTAGGCCTTCACACATAGAAAAGACTACCTCTTATAACTAAAGCATACTATCACCTTTCTCAAAAAACCACATAAAAAAATGCATTAATATATTATTAATGACTTCATAAACCTCTCCATTCCCATTTTAATCCTTTACACAAGCTCCAATCATCCAAAATCAACTCTGTAATAGGCTCACTCAATTTTGGTCAAACACAGCCAAAGTATAGTCAAGTATCTTGACTCTCCAAACTTGAAAAAGTATAATATATGAATTAAAATGACTTATTATGAACATTTTATACTTATAAAATATATTAATACTCATTTTATTCTTCAAATCTACCAAAAACACTTCTAACTCACTTTTACAAAGTGGTCACTCAAATTGAAAGTAGGCTTTAAGGACACAGTCATGAACAAGTTCATGTTTAGCCTTGAAATGGAAATTTCATGATATATAATTCACATAAATGGTTCTTATTATGTCTCTATATAATTATCCATGATTTATATTTCTTTTTCTTGGCATCAATCATTTGCCTAATAGACCAATCTCTTAGACCACTCTCACATTGTGCATACACAACTAGCTAAGCCTTTTTGGCTTTCATGGTTCAATCACTTAACCTATATCTTAAACTCCTAAAAATATTTTATATTATAATTATGTCTCAAACCACATCAATATATTCATTATATGCATCATATCTTATCAATTATCCTTAAACACTTTACCTCCCTCAGCATGCCTATAGCAGTCATCTTGACTCAAAATATAGTCATAGTGAACATGACTCCTAACACCTATATAATCAATTAATTGACATAAAAATGTATTAAAAATGTTATTAAACATCCTTATAATATCTTAAAACACTAATACGTATATTTCATGTGTCAAATATAGAACATATAGGTCAATCCTTGACCCTTATTCATTCACTATCTTTACTCATATAGATAGGTCACTTTGAAGGCATCTTCTTTCTTGTATATGAGCACTATCCACACTAAAAACTTAAGGTAATATGAGTAATATGTTTCAAAAAATTACCCCAATTAGTTTTATTCATACCTAATCCCCTATAACTCTTCCCTAATCACTTTTTCACTCTACGTAGTTAATTCTCACTATTTTCACTATCTGCAGTCACGTAATAAGACATTTTAATTGAAAAAAATGATTTACATATAGACTATTTCTATCCATAATAACTTAATTTACATTTATAAAAATTCTTGGCCTTCAACCTTCATCAACTTATATGTGTTGACTCAGTCAACCTTCCTATAACAACAAAATCCTCAAAAATAGTCACTTTTCTATACCTTCTACTCAATTCCTTGACACACCACTACCACTTGGAGGTGCCTATAGGATTAATATACAAAATAAAATCATAAAAATTTATCAAAAATACCATTCTAAGAAAAAAATGTTCATATATTTCTAATTGCTCCATTATGAGGGTTTACAGGCACAAAAACCTCCTTACCTTTTAACATTTATTCATAAAGCTAAGGGCTTGGTTTATCTAAAAACCAATTATATAATATTATTAGTTACCTTTGTAAACTAATCCAAAATTCTTAGTTCACAATGCAAACTCTACATGTGCCAATGAGCATCTCAACTTCCTTCTCAGGCTTGGAAACCTTCATTCTGCATGCATAGGAGATCTTCCAATGTGATATCTTCCTTTAGCTTTCTCCTTATGACCTAAAACTTTATCCACACCTTTTAATCACCTATTAAAACCTCATTAAATTCTTACATGTTATCTATCATCTTTATAACTCACTTTGACACTTTATTTGAAACTCATTAGGTGTCTTGACATACTAGGCCTTCATTTGCAAGTTGCCTTAGGTCTAGAGTATGACCTTCTCACCACTTTATATGCTCTAAACACCTAATTTACATATCAAATTCATTTATTCCATACTTATCAATCTTCCATCCATGTTCACATAGTTCAAATGCTTCTTGCCTTAATAAGCTACCAAGCTTGTTCCTTCTTGCACCAAAATAGACATTCTATGTTCAAAGCCTTCTTGTCACTTCATGATATCATCCTTCATCAATGAAATATACCACTTTTTCATTAATTTTGACATAAATGACAAAAATTTCCAATAAGATATACCTAAGTGTTTACAACACACTTTATGTTTGGGATATGCTCCAAACATATAGCCTACTCCAAGAAAAATTACAGTGAAAATTTAGCAATCAATTTCCATGGAATGGAATATAAAAATGTATGAATTATAGATTTAAATTGAATATTAATTAAAGAGTAAAATTATATTTGGGTGGACCATGTTTCCCTATATCTTTGTGGATATGATACTTCCCTATTGAAGCATTGGATAATGGTTCCTCTCTATGAATAATTTGGAGTGATCAATCCAAAATATATATAATTAAGGTGAATCCATGGATTAGGAAGTAAAATTCCCCAATCCTCATTTTAAAAACAAATATAATAATTTCAAGGATATTGAGCCTTAAAAAGAATTAAACCATAATAACCCATGTAAATAATCTTGCACTAATATTATAACCCAAATATGGAATGTGGGTATCACATATTGGGCTTGAAAATTAATGTTAAGTGTTTTTAGGGTGTTGAATCTCAACCACATTACTAATTTAAAAAGGAATAATATTTTTCAAATAGAATTATAAATTCAAGGGTGATAATTACTAGGTACCTTGAAATGTTTTTGGAAAATAGAAATTGAAAAAAGTGTGAATATCCATGAACACTTTTCATGGCTCATAATCAGTGCTAACATTGTAAATAAATATCATGTGTACATGAAGCAACTTCATGCCCTAATATCTAAACTTCTCAGTGCTAATATGATATATAAATCCTTACATCTATATTTTTTTTGTGTTTCATATCAAAAAAAGTTGAAAACCTATAACTATTTTTCTGTAAAATGAGTACATATGCCCCCAAAATCTATCTAAAATCTATCAATATCTTTCCACCTTTGGTATCCAAACTACTTTGAAATATCTATAATCTTATAATATGTGCCAAACAAATATTCTCTACTTATGTAGGATTAATTTTGTATGACAAGCAAACTAATATGTCCCCCCTTTGATGTGATTGGTGTAGCCTACAAGTCACTCATCTCAAAATAAAGAGTCAATTGTATCATGTTATGTATAAAGATGTAAACATGTATAATCATGTCAACATGTAGATACTATTTCATCATAGTAATGTATATATCATCAAATCATGTATGAAACATATATAATGCATGGCATATAATTGTCATGTCAATATGTATATATAAATTAGGCATGCATTAGGAAACATCATTAATATTTATATATTCAATAAGTTTATGCAAGAATGGTCTCTGGTATGGATCATGGAACTGTACATAGGGCTCTCAATAATCACAATAAGATCAACAATAAATTTCATGGACATGATGCACATAATTAAATAACATGTAATAACACAATGTCACATATAATGTGCAATAACTATCTCACACACAAGGATAAGGCGCTAAAAATAATGGACAATAAATGTTGTACACACAAGGATAATTAGATGCAAACAAGGGGAAATAAATGTCACACACACAATGCCAAGGGGTAATAAATTTTGTGTACACAATACCAAGGGGCTGCATACAATAGACAAAAAATGACTATCTTATTATAAAATGAAAAAGCATCAAAGAAACATAGAATATGTAATGTAGTCTACACCATCCAAGTATATCTATGTCACAATGTATTAAAGTAACATATTCATGTAGAACTATATAATGTATGAGCAATAGGATGGTATATGTAAGCAATCAATTTAGCTCAACATGGTAAATGGAAAGGTCACAAAAATATATAACTTGTAATAGTGTAACCTGTGGAAGAACATGCCCCTAGCAATGGCATGGCTTTTAAATGTAGGAATGGTCTAACATACCTATATTCATGTAGCATGTATATTTTTGTGACCTACACATCACTCATGTAAACCTAAAAATTATTATATATGTATAAAAAAATACATAACATATGATATATAACATATATGAAAAGTAAAGGATCTAAAAGCTAGTATCGACTCACCCAAGAGTAGTGTTAAGATTGATGAATCCAGCAAGGAGGTAGAGCATTATCCTATGAACTAAAAGGAACTAGATCTTATTGAATTCCCCTTGGGTGTAGAGGGAGGCTCAATAGAGGTTAAATATAAGGATGAGAAGTTAAATAAATAATATCCTAAGCTTAAAAAGGATTTTAAAAAATAGAGTAATAAAATTTAAGGTTTATATGATAAATGGACTAGCAATAATAAGCCATTGGAAGTCCATATTCTAATTTACACTGATATAATCTCATCTAAAAAAGTATTAGCATGGGAGGATTTGGCCCCTACTTCACTTTTTTTAGAAAGGGGAAAGTGTTTGGTCAATAGTGCTAATGATTTTTGGCACCATTGTGAAGAACTTGATCCTTCTTATGAGCTCAAAGTTCTAATATATATCAATCTAGTGTACCATAAATCATCTTAACCAATAGTCCCCAAAAATGAACTTATCCCACCTTAGGTGTTGGAAATGGAACATCCATCTCCAATCAAGAACAATAGTCTTTAGAATCAAAAGAAGAAGATGAGTTTGGATAAATAAGTAATGGGAAGAAGTAAGGGTAAAAGGGAAAGACCCCTTATAAAAAATCAAATAAAACTAAAATTTCTTTAGGCAAATACTTTGATCATTGATCTATTTTTGGGCATTGGGTGGTAATTGATTTTGGTGTCTACTATTTTTGAATGGTTCTTTAGTAGTGGTTATTGGTTTTTTAGTTTTTGATGGGTGTTGTGATTTAATCCTAGGTCATATGGGTGCGGCGGGCGGGGGGGGGGGGGGGGGGGGGGGGGGCGGGGGGCTGTTGTTGTGGTCGAAGGGAATAAAGGAACATTGGGTAGCAGGATGCATACCTAAGTTTCTATTTAATTGGGTAACATTCCCCAAAATCATTATTTTTAATTTTAAATTTTGATCTTATCTTCCTTTTTGGATTTTTTTTTTGTTGAGTTTCAGTTGTGGATTGCCCAAGTGGGAGGAGGATCATGGATTCTAGATGACCGTTGAGTAGATTTCCTGAATATTTAATTTTTTTCAATTTCAAACTCTTGAATTTTGCCACCTATTTTAGTCTTGGACCGATCTATCTATATGATTTGATCATTAGTTTTTTTGCTTGAAATGCAATGTGTCTCTTTGGTTATCTTGTAGTGTTTAAATTCATTTGAAATATCCTTTTAGGGACCTAGTCCCCCTTGTGACTAGGGTGGGTTTTTTGGTGTTGACCCTTCCTATGGTTTTTTGTGCTTATTTTATGTTCTCTTTTGGTGACCCAGACCTTCTATTATGTCTAGGGATGGTTTCCACAACAACTTTTTAAGGTGAGTTTATCTTATATGTAATGATGAATTCCTAACAATTTATAACAAGGAGACTAGGTCTTCCTTTGTGCCCAACATAGATTCCACACAAGTATAAGGTGGGTTTATATGAATCCGAACCTATATGAAAAATGTAACTAGCTATCATGTCATGCTTAAGTCTCTTTTTTTTTAAATATTTGAATGTTTTTGTATTTTAGAAACTTTTTTATATTTAATTTTTTTGTAATATTTTCTCAAGGGTGATGCTAACCAAGTAACCAATTTAGGGGATGGTCATGGGAAGGTCATATATCTAACATTGTAAGGCTTAACTTGTGGGACAAAGTAGCATGATGTGAAACTATATGTGAATTTGAATCTGAATCTAATAAAAGATCTTGTGTTATATTATAATACTCATCATCATCACTCATGGTGTTTTTTGTATGAAGATTAACTTGAGAATAAAATATATCCAATTAAATATGATGTATAGTGAGATAACCTTATACATATGTTCATTATGGAACATGCTAAAATGTCACTGATTGTGGTATAGGACATGGAATGAATACTTGATATCACAATTCCTAAAATGTCCCTATGATTAATGGGTGATTTAATATTATTCATCTAAAAAATTCAAATATTATCCTCTAAAAAAATTTCATTAAATAAGCCTAGGTATATTATATAGCTGACTATGTAATCAGGGTATGTGGGGCCTGAATTTGTAATATAATATTAAATAAGTGTACTAACCAACTCTATAGAATGATCTTGAATAGGTGTAACAATTTTATCTAGGGAATAATGTTGATTAGGTATAAAACCAACTAAATTTGTGGTAGGGTTGGGGAAGAAATTCCTATGGTGAAATAAGGTACTCATATGGAATACCTAGAACTATCACCACCCTATTGTAATGTTCATAATTAACACATTGATGATGGTACTACATGGAGCTTATGTATCCATGGGAGTCCTAATAACATATTTAATAGTCATGTACTTAGTAATACTAGGAATAGAGTATCAATTATTTCATGGCCTACCTTAGGAGGTAGAACAATGTGTCCCAAGGGGCTTATTGAATATCTATATGATGTACTTTTATTATGTTCATATAATGTTGGCACATTTTTAATTTGTTTCCTTATATGTATTTGTGTTTAGCATTCATATCTTGTAATTTAAATAAACAATATTTTCTTAATTTGTAGGCACATCGTATGTATGTATGAAACTAACCTATGAAACCATCAAAATGAATCATTTACAGTGTATAAAATTCATTTGACCAACCACTCAAGAATAACTATGAAATATAATCATGTGAAGTTGGTTGATATATCTTTCATAATAACTCTAAATGGTTCCTTCTCTTGATTTTATTTTTGTAACATTTTTTACTTGCTTTAACCCTTGATCTTAAAATTCTTTCTTTCCTTTTGGTACCCACATTTTCATTGGAGATGATGTAACTATATTTTTCCTTGTGTTTGTCTTATAATTCTTATATGTAATTAAAACTCATTGTAAATTAAAAATAAATAGTAATATTCACACTATTATAACATGCTCCCATATATTGCAGCCATGCTTGTCAAATTTAACCTTTTCTTATGCAATATTACATATAATAACATGTCAACTATATTTAGCCACAAATAAATTAAAATTTTAATATGATAGATAACATACTCATGTGTATGTTTAAAATCTTGATCATTGTATCTCAAATTCTTAAGAAATATAATTGTGAATGTATTGTGTTTTTGTTTGTCATTAACAACAATGTCTTTTCTTTTTTCACCTATTATAAGGGATCAAATGAGCATTGCATCTTTTAAAGGGGAATATTGGGAAACATTGGTCCTTGTATAATTTTAACTAGAGGAATATATTCTCTTAGTAATGTCATCCTTGAAAGCTCGATGGACCATTGGATCTTTTACAGGAGCATCTTATGATATCTCAATCTTCATTGGATAATTAGTATGGGAATATGAAGATGAGGATATTTTTGACCTAGCATCAAATTTTCCAAATGTAATAACCCCTATGTCCACTACATGTTAAATTTTTTAAGCTAATGCACAATAATTTTTATCATTATGCCCATTGATATAATGATAATTACAAAGTTCATGCACCCCCACTCACTCTAGATGATTGGGAGGATGATATTAATTATATTGCAATTATATTATCCTTTTATCAAATAATGTATATATAATAGTCCTTGTTCTATATTTTAATCTATCAAACTTAATGGGTTGGTTCTTTTTTGGCATAGGTGCCTTCACTTTGGATTTTTCCTTGTAAACCATGTCTTTTTATTCTTGCCTTTTATTAAGGACCTTAATTGGACTCTTGAATTTGGTAAATGATGTATCTTATTACACCTCCTTATGAGGAAATTCTTTCTTAGGTTAATGTGGTCTTGAATCACTCAAATTAGTGGCCTTATATGACACACAATCAAGATAAAATATGTAGTTGAAAATATCCATGTGTAATCTCTCAAAATAAGTGTAAGACTTATAAATTTCTCTTTCTTTGAGTCGAGATAAAATACCTTTACTAAGATAAATTTATTTTCTAAATCTAATGATGGGCACATTAAATTGTATAATGTAATCTTCAACGAACACATCATGGCCTTGATTTATGCCTTGGATATATTCCAATGCTAAATTAGGAACCTTTTACTTGTTAAAATTATATAATAAAATGTATTCTAACTTATTAAAGGTAAAGAGCCACTAAGGAGATTATAGAACCAATATAAATCATCTCCTAAACTTTTGTAAAAGGTATTTAATAGAATTCATACTTCATTGGAGTAATTTTCAAACAAATATGTATACTTAATTAGGTAACAAATAGGATCAACATGACCATCAAATAATTAAAATTTAGGCATAAAAATTCCTTTTGGATAATTGGACTCAAATAAAAACCATGTGACAAGTTGTCATACGATGAAATTATTATTTATATTTTCCTTACATGATCTATCTTGTATAGTGATAGAAATAACTTACTTTTGGATATCACATATGGAATTAATCATACAAGTGATAAGGTTAATATAGATAATAGTGGTTTAGAAATATTCATTAATTTGTCTTAGTTCAATACCTACCCTAATTATAGGCATCATAGATATATCATGACTATCATTAAATTGAATGGAATCACATTATATATAAATCATTGCATACTTTTGCATCATTACATACCATCAGATTTTCATCATTTTTTTGTTTTTATAGTAAGAGTAGGATTTGCATCACATTGTGTATCAATAGAAGCTTCATGTAATAGACCTTTTTAAATTCCATTGTAAGAGAATAGATATGAATATCACATTCATTTGTATAATTTTATATTCTAGGATAATGGAAAATTATTTCATTTTTTGTTTCAATAACACCATTTTCCATTCCAATAGAAAAGGAAGGAACATCATAATTAATTTTCAAAGAATAATTAGTATCACATGTTAATTGACCAAAAGACATATCCACATTTCCTATGTTACTAAGAGTATCATTAGGTATGTAGACATAGAATTTAAATTTAAATCATCATGAATATTGGAATGTATTGTATGCATCTAAATTCACTCACTTACATTATTGTCACTAATAATCATATTAGTCAACACTAATTATGCTCATCTTATTTAATCCTGCTAATTTATCCCGTTTCTAGTCATCTATCTAATGTCCCTTTCTTCATATTTCTTCATCTACTAACCTTATTCTATCCCACTTATTCATTAATTCTCCTAAATCCCCATTATCCTATCTTAATCCTATTTACTTATTATTTGAGAATTTTTAATTCCCAATGGCTCACCTACTAACCTATCCCTAGGCTCTCCTACACCCCTAATCCCTAATCATCTACATAATCCCTATCTAACCCATCCCTAAGACTAATTTAATCCCTAAGAGGATTATATAATTGTAGGATTCTAAAATACTCTCTATTTTAACCCCTCCTCTCTAGAAGCCTCTAAATCTAGAGGCTTCCAAGGAATTTTAAATTTTTTGGATAATCCTCATCCATTGATCTACACAAACCAACTTTGAATTTCAACCCTTGATTTTACCCTCCATAATCTATTTAAAAAATTAACTTCTTCCATAGAAGGCCATATTATAAAATCATAAATCTTCGATGTCTAATTATAAAATGAGTAACTATCTTAAAAATCCATGTCCAATTAGTCATTGAATAAACCATGAAAAAATCCTCATCATGTCATCATAATGTCATAAATTTGAGTCAAGGTATATCAATCCAATCTCAATCTCTTTTTATTTCACATTTCATTTGATCATGGTGTAGATCACTTAGATTTATAATTCTAATATTAATTTGAATTTTTTTTATTCATCCATTGCATTTGGTCTTAATGGATCTATCACTTTAATTAAGTAGTTTTATCTTTGGGTTTGAATTTACATTGTTAAATCCATATAGAGCTCAAATTTCATCTACATGTATATAATATAAACATGGTAATATTATATGTTCCTTGGTATGTGTGACATTAAAATCATTAAATAATTCATGGGGTAATTCAGTATTACCTTCATTTCATATTGGTGAATAATTAATTTAAGATTGCAAAAAACAAGTGGGAGAACTAGGTTTTTATGTTTCATAATTAATTTGTTCATTTCCTTCTTCACTATAGTCATCACTATTGTAATAATCTTCTTGATTGTAAAAATCATAATAATAATCATTTGCTACACAATCATATTCCTCATCTACATAATTAGCATTATTAATCACACAATTTTGATCATTCCTCCATTCATTATCATAAGAATAAGATATGGAATGGATACATAAGGCATGGAATGGTTATAAAAAATAAAGTACAAAGGATGAGGGATATTTGGGGTTTGAGATGGAGTATTCATTTTAAATTTACCAAACCCTAAAATAGTAATTAGTACAAAAATAAATGTTTAAGAGATAAAAACCCTAGGTTTGAGGTTACATGTAAAAGGGTAAATCAAAAATAAAACTTAAAAATAAATACAAGTGTAAAACCTTAATGATAGAAGGATAAAACCCTAAGGGTACCTAGGGATCTATAAATATTCTAGATAATGAACAAGTTCAACAATATATTTTACCCTACTTTAGATTAATGCTAAACCTAGTAAGATAGAAACTATGTGTATTTATTAAAATTATTATGTGTTAAAATGAAACATAAATCTAAATGTAAAATCTTAACACTAATCTAAAACTATGACTTTATAAAGATATAAAGTACAAAAATTGATAAGATACTTAGTGGTTCCTTGTATTATGTAGGAATGAGACTACAAATATGTAGTATAAAAGGTGGAAGACTATGTTGTGGGCCACTTGCATTTGGATCTGGATCTCTTTATGCACATAGATAGTTACATCAACCTTCATTCACTATATTTGAGTCATACAATTCTATCTATATAAATTTTTCCTCTCTATTTTGATACAAGCAAGTTTGTCTATTTTTCTTTTATCTCTTTGTGCAATCCCAAGATCTGATGTTGTGTGAAACTCACAAAAATTTATATTATTTACTTGAAACCCTAGGTCCACTTGTAATTTTAGGATTTTACTTTAAAATGGGATAAATTGTGGGTTGAGTTGACCCCAATCACTCCCTATTGAATGGTTGAGTGTTGCCTATATATCCAATACTCCAAAGAGGGGTGTCAAACCTTGTGTATTTATCCCAATTAGGTGAATATGTGTAATAGTTTTCATTCAATGGATTAAACCTATAATATCCATTGATACATGGAAATTTTAAGCTTTAACTAGGCTCTTTATTTATTTAGACTTGGTTAAGACCTATTTCTAGTGATTGATTGGTAAATTGGGAAGAACAATGTGGCCTTTTTTTTAATGTGTAAGTGTTTGAGTATGCTTGGCAAGTGTTTTCTAGATAAGTGCTAGATGGATAATAGGATTATACTTATTTTTTATTTATATAGTACTCTTTGTGTACTTTATCATGCCACTAAAATGAAAAACATATGGTTTGACCCATAGGATTGATTTAAATTTTAAATATGATTGTTGATTGGTGAGGAATGAAACTGTCAGACTCAAACCCCATTGAATGGTTAAGTATTTACCTACATATCTAATACTCTGAGTATGGAATTCTACCTAATTTTATTTTTCCCTATTAGGTGAATGTGTGCAATAGTGCTCATTTAATGAATGCAACCTATAATCTATCCCTTTATACTTGGAAATTGTAAACCTTGGCTTGGCTCTTAGGTGCTTTAAACTTGACTAAGACCTACTTCTATTGACTAATTTATAAATTAGAAATAATAATGCAATCTATTTTGAATGTGTAATTGTTTTAGTATGCTTGGTAAGTGATTTATATATAATTTCTAGATGGATAATAGGTTGATACCTATTTTGTATTTATACAATACTCTTTGCATTCTTTTTCATGCCACTAATATACAAAACATATGGTCTGACTCATAAGAATGATTTAAATTTTAAATGTGATTGTCAATTAACATAAAATGAAATCATTAGGATCAGATGCTACCATAAAACATTATGTTCTGAGTGTGATGTTATTTTCTAAAAGATAGGAAAACTAATATGATGATCTGGATATATCTGAGTAGGATAAATAATTAGTTTGACATATAGTGTAGAAATGCTTATAGATGATTGAGAACAACTTGGGAAGGTTATACCCATTTAAGGTAAGTGTATGTTAAATAATGGGGAATAAGAGTCATGTATGTGTAGATACCCAAATTTAACATAAGCTAATCTAAAATATGCATTTTACATAACCTTGTTTATATAGACTATTATTGACGAACAAAATGCTTATTGGCATGTCATGTCCTAAGTTGTAAGCTTCACTCTTATTTTTTTATTTTTATGCCTTTTATATTTATATATTATCTTCACATATCCACCTCAAGGATCCCAAAATTTTATTTTAAGTATTGTGTTTTGTGTCTTTTGGACAAAGCTGCATTATATGGACATGGCCACACTGTGGTAATGTCTAGGTAATTTGGACTTGTCCCAACAAAACTTGCAAATGATTTTTGAATTTATATTTTGTTAATAGTCTCTTTTATGATTATAGGTATTTTCAATGTGGCTCAATCATAGAATAATAATCCACAAAATTGAATTCAATATATCTATATAAGGAAGGGCCATATTAAGAGCTAAGGGTTAATTCTTTATCATTGAAAAAAATTAGACAAAAATTCATATCTACTTTCTACTATGAAATTACTAATTTATATACAAATTATAAATTTTCATAAATTATTTGCATGTCTGTGTCAAGGGTATTCATAAGTGAAAGAACATTTAGAATTTTATTCATGATCACATACACATATAAGAAGGAAAACTACATCAAATTGAGGCTCATTTGGGTTATATAGGCAACACTCAGATTATGCAAGGTTTTCAAAGGATGAATAAACTATTCCCCTTACCTTTTGCCTACATTTTGCATTTGATCTCTATATTTTTTTTATTTTTCATGAACAAGGGTTTGTTTTTTCTAGGTATTTCATATATAGACTATTGCACAAACCCATACGAAGAATCAAGCACATAATTGAATAGGATGTGGTTACATTTATTAGACAAGGCCTCATTGTGGCCCTATCATCCTCCTAAAAACTTGTCCCAATGCACAATCAATTATTACATTTAGTCATGACATAATTTTTAGGCCATGCTAAGTAGTTTTTAGTCACTGTCAACTTGTACAGTTAGAAAAGTATATACTCTAGGGGGGTTTGCATATCCTTAGGCCCTTTTACTATTTTTATAAATTTCTTAATTCTGTAAAATTTTGTAGTATATTGCATTTTAACATCAGATCTATAAATTCTATGAAATCAATTTCAACATTTTAACATCTATTAATTGGATTTCATGCAATTAAAACATACTCAACATTCTAGTGAACCATATTTTATTTAAAACATTACTTATTGCTTACCTAATTTTTTTGTGGTTTAGCGTTTCAACCAAAAAAATTTGATTTCATAAAAATCAAAAATTCTTGATTCTTTACAAACACAAAAACAAATTTTATTTTTCACATTATTTTCTTTTTCTTTTTTAATTAATTTATGTTTCATTAGTTTCTAAACTACGTAGTACTTTTTATGAATGGATACATGGTGTTTTAATTATAGATATTATGGCATGAGGGGTTTATCCTAATACTCATAACCATAGTACATCACTAAACATGGATTTTAGTTTCTACATACCTCAAAGTATATTAGAAACACCTAGGATCCCTTGTTTACACTATAGTATGTTTATTTTAGCCATGTGATTTATGGTGCACCTAAGAGAATCATATCACCTGCGGAAGTTACTCTCGATATACCCTCAGAAATAAGGTTAGTGGGATAAAAGCATGGTTCTACCTCTATAGTTGGTACTATAAAATATTGATCAAACAGTAATTATAAAATGAATAAGTATATATGAGATCCCACACATTCGTTCAAACCCTTTCCTAGCTTACCCATTTTACCTTGATTTTTCTTGTATTGTATTCATAGTCCTTATCTTCTCTTATACATTTTAGATTATTTGTTTACTACAAGCAGTTTATTTGTTGTACTTGTTTTCATTATATATCATGAATAGTCTAAGATAACATGATAATTATATACATCCTCTAGATCAACTTTTTGCTACTCGTGTTATGCCTTTTATCTATGATAATGATTAACAAACCATCAAAAGTATAAACTTATGGAAGATGATCTTAATGATTAATATGATTTTCATCATGTTTCATTGAATTAGAGTGACTTTGTTGATTCTTGTGAACAAGTGTTTATTAAATAAAATTCTCCTCTAGATTCCACCTTGGAATCTCCTCTAAAATCCCCTTTGGATTACCCTTCATATTCCACTTTGGAATTCTATCTATATGCCTCTTTGGTCACACCCTTATATTCCTCTTTGGATTCTCCCATTGATTATGCTTTTGATTAATCTCTACATTTCACTTTGGGTTCTCATCTAGATTCCTCTTTGGATTTACATTTGGTCATTCATCTAGCTTCCTCTTTGGGTTATTCTATAGATACATCTTTGAATCTACCTTTGGTCAGTCATCTAGCTTCCTATTTGGGTTCTTCTATAGCCACATTTTTAGATTTACATTTGGTCATACCTCTAGCTTCCCTTATGGGTTTTTCTCTAGCTTCAGCCATGGATTTATCTTTGGTCACACTCCTAGATTCCTCTTTGGATTCTCCCATAGATTCCATGTCTTTTTATTCTTGCCTTTTATTAAGGACCTTAATTGGACTCTTGAATTTGGTAAATGATGTATCTTATTACACCTCCTTATGAGGAAATTCTTTCTTAGGTTAATGTGGTCTTGAATCACTCAAATTAGTGGCCTTATATGACACACAATCAAGATAAAATATGTAGTTGAAAATATCCATGTGTAATCTCTCAAAATAAGTGTAAGACTTATAAATTTCTCTTTCTTTGAGTCGAGATAAAATACCTTTACTAAGATAAATTTATTTTCTAAATCTAATGATGGGCACATTAAATTGTATAATGTAATCTTCAACGAACACATCATGGCCTTGATTTATGCCTTGGATATATTCCAATGCTAAATTAGGAACCTTTTACTTGTTAAAATTATATAATAAAATGTATTCTAACTTATTAAAGGTAAAGAGCCACTAAGGAGATTATAGAACCAATATAAATCATCTCCTAAACTTTTGTAAAAGGTATTTAATAGAATTCATACTTCATTGGAGTAATTTTCAAACAAATATGTATACTTAATTAGGTAACAAATAGGATCAACATGACCATCAAATAATTAAAATTTAGGCATAAAAATTCCTTTTGGATAATTGGACTCAAATAAAAACCATGTGACAAGTTGTCATACGATGAAATTATTAT
This sequence comes from Torreya grandis, assembly GCA_037957365.1. Lineage (NCBI taxonomy): Eukaryota > Viridiplantae > Streptophyta > Pinopsida > Cupressales > Taxaceae > Torreya > Torreya grandis. The sequence continues at coordinate 779,870 of JARHVA010002266.1, forward strand.
TTATATTTTCCTTACATGATCTATCTTGTATAGTGATAGAAATAACTTACTTTTGGATATCACATATGGAATTAATCATACAAGTGATAAGGTTAATATAGATAATAGTGGTTTAGAAATATTCATTAATTTGTCTTAGTTCAATACCTACCCTAATTATAGGCATCATAGATATATCATGACTATCATTAAATTGAATGGAATCACATTATATATAAATCATTGCATACTTTTGCATCATTACATACCATCAGATTTTCATCATTTTTTTGTTTTTATAGTAAGAGTAGGATTTGCATCACATTGTGTATCAATAGAAGCTTCATGTAATAGACCTTTTTAAATTCCATTGTAAGAGAATAGATATGAATATCACATTCATTTGTATAATTTTATATTCTAGGATAATGGAAAATTATTTCATTTTTTGTTTCAATAACACCATTTTCCATTCCAATAGAAAAGGAAGGAACATCATAATTAATTTTCAAAGAATAATTAGTATCACATGTTAATTGACCAAAAGACATATCCACATTTCCTATGTTACTAAGAGTATCATTAGGTATGTAGACATAGAATTTAAATTTAAATCATCATGAATATTGGAATGTATTGTATGCATCTAAATTCACTCACTTACATTATTGTCACTAATAATCATATTAGTCAACACTAATTATGCTCATCTTATTTAATCCTGCTAATTTATCCCGTTTCTAGTCATCTATCTAATGTCCCTTTCTTCATATTTCTTCATCTACTAACCTTATTCTATCCCACTTATTCATTAATTCTCCTAAATCCCCATTATCCTATCTTAATCCTATTTACTTATTATTTGAGAATTTTTAATTCCCAATGGCTCACCTACTAACCTATCCCTAGGCTCTCCTACACCCCTAATCCCTAATCATCTACATAATCCCTATCTAACCCATCCCTAAGACTAATTTAATCCCTAAGAGGATTATATAATTGTAGGATTCTAAAATACTCTCTATTTTAACCCCTCCTCTCTAGAAGCCTCTAAATCTAGAGGCTTCCAAGGAATTTTAAATTTTTTGGATAATCCTCATCCATTGATCTACACAAACCAACTTTGAATTTCAACCCTTGATTTTACCCTCCATAATCTATTTAAAAAATTAACTTCTTCCATAGAAGGCCATATTATAAAATCATAAATCTTCGATGTCTAATTATAAAATGAGTAACTATCTTAAAAATCCATGTCCAATTAGTCATTGAATAAACCATGAAAAAATCCTCATCATGTCATCATAATGTCATAAATTTGAGTCAAGGTATATCAATCCAATCTCAATCTCTTTTTATTTCACATTTCATTTGATCATGGTGTAGATCACTTAGATTTATAATTCTAATATTAATTTGAATTTTTTTTATTCATCCATTGCATTTGGTCTTAATGGATCTATCACTTTAATTAAGTAGTTTTATCTTTGGGTTTGAATTTACATTGTTAAATCCATATAGAGCTCAAATTTCATCTACATGTATATAATATAAACATGGTAATATTATATGTTCCTTGGTATGTGTGACATTAAAATCATTAAATAATTCATGGGGTAATTCAGTATTACCTTCATTTCATATTGGTGAATAATTAATTTAAGATTGCAAAAAACAAGTGGGAGAACTAGGTTTTTATGTTTCATAATTAATTTGTTCATTTCCTTCTTCACTATAGTCATCACTATTGTAATAATCTTCTTGATTGTAAAAATCATAATAATAATCATTTGCTACACAATCATATTCCTCATCTACATAATTAGCATTATTAATCACACAATTTTGATCATTCCTCCATTCATTATCATAAGAATAAGATATGGAATGGATACATAAGGCATGGAATGGTTATAAAAAATAAAGTACAAAGGATGAGGGATATTTGGGGTTTGAGATGGAGTATTCATTTTAAATTTACCAAACCCTAAAATAGTAATTAGTACAAAAATAAATGTTTAAGAGATAAAAACCCTAGGTTTGAGGTTACATGTAAAAGGGTAAATCAAAAATAAAACTTAAAAATAAATACAAGTGTAAAACCTTAATGATAGAAGGATAAAACCCTAAGGGTACCTAGGGATCTATAAATATTCTAGATAATGAACAAGTTCAACAATATATTTTACCCTACTTTAGATTAATGCTAAACCTAGTAAGATAGAAACTATGTGTATTTATTAAAATTATTATGTGTTAAAATGAAACATAAATCTAAATGTAAAATCTTAACACTAATCTAAAACTATGACTTTATAAAGATATAAAGTACAAAAATTGATAAGATACTTAGTGGTTCCTTGTATTATGTAGGAATGAGACTACAAATATGTAGTATAAAAGGTGGAAGACTATGTTGTGGGCCACTTGCATTTGGATCTGGATCTCTTTATGCACATAGATAGTTACATCAACCTTCATTCACTATATTTGAGTCATACAATTCTATCTATATAAATTTTTCCTCTCTATTTTGATACAAGCAAGTTTGTCTATTTTTCTTTTATCTCTTTGTGCAATCCCAAGATCTGATGTTGTGTGAAACTCACAAAAATTTATATTATTTACTTGAAACCCTAGGTCCACTTGTAATTTTAGGATTTTACTTTAAAATGGGATAAATTGTGGGTTGAGTTGACCCCAATCACTCCCTATTGAATGGTTGAGTGTTGCCTATATATCCAATACTCCAAAGAGGGGTGTCAAACCTTGTGTATTTATCCCAATTAGGTGAATATGTGTAATAGTTTTCATTCAATGGATTAAACCTATAATATCCATTGATACATGGAAATTTTAAGCTTTAACTAGGCTCTTTATTTATTTAGACTTGGTTAAGACCTATTTCTAGTGATTGATTGGTAAATTGGGAAGAACAATGTGGCCTTTTTTTTAATGTGTAAGTGTTTGAGTATGCTTGGCAAGTGTTTTCTAGATAAGTGCTAGATGGATAATAGGATTATACTTATTTTTTATTTATATAGTACTCTTTGTGTACTTTATCATGCCACTAAAATGAAAAACATATGGTTTGACCCATAGGATTGATTTAAATTTTAAATATGATTGTTGATTGGTGAGGAATGAAACTGTCAGACTCAAACCCCATTGAATGGTTAAGTATTTACCTACATATCTAATACTCTGAGTATGGAATTCTACCTAATTTTATTTTTCCCTATTAGGTGAATGTGTGCAATAGTGCTCATTTAATGAATGCAACCTATAATCTATCCCTTTATACTTGGAAATTGTAAACCTTGGCTTGGCTCTTAGGTGCTTTAAACTTGACTAAGACCTACTTCTATTGACTAATTTATAAATTAGAAATAATAATGCAATCTATTTTGAATGTGTAATTGTTTTAGTATGCTTGGTAAGTGATTTATATATAATTTCTAGATGGATAATAGGTTGATACCTATTTTGTATTTATACAATACTCTTTGCATTCTTTTTCATGCCACTAATATACAAAACATATGGTCTGACTCATAAGAATGATTTAAATTTTAAATGTGATTGTCAATTAACATAAAATGAAATCATTAGGATCAGATGCTACCATAAAACATTATGTTCTGAGTGTGATGTTATTTTCTAAAAGATAGGAAAACTAATATGATGATCTGGATATATCTGAGTAGGATAAATAATTAGTTTGACATATAGTGTAGAAATGCTTATAGATGATTGAGAACAACTTGGGAAGGTTATACCCATTTAAGGTAAGTGTATGTTAAATAATGGGGAATAAGAGTCATGTATGTGTAGATACCCAAATTTAACATAAGCTAATCTAAAATATGCATTTTACATAACCTTGTTTATATAGACTATTATTGACGAACAAAATGCTTATTGGCATGTCATGTCCTAAGTTGTAAGCTTCACTCTTATTTTTTTATTTTTATGCCTTTTATATTTATATATTATCTTCACATATCCACCTCAAGGATCCCAAAATTTTATTTTAAGTATTGTGTTTTGTGTCTTTTGGACAAAGCTGCATTATATGGACATGGCCACACTGTGGTAATGTCTAGGTAATTTGGACTTGTCCCAACAAAACTTGCAAATGATTTTTGAATTTATATTTTGTTAATAGTCTCTTTTATGATTATAGGTATTTTCAATGTGGCTCAATCATAGAATAATAATCCACAAAATTGAATTCAATATATCTATATAAGGAAGGGCCATATTAAGAGCTAAGGGTTAATTCTTTATCATTGAAAAAAATTAGACAAAAATTCATATCTACTTTCTACTATGAAATTACTAATTTATATACAAATTATAAATTTTCATAAATTATTTGCATGTCTGTGTCAAGGGTATTCATAAGTGAAAGAACATTTAGAATTTTATTCATGATCACATACACATATAAGAAGGAAAACTACATCAAATTGAGGCTCATTTGGGTTATATAGGCAACACTCAGATTATGCAAGGTTTTCAAAGGATGAATAAACTATTCCCCTTACCTTTTGCCTACATTTTGCATTTGATCTCTATATTTTTTTTATTTTTCATGAACAAGGGTTTGTTTTTTCTAGGTATTTCATATATAGACTATTGCACAAACCCATACGAAGAATCAAGCACATAATTGAATAGGATGTGGTTACATTTATTAGACAAGGCCTCATTGTGGCCCTATCATCCTCCTAAAAACTTGTCCCAATGCACAATCAATTATTACATTTAGTCATGACATAATTTTTAGGCCATGCTAAGTAGTTTTTAGTCACTGTCAACTTGTACAGTTAGAAAAGTATATACTCTAGGGGGGTTTGCATATCCTTAGGCCCTTTTACTATTTTTATAAATTTCTTAATTCTGTAAAATTTTGTAGTATATTGCATTTTAACATCAGATCTATAAATTCTATGAAATCAATTTCAACATTTTAACATCTATTAATTGGATTTCATGCAATTAAAACATACTCAACATTCTAGTGAACCATATTTTATTTAAAACATTACTTATTGCTTACCTAATTTTTTTGTGGTTTAGCGTTTCAACCAAAAAAATTTGATTTCATAAAAATCAAAAATTCTTGATTCTTTACAAACACAAAAACAAATTTTATTTTTCACATTATTTTCTTTTTCTTTTTTAATTAATTTATGTTTCATTAGTTTCTAAACTACGTAGTACTTTTTATGAATGGATACATGGTGTTTTAATTATAGATATTATGGCATGAGGGGTTTATCCTAATACTCATAACCATAGTACATCACTAAACATGGATTTTAGTTTCTACATACCTCAAAGTATATTAGAAACACCTAGGATCCCTTGTTTACACTATAGTATGTTTATTTTAGCCATGTGATTTATGGTGCACCTAAGAGAATCATATCACCTGCGGAAGTTACTCTCGATATACCCTCAGAAATAAGGTTAGTGGGATAAAAGCATGGTTCTACCTCTATAGTTGGTACTATAAAATATTGATCAAACAGTAATTATAAAATGAATAAGTATATATGAGATCCCACACATTCGTTCAAACCCTTTCCTAGCTTACCCATTTTACCTTGATTTTTCTTGTATTGTATTCATAGTCCTTATCTTCTCTTATACATTTTAGATTATTTGTTTACTACAAGCAGTTTATTTGTTGTACTTGTTTTCATTATATATCATGAATAGTCTAAGATAACATGATAATTATATACATCCTCTAGATCAACTTTTTGCTACTCGTGTTATGCCTTTTATCTATGATAATGATTAACAAACCATCAAAAGTATAAACTTATGGAAGATGATCTTAATGATTAATATGATTTTCATCATGTTTCATTGAATTAGAGTGACTTTGTTGATTCTTGTGAACAAGTGTTTATTAAATAAAATTCTCCTCTAGATTCCACCTTGGAATCTCCTCTAAAATCCCCTTTGGATTACCCTTCATATTCCACTTTGGAATTCTATCTATATGCCTCTTTGGTCACACCCTTATATTCCTCTTTGGATTCTCCCATTGATTATGCTTTTGATTAATCTCTACATTTCACTTTGGGTTCTCATCTAGATTCCTCTTTGGATTTACATTTGGTCATTCATCTAGCTTCCTCTTTGGGTTATTCTATAGATACATCTTTGAATCTACCTTTGGTCAGTCATCTAGCTTCCTATTTGGGTTCTTCTATAGCCACATTTTTAGATTTACATTTGGTCATACCTCTAGCTTCCCTTATGGGTTTTTCTCTAGCTTCAGCCATGGATTTATCTTTGGTCACACTCCTAGATTCCTCTTTGGATTCTCCCATAGATTCACCTTTGGAATCCTCTTTAGATATTTTTTTAGTCTCAACTATGGATGTCTCTTTTAATTACACCAAAATCTTCCTTAACCATCCTCCTTGAATATTTCATTTGAGCTCAAAGAGCCTCCTAAATATGACTATATAGTATCTCTTAAATTATCATATGTTGGAGATCAACTTTATTTGGGTTCATTTTAGTCCTTTAGGTGCTTTAGGCTTACCCTAAGTCTTGTTTAGGTGTGGATTTATTATTATAGTAAATACATTTTATTTTGTATTTATGAGACGTCTATCATTTCTTTCATTCTCTTGTAGGATTTAGGAATTGCACAATTAACTCCTCCCCCAACATGTCACACATTTCCTTTAACTCTTTGGAGAATAGGACATTTGGCACACACTAAAAATGTTGTGTAACATTATCATGAGAGTCTTAGTAATTTCCTCATCCTTCCTCTTGATCTATTTAAAGAGCCCTCTCCTCTTCTATTCTCATCTTGTTATTTATTGACTTGTACTTGATACTTCAAGCTATCTCTCTCTTCTTTTATAATATTATTACTATTAAAACATGTATTGTGAGGATAATTATTAGCAAAGCCTTCTTAATATTCACATGGACTTTTTCTAATTAGTTCATTTTCCCACTTCAAAACTTTTGGCTCAATCTTATGGTTTACTTACTTTGTGAGGTAATATTGCTTCATATTGTGATTTTATTTTCTATAATTTCAATATTATTTATGAGATCTTGGCATAAATCCTAATATGGTCTAGAGCTAGTTGTTTGCTAACTTTGAAATTTGAGTTTTTTATAGGTTGGTGAGTGGAAAAACAATTTCTTTTTGCAAAGATTCACCCTTACAAATGTTTTTTTTGTCACCTTATATATTTATCCTCACCTGATTCAATTTTTAATCTATTTTTTTGTGTTCATTATAATAATTTATAACATTTTTTTATAACATTTCAAATATGTATTATGGTTATTTTTTAATACTAAATATTGATTTTTTTTTGGAATTTTAAATGCTTTAAAAAAAAAAAAACATCGCATCACATTAAAATAGTTGTATTTCTTAATTGAATTTTTTTTCAATAATTTATTGGGTTTAGTTTTTTTAAATGTAATCTTGCTATTAAAATTTTATAAAAAACTAAAACATGATTTAAGAAAAATTGTCAAAACTATAATTATATTTTTTCAAAATACATGATAAAAAGGATAATTAACATTTTAATTTTTTAATCATTCTCTTTATATTTGGTTTCAGTAAGCAAAAATAATCATTATAAATGTTATCTTTACTATTATTTAGTGTCTTATTTTAGTTTTTAACACTTTGGCAATACATGAACAACATGTGCTCTTGATATTTCCTTCTTTTAGTTTTGTATGCATCTTACCAATTCATTATGGCTTTTTGTATTTGTTTCACCCTTTTTCTATTCTAAACCTTCATGCTTATGTTTGTGCTATCCACATTCCTTTAGTCTTGGTTTTTTATGATGCATGGATTTAAAACCACTCTTTAAAAAGTTTTAAGTTTTTTTTTTTTTTTCCCAAAAAAATAAGTTTGTTTAATACATGTTTCACAATGATTTCATTTAAATATGCATGTGGCACAAATTACTACAATGTAGGTTTTTTTAACAAAAGTGCTTAAATTAAATTTAATTAAAAAAAAACTTTTTTAAAAACTTTTTTATATGAAATCCATTCATATTATCTTATGAAATATAATTAAAACCATTAAATTTTTTTAACATCTTCAATTTTTTTATATATAAAACATAATTTATGTGTAACATTGTTATTTTAAATTTCTTTAAATAAATTTGGTATTTTAGTATGGCTTTATATTTACAAATTAATTAAGTTTAGATAATTCCTTTCAAAAATTTAAAATCTACTAATCAAAAGATATTTTTTTAAATCTCACTACATTTTTAATGTTTTTTTTGTCTTAATTAAAATTGTTTTTACATATAAATTTTAAGTGAGAATTTAGTTTTTAGATAAATTTTTTTTTTAAATACTTAAACCCATTACAATTGCTTCATTGGCATTAAATAAACCCCGTATTGATATTTTTTATGACTTTTAAACTAGTCATATTTCTTACATTTAAAAACCTTAAAGAAAAAAAATATCTTTAAAATGATGAAATTTATCTTCTTAAATGTAAATTTTAATGTCAAAATATGACTTTTAATGCACTTCAAAACTCTTTTCATAAGTAAATGGAGATTATGAAAACTTCTATTGACACATTCAATGAAAAATTACATATTTTAACATTATTAACACCTCTAATGTTGATGATCAATCTATTTATAGTAAATATTTAACTCTTTTACATCAAAATTTTAAAAATCTCACTTTACATATTGTGCATTCTATGGGATATTCAAACGATGGTCTTGGCAAAAATAAAAATGACATTATTTAATCTATTTTATTTATAACTAATACAACTCATGCAAGGCTTAGTTCTAATGTTTCTCAAGGTAAATTTATTTCATATTGTCTTAATCATCGAAGGAATTTGCATGATAGTCCCCCTCAATATCATATAGTTTCTTTTGATTATTATGTTTGTCATGCTTGTTTTTTGGTTAAAAATGGTAAAACTTTTGAGTATTGTGGTAAATATGGGCATCATATCTCTAAGTGTCAAAAATTGTATCCATGAAAATATTGTGGTAAGTCAACTCATGACACTTTGCATTGTTGAATAACCACTAAAATGCCTAATTCTAAAATTAAAAAAAAATGGATTCTTAAAGATAATACATCTTCTAGAGACTTTGATGTGTCTTCATGTGATAATTTTTCAATTACTTCATAATATCATTTACAAATCACACATCTTCTTTGTCTCCATTTTAATAAACTCAAAATTTCTATGCAATCCTTACTTTTATGTTGAAAAGGAAATATATTTTGATTAGAGCTCATTAATTTGACTATCTTCTTTTTTGTACAAGATTGTGCACTTTGTGATGGAAATTGTCTTTTATTTTTTTCTTATTTTACATCTAATTTTATTACATTATTTATATATGTATGGTGTTTATATATCATATTTTTTACTTAAAATGAAATATTAGGGTTAGTTTGTTTATCATAAATGTTTTAGTGGATCATTTCTCCTTTTTGATGGTCTTTGTTCCATTGTGGATTGACCATCTTATCTGAAGAGGCTTCTTGAAAATTATTGATGATCACACCTTCATATTTGTGCCATTTTTTATAGATAATTGAGTGTTAAGGTTCCATCACCTAATATATAAAATCAAACCAAACACAAATCATGCATCTCAAATAATATCCACGTGAAGTGAGATACAAAATATGACTTAACAAGCCAGTAGTGAACCAACAAAAACCAAGTACATAGGAATGCCACCAAAGGGTCCAACATAACAAAAACCAAAAAATAACCAAGACTAAATAGAAGAAAAGGATGCCATTCTATAATAATAACCTAGACTTATATCAAAAAATAGGCACTAAACCAAATTACATATAACAATAAATACCTTAGTCTACCCACAGGGCTGCACCAAAATGCTCCCCACTAACCCACTTCATCATTTTCCACTAAGGGCCAATGCTCGACACCATTAAAAATAAGTTTATCATTTTATTTTCTATAGGTGTCACTAAGTAGCCACCATATGTAGGTCTCTAAGGTTGGACTCAATCTAAGCACACATGGATAAGGATGATGAATGTCGAGTATAAGCCACCTCAGTCCCATTGGGCCTTACTTCCAAAATCCTTATTATGGGTGGTAGAGGATGATCACCCCATACATATATTCCAACATATGAGTAACAATGAGCACACAAGAAGACCAATGCAACCCTAGGATAGCTTAAAGAGAAGGCAAGGGAGTCTATAGGGTGTTCACATCCAGAGGGGTAATAAATCCTCTAATCAAAGTGGTGAGTGAGTGTGGCCCTATAATTTATCCATAATGGAAAAAACCACACATAGCCTCTCCTCTATCTCATAGAAGATAGACAAGATAATGACTCCATATACGTCCTTCTCTAAGAGTGGAAATTATGTTGTGCCCTTGACTAGAAAATCCTTAATTACCTCTCTCCACCCAATACTACTACTAGCCTTTATCAACTATTCCACTACCACCTTTACCAGTTCTTTGTCCTTCATAGCAAACATCATATTTTTTATGAATAGAGGCACAATATTGGCACTAAACTTGACCTTGTAAAGGGTCTTCTAGAAAACTAAGCCCATAATTTATTTGATTGCTTTCAAAACTTGCTTGGATTGAATCACATGAACCTTTTTAAGATGGGCCTCATAAACACTACCTTAAAAATTCATTTCCCACTTCTTAGAATAAACATGTAGCATTGGTTCACTCATAGTGATTTAGACTAGGCATTCCATCATAAATGGCACTCATTTCTCCCACCGTAGACCAAAATTTACTCGATGGGAAATACTCCTCTTAATGGCAAGCCATTCCTTTAAGTCACCCATGTGTATGAGACACAAATATTAATGGAAAAAATGATAAAATAGATAGGCCCTCTCACCACCAGTAACCAACCTAATGGCCACAAGACTACACAAGAAATGTGAAATGAAATGAATAATAACTAGCCACATTAGCCTTAGGCCAAGAATACAAAGTGTTTTCCATTACAATCTCAAGAGATTGAGAGATAACTTGATTGGATAGAAAATTCATAGCCATATTAGCCTCACAATAATAGTGAGACACATCCCAAGAATTGAAGGAACTAAGAATATCCTATCCTAAACCTATTCCAATATATTTTCAATGTTCTAAGCATAATCCCCCTAATTGTGGAGTGGTTGGATTGGAACCATTGAGTCCCCTTCTATAATTACCTTCTCAATACAACATTAAATAATCATATTCACACCCAAAACTAAATCTTGTGCCTGAGCTTCATTATTGGTCCCATCACTCAACTTGAGAGAGGCTACCCTAATCAGATATCTTACACAGTCTCTAATGATACAAACGAACCTAAAAGAACCAAGGTTTCCCCATGTAACTCCATTGAAATTGAGCTTGAACAAGCCCCAGGTGGGGGAACCCAAACCAATTTTTTCCCCTAAGGTATATTTTTTTAAAAACTCTTGGCCCATTAATAGGGGGAGTCTCAATCAACTTCAAACTCAATGATTTGCTTATCCTAGCTTGTTATAATCCCATTTATTATTTTTTCATGAGTAGATCATGTTTCAGACATGGCTATCTCATCTCTATGGATTACCTCCTCTAAATGAATAGATTTATTTTTGAAAGTCCTCTAATTACATTATTTCTAGAGCATCCAAATCATAATAGTCAGGCATGCCATCCAAATACTAGAGAATGTGAATTTAGCAGGCCCAGATGGCCAAGAGGTAAAGGCTGAGAGGAACAAATAAGGGAAGCCCCATATCATCCCAAGATTGGCATAAATCTAATTATATCACTAGGTTGTAATGTGGCAAATAAACAATAAGTGGTTTACATCCTCTTCCTCAGTAATGAAAAAATAAAAGCAAGAGGTCCCTTCCACTTATATCTTTCATAACTTATCAAAAGTGAGTATTTTATTCTAAGTCACCATCCAAGCAAACACCCTAGCCTTGGGCATGCCAATTTAATTCCAACATGTCATTTTTGCCTAAACAAAGGAAGGGTTCACATAATCTAAAATTTTATAGTCAAAATTAATAGAATAGATCCCTAATTTGGCTCAACCCACTAAATTGATCATCTTTGGAATTTATAAAAACTTTTCTTTTAGAAAGGATACCATTGAGAATTTATTTTTTATTGTTCAAGATTGGAAAATCGCTCATATCCTTCCATTTCCATTTGATCATACTTTCCCATGGCATGGGAGATAATTAATCACACACATTATGACCCTAATTATTAGTAAAGAAATACTTGGCCTCCTCCAACCCATAAACTTATTGAATTAGATTGTGACCATTCCAAAAGTCCCTTCAAAAGTCCTCTTTTCTCTCATTGTTGATAATCTAAGAGACATGATATTTAATCATGAAGTATAATTTTAGTATGAAGTTACAAAGGTGAGAACCCTTGGGGGGTTGAAAATAGTTAAAATATTGGTGGCATCATGGTCTCTAAAATATTTATGTTACAATAGCTTATTCTAAAGGACCTGGGGCTGGGATATCAAGCCCCACAGAAGCTTTGCACCCAAAGCTAAATTTTTGTGTTACAAGTCTTGTGATCCAAGCACTACCCATTGCTTGGGTTAGAGAACATTTATCCTATTTAGAAAATGGAACCTTATTTTTATTCATCATTCCTTTCCATAAAAAATCCTTCATTATTTAGTTGAGCTCCTTGATAACCTTTGTTTTAGGGTGCATAATTGACATAATATATATTGGGAGGGCACTCAAAATAAATTTTATGAGGGTGATTCTACCTATAAGAGAGATACATTTGCCCTTTGAACATCCAATCTAGTACATAAATACTTTATAAATTTTTATAATAGACCAATGTTGTCTACTCCCCTAAATAGGGGAACCCCAAAGAATTTTTATAAAAAATGCCTGATCTTACACCTTAAGATATTAGCGATGTGGATTTGGGCCTATCTTTCCACATTTATGAACTAGATTTTACATTTATTTTCACTAACCATCTATCCCAAATCTGCCTCATAGTTCAAAAATATTTATTTTTTAATATGAGCCTTGAGATAAATAGAAACACCAAAGAGGATGGTGTCATTAGCAGCATGTTTATGCGTGAACTTAGACAACCTTACTGTCACTTGGATTCCATTCAGCCTTCCTTCAGAGAGAGCCCCTAAAAATGACCTAACCAAAACTTTAGCCATAAGTATGAATATGAAAGGGTAGATGGGATCCCCTTACCTCAATCCCCTAGACACTTCAAATAAACTAGTCAACTCACTATTAACCAAAAATACACACCACGAACTAGATATACAACTAAAAATTCCAATTACACCATATTTTTTCAAAGCCAAAATATTCAAATACTTTGGTCAAGAAGCATTAGTTTACCCTATCAGAGGCTTTAATGATATATAATTTTAGAATCATCCCTTTATTTTGGTTGCTTAGGAGAGAGTGTATAATCTCATGGGTGATTATGATCCCATCTTGAATCTATTTAATCAGGATAAACCCCCTTATTCACTAGAGATGAGGTTATCCAAAATAGATCTACGGTGAAATGAAATAGATTTGGAGATGATCTTATACACCATATTATAGATATAAATAGGTTTGTAATAACCAAAATAGGATTTGGACTCCCCTTTAGGAACCAAGGTGATGAATGTATAATTGATGTATGGGGTAAAATTTTTTTTGATCTAGGATTCTTCCACCATGCTGACCACCTCATCCCCAATAATGTCCCAAAATCTATAAAATATTTATTTGGAAACCATCCATCATAGGATCCTTTTCCTTTTCCATAGAGAAAACCATAGCCCTAAATTATTCTAGAGAGAAAGGTGCCATCAAATTTTTATTCTACTAGGCAATCCCAAGCTCAGGGATGAAATTGAGACTAGTTAATTGAGCCACAAGGTTCAAAGCCTTGGTAAAACACATCTCTTGAAATAAATCAAATGCCTCCTTTATGATAGTAGAGTTGGTCATAAGGACATCCCCATGTTGATTTTCAATAATATAAATGTGATTACTCGATCTCATTGCTCATGTGGACTTGTGAAAAAAATGTGTTTTTGTCTTCCTCCTTGAGCCATTATTCACTCAAATTTTGTTTACAATTGACTTATTCCTTGATACGTAATTTAGATAACTCAAATAGAAGGGATTTCTATTTTTGATATAGATATGCATCCATACCAAAGGCAAGCACAATCTCATTTACATCACCTAACTCAGCTTCAACTCTTACCAATTCTTAGAAAATGTTTTTTAAATAAGATTGATTCCAAAATTGTAGGCAAGATTTAATAAAGTTCAATTTTTTACTCATCTTAAACATCTTAGTGTCAAACACATGGGGGGATTATACCAAAATTCCTTTATTAAGTCATGTATTGAGGGATCCCACAATGACATCAACTCAAACTTTAAAGGGCATCATGAGGGGCATCATCTTTAACAATCTTTAACTTAATTAGGGCATGATTAGAACTTGAGATGGGAAGGATATTACTTTCCATTATCTAATCAATGTCCAATAAATTTGGAGAGATTAAGAATTTGTATAGGATTTAAAAAATATTATAGAATCATCCCCACCAGTTAGTCCAGGAGAAATCCCCATATTTCATAATCATTTCCACCAATCTTGCATAAGTGACAAAACTAGAAAATTCCTTTTAAGACTAGGTACTCCAATCTAGTCCACCTCTTTTTTTTTAGCTAGATAAAATGGAATTGAAGTTCCCACCAATTATACATTTATTACCTAGGAAAGATGTTGGTTGGGCTAGGATTTCCTTCTATTATTGTGCTTTAAAGACAACTGAATTTGTCACATACACATTAAACAAGTTGAAGTCAATATCGAAAGAAAAGTCTAAAACTTTACATATTTTCCAATTAGCCCCTGAGCCAAATTTTTCTACCCACATCCTAAAAGGGGAAAAAGGATTTCTAGACTACTTGAAGCTCTATTTGACTCCACAAACAACCCATTTTAATGATTCTAATATTTACTCAGCAAGTCCACCACCTCTTATTTTTTCAACTTGGTTTCTTACAACATAAAAATGTTGAATCCAAGCTTATGCAACTAACACTAAACTAAGCACCTTTTTTTAGTGGAATTTAGGCCCCTAACATTCCATGAAAAAATCTTCATGGCTCAACAGGGGGAATTACACCCCATGTTTATCACAGACTATATATCATTTTATGGTAGATTGCTTACCTTTAGAGACTTCAACTGTTGTGATGTCCTTGGAAAAATTTTGACATTTTTTGTTCTGGGATCCACAATTTGGGTGAGAAAAAAGGAATACCTTTTGAGAGAGATTGAGGACCACCATGGAGTTCAATTCTTCATCATTGCTTATTTCATTCGTAATAAGGGATAGTTGTAAATCTCCAACCCAACCAAAATCCTCTACTTGGGTTCAAAAAACTTCCTCCAAAGGTTCATCTACCGTGGTTTCCCTAATGCTCAGTTCAAATTAGGCTTTGAGTTTATGATACTAATTTGATATGAACTAAATCTCTTTTAACATGTTTTCTTGAGGTAATGCCTTACCACCCTTTAATTTATCTTTTAAATCTAGCATGGCTTCAAATTTTAGATCTTGGGAGGTAGAGAGGAGTGTAGGTCTCATCAGGGGAGAGGGGGATTTTTATTTTTGTGGTGTAATAAATACTTATCTTTGGGGCTTGATTTTGGTTTCCATATCTAAATAAACTTTTGGGTGGATCCTTTTAGTAGGCATTGACTAGGAATGTGCCCAAACTTTCTACATTTGAAGCATTTGAATGGGATTTTTTTAACATCAATTTGTCGTTCCTATGTCCTTTTTGAGGATTGAATAAAAACTAATTTTGTAATCTTTACCTACAAATCTAATAAAACACAAATACACACATACAATGTAAGAACACCTAAATTGGTGATTAGATCAATGTGTATAAAGTCTTTAATCCTCGACCCAATCCTTTTTAGACTTCCTTCATTCTAATATTACATTGGGACACCATACAAGTAGATCCAAGTAGGAAATCATCCTTGTTTTTTCATAATCATATCAAAATTAAGGCACAATTCTTGAAGTAGAGCCCAACATCCTCCATCATCCAAGGCGCTCCATCCAAAATTTCTTGTTTCTTCTCCATAAATGGGTAAACAATCATGAAAAATCCTTTTGGGAAAAATCTAAGGGAAACTCTAGACCCTAAGTGGAATCCACCCAAGATTCCATATCACCAACGATAGGCCACTTCGTAATAAACTTCATAGTTAAACCCTTGGCCTTCAAGTAATTTATATTTTCTTCCAAAATTGCACTATCAAAAATGACCATCTTCAAGGGAGGTGAGGTGAGTATCACTTTAGATCCCCCAAAGCATGGTTTGGTTTGAAAGGATCTCTAGGTGCAAACCCTAAACCCATGATCATAGGGGATAAAATGTTTCCTTTTGCCCAAGGGGATGAAATTTAGTCTAGACATAACTTAGATGGATGCTTTGATAAGGTCCAAACTTCTACCTGACACTCTTGATCACTATCTGACCACTCACCATCTTCCTTCCACTATTGCACTTCTTAGATCACATACCTCAACTCCCACTTAGAAATTCTAGTGAGTTAGATACATTTTTATGCAATTCATCCCATACAATTTTTATGATTCTCATGTGAGTGTGCCATTGTACTTCTCAAATGAATTTTATTCATCTTTGTGACTTTTGGTGATGCCTTCTCTTCTTATTTCTTTCTCAAAATATTTGAAATCATCTTGAAGGAAGTTTCCATTAAGGGGGAGTATTATGTTATGTCAACTCCCTTCCTTGTTTTTAAAAGGTTTCCTCCACTTTTGTAACCCAAAAATAAGCTAAAGGGGGAGTGCTAGAGATAACCTTAGTTAGGTTTATTTTAGTCATTTAGGCTCTTTAGGCTTATCCTAAGTCTATTTTAGGTGTGTAATTATTATTATAATAAATGCACTTTATCCAAGATTTATGTGGTGTCTCTCACATATTTTGTCCTCTTATAGGATTTGGGATTTAATTACATAAGTAACTAATCCCCCCACGTTTCACACACTTCCCTTCACTCTTTTTGGAATAGGACATTTGGTACCCACTAAGGAGGCTTTGTAAGGTCATCATGGGAGTCTTAGTAACTCCCTCATCCTCTCTTTCTCTATTTAAATATCTCTCTTCTCCTATTTACCATCTTGTCATTTATTGACTTGTACTTGATACTTTAATCTCTCACTCTTCTTCTCTAACCTTCTTTCTTCTAAATCTTGTATTTTATGGATAATTATTGACAATCCTTTTAAATATTCATGTGTTTTTTTTCTGATTAGTTTGATTTCCTACTTCAAAACTCTTGGATCAATCTTATGGTTTCCTTACTTTGTGAGGTAATATTTTTTCATATTATGCTTTTATCAGCTTTTATTTTAATGTTATTCATGATATATTAGTATAAATCCTAATAGCACCTACACTCCCCATAGAGTAACCCTATCCTTGCACATCCAATTTTTATATCCATTTTTCTATTGCATTGTATTACATTTTCACTTCTAAATTTATTTTACATAATATATGCATAAAATTTTATATTGAGCCTACATGTCATTCTTTTTATTCACCTAGCATACCACATTATATCATTACAAACAATACGAATTCTTTTTCCTCTTATAGTGAAAATGATAATGTTGATATTCCAAATTTTACTATTGAATATGAAATTTATAGTGATCATAATGAGGATTAGTATGGTGATGATTAATATGAATATAGTGATGAGGAAAATGCTTCTACTAATACTAGTATAGCTTCTTCTTTACTTTCCCCTCATATTGATAACAATTATTCAAATTATAAATTACTTAATAATGGTGTTATTACATATCATGATGACATTTCCACTTCACCTTTTAAAATAAAAATTTGTGAACATGTTGATTCTATAGATAATAATGTTATGTATTCCCTTTTAATAGAATCTAATATGCCTTTTAAAATTAATGATCTTCCAAATACTAATGAATCTCCCAAACCTATCATTATTAACAAATAATTGGTCCTAAGTGTCCTTCTCCCATTCACAATAGTGTGCTAATGGCTAAGATAAATAATATAATTCAACCCCTAAATGAACCTCTTAAAAACCTCAACATGTAATCCTAATAGGTCATATGCTTAATGCATGTTGTAGATGTTTATCAAAACAAAGTTCATCAATTATCCTTAGAAATCAAAGTTTATAACACCTAGGTTAACTCTAATGTATTCCATGGTGATCCTATTTTATGTAACATTTTTTATGCGCCCTTACCCTATAATTTAAAAATACCTAAATTTTCCACATTTGATAGAAGTGGAGACCCTTATTTTCATCTTAGATATTTTTGATATGATATGCATGGTTTCAATGGTATTTGACTATTATTACAATTATTCCTTAAAATCCTAAAGGGGTGTGCTCTTGCTTGGTTTCATTAACTTCCTAGTGGCTCCTTAACTAAACTATCTATAACTAAAATAAGTATTATTAATACGTAATATTCAAAATAAATGACCTAGGATTTGTTATGAAAATTTACCCTCTTTCCACCAAGGAAAGTTTGAACAAGTTTGAGATTATATCTTAAGAATTAAGACTTTTATGCATCAATTAATTTATCAACCAACCAATTTGGAATTACAATATATTTTTTCTAGAGGTCTAATTTACCCATTAAAAGATAAGTTACTCTATTGTACTTGTGAATCATTTGTAGCTCTTTTTTATGACGACTTAGCATCTGAATAAGAATTAGGTTTTGTTCAAGTGTCAAATAGTATGAATAAAAACATTTAATTACATAAATAAAATACATATAGAACTCAAATCATGTTGATGCCAACTCTCCTAATCAAGTGCAAGGATTAAATTATAAACATGATTTTAGACATGTATGCACTAAAGCACACCATAATAAAAATTAACACATTAATGTTCATCATTTCAC
Source organism: Torreya grandis (assembly GCA_037957365.1). Taxonomy (NCBI): domain Eukaryota; kingdom Viridiplantae; phylum Streptophyta; class Pinopsida; order Cupressales; family Taxaceae; genus Torreya; species Torreya grandis. The sequence continues at coordinate 798,916 of JARHVA010002266.1, forward strand.
ACCTAAGGTTTAACTTATTTACTATAATGTTAAATTATTACATAAATGAAATGAATTTGTTTGCAACTATGTTAATCATAATGATTCCTTTCCATCAAGAAAGGTGAAACCTCTAAAATCACTTTCAATGATTGTCCACGTGATATTTTAGATACATTTTTGGATAAAAAGTTAATCAAATTATACCCTAATATTTATCATCCTCATCATTGTTTGGAAAAAAATAACGTCCAACTATTTTGTACTTATCATGGCATAAATGTATATTGTGATAATGATTGATATAAATTATAAGAAAATCTAAAGTAATTTGTAAATATATAAATTATATCATTCCAAAAATTTGATAATAAGTTACACAAATATTCATCTATGTCTTCAAAATATCCAAATATTAACATTATTCAAAATATAAGGGTTTATGATAATTCTACTAATAATATTAATCAACCTAATAGCGTCATTGATAGTTCTCAAATTGATAATACTAATATTTAAAAATCACTCACACAAGAAGTTCCTAAAGCACAAAAGTTACAAAAATTCAAAATAACCAACCAAGTTACTTATGCAAATGTGGATTCATAAATTAAAGAAATTACAATTTGAGCATAATGAAACACATAGAAAACCAAATTTTACATGTGAAAGCATTAAAATAGAAAATGATTATTTGCCATTTCCTTTTCCATCTAGTTATAAATTCTCTTAATAAATATCAAAATCTAAAACATTCAAAAACAAATGTAAAATGCAAATAAATAAGTATAAATAAAACTAGTGTGTGTGTGTGTGTGTGTGTGTGTGTGTGTGTGTGTGTGTGTGTGTGTGTGTGTGTGTGTGTGTGTGTGTGTGTGTGTGTGTGTGTGTGTGTGTGTGTGTGTGTGTGTGTGTGTGTGTGTGTGTGTGTGTGTGTGTCATCTCACAATTTTTATACACAGCATAAAACCAACTAACATGTAATAATCAATAATAGGCCCTTGGCCTTGAATAGCTAGTGCATAATCAGTGTCAAAATTAGCATCCCTATCATATATCGATGGACCTCAACAAGTCAAAGCATTGATTACATATTAAACCCTTATTCTCAACCTCATATTATCACACACCTTTTAGGCTTCCAAATAATCTCTAATGGTCACTTTTTCACCGTGAGGATGAATATACTCTATAAAAATAGTCTTACCCAAATCTGATGTCCCCGCAGGTGGAGGCATCTATTTCCTAGTAAGCTTGGCATGGTTTTGGTCTCAATAAAAAACCAATGAATATTTCTCCACTCTCAATGCCTCCAAACTATCCACCACCCACACATATATCATTATCATAATATCAACTCTATTAAATAAATAAGAATTTGGTCTCACATGTCTCTCTCTCTCCACAAACCCATTGGTAACAACACTATTGGGCTCATGTCAACACATATAATGTCAACTCTATAATCAATGACCAATAGTCATCACCTCATACACTAATCAAACAAATAATATAAAGATTGAATTATAATTAACAAGGTGCACCAATAATTAGATCTCACACAACACATATACCTAGCACCCAATATCGTAGGAGCCTCTGACACAATTGTTGTTATAATTAAAAACAAGCATGACCATATATGTTGGGCCCACCATTGATTATACTCATTTGTGCATCCCATATCATATACATTTGATATGTATACTATTACATATTTCTCATCGATAGGTATTGGAGCTAGCTCATTAGCCATAGGTCGAGCTTGTTTTTCCACTCACAAAGAGGATATAAATGACCATGGCCAAATCACTAACACTATGGGTACTCCCTCAACCACGCCAAACTAAATATTCACTTACTCCATATAAAATTTCTCATATACACCTTAAAACTAGTCATGAATCTAATAACACACATAAATCCATCATAGATCCATTGCATCATCTCTCCAACCCTCAAATCCATGATACAACCTCCATATAATATCATTTGATGATAATCGAAATAAAATATGATGAAAATCCATAGTAATATTTTGAGTGACAATTTTTACTCACCCACCTCCAATCATACATATGTGGATGTGTGCATCTATTTAATGGCATCCCAATAGTCCTAGTAAGTATTATATGCTCATAAGCCCAATAATGCAGCAATGTGGTAAAACCAGTGTAAGTCCTTATACAAATGGGCCAACTTGGTATGACCCCAAAAATATCTCATTTTTTGCCCCTCTATACTCTTAATAATATCAATCACCATGTATGAAATTGCTACACCTCCCCCCCCCCCATCAACAACAACAAAAGTAGTTAACAATCCATAGAGAATTTTTTTCAACTGATAAACTCCAAAAACAATGATCTATGATAAAAAAAATAGTGGTACCTCCTATGCCATACCTGATAGGACCTAAACTCCCCAAAGCTCTGACACAACTTGTCAGAATTAAGAGCACACATGATTACCAATGTATAAGCAACTAAACATGCGGAATCCAGAAGAACAAATAACTATCAATGAGAAGACACACAGAATATGAGAGGCAATATACAATTATATTCAACTCATTACAAAGGAATCTACAACAAAGAGGTGGCACTCTTTCTTCCACATCCTGTGGGCTTACAGTAAACTTCCCTCCAGAGTAATCTTCTCTCATAGGTCACAACACACAGCTAACACAAGCTGTTGTTCACCTCATTGCACATCTGTACAATCGAGTACACAACCGTACTCCAAGTAGATCTCTCCATGACCTTGCTGATGTATTGCTGTCACCTTGGATCTAACGTCCCCGTGCTGATCTCCTTTCTGAACCTCGCATCCATACACCCCTGCAAGTCAAACCTGATCTTACTTAAACACACATGGGGAATCCTACTTGATTCCACCATGGGAAGAACTCTCCAAGCTTCACATAGCTCTTCTCCAAATTCTCCACTTAACAATACAGCCCATGAGTCTATTATATAGATCTCATGCATACACTGACTAGACTTGCGGCTCAAGGCTTCGAACAAGCCTTTACCATGCAAACTTTGCGTTCACTTAACTGACTGTTCGTAAATAGCAGTTCAGACCGCTACAGGTGACCGACGTCGGTCCCTGCCCTCCTGGAGGTGACCGACGTCAGCCGACCTCCTGCCGTCGCCGATTTCCCTTCTGCGTCCCCTGACCGACGTCGGTGTGGCATGCCGACGCCGGTGACTGATTGCGCTAGAAACCCTCCTATCTGTTTGCCTTAAGGTGTAGCTTTTAGCTCCACACCCTAACAATCTCCCACTTGGAGATAAAGAGCTGCACCTGTACCCAAAACCAGTACTCTGTCCAATCTGTATCCTGGCTTGTATTCCTCTCCAAGCTCCCACTCGAAGACAGCCCACCACACTCCATGTGGTGTTAATTCTGTGCCTGATTTCCTTCATTCTCATCGTACCATCTTCTGCCTTGCTATACTCCCACTCAAACAGCAACCCCTGTGAGTAACCTGTAATCAACAAACACTTAACAGATTTGGAACATCTGTTAGTCAAGCTCGCTCTGAGAACGTCCAACCTCGCTCTGATACCAATTGATAGGACCTAAACTCCCCAAAGCTCTGACACAACTTGTTAGAATTAAGAGCACACATGATTACCAATGTATAAGCAACTAAACATGCGGAATCCAGAAGAACAAATAACTATCAATGAGAAGACACACAGAATATGAGAGGCAATATACAATTATATTCAACTCATTACAAAGGAATCTACAACAAAGAGGTGGCACTCTTTCTTCCACATCCTGTGGGCTTACAGTAAACTTCCCTCCAGAGTAATCTTCTCTCATAGGTCACAACACACAGCTAACACAAGCTGTTGTTCACCTCATTACACATCTGTACAATCGAGTACACAACCGTACTCCAAGTAGATCTCTCCATGACCTTGCTGATGTATTGCTGTCACCTTGGATCTAACGTCCCCGCGCTGATCTCCTTTCTGAACCTCGCATCCATACACCCCTGCAAGTCAAACCTGATCTTACTTAAACACACATGGGGAATCCTACTTGATTCCACCATGGGAAGAACTCTCCAAGCTTCACATAGCTCTTCTCCAAATTCTCCACTTAACAATACAGCCCATGAGTCTATTATATAGATCTCATGCATACACTGACTAGACTTGCGGCTCAAGGCTTCGAACAAGAATTTACCATGCAAACTTTGCGTTCACTTAACTGACTGTTCGTAAACAGCAGTTCAGACCGCTACAGGTGACCGACGTCGGTCCCTGCCCTCCTGGAGGTGACCGACGTTGGCCGACCTCCTGCCGTCGTCGGTTTCCCTTCTGCGTCCCCTGACCGACGTCGGTGTGGCATGCCGACGCCGGCGACTGATTGCGCTAGAAACCCTCCTATCTGTTTGCCTTAAGGTGTAGCTTTTAGCTCCACACCCTAACAATACCCTCCACATCCATCATGCCCATTCATATACCTATGGGCATCATAAATACTAATTTGTATCTCTTCCACATCTCAAATATCCATAATTGGCAATCATAAAATACACCACATATCCTCCAAAGTCACTATCATCTCACTCATGAGAAACCAAAATGTACATGTATTTGAATCCTACCACTCAGATAAATTTTTCATCATATGCATATCATATGGCATTAAGTATAAACAACCTATATCACCAAAGCTTGTAATATCAATAATTATATTTTCCTTGTTTGACAAAGGCAAACCATGAATAGTCTATTATGCCCTCACTGGAACTCTCATGCTCTATGGTCACCCTGTATAAAAATCACACAAAAAAATTATAAATATAGCTCCTTGAATATATATAATCATAATATTACATTCAAATATTAATTTATACAAGGGCACACTTCATTAGACAATGACGTAAATGAGGACACACTATACAGGATGCCAACATACATAAGTCCACACTATATAGACAATGTCATAATAGGTCTGAACAAGACCAATTATAGTAGGCCAAGACCATATAAATAAAATAACAAAAATATAACAAAAAATAAAATATAATATTCATTAAGGATTCATTACTTTCTATATCAGGCTTTATCTCCACCTCCACTACCACTCATACTTGCTCAAATTGTGTCAACAACATTGGCCTCCTTTGTGACATTTTATCTCTATTTTCACTTTTTCTCAAAAAAATACAATGGAAATGAATATAAATGACTATTTTTACCAACTTAATTATATTTTTTTACTATTTTCCTAAGATTGCACCTTGCCAATTTTGCACTCATACTAATCGTTATCACCAAAAAGAGAAAATACAATATATTGCACAATATTTATGAAAATCACTAGCCAAAAAAATCATTATAATCCTAATGATATCATATTCCACATCATATTAATTATAATATCTATCATGTAATTCTCAAAATTACCAAAAAATATAAAACACCTATTATTCACTTTTTTATTCACACTATTAGTTAACTCATTCTTTCAACACGTGTAATTTACTCTTTTTCTCATTTTGATACCAAGATTCATTGAACCAAACATCCATCTTGAAATAATGGAACATACATGCTCATGCACTCAAACATTTTCAATATTGTCACAATAAGAAATACATAATAAATATAATATACGAAAAACACCCCAAATGCAAAATTCTAGAAATATTATGAAATCAGGTTATATATTAAGCACAAATTTCTAGATTATGGGGGGAAATATTATCTTTGTGAAATTATTACATAAATTCTGAAATAATTCACTACAATATATGGGGGGCATGATACCAGTTCATGTCCCCTCTTTTGAAAATTTAAAAATAATAACACTACAATTTTTAATAAACAATTTCAATGTTTCAAAAATAGCACGTTTAAAAATCAAATCTAGATCTATCTATATCTTTGTTATTTGTATAGTGACAAGTGGGACACATTTTCATCTAGTGACACTCAAAATTTATGGCTGTAATTTATTTAACCCAATGTGTGGTTCCATCCCGTTCCTTTTCTTTCTCCCATTAGAATCTAGTGGCCCTCAACAATTTTACACTTTACTATTCTTTATAGTGTTGTTCACAAGTGAAAGAATATTATTGTCTAATTTAAATTATTCACTCATTAATAATTGATAACTCTAAAATTCACCATAATTACTATATCCATGGTTTAGTATGGTTATGGCCTAGAGACACCCAATGACCTACCACTCATCCTTTTTACACTTTTCGAATTTCTTGTTCTCCCTGGCCAAGAAGCAAATAAAATTAAAACCACCTTATCTACACTTCTATGTGATAAAAAAACAAATAACATACACTTTTAGTATATACATTCCTTGCTCTAATTTTAAAATTCAATTTTTGGATTTTCAAGTTTTTAAATATGGATAATAATTACTTTTAGTGGCATTGTTACCATTTTTGTATTAAGGCATCTTGCCTAAAAAGTGCTTCAAATTCAAAGACAAAGTTTGTATACACACTTAAGTTCTCATTTAGTTTAATATATTAAATTCACTTAATTTCATCACCAAAACAAACTGGGGGAAAATATATACCCCTAAATTTGGCACAAGCTTATCTAAAATATGCATTTTACATAACCTTGATTATCTATACTATTGTTGACGAACAAATGGTTTATTGGCATGTTATATCCTAAGTTTTAAAATTCACTCTCTTTTTTATCATTTTTATGCATTTTATATTTATATATTATCTTCCCATATCCCATTATAAGTTATTGTCTTTTTGTTTTGAGTCTTTTGGACAAGGTCACATTACATGGACAAGGTTGTATTGCGATAATGTCTAAGAAACATGGATTTTTTCCAACATAAAGTGTGGATGATTTTTAAATTTCTATTTTTTTAATGGTCTCTTTTATGACTATTTATATTTTCAAGTTGACCCCTTGCATACCAATAATCCCCAAAATTGAATTCAATCTCTCTACATAAGCAAAAGTCATATTAATAGCTAAGGGTTGATTCTCTATCATTGAAAAATATATATACAAAATTTCATATCTGCTTACTACTATGAAATTATTGATCTATCTATAAATTATAAAATTGAATAAATTATTCACATGCTTACATCAAAAGTATTCATAGGTCAAAGAGAATCTATAATTTCATTCACAATTTCACACATACATCTAAGAGGGAGAACTAAATTGGCCTAAGGGTCGTTTAGGCCATGTAGGTAGCACTCAGATTACACAGGTTTTTTTAAGACAACCTAGCTATTCCCATTACCCATTCCCCCTTTTGCATTTTATCTCTATCTTATTTATTATGTAATATCAAGGGTTTAACTTTTTTAAGTCTTTTGTATGGCACATCAGTACACATGGTTAATCAACAAGCCCTCAAAAATTGTCATATAAACCCATATCGATATACTAAGCACACAATCAACTAGGACATAGACACATTCATTAGACAAAGCCATGGTGTGGTCTTATCCTCCTCCTATGGACTTGTCCCAATGCATAATCAATTATTCCATCAGTCATGACACTTTTTAGTCCTTACCAAGTAGTATTCAGTCACTATCAACCTACATAGTCAACAAAGTATATATTTTAAGGAGGTTTTCACATCCTTAGGCCCATTTAATATTTTTATAAATTTCTTAATTATGTAAAATTGTGTAATATATTGTATTTTAACTTCAGATCTATATATTTTAGAATTTTAATTTGAATAGTATAATATATATTAATTTGATTTCATTAAATTAAAATATATTAAACACTATGTACGCACATGTCATGTAAGGTGAAAGTAAGTCAAAACTAAAATTTCCAAGTATAAAAACCATATTTTAGTGTCTACACTAGGGGAGAATGTGATCAAGATTCAATAATTTGTACACAAATCATGTATGTTAAGGATTAGTCAAAACTATTATTTCAAGTGTCTAATACCAAAACCGAGTGTCTAAATAATTCCCATGTTTTAGTCTAGTATTAAAAATGCTAGATTAAAGGAGAAAATTAAGAAATTTGGTACCTTATTATAACCATGTATAGTGTCTTCAATTATGTTCTAAGTATTCAATTTGTTCCCTATAAAATTTATAATGAAACATGTAAAAATAATTGCCTACGAATGGGGTATGTACACTGAGTTGGGGGATAATTCTATGGATATACCCATTAATGTATATGCATTATTCAAATTTTGGCATGGCAAATGTCGATTCATAATGTGTACAGGTTATACAATGCCTATACATTATCTAATATTGTGTACGCATTCCCTATTGTTCTTTTTTTCAAACCCACAGTTGAGGACCCCCATTTCACATTTTTCCAAGTCTTGAGTGTTATTATGCAATTGTGTTTCTCCTCTAAAGAGATCAAAATTTACCAAAATTCCATTCTAAATCTCAACACATCCTGAACTTCATGATGTCACCATGTAGATGAGGTAAGAGATCAAAAACTACACCCATTAACCTTGTATTTTACCATTTTTTTACATTTTTTAATTTGTACATTGTTTATTTTAAATAGACCAATCTGCTACAAGAGACCATAACCATCCTCCTAACCCTCCACCTGACCCTGCTAATATTGTGGCCAGTCCTCCACTTGACCCTCTTAATTATCTGACTAACCCTCCACCTAACCCTCCTAACCCTCACATTCCTCCACCTAACCATCCTATAATTCCACAAGATCCCCCAAGCAACCAAGAGGATCTAGCTTCATACATTTTGGAAAACAAAATTAAAATTGAGCAATTAATTAGGAGAATGAGGGATCCCACATCCACCAAGACCCACCTCACCTATCTAGCCAATAACCTAGAGTCAATATTGTGTCAAGTTGACATGATAACAGGTCAAATTTATAGATGGGCATAATATCAGGATAGTTATAAGGATTATTATACTAATAAATTATTAGCATGTGAGGTCAAAAATAAATAAATATCAAAAGCATACATATGTGTATTATTCATTTACCCAGTCACCAATTCAACATTTTCATTAACTTCTAAACATTTCTCCATCCATAAGTCCCAACATAATTTGATCGAAGCCAATTTCTAGGACTGATGGTGAATGGTGTTTGATTATCAACTATGTAACAACCATGAGCTCCCATTGTATTTTTTGAGGAAACTCTATTGTGATTTTATCCTCAATGAGATTCCAAATTATTTTTATTATGGTGAGTTTTAGGACCGAGTGAAAGGCTCTACACAGGATCAACCATGTTCACATCATGTGCTTAATTGACCTACTAAGATCCCTACCCAAAATCCACTTCATCTCAAGATCCCCTCTATGGGGAAGGAGGTCATGGAGATTGACACTTGGCATAAATGTAGTGCACTTACTGATACACTCATTTAGCATATGAGTAGGCTTTCAGTGACTGATGTTAGATATATAACACCTAATGTTCATACTCGACCCCATCCTTATAAATCTTATGAAGCTATATGTATCAGACTTTTTGATGTTGATGGCATTGGTGGTTCTGAAGGGTTGGATGATATAATATTAATTGAAGAATTTTTAGCATGCACATTTGGTATGTAGTCATCATCCACTACATGGATGCAAGTATATTTTATATAAATGTCATGTCAAATTTAATCTATATTTACAAATTTAGAATATAAAAATAAATTTACATATAAAATGAATAATATATATGTAATTTTTTATGTTCCAGGAGAAGACGGTGCCTTCATCATCACACTCCACATTTGCAGGATTCAATTTTATGTAACCATTATTTACATATATAGAACCATCTATTAACCCATCCACTACTAGAGCTACCCATGTTAGCATGACACCTTTTACTTATATAGAGGCAAAATTTTGAGTACATTTTACACTCTTGGTTTAATAAAGGAGAAAAACTACCATATATCTTTGATACTTTATAGAAAACTAAGTGAGACCTTGGTTGTTTAGTTGATGTCTTGATTATAAATTCCTCCATCACTACAGGTGGAGACAGATATAGGTATTATTGCAGCAATATCATCCACATAGGCCCTTACAAAGTTACATATTAACTTGTAATTTTGAATTATAAAATAGATTTTTTTAGTAATTTTACTATATACTTGCCTAAAAAATATAACTTATGTGAATGTATTGTGTATGCAAGGTTGTCCCATGACATCTGATAGTCTCATTCAAATTATTAGGAGGGAAACATCTCATTTTTCTTCCTCATTTTATATGCTTATTCATGTAGCTCAAATTGCCACTGACCCAATCGAGCATCAAAATTAGATTAATTAGGACCATGAGATTACAGTAAGTGCATGTTAAATTTATTTTATTCTATTTTAAAATTAATTTCTTAACTTGGTTGCATATATTTTATGTTAATTTTCTAATAATACTTGTGTTTGAAAAACTTCATATGCAAGTGAGCTATGAGTGTAGGACCCACAGTCAAACCTTGGAGTAATCCAAGGCATTCAAGGGATCCCCATCTACCATCACGACATCATAGGGAGGGTCTTCTTTGAGGAAGGCAAAGAGAGGGAGGTTATTTGATGATTATCTCACATCTTACATGATGTACTTTTTTGTATGCTTATATGGAAATGTACACATTTTTTGTATGCCTATATGGAAATATATGTATTTTTGACATGGTACATGTTCTAATATGGCATTCACCTCACATTCTATTATGTTTTTTATTTCATAAACCTTTATGGTTTTTATTATTATATTTTAAAACAAATTTATGAGAAACGAGGTTTTTTTTACTTCCATTATCAACAATGAAGTGTAATGTTTGACCATTGATCCACATAAATGATAATTTCAGGTGATTTGATAATTTTAGATGATTGAAAGTCTTGTGATAGTGGGAAAAATATAATTGGTCATATTATATGTGAAATCTTACTAATGAGATTTTTAACTATGAAATTTGTATGATTTTTGAGTTTTAATTTTATTTGAATAGAATGTGAAAAAAAAAGTATTATTATCACCTTCATTTAACCAATTATCCCTTAAATTATATTTCCAAAATATATATTCTTAAGAATGGATTTCTTCAAACTCGGACATTAATTCATTAATTTAACATACACCCATATTAATTCAATTGTTCTGTCTTGTTTTATGGCTCCAAACTTTGTATGAAGGTTTGTTAACGTTGTGTGATCTATACAAAAGATTTGAATAGATAATCCAAATGAATAGGCAATTGAATCAAGCCCAAATTCCTTCATAAAGGAAAAACTAGGCCTACAAAGACCTAAAAGATCATAGTTGTTATTAAGTTAACCTTTTGATAAACCAATTGAATAAAGATTGGTTTTTCACCTTAATATGAAATCAATATTCATTAAATAGGTCATTCAATGGGCTATTAAGAGGAAACTAGAACAATAAACATCTTTAGTAAGACCTAAAAAATTTACACACAGTCTTGTAATAGTTTTTTAGACTTAATCAAGTTTTATTGGTCATTTGGAGACCTAAATGGTGTTTTGAAATTTTTTAAAAGCCTCAATAAGCTCAATATCATTGTCTTGATCATTTCATAGGCCTTGTGAGGTGATTGAGTCAAGAATAATAGGGTTAAAGTTACTTATTGTCTAAAGTGCCAAAATTTAAGCAGTTCCACTAGAAGATTGAGTGAATTTCAAGATCCTTCTAAATATGTCTTGGATCCTTTAGGGTATTTGGAGAGTTTCCCTCCAAAACTTGAAATTTGAATTTTTAAATGTATTTATGTAATTACATTACAATATTGTAATGAATTATGAGTTTATTAAATTTATATGTCTACCATGTAGCTAAGGGTTTCTTAATTTTGTTTGTAGTCATAGTTATCTTATTAGGACATAAAAGTCATTGTAACCACTTGATAAGCCTTAGGAAGTCAGTTTTCTATGTTGAGACCAGGCGAGTAAGAGATTCTCTTAAACAAGTTTGGTTCATTACAAGCTTAGTATATACTTAAATAACTTGATAATGATTTATCCTAATAAGGAGGCAAAAAAGAATGAATCCAAGCATAAAAAGACTCATTTACTTCATGATCAGGGTTACAGATAGTGATATACATGTCTGCCTTATGCAAAAGAGGATTGTATAAACTTTTAAAGTATTTTCTCCATGTAATAAAGAGGTTTTGAGTGTTCTATTATGTGTCTCTTAGTATATTGCATCAAGTTGAGTTTGATTCAAGCATTTATATATCAATTTCAAGTCTATAATTTTGTTTTAACTCATAGAACCCTCAATTATTGGTTTTCCACACTTCAAGTCACATACAATGGTCTCATTCCATATGAAAAAAGTTATATGGGAGAAAATTTGCTATTGGAGATGTTAGAGGAGTAAGTTAAGACTGTCCTTGATGAAGGATAATCATCCCCAATCTTGTAAATATGATCTTAAATTTTAAAATGAGATCAATAAGTGGTTTGTTAAGCCTTAGGAGATGTCTAGGAAGCCTTTCTAAGCTTAAAATGTACCTTGTACTAGTTTGTAATCCATTTCCATCCAAAATTATCTTAAAATTGTGTCTAGAGTGAATATGGATAAGTATTATGTAGTAATCACTTAGAAATCTCATTTGAAGATTTAAAAGGTCACGTTCAAGTGTGATTGTTAAGTCATTAGGCTTATATGCAATTTTCCCTCCAAAAAACCAACATTTGTATATTCAAGCATGTAAATATATTCATAGACGTGTGTGAAAAATCATCCATAAGTTATTTTTAGGGAGAATTATTCATGAAATATAATTTATTGTAAGTATTTCTCACCAAAGAGGGATGGGTCAATAGTAAATATTACAAGGTCAAGTTACTTGGGGTAAAAGGTACCTAAAGACCCATCAAAACAAACACAACATAAGAGGATGATGGTTGAGAAAGAATTTTTCCAATAAAATAAGTTTAGAAACTTAGTTTCAAAGTGATAAATCTTAAGCCATGAAGAAAGGAACTAGAAAAAGCTATAAAATCTAATGAAGGGACAAATAAGGTCTTAGATTTTTAGAGTCATTGGTCTTGTCTTGGTTTGTTGAGGTTCGCAAGCCTTTGTATGGCCTTTGTAAGGTCCTATAATGACCTTTTAATAGTTTAATGAGGATTTTTTATGTAATGATGAATAATTATGAAAATAATAAGGTTTGTCTGTAATTTGGCAAATTTCATTTTGATAATTGGTCTTAAATTATGTTTTAATGAAGTTCTTTTATGAAATATTGTCTTGAGAAGTCACTCGCAAGTTGATGATCAAGTATTTGAAAAAATAGAGTCTAATGGGTTAAAATCAACTTATATCTAGTTATTTGACATAGATGGTTATGTTTAAGAGATAAAACTTGTAATTAAATCATCCATTTACTCTTGAAAAAAGCATTTAAGACTCTATGGGAGTTTGAAGCATTTACATGTATATAATCAACTTTTATGAAGAAATTTTGAATAAAAGAGAGTGGGTTTTGACATTATAAGGTGTTCATATGTTCCTTGTGAACTTCTACACAATTTTTCATGTTTGAATGTGTGATATTTTACTCTAAAGCCTTGAATTCATAGGACTGAGTTCAAAAAACACAAAAAAATTTGTAATGCAAGTCTAATTTTTGAGATATTTTCATGGTTTGGAGATCATCTAAAGTTTAAAACCAATTCAAGGTTATAGATAAAGATTATAAATACTTTTTCCTAGTCATTAAAACTCAAATTATATAGTTTATAGTGCTTGTTACCCTATCACTAGCAGACCTAGGGTTTCAAGAGAAAAAATACTTTTTGGACAAATGTGTTTCAAACTATTTTCGTTTTTCTACATTCAAAAGGAAATGAGAAACTAAGAGAAATGGTCTAGGGTTAGAAGATACCCGAATGAGGTCTGCGCACCGTTATCCAGACGTTGTGAGAACTCCTCTTTGGTTGTGGAGGATGACACCTGCAGAAGAAAGAGATTAGAACAAGAAAATTGTTAGATGGATAGATGGTGGGCTGCCAAGCAAAAGCTTGATCCCAGAAGTGCAGAGACTCCCTTGAGGGATGACAACCCACTAGTAGATAAAAAGGAATGTCTGATAAAGAGCAAAATGTAGATAGAAATAGAAATGATAAAGACTGAATAAAAGAAATGAAATCAAATGCATACCTGAATAAAGGCAAGCTGTGTTCCACAGTCGCCGGCGTCGGTTAGTCTGCCAACGTCAGTATGTCAAGGTCACCGACATCGGTTAGTCTGCCGACTTAGGTAGGGGTAGTGGTCGATGTTGGTTAGGATAGCATCTAGATGGGGTCTAGATGGGTTTTAGGGCTGTAATGGTCTAAGACTCTATTTGGATGGTCTGAGAGTCTGTGTTGGGTTGATTGGACAGTGAGTATGGTCTGTAAGAGGTCCCAGACAAAGGACAGGGTGACAGGGAGATAAGGATGAGAGAAAGCCTTTCAGCCTCTCCAGGAAGAGCAGGTTGGGTCTGTGGTCTGGTTCATAATGAGAAAAGTAGTAACTAAAAAACTAATTACTAATAGTGTAAATAATTGAAATGAAAACACAGAGGAAATACTTACCTGTGGCTTGCTGAAGAAAGAGTGTTGCTGATGCTTGTCCCTGTTGCTGATGCTACTAGTGTAGAAGACCTCCATCAAGGTGGAATGGTAGATGCAGAGTACATATTATTGTTATAGCTTGTTGTGTGCCTAAGAGAGAGAGAGAGAGGTCTAAAGATTAGAAGGTCAGCTGCTTGGAAGAATGAAAGATCAGATTGTTGAAGGTTGAAAGGTTGGATTGTTGAAGATTAAAAGGTCAGATCCGCACTCCGGAGGTGGAATGCAATTTTTAAGGCAACTGACGCTGGAAATACAACTGACATCGATCGACAGTTGATCGATGTCGGTGGCTGGAAGGCAAGAAAAAGGCTAAAAATAGCCTTTTGTCCGTTTTCCCAATTGTCGAGTCAGCGGGTCGGGGGAAGAAATGGTTGAAGGTGGATTAAAATGGATGAGAGGATGAGTGGGAGAATGAAATGGGGGTCTAGGCATTAATATTGGCCATGGGGTAGTGGAGGGAATCCAAGGAAAGGCATCCTAGGGTGGTGAGGTTTCAAGGGTGAGATGGCAAGGGGAGAGAATTATTAATTTAAAATAAGATAATTATTTTAAATTAATAAGACATAGGTTAGGAGTGGTTAAGTGGACCAAGGGAACTAAGGGGGGAGTCGACCAAGGTTAGACATGATTTTAGTGTCTACATTTGCCCCTTTTTGGCTTGTTGGTTGTTCTGACAAACTGCAAGACAAAAATAAGAGTTGATTGCCTCAGGTATGGGATGAGGTCTTTTCGTCTTATTGGTTGTTCTGATGAACTGCAAGACAAAAATGAATGTTGATTGCCCCAATTACAGGATGAGGTATTCCCCCTCAAAGTAGGATTTGAGGGAAGGGAACCTAGAATCGGTTGCTGATTTGATAGATAGTGGATGAGATATGGTGAAGGTTGAGTGTAAACACTACAAAAGTTGAGATTGTGCGCATACCACTTCACGAGATGGTCATGTCAAATTGTCACAGGTCAAGGTCGAGGAGTGTCAAAATCAAAATAATTGAGCCCCAGCATTTGGTCGTAGCTGATTGGGTTATTCAATCCAAGCTATAGCTCCAATGGTCGTTGTGTTCCAAGTATCTTGAGCTTAGAAAGTGTTCTTAGAAACATGAAAAAGACCACAAGTAGTGGGGATCAACTTGCTCATGATCCAATACTTGTGAGGGTCAAAATATGGGTTGCAAATAATTTTTCTAACCATCCATGAGGTAGCATACATGCAAAAACAACCAAGACAACGTTGTCTTGGAAGTGGTCGGAGTCAGAGGAGATAGGCGCGATCTCCAAGGTCACTGGTTGAGGATGGACTGAGATATAAGTGATCTCAAGTGATGGGTGTTGATAGATGGTCCATTGGATGGATGGATGAATGTGGCTGAGCTAACCTCAGAAGACTCAGTGCTGCCTATATAGCCCTTATTGTTAGGGCCTCAGGCCAATGTAGTTCTCCCTAAAAGGGAGGAAGAGGGTCGAGGTTATGGATGGGTTGGATGAGGTCAAGTCATGGTCAAAGGAAGATGGTTTATCCATCAAGTAGATGAACAAATGGATGTGGTCGAGCTAACCTTAGAAGACCCCATGTCAACTGAGTGTTGCCTACATAGCCCCTGTTGGAAGGGCCTCAGGCCAATGTAGTTCTCCCTAAAAAAGAGGAAGAGTAAAAGTGGTTGATAGTTGGTTTGGATAGGTTAGGTCATGGCTAAAGGTCGAAATGGTTTGTCCATCAGATAGATGAATAAATGGATGTGGTCGAGCTAACCCCAGAAGATGTCATGTTATCTGAGTGTTGCCTACATAGCCCCTATGTGAAGGGCCTCAGATAGTCATAGGGATAGAAGTGGAAGCCAAGGGTGGTTGTGTCATGAAGTTGGAGGGCATGAGTTGACTAGATATCACCAAAGGTGTTTACATGGCAGCATTGGAAAAAGGGGAGGTAGACAGTCCTGCATTTATAGGTGTAAGAGTGTGTGGAGTCGAGACAATCAAGTTCTGGTATGATGTAGAACTTGATTGAACTGCATGTGGTTGAGGGGGTAATGAAACCCCGATGGAGGTCGGTCTAAAAATAGATGGGGAGGCCAAACTTTGCATATTGGCCATGGTCGGGTTAATGGTTGAGGTGATAGTCTGAGTCATAAAAGACTGGGTAGCGGATGGTGTTGATGTCATCGCCGCTTCACCCAAAAGGTCTCACATTTGGTTTCTTGCGAGATAGTGTTGGAGAGCCTTGACATTGTGGTCAAGGAGTCTCTCAAAGTTTGGGTCCCCTTTGGGGACAATTGAAGGTTGATTGGGAGTTGGTCGGGTAGGAGTTCATTCAGTCTCTGAATGATACTCCATTAGAAGACTAGGCACAGATGGCGAAGGCGGGAGTGGTTGTTGCCTTGCGTGGTTAAGAAGAGTTCTGGTTTGACTGTGTGTCAAAACCATTCAAGGCAAGAAGGGTCAGGTTCCAGAAATTGTGTTTTTTAGTCTCAAAAAACTAGAATGGGTGTTGGACAGTAAGAGAGTCGGGTTTTAAGGTTGCTATTTTGAGAAGAAAAATTGTGACAGTGATCGACGTCAATTGAAAAACTGATGTCGGTGAGAAAAAGTGGCTGACATTGGTCAAATAACTGATGTCGGTGGAATAGACTGCCGATGTCGGTGGAATATGCTACCGATGTCGGTCACTGTGTCTTCTAGAAACATAAAGAATTTGAAAGTTTTTGAAAAGAAGAAAACGTCCTCACTAGCTCAAAAAACTAGATAGGAACATAAAAATAGATGGAGACAGGCAGAGCCTAAGCATTAAATCCTAAGAATAATTTTTAGAATCTTGTTGGCTTATGCCTTAGATGAATGTTTGGGAAGTTGGCTTGTAGAGCAGGTCCTAGAAGAAGCAGTCTAAAGCTGGTTTTAGGTTAGTTTCAGTGCTCAAGAGTCTGTATTAGGTTTTATATGTGGCCTGGTGCTAAGGAGCAAGCTCCCCTCACTTCATGAGCCCAGTGATAAGTTGGTCTCACTTAGCCAGTATATACGTCCCCTAGAGATTATCCTCTGCCAGATAATAGAGTGGGCTTTCCCTTTGTTGGTGAAGTCCAAGTGGGATTGTTGGGACGGGTAAGGTATCTGCTAGGTGATGAAATCCTAGTCAGACCTTGTCTCAGGTGAGTTAAGATGTTTGATTTTGTGCAAGTGATTTGGTCGTGTAACATAAAGTGGACTACAATTAACTCATGATGCAGTTTTAATTACTAGATGTGTGGACTAAATATGCATGCAATCAGAGATGAGATGCAATTGATTTTAAGCCCAAATAGAAATGTGAGTTCGGATGCAGACAAGTAGAGAAAAGGTTGAAGAGTATGATTTTGACTAGTCTAAGATGCAAGAAAGAAAGAAGGGTTCCTTTTAACCTTGCTAATAGTGTCTTTTGGAAGAGATAGAGGAAGAGAGATGCAAGGAGAGACCTAATGCACCTTTATGAAAAGTATGCTTATAAGAAAAAAGGTATGAACCCAAGGAGAATTCCTAGGGTCCCACCGGGCGTGCCAGAATGTTTCAAACTATTTTTGCTTTTCTACATTCAAAAGGAAATGAGAAACTAAGAGAAATGGTCTAGGGTTAGAAGATACCCTGATGAGGTCTACACACCGTTATCCAGACATTGTGAGAACTCCTCTTTGGTTGTGGAGGATGACACCTGCAGAAGAAAGAGACTAGAACAAGAAAATTGTTAGATGGATAGATGGTGGGCTGCCAAGCAAAAGCTTGATCCCAGAAGTGCAGAGACTCCCTTGAGGGATGACAACCCACTAGTAGATAAAAAGGAATGTCTGATAAAGAGCAGAATGTAGCTAAAAATAGAAATGATAAAGACTGAATAAAATAAATGAAAGCAAATGCGTACCTGAATAAAGGCAAGCTGTGTTCCATAGTCATCGGCGTCGGTTAGTCTGCCGACGTCAGTATGTCAAGGTCACCGACATCGGTTAGTCTGCCGACTTAGGTAGGGGTAGTGGTCGATGTCGGTTAGGACAGCATCTAGATGGGGTCTAGATGGGTTTCAGGGCTGTAATCGTCTGAGAGTCTATTTGGATGGTTTGAGAGTCTGTGCTGGGTTGATTGGACAGTGAGTATGGTATGTAAGAGGTCCCAGACAAAGGATAGGGTGACAGGGAGATAAGGATGAGAGAAAGCCTTTTAGCCTCTCTAGGAAGAGCAGGTTGGGTCTGTGGTCTGGTTCATAATGAGAAAAGCAGTAACTAAAAAACTAATTACTAACAGTGTAAATAATTGAAATGAAAACACAGAGAAAATACTTACCTGTGGCTTGCTGAAGAAAGAGTGTTGCTGATGCTTGTCCCTGTTGCTGATGATGCTGGTGTAGAAGACCTCCAGCAAGGTGGAATGGCTGATGCAGAGTACCTATTGTTGTTGTAGCTTGTTGTGTGCTTGAGAGAGAGAGAGAAAGAGGTCTGAAGATTAGAAGGTCGGCTGCTTGGAAGAATGAAAGATCGGATTGTTGAAGGTTGAAAGGTCGGATTGTTGAAGATTGAAAGGTCAGATCCGCACTCTGGAGGTGGAATGTAGTTTTGAAGGCAACCAATGCCAGCAATACCGCCGATGTCGGTCTACAGTTGACCGATGTCGGCGGCTGGAAGGCAGGAAAAAGGCTAAAAATAGCCTTTTGTCCATTTTCCCAACTGTCGGGTCAGCGGGTCGGGGGAAGAAATGGTCAAAGGTGGATTAAAATGGATGAGAGGATGAGTGGGAGAATGAAATGGGGGTCTAGGCATTAATATTGGCCATGGGGTAGTGGAGGGAATCCAAGGAAAGGCATCCTAGGGTGGTGAGGTGTCAAGGGTGAGATGGCAAGGGGAGAGAATTATTAATTTAAAATAAGATAATTATTTTAAGTTAATAAGACATAGGTTAGGAGTGGTTAAGTGGACCAAGGGGACTAAGGGGGGAGTCGACCAAGGTTAGACACGATTTCGGTGTCTACAAAATGAACCCTATAAAAATTATAAAAACTAGTGTTAATGATTATTTACATGTTATGAATACATTAAAATAAGGTTTCATGTTGATTTGAGGTCTATTAATGAAGTTATGGACAAAATTTAACTGTGATAGCCTTAAAGACCTACTTGCATTACGCCTAAGAACACAAAATTGTAATTTATTTGAATTATAAGTAGAATGAGGTTATGGAATGTTGTAAAATGTATTTATCATGATGTTTTGAACTAGAATAAACCTTAAGGAACAAAATAAATAATTGATTTGGGTAAAAAATCATAAAGAAGGCTTAAATAGGCCTATTAGGCCTAAAAAATAGTTTTGGTCATTCTTGTGGTTTCAAGTACAAATAAAGGATGAAATGAGTATTCACATTTTATAAAGTTTTTATGAATGCATCAATGTGTTTATCCCAATATCTGAGTGAAAAGTGTGTCAAGTGGCTTTGTTTGGCCTAGAAACCACTTAAGCAACATTTGACAAAAAAAGAAATTTTGCATTAAAGTGAGTTTTATCTTCAAGTAAGAGTTGAATAATTTTGTTTGAAGTCTAAATATAATGTGATGAGCCCTAAGAACATTTTAATAAGCCTTGTATCAATAAATTTCATGTTGAAATCCCATTAGTTTTGTAAGTCATTTAATGGAGGAGTTGGTGTAAATCCTAAAATATGAGTTGTGAGTCTTTTTTCACCTAATAAAAGATATTTTTAAGTTATATAAACGTTATCCATGCATAAAATCCAATTGTGAACCAGTTAGTAGTCCTTGTTGTCTGAAATGTTTGTTAACTTATCTAATAAGGTCATTGAGAGATGATTTTATCTTGTGAATCCAGATTTGATAAGTGGGTATAGATCTTAATAAATGCAAATGTTATAACTTGAACCAATATTCCAAATGTTAAATTGAATTAAAATATAAATAGCTCTGTGATCAATCATTTTGTTGCTCTCAACCTTCCCATTTTCTATGTAAACCTGAGTTCAGGGTTTGGTCACTTAAAAGGCCATAACTTCAAAAATACTAAACCAAACAACCTAAAATTTTATTAGTAGTTCAGAAAGAGTGTTTAAAAACCAATCCATGTGTTTTAAATTCAATATCATCCTTTTAAACCCTATTTTAATGGATTGTGTAAAAATTGTCTATATGTGCTCATTTTTTAGAGACTTGTGATCAAGGTTAAAGTGAGTTTTCATTATTTTAGAGTTATAAAACCTAGTGTAAACTTTTAATAAATTTTATTATGTTTTATAAACCTTAATAAAGTAGATATTAAGGGGTGAAAGAGTCAAATATTGATTTTGGCCTATTAGAAGCCAATTAGGCCTAAACACCTAGAACCTAAGTTTAAAAAGATTAAATCTAATTTCCTAAGAAACTAATAAGGTAAATTGGTTTCTCATTTGTTTTAAATAAATATATAATTCAATTTATATTTTATAATCCTTTGAATATAATATAATCCAATATCCTTTAAGAAACTCATTAAAAAGTAGACCTAAAAGAGTGTGTTTTATGTATTGAGAACAAGAAATGTGTTTTTGTTGTTTCTTCACTAAAAATGGAACTAAAAACATGTATAGGTTTTTGTATAATGTCTATAAACACATTATTTTCCTCCTATCATTCTTTATTGACAAACCCGCAACCCATTCTGGCCTCAAGAATGCCCTTCCCAATACAAGAAAAATGTAGAATTTTAGCCTAACTTCATGCATAGAATAGAAACTATAATTCATTTTGATGAACCATGAGATCCATCCTATACAAGTATAATAAATCTTATTTTACCATAAATCACTTTTTTCTAACCTTTGAGAGAAATTCATGGCATAAGTTGTAGTAACGGGTCCTAAAATACAACTTTTTGGTAGTGAAGAGATAACTTCTCAAGCTCCAACTAGAATTTTCACATATAGGACCTCCAGGTGAAAATATATTACTTGAATAAAATCTATTTATATGAATTACACATTTTTACATGACCCTAACATCTAATTCCACTCAAAAATACATTTTCACTATTGTTTAAGAAGGTGGAAACACTGACAACAAATGTTGTCAAAGTTCCATCTGTTACTCAAGAACTCCATTTTTGATGATTTTCACTAAAACTTGGAACTAAAAACACATATATATTGGTGGATAAAATCTTGGATCATGTTTTTGGCTTCTTTTCAGGCCTGATCGACAAACCCACCACCCATTCTAGCCTCAAGAATGCCCTTCTCAATACAAGAAAATTGCATAATTTTATCCTAACATTAGACATGCATAGAATGGAAATTAAAAAAAATTACAAACCATAAGATCCATCATATGCATGTTAAAAAACCCTAAGTTTCCCTCAGATCACTTTGTATGAACCTTCAAGATCAATTCATCGCATAAGTTACAATATTGGGTTCTAAAATACAACGTTTTAGCAGTGAAGAGATAACTTCTCAAGATCCAACATGCATTTTCACCTCTGAGACCCCAAGGTGAAAATATATCATTTGGATCACATATATATAGGAAAATTACACATGTTTCCACAACTATTTTCACTATTATTCAGGAAGGAAGAAACACTAACAACAAATATTGTCAAAGTTTGAAATGTTGTTTGAGAACTCCATTTTTAGTGCTTTTTCACTACAAATTGGCACTACCAACATGTCTAAATGGGTTATAATGTCTAGGATCATGTTATTGACCTCCCATTATGCCTATTTGGCAAACCCACCACCTATTTTGGCCTCAAGAATGCCCTTCTTAATATAATAAAAATGTAAAATTTTAGCCTAAATTCAGACATGCATAGAATAGAAACTATAAATCATTTAAACAAACCATAAGATATTTATTTTACATGTAAAAAAACTATTTTTTTACCCTGGATCAATTTTTTTGAACCTTCAATCATAATTTATGGCATAAGTTGTAGTAAAGTGTCCTAAAATATAATGTTTTGTCAATGAAGAGACAAATTATCGAGAACTAACAGGCATTTTCACCTTTGAGACCATAACATGAAAATATGTTACTTGTAACATGTCTAAATAGGTGAATTACATGTTTTTCCATGACCTTGACATCCAAGTGCACCCAGAAATACATTTTTACTATTGTTTAGGAGGGCAAAAACACTGATAACAAAGGTTGTCAAAGTTTAATTTATTGTTCAATAACTCCATTTCCGGGGATTATTCACTACAAATATGCACTACCAACACATTTTTATGGGTGGATAATGTCTATTACCACATTATTGGCCTCCCATCATGCCTGGTCAATAAACACACTACTCATTTTGGCCTTAAGAACACCATTCCCAATATAAGAAAAATGCATAATTTTAGCCTAACTTCAAACATGCATAGAACATAAAATATAATTAATTTATATGAAGCATAAGATACCTCTTATACATGTCTAAAAACTCTTATTGTACCCTGGATCACGTTGGTCAAACCTTCAAGAGCAATTTATAGCATAAATTACAGTAATAGGTCCTAAAATGTAACTTTTTGGTAATGAAGAGATAACTTCTCAAGCTACAACATGTATTTTTACCTTCGGGACCCTCAAGTGAAAATGTATCACTTGGATCACATCTAAATAAGTGAATTACATGTTTTTCCATGACATTGTCACCCAAGTCCACCGAAAAATACATTTTCACTACTATTCAAGAGGGCAAAAAAATTGACAATAAATATTATCAAAGTTCCAGTTATTATTTGAAAACTCCATTTTTATGCTTCTTCACTAAAAAATGAAATTACCAACACATTTGAATGGGAAGATAACATATAGGACCACATTATTGGCCTCACATCATGCCCAGTTGATAAACCCACCACCCATTCTAGCATCAAGAATGCCCTTCCCAATATAAGAAAAATGAAGAATTTTAGCCCAACTTTAGAAATGCATAGAACAAAAACTATAAGTCATTTTGATGAACCATAAGATCTTAAATATATGTGTTTGATAAATATTATTTCAACCTGGATCACTTTGTCTAAACCTTCAAGAGTAATTTGTGGCATAAGTTATAGTAACGAGTCCTAAAATGCAACTTTTTGGTAGTGAAGAGAACTTCTCGAGCTCTAACAGGAATTTTTACCTTTGGGACCCCCAATTGAAAATATATCTCTTGGATCATATCTATATAGGAAAATTGCATGTGTTTCCATGACCCTGATGTCCAGGTCCACATGGAAATGCATTTTCATTATTGTTAAGAAGGACAAAAACATTAAAATTAAATGTTGTACAAGTTCCAACTATTGTTTAATAACTCTATTTTTGGTGCTTATTCAATACAAATCAGCATTTTCAACATGTATAGATGGTTAAATAATTTTTAGGACCACATTTTTGGCCTCCTATCATGCTCGATCGATAAACCCACCACCCATTTTGATGTGGATTACAAAGTACTCATACCAGAGCATAACAAGATTGGAAGAGCTTAAAGATGATAAATACATAATGGATATCCTATCTTGAGCTTCATACCAAGCCCTAAGACTATCACATATCAACACCTATAGGAATGGCCTATAAGATGGTTTGTCATGCATACGAGCTCACATGAAGAGGTCTACAATCAGTTAAAAAGAGACGAGTTTGAGTATTTATGATTGATCCAAGCATTTTTAAGTATTTGGAAAAATGGAGAGATATTATATAGTCCCAAAAAACCCTCTAAACAATTTATCATCATGAACAAAAGTGAAATGGTCAGTCACAGGCTTGTACACAAGGTGAAAAAGTGAAAGTTATCAACATGTTTGTGCATGGTTGGAGATCTTGAGTCTTTGAGATCACTCCAACGTGATTAATATATTTTATAAGGTCATATTAAATTCATAACATAATTATAATATCCATTCCATGTCATTTAGGCCTTCAAAGTCAATTACATAGCCCAAATGCATGCACACAACCACAAAGAGAGTTTGCAGGCTTGAGATTGTATGATTATGGTGATTTTTATTAATTGGACCTACCCATCAAGTAATTTGAATTTATATATTTGGTTTTAATATAATAAAAAAATAATGAGCTCTTGAGACCCTACATAACTCAATATATTAAAAAAAAATCTAAATTGGCTTGTTTGTTGCCATGTAGATCCTAGTTTGCACAAAAAGAGCCATAACTTGGGTTTTATGGCTCCAAATGAATTGAAATTTAGATTTGAGGTCTGAATTTCCATATAATTAATTTTTTAAGTGGTATAATTTTTTTAATGTACCTTAGGAGAGATAAAATGTCAAAACACATGCCTACACATGCAAAAATGAAGGAAAATTAGACCAAAAGTGCTATAAGTCAAGTTATATTATTCAAAATGCTCTAAAATTTTATTTTAAGGTGATTCATGATGTATTTAATATGTTTATGTGTTATAAAACCTTAAAATACAATAAAAATAAATTTATACATGACTTTTCACAAACATGGCCTTGTTTCTAGGCTTAAATGAGCTAGGTTGAGTAGCAAGTAATCCCTTTGCGAAGGTATTGGATATTCTAATGGACATGGAAGATTTAAATAAGTCTCAAAAAAAAATTTAAAGGTTTAAATATTATTCTTATATTATATCTCTAATCTTACTCTTTGTCCACCTCCAAACAAGCCTAGCAAGCTAGTGGCCTATTGAACCTTCTTGCAAGCAAAGTGATAATGACCCAAGGTGAGAGGTTGGAATGATTCAAGATATGAATTATATTTGTTTTTAATATGTAATACCTCATTTTTATTTTAATAATATTTATATATACACTATCCACCTTGGCTACATTAATGAGGTGGATTGGTGTAGTCAAGAATCAAGAGGAGCTAGTTTGCCTCTCCAAGGAAAGAGGTTTCTAATTTAAGGTTTTTTATCAGATTTTGAGATGTAATAATACTTAAAAATATGCATAAAATTTATTTCCATTCTCAAGGTGGATGAATGGAGATAAGTGGGGATCCTAAATTGAAAATCATGCAATATCATGAAGATGCTAGTGAATGTAATGAGATAGTTGCAACTTGGGAGTTGACAATCAATTACATGTGAAGGTAAGAAGGAATAAATGTTGAATATTGAGATATTTAGACCATGATCTCATATGAAATAGGTTATCAATAATTTCAAACATACTACCCCTATGCCTTCACTAATCAAATATTCATTTGATAGAGTCAAAGAAGCATTGAAGGTCTTTCAAACTACCCTATAATAATAGAACTATTTCATGGGAGTTGAAAACACCTTGGTTGAATAAGAATTGAATCATTAAAGTCAAGGACATGGTGATTTAAGATCAAAATTGAATCAAGGAGACCACCATACCCAAATATAGGTCAACTCATGAAGGCATTTGACCACATCAAACACTGCAAACATTCATGATGCTCCCTCTACAGATTTATTCAATCAAGGCAACATCATTTCAAGGATAAATGATAAGTAATTTTAGAAAGATTCTCTTAGCTTCAAGAATATGAAATTATTTACTAATAGTGTCAACCAAATGAAGGTGGAAGCTTATATAGCACCACTAACCTATAAAAAATTGTTAGTAAGTAATTAAAAATGAAATTTATATGTATTACCTAAAAAATCAAAAATATTTGGTAAAATTGATTATATCTACATTTTATAAGTCAACATACCTACACATATCAATCCATCGAACCACTAGGATCTACTCTAATATTTAAACTAGAAAGAATAGATTCATGATTTGACTCAAGAACTTTCCATAGATTCTTGTTTAATGGCCTCCCATGATATTTTTTCAATTGAATATTCATTACAAGAATGAAATTTGAATAGTGTTGTATCTTTCTATGTTTCAAATTTTTCAGACAACCATATATCTAAATTTTTATTGGATATCATCAAACCCAATTTCTAGTGATTACCATAGACCCAGTAGGATACTCAATGTTTTCTCCATATATGACTGTGGAAGTCAATTTTTTATTTTGCTCTACACACTAACATAAGTAGTAATTTATCCCCTCTTCATTGTCTTTACTGCAATAACTACAAAAACATGACATGTATCACAAAAAATAATTTTTAATGACACTATATGAATATAGATAATGGGATTAAATAGTACATAATGAATAATATTATATCGGGATGCACTAGATGAGATACATGGTCAAATTTATGTGATGATACCATATATTTAAATTATAATGCTCATGCAACCTAATATGTGTTGATTAGAATTAGAGGTCTGGAACTCCAATCATCCACCCACTCTTGTGACTCACACTCATTCCAAATAGAGTCCATGCATGTAGAATAAAATCATGTCAAGTGTCTTGTATGAATAGTCCAAGATATTGAATTTGAGCTAAGAAATGATTGTAACTCACTTGGACTCATTACAGTCATACAATCCTTATACTTTTCCAAGTTTTCTTCCTCCATTAACCAAAAATTTATACAAATAGTATAATTTGGTTGAGCACCATACAACATGTTCTCATTACACCATTCAACCATGCTTTATGCATCAGTCAAATGAGCACCCTCATTAAATTTCTACTCCTCACTTGAAATGACTCTTTTTACACATGCTCAAGCATTGTCATGCTCCCTTTTTCCATGGCTAGCCTCAATGAAACTCCAAATATGTTCTATACCAATGGTAATAGACATCCTGATCAACTAAAAAACATCCATGCATTCTTTATGATGTATAATTTTCTGACCAAATGTAATGTTGATTGAAATGAATGTTTCTCTCAATCAATTTTCCATATAACTTTTCAAAACAACTATGCATATACTCTATACAATGTGATCGGTCATCATTTATATATAAATGGTACTCCCCTAATATTTTTTTATGTTACTCGGTACTATTATGTGTATGCATGAATGTTATATGCATGAATATGGAAACTTATGATGAGTTGTAATAATATGACTGAACTTCCATTTGTGGTGTGAATGTGTAATTTTTGGTAAAGTTGACTACTAAAATAATTGAACCAAGTGAAAAATTGTATTTACTTATCTTAAAATGTTCATCCAACCATCTAGCCTTATGTGTGTGCCTTGCATACTCAAACAATGTTCTCCCTGAATTTACCCATAAATTCTAAAATGTGCATTTGTTTTGTAAAAAGATTACACCTTTTAGACTCTTTGCCATCTTTTATTTGATAATTCATAGATTTGTATTTTCTCAAATCAACTAATTCTTATCTAATTGCACTTTTTTCATCTTTATGGACATATTTTTTTAGTTTTGAAAATCCACCACATATGCTGAAATTTCCATCCAAACATGCTTTGTTATTAAAGAACGGTCCATTTGGTCTTTTATAAAAAATGGTTGGAATTTCTCTGGTTGATTTTGGTGGAACTTCTAAGCCACACTCCTATAAAATATTTTTAGTATGCAAATTACAATGAATATGGCATAAAAAATCATGGTGCAAGCCACACTCCTATAAAATATTTTTAGTATGCAAAGTACAATGAGTATGGCATAAAACATCATGGTACATTAAAAACTCAGCATGTTTCTTACAACAATAAGTGGTGTAGGTGTGATTTATTTTTATATAAAAAGGTTTGTCCATCTCAAAATATCTTTGACTAATAGAAATTTGTGGATGTTTTTTCCAAAAAATTAGAGTACAATTGTGTTTGAGTCATATCTAAGAAATGTTTTAGATGTAGTTCGTGGTTACAAAAATCAACTCTTCTTTTGATGACATCTCTTGCATTGTGTGAAACTCTATTATTTCCTTCCAAAATTTTTCAAGTAACTCTTTCAAAGCATTGGCTATAGCCTTGTCCTTTCATGGAAGTCAACTTAAGAATACCCAGAGCTCATTGGTATTGGGTTCATTAAGTCTTTTACATCTTTAAATTGATTTCATAAATATTTTTATGTTTATAATAAATGTTCAACTTATTTTTGAAATCAATCATTTTCCCCTATTTTACTACTTACTGCACAAGTTGTGATTATATGTCAGGTAGCATTACAATATTTGTTGAATGATTTAGGAGGTTATAGTATGATATGCATCATGTAAGTTTTTAACAATGTATATGTTTTCATCATCCATATTAGATGTTCTTAGCCCTGATATGTACATGTTAGGTCTCATCTTAATCAATTTCATCAATAAAATAAATAATTGACATCTTTTAGTATCATGAATCAAATTATGAAAGAAATTATCCCAAATTTCCTGATCCAGTCTTATTGAATGGTAGTCAAACATTTTGTTAGGCATTGGTTTCAAACTATTTTAATTGACTTCAATTAAGTACTTACCTTTTCTACACAAAATTCCTAGAGATGTTGTTAGTGGTAGAACTTGTTGAGAGGGTATTTCAAAATCATCATTACTTTCATTAATTAATGGTGGAATGACATTTTCTTCATTATTTATTTACTCATTATATGCTTCCATGAAATTTTCTTCATTGATAATTTCATCATTATTTGTTTCCATGAAAATTTATTCATTGTTGTAGGGTATGACATCATGCATATAGTCATCATCAATAAAATAAAAAACACTATACTTTGAATGTGAGCTTTTAACATTATCTAATTCATTATTGTTAATTTCATCATTATTCAATTTAGTATTGACAATTCCATCATTATTGAATTGATTATTTTCAATTTCATCATTATTCAATTCATTATTGTTAATTACATCATTGTCTACAGTATTTGGCTCATCAAAGATAGTTTATGTAGCTTGTTTTAAATGAAGTGTTTGCAGTCATACCTTGTTTTTTTCTCTCACCTCTTGTATTTTCTCAAGTGTTTTATTTTTCAACTTCTTTCTCTTTCTCTTTCTCAAATGTGATCTATCTTTGATTATATAAATGATATATTTTTAAAGGTGGGGTCAAAAAAACACTTGATAGATCTTTTTCTCAACTTTAAAGTATTATAAAAGCATGCAAAGAATGTCTGTGGGGATAGATTTATCGAATTGTGTAAAAAATTGTTGAAAAGTAATTTTTTATCTAGAGTGAGAAAAAAATGTACACATTATGATATAATGTGTACATGTTATAATAACATGTATGCATTATGCCATAACACATACTCATTATGCCATAACACATACGCATCATGCCATAATGCATATTCATACTCATTATTATGACACTACACATTATTATAACACTAACACATTATTATATCACTACATGTTATCACTTTGAATTCAAAATCCAAGTCTTTTGGCTCTGAAATGGCATGGATTCTCGAGCCAAAGCTTTGGACCTATCAATCTACACCCAAGTCAAAGAACTTTGATAGAAAACAAAAAAATTCAACTTCTATCACCAAATACACTAGGAATTTCAATAACAAAATTCAAAAAATTATTACCATGATGATGAACATGCTTTGCCCTTTTCAAATATATGATTTTTATAATTTTTGGATAATTTTAATGTTACAAACTATTTTCATTTCTAACTATAATTTGTTTAGGCTGCCACATGTCAAAAATATACAAGCCTATACATGTTAATGTAATTTATTTTTCATTCATACAAGTGAAAAATAAATTATATGGTCATAAACTAGGCCTAATTCTACACACATTCAAAAAAATTCATTTTCATTTTTTTTAGGTAGTCGGGGGGCCACACGGCTGACTATCCATTTTTTTGTCAGTTTTCAGGATCTATTTACTTAAAAAATTAATAATAAAATATATTAATTGATAAAATATAAAAATATATAGGTCTTAAACTATAAGATCTTATCTAAATATTCACCAAAGGGATTCAAACAATATTAAATGATGCTCAAAAAATGGTAGGCCACATGGCCATCTATCCATTTTATTTTTTGAAAAAAATAATAGTTCCTATTTAAATTTTAGATGTTTGACCTAGTTATAATTTTTTTTTTTAAAACAAAATAGTGTTTTGAAAACTATACTTGAAGTTATACAATTCATTTTCTAATATCATCTTCAAATTTTGAGTGTATCCATTTCAAATTATCTATGCAAATTCAATTTTCTAAAATTTTAGGAAAATCATGTCCACAAGTAGTCCTTTTTTATCACTCAACTTTGTGCACTTACCCTATGATAAAAAATATGAAGTAATATTGTAAAAAATTTAAATTTTAAAAAAATAGAATGATTGCCCCTATATTATGCAAATCAAGTTGCCCTTTGAAGTCATTGGAGATTGGGGTGTCTATGCCCCAAAGAGATATCAGTGTTAAACCCATGGATTGAGAATATATACACCCCAACCCTCATTTAATATGGATAATTTCTGATAAGTTAAGCTACACATAACTTTAACCACACTATAAACTATATTTTTTTGAGTGAATTTGAAATGATACCATAGATTGGAAATGATATGCAGAGTAAGAGTCACACAATATAGACTCATGTCATGAAAATTAAGAGTCACACAGAGAAAGAGTCACCAAATGTTATATACAATCATGGAGTACACCATATAACCTACAACATCAGTAAGATGCATCGATAAAGTAGGGCTAATCAATACAATCAATCTATGTCATCATCATACAAAGTAAAGTAAAATATCCATAGAATATAACACTATAAATAGTATACATAAGATCAATTCATGTGTAATCAATGTAAATATATCAATATGATCAATGGAATGGTCATAAAAATATGTGACCTATGTAGATATACCAATATTACCTCAATTTAGGCATGTCCCTAGTGTAATCATACCCCTAGTGTAGGGAGAATAACCTTTAGCTATAAGAATGTTGTGCATCTATATGTACATGCCATATATAATCTATATGTCTTGTATAACACTCATGTATACCATGATATTAATGTTCACATAAAAATGGATATGTAATCTACTATATATATTATTAATGATAAACAAATCATGTGAACTATAAAAAATTATCATGCATAGGTCATGGTTTTTTATTTTTTATTTTATGATATGTTTAAAGTTTGGAGATGATTACATATGGAACTGAATTAAGTGTGTGATATTCATAGGGTTCCTTAGTGGTTTCCATTTAACTAAAACTAGACAATATAAACCTGCACCAAATTTCTTTATAATCATGTATGGTCCCAGCCAATTTGGCTTAAACTTACCCTTGTTTTATTTATATACATTTGTATTTTTTTTATTTTCTTTTTTGATCAAGTCATTGATTTCAAACTATTAATTTTCAATCTTCTTATTATATGTATTTTTTATCTAATTTTGATATACCTTGTGGTGTTTGATAGATTGTATTTTTATCATCTAGCATCTCTAGTTCATGCAATCATTTTTTTTGACAAATATGTCTTTGATGACATCCTCAATAGATACTTGTATGGATGGTAATTTTGGATCAAGAGGTAACACAACATGTGTACCATAAACCAAAAAATAAGTAGTGCCCCATGTTGGTGTATGAACACTCATGAGATAGGCCCATAAAGCATAAATAATCCGATTGCACCAATCCTCACCATGTTTTACAACTATTTTGATTAAGATTTTAGCAATTGTTTTGTTTGTTTCCTTGTGTTGTCCATTTCCTTGTGGATAATGTGGAGTGGAAAATGTATGAATAATCTTTTAATTAGCACAAAATTTCTTAAAATTATTTTTATTGAATGGCAATCCATTGTCTATTATAATAGCTTATGTGAGACAAGGATAATATTTTTCATTAAAAACATGTAAATATATTCCCTTTTAATTGATTATAGTAGCTATAATAATGAATTTCTAACCAATGTTGATTTTGTTTTAAATAAATATATCTTCCCATTTTGTAAAATATTTTACCACTGTAATAATGAACTTTTGACTATATAATGATTCTGGATTTATCTTGTCTATCAAGTCAAATCCCTAAAAATAATAAGGCCATGGTGATACAATATGTTTCAATTCCTATGAATGTGTGTGATTCAAGCTATTATGTCACCAACATTGTATACATATTTTTACATGCTCTTGACATTCTTGTTCCATTATGGGCCAATAGTAACCCATCTTTAATAATTTATAAGGCATTTATTTTTCACTAAAATGCCTAAAACATTTGATATTATGTAACTCTTAAAAATTTATCTTAGCATCCTCATGGATAAGACATCAAAGTAATTTTTTGTCAAATGATTGCTTGAACATAGCCCCTCAAATTATGACATAAGGCAATAAGTTTTAAATATTTTTATACCATTCTAAATTAATTACACTTAATGTGATTTCCAAGATTACCAAGGCATATAAATCTACTGCCATAATTGATGGTTGTTGTATTAATCATATAGTAAAAATGGCATGATCATCATTGATGTCAATAGGAACCAAAGAATCTACACTCATTACACCTATGTGATGATTATATTTTTGGGGTATACTCTCAACTTTATTCTTATTAAAGGATGTCATTAAATTTTACACCATATTTTTGTATGGGATCAACTTTTCTTCCTTTGCCTGATAAAAATTTGAAACATGATTAACTGTGAGTTTCAAATCATTAAACACCTAAATAAATTTTATTTGTAATGCACACATGGAATATAATCCTTTAATCAATTCTCATGTTCCACTCTATTTTTTTTTAAATGAAAACACTAAGTGATATGTGAATGGCATATGTTTTCCCTAAGAAATTATCAGAATTATTCTTGATCTAGCTCCTGAGGAACATTTAGACCCATCATATTACATATTCCAAGTATCATCATCCATATGATATGTAGTGAGATAATATCAAAAATTATCACTGATAAGTGTTGTGTCTATTAGTGGTGTTGTTGTTGATTGATCTGCAATTGTTTGTCCCTAAAAAATTAGAAACAAACTTTAAGTCAAATTCCATAAGTAACATTACCCATTTGGATATGCTTCTTGAAAAATGTGGTTTCATCATGAGGTACTATATTAGATCTACTTTTGTCATGACATGTGTTTCATTATCAAGCATGTATTGTCAAAGTTTTTGAAATGTGAAAACAATGGTCAAACATAACTTCTCCATTGCATTATAATATTTTTCCATAATCTATGTGTATGTGACTAATGTAATAGATTACACATTCCTTATAATCACCATCATGTTATGACAAAAAATTACCCTAGTGCATGATTTTTAGAATAATTATATAATAACAAAGGCTTCTCTAGAATTGGAAGCATGAGAATTGGTAGGTTAAGTATATATTCTTTAATTGGTGGGTTATCTTAATTTTTATTTAATGATCTGAATAAGGTAAAACTTGAGATTAATTAAACTTGTATAAAATATGTTTAAATTTTGTAGATTTGAATATAAAAAGGAAGAGTGAGATTGATTTAGTACACTTGTTATTTATAGAAATTACTTATAGGATAAGATACTTATCTTTTTTATTTTTTATTTTCATCATCTATGATAGTGTACATGTGTCATAAATGCCCTGTGATGGATTTATGGTCACTCAAATTAGGAAAGTGACTATCAGAACCTACTTAGACAAATTCAATAATAATTAGACATTATTCCATTTAGATTTTTTTGATTCCTTCCAAAAGTGTCATCTATGTTCATGTTAGTTCATTCCACTACAAGTTGTTGTGCCTTCTTGTTAATATGGTTCAAGTGCAATTTCCTAAACTTAGTCATGTGCATAGATTCAGATTTGTCTTCCTTCACCTAAAACTCTAGTTCCACTTGTGACACTTACTTTGACTATAATTAGTGTTAGATAGGATGGGTTAGATATCCTCACCCACACCTAACTATGTGGTTGAGCATTTTCTATGTTCCAATACTCCGATGAGGGCTAAAAATACATGTAGTTCTCCCACCTATGTGTATGTGTGTTCAATAGTGATATGTTGGAATGTATGCAATCCTATGTGGATTTTGACACTTGAAAACTTGTGATTTTGAACTTACAATATAATTCAAAACTAGTTTAGTGACTACTTTTATGATGGATTTTTACAAATTATGAAGCTTTAGGATAGTGGGCTCAAGGATGTGTAGATGTATTCATGAGTGTGCCATTGCAATGCTAAATAGGTATTATATACATGATAGATATTAATAGGATTAATATTATATGTGACTCTTTGGATAATTTATCTTTGAACCAACATGAAAAACATGTAGGCCAACCAAAAGGAAGGGTTTTAATTTTGAAAGAAAATCATAAAGATAACCTGGGACACATTCGATGAATTCAGATGCTACCAATAACTAGTATCATCTAATTGTTTATGAAACTATCTAGGATGGAGAAGATAGTGATTTTTAGATTATTGATATTCTACTTAAGATGAAGAATTTTTTAGGCATAGACTAGGGAGATCCTATGTGTGAATGGCATAAAATCGATAAGGTCGTGCCCATAGGTAGTTGAATGGCTATGATAGAATGTGATCAAGATTCAATAATGTATGCATAAGTCATGTATGTTAAGGATTAGTCAAAATTGACAATGTAAAGTGTGTAATATTGAATTTGAGTGTCTACAAAATGATAATTCACAAAGGGAGAAATATAACTAGGATGGGATTCAAGATCAATGACTTGTTACTCTAGTTTTTAAGAAAAAAAGGAAAGGAAGAAAGTCTAAGGTATAAATAATTAAAAAAGACTCTTGGATTAAAATCAAATATAGAACTGAGAGAACTATTTTGGAGATGTTCACTCGAAGGTGAAGACCTTTCCCCCCTCTTTCTTTCAAAAAAATTAATCTTTGGCAATTTTTAACCTCTAAGTGAAGTATGGATAAAATTACCTTAAGCTATTGGGATAATGTTGATTGAAACTATGGATTGTTTGGAAGGTTTTAATTCTTTTCTTAAATTTTCTATTAAGAGTTGGAATGTTTATTTTAAATCTTATATTTTGGAAGGATTGTGAGATCTAATCATTTAATGAAATGTGAGCTAGCAGGGGGAGGGGGGATATATTTGTGGAGTTAGATTCAAATTGTTTTTAATATTTATAAATATTAATAATTCATGTCAGGTATAAATTATATTTGGTTTCATTTATGAAATATATGCAAAAATCACTACATAATGGTATTAATATGGCAATGGTGACATGTGTCTTTTCCCAATTAAGAAGGTATAAATTAGAACTTACTTTTTGTTAAGAGAGTTTAAATCAAGTTTGATCATATGGTAAATATGATAGGATAATAAGGATGAGATAAACAATACATCTATGAAAATGGATTAATTGGACAATGAAGTCAACTATAAATAAATATGAGCATCAAACACATTTGTTCTTTCATTTTTCAGGGTTAAGAACAAGGAGAGTTTTTCAGGTTATGACAACATGGAAGAAGGATGGACTAGAGGTTTTTTAGGAATTTATAATCTAGTATAGGGGTAATTGAAGAAATTTGGGGGACAAAAAGGGGCCTACCCATGGACAATTTTTTCCTAAAATTTGATAAATCTCAATTTCTATAGATAATTTGAGATGTATACACTTAAATTTTAAGATTGTATAGGAACATGAATTGTATCATTTTGAGTCTAGTTTCCACAACAAACTTGTTATAAAAATGGTTTATTATAATTAGGTCAGACATCTAAATTTTGAAGAGGAACTCTTTATTTTTATAAAAACAAAAGAGATATTCAGGCATGTGGCTACTCATTTTTTGAGCATCATTTAATATTATTTGAAACCCTTTGATAAAAATTTAGATGAGATCATCTAGTTTGTGACCTATATTTTTTTTTAATTTTTCAATGAATATTTATTTATTAATTTTAAAAGTAAATAGATCCTAAAAACTAAAAAAAAGGATAGCCGGTAGTGCAGCCCCTCAACTACCTTGAAAAAATGAAAATTATTATTATTATTTTGGATGCATGTATAATTAGGCCTAATTTGTGTGGCCATGTTTTTTTTTTTGCATTTGGATCAACAAAAAAGATACATAAACATATATAGGCATGTATATTTATAGCATGTAGTGGCTTAAAAAATATATAGTTAGAAATAAACATAGATGGAAACCTTAAAATAGTCCAAAAGAATAAAAAATACTATATTTGGAAAGAGGAGAGCATGCTCATTATTGTAGTAATAATTGTATCAATTGTCTCATTAAAATTCACAATGTTTGTTACAATGGAAGTAAAATTTTATAATTTTTTTCAAAAGTCTTGGATTTGGTTGTGTGTTGATAGGTCCAAGCCTTTGGCTCAGAAATTCAAGCCATTTTTGAGTTAAAAGGATTAGTTTTTTAATTGAAACATATCATCACACACACGCTATAGGTGTACATGTTATGTTCTAGTGAAGTCATCATGACTTCACTATAACATATCACGTATGCATAATGATGCCTACATGTTATGTTTTAATGAAGTCATGAAGGGATAAAATGCAAAATGGGAATGATAATGCCGCCTCTCCTTTATCCCTTGATTAGATAATGCCCCCTCTACTTTATCCCTTGATCTAATAATGCCATCTCTACTAATTTTTAAGCACGATAATGCCCCCTCCTTTCAATATATGGCTTAGGTATTTAATTAGGTATCAAATATTAATGATATGGTTGGGTAAGATAGATATAATCAATATTATATATAGGTACTTGAGATCAAGATATGGCTTAGGTATTTAATTGGGTATGGCATACACAAGTAGGTAAGGCATACTCAAGTACGTAAGGCAAGAATGATAGGTATGTAGGTCATACTCAAGTAGGTAAATTAAGTATGGCATATTCGAGTACAATAAGCTAAGTATGTCATAGTCAAGATCAAGATATGGCTCAAGAATTTAGGTAGGGCATACTCAAGATCAAGATATGGTTTAGATCATCAATCGGTTAGGGAATACTGGAGTAGGTAAATTAGGTAGAACATACTCAAGTAGGTGAATTAGGTAGGGAATAATCAATAGTATAGATATATTACATAAGTAACATGATTCAAAAATTCATTTCTCATTCTATTTATTGGGAAGCAATCTTTCTTGCCAATAATAGAAGCTAAGTAGGTAGGTCATAGCTAAGTTGGTAGGGTGAGAATATATGCAAGCTATAGATCAGGAAGTAAGCTTCCCCTAATAGCTAAGAATCTATTATATAAATTAAAAGTAGGTAGATAAAAATGAAGTTATATATCATTAATTAATCTTCCCTTGCCTTATCGAGTAGGGCATAAATAAGTAGGTAGGGTAAGAAAAAAGTTATCTATCATAAATCAAGTTTTCATTGATAATTAAGCCTTAATTTTGAAGCAAAGCAAAGCTAGATATCAGGAAAGAAAACATCCCTTGATAGTTATGCCTTGCTCTCTTACTATCTATCAATAATGAAAGCTTCCCTTGACATGATATTGGGTGAAGTAAAGATAGATATCAAGAAGGAAATATTCCCTTGCCTTATTCATTGGCATAGATGAAGTAGGTAGGGAAATCTTTACTTGCCTTATCAAGTAGGGAAAGCTTGAGATCATGGTAGGGCTTCATAATGGTTACATCCATATATATATGGTAGGTGGCTCATTCTTATGATATCCTTTGATATACTATATTGGGGACCAAGGAATACTTATAGTATAGTAAGAACCCAATTTGGCCTTTAGGGACCATCAAGTCAGCCAAAGCTCTAAGTATCTGCTCCCTGATATACTAGATTAAGGAATATGTCTTTCTTTCCCTTCATAGATCAATTTAGGTATATATCAGGTTGGGTATATATTGAGTTGGGTTGGGAAACACACTCTCCCAACTACCAGATTGGAACACACTCTCCCAGATTGGTGACCACCTTTCTATCTATCTATCGATTTGATCTACTATAGAAATACTCTCAATGACATATATGTAAAATGAGAACTTAAATATGGTCTTGAGATTACCCTCATCAGCCCTCATATCCCTAATCACAACCTAATTGACCCTAATCATCCCTCATCATTCCCTTCTCATCCCTTATCATCCCTAATGACATATAACAAAGTAAATATAGATATTAGAAAGGCAAAATTCCCTTGATACCTATGCCTTACTCCCTTGTTATCTATCAAGAAGTCAATCTTCCATTAATAGTCTATTAGGTGATTCAAAGATAGATATCAAGAAGGAAAGATCCCCTTACCTTATTCCTTGGTATAGATGAAGTAGGTAAGGCAAGTTTGCATTACTTTATCAGGTAGGGAAAGTTTGAGATTGGGGTAAGTCCTTCAAAATGGTTCCTCACATATATCTATGGTAAGCACTTTATTCATATGTTATCCTTTGATATATTGTATTAGAGACTAGAGCATACTTAGAGTTTGATACGGCCCAATTTGGCCTTTCGGGCCCACTGGTCCATGCCCAAGCTCTAAAGATCCCCTCCTTGATACACTAAATCAAGGGATATGACATTCATAGATAAATTTGGATATAGATCAAGTTGAGTATTGATCGAGTTGGGTTGGGTAACACACTCTACCAGTTATTGGATTGGAACACACTACCAGATTGGTGATCTCCTATCTATCTATCTAATAATCTACTCTAGTATGGATAGACTCTCAATGACATATAGAGAAAGTGAGAACTCAACTATGGGGTTAGGATTAAAATTCCCAACTAGTCTTCAGTTTCCCCTATCTATATAAATATAAATTAGGATTCTCAGCTTTATGGTTGTGATTCTTAGATGCCTAATTGGGATTCTCAACTCTAGGATGTAATTTTGGGGATAACTAAACCCACTATTATAACACTTTAAATCAAATAGTCCACCAATTCAATCATGAAGGAAAATTAGGTTAATTTGAGCCCTTTCAACCTAGTTATGATTGTAAAATGTGATTTGGGTCTCAATCAACCCCCATTTTATCACAAATGTAATCATAGAGGTAATTGGGGGTAATTTAAACCCCTTGAACCTAATTGTGAGTATAATATGTTACTTGGGGATAATTTAACCTAATTTAAGTTTCATAGGATGTGATTTGAACATCAATCAAGAGGCAATTAAACCAAATAAAATTTTAATGATGTGTGTGTGTGTGTGTGTGTGTGTGTGTGTGTGTGTGTGTGTGTGTGTGTGTAAATATAGTCATACACACTATATTTACATAGTTATATGGTATATAACTATGTAGATATGATGTGCACACATTATATTTACATAGTTAAATATGTTATATAATTATGTAAATATAACACATACATTCTATGTTCATAATAGATAAAAACTCTTCTTTCAATGATCATTATCCATTTCATCATTGTCTATGACATTTAGTTTATTAGGGATAGTGTTTGTACCTTGTCTTAAGTGAAATGCTTGCATTCATACTTTTTATTTTTATCTCAACATTTGTAATTGATCTAGGGTTTATGATTTAACTTCTTCCTCTTATTTTAATAAGAGTTGTCACCCATGACTAGAAAAAATTCATACCTTTTGAAAGTGGGGTCCAAAAAATAACTTGATAACTTATATCCTTGACTTGCAGGCTATAAAAGGATGCAGATAATATAAGTGGGGACAAAATTCTCAATTGAGGTTAAAAATAATCATTGAAAGAAGAGTTTTTGTCTATTATGAACATATAGCGTATGTGTTATATTTAAATAATTATATAACATATTTAACTATGTAAATATAATGTGTACACATCATATCTACATAGTTATATACCATATAACTATGTAAATATAGTGCGTAGATAGTTACATAGTTATATGGTATATAACTATGTAGATATAACTATGTACACATCATACACACTATATTTACATAGTTATATGGTATATAACTATGTAGATATGATGTGTACACATTATATTTACATAGTTAAATATGTTATATAATTATGTAAATATAACACATACGTTTTATGTTCATAATAGACAAAAAATCTTCTTTCAATGATTACTTTTAACCTCAATAGAGAATTGTGTCCCCACTTATATAATCTGCATCATTTTATAGCTTGCAAGTCAAGGATAAAATTTATCAAGTTATTTTTGGGACCCCGCCTTCAAAAAGTATGATTTTTTTCTATTCATGGGTGACAAATCTCATTAAAATAAGAGAAGTTAAATCATAAACACCAAATCAATTACAAATGTCAAGATAAAAACAAAAAGTATGAATGCAAGCATTTCACTTAAGACAAGCTACAAACACTATCCCTAATAAACCAAATGTCATAGACAATGATGAAATGGATAATGATGAATTGAATAATAATGATGAATGTTTACCTAAAATTTCAAATTATGTTTCAAGTGCACATTCAAAGTATTTTTTTTGTAAGTTTGTTTATGATGACTCATGATTCTATGCCAGATGATTTATCCCTTAATAATGAATAAAATTAAATAGAAACATATAATGATGAAAGTAAAAAAGAAGAAAATTCCATGGAAACACTAAAAATGAAAATAACAATGAATAAACTAGTAATGAACATAATGATATGTAAAAACCATCTCAACAAATTCTACATTAGTAACACCTCTAAGGATTTTGTATAGAAAAAGAAAATACTTAATTGAAGTTGATGAAAACATTTTTAAACCAATGTAAAATAAAATGTTTGACTTCCATTCAAGAAGACTATCTAAAAGAATTTGGGATAATTTCTTTGAAAATTTAGACTTTGATAATCAAAAATGTAAATTGCTCATTTCATTAATGAAATTGGTTAAGATGAGACCTCTAATGTACACCCTAGGACTAAGAACATCTAATATGGATGGTGCAAATAAAGAAATTATTTAAAATATACATCATGCATATCATAATGTAGGCATGAAAACACACAGCAAAGATTGTTATGT
Source organism: Torreya grandis (assembly GCA_037957365.1). Classification (NCBI taxonomy): domain Eukaryota; kingdom Viridiplantae; phylum Streptophyta; class Pinopsida; order Cupressales; family Taxaceae; genus Torreya; species Torreya grandis. The sequence continues at coordinate 840,308 of JARHVA010002266.1, forward strand.
TATCTGACGCATAATTACAACTTGTGTAATAATTGGTGAAACAAGGATAAAATGCTTGATTTTAAAAACTAACTAAACATTGAACATAAACAAATAAATAATAATGAAAGCAATTGGAATATCTAAAAGACGTAATGATTCTAATATCAATGAGCTCTAGACATTCTCTGGTATACTTCCACCAAAGGACAAATCTATAGTTGAAGCTCTCAAAGATTTACTAGCATAATTTTATAAAGACAATACAAGATTTTCACCTAATACGTGATATGTAGTGAAAATAAGAGTTGGTTATTGTAACCATGAACCACAATCGAAACATTTTTTGGATGTGACCCAAACACAATTATACTCTAAGTTTTTAGAAAAATATCCACAAATTTATGTTAGTCAAATATAATTGAGATGGACAAATCCTTTTTTGTAAAAATAAATCACACATGCACTACTTGTTGTAGGAATATGTTTAATTTTTAATGCATTGTGATGTTTTTTACCATATACATTTTACTTTGCATATTGACAAAATTTTACTGGAGTATGAAATACAACTTCCATCAAAATCAACAAAGGAATTTATTCCAACCATTTTTGTGGAAAACTAGATGGACAATTTTTTAATAACAAAGCATGTTTGGATGGAATTTGTAGCATTTATAGTGGATCACCAAAATTAAAAAATTATATCTATGAAGAAAATACAAGTACAATTGGAAAAGAATTATTTGGTTTGAGAAAATACAAATCTATGACATATCAAGTAAAATATGGCAAAGAATCTAAAAGGTGTGAGCTTGTTACAAAACAAATACTTGTTTCAAAATTTATGGTCAAAGTTAGGGAAGAAATTATTTATGAGTATGCAAGGCACACACATAGGGATAGATGGTTGGATGAACATTTCAGGTTAAGAAAGGACACATTCCCACTTGGTTCTATTATTTTAGTAATCAAATTTGTTGAGAGTTACGCATTCAAACCATAAATGGAAATTCATTCATAGTATTACAAATCAGCATAGGTTACCATATTCATGCATATAGAATTTATCCATGCACCTAATAGTATAGAACAAGATAAAAATATTAAGGGAGTACCATTTTTATGTTGGCAATTATTAATCATATTATATATAGTACATGCAAGGTTATTTTGAGATGTTCTATGGAAATTTGACAAACAAAAATATTACTTTCATTCAGCATTATATTTGGTCAAACAATTGCACATTGAAATTCAAGAATGCATAGTTTTTTTTACTAGTTGAGCAGGATACATGTTTCAACTAGCATAGAACATATTTGAAGTTTCACTAAGGCTAGGCATGGAAAGGGGGATCATGATGGTGTTATAGCATGTGTAAGAAGATCCATTAAAAGTGAGGAGTTTAAGTTTGAAGATGTATATGTTTTAACTGATAAAAAAAACCATTGTTGAAAGGTGTAATGAGAAAATGGGTCATGGTGATCAAGAAAAATACATTGTTTGTAGATATTTCTAGTTCATAAAGGAAGAACACTTGGAAAATTATGAGGATTGTATGATCATAATGGGATCAAGTGAACTCTACTCATTTCTTAGATCAAATAAAAGTTCTTGGACTATATATATGAGACACTTGGCATGTTTTTCTTTTACATGTAGGTGCTTGATTTTGTTTTTGAAATGAGTGTAAATCAAAAGAGTGGGTGGATGAATGGAGCTACAAACCTCTAATTCTAATACACACATATCAGATTCCATCAGCATTACAACTTATAGATATGACATCGTCATAAGACTTTGACCATGTATCTGATCTAGTACAACTAAGTAGAAGATTAATCATTATGTACTATTTATTCTCTATATTTATCTTGACATCATTATTAAATTTTGTATTTTTTTATACAATACATGTTTTTGCAGTTATTGTTGATGAAGGAAATGACGAGGGAATAGATTCTTACTTATGTTAGTGTGTAGAGGGAAAAAAATTGACTTTCCCAATCATAGATGGAGAAAACATTGACTATCCCACTGGCTCTATGGTAGTCACTAAAACTTGGATTTAATAATATCTTATCAAAAATCAGATGTATGGTTGTTTGAAGCATTTGAAAAACAGGAAGATACTCCACTATTCAAATTTGGTTCTTAAAACAAACATTGAATTGATCAAACATCATGGAAGACCATTAAACAATAATATATGGAAAGTTTATGAGTCGAAACCATGAAGCTATTATTAGAGCAAACCCTAGTGGTTTATTGGATAGAAATTCCAAGGTATGTTGACTTCTCAAATTTAGTTATATTTAATTTTACCAAATTTTATTATTTTTTTAGGTAGTGCATATAAATTTAATTTTTAATTACTTACTAACATTTTTTTGTAGGTTAATGGTGCCAAATAAGCTTCCATCTTCACACAGTTGGTACTTTTAGTAAGAAAAATCATATTCTTGAAGCTAAGAGAAGCTTAATAAAAGTAATTTATTATTAAAAAAGGGCATTATTGAGGCTGGAATGGGTACTTCATCTCTTGATCAAGCATGATCAGAGGCCAAGAACCTAGTCTTATACATTAACCACCACCCCAGATGTGTTGGAATTGACAATTTCTAGCCACGAAGCACCAGAGGTGAAGATCTTGAAATGCCACTTCAACTTTAATAACATTTGTTCTTAGTGTTTCCATGCTCCTGAATGGTAGTGAAAACATGCATCCAAGTGAATCTAGATGGTCATGTCATGGATCACATGTCATTTTCCTATCTATATGTGTTTGAAGTGATGGATTTGTATCTGTAGGTCCTGAAGGTGGAAATGTCAATTAGAGGATAAGAATGTGTCTCTTCACTACAAAAAAGTTACATTTTAGGACCCATTACTATAGCGTGTGACACAAATTCATCTCCAAGGTTTTGTAAACATGATCCAAGGTGAGTTTAAAGGGATTATACATGCATGTGAGGGTTTTTTTAGTTTGTACAAATGACTTATGATTTTTGTTTTACATGTGTCTGAAGTTAGCCTAAAAAACTAAAAAAAAATTGTATTGGGAAGGTCATTTTTAGCCTAGAATGGGTAGTGGGTGTTTCGACTAAGCATGATTATAGGCCAAAAACCTATTCCTAGACATTATCTACCACCTTGAATGTGTTAGTAGTGTCAGTTTTTAACCACGAACCACCAAATGTGGAGATCTTGAACTATTGCTTCAACTTTGACAACATTTGATGCTAGTGTTTCTATGCTCCTAAACAATAATGAAAACATGCATCTAGGTGGATCTTAACATCATGGTCATGTGATTACATGTCATTTGCCTATACATATGTGTTTTAAGTGATGTATTTTAATTTGGAGGTTCATGAGGTGTAAATGTCAGTTGGAGGATAAGAACTTGTCTCTTCACTGCAAAAGAGTTACATTTCAGGTCCCATTACTACAACATGTGACATGGATTCATATCCAAGGTTCCATTGATGTGATAAAGGATGAAATTAGTGGTATTTTATATGCATATGAGGGCTATTTTAGTTTCTGAAAATGACTTACATTTTTATTTAACTGCATCTAAAGTTAGCCTTAAAAATTATAATTTTCTTGCATTGGGAAGGGAATTCTTGAAGCTATAATGGGTAACGGATCTCTTGATTGAGTGTTACTAGAGGCTAATAACATATTATTATATGTTAGTCACCACCTTATATATGTTGGTAGTGCCAATTTATATCCATGAAGCATCAGAGGTGGATATCTTGAATTGTCACTTTAACTGTGACAACATTTGTTAGTTTTTCCATCCTCTTGAACAAGAATGAAAACATGAATCTAGATGGATTTATATTTCATGGTTATGGGATCATGTGTATTTTTCCTATCCATATGTGCTTTAAATTATGGACTTATATCTGGAGGTCCTAGAGGTGGAACTATCAATTAGAGGACAAGAACTTGTCTTGTCATTACAAAAATGTTGCATTTCAGGACCCATTATTGTAGTGTGTGCCACAAATTCATATTAAAGGTTACATAAGCATGATCTAGGGTGAAATTAGTGGGATTTAACATGCATGTGATGGCTATTTTAGTTTGTGAAAATGACTTAGGGTTATCAATTTGCATGTGTCTAAAGTTAGCCTGAGAAATTATACTTTTTTTGTATTAGGAAGGGCATTCTTGAGGCCAAAATGGGTAGTGGGTCTCTCGATCAGGCATGATCAGAGGCCAAGAACTTAGTCCTAGATTTTAGTCACCACCCCAAACATGTTGTCGGTGCCAGTTCCCATCCATGAACCATTTAAGGTTGAGAGATCTCAAACTTTCCTTTCAACTTTGACAAAATTTGTTGTCATTGTTTCTATGCTCCTAAACAATAGTTAAAGCATGTATCCAAGTGGATTTGGACATCATGGTCATGGAATCATGTGTCATTTTTATATTTAGACTTGTTCAAAGTGATGTATTTGCATTTTAAGACATATTATTGCAACATGTACCATGGATATGTCTCCAAGATTCCATCAACTTGATATGGGGTGAATCTATAGGGATTCAACACACACATGGGGGTTCTTTAGGTTCATACAAATGACTTATATTTTCTATTTTATGCTCATCTAAAGTTAGCCTTAAAACTATAATTTTCTCATATTGGGAAGGGCATTCTTGAGGGTAGAATAGGTGGTGGGTCTCTCAATTGGGCATGATCTGAGTCTAATAACCTAGTCCTGGATGTTATTTTACACCTCATCCATGTTTCTAGTTCCATTTTGTAGCCAAAATTCATAGGATGTGAATATCTCAAACTGTCACAGCTATAAAAGCATATAGCACCCCACAATTATACATGAAGACATTAATTTTACTCATTTTGCACATTATATGGAAGGGTTTGGGATTTAAAAATAAATCTTCCCTCTTTGACAACATCCTCATCCTAACATTGTAATAATAATGAATTTTTTGTGTTATTTTCTCATTATGGGTATGCTTTTTGAAATAAATCATGTTGAGATTATTTGATAGTACAAATGTGTGTGTGTGTGTGTGTGTGTGTGTGTGTGTGTGTGTGTGTGTGTGAGAGAGAGAGAGAGAGAGAGAGAGAGTTGAGTATATATATGAAGATAATATAATAAATGTCCAAGCTAAGTGCAGTGGACAGGGAGAGAGCAAAGTTGAGGAAGTGAAATAAAATAGCTATAACCAACAAAATATTCCAAGGCCTCAAGATACATGGGAATTACAATCTTGCACTACTTTAAAGGGATAAAGAAGAGTCTATAATAGAAGGTAAGAAACTCTATGAAGAATTAGATAGCACAACATCACTTCATGATTACATGGTCGAATGTAAGTTGACTCCAAGAAGAGAAAAACCTTTCAATAAAGGTAGAAGCATTAAACAAGAATGAAAAGCATCTCCAAAGAGAGAACACCCCAAAGGAAGAGGTATAACATAAACACATCATCAAATTTTCACAAGTAAAATGTATAAGGGAATCCTAAGAAGGTATGCAAGAGATGATTATTCCATTATTTGCTTCAATTATATAAAGAAAGGCCATCTAACACAATAATGTTGGAGAGTCAATCCATGTTCAATTTTTTTAATGATAACCATTATTTGGCCATGTGTTAGAATAAGAAATCTATCACTAAAAATCCAAAATATTTCAAAAGGAATACAAATTGTTTACCCCACTCTCCAAGCCAAAGAAGAGATCAAGGTGTAAGAAGAAAGAAGGATGAAAGTTTTAAAGACCATTCTCTAAATCAATATGAGAAGAAGGGCAAGAAAAAGGAAATGGTGTCCAAGGACATGGCAAAGAGTTATTTCACTCATTGCAACATGTGTGGGAATTGGAAATTTAGTTTTTCAATTACAAGAGTATTTAGAATACATTGGTCACATTATTTCTATTAAGGGTATGCATAGTCACCATTTAAATATCAAGGTCATATGTGATTGGCGTGTTCTTATGACTCTTAAGAGACTTCATGGTTTAGGCTCAGTAGTATTCTACACAAGGTTTGAAAGTAACTTCTCCACAATATCCCATCCTATAATAGACGATATCAAGATAGATTCCTTGAAGTGATACATCTAGGCACAAAAATATTTTGAGGATATAAATCGAGCTCTTATCTCTACTTTAGTTTTAACTAATCATCAGTCAACAATGGAATATGCACTTACAGATATGAATTTAAGATCCTTTATAATAAATAAAAATATAATGTGACTATGGAATATGCATTGACATCCCTAAAACATGCCTAGAGTAATCCCTTGTATTTCATACCATTTCCATCAGTAAACTTGTTTCAATACAAGATATTCTACATTATTACTAAACTCACCCTGCCACAACCAAGCTCAAACATGAAATTGAAGATAGAAAAGGGGAAAGGTTTGTTATATTAATAAGGGCATAAAAGTGTTTAAAGGACACGTTTAATTAAGGAATGAATCCCACTTGTTCAAAAGATACTTGAACATAGACACAAATATTCATCTACATGTCTTGTTTGATTATATAAAACCTACGTATACATCATCTCTAATGTTTTTTTGGAAAAACATGAATATTAAAATGTAAAGGCATGGGAGAAACATAATTATATAATGCTAATATCCTTTCATCCTCATAAAACATAACTACATCTTCTAAGTCCATCATTACAATCCATTTCAACAAATTCATTGAGTTATTTTGTCAAACCTTTCACATGAATTTTTATCCTCCACTAAATGCAATGATTACATGATATGAAAATCATGGATATAGAAAGATGAAAACTAATAATATAACATGGACTTGATGGCTATGATATATATATATATATATATATATATATATATATATATATATATATATATATATATATATATATATATATATATATATATATTATTTTTTATTTTTATTTTTTTTTATTAATATGCCGATTATGTCAAAATGGCATGTATATATGACACGGTGATTTTGACATAGATGTGCATGTACAAACAATAGAGTATGTGTAAATTCACCCCCAAGAGAGTAATAAATGCAATTTAAATTACCACCTAAAGAAATTGAAATTTTGATGTGCATGTGTACGTAAAAATTTTAACATCAAATCTAATAGGGATTTTTCTATCCAAGAAGTTTTACATCCATTTCTACATTGAACCATCCAAATGTATCTATTTTGACATCTAGATTGTAATGTGAGCCAAATTATAAACGTAAAGATGATCACCGCAAAATGTGAACATATATATATATATATAAAGGCATACAAATTAAGAACATAATAGAATGTTGGGTGAATGTCATATAGGCATACAATGCAAAAAATGCATATGTTTCCATATAGGCATACAATAAAGTACATCATCTAAGAACATAATATAATGTCGGGTGAATGCCATATAGACATACAATGCCAAAAATGAGTATATTTTCATATAGGCATACAAAAATGTACATCATCTAAGACATCCTACTCATCAAAAATCCTCCTTTTCTTTCCCTTCCTTGAAGAAGACAGTCCTTGGGATGTCCTAATAGTAGATGGAGATCCCTCAAATGCCTTGAATTCCTCTAAGATATGATTTTGGGTCATTTTACGCTCATAGCTCTCTTTTAGATGAAACTATTCATATACAAATATTATTAAAAACTTTACATATTAGAAATGCAACCAAGTTCAGAAATTAATTTTAAACTAATGCACAAATTATTTAGACATGCACTTTCAGAAATTTCATGGTCATGCTAAATTTGTCTCTGATTCTCAACAGGGTCAGTGACAAGTCTAGGTGCATGCATAAGAGTGTGAAAGGGGAAAAAACATGAGAAGGTTCCCTAGTAATCATTTGAATTGGACTATCAGATGCCATCAGGCAATATTGCATACATAATACATTCACATAAGTTATATTTGCCCAATTATAAAGTAAATTATTAAAACAAATCTATATTTACAATTCAAAATTACAAGTTAACATACCTTAGTGAGTGGCTATGTAAATGAAATTGTAATAACAATGCATGTGTCTATTTCAACCCATAGAGATGGAGGAGTCTCCATTGTGGTCATCAACTGAACAAATAATATATGATTGTTAGTTGAGCATATAGATCTATATAAATAAATACATGTACATGAATTATAATATCAATAAAAATTACCTATGCATATGTAAATATCAATTGTATAACATCAATAAATGCAATAGTATACGGCCCACAAACTAGTTCTTCCTACAGCATAAAAATTTACATATATATTATTGATTTTCTATGTAAATTAATTGTTACCTTTTAAATACAAATATAACTAAAATTTAACATGTCAAATATATAATGTACCTACATATGTGTAGTCAACATGTGCACACCAAATGTACATGCTAAAAAATCATCGCTCAAAACTATAGCATTTATGCCCTCATAAGCACCATCATTTTCATATGAAGGTCTAGTGTATATAGAACAACATCTAAAAGGGTAAGGTTGGGTAGACACACTAGGTGGAGTATCCCCATGCCCACCCTCTCTAGTATCAATATTATAAAGCTTACTCATATGTTGAATGAGTGTGTTAGTAAGAACATGAAGCACATGAAAATCATCAATCTCGATGACATTCTTCACTACATAGAGGATCTCAAGCTAAAGTGGCTTTTGGATAGGGACTCTTTCAATCCAATTAGGCACACGATGTGTACCTGGTCTATCCTACTTAGAGTCTTTCCCTTAGCCTTGAAACTCTAAGTAGTTAAAATAGCTGGAAATCTTATTGAGGACAAATTCACAATAGAGTTTCCCCACAAAAATACAATGGAACCTCATGGTTGTTACAAGGTGGGTAACCAAAGACCATCCACCATCAATCTCAAAAAATTATCTTTAATCAAATTGTGTCGGCATCAATGGATTGAGAACCATTTTTTGGATGATTGAGAAGGAACATTGATTGATGAATCGATGAAGGCACAAATTAGGTCTTTTGATATTTGTTTGTCCTTCACATCACGTGCTTATAATTTGTCAACATATTAAACCATACATCTATCCATATATGATGACCATCTGTCAATTTGAATTGTTATCAAGTCAATTTGGCCTAGTACTAACTCTAAGGTATTATCCAAATAGATGCAATGGGTGTTGGTCGAAGTGGAGTCCCTTGTTCTCCTAATTGTCTATTCAACTTGTATTTTATTCTCAACTATATTTGTAGCCAAATCCTCCTAACTACTTGGGGGGTCTTTTAGAATTCTAGGAGGGAAAGGAGGCTTAGGATGCTATTTTATTGCACTTAATAGCCTATTCAAAAAAAAAGGTTTTAACAATAAAACAATGCAAATAAAAAAATTGTTAAAATCTAGTGTTAACAGGTTTGGTTTTTACTTCTTATCCCCCCCCTTCGCAGTAGCATTATCGATTTGTTGAGGTAATGAACAATGGTAGTGTGTTTTCTCCTCCTCCAAGCACAATACAAACATGGTCTAGGGTAGAGATGAGATGCCAAAGCAAAATAAAAATGAAATAAACTCAGTCGTGAGCTTGGGAATTTTAGTTTTTTTATTATATTCATTATAATGCGTACACATTATGCATATAGTGTGCATAACACATACGTGTTATGTATTGTGTGCATAATGCATATACATTATGTATACTATATAACACATACATGTTATGGTTTGGTGATTACCGAACCTCAATTCAAATAGCATGTACACGTTATTTATATAATATGTATTTTGCTGAAATATTCAATGGATTGTCCCTCAACTCCGTGCACTTACCCATAAAGAGATAAATGATAAGAAATGAATCCATAAATCATAATAATTAATAAAATATTACGTCTTCTAATTTTTTTCAAAATTTTGGGTGGATTGTTTTTATTGAGAAGTTACAAGGTTTCAATAAAGGTCTTGCATTGGAATTTTTCCAAAGCTTAAAGGAAGGATTACAGTGGTTAATGGAAATAGGGTTTTTCTCTCTAAAAATTATTAGAAGGAAAAATATAGTACAATGTTAAAAATAAATGAAGCATTTATTATAACTCCTCCTTACAACCAAGAGAATTTGTGGTTAATTCTAGTAAAAGGGTAAAAGAGAGATACCAACCATAACTTTGGGTTGATTTGACGTTTCTAATTTAGAAATGTTTCACCTGTGAAGGAAGATTTTCTCTCCTCTTATCATTATAAGTTATTATCTCACTTGAAATACAATTAAAAAATCATCATTCCCTTCTTTTTTCTAAAATTTTTAAAAGAGAATGGCAATAGATGTCTATAAAGGAATAGTAAGTGCTTTGGTTCATTAAGACCTTATTTCTTTATTACTTTTCGAATCACTAATCTAGATATGTTTGCTAGTTTCTTGGAAATCCTTCATTTCTAACTTGGGTGGGTGCGTGGGGGTAGAGGGAATCCGAAGAAAGGCTTCAAACCGTTTCTTCTAGAGTTTTGGAGGAAGATTCGAAGAAAGGCTTCAAATCATTTCTTCTACAACTTTAGAGGAAGATTCAAGGAAAGGCTTCAAATCATTTCTGCTACAACTTTGGAGGAAGCAAATTTACAATGATATTCTACCAACAAATGATAATTTTTTTGGTATCATAATACTTTGGTACGAGTTTTAAATAGAAGGATTTTACCCTTTGAAAATGCATTGGGATAGTCATTGATAATATTTTATTTATGGATGTTGCTACAAAAGTATTGGATTATGAGCTATAAGATAGATTATGTTTTCTAAGATTTTTAAGAGTCTTGATTTTTGTGGTGTTTAGTTAGATAAACTCTTATATTTGATAATGTCTAAAAAAAAAAATTGCTTTTGAGTCTTGCTGATTAGACAGATTATTCTATTTGTTTGAATTGTTTTTATCAATAAAGAGTGAGGGACCCATTAACCCTCTTTTTAAGTGATCAAAAAAATTATTGTCCATTTTGAAGATAATAAAATTCATAAATTATTTTTTTGGTACAATTTAAATGTATTATCTTTTTTGCTCACTAAAATATTTAGATTTCATTAGAAAACTATCTATTTTTTTAAAACTAAATCTTAACGCAAATTGCATTTCTAGAAAATTCAAATAATAAATTGGCACTTGATGCAAATTCCTTGAAGCTAAGCCTAACACACACTCCCCCACCAATTTAAAAAAATGAAAATTTTAACCAAAAAATAAAAAATAAAAATTTTGACACAAAATATGGTGATATAATGTTCATCATGCCAATTTTCTGCTAAAATTCCCATAAAACCCCACCATTAAAAAATTGGCAATTAATGTCAACTTTGATAACATAAATTGCATCATCAAAAATATTGCGTCAAGTAAAAAATGAATTTTAATTATAAACCACCTTGAAATTCATGCGAAAGGTGACACAAAAATAGAAAATTTGTATAATAATAGTGTCTTAATTTGAATCCAATTTGTCTATAAATATACATATATTCTAGTTTATTTAGATATCTATCATTTATCCAAGGCATTCAAGAAGAATCAAGCGAAATCAACAAAATTTATTATTCTCATGAATTTATGAAGCATTTCCAAGTAATTTAGAGAAATCAAGCAATCATTAAAGCTCATTGAAGTACTAAATTTTATGTTAGAAACACATTGTCTAACAATGGTTTTTCTCGCTAATAAATTACTATAATTATTAGTATATTTTTTCCTATATTATATACCATTGGGAGCCTTGACGAATATAAAGATAATTCTATGATTCCCTAGTATAATACATGCTTTTTTTATTTATTTTTTCTTAATATTTTAAATTAGAGAAAGGAGAAGACATCCATTTTCATAGTAATTTGAGTGAATGTGTGGAAATTTGAGTGAGGTTTTTGGAGGCCTGATAAATATCAAGATAGCTTAGTGATTCCATAGTATAATGTAAGTCTTAAAATATAGTTTTTTTCTTAAAGTTTTAAACTAGGCTACCTAATTCTAGTAAAGACAAGGCGTCTATTTTCCCAACAATTTGAGTGAATGTGTGTAAAATTGAGTGAGGTTTTTGGATGTCTAAATCAAATAAACATAATCGGACATGTCTACAATTTCGTCCAAAGTGTCTGTATAGTCCATACACTATCCAAAGCATTCATATGATCCAAAAAAAATTATCTGTTCAACATTATTTTTTTGGGTCAACTATATATTACTTTTAGAGACACACTTCCACTCTCAAATCATGGTAACTATTTCTAGATCTCACAACATTCAAGATAAGGCTCTAAACCTTGCATACCACCTCCTTTTCTTTAGTTTTGGAATAAATTAATTAAGTTAATTACTATTTTATACATGTATTTAGCCTAGTTCAATGTTTATAGACTTATTTGTATTAGAATAAATCTATTTATTAATAATATAAGTATAAAGGAAAAAAAGAATGTTATTTCCATCGTGACAAATTTAATTCTCATTTTTTTATGGAATAAACTTGTACACTTTATTGAACAATGTATAAAATAAATGAAAAATAGTGTCCTTATAAATTTAAAGGAAAATAAAAATCATATAGCACATTAATATAGCCCCAATTTAAAGAGCTAATCTACACACACACACACACGGGACTAAATAGCTAACTTTACTCAAATATAAAATCTCTATATCGTGATATATGAAAACTATTTAATATTAGTAATGCAAGCTCTTCTTACATGTGTTGTAACTGAAAGCTTGCACATTAGAACTCTCTCTCAACCAAATTTTAAAAGAGGAGTTTGACTAAATATTGTAACTAATGGGGATGATAGTCCAATGCAATAAAGGATCTAAGACCCTCTAAAGAGGTTGTGATGCCTGCAAGTTGATGTTACCCTCTGCTACATGCTCTTTGGTCCACACACTATAACACCCAATTTTTTCCACCCATATTTATTGAAATTTTTCCAATCATGTTTTTGCTATTCACATGCCAATCACAAAGACAAATTCCAAATAATAAAAATTATATAAGACGTTGGATTATAGACTGAAAATAATATTATTTTAAATGAAAATTAATCCACATGCAACAACTAGCAAGCTAGGGAAGTCTAGATTTACAAGTATTTCTTAGGTTCACAATGTAATATGGAACTCACACAAATTAAGACATAACAAAATATATATAGCATATTGCATGAGCAAGTTTCTTAACATATTTTGAGTTCTAACTTCGATCACCATGGGAACTCCTTTATTGGCACCAAATTCATTGTCTCCACCGTGCACTACCATTCGGGTAACATCCGACTACATGCCATCCCATAAGATCCCGTGGATTCTCTATGAGAGAAATGGATCCATTGCTAAATACTACCCTATATGAGCCTAATAAAACCAAAATTTAATCACCTTTTTATACTTGTTAAGAGAGTTTTCCCTACCTAACTAGGCATTGGCTTAAAAAAATGATGTTTTTCATAAGAAGTCTTAAGACTGATTAAACTACCCACACTAATTATTATATTAATGCCTTACTTCTGACTCGACAAACTATTATTTGTTTGAATTTTTTTAGATCGATGAAAAGGTGAAGGACCCTTCAACCATTTTTTAAACTGATAAAAAAATTATCATTTATTTAACAAAAAATAAAATTTATAAATTATATTTTTAATATGATTTAAATGTATTAATTATTTCTCTAACCAAAATATTTAAACTTCATTAAAAATATATATTTAAAAAAGAAGCCTTGACGTAAAATATGTTACTAGCAGTTTTTTTTTTTTTTTTAAAAGCACCTTGATGCAAATTCCTTGAAGCTAAACCCAACATACATTCACCTGGTGATGCAATGTTCATCATGCCAATTTTCAACTAAAAGTCCCATAAAAACCCACCGTTAAAAAAATAGTAATTAGTGTTAGTTTTGATGATGCAAATTGCATAAGCAAAAATCTTGCATCAAGGGGAAAAATGATAATCACCTTGACATGATGACACAAAAATGGTAAAATCTTATAGTAATAGTGTCTATAATTTGAAAATTCAATTTGTCTATAAATACACATATATTCTAATTCATTTAGGTATCTATCATTTATCAAATGTATTCAAAAAAAATAAAGTGAAATCAATAGAATTTATTATTCACATGAATTTATAAAGCTTTTGTAAGTATTTTAGAGAAATCAAGCAATTATTAAAGCATTTGTTGAAGAACTAAATTTCATGTGGGAGACACATTATATAATATTGATTTTTCTAACTAATGAATTACTACAATTATTAGTGCATTATTTTCCATATTGTATATTGTTGTGGGCCCTAAGAAATATCAATATACTCTATGATTTTCTAGTATAACACATGCCCATTATATATATTATTAGTGTGTTATATATATACACACATACATGTGTGTGTGTGTATAACGCACTAATAATTGTTGTAATTCTTTAGTTAGAAAAATCAATATTATATAATGTGTCTCTAACAGGAAATTTAGTTCTTCAACAAATGCTTTATATATATCTATATAGATATATATAAAGCATTTGTTGAAGAACTAAATTTCCTGTTAGAGACACATTATATAATATTGATTTTTCTAACTAAAGAATTACAACAATTATTAGTGCGTTATATATATATATATATTTTTTTTTATTTATTTTTTTTTCCTAACTAAAGAATTACAACAATTATTAGTGCGTTATATATATATATATATATATATATAATGCACTAATAATTGTTGTAATTCTTTAGTTAGAAAAATCAATATTATATAATATGTCTCTAACAGGGAATATATATATATATATATATAAAGCATTTGTTGAAGAACTAAATTTCATGTTAGAGACACATTATATAATATTGATTTTTCTAACTAAAGAATTACAACAATTATTAGTGCGTTACACACACACACACATATATTGTACACTGTTGTGGGCCTAAGAAATATCAATATACGCCACCCAATTAGGGCAAGGAGAAGACGTTTATTTTCCCATCCATCTGAGTGATTGTGTAGAAATTTGAGCTAGGTTTTTACAGGCCTAACAAATATCAAGATATTCTATGATTTCATAGTATAATGCATACCTCAAAATATAGTTTATTTCCTAAAATTTTAAACCAAGCTACCCAATTATGGTAAGGAGAAGGCATCCTTTTTCCCAACAATATGAGTGAATGTGTGGAAAATTGAACGAGGTTTTTGGAGGTCTACGTCAGGGGAACACACTCGTCAAAAAAGTTAGGACATGTCTATAGTTTCATCTAAAACGTCTATAGAGTCATATGTTGTCGAGAGCATTTGTAGTGTCTAGATCTTGTGATATTCAAGATATGTCTCTAAACCTTACATGTCACCTATTCTTCTTTAATTTAAAAATAAATTAAGTTAATCACTATTTTATACATTTATTTAACCTAGTTCAATGATTATGGACTTATTTGTATTAAAATATTAATATAAATCTATTTATTAATAATATAAGTAGAGTGTTATTTCCATGGTAACAATTCTCAATTTCTTTAAACTTGTACTTTTATTGAACAATGTATAAAGTAAATGAAAAATGATCTCTTGTAAATTTAAAGAAAAATAAAACTCATATAACACATTGGTATAACCCCAATTTAAAAAGTTAACCTTTTTCTTCATATAATTGGAAACTAAAAAACTAACTTTACTGTACATAAAATCTCTATAGCATAATATATAACTATTTAAGATTTACTAATGCAACCTCTTTTTGTATGTGTTGTGACTCAAAGCTTGTACATTGGATCTCTCTAAACCAAAATTTAAAAGAGTTGACTAGAGATTGTAACTAATGGGATGGTAGTCCAATACAACAGAGGATCCGCGACTTAGTAAGGAGGTATGATACCTACACACTGATGCTACGCTTTGCTGCATGCTCTCTAGTCCACACGCTATAACACCCACTTTTTTTTCACCCATTTTCATTGCAAATTTTCCAATCATGTCTTTGGTTTTAACATGCCAATCACAAAGGCAAATTCCAAATAATAAAAAATCACATGCCAATCACAAAAACAAATTCTAAATAATAAAAAATATACAAGAAACTGGATTTTAGTGTGAGATTAATACTATGCTAAATGCAAATTGATCCACATGCAACAACTAGAAAGTTAGGGAAGTCTAGTTCAACCAGTATGCATAAGGCTTATAATGTAATAAGGAATTCAACAAAATTAAGACAACAGATTATCTATAGCATATCATATGAGTCGAGTTCTTGGTATCACCTGAGTTCTAATTTCAATTATTATAAGGTTTTCTATACTGACACCACAGTTCGCGGTTTCCACCATGCACTATTGTTCGCGTCGCATCC
Source organism: Torreya grandis (assembly GCA_037957365.1). Lineage (NCBI taxonomy): Eukaryota > Viridiplantae > Streptophyta > Pinopsida > Cupressales > Taxaceae > Torreya > Torreya grandis. Next base: position 856,651 of record JARHVA010002266.1, read on the forward strand.
ACCTTGCATGTCATCTCATAAGACCCAAAGGATTCTCATATGAAAACAAAAGATCCACTACTAAAAACTACTCCTATGTATGCCTAGTGAAACCCGAATTCTATTACCTGTGTACCTGATAAAAGGGTTTGTCCTACCCAAGTGGGCATTGGCTCTAAAAATGATGATACTCATAAGAAATCTTAAGACTGACCCTTTATTATCTTAATGCCTTCTACATAAAACTACAAAAAAGTTTTTTAACTGTTTGTAAAACAAAGCATACAAAATGAAGGGTATAAGCATTTTGGAACATTGAAATATTGCGAGGATGTAAGGTTTTGTTATTTATATAGTCTATAAGATTGAAAAGGAATTACCTTGCAGATCAGGATGTTGCCCATAATGAATACTAGAGAAAGTTAAAATGGTGTTCTTTTGTTGCTTATTAGTACTCAACATCTCATACATATATTCTCGAGGATCGTAGACTGCATGAGTTTGTTTTTGGTTCCAGACCATGTAAACTAAGCCTCCAAAGACCACAATCCCCACACTCATACAGAGTATGGTCAGAAGTCCTCTGGCCCACCATGGGTACACCTCGTAAGAGTTGTCATCTAATGGGTATATATAGAAGTGATTTAGTAAGCCTGTCGAGATGAGATATCCTAACGATGTAGAAGCAACTATTGCTGTGTGCCATAAAGTATTGTTTATGCTTGTTATAGAACGCACAGAACCTACATGTGAACTTCCCTCTTTAGAGTTTTCTTCACTTATATGATATTCATTAAAACAAATTTCAGCCAACAGGGCCATCCCCTCTATTTTTGATTTGGCTATTTCGACATCAGGAGCTTCTCCCTGTGTTACATATATTTGCATGTCTAAATTCAAGGCCTCAAAATAACTTCGACACATAATCGAGTGAGACATAAGACTTAAGATGCACAGTTCTTCTGTTTTTTTGACTGACCATATGAGTAGGACTTCACTGGGAACATGGTTTTCTTTTTTCATATTATGCTGGTGCAATGTCTATGATAAAATGCTCACTAGCGGAGCTATTCAACTCCCTCCACCAATCAGTATCAATGCTTTGTACCTACAAGCAGCAGCACAAATCAAATTAGGTCTGTTACATATTATCTTGGAAGAAAAGGGACATTTTCACGAAGCATTTAGTAGCATTTTTGCTCAATTTTGTGATGGTACTCCTCAACTTCTTGCATCAGACCTTGAAATGATAATTGAATGGTTTATCTCTAATTTAAATCCCTGAGCAGCTTTTGGTTATATGTTGTGTCTTTATGTTACAAAGCCATTGCATAAAATGCATTAACCAGGTTAGCCCCCAAATATAAGAACTATATCAAGTAAGCTGCAGTTATTACTTGCACTTTATGATATCCCTTATTATCTTTATGGAATTTGAATAGATAGATTGCTACCTTAAAAAGTCTCTAGAAGTTGGACCATATGGACCTTCAATTGCTGCTAGTAGATGCAAAAGACTCTCCATAGAGCTTAGACAGTGCATGAAGTTGTCAAGCTTTTTGGTCCAACCTTGGTGGCACTTGATTAATATAGATAATCGGTCAGAGTCAATACTTGAAGTAGAAACAATGCTAAAAGGGTGCCATTCCAAAGTTGATATAGATGGAAGCTTCAAAAGAATGACACTCATAGGGTTGTACCCCAAACCTGCATGGATAGAAATTGCTTAGTTGTCATGGCCTTTCCTACTTATGTTGTGTGTACTCTTTTTATGTTTCCATTATTGATGCAGACGATCCTCTGACCCTGCAAATTGGTTCACACACCTGTATACAGAAGTAATTAAAAATTAACTACAATGTTTAGAACTCCCAAACTCTGTTTCTTTTCTTTTATTCTCCCCCCCCACCAAATACATAGACAGACTTCTATTTTTTTTTCTCTCCCATGCGTTGCTAAGAACTTAAAACCTTCTATTCTCTTCCAGAGAAGACTCCTAACAAACTTACTAATTTCAAAAAACTACACATGCACACCAGTTGTCCCCTTAAACTCCCAGAAAACAAGGCAGTTGGGGAACTGCATTTTACATTAATAAACAACCCCCCCCCCCCTTAAATTTTCTCTTAAATAGCTAACGTGTAAAAAGACTCCTACTCAGTCACTCTAAAGACTAAAACTAACAGCAGTCTTACTCATCGATTACATCATCCTCCCCATCTTTTAGAAATTTTGAACCTCCTGGTTCAAAGTCATATAATGGAGTTGTTTTGTTGTACTTCAGCAAGTCGGCCTCTGGAATCCACGTATTATATGTATCCGGAAGGCCTTTCCACTTAACAAAGTACAACTTATATGCCCTAGACCGTGTAGTAACCAACTTAGTATCCAACACTCGTTCAATCTGTTCTCTTTTCTTCTTCGGCATGTGTTTGGTCCAGTCATTGACTTCCTTGTGTTGTTCCTCATTCATCTGATCATAGTTTGTCCCAGCAAGAAGTGAGTAAAGGTCGGCAACATTAAAAATAGGACTAATGTCTAACTCCTCAGGAAGATCAATCACATAGGCATTGTCATTTATCACCTTCTGAATTCTGCACAGACCTATTTTCTTGGGCTTCAACTTGTTGTAGGTACCTTGAGGATACCTCTCTTTGTGCAGATGTACCATGACCATTTCCCCTTCTTGGAAGATTTGTTTCCTCCTATGCATATTAGCATTTCTCTTATAATGTTCATTCATTGTTTGCAATTTGTGTCTAACCTGTTGATGTATCTCTTTAATGCTTTCTACAAAATTAGTAGCATCTTGGCTGATTTGTGGGTTTGCAGGCAGATCCATTAAATCCACAATTCCTTTAGGATTTGTGCCATACACAATTTGAAATGCAGACTTACCTGTAGATCTATTCACGCTGGAGTTATAGGCGAATTCAGCTTGGGATAGTACCAAATCCCATTGCCTAGGACTGTCTCCAACTAAGCACCTCAATAAATTGCCCAAGCTCCTATTCGTCACCTATGTTTGACCATCGGTTTGGAGATGATATGCTGAACTGTACCGCAACTTGCTGTCTAACTTCTTCCACAAGGTTCTCCAAAAGTGGCTCAAAAATTGTGTCCCTATCACTGGTTATGGTTTTTGGAATACCATGGAACCGCACTATTTCCCTAAAGAACAAATGTGCTACTTGACTTGCATCATTCGTCTTCTTACAGGGTATGAAGTGGGCCATTTTAGAAAAGCAGTCAACCACTACAAACACTGAATCAAATCCTCGTTGGGTTCGTGGCAGCCCCAAGACAAAATCCATGGAAATGTCAGTCCATGGTTCCTTTGGCACAGGTAGAGGCAGGTATAGGCCAATATTTTGCTATCCTCCTTTTGCAATTTGACACACCCTACAAGCAGTAACAAACCTATTCACATCTCTTCTCATATTTGGCCAAAAGAATTTCTCATTCACCAATTCAAAGGTCTTATCTCGTCCAAAGTGTCCACCCAACCCACTTGAGTGCATTTCTCTTACTAGTTTTTCTCTCCTCGATCCCAGGGGAATACAAAGCTAAGGTCCCTTAAACAAAAATCCATCTGATAATAAATAGTCCTCACATGACTGCATACATGTCCGGTCTTGATTAATTAGAACTGCATAAATCTTTCCAAAATATGGATCAACTGCATATTCACATTTCATTTCTTCAAAGCCAACTAGTTCATTACTCATTACAATCAACAAATGACGCCTTCTACTCAAAGCATCAGCTACTACATTAGATTTACCACTCCTATGTTGCACAACAAAGGTATATGCCTACAAAAATGAAGCCCAATTGGCATGTATGTGAGACAGCCTGCCCTGAGAATTGATGTACTTCAAAGCCTCATTGTCAGTCATCAATAGGAATTTCCTATGTAGAAGATAATGTCTCCAATATTTCAATGCTTGTACAACAGCATAGAACTCCTTATCATAAGTAGTATATTTCATTTTGGCTTCATTTAACTTCTCACTGAAAAAAGCCACAGGTTTACCTTCTTGGCTTATTACTCCTCCAATAGCTACCCCTGAAGCATCACACTCAACTGTGAAAAGTTTCTCAAAATCCAGTATAGCAAGAATCGGAGCCTCAGTTATCCTTCTTTTGAGTTGTTCAAAACTCATGTCAGCTGCCTTGGTCCAAGTAAAAACCTTCCCTCTTGTGCAATCAGTCATAGGTGCACTGATCCCGCTGAAATTCCTAATGAATCTCTTATAAAAATTTACCAACCCATGAACACTCCTCACCTCCGTGATACTTTGAGGAGTAGGCCACTCAAGAATGGCCTTAACCTATTCAGGATCCTTGCTTAACCCATCAGCGGAAATAACACTACCTAAGAAGACCAATTCATTCTTGCAAAATTCACTCTTTTCAGGGTTGATAAACAATCTTTTGGATATGAGTGTGTCAAATACCACTCTCAAATGTTCTACATGTTCCTCCATATTTTTTTTACTAAAAATCAAAATATCATCAAAATAGACTATGACAAATTTGCCAATGTGTAGTCTAAATACCTGATTCATGGTCCTCATGAAGGTAGCCGGGGCATTGGACAAGCCAAATGGCATCACTACCCACTCATACAAGCCATCCTTGGTTTTGAATGCAGTCTTCCACTCATCTCCTTTGTGAATCTGAATCTGATGGTATCCGCTTCTAAGGTCAATCTTGGAGAAGATCTTGGCACCCGATAGGCAATCTAACAAGTCATCCATTCTTGGCAGTGGATAACGGTACTTCACTGTGATTTTGTTAATGGCTCTAGAATCCATACATAATCTCCATTTTCCCCCTTTCTTGGGTGAAAGTAGAGCAAGTGTGGCACACGGGCTCATGCTTTCCCTTACAAATCCCTTTTCCAATAATTCAGTAATCTGTCTTCTCATTTCCTCACTTTCTAGAGGAGTCAATCTATAAGCAGCTTGATTTGGAAGCCTAGCACCAGGAATAAGGTCAATTTGATGGGAGATGCCTCTAGAAGGAGGCAAGCTAGCTGGTAGGTCAGACGGTATCAAGTCTGAATATTGGTTTAGCATTTCCTGCACCTTAACTGGGACAGTTTGCTGATAAGATTTCTTGCTTCCTCTAGGGTATAATAGATAGCAAACCTCACCCTTGGACTCCTTGAAGAACTCTTTCCAATCCACCATAAACAATGACAGCGCTGTTGTTTCAGTTGATCCCTCTTCTTTAAAAGGTTTCAAAACATGGAGTTTACCCTCATGTTGTATCTCATAGGTATTTTCCCTACCATGGTGGACTGCATTTCTGTCATATTGCCAGGGCCTTCCTAACAATAAATGGCAAGCATCCGTAGGTACAACATCACACAATACCTTATCTTCATAGGGCCCAATATTAAAGGGAACAAAACAAGATTTATCAACCAACACACTTTGATCTTTCTTCAACCAAGAAATCTTATATGGTTCAGATTTAGGAATACAAGAAAGATTTAATCTTTGCACCATTTCAGTACTTACTAGGTTGTCTGTTGAACCACCATCTACAATTACTTTGCATACTTTTCCTTAACACTTGCATCTAGTTCGAAAAACATTCTTTCTCCTCCAATCATTATCTGCAAATTGTTTGTTTCTTGCCACCAAGATCTTTCTAATCATCAGGTTCTCTCCAGTTTCAACCTCTAGTTCAACTGCTTGAATCTCTTCTTCTGTCAGCATAGCTCGATTTACAGCATTAGGATTTAGGGGACAGTCTTGAGCTTTATGAGCTTCACTGCATATGAAGCACCTTAAGGGTTTCCAATCTCCAAAATTTTGCCGTCCTCGTCCCCTACCTCTAAAACCTCCATTTCCTCGGAAGTCAAGGTTCACAATTTCCTCAGGTTCTCCACCTTTGGTAGGTTGGGAGGAATTCCCCTTTCCCCTATCCGGGTTACTATCACCCCTTTTGCTAGTCACCTTGATCTTCTGATGTAATTTCTCCTCTGCTTTTAAAGCATATCCATATGCTTCATCCACAGTAGGTATCTTGATTAAGGTTAACTCATCTTGCAACTGAAATCTTAATCCGTTAAAATACCTAGCTGTTGCTTGCTCTTCATCCTCTTGAATATCAGTCTGAATTTGAAGCCTCATAAATTGCTCGGTATAAGCTTGAACAGACTGGGCTTTTTGTCTTAGATTTTGAAATTCTCTGAACAATTTATGTTGATAATCAGAAGGTAAGAACCGAGCATGTAGGTGTTTCAACATCTTGGGCCACAGCTTGATTTTGTCCTTTCCCTGTCTTCTCCTGGAACTCTACAAATTTTCCCACCATAGAGCAGCATCAGACTTCAACTTGGAGGCTGCAATTTTTACCCTTTTATGATCATCTTCCTCAATGTCTTCCATGTCAAAGTAATGCTCCAACTCTTGGATTCAGTCTAAGAACAGATCTGAGTTGAGTCCACCTTTAAATTCTGAAATATCGACTTTCACCACTGAGCCTTGTTTGGATACAGCTTCAATGAGCCTCTCCATAGGGTTTGTTGTCCTAGCTGCATTCCTCTGAACACCAGTGTTTCTCCTGCCTCTTCCTCCCCAATGCATACGAATTCCTCTTTGGGCCATCGTTGTTTGCTCTGATACCACAATGATGCAGACGATCCTCTGACCCTGCAAATTGGTTCACACACCTTCTGTATACAGAAGTAATTAAAAATTAACCACAATGTTTAGAACTCCCAAACTCTGTTTCTTTTCTTTTATTCTGCCCCCCCACCAAATACATAGACAGACTTCTATTTTTTTTTCTCTCCCATGCGTTGCTAAGAACTTAAAACCTTCTATTCTCTTCCAGAGAAGACTCCTAACAAACTTACTAATTTCAAAAAACTACACATGCACACCAGCTGTCCCCTTAAACTACCAGAAAACAGGGCAGTTGGGGAACTGCATTTTACATTAATAAACAAACCCCCCATGGTGGACTACATTTCTGTCATATTGCCAGGGCCTTCCTAACAATAAATGGCAAGCATCCGTAGGTACAACATCACACAATACCTTATCTTCATAGGGCCCAATATTAAAGGGAACAAAACAAGATTTATCAACCAACACACTTTGATCTTTCTTCAACCAAGAAATCTTATATGGTTCAGATTTAGGAATACAAGAAAAAGATTTAATCTTTGCACCATTTCAGTACTTACTAGGTTGTCTGTTGAACCACCATCTACAATTACTTTGCATACTTTTCCTTAACACTTGCATCTAGTTCGGAAAACATTCTTTCTCCTCCAATCATTATCTGCAAATTGTTTGTTTCTTGCCACCAAGATCTTTCTAATCATCAGGTTCTCTCCAGTTTCAACCTCTAGTTCAACTGCTTGAATCTCTTCTTCTGGCAGCATAGCTCGATTTATAGCATTAGGATTTAGGGGACAGTCTTGAGCTTTATGAGCTTCACTGCATATGAAGCACCTTAAGGGTTTCCAATCTCCAAAATTTTGCCGTCCTCGTCCCCTACCTCTAAAACCTCCATTTCCTCGGAAGTCAAGGTTCACAATTTCCTCAGGTTCTCCACCTTTGGTAGGTTGGGAGGAATTCCCCTTTCCCCTATCCGGGTTACTATCACCCCTTTTGCTAGTCACCTTGATCTTCCGATGTAATTTCTCCTCTGCTTTTAAAGCATATCCATATGCTTCATCCACAATAGGTATCTTGATTAAGGTTAACTCATCTTGCAACTGAAATCTTAATCCGTTAAAATACCTAGCTGTTGCTTGCTCTTCATCCTCTTGAATATCAGTCCGAATTTGAAGCCTCATAAATTGCTCGGTATAAGCTTGAACAGACTGGTCTTTTTGTCTTAGATTTTGAAATTCTCTGAACAATTTATGTTGATAATCAGAAGGTAAGAACCGAGCATGTAGGTGTTTCAACATCTTGGGCCACAGCGTGATTTTGTCCTTTCCCTGTCTTCTCCTGGAACTCTACAAATTTTCCCACCATAGAGCAGCATGAGACTTCAACTTGGAGGCTGCAATTTTTACCCTTTTATGATCATCTTCCTCAATGTCTTCCATGTCAAAGTAACGCTCCAACTCTTGGATTCAGTGTAAGAACAGATTTGAGTTGAGTCCACCTTTAAATTCTGAAATATTGACTTTCACCACTGAGCCTTGTTTGGATACATCTTCAATGAGCCTCTCCATAGGGTCTGTTGTCCTAGCTGCATTCCTCTAAACACCAGCGTTTCTCCTGCCTCTTCCTCCCCAATGCATACGAATTCCTCTCTGGGCCATTGTTGTTTGCTCTGATACCACAATGATGCAGACGATCCTCTGACCCTGCAAATTGGTTCACACACCTTCTGTATACAGAAGTAATTAAAAATTAACCACAATGTTTAGAACTCCCAAACTCTGTTTCTTTTCTTTTATTCTGCCCCCCCCCCACCAAATACATAGACAGACTTCTATTTTTTTTTCTCTCCCATGCGTTGCTAAGAACTTAAAACCTTATATTCTCTTCCAGAGAAGACTCCTAACAAACTTACTAATTTCAAAAAACTACACATGCACACCAGTTGTCCCCTTAAACTCCCAGAAAACAGGGCAGTTGGGGAACTGCATTTTACATTAATAAACAAACCCCCCCCCGCTGCCGCCCCCCCCCCCCCCGCCGCGCCCCGAAATTTTCTCTTAAACAGCGAACGTGAAAAAAGACTCCTACTCAGTCACTCTAAAGACTAAAACTAACAGCAGTCTTACTCATCGATTACATCAATTATAGACTTATGGATCTTCCGTTTTTGGGATTTTGTGATACTTTGTAAGTCTTTCACTACTGCTAAGTGGCATATCTAACGTAAGTTGAGAATTATATAAAATAAAATTGATGTTCATATTCTTGAATAAAGCAGGAGGGGCATTCATGGAATAGTAATTTTTAAATCTTTAAGTGAATTATTTTCAATATCTTCTGTGGTGATTATTGTTAACAGCCAAGGGTTTATTATAATCCTAATAAGAAAATAATTTTATCCCATAACAAGTTTTAGTCCTTTTGCCACTAGCAAATGATATGCTAACATTTGACTTGGAATTACATTTATTTTCATTTGATAAATTAGAACTGACAAAAATGAGAAAATTTCCAACCATTTCCTTGTCCCTTGAAAACCTAGGGAAATTAATCAAACACGTGGGGAACAATACAAAACTGCTTAGAAAACCAGACAATTCTGTGACGATAAAGAATGCAGAACTGCTATTATAAGAGATATAATTGCAAGAACTACTTAGAAAGTCTAGAAACTTCAACCCACTAATTAGGAATTTTATTATCTGAAATTCAATATGGTAATACTAATTTAACAGTGTGAATATTAGTACGAGACTGCCATCAAATATTGTCAGAATGGCTGCTCAAATACAAAAGCCCTGTTATATCCTTGTATGGTTCAAAAGGGAATACAATGTCTTGGAATATGCTTCACATTGCCATAGCAACAAAGATCTATGCAAATGAGAATTTGGTATAAATACAAGCACCAAATAAATTCATAGGAACAAAGAATTACGGATGTTTTACACTCCTCTGGCTATATGTGACACGGTGATTTGTGCCATGAATAGCCAAATTAAATTGGTTATTCAAGGAAAATATCAAACGAAATTGAAGTTGTTGCAATCATATCCTTTCCCTTATACTCTACCGATTTCCATGTATATTTAAACAAATGTAAATAGTAAATAAGGTGTGCAATCTGCATACTTACTTGGATGCTTTGCGATAACCAGTTGCACTATGTTTGCAAGTAGTTTTATGGCAGATATGACACGCACAATTTTCTGTGACTGGAGCAGCCGGAGGTAACGATCAAGGAGAAAAAGGAAAATTCCAGGGAGCGCAAGCAAGAACATAACATTTCTAACATGCTTTGCAAAGAAGACAATGAATATTAAATACAAGTGGTGAGTATAGTAGAATACTTCAAAGAAGCGTTGTCGGATTGGTTTTATTGAGGTCAACCAAATTATCAGGTCTGCGAACCAAGCAATCTCCCCTGCCATATTTGAAATTCCTATTCTCCCCCAGGATGACAACTGCACACCAGAGGAAACCCTAATTACCAATGTTTTTCTATGATGTAATCTTATCTAGTTTAGACTTAACAATGTTTGCACATGGTGGAGAGCTTGTGATGCATGGATTTTTATCGATAATATTTCAAGGTCTACATATCGAAATTGTTATGATACGAATGTCCTCCTGTTCATGAAACCAATATCACATTTCAGCTGCTTCTTGAATTTCAGGATAAATGTTTGGCTATGTATTAATATGGATACTTACTCCAAAGATAGCATATTAATATTTCCATGCATATTGGTTGAGATCGCTTCTGAAGAGTTAGGTATGGGTATGCATAGTCTGCTATTAACATATTGCTATGGAGTCCGAAACTGATGCAAGGATTCAATTAGAATAAAACAATGTGGATCTTGAATCAACAATATCTATATGATTGAAGTAAGCATGGTGCTCTTATCATTTATTATCAGAATTCTCAGTTTCTTAGACACACTTTAGAGTGTCTTTGGGGGTTAACTGGCTATTAATTACATTTTCTCACTTGATTCCATGCCTAAATTAATGGCCAACGTAAATTTTTCAATAAGACCCTTGCACACGCGTTACACATCTATCATCGGACCAACAAGCAACAGGACAAACACCTTCACATCATCCAACATATCTGATTTTAGACATCATGTCCTCACAAGGCATTCACCCTTGGAAAATTTCTATGATTTTAAGTTTTAACCCTTTACACCTTATGAGCTCTTAGTTCCACGCTCTGCTCTGTCCACTACTAATATAGTGTCATTGCCTTTGTGGAGTATCTTGTATCTATACGCGCCACACTCAAGGATGTGTTTCTCAACACACAAGTGAAGTATAGAGCTTTACAAGATAGAAATAGGGGCACGCAATTCCTGGTTGGCAAAACAGTATGGCTTCATCTGTACATAAAGAGGTTCAAGAAACTATCTTTACAAGTTGAAACCTAATAAATACAATCCTTATACCATCTTGCAAGCTACTGCACCTAATTTTTTTTTCTTGGACCTTACAATTCATCTATGAATTTCCCTAATAGGAGGTAGAGATACAGGGTATGAACCCACATGATACAATTCGATATTGTAAACCTTTGGTCTCTATAAACATTCTGTTGGATACCAGGAGTTGCATGCCCAGATAGAAGTAGACTGGCAGGTAAATGGTTGCTTGCATTCACAAGCTAAGTGGGTCCCCTTATACAATTCGGAGACACAATTTGCACACGTATAACAGAAATTGAGGGCAATTTGCACATGGCAAACATAGACTGAGGATAATTTCCTGTGGGGAATAAATGATGAGCACTAATTATGTGCACTATGTGCTTACATTTTATAATTCACTATACTAAATCATGTGTTATGCATTTTTTAAACAAAAATATTGGAATATATAATGAATATTCAATTCACAACTTCCATGCATAGGTTGCACTTTCAATTTTGTAAATCCTGTATCAGATTCTCTTTTAGTTAGGAAAGGGAACATCTAAAGAAACCCTTTAAAGAGTATAACTCTTTATTGAGTAATGTATCTTCGTTGTTTGTGAATATCAATCTTAGCCCTTTCTTTGAGAAGAACACACTCCTATGAACTTCTGAAAAGAATTGTCCACCATGCACACAACAAAGAGTCCGTAAAAGTTGGAAGAACCATTCGCTTTCAATCAATCGCTAGCCACAATGAGTAAACCTATAAGTGATAATTTAAGGATCATTAACGTTTACCTTTACATATACATGATGACATAGAATAAATGATGCTAATCCCATGGCTTAGTATTTTTTGGTTTCCAACCGTTTGGTGGTTTAAGAAAAGAAAATAGGCATTCGAAGATTCATGGACTTAGAAAGTATATGATTGGTAAACTTGAAGTTATATTTTAGGTAACCTTACTTATCTCTTCTCAATATCTTTAAAATAATTATATGTTTTGCACCATCCAGCTTAAGTTTTTAATAAAGGTTTAGAACTATTTTAACCATGGTTTTGGTAACTTGAGAAGGTGGGGATGGATACCAGAGGCATATGGAGAGATCAGCCAACTTTTAGGGGACATAAACGACATAAGGGTACTCAACTGAGGGGATTCAAGCATGAAAATAATGTAGCAATTTGAAAAAAGTTAAAACATTTTTTTTAAATAACATTTGACAACAAATAAATACAAATAAAATAAGAATCATTTATCAAAATCAATTTCTCACTGCATTTCTCGTTACTAAATCAAAATGAATATAGTTATAATAGATTAGTTCATACATTAAGATTCAATAAGAAAAGCTTCTATGCTGTTGTAGATTTTTTTCTTTTGTCTCTTATTTGTTGGTTACTCCAAAGAATTTATTTCTGTGGTTTGGCAGGCACCATGAAAACAACTACAGCCAGAAATAAAAATATTTACACTTTGATATTTTAATTTGGGGAGAACGTGGGACGTCGAGGAGCCTTTGTTTTGGGAAAATTAGGGGATAGGGTGACACATACCCCATCTTTATTAAGATGCATCTGGATGTAACAATGGTTTATAAGGATGCCACAATGATCTAAAATTCGGGTTTAAAAATTCATACCTTAAAGACTTCAAGCTTCTGCAATTCATAATGTTACAAGTTACAACGACAAATTTCCAGAACATTTTGGACCACGCATTGTGGTCTAGCATCATGATGAATGATCTTCTTTGTTATGCAATATTGTAAGACATTAAGACTATTTCTTGCTAGCTTAATGTATAGTAGTTTAAACTCGTGAGTCTGAGCTGAGTCTAAGGTCAACCAAGATTTGGGGGGACAAACTCAGTAGGGACCTGTAAAGTCTCTGGGAGTCCCCAAGACTTGTTGAATCTAAGGATCGGCTGAGTGCTTATAGAAGGGGAAACACATTTTAGCTAGCTTATATGTTTTTCTAACTCTATGATGTCGATTTTTAGAGGGAAAGAGAGTTCTAATGGAAAAAGGATATTTCTAATTTCAGTGTAGACATTTTCAACATTTTTGTTTTCTGATTTACGGTTTGCTATTTAAACATTGTTTTTTAATTTGGATGTATTTAAATTTAATTTTATGTGTAATTTTAAAAAAATATTAATAATTTATATTTTTTTCAGTTTCCCGAGTCTTTTGCTGAATGAAAGGTATGAGCCTGTGTCAATTTGACTGTTTTCTTTGTCCAACTCTGGATACAATGTTTGCATGATTAAATTAATATTTTCTTTCTACATTAATGCTTATAGATTATTTGATATTGCTTCACAAAATGAAACATAATAAGAATGAAAAATTTATTGGATACTTACATGCACACCATTTTGACTTCTGCATATAATATTTTTGCATATACCAAAATCCAATGCACATATTCAAAGTTACATTTTGTAACGGGAAGCCATTATTTATTTTGAGTATTTTATAATATTTATTAATACTAAAAATTTATTGAACTCCAAAGGTGTGTCTTAACCCAATCACAAACTCCTTTGTGAAGGATAACCGAGGCACGACAATAGTAATAATTGTGTAATGTCCTATAAGTTGTATTAGGGAAATGAAAGCACCTGTTATTGAAGGTTATGCTTTCTTCTCCATATCAATACATAGCTCATTCCATGAGCTGTAAGGATCACCATTGTCACATTAGCTATCCAAATGTGATACTTTACTGAAATTTCAAACGAAACATTGAGAAGTTGCAACAAGACAGATCCACGAGTAACTGGGAAGAAGAGAAAAGCCAAACATAAAACTCCAATTGAACCAAGGTTACCTGCAGCAATACTCAATTTTCCTTGCCACCTGCAATGATCTTGAGTTAAGTTAAACTGTTTTTTTTTTCCGTGAATCTTGAAGAAGTTGCATCAACGATAAATAGATTGAGCTTAATATCTTAAAGTAAATAAGTTGCAAATATAATTGAACATAAATGAATTGGTTACTTTTTCATATTTACATTCCCAGAATACTGAAGTAATGCAGAAATACAAAATTTTCCATGCTTCCCAATAGGAAGCAGTTACATGGAGAATAAACAAATTCCCTTTATGAAACTTAAGAAGACATAGAAATTAGCCTAGGTCCTCATACCAAATATTCTCTAGGATTATACATATTTTATGTCGAACTTCAAACTTCCTTATCAATATTAAATGAAGCTTTTAAAATTTAATTGCAAGATAATAAAAAGTTGCCACTACTATTCATGACTTGTGATATTATCACTGGTTAAAATTCATAGCATTTATAAAAGAAATGGCTTATACATTAAAAACTGTAAAGTTAAAATATCAAAAGGGAAAAAAAAAGCAACGAGCTCAAGCTCATTATCGTATTGGTGAAGATAAAATTCATCTTTCCACTTGTTTTATACCTTGTAGCTATGCCAACCAAAGGACCAGTCACCAAGGTGCCTTGATGGATTCAATAAAATTATAGTCTTCTGACAATGTTGCCTTCCTCTGGTTTGTATATGCAATAATGTTTGTGGCCCTTAGTTTCAACAAAAGAGATGATTAGGAACTGCATTTTGAAAGAAAAATGAAATTTTAATTGTCAAAAATGTGAAACCTATGGTGTATTCAATGCAAATTTTATTTTGTATTACAAGTGGGATATTAGAGAGTATTGCATTGTCATTGTCATTGTTTATCATCTATCTTAATCTACCAAAACCCATATCCCTGAAATATCAGATTAGCATGTTCTTTGACTTGCCTTTTTATTCCATGATTAGTGGAGCATTGGGCTAAGAATTATTTCAGAAATGAAAGGATCCATATATTATTCTATCGATAGAACGATAGTTCACTTCTATATTGGTTATTTCTTCAAAAGTCAGCCGAATAAAGCAATGCCCTAGCTGATCTTTGTTAAGTGTTTCTTGCAAGGGAAATCTATACTTACTGAATGAACTGATGCACACTTTGACATGGAAAGCACAACACGAAAATGACAGCAATTTATCCATATATTATAGTTTTAGTAGGAAGAGATTGTCCCTATACTTTACGGCATGGTAGATAAGCATAATTTGGTCAAATAATCAGATTGAAATTTTCAGATTCCAGAGGAACGTGAAATGCCCAGGGCTAAAATACCTCCTGATGTTTATTGTGTGCCTACAAGAAACGTTGCTGAGTGAAAGTGGCATGTTTTATCTTCCAGTTATGATGTGTAGGTCTTAGGCTATAATTCATAGCATTACTTATTCATATTTTCCATAAATGCAATGTAGGTTGATTGAGCGCAGAAGTAAAATGATACAATAAGCAGTAATCAACATAAACAACAGAGTATGCTGAGAAAGTACAAACAGAGCGTGTAAACAAACATATAACAGTTTCTATTAAGCTTCAATGCTCAGAAATAGATTACAAACACCTGGAACATTTTTCTCAGAGCTTCGTTGCTCACTTCATCAAATACAACTGCAGATTTTAACCCAGCAGAGCTTCGCTGCAAAAAATTTTATGTATTCATTCATATCTAAAAACAGAGTATATCTATATAATAGATTCTTACAAAACAAAGCAGTTCGAAAACTTAGCCTGGAAGTCTCTCGAACGAACTAGAGAGGGAATACATTAATTACAAACCGTATATGCAGCTGGTAGAGTAGATACAATACACGGGAAGAGATTTAAATAGTTTGACGTGGTAGGGGAGATTAGATAGACTGTCGAGGTGTAAGTCCACGTCCGCCAACACCCCCCCTTAATCTTCATTGCCATGTATATCAGCTATGCCTATGCTTTCCCAAAGATGATCGAACACGTTCTTTGAAAGCAGCTTTGTAAAGATGTCTGCTAGTTGCTCTTTGGACCTGCAAAACTCAAGATATATATCACCATTGTTCACCAAATCACGAATAAAATGATATCTAGTGTCAATATGCTTGTTGCGTTTGTGGAAAACATGATTTTTGGATAATGCAATCGCTAAGTTGTTGTCACAATATATTTTTATAAGTTATTGAGTATGCATCAAATTTGAAAGTACTCTTCTCATCCAAACTGCCTGGCAAGCTGTTGATGTGGCTGCAACATATTCTGCTTCGGCTAATGAAAGTGTCACAATTGGTTGCTTTTTTCAATACCCAAGAGATGGCACACGATCCAAGATGAAAAACATACCTTGAAGTGTTTTTCTTATCGTCCATGCTACCTCCCCAATCACTATCCATATAAACAATCAACTTGAAGTCATTTGAAGGCGTACGCATGATCCCAAAACTCTTTGTTCCAGCGATGTATCTCAGTATCTTTTTTCTAGTTTTTCAAAGAGATTCTTTTAGATTGTCCATGAATTTTGAAATAAGACTAACCCAATATATAATGTCCGGTCTTGTGGCGGTTAGATACATGAGGCTACCCACTAATATCTTGAATAAAGTTGCATCAACATTTGAACTTGTGTCTTTCTTGCTAAGTTTTAAACCCAATGCAACCGGTGTTGGTCTTGAATTAACATTCAACATCTTGAATCCCTTCAACAAGTCAATAGCATACTTAGTTTGACTTATAAAAATGCCTTGTTTGGATTGATTTACCTCTATGCCAAGAAAGTATCTCATAAGCGCCAAATCAATCATATCAAATTCATCTTTCATGGCTGCCTTAAATGAGTCAATTGACAAATTACCAGTGAATATCAAATCATCCATATACAAGCAAACTATCAAAATTTGTCCTTGATCATTGACTTTGACATACAAGTTGGGTTCATTGCCACACTTACTAAACCCTTTGTGCACAAAATAAGAATCTATTCTATTATACCAAGCTCTAGGATCTTGCTTCAATCCATATAAAACCTTTTTCAGCTTGTAGACCTTGTGCTCTTCTCCCAAAACTTCATAATCAGGTGGCTGGTTTATATAAACTTCCTATTCTAAAGGGCCATCAAAAATGTTAAATTAACGTCCATTTGACAAACCTTACAATTGTTTTGAGTTGCAATAGATAACACCATTCTAACAGTGTCTAATCTTGCTACAAGTACAAATATTTCATTATAATCTATATCGAGTTGTTGTGTGAAGCCCTTAGCCACTAGTCTTGCTTTGTGTTTCTCAACCTTCACATCAACATTAAACTTTGTTTTGTAAACCCATTTTACTCCAATTACATCCTTTCCTTTAGGAAGCTCTACAAGATCTCAAGTTTGATTCAATTCTATTGATTGAATTTTTTCATCCATAGCTGCAATCCAATTGTCATATTTAATTGCATCTTCAAAGTAAATTGGATCAGCTTGTGTTAAAAATGCAAAATCAGATCATAAATCCACATTTTCAACGTTTTGTGACTCATCATAAATGTCTTTTAGGCTATGGGTCTTCTTTGAAGTGTTTATTGGCCATGATTTCAATGATGGAAGTGTTGGATTAGACGACTCACTACTGTTATTACTTGTTGGAGTAGATGGATTTAGAGTGGCAGATGCCTTAGAAGGCATTGTAGGAACATTTGCTTGTGTATTAGGATTCACACTTTGAATTTCATTGTCTTCATTCTCATGTGGAACCCTAGCTGCAATTGTAATTATTTTATCTATGCTACCATCCCAAGCTTCTTCTTCAACAAATTCTACATCATGACTGATTATTACATTCTTTGTAATCGGATTGTATAACTTATATGCTTTGGATTGTTCACTATATGTAATGTCCCCATTTCCGGTTCATAAGTAAACAAGGATTGAAGACCTTTAGTCTACTTTTCCCCATCGACTAAGGGATAACTTTTGAGAATTTTATTTTAATTGATTAAAATTGTCCGAATAGTGATTTTAATCATTTAACCATATAAAGCAATATTAGTTAGTTAATAAAATATTATTAAATAGTGATTTTTACCACTAAAGCATTTTATAAAAGTGGTTTTAACCACTATTGCACTTAAGAGTTCAAATAATATTGGGAGAAGGTATTTTAATTAATTGTTTGCCCAAAAATGATTTAATCACTCTTATAAATTGGGTAAATTAATTAATTATATATTAAATTATTGCCTTAAAGTAATTTTAATTACTAAATCTATTTTGGCAATTAATTTAATATTATAAGTGAGAAAAAGAGTAAAAGTCAGCTAAGAGAAAAAATAAAAGAATAAAAGATATTTTGAAAAGTGGTTAAATGATTTTAAAAAGGTATTTTGTCTTCAAGAGTGGGTCGCCCCACTTTGAAGACTATATATGGACATAAGAGCTTTATTTTAAACATGTTGGATTTATATATTGAATCTTTATATTGAAGAAGGATTGGGATGTGAATGCCCAAGGTGGGATGTGAATGCCCAAGGTGGTAGTTGTTGATTGAAGAGTGATTTCACCCAAAAATCACATTGAAAACATTTTTATTTTTGTAGGTTGCTGATTTGAAGAAGTATTTCCAATTTTTCTACATTTTGGGTCTATTTTCAAAGGCAAATGAGCAAAGATATCAGATCTAAAGCGATTGATTAGATTGAAGACATTTGTGAGAGCTCTAGGGTGGAGCGAACCCCTCTAAGAGTGTGACATCACACTCCCTAAGGGTGACGTCACATTTGAGACTGTAATTTCCACTTTTTGTGGACATTTTGTGCTCAAAAAAATTCTTCAATAAAGATAATTGAATTCCTCATATTTTTATGGTTGTTTTGGTATATCATTTGTGTTGATTGGATGAGTATTTTTGGAGCAATTAATTTTATAAATTTATGTTGTATTTTGCTTATAAAATTTTCAAAACTGATGATGTGGCAAAACTAATTGGAGAATCTAATCTGAATATTCATTTAGCACTTGCAAACCAAATTTCATAATTGTTGGAGTTGTTTAAGGGCATAAAAAATATTTTTTTACCAAATTGTTGACCTAGGGCAGCGATCTAGTCAATCTGGCAATTTATTTCAAATTTTGGCATTTTAATATTGTGATTTTTCCATTTGAAGATAAGTGGGATTTGTAGATTTTCTGTACTTTCTTCTTTGGCCCTATAAGAGAACATTACACTATACCCCACAAAGATGCACTTTCCACTTCTATCAGCTAACTTCTTTCCTAATTGTTCGGGTATTAATGAATATGCTATGCATCCAAAGACTCTCAAGTATGAGACACTATGCCTCTTTTAGCTCCAAGCTTCTTTTGATATCTTATTTATCATTGTTTTTGTTAAACATCTATTTAAAATGTATACCGCACATGCAACCGTTTCAGCTCAATATTCATTTGGTAGATGCTTAGCTTTTATCATGTTTCGGGCCATTTCCATAATTGTCTTATTTTTCCTTTCAGCTACTCCATTTTCTTGAGGTGTATATCTTGTTATAAATTGTTTTCTTATTCCATTTGCTTTGCAAAAAATTATATAATCATTTGATATATATTCACCTCCTCGATTGGTTCTCAACACTTTGATATAATATCCACTTTCATTTTCCACTTGAGCCTTGAACTCCTTAAAAACAACAAACACATCTGATTTACATTTCAAAAAATAAACCCATGTTTTTCAACTAAAATTATCAATAAATGTCAAATAACATAGATTTTCACTTATGGATAGTGTTTGCATTTGTCCACAAAGATCCAAATGGACTATTTCAAGTGGATACCTTGCCCTATAAATTTTTCGAAATCGAAACTTTTGTCTATGTTGCTTTGCTAGTGTGCAACTCTCACATGATGTTTTAGGTGGCTTTATTGGTCGCAATCCATTTACCATTCTCTTCCTATGCAACAACTACCATCCACTAAAGTTCAAATGCCCAAATCTTAAGTGCCATAACCAAGATTGATTCTCGTATGAAACTTTGAAAGCTGCTTCAGCAACTGTTTGCAATCCTCAAGGTTATAAAAATAGTTCACTTTGAATCTTAAGAGGAAACATTCTATTCCTTGTCATTCCAACTTTTGCAATTAGCTTATTGCTAGATTTTTTGTCCAAAATCACACATTCACCATTCTCAAAGTATATCCCATACCCTTTTTGCACCAATTGACCAATGCTTATAAGATTGTGTTACAATTCAAGAACATAGTATAAATTGGGGATATGCTTTTTTTCATCTTGTTTTGTTCTTATGTTAATTGATCACTTCCTCATGATTGATACTCGGGGATCATTCCCCAACTTCACCTCTGATTTTACTAAATCATCCCTTGTTTCAAACAACTCCTTATTTCCACTCATGTGATTGGTACATCCGCTATCTAAGAACCATACTTCCTTTGAGCTCTCTTGTGCAACATTACATGTTATAAACATTGTGTTTTGTTCACTAGTGTTGAGTTGGTTTTCATTTGTAAAGTTTGTCTTATGCTTATTCATATTATATTGTCTTTTTCTACACTCAAATGCAAAATACCCAAATCTTTTACAATAATGACATTGCATGTTGAATTTATGATACCGTTCTCTTTGATGATGGCCATGAAAATGGCTACTGCCTCTTCTTTTTGTTGGTGTGAAAGACATGCAGGCTTGATGCTAGTCTTCTCTTTCATATTGAGTAGATTTTCTACCTCCTCTTGGTGTGAAACAACCTTTACCTCTGATGTAATTTCATCTCCCTCTTGTTCTATTGACTGAAAGCTGATATTTGAATGCATTTTCCAATGAAGATCCCCTTGAACGGTTTAGCCTTTGTTCGTGATAGAAGTGACCACATTAATTCATCAACTGACAATTGAGTTAAATCCTTAGATTCCTCAATGACTACTACAATTGAACAAACTTTGCAAGCAAGTTTCGAAGTATTTTTTCTACAACCTTCTGGTCTTCCATACTCCCACCATGAGTTCTTATTTGATTTACAATGCCCATTAGATGTGTAAAGAATAAATCTATATTCTCAGAGTCTTTCATCTGAAGATTCTCAAAATACTTTCCAAGTATTTGTAATTTTGCAATGTTAACTTTGCTTGTACCTTGGTATGTTGTTTGCAGGGTTTCCCACGCTTGCTTTGACCTTGTGGCAGCTGCAATCCTTGGAAAAATTGACTCCTCCATTGCTTGCTGAATAAAGAACAATGTCTTTGCATCTTTCTTTTTGTTTTCCTTCAATGGGTCCTTCTCTGCTTGTGAGAGGGCTTGGAATGCTTGCTGGTTTGTTGGTTCAAATACATTTTCCACTAAATCCCAAATATCTTGATAGCAGAATAGAGTTTTCATTTTTATACTCCACTATTCATAATTTTTGCCATTGAACATTAGTATTTGGGGTTGAGAAATGTAACCAGTTATTCCTGCCATGGCTTCTCTACAACTAATCTCCTTCTCTTTCTTTGCTTTCTGATGTTAAAGTTTCTCCTTTTTTATTTTTATTTTAAAAAAAAAATTATAAAGTCGGCTACTCTGTTTCAGCTTTGTTTTGACAAAAATGAACTTTGGTTTGATTTCTATAAGCTACGGTTCTTAGTCTTTCACTCTTCCATAAATACTTGGCAAATTTCTCACACATGCACAGGCTGAAATCCAAGAACTGCTAGTTCTATTCTGTGATAAATACAGGTTTAGAGGAACTCTAGGTTTGACTTACAATGGCGTTCCTTCCTTCGGCCTCAGCTCTGATTGATGGGCACGAAGACTAATGCAGCTAGAACACGTCCTCGGCTTTGCTCGTCACTTCTCTTTCCTTCGACTTCGACTATAATGAGCTCCTATTTCCCATGAACATTGGAGGCTCTGATACCAGATTTGTAGGTTGATTGAGCGCAGAAGTAAACTGATACAATAAGTAGTAATCAACATAAACAACAGAGTATGCTGAGAAAGTACAAACAGAGCGTGTAAACAAACGTATAACAGTTTCTATTAAGCTTCAATGCTCAGAATAGATTACAAACACCTGGAACGTTTTTCTCAGAGCTTCGTTGCTCACTTCATCAAATACAACTGCAGATCTTAACCCAGCAGACCTTTGCTGCAAACTTTTTTATGTATTCATTCATATCTAAAAACAGAGTATATCTATATAACATACTTTTACAAAACAGAGCAGTTTGAAAAGTTAACCTGGAAGTCTCTCGAACCAACGAGAGAGAAAATACATTAATTACAAGCCGTATATGCATCTGATAGAGTAGATACAATACTCAGGAAGAGATTCAAATAGTTTGACGTGGCAGGGGAGATTTGATAACTGTCGAGGTGTAAGTCCACGTCCGCCAACATGCCAAAGGTGCCTAGTATGTCGTAACAGTACATACCCAGTATGCTCATATCTTGATATAGGAACTTGCAAACTTCTATACATACTCATGTGAGATTATGTTTATGGTACACCTTCCAAGTGCTTCCTAGTAGTGTTATGCTTCACTATTGACTCTTGAGTGCTAGTATAAGCATTATGTATCTTGTCGGTTGATAACAAGCTATTTAGTTTTAGTTCTATTTTTCGGTTGCAATAATGGGGAATAAGGCCATGAAATCCCATTGATAATATAATCAGATTGTTGATTCGGAAATAAATTTGAACTTGTTAGCGGAAGAAATGGCATAATCCAAGGGTAGCGTATCATGTTAAGAGATTGGTTATATTAGTCAAATTCATATATGAATTATGCTTTTTATTATAAGCTAAGCCATTCCATGTTTAAGATCTTCTGTGTGAAGGCATCTGATGCAGAGCCGATGATGGTGATTCAAAGTTTCCTTGAGGTTTTTGTTACAGCACACATACAAGCAACAAGGTGTTGACATAGTAGCTGATTTATCATCCAGTTGATTATTCATTAATTAAGGTGAAGGTCAAGGAATTCTCTCAGCTCTCAGCCTAGTCAGCACACTGGTTATAGCATACGGGACCCCCATTTAATCATATGTATGGATAAAGGGATTTTAACGTAACTTACGTATAGGTTTACTTTTGTACCCCTTCACATTTCTAGCTCTTAATAAAACTTGGGAACAAGGTGGGCCTCAACAATCCTCCTATGGGAGTAGATTTACATTTGTATTCTGTTGAAATATCTCAAACTAAATTTGGATGCAAATTCTTTTCAAAACTGATTTCAACTACTTGCAGGGATTCAGTCAAATGGAACAACCATATCCAATGATAAAACAAGACAATGATATAAATCTGAATGCAATTGCAAATACAGTCCAGATATCATAAAATAATACAAATATGGTCTCCAAACCAAATTATTCTAGCAAACTAGCAAACTGGAATAAAAAACCTAGATCTGTGTGGCTCGGGCTGCTGTGTCCAAAAAACACAGTCGCCGACGTCGGTTATTCTGCCGACGTCGGTCGATACACTGCCGTCGTCGGTTGCCTGGTGGTGATCTCTGCCTGCTGGTGACTGTCTGCCTGCCGATGTCGATCACTGATCGGCCGATGTCGGTCTACCTGCCGATGTCGGCCTCTGTACTACCCTGCGGCCTGCAACTGCGAACTGTGCCCTTCTTCACTTTTCTGAATTCGCTGGTACGGCCTGGTACCGATCTATGCGAATTCCGTACAGCACCTGATCTGAAGATCTATATATATATATATATATATATATATATATATATATATATATATATATAAATCAAATCTAATGAAATAAATACCTAGAAACCTCTGTAGATGCTGAACCCCTGATATATCCAGTGAATGACCTCTGAAGCCCCAGATCTGATCAATAAGCACAATATGAATTCCGTCACGAATCCACCCCTGAAAAGAGCTATGTTCTCGTCCAACTCTTCTCCAATCTGCTGAAGGTTTGCGTCCTCAGAGATTTTAGTTGAATCACAGATTCAAGCTTCACAATACTCAGAATATTTTAGCAACAAAAGATATCCAAAATGCTTTGCCCTCAACTTCTTTTAAAGGCTCCCAGGGAACTTCTAGAAGAAGCTAAAATATTTTATTTATTTTTCCATTTTAATTAAAATTAATTAATTAAAGTCATCCTTTTGAAGTAATATTAATTTTGGACAACTTAAATTAATTAAATCACTTTCTCAAAATTTTGGGGACATTACAGTCCTCCCTTCTTGGTGATTGCTTGTCCTCAAGCAATTCGCCCCTAATACACAACACCAACTTCCAGGATCCCATATCATTCTCAGAAATTTGCAAACTCTACTATCAGAAACACCATGCTGTAAAATATCTGTGAATAAATTCTCCTTATTTCTCCTAGAGAGTAGTGTGATAATTCTCAACATGTAATTAACAAACTCACCATCACATACCTTAGTCTTCATAGAAGACCGCTGCGCTACTCTGATTATCATGCTCTCCAAATCCCCATAAGAATGATGACTCATAATTGGGAGTGAAAATGTAATGCAACAAATAGAATCATTTACCTCATCACCCATAAAATGAGTCTCCATCATGCGAGATGACACCTCCTTAGGTCCCCCATTTAGCGCTGCCCTCAAGATAGTCTTCTTTCCCCCAAAAAGGAACTCCAACTGCATACGGCGGTGATCAATAATGTAACGCCCAATGCCCTGTAAACCACTGCATACCCAAGACAACATCATAATCCTCTAAAGGAAACACATAAAAATCATCAGTCAGAGTGTAATCCCCCATCTCAATACTAAGCTGTGAAATCCGTTTGGTACAACCCAAAACTGCTCCATCTGCCACCTTTACTCCAAAAACACCAAACTTCTCATACTGTAATCCACGCATTTTCACTAACTTCTGGTCAATAAAGTTATGTGTAGCCCTTGTGTCTACCAAGCTCATGACCCACTTGCCCTTAAGCGTACCTTTCAACCGAAAGGCATGAAAGTTAGAATAACTGGAGAGGGTAGCCATAATTACTTTGGCTGACGCCAAAGGCTCAGGGGTGTCTAACTCCAACTGTGTCTGAACTTGCTCAACATCTTCTGTATTATCCTCAATATCAATATCAGGAACCTCATCATCCCCTACATCAGAAGTCACCTCAATCAAATGAATCTTTCCTTTACCCATGCAACAGTGTCCTGGTTCCCATGGATCTTTGCAGGAAAAACATAACTTTTTCCTTCTCAAATCATTCCTCGTTTTCTGATTCATCCAAGGGTTTATAGAAGATGACCCTTCTTTATTTTGTGGTGTGTTGACCTTCTGTGTAGGCCGAGAGTCCGTGACTGGTTTCTTATCAACCTGATAAGAAGAGGGGACAGTATCCAGTCTCAATGTCACATCAATGGCCTCCTTAAGAGTGGCTGGTTGGAAAGCACGTACCAGACCCTTAAGTCTATCATGTAATCCCTCAATGAATAACATCACGCTACGCCTCTGGGGCATATCAGGTACCATAACTGCAATACGCTGAAACTCATTAACATATGCTTCTGCGTGACCAGTCTGTCTAAGATGAGCCAACTCCCTGTAGTAAAGTTCTGTATCCTTACGGTCAAACCGTGCAATGAGTCGCTCAGTGAACTCAGCATAGAAGTGAACTAAGGCGTGATCCTGGGTGACCAATCCATGATGCCACCAATCATATGCAACCCCCTCTAAATGCAACACAGCAAACTGAATAGCCTCATGTTCAGGCATGGACCTCAAGGAAAGATATATGTCCAGCTTGTGGACCCAAGCTCTTGCACTAGTGTCACCAGAGCCATTATATGGGGCCAATGTAATCTTCCCAGTAGCTCTATTGAGGTCATGATTCTGTTGCTGCTGTGGTGGTCTGTTACCACGATCTCCTCTGACTCTAACTGCCTCTCTACGCTGTGCACAATACTGAGGAAAAGGAAAGACTTCCCGAACCTCCGGAGGTAGAGCTCTCCACTCAGCGGTGACCGCCAAAACTGACTCCTGAAATCCAACCTCGGGTGGTTCCACCTGTGCTGGTTGTTCCCTTGGTATGAACTGGGGAAGCAATGGCCTATTTGGAGTAGGCGTATGATGGCGATGTCGCCTGGAAAAATGACGGGAGCTCCCAACTGAAGAATGGGACTGATGACTATGCTGACTGGACTGATGGCTATGATGACTCCTTGTCACTGAAACTGATCTATTCCTCCTGTCTCTATGTCTATCCACCTCCAAACGTTCCATGGTATCCTGTAATCGGTCTAAAGCCTGAACAATCCTGGGCTGAGTAGTGATGAGAGTCCTCATCATCTCTCTCTCTACCTCATCCTGATTTCTTCGAGCATCCCCATGTTCTTCTGCCATGATAGGTTCCTGATCTATACCCAACTCACGCTCGTACTAAGCTCTTCTGCGTGTAAAGTACCTATGGGTTATATCAAATCTTCCCGAATGCATAAAGATAAAATATATTCACCCCTACAGGCTGGCAAGATGCTTGGCTCTGATACCACTGAAATATCCCAAACTAAATTTGGATGCAAATTCTTTTCAAAACTGATTTCAACTACTTGCAGGCATTCAGTCAAATGGAACAACCATATCCAATGATAAAACAAGACAATGATATAAATCTGAATGCAATTGCAAATACAGTCCAGATATCATAAAATAATACAAATATGGTCTCCAAACCAAATTATCCTAGCAAACTAGCAAACTGGAATAAAAACCCTAGATCTGTGTGGCTCGGGCTACTGTGTCCAAAAAACACAGTCGCCGACGTCGGTTATTCTGCCGACATCGGTCGATACACTGCCGTCGTCGGTTGCCTGGTGGTGATCTCTACCTGCTGGTGACTGTCTGCCTGTCGATGTCGGTCACTGATCGGCCGATGTCGGTCTACCTGTCGATGTCGACCTCTGTACTACCCTGCGGCCTGCAACTGCGAACTGTGCCCTTCTTCACTTTTCTGAATCCGCTGGTACGGCCTGGTACCGATCTGTGCGAATTCCGTACAGCACTTGATCTGAAGATCTATATATATATATATATATATAAATCAAATCTAATGAAATAAATACCTGAAAACCTCTGTAGATGCTGAACCCCTGATATATCCAGTGAATGACCTCTAAAGCCCCAAATCTGATCAATAAGCACAATATGAATTCCGTCACGAATCCACCCCTGAAAAGAGCTAGGTTCTCATCCAACTCTTCTCCAATCTGCTGAAGGTTTGCGTCCTCAGAGATTTTAGCTGAATAACAGATTCAAACTTCACAATACTCAAAATATTTTAGCAACAAAAGATATCCAAAATGCTTTGCCCTCAACTTCTTTTAAAGGCTCCCAGGGAACTTCTAGAAGAAGCTAAAATATTTTATTTATTTTTTCATTTTAATTAAAATTAATTAATTAAAGTCATCCTTTTGAAGTAATATTAATTTTGGACAACTTAAATTAATTAAATCACTTTCTCAAAATTTTGGGGACATTACATCTGCGGACTCTCATCTGAAATATATCTACAGTTAGCTTGAAATCCACCTTGTGGTCGATTGTCATATAGGACAAGAGGTCATACTTTAAAATCTTATTGTGGGGGTTACTTCAAAGGGATACACTAAAGGGCTTGGAATGCATGAAATTAAATGAAGGAAATAGAGAAGGAAAATACTAGGTTAATATTTCATAAGTTGTGCAACTCATAATGTTATCTTCCTAGTTAGAGAAAAAATGTATAGGTATATGATTTGATGTAAAACAGGTCGTCAATTGCTTTCCTAGGTTGACATATGTGTCTTTGCATAGGTGAATGATGCATGCACAAGTACAAATCTCTTGGGTATCAAAAGGAAGATAAAATGTTGGTTTTATGGTTATGCTACATGGTTAATGGATGTCCTTTCTTTTGGAGTTTCGTAGAGTGATCTTACTCAGGGTTAAATTTGACGGTCACCCTTATCCGTTACGAAATTTTTTTATGACGATTTTTAAAATCATGTCACCTTACACATGACGTTTATTTCTCATTTTTGACTTTCATAATTTTTATATAAATATAAAAATACATATTTTTATAGAACAAAATAATATTACAATAAAGATATTGATATAAATGAAATTCTATTTTATTTTAAGTACATGTAAATGAATCTAAGAAATATTATAACTTAGATCATCAAGGTTTCTTTGATGAGACAATTTATTGACTTCAAAAAAATATAAATTACTCACAAAAAGAAGTAAATGCAAAGATATAGTCACAAAAAAAGATAAAAAGAAGGTATAATGTATAGACTTACATACCACTTAGATAAATATTATAGTAGAAGAGATTAAATATAGAGCATTTCCTCTAAATTGTGAATGAAATTATAATTAAATCGCTGACATGGGATTATAGTTGGGTCCCATCAATTTTGAAATGAAAGAAAGTATCATATCAGTTGAGACTGGAATATAGAGCATGTTGACTTAAATTTGAGGGAGCTTACACCTTTATTTACATCTCTCTCATTATTTACCTTCTCAATGCACTTTGCATAAAAATGAAATCAACTTTAACACTAAATATTTCCAAG
Organism: Torreya grandis; assembly: GCA_037957365.1. Lineage (NCBI taxonomy): Eukaryota > Viridiplantae > Streptophyta > Pinopsida > Cupressales > Taxaceae > Torreya > Torreya grandis. The sequence continues at coordinate 885,098 of JARHVA010002266.1, forward strand.
ATTAAATTATCTCAACAATTATATATTTCATTTTCTACTTGCTTCAATTGAAAATGTATAGTAACTCTTATGCTATAACATTGATACAAGAAACGAACCATTTCACCTAAATATGAGAAACAAGAAAAATATATTCATTTACTGAACTTAATTATTCATAATCAACACAATACAGTTTATACCATAACCAAGAGACTTATCATAGAATAGGACAAAATTAATAATTCATTTGAATACCCTTTTCAAATAAGGACATTTATTTGGAAGAAAAAAATTTAATAGATGGTTAATGTAGAGCTCTAGCTACGGTCTGTGAAGTAGGTGTCCAGAAATCAATGTGTTGTTTTTTTGACACATGTTCCGAAAAAGTAATGTTTTTGTTCACGATGAAGGAAAATCAGTTTTAAATGTGGACAGAGATGAGAGATTTCAAATAATTTCATGACCCTAGTTACATGTGTAAACTCAATATGTCAATAGAAATTTACAATTTGGGGGGCATCTATAAGTGGATCCTTTCTCAGAACTACAAACCCATAAATTACAAATGAAAGCATTCTCTGCGACAACCAAAGGGTATGAAAAATGAAATGAAATGAGTTTTAATGATGTCCACGAGACCAAATAGTCTATGGGACCAAGTGTCAAGGTCATTAGAGATTCTTCATATTCTTTTCGAAGTCATCTCGCCTCCTATGAATCTTTACCAACAGCCAGGGTGTGTTGTGTAGCCTTTCCTCCTCAAATAATTCACTAAAACTGCCCACATTCACATTGTTATCCTGCTGCATACGAATATCTTTGTACGCATCACACTCCCTAATGAAGTGTCGTTCAGTTTCAACCACTCTATCATTGCAAAAAATGCAAGTTCTATTTTCCCATCTTTCCTTGGGAACCGTCCATCTTCCCGTTTCACACCTAAGATGGTGTGAACCGGTCCTCAATTGTGCCATTAGGATCCTAGCATTACCTTTAAGTTCAGCACTTAGGTATGCTTTATCCCTGTGCTCCCAAGTGAGATTAAACTCTTTGATATAATGCATTTTTTTACGCCCAGTCTGATTTGTCCACATGGCAGTCCTGAATTTTTCTAATACAAACGTTTTTATTTCCTCTTTGGATTCAGGGCACTCATGTAACTTAATGTTCCATTTACCCAGCCACTTGATGTTTTGCTTCATCCACGTCTTCTTCCTCCGATCTAGCACCTCGTTCACCACCATTTTGGGCCACCGGTGATTCCCCATGTTTTCAACCTTTTTTATGTAGCTTAGTACCCATGAAATCGCCACAGCTTCCATTGGAAAAGTACCGGCTTCCGCCAGGAGGATCTCATATGGAACAATTGCTTTAACTTTAAGACTACTGGTGATCAGATGTTTTTGAATTCTTTCTAACTGTCTCCATCTGTGATTTGACATGCTGCTTCCCCAAACCTCACACCCATAGAGGACAACCGGTGTGACCAGCAAACCAAAAAGGGTTTTATTGGTTTTCTAGTCCCAAAGTTCTGCTTTTCTGCATCTGTTCTGGAGAAGGTAAGAAGCTCTCCAACCTCCTTGAATCCTTTTTGCCCTGCAAGTTTCCCAACTGAGTCTGTTATGAAAAACAATACCAAGATACTTGTATTCTTCGACGATGTCCAACGGGCTACCCTCGAACATAAAATTAGTTTGTTGTTGTTTCCTTTTTAGAGAGAAGATCATGACTTTAGTCTTGCTAATGTTCACTTGCATCCCGACATCTTGGCAAAATAGCTCTAAAGCCTTCAAATGATCCCTCAAACCATGGGCAATTTTTGCTATAAGAATAAGATCATCTGCATATAAAAGTAGCTTTACTACAACACTGGTCAACTGAATGCCACCTCCTTCAGTTTTATTTATCCATTCCTCAAGTTTGTCAATGTAAAGGCCAAACAAAGTGGGGGAGAGTGGGCACCCCTGCTTGACCCCTATGTTGTTGCCGAAGCATTCAGACATGCCTTATCTAGTTCTAATTTTTGCTCTAACACGCTCATAGAGTTTGTGGACAGCTGCTCTATACTCATCAGGGACTCCTAGTTCTTCCATCCTTTTCCAGAGTTTGTCTCTGGGTACTGTGTCAAAAGCTTTTTTAAAATCCACAAAACAACAGTAAGCTTCCCCACCTTGGGTGTTCCAAGCTTTTTCAATCAAATGCCTAAGAGTAATATACAGTGATCAATGGTAGAGTGCTTTGATCTAAAACCAGCCTGTCCCTCTGCTCTTTTCCCTTCTTTTTCTGCTCAACTGCTGATTCTACGTTCGATCAAGCTCCCAAATAATTTTTCAAGAAGAGGGTTGACCATGATAGTACGATAGTTAGAGGGATTATTAATATCCCCACTCTTGAAGAGAAGGATAACGACACTAGTCGTCCACTCCACTGGAAATCCCCATTGCGTGACTTCATTAAAAATTATTTTGATGTGCGGAGCAAGGTGTTCAACGCCCCACTTTAAGAATTCAGCTTGCAGCCCATCAATGTCTTGTGCTTTACCATTTGCTAATTTCTTTATACCCTGTTTGATCTCCTCATCCGAGAAGAGCTCGATTGACGTGCTAACACTGGGAGGGAGAATTTCCTCATGTTCACGCTCATAAAGCAGCTTTGCATACTCTAACCATTGAGATTCTGTGATATTATTTTCTGTATGTTTCTTCTCTTGTTGTAGCTCCCTCCAAAAACCTTTGGGATTGTGCTTACCTAACTCTATTAGCTCCTTCCTTCTTAGCATAACAAATTTTTCTTTCTTGGCTTTTAACAATTTCACATATTTTTTCTTGTTTTCTTTGTTTGGCTCGCTCTCTTTGTATGATCTTTTTGCTGCTTTGCACTCTTCGTCATACCAGGGGTTAGCCGAGAACGTGTTAGAGACTCCTTTCCGAGGCTTGAATTTCTTGCAAATATTTAGAGCCTTGTGGATCAAAGGGACCAACAAACTGTTGCCAATGTGATTCCTCGTGATATTGTTTTCTTTAAGCCCGACTTTGTTTTTGGTCATCTCAATGTACTGCCCAAGGGCAGCAGTAAAGAGTTCCTGATTTGTTTTATTCAAAATTATTTTACCATGCGGATTAGTTGTCCTAACCTTGTGTTGAATTTTTCTTTCACTTTGCTTGTTTGTGAGAAAGCCAAACTTAACCACGAGGGGCATATGGTCAGATTTCATCTCCATAGGGCATTCCCCTATAACAAACTCCAGTAACCTCGCAGTCGAATTTTTAGAGCAGATGACATAATCAACCACACTTTGACCATTGTAGGTTTTGCATGTAATACCTCCAGATCTTGACCAAGCTCTTGTCCCGTTACATATAACCATGTCATACAAACTACAAAGTCCCAAAAGTTCGGCACCGAAGTGTGTCACACTGCGTTTTCCGTCTTGTGACATTCTTTTCCAAAGTTGATCTCCACTCTCTTTTAGCCATACGGGATTGTTATCCTCTCTATCTTCTCCTTCCATTTGAAGAGATTGATTGTTGGTCATTCTAACATTGAAGTCTCCTATTAAAATAATTTCCCCTAATGTGCTAAAAACAGAGATATCTTTCTTTAACGCTGCATACGGGTCTTCCCTATCCAAGTTTCTCTTTTTGTAGAACGTTGACCCTTTCGGGGCAAAGTAACAAGCAGCCAACCTGATTATGTCCTTATTGTCTATTATTTTCAGCCAAATGTATTGTTTATTGGGATCCTCCTCTATTTTCACTGTTTCATCCCACCCATCTTTTATTAGCACGGTGACCCCCCCATGACCCTTATCTGTCTCCGTCCCTTCATTCCATACTGAGATTTTCTTGTACCCTACAAAGTCTGGGACTTTGCATCCATCATGTTTATGTGTTTCGATTAAAATAATAATGTCTTTCCCTTCTGCTATGGGCCCCAAACCCAGTCCTCTTCTCCAAGGGTATCCTCTGCAATTCCAACTTATCATACGCAGAGATTCTCTTGGGGCCCCGAATTCCTATTTTTTGTGGAAGGAGCGCTCGCTGATTTGAGCTTTTCCATTTTTCAGCCATGCCCATTTTCCATCCTCTCTTGCTTTTTTCACTTTTTTCCACTCCTTTCTTCGTTCTTCTTGTTGTGCAAATGTTAAGTCCTCATCAAGGAAAATGTGGGTGCCTCTGAGTAGTCCCCTATTCTTTAAAATTGTGCTCTTATCTTCTATGTTTCTCAAGATAACTCTTACATGTCTATTCCTTCTTTCTTCTGTTTTCTTTCCAATTCTGTTTGCCTGCTTGATAACACCCGTCCATTTCAATTCTTTTTTTAGAAAATCTCTTGCTAAAATGTCAGTTCTTTCTTTCTCGCCAAAATCCCTCAAACCTTTGATGATAATATTAACCTCCTTGTCCTGTTTGTCTTTTTCTTCTTTTATGTGTCTCTTGATTTGTTTCTCGATGTTTTCTTTTTGCTCATGAATTGGTTCTCTGACAATCTGAGCCCAGGGTTTTGCTTCTTCTAGTTGATCTCTCAACTTATTTTCCCTTAATTCCATGCTTGCCATCGCTGTTTGGATCTTTTCTAGCTGTGAAATGTCACTTTTTATCCCTATTTCTGATATACTTTTTGTTGATTTTGTTTTCTCTAGCTCCAGTTTTAGATAGCCTAGCTCCTGCTGACCCCTTATCATGTTGCTTTGCAGAGTTAAAACTTGCTCTTTGAGCAACTTGTTTTCTCTTTCAAGGTTCGAATTGGTTTCCAAAATTTCTTTAATTTTAGTGCTTTCATGTTGCCCTTTCTCTTCTATTTTCTCCAGTCTTTGTTTGAAGTTCATAAGCTCATTAACGTACAATTCTGATGACCACATCAGCGGTGTAGTCGTAGGGCTATACGGTCCTGTATGGTCTTGTGATCCATCTTCCCTTCCGTATTTGCTTATTAGAACAGTTTCTGTTTTATCTCGATTTGCTTCCCATTCTTTGTGGCGCAGATGATTCTCAATCTCTTTCCCCCTGTCTTCACTTACACCTGCTGGTTCTCTTTCCAAGTGATTCATTTTGATCACGGTGTTCGTAGTGATGCCATCTATCTTGGGTAAAATCTTAATGAGTTTTTTATTATGTTTTTGCCACTATTTACGGATTTGTCTGCATCTTATTATCCCCTTGTATTGCTTTGCGTTCACAAATATTAATTTTCCCTCCGTTTTGATAGCGTTATCACGAGGGTGTAATAATGATAAAGGGTCCCTTGTTCCCTTTATACTCTGGACATGAGTGCTTGGATCATTAAATCTGTTTGTTAACTGGAGAGTTTGGTTCCAAGGAGTGCTCAATCTTCCCTGATAAAATACCCTAACCACAGATCCTGTTAGGGGCCATCTATTTTCAATTACAACAAGATGAGATGGAACGAAAGTGAAATATGAAAAGGGTGCACCCACGTGATATTAGTAGTGTAGGCAGACAAAAATGAATATGATTTAAAAACAAAAGGTGAATTGGAAGAGAAAAGAAACATGTGACATTGCTGATAGAAGCATTGCTCTATACTGGCGACGATAACCAGGATGGTCTTGGAATACAATTTGCACACCTTGTGGCGACGGTGATAATCCTTGGCACCGCTCAGGTCCCTCTTACATTCTTCCACCTAGCACTGCATTTCCCTGCTAGATTCCTTTCTGTTGTTTCTTTCCCATTGACAGACACAATGACGGCAATGGCACCGATGCCTTAGCCAGAATTACCTTCATGTCCAGATGTCTTCATAGAGCTAAACAAGAATCACTGAACATACAATCATAACATCAAAATAGAGCCTTTTTGTTAAAATAGAGCTAGCCTTGTCTATCTTAGACATTTTAGAACCTTTCTGCTAAAATAGAACATGCCTTGTCAATCTTAGACCAGGCCTAACAGGCGTCTTAGATCCTTTCTTGCATAGCTATCAAATTTAGCGAATCCTTCTTCAACTTTTCCTCTACATAGTCGTCGTCTTTTGGACAAAAAACTTGGGCAAAGGCAGGCAACTTGGGAATAGAGAATTGGCAAACGCAAGGCTAGCCCATTTTGCAGAGGTTATAACAACACGAGAATTTGACTTCGCCTTTTTCCCAGCGGCCTTTGGTATGGGCCCTATGGATCCCTTTATCTCGGTTGCCATGGCGGTTTTAGGAGTGCTTACAATGTGACTCGAACTCTCGACGTCTCTCCTCTCTTCAAAATAGTGACTCTCCCCAGCAATAGATCATGTCTGCCGTTAGATTTGTCATTGTGTCTCTGATAAGTCTGGTTCCTTTTCCCTGGTTCCACTGCTTTTTCTCTGGCGGAGCCTTAACTTTATGGGCAGAAATCCCAGAGCCATGGCTGGATTTTTTACCGCTTCCTTGAGAAGACTGATTTTGAATCAGATTTTGCAGGAAGGTGCTAAACCGCACCCATGAAACCCTCGTGGCAATTGTTCTGGTAAGGATTCAGACAATCCTGAGCACGCATAACAGTAGTCCCCATTTGAAACCCGCTTTTCTCTAAAATTAGAACTCTGGTAAATATGCACGAATTGCTTGATATTTCTAAGCAGCGGCACGAAGGTTGTGAAATAGGTGAAATAATTTCTGTGCCCCACAATTCCTTTCCAGCATTCCTTTTTGTTGTTTCTTTCCCATTCCCGTGTGGACGATGTCTTCATTTTACTATCCTCAGCCAGATGACAACTAGGGTTTAATTCTCCATTTCACTACCTGACGTAAATAATAATGACCAGTACCACCCGCTTCGCTTCTCAGTTGAACCTGACTTGATAAAATTTCAGTGACAATGTGCATTTATGAAATGATATTAAAATCTTCCTCGGTTAAAGTATCGACAAGCGAGTTGGCGGGCAAGTGTCATGCTTAAATTATGACTACAGTAGTCCGCATCGGGATTCAGAAACATAAAATAAAAGAAAACAAAAAGCCGCATTAAACATAGTTATTATGATTTTATGAGACACATTGGGAATGGGCCAAATCGCCGTAGGCCCTAAGATATAGCTAAGTTTACAACGGTTGATTTTTCATGGCGAACGTCATATTGATAGGGTGTCTTTTTTTCCCCATCTCTTAAGATGGTTTAAAATATAATTAAACCGTATTTTACGGTTTAAAACATAAAAAACGTTTAAACAGCTGTCTGACGTGCTTGTAGATTGTCCCAGAAGAGTTCAGGTTAGTTAATCACTAATATTGTTTAACACAAGTAACAACCTGGGCTTCTACGATGATTTTAGAGCTTTTAATAAGTGATAATGGAAAAATCAGAAAAGCCAGTACTTTTCTCTGGATGTACAAACAACAAATTCCCTTCAAACTTCTTGTCAAGAGGTCACATCAACTGCTTCTATCAATAATTTTGTAAAAATCTATTTTCACTATTTTTTGAAAGGATTTATAAGCTTAAAAGATTCAGGGTTAGACGTAAAGAAGTTAGATTGCTTACTTACAGTGTAAACCCTGGTTCTGTCGTCATTTGATTGACTCCATCTAGACCATTAACGATATAGAATGAAAAGGTCCATACCACTAGGCATAGAAAAAATTAGAAGAATAAGGAGTTCAGCACCGGTAAGAGTTCCAAGAGGTCCTCCTATGAAAATTGGATATCTCCACAGATTAACTGTCTGTTTCTTGTATTTTGGCCTGAAATGGAAACCATTTTCCCCCTTTTAGCCCTCTTTAAGTAAAACAGCCGTGTAAAAGTAATAACATATCTAAAAAGCTTCTTGAATTAATCCCTTCATACACAATAAAAAGCATATGAAAGGTCTCTTACATATATTGCATGATGGAAATGTTTGTATCGTTTACCTGAGGATGACAAAGGGCTTTTATTATGTGCTACCTATCAGATATTTCCTTGAAACAATTTCGCATTTAAGGTCTGTCAGAATAATGCATATTCGATCCCTCAATATATTGAAATTCTAGGTCTACTTGTTCCCTTATTATGCTTGTGAACTTTCTCATGTTGCTATATATTATACCTTCCTAAGAAACCCTTCATAAATCATAAATGTTCAAGCCCAAGATTAGGTTATGACCTTACTTTTCTTTCTGTTTATTGAATCAGAAAAAATAAATGACGAGAACTTGAATAGCTTGATTAAAATCTTACTCGTCAATTTGCTGGTTTCTGGATATGTGAAGATAGATGGAGCCCAAAACAACTAACAACAATATGGGAGCTGAAAACAGAAGGCTGACAGAACCTGCAAAAATAGAAATCACGACATAATTTTCTTAAGTAATGCATGAAGAAAATACCCAATTCATTTAAACGGGACGTTGTAAGAAGTGAAGTTTCTGAATCAATGAGACAATATACTAATATAGCATGCCACAGTTATCTGTTATATTTATTTGGAGTAGCATCAATCAAATATGTAAACTAAAATAAGAAATAACTGGTTCCTTGAAAAAATATACAGTACCCTAACAAAATTTTCTCCCATATGGTTACTCAATGGTAGTGGAACTAGTACAACTGTCACATCATGAAGCAAAATCTAGTACTCGCAAATAATTAAACCTCAACAAAAGGATGGCAGCCCGCTTCCATGCTTGATTGGTTATTCTGGGATAATTCCCACTGGACTTATATCCCCTAGTAAGTAAAACTAAATAAATTTTGGTTACTTGAATAAATACATCAGGCAGGAATCTGTTTGGCTGTCGTCTAGTGGTTGACACAGGCGTTACCGGGCAAATTACCAATGTTCAAAGCCCGGAACCCTTCTGTATGTGTGTGGGAGTTTTACCAGTTGAATATCAATCAGTTCCAAGAACTTAAGAGCATCATACACATCACAGGAAAGAACATAAGAGCAATTATACAGGAAGTCACTCAAATGCTTTTCATAAATTATGGAGCTTATAGATTGGAAAGTGGCCTATATTGGTTTCCATTGAAGTAAAACCTCTTGGAGCACCAGGGAAATGGCGACATAAATTCTGGGAATAAACTACTTTAAAGTATTGCCTCGTTGCATACTAGACTTGTAGCAAAGTAAAACACAAGCAGCATTGTGACTCCCAGTAGTTAACATGAATAATTTAAAAGATTGGAGGCCTGTGAAGTGGTTTAGAAAAGATGGCGGCGAAATCGTACCAACTCGTCCAAAAAAAAATGTACTTGTCTTGTCTAACAGAGTCACCCACGGATTCACCCACACCTTCAATGGCCTCAAAAACCAGACAAAAATCCACCCAACAAAAAGTATTGAGATGGTCAATCTCAGCAAATGGGTAATGAAACCAGCCTTTTGGGGGGTCCTGTCTGCTGCTGCTGCCGCCACCATATTCATCTTCCGAATGATACAAAGTTATGGAAGCTTCAAGCATAGTTGAAAAGCAAGCAATGTGAACTCCAGCATATATATAAAACAATTAGAGTACTGTACAGGACAAGGACAGGCAGCTTCACGTTGAAAAATGTCACTCAAATAAAATGGAGACGACGTTGACTGGAGATATGGCGAATCATGCAAATTCCCTTCCCCATTTAGATCTATGTAGAAATAGAGAATCCGTTTTACTGTTTAATTACCTTAACATTTGAGACGTAGATTTGTTTTGATTGGTTGATGAGCGTTGGACCTGGAACGCTCTTTTCCGTTGAGATTTTGTGGGGATCGTGTAATTTGTGATGAGCGTTCCTGTGTTTTTTAGCGGAGAAAAGTAATTGTTGAGTGAACATGGTGAAGATACGACCACTGCATTTTCTTTTCTCAGCTCCCCAAATTACTCCAAATAGAAAATATAAATTCATTGATTTGCGCTTCACAACTTTTTCCATCTTTAGCCTCTTTCCAACTGAAATATCGTACCAAATCTTGAACTCGTCTCTTATTGAAAAGCAGTTTTTATTTCAACATGCAATACATTTATTCATAACTATTGCAAATAAGCTCAATAGAATAAATTCAGAGTTAATTACATAAAATAATGTTTCGCAAGGGGGTGTAGAAAAATATATGATTTTTACACATATGGAGATGATCATTATTAAGACACAACATTAAGTCAATTTATATTCCATGAGGCAAATAAAACTTAAAAAAGTGGGAGTCGAATAAAGTTTTTTTTCTTAAATTGTTGAGTCACTTTCACTATTATAACTTCACTCTTTTCATATTATAAGTAATTTTTTTTAAGGAACTAGCATAAATGCGAAATCTAAGTTAATGATTATGTTTATTTTAGAGCTTTAAAAATTCTGGCCATTTTTTCATAATTATGTATAAATTTATAGAAAATTGATCTCCTTCTTCAAAATCGTAGAAGGACAACAACATCTACAAAGACATATGTATGTATGTATGTATGTCAAGGCACGTAGTCTCCTTAATTCTTATCAAACCTCTATAATGCTTGTACAATTTCACAAAAACACACCAAGTATAATGCATGTTCAACACCCAGTCTAGTGAATGTAAGGCTTAGTCTAATATGATTTTTCATTTTAAAATGCATGTATAGAAAATAAATAAATACTTCATATCTACTTGAATTATGCTCTAAATTCTTGAATTGTCTACTTTAGCATTTTTAAAATTGATCTCTAGATGTATTCCTTCAATTCATTCATTGTACTCTATGCACTAATACACTTGTATATTTATAGATTTCTCAAATTTAAATTAGGATTCTATTAGTACACAAATTGACACACAATGGGCAGGAAAGACTAACAAATTAGGAACACGTGACATTAGAGACTCAAAACAAGGGTCACATGGGCCTACCCAAAACTGTATCATGCACAGTTCTAGGAAAAATCCCATAAATCAAAGGTAAACAGGGAAGGGGAGAGAGAAAGATGAGAGAGAGGGGGGAAAGAAAAAATATGGAAAACATCCAAGGACATGGAAAAACATGTCAATAAAGGCCTAATATAAACTGATAATTGACAAACACACAAGTACTCTAGAATAATGTAATTATACAACTAATAACTACCCCCATACTAAAATTAAGTGTTTATATAATGCATCATTTTGATGTTTATGTATATATATTAAAGTAAAATAAAAATGGGGGTATTGTGAAACCAAGCATGCCTCTGGACTTTTCAAAATTTATTTTCCAATGTCAGGCTAGAACTAATGGAATGACAAAAAATAAGAATTTGGTGTTGATGTACTTGGTTTGATCATGAAAGATTGAATTCTTTGCTATTTGAATTGCAGATATGTTGTAAACCATGAGTGGTGTTGACGAAATCAATTGATCCTGCAAATCTGAAAGAACCCTTTCGAGCCACAAAATTTGTTTGGTTGCCCCTGAAATTACCATGTATTATGCTTCTATTGAAGAAATTGACGGCACAAATTACTTTTTTGACTTCCAACTAATGAGCGTTGTTCTTAAATTCATCATAAAACCCAAAGTAGATTTTCTATCTTTAAAGTCACCAACATAGTCAAAATATGAATATTCGATTAGTTTGAAGTCTCTTGCTTTAAAGTGTTTGAACCCAAAATTTTGTGTTTCTTTTAGATATCAAAGGACTCTTTTTATTGCTACCTAGTGACTTTCTCTATGTTGTTACATGAATCTAGAAAGAATGTCAATAATAAAATAAATATCTAGTCTAGTGGTGATCACATAATTTAGGGCTCCAATGTGCTATCTATAATTAGTGGCATCTACCAAATATGTACTATCTTTTGAAGTCAATTTTAGATTTTATTTTGTGGGCATATTGAAAGGCTTACAATCGATCATTCTAAATTTGTTTATAATTTCACAAATATGTTTTTGTTGAGTAATGAAAATATACTTTGATTTTTGAATCACTCCAATACCCAAAAAGTAATGAAGATAACCCAGATCTATAATTTCAAAGCCTTTCATCAACTCTTCAATTATTTTTGTAGTGTATCTCTCATTATTCATGTGATAAGTAGATCGTCCACATACATCACTACAAATACAATTAGTTTTTCAATTGTTTTGATAAAACTAGTTGTGTCTTCAAACTCAAAATGTTTGAAATTCATGTTCAGGGAGTGCTCAATGAGTTTTGTGTACCATGATCTTGGGGCTTGTTTCAAACCATACAATAATTTTTCCAACTTGCACACTTTGTGCTATTGGTCGTCTACTACAAAGCCTTTTGGTTGAGTCATATACATTATTTATTTGGGATCACCATTTAAAATGCAATTTTTACATCCATTTGAGGAACTTTTCATCTATTTTGAGCTGCTAAAGCCAAAAAAGTTTGAATGGTACTCCATTTTTTAGTTGGTACAAAAGTTTCAATGTATTTTCTTCCTTATTTCTTAGAAAATCTCTTGGCAACAAGGTTAGATTTATGCTTGTCAAGTGATCCATATATTTTGTATTTGTTTCAAAAGACCCAATTACAACCAATGATTTTACATCCAATTGGATGATCAACCAACTCCTAAGTTCCATTTTTTTACCAATGCATCATATTCACTCTTCATTGGCTTTCTCCATGCATCAAACTTTTGATCTTGTTTGAAGGAAGTAGGTTTAGAGTCAAAAACAATGTTGACTTCTTCTTCTAGAGGGTTTTCCAAGATAAGATTTCATATTTTATCTTGAATTTCATCTAGAAATTTGTCTAATTATTATCCCATTGTATGTGCACTTCGAGTGTCTATTTTTCCAACCTCATTAGCTCTAACATCTTTCAATAAATGTTCGACCCATTTTGGTGTCTTTTTATGAGTAGCTAGTGGAATCACTAGTGCCTCATTTTCTTGATTTTAAGCTTCTTTAATTTTTTGACATTTGACCACCTTCTAATGAAGTTTCACTTTATTCCACAGAGGGAGTGTCATTTTCAATCACATGAGTCAATAGAGATTCAATCGTTTCCTAATTGCATGTTTCCTCTTCAATGTTTGGAACCTTCATACCAATATCCTTAAAAACATTAAATTTAGCAAATTTCTCAAGTCAATTAAATTGTTATTAACATAAACATAGGTGGGTGAAATTTATTATAATGTGGCATTATGTTAAAAAGAGAAAAATATTATATAGGTGTCAAGTAAAGAGAAAGGAAAGTTTAAAAGTCATTTAGAAAGCAAATAGTCATTTTTTGTTTGTTAAATGGAGAATAAATTGAAGCATTGAGGTATAATATTGTATAGTTGAAAAATAAAGGCTAATGGGGTTGAGTTTGATAAGTTGTTTAATAATGGATATCTCCTCATTAGTGCTGTTCATCTTTCTCCTATTTTATTGTATTGAGTTTTGCCTCTATTCATTTATTTGGATTTAATATTTGTTATTCATCATGCAAGGAATATATTTAACTTGTTGGCTTTAATATCTTTTATTATAAATAGTGTTGTGGCTATGTTGATTCAATCCCAAGTCCATGTGGAGAAGATTTGATGATAAAATTAAAGGGAAAGTTGTAGACATTGGCAAGAGTAAGGAGGTTTAGAATGGGGCAAGCTTCTAAAGCATATGAAATCCCATAGATGGATTTAAGATAAATGGGAAGCCATTGAAAAGGAGGTGGAAAGGTTGTAATAAATCCTTCAAAGACAAAAGTTAAAGGAATTGAAGGGATAAGTGCTTGAAACTCCCAGGGTAGAATATAAATAGAAAATAATGCTCCCACTAGTTCAAGTTGGATTTACCAACAACGTCTTCATTGTTACATTAATCCAGTAAGGGATGCTAAGACAATTCAAGTTCAAGGTGTGCAAGATGCCACCCCTGACATTTTGGGTGCTTGTAATGATTAGGAAACAATTTATGCTACATTCAAGGGTAGTAAACCAACAGATGGTCTCATTCTTATATAAAAAACATAGGAAAGGAGCATTCAAAAAGCATGTACATCTCTTTCATCTCATCTCATTGAAAGAATACAAAACACATTTACACATTTGGTTGTAATCAAGAAAATGTTGCATGCTTCTTATGCGACTGTTAGGACCCTAGTGTTAAATATTTTAATCTTTCCTTTACTTGCCTTTGACAAGCACTCTTTCCAAGTGCCAAATATCTACCTTGTAGCAGGTTATTTTTCAAACCCCCAAATCCACATTAAATCCACTAAACATTTATTTTGAGCCATTCAATTGAGTAAGAAAGGAAGGTAAATAGAAAAAGACAAAAAGAGCATTTTTGAGATATATGCAACAAAAAATAAAGAACATGAGAACATAGAAGAAAATCATAGCATGTCAGAGAGAAGCTAGAACAACATCAATAGAAAGGAAGGGAGAAGATAGTAGGTTGAAGTGGATGAGTGCAATGAATAGAAGTTTCCAGACTACATAGAGAAGAACAAACCAAATCAAATGATGAATGTGCAACAACACATAATAGAACCTCTAAAACCATCATGAGGAGATCAATAGATATATTGTAATAGATGTAGTGTTTGGTTTTAATAGTTGTTTAAATATATGCAAATATATAAATACATGATTTTTAGTCCACTCTGCCTCCTCTGCTCTTTGCTAGTTCAAACTATGATTTTTTTGTATTATATTTTTTTCTCCTTCTTCTTAATATATTTTGTGATATTCTCACCTAGGATCCATTCCCATCATCTGGTATCAGATTCAGAGATCTAGCATCGCTAGAATAGACAGTAAAAACTAGCAACACCCTCCAACTTTTGATGGATAAAATTATGATGTCTAGGCCAAGAAGATGAAGAATATAATGGTTTCATATGACTTGTGTGAGTTAGTGGTTAGTGGATTCCTATATGTAACTGACCAAGATGACTACAATTCATTATCAAATGCCCAAAAGACTCACTTGAAGGAGACAAGGAGGAAGGATGCAAAAACCCTGAATCTAATTGAAACAACAATGACAGAAGCCATATATACTAGAATAGTAGTAGCTAACTACTCAAAGGATGCAAGGGAAATTATTCAAAAATCATACAAAGCAACTAAAAATGTGAGGATAGTCAAACATCAATTGCTCATGAAAGATTTTGAAACTCTCCAAATGAATGATGGTGATTCCATTTCAAATTTTCATACAAGAGTTTTTACCTTCACAAATCAATTAAAGATTAATGGAGAAGCTATGAAGGTTCAAAGGATTGTTGAGAAGATCCTTAGGAACTTGACATTAATATTGTACCTATTGTCATTGCAATAGAGTAGGCTAAGGACCTTTCTAAGATGATAATCGATGAGTTGATGGGTTCACTACAAACCCATGAATAATTATTGAATAGGTCTGCCCCTTCTTCCCTAAAACAAGCTTTCAAAGCTCAAACCAATATGAGAGGCAAGGGTGAGGAAGAGATAACAGAGGCAAAAATTTTAGAGGTAGAGGAATAGGAAGAAGCTACTTTGGCAGAGTAAGCTCAAGCAACCAAGAAGGAGCAAATAACTCACAGTTAGACTCTAGAGACAAGAAGAGGAGTTATAACTCAAACCAAAGGTATGATAAAATAAATGTTTAGTGTTAATACTATCACAAATATGGTCATTTTACTAGTGAATGAATAAAAAGGTAGTGTGCTCAGTCAAGGTAAAGTGAAAATTTAGCAAATGATAAGGTAAGTGAATTTGAAAATTTACCAAATATACTCATTGTATGTAACATTACTAAATAGAGTAGTGTTGAAGTTTGGTATTTAGAAAATGCATGTAGTAACCACACAAGTGGAAATGAAAACTTGTTTGCCTCCATTGAAAATAATATTCAATCCGAGATTAAGATGGGGAACAATAAAAAAGTTCATTTTGTGGGCAGAGGGGTTGTCATTATTTTCACCAAGCAAGGTGAAAGAAGAGCAATTAAAGATGTCTATTATGCACCAAATCCAAAACACAATATTTTAAGCATTAGATAGATGGTTCAAAATGGATATAGATTCCTAATGGATACTGGAGAGTGCACAATATTTGATAAAGATGGAAGTAAGAAAAAACTAGCTATAATTCAAATGACAAAAAACCGTATGTTTCCCCTTAAGATGCAAACTGATTTTACACAGTTTATAGTTATTCCTCCTAAGCACATGAAGAGTGCAACAATACTATAGTAGGAAACCTTTAAAACAATCATAAAAAACCCATCTAGACTTTGGCATTTAATGTATGTGTACTTGAGTTATTCTGAATTAAATATTTTATCCAAGAAAGATATGGTTAGGGGTCTACCAACAATAGTAGAACCTGATAGAAAATGTGAGGTGTGCATCTTAGGAAAACAACGTAGGTAGCCCTTTCAATCAAGGATGTATAGGAGGTGAAAAAACCCATTGGACTTGGTACACTCATATTTATGTGGCCCAATAAAAACTCCCACCAATTCCAATAATGAATACTTCTTGACCTTCATAGATGATTATAGTAGAAAGACTTGGATTTATTTATTAAAACATAAATCTAAAACTTTCAAGAAATTAAAGTGGGTCAAGGCATTAGTTGAGACACAAAGTGGACATTGCATCAAGCTCCTAAGAAAAGATAGAGGGGGAGAGTATGTCTCCAAATAATTTCTAAATTTTTGGAAGAATGAAGGCATTGAAAAATAATTCACTACTAGGTATACTCCACAACAAAACGAAGTGGTTGAAAGGAAGAATAAAACCATCCAAGAGATGGATGCAAACATGTTTAAGGACAAGGAACTTCCAAATAAATATTGGGGCAAGGCTGTAGCAACAATAGTATATTTGCGAAATAGATGTCCCACAAAGGTCATACGAGACAAGACTCCACAAAAAGCCTGGATAAACAACAAATATAGTGTGGATCACCTAAGAATATTTGGGTGCATGGCATATGAATTTATGCCCAAGGAGAAGAGGAAGAAATTTGATGACAAAGGAGAAAAGTGCATCTTCATTGGTTATAGTGAAGATTCTAAAGCATATAGACTATACAACCCTATTACCAAAAATGGACATTGAATTCATTGAGAATGAATCATGGGATGGAACTGTTGACACTAAATTAGGTATCTCAGTAATGGTAGCCATAGATGATGTGGAAGATATAAATTAGGAGATAACTACTAGAATTCAAGTTAAACCAGTCATAAATCAGCAAGGTGAACCTTTGGTAGCACTTCCATTTACACTAGCATCACAACATACTTCTCAATCAAGCCACTCCAATAGTAGTTTAGATCCAACCCTCGCTTCTGTATTTCCAATAAAGATAAGGATTTTAAGGGAGATTTATGATAGTGCAAGGTATGATGATCTTGATGAAAATATGAATCTTTCTTTATTTTCTCAAAGTGATCATGTATGTTTTGAAGAAGCAGTAAAAGAAGAGAAATGGTGTAAGGCCATGGATGAGTATATAGATGAAATAGAAAGAAAAAAACATGGGATGTAGTTGAATTACCCAAGTGTAAATAATTGATTAGAGTTAAGTGGGTCTATAAGACTAAGAGTACAATATAAGGGAAAATTGAGATGCATAAAGTATGGTTGTTAAGGGTTATAAACAATAGCTTAGAAGAGATTATGATGAGACATATGCTCTTATTATAATAATGGAAACCGTGTGGGTTATCCTAACAATAGATTCCAAACACAATTGGAAGGTTTGTCAATGGACATGAAGTCTACCTTGTTGAATGGATTGTTGAAAGAAGAGGTATATGTTGATCATCCACCTGGATATGGAGTCTCAACACAAGAAGGCAAGGTGTATAGGTTCAAGAAAATACTCTATAGGCTTAAGCAAGCTCTGAGGGCATGGTACAATAAAATTTATTTATATTCTATTAGCAATGGATTAAGCAAAAGTGGCAATGAGCCCACACTTTACATCAAGGCAATCCATGGTAAGATTTTGATTGTTGTCCTGTATGTAGTTGATATGATTTTTAAGGGAAAAATGATCTTTTCATTGATAAATTAAAAGAGGTGATGAAAATAGAATTTGAAATGACAAACATAGGTTTGTTAAAGTATTTCCTTGGCATAGAAGTAAAACCAAATGAATCATGGCATATTCATCTCTCAATCTATGTATGCCACATAAATATTGAAAAGATTCAAAATGTTGAACAACAAGCCTACACCAACACCAACAACATTAGGTCTGAATTTGAGTAAATAAGATTTCAATAATGAATTAAATCCAAACTTATACAAGAGCATGGTTGGAAGTCTAATGTACTTGACAACTTCTAGGCCTAATATAATATATGTAATAAGTCTGATTTCTAGATTCATGGAAACACCCAAGGATACACACTAGAAAATAAATAAGAGAATATTGAGATATGTCAATGGAACCAAGAGTTATGGAATTTTATTTACAACATTGAGTGAATTTGATCTTGTTGGCTATATTGACATCAATTGAGTAGGCAGTATAGATGACAGGAAGAACACATCAGGATATGTGTTCTACATGGGCTCAAGAGCCATTTCATGGACATCCAAGAAACTACCCATAGTTTCTCTTTTCACAACATAAGTTGAATATATTATATCAAATACAACTATATGTCAAGTTATTTGGCTCAAGAGAATCTTAATTGACTTGAAGGAGGAACAAGGAGATGGTACTACAATATATATGACAATATATCCTCAATAGCCCTGATGAAGAATCCAATTTTCCATGGATGGATCAAGCATATTTAGATCCATTATCACTTCATAAGGGAGCTAGTAGAACATGGTGAGATTGAACTTCAATTTTGTAGATCTGATCAACAGGTTTTTGACATTTTTTCGAAGCCCTTGTCAAAATATAACATTTAATGTTTAATAAATAGATTAGGGGTCATATATGCAATAAAATTGACTCTAAAGGTGCATATGTTATCTCTAGAGTCCAATAGGTTGGCTCTAGATTCCTACATCAAAGCTTCAGAGTCCTACAACAAAGCTCTAGAGTCCTACAGTGAAGCTCTAGAGTCCAACAGGCTGGCTCCAAAGTCCTACAATAAAGTTCAAAGTCCTACATCAAAGATCTAGAGTCCAATAAGCTAGCTCTAGAGTCCTACAACAAATATCTAGAGTCCTAAAATGAAGCTTTAGAGTCTAATAAGTTGGATCTAGAGTCTATCAATTCAGTTTTGAAGATGAATAGAAAAAGTTCTGAGGAACACACATAATCTATAACAAGCTTCCAAGATGTTTTGTTGGTTGAAAAAACTCTATAGAGCATGGAAAGAAGGTAAACATTAAAGGGGAGTGTTGAATATTTTAATAGTTCCTTCAACTACCTCTAATAATCACTCTGTCCTAGTGCCAAATATCTCCCTTGTATCAGGTTATTTTTTGAACCCCCCAATCCACCTTTAATGTACTAAGCATTTATTTTGAGTCGTTCAGTTCAATGGGAAAGGAAGGTAAATAAAAAGACAAAAAAACATTTTGGAGGTATATGCAATATAAAACAGAGAACATGAGAACATAACATGTTAGAGAGAAGTTGAATGCAACAACAAGAAAAAATAAGGGAGAATACAATAGGTTGAAGTGGATGAGTGCATCGAATAAAAGTTGACACACTGCACAGAGCAAAACATAACAATGCAGATGATAAATGTGCAACAACACATAAGAGAATATCTAAAACCATCATGAGGACAATAGTAGTTCTGTTGAAATATATGTATTGTTTGGTTGTAATAGTTGTTTGAATCTACATATTTAAATATATAAATATATGAGTTTTAGTCCACTCTGCCTCCTTTACTCTTAGCTAGTTAATATTGGTTATTTTTTTGTATTGTATTTTTTTCTCCTTATCCTTAATCTGTTTTGTGAGCTATTCACCTGTGTTCCACTCCCATCACCTAGGTGGTGAAATACAACATGAGATGGACTATGTTTTATATGCCATAAACATCCTTAAAATTCTCAACACATTATGTGTCTACTATGTTTTACTAGTTTCATTTGTGAATGTGACAATTTTATTTTTGCTTTGATATCATGGTAATTATGTGAAAATAAATATTAGCATTATGATGAAGAGATACAAACATACTATGAGTGTGTTATGGTTATTGAGAATGGATTTTGTATGAGTGCAACCATCAATTCAATCTATGGTGAGCAAGGCAATCCAAGAACACCTAAACATGTTACATTGGGTGCATGAAAAATACTTCAATATAAAAATGTCAAGAGGAATGGAGCACACAAACCTCACCTGATTGGCTTGTTTACTACAAGGAGCACAATGTGCCTAGACACATGAGCTATATATTTGGAAATTCCACCAAGCAAAGTGAGCACAAATACAAGTTGATGATTCATTTGGTGCAACATCACAACCACTTAATTGCCATCAAACATGTAACAAAGAAAGGATATGGTGGTTGGGACTATAAAATAACTACATAAATAAAAGGAATGCAGATTATTTTTGTATATGCGTGAAAATTTTGTCAGGCCATGGCAATTGGGTGCATCAAACTATTTCTTATGCAGATTACATGGAGATATATATTTATCAATTGTAACATTCCCTTTTCAACATTCATTATATTTCGAAAGAGGAACTTGGAGCTTTTTTAAGTTGCATTTCAAGTTTCAAATATCGATAAACTTCAACTTGGAGAATGAAGTATGAGGTAGATTGAAAGAGATCCAAACAAAGTGAAATTTGTTTATGATTTTTTAAAATTATAAATGTATTTGAAGTTTGTAAAATAGTTAAAGTAGAAGATAATGGAGTTCAAGCATGAGAAGCTGAGGGTAGTAGTTAATTGTATAAGTCCCAGTATGAGAAGTTGAGGGTAGTAGGAAAGGAAGGCACCAAAGAGAATGGATAAACTAGTTAGGAGTAGCTATCATACCTCAAATGCATCATAATGTAGTAAATTTGTAAATACTTGAAAAAAAATGGCTTTTCATTTAAGAGTCTCGGGATGAGACACCTATATTCGTCTAGGTGAATGTTAGCATAGACATAGGTGGGTGAATTTTATTCTAATGTGGCATTATGTAAAAAGGAGAAAATTACTATATGTGTCAAGTACAAAAATTTGAAGAGTCATTTAGAAAGCAAATAAACATTTAATGTTGGTTAAATGAAGAAGGAAGAAAATCATTGAGGAATGAGCTTGTATGGTCAAAAAAGAAAAGCCAATGGCCTTTCGGCCACAGGGCTAAGTTTAAAAAGTTGTTTAATAATGTAGATCTCCTCAGTAATGTTGTTCATATTTATTGTAATTGATGTATTGAGTGTTTCATCTCTCATTTATTTTGATTTTGTATTTATTTTTCAACATGCAAAGCATAGATTTAACATGTTGGCTTTAATATCTTTTATTGTCAAAAAATGTTGACTTATGCTTGCTGTGTCCTTTGTAGTTTCATAAAAGATAACATATCTTATGATAAGAAATTTCATGTTGTTATCATCAAATAAAATGTATGCCTTTGAGTATTTTGAGTATCCTAAAAGGATGCATTTATGGCTCTTGTGGTCTAATTTATTCCTTTTCTCCTTGGCAATCAATGCATAGAAATTGGATCTAAAAACTTGAAGATGTTGCACTAAAGGGATGTGACCACACAAAAATTGATATGGAGTCTTAATTTTTAGGGCTACTAATGGTGACCTATTGTAGAGATACAATTTTTTTTTAGCTACTTCTACCCAAAAAATGCAAATTTATCGCTTTGAAATGCAACATTTTTTGAACCATGTTCATCACAATTTTGTTCATCTGATCTACTACTCCATTTTGTTGAGGAGTGTACAGGAATGTGAGATGATGTTTCATCCCATTTTTTTTTGAGATAGGTTTTAAATATCTTTGATGTGAATTCACCACCACTATCATTCATGAGTGTCCCAATGTGGCATTGAACTTCATTTTCAACCATTGTTTGGAACTTTTGAAAAATTTCAAAGGATTTTGATTTTTTATTCAAAATGTAGATCCAAGTCATTATATTATAGTGATAAATGAACATCATGAATTACTTGTGACCACCATTAAAAAAAAAGATAGAGAACATAAATTAGAGTGAACCAATTACTACAATTTTATGTCAACTTTCCTTTATGATCTTTAACATGATCCCCTTTTGTGTTTACCCAATATGAAAGCTTTACACTTTTCAATATCTTTGGATAGTTTTAGAAATCCTACAACACCATTATTTTGAATTGTAATCTTTTTTCATAGTGAGTATGCCCAATCATGGCATGCCAAAGAATATTTGTTGGAATTCATTCCTCAACAAATGAGCAAAATTTATTGGAATTGAATGCTCACCCCTAAGTTTTAACAACTTTCCTTCCTTAAATCCAATCAATACAATTGTATTATCACATTTCCTTGTGATTTTCACTTCTCCATCATCTAGAAAAATGGAGTGGCCTTGTTATCGAATTAGCACTAGAGACAACAAGTTTCTTTTCAATTGAGGAAGGTATAGGACATCACAAATAATTAAATATGGAAGCCTTGGATATTTGAGTTGAGTTGAACCCTTGTCTTGAGGTTGTAGAATTATTTTATTTGGCAAACATACTAGACCAAAAATTTGTTCATGAACTCTTCAATTAATTCCTCTAGAAAGTCATATGTTGTGTTGCACCAGTCTCTAGAACCTAAACATTATCCAAGGTTGAACTCACTGAAGAATTATTTGCTTTGTCTGAGATGGAAAGCATACATTCACTTGAAAATTAAGTTGAGTTTGGTTCTAATATTTTATTCTTTTCCTTTTATACCATTTGGATTCAACATTTTCCTTTATGTTTCGCATTCATGGGTCTCGTAACTCCCTTTTTTTCGTAACATTTACAGAACAAACATTGTTTGTCAATTTGATTTTTTTGATGTTGATTATTCTTTTTCCCAGTTTTTCCACCTCACCCTTCATTTTTACCATTGCCTTTATCATTGCCACTATTGTTGGAAAACATTCCCTTTTTATTAGCATAGAAAATGCTTTTTCTTATGGATTTATTATTTCAAAGTATTTTTCTCTCTTGGCCATCTTCTCAACCAATTGATCAAAAGTGAGAGTCTTCAAGAGATTGCATGTTTGCAAAGACTCCAAGTAGGTTGGTTGTGTAGGGAGGATATTTTATGAAGGTGATCATGTATACATCCATTTTTATAGTATTAACATCAAATTCATGTTTGATAGCATGGATTTATGAATCTAAACTCGTGATATCACCATTCTTCAACTCAAGAATGAAAATTTTCAACTGCAATTATATGAACTCCAATTTTGAGTGAGAATCATACAAGTATTTTAATTTGAAAAATGATTCACAAGGAGTGTTGCACCCCTGTATGTGAAAAAAAATCCTCCATCAACTGAGGCCCACATCAAGGACAATGCTTTTAAATTTTTATGCTTTCAGGGTGATATTTCCTTTACTTATTTTGGTTCAACAATTGTGCATCTTTGTCACAAATGTTGAACTACAAGTCATTGAAGATGAGTGTATTATCCACCTATCTTGACCATTGTAACCAAGTGTCCTTCTTGATTAGCATTATGCCAAGAATTATTTTGATTGTGTGCATTTTTATTAAGGGAGATGAATTATATCCTTATCACTCTAAAAGGCTCCATTTTTATATGCCACTCAATCAATATACAAAACCTCTCTATATGTTTTCCCTTCTTATATACTCGGTGGTATATGGGAGAATCTTGTCCTTTCTATATACATGATGGGCTGTGAAAGATATGCTAAGCATACAGTATCATAATGAGACATGTGGTACCTAGGTAGTATGTGAAAAGGATTCACTCTATCTATGACACCTACTTAGTGAGAAGTCTTTGTATGTGGGCATAACAACTCTATATACTTGAAGTATTCTAGTTTTTAGTATTTAAGTCTTGCAATAGTTGTGAATGCATAATGAAGGAAATGGGAAAATGAAAAATTTACTTATTTCACCCCAATGAATTATAGGGATAATGATATAGACACGATTGTTGCATTTATTTTAGGCTATAAATGTATTAGTTTGAGTGTGACAACCTCACTTGTAAGTGTGAACCAGAGACACCATTGATACCAAATGCTGAATTTTATGAATTTTCATATGTTTTTTTGTTTTAAAAATTTATCGTAATTTTTAAAAAGGTTTAAATTTGGTATTAAAAAATTGGTTTATTTTTAGTATGCTTAAATAATTCAAATAAAAAATTATGTTATTCCCTTATGGGAATATCCTCCATTAAAAAATCATGTTTTTGTTTTCAAATTAAATCTAAAAAAAATTAAATTAAACTTAACTTTGTTTATCTTTAAGGTATAGGATGACATGGAAGAGAAAGCTTGAAGAAAATTAAATATTTCAGTGATTATTTTTATCCTTTGACAGTAGTGTATTCATTTTTTAATGCTTTCAAGAATAAGATGAAACCCAACATTATTGTAATAACTTATTGATAGGTATATGTGCGCAATAATGCGAAGAAAATGTCACCAATAAATTGAAACATAGGTCCAAAATGCCACCTTATTGGATGAAACACATGTTTGAACTTAAAAACAACAAATATACAATGCCATTTTTGAAGAGCAGGTTAGATACTTTGTGTGATAGTCTGATTATGTAACTTGTTGCACATCGTGGCATTTATTATCCTTCCAATGCTATAAAAAATAACATATTTTATTAAGGACACCACCTTTAAAAAAAAACACCACATTTAAACTAAAATGGCACCTTTTTATTATGCAAAAAGAAAGACTTCAAGCAGAATGTACTACTAAAATGGAGGAATGGATGAGAAAGAAAAAAATAGTTTGTGCTCTAATATCAATGTTAGGCTAAGAATAATGGAATGATAGAAATCAATAATTTGGTGCAAACCAAAATTTTATTTGAATTATACAAATGAATAAATATTATAAATATTTATAGCCATAATATCCTTATTCATTTCACCTTCAATGAAGACTATTCATATTCATACATAGTCTATTCTTCTACCCCTAAAAGAGAAAAGCTCTCCTATAAATTATAACTAGGATAAATAATATTATATACAGTCATATTATAGGGGGAATACAATAAATATTTTGCAATCCTGAAGCTCTTGCAACAACTCCAATGTTCCTACAACAAATCCAGTGTTCTTGTAGTCTTATTGATCTATAAATATCTAATAACACCATTAGAACTCTAGTAAACACCAAGGAATTAGTTTTAGTCAATTAAAAGACTCAAAAGTGAGTATTTCTTAGACAATTACAAAAACAAATGGTATTTATAGGGGAAATTATGAAACTGCCACCTACATCAATTGGAAGTTTTGAAACCAATGGTGAGCGACAAGCAATGATTTCTCCCATGGAATATGAATAATCAGTTTAACAAGTTGATCCAACTACTCTTCTAATCCTTCAAGAACTTGTGGGTATCCAAGAGACATCTCTAGATGCATGAGGGGTATGATATTAGGATTTCTACATTAGAGTTTAGTTTTACATTAGTGAGTATGGATCAAAAATCCAAATAAATACAAGAGTAGATTGGTGAGATTAGTAGTGAATGATCAGTTAGTCATAACCGAGTTATTCTATGTTTCTTTATTTATTCCTCACAACATAAGGAAGATAGGAGACATCATGGAGTGGGATTTTTATGCTTTATGATAAATTTTTAATTGAATCATTTCATTGAAGTAATATTAATAAGATGTGTAATCGATGAGATGTGGGTGAGTTGGTAAAGTAATTTGGTTGCTAGAAGCACCACCCAAGTTCAAATTTTAGATAGTATTAGAGGCCAGTTATGGCTGATCATTGGTATTATCCACTTGTGGCCATTGATGGTATTCTCAGGTTGGTTATGGCCATTCATTAGTAT
This sequence comes from Torreya grandis, assembly GCA_037957365.1. Classification (NCBI taxonomy): domain Eukaryota; kingdom Viridiplantae; phylum Streptophyta; class Pinopsida; order Cupressales; family Taxaceae; genus Torreya; species Torreya grandis. Next base: position 910,881 of record JARHVA010002266.1, read on the forward strand.
TCTCGATACTTGTATACTTGGGGATATGGGCCCCCAATTGTGTCCCAGATCGGTTGGAGCTCCGGTCAAAAGCATATAAGGGTAAAGATCCCACCAAAATTGTATCTATCTAAAAAATATTAATAATATGTGTAGCTACCACTTCTAACTAGTTTTCCTTAACAATGGGGCTTCTAGGTTAAAACCTTTGTGTGTTTGTTTGTTTCCTTTCCATTCTAGTTGTGTATAGTTTGTAATTGATCTCATTCAATCTAATAAATTTGTGTATGCAGATTTCTATTAAGGCTATGTCCCTTGGAAAATTATAAATCGTCTACAAATGAAATGTGCATGTGGATAAGGGCCCAATCAATCAATAATATGTTGAAATAAATAAAGGAATAGCTATAAATGATACATCTAGTTTTGATTTGTAATTTGGTAGAAACCTTGGTGTGACTCCCCAACATCTTTGGATTTATGTGAGCGTCTATGTGAAACCTATGAAAATAAAATATATGTGAATAAACACTCACAACAATTATCTACTAAAATCTAATAAATAAAATTTAGAAATGATGCCCTTTTTTGGGAAAAAGTGAGGGTGCCATTGTAACAGTTCTATGCATCTCTAGTTTTGTGGTAATTAAGGATGACCTTGTATAAATCCAAATCTTGAAACTTTTAATAAATCATGCATGTGTTTCTAGGTACATTATTTAGTGATAACAATCAAAGCTAAACAAGTATGAGGTAATATAAAAGAGTAAGATTATGAAATGTCATGAATATATCCCATGGTGGGAATACGAGGCAATCACTAGGTAAATATTAGAAACATTCAAACTTTTAGTTTCCCTCACCTAGAGGAGGAAACCTTTATGGAATGTCTTGGATACTAGGCCCTGGGATTTAGAAATAAAAATGGATGCAATATATACCCCATTTTGAGATGTGGGCTAAAGTTGTGAATTTATGGGCACCTACTTTTTTTTATAAGGCTTGTTATTGAAATTTTATTAGTATTTTTTTGTGTATATAGATTTTTGCTTCAAATTAGGGTTTTATTGGTGCTTGTCTTTGTGCTTTGGTTCTTCTCCTTCTTCTTTGTATGATCCCAAGGTCTTTATTTTTATCTTTTCCTTTTCTATTTTTTTTGTGCATATAGGTATATTTTCTATTCTTTTTCTTTTTGTTCTCTAGTATTTCTTCGTCTAAGATAAATTCAATAGTCCTACTAAATGTGCCCTAGGTGAATATAGCAGCTCTTTGAATATGTCCCCTATATTTTTATGCGCCTTTATTCCATTCCTCACATTTTTTTTTATGTTTGGATTTGTGTATATCATATATTTTCCTTTTCTTCAATCAAATTGTGCATAAATATGTCTTTAATTCAAACTTGCAAAGTATATATATGCAAATCATCTAGAGGAATTTTAAATAGAAAATATAATTAAATTATATTTTGATAATAATAAGGATGCTCAAGTCTAGGAACATTATACACTGTTTATCACTACTCAGGGAATTGCATCAAATTTTTATTATATTTTATACCAAAATAAGGATATGAGAAAGTACACATAGTTACATCCCCACCTAGTAAGAGGTGGTTAAATCCCCCACCCAAATTATCCATTAAAACTACACAAGAACTATACGGGGTTTATTTTAGCATGTAGGATATGTAGTTGAAAATCCCTTGAGGTTCCCTGACCCAAATACTTATTCTCTTATATTTTAAAGTTTTTTATGGATAATTAGGTCAAACAATAAAATAATATTGAATTAGATAAAAAATCTTGCAAATTTAGCTAAGTGACCATGCAACTTTGTACTTCACCCTATAACACAATGACACAAAAAAATTCAACAAATTAAAAATTTGATGCTACATATTAGATTCATCAATTATAAGAGTAGGATGTATTCAATAATGGAATATACCTATGACATATTTGAAAACACACAAACAAGAATTAAATATGTCCTTTGATAGTTTTTATATTGGTAAAGGAGGGTTTTTAAGAAGGGACTTGATCCTATACATTAACCAATAGGCTAGGTCTAGAGACCAAGTTTAGCAATAATCCTATCACAAAATAGAAAAGCAATAAAAATAACATAAAAAAAATAAATAAATAAAAAAGGGGAACACACAACCAGAGCAATAACTAAACATGGGTCAGTTTTCTGACTGATCTTTCTTAGTGATATCCTTGTAGAATTTAGATAGTGTGTCTTCTTCTTTCCCAACAATGGATTTCATCTTCTTTTCAAACCTGGATATCTCTAAGTCATCACCCTTTCTCTTTGACAATAATTTGAGCATCTCTATAATCTACAAACTTCTCATAATCGTGAGTTGGTTGTAGTCTATGAGAGTGTTGAGGTTTTCATTGAGATTTTTAATTGCATTCTCTTGTCTGTACATTCTTTCCTTCATATTTTGGAACTCGGTGCTTATCTCCAAGAGGTATAATTTGGTGTAGTGTATCCCATCATTTTGACTTAATTTGTTTATATCGTCTTTTAATCTCTTTTAGTCCTTTAGGAACCAATAGAGAATCAAATTTTGTAATTCCACTTCATCCTCAACTTTACCGAGTCTATTTTGATTCTTTAGTTCTTTCATGGCCTCATTAAACTCCCTTAGAATGTTGATTTTTTTATTTTTGATATTGGTGTTCTTGTTGTCCTCTTTTGGGGATTTCTCTTAGGTGTTTCTTTCACTGGCTTTCTCTTTTAGCATATAGAGGATCTTAGCAAACCTCTTCCAGTTTAATCCTTTCTTCTGTCTCCTTAGGACTATTTCTTAGATGAGGATCCTCTTAAAGGATTTCAATCTTGGTATTGACTTTTTTTGTTTTTGATGACCTTATTTTTATTATACTTAATCGTTGGAGGGTTTTGGGATCCTTCTAATTATTGTTAGAGTCAATGAAAATCAACTTATGATCAATCAACATCTTCTGCTTAGGTTTAATGGCACTTCTTAAAGTTCTTTTGGGGATGGCAAAGCTAATTTATTTTCCTTTTTCATGATGACAGGGGTGTAGGGGTTTGAGGATTTAAAGAATTTATAAATAAGAAAGATAATGACTTGGTGTAGGGGTTATTTTTGATATGTCCTTTGATAGTTAGACCTATAGATTACACAAAAAGCTTATATGATACCTGGACATCCTAAATCCACTTTAAAAATTCATATCATATTCCAAGTGAGCCTAGGGTTTCAAGGAGAAGGAAGTTGATTTCTGAAGTGGCATATGTAGTCAATAGTCACAAATTATGCATACAAAGATGTCAGGATCCTACTCTCCACCAATAAGAGTATATATGATTACCTTTTGTATTAGCAACTAAACACGGAATTTAACTAGAATGATAAGTAACTAGAAATATGAAACAACACAGGATATGAGAGACAATACACAATTGTATTAATAATCACTCAGAAGAAAATACAATAAAGAAGATGCCACTTCTTCTTCCACCTCTAAGGCTTACCACACCTTAAGGACTTCTTCCTTCTCTCTCACGGTCCCAACACACAACTCAAATACAGAATTGGTGTTCACCTCCACCAGTCAGTAACAACATTGCCAATACACCACGTACACAACCATACTCCAAGTAGATCTCCCTCTCCTTGCTGCCACCTGCAAATCAATAGACCTTACTCACCCTGTAGATATCTCTACACCCTGAAGAACCCTTGTCCTTGCCTCACCAAGTCCTTATGATTCTTCAAGCAGCACCCCAGTGGATCTTTTACCAGAACTTGCACACTTGCAACTCTCCAAGATCATACACACTCAGCACCCCTTTGAAACTAGGAGGAACACACCATGCTCTCTTCTCTATGAAGGAGCTAATTTTTGCTCTCTTACTCTCTATCACACTTTTACAATACAACCTATGAGTCTATTATATAGATCTCATGCATATAATAATTAGACATCTAATTACAATAATTAGATCCACAGCTTCTAGTCTAAATTTGGCTCTTGACATGCAAACACTTGGTTCGTTAACTAACTGCTCATAAAACTTGCAGTTCTAAACCACACAGGCGATCGACGTCGATCCCTGTCTGCCTAGAGGTGATCGACGTCGACTGATCCCTGACTGACGTCAGTTGTTTCTCTTCACTAACCTAATCGACGTCAGCTGATCAGACCAACGTCAGTTGCTCTGCAACTCAACAACCTTCAACAACCTCCTCCCTTGTTTGCATCAGTGAAGCTTTTAGCTCCACAACCTAACAATCTTCCACTTGGAGATAAACAGCTGCACTATACCTATACCTGTACCCCGTCTAATCTATTTCCTAGCTTGTATCCCTCTTCAAGATCAATCCTAAAGACCACCCACCACACAACTTGTGGTGCACAACCTGTCATCCAAGTAATCTGCCACATCTGAACCTACAACTCCATGTAGTGAAGACCTTGACCCTGCATAACATGTTAACCTGCTGCTAGTCCCTCTCAGATACCTGAGAATCTACCTTTCCTGAATTGGCTCCAAACTCTCTGACAACTCCCACTGCTTGAGAAAACTCAGGTCTACACCAGACCTTATGTGATTTCAAACCCTGTTCTAAGCTCAGCTTGAACTGTCCAGCCCTTGGTGTGCTTATCGATTCTGCATCCTGCATCTTGAACCTCGCCTACACCTTCTTCACATCAGCTCCCACTGGAGATCAACCTATGATCTTCCATGTCTCTTATGCCAAAGAATTATATTGCTCCCAAATTCTTCATGACATACCTCTGAACTAACCTTACCCTTAGCTCAGCAACTACTTGTATGTACAAACCTGCTCCAAGCATACCATCCACATACAGTAACAGGATAATGTTGCGACCATCATCCACCTGGTAAGAACAAACACAATAGTTACACTGACATTGACTAAAGCTCTGCTTTGTCATCCACCTGTCAAAACCTGTACCACTGTCCTGCAACTTCCTCAAGACCATATACCTTGGCCTTTCATCTCATGTGTCCATCCACTCTCTTCTCTAACCTGGGAATCCATCCGTCTGTCAGTGCTGGCAACTCTACCAAATCCCCTGCTTGGTTCTCTTCCAAAGAATTCATACCATGCTCCCACTGTTTCCTGGATTCTACCTGCATTGCCTCTTCACATCTTCATGGTTCTTGACCATCAATAAGCAACAAGTAATATAAAGAAGGTGAAAGACGAATATGAGGTTCACTTACCTTTTCTGACCTCCATATGGGCGTTTGAGACTCCTTGACAGCTTGATGTCCGCCTAACATCCGTTTCAGTGACCGATCTCAACCATCTCCCAATCTGCACCCGACTGACGTCGGTTCCCTGCGACTGACCCTATTTACTGATGTCAGTTCCCTAATCGATGCCAGTGTACCTTCTACTAATGTTGGTTCATGTATGACCGATGTTAGTTCCTGCTCCCTGACACCACCGACTCTACTGATCTGCACGTGATCGACGTCAGTGCCTATCTGTTCGACGTCGATTCCTCCTGACCGACGTCGGTACCTGTGTTCGCCTGTGAGTGATGACTTTTTACCCGTGAGCTCCTTTTAGGTCAAAACCCTGTTCAAATTAACACAGCCCTACTCAGAATAATTTAGTCCCCTCAGTTGATCTCTGTCCATCATCTCCTCCATGAACACCAAGGCTTTCCAGTTCTTAAGTTTGTCAAAGATATCTATCTTCTGCTTAAGAACATGCATTCCCTTCTTACATATGTAACCAAGCCTATAAAGCCACATCTCTGCAATAAAAGGTGAATTAGTAATATAAGTAGATAGATAAAGGATACCTACTTTCTTACCACCGTCTAATTGAAGTGCATCCGCTGTGAGAGTTACTATGCATCTCTCATCACCCAACTTTCCTGAAAAAATTAGACTCATCTCCAAGACTGGTACCTGCATGACCTCCTTCAACACCTGTGTGTTATCCATATGCAATTTTAGCTTCACTTCCCCTTTGCCAACAATCTGACAAGGCTCACCAACCCCTAAATAAATCTCTTCAAAGTCTCCAAAGACATACCCATGAAAAGATGCTCTATTTCGGGTTGCATGGAAAGATGCAAAAGAATCTGTAAACTAAGATTCTACTTTATCCAGAGCAACCTGTGCAACAACACCTACAACATCTGCTTCTACACGTTGATCTTCTACCAACCAACAATCTTCTTTTCCCTGCTCTTTCTTTCCATCAATCAGACCATTTGTGCTATTCAGTTTCTCCATTCGTAGCTTACTTTCTTCTGCCATTGCTATACTCCCACTCAATCAGAAACCCCTGTGAGTAACCTATAATCAAACAAACACTAACCAGATCTAAACCACCTGTTAGTCAACCCAACCAAAAGCTCTGATACCAACTGTCAGGATCCTACTCTCCACCAATAAGAGTATATATGATTACCTTTTGTATTAGCAACTAAACACGAAATTTAACCAGAATGATAAGTAACTAGAAATATGAAACAACACAGAATATGAGAGACAATACACAATTGTATTAATAATCACTCAGAAGAAAATACAATAAAGAAGATGCCACTTCTTCTTCCACCTCTAAGGCTTGCCACACCTCAAGGACTTCTTCCCTCTCTCTCACGGTCCCAACACACAACTCAAATACAGAATTGGTGTTCTCCTCCACCAGTCAGTAAGAATGCTGCTAGTACACCAAGTACACAACCGTACTCCAATTAGATCTCCCTCTCTTTGCTGCCACCTGCAAATCAATAGACTTTACTCACCCTGTAGATATCGCTACACCCTGAAGAACCCTTGTCCTTACCTCACCAAGTCCTTATGATTCTTCAACCAGTACCCCGGTGGATCTTCTACCAGAACTTGCACACCTGCAACTCTCCAAGATCATACACACTCAGCACCCCTTTGGAAATAGGAGGAACACACCATGCTCTCTTCTCTCTGAAGGAGCTAATTTCTGCTCTCTTACTCTCTAGCACACTTTTACAATACAACCTATGAGTCTATTATATAGATCTCATGCATACAATAATTAGACATCTAATTACAATAATTAGATCCGCAGTTTCTAGTCTAAATTTGGCTCTTGACATGCAAACACTTGGTTCGTTAACTAATTGCCCGTAAAACTTGCAGTTTTGAACTGCACAGGCGACCGACGTCGGTCCCTGTCTGCCTGGAGGTGACTGACGTCGGTCGATCCCTGACCGACGTCGGTTACTTCTCTTCACTAACCTGACCGACGTCAGCTGATCAGATCGATGTCGGTTGCTCTGTAACTCAACAACCTTCAGCAACCTCCTCCCCTGTTTGCATCAGTGAAGCTTTTAGCTCCACAACCTAACAAAAGATATATCAGGTAGGTGCATCACATTGTACAATCATAGAGATAAATCTACCCAAGACAATAACATCAACCTTAGTGTCTACCATTGAATTTTTTATCTAGCCCTGATGGTACCAACCCTACACATAATAGGCAATTTTGAATCTAGACTAATCACAGGTCTTCATCCAATTGTTTTCCACTATCATAACAAAATCATAGTCAATTATTCAAATAATAAAGCTGAGTATCTTGATCTCCATAGTACTTTTCATAAATAAAACTTGCATTATCATATCTATCTCAATCAGTTACATTCCGATTTATGCTTGATTGCCTGATATTAAAATCTAATTTTTTTTCTACAAATTTAACCTATTGTGATTCACACTAAATCTAAAAATAATGTAAATAGTTACATAGATGTTTTTATTACATATACATTATTATGATGACATATTCTTCACATGTTGAGATCACTTTACATGATTACATATTTATACATGACATGATACAATTAACTCTTTATTTTGATATGAGTGACTTATAAGATTCATCCCTCACCTCAAAAGGGGGTATATTATTGGGCTTGTCATATAGACATAAGCCTCCATGATTAAAAAAACATATTTTAGAAACAAATTATGGGATTTAGAGAGTTCTAAGTGGTTCAGATATCAAATGAGTTTAGATTTGAGATAAATATTCACACATTGATACAGATTATGGGTGTGTATGCAATGAATATGCACTCACTTCACACACACACACACACACACACACACACACACACATATATATGAGATACATAGTACATATTCAGATACACTTGAGTGCACATTCCATGCAAGTGCACATGGTTTACAAGAACAAAAATTACATATTTTCACATAAATATACATTTGAGACACAAGTTCTCATATTTTAGCATATATATGTGTAGCATTCTATATCAATTGGCATATATTTAGTGGGGCATGATATTGGTTCATGCACATATATACTATTTCATATATTAGATGGCATAAATTCAGTGGGGCATGATACTAGTTCATGTATATATATATATATATATATATATATATATATATCAATTGACACAGCTTCAATGGCGCATGATATTGGTTCATATATATATATATATATATATATATATATATATATATATATATATATATATTAGTTATCATATATTTAGTGAGGCATGATATTAATTCATGCACATATACACATTTTTCAATGAACACTATTATAGTTATTTATTTATAAATAAAATTCAATGTCATTGAGTAGTGAGCAACCTTGAATATTTAAGTCTCTCTACAATGGTTGATTCATGTTTTTGAATAAATGCATGTTGAGGTTCAAACACACTCAATGGCCTTGGCATTACTCATAGCAATGCCATTATGTGGCTCCCACCTTACCATATTGAGGCTCAAGATCAAAGTTATATTAGTTATTTGTGTTAGTGTAGTTGAAGTTCAACGATGCTCAATGGTCTTAGTACTACTCCCTGTTCTTGAGGGTTGGGACATTTATCTCCTTAACCCAAGGGATTAAATAACTATAAAAAATCAGGATTTGAGAACCCATAATTCTCCAATGATTCAATAAAATGAACCATTCTCCAATGCTTCACCAAGGAAACATCATCTCTAATGAAGTTATAGGGAAACATGGTTTACTCACATATAGGTGTATTCCTTCTTTACTCTTATAACTTTTCAAATTTTTATTATAGTTCGTATTTAAAATTTCACTCTATGGACATTAACTAATATATGTTCATTGTAAGTTTGCATGGATCAAAGTTGTACATTTGGAGCCATCTCCCAAAGACAAAGTGTGTTGTACACACTCAAGAATATCTTTATCCTTTTACTCTAGTATTTGTATTACATTTATTGCTAAAATAAAAAGGAAACATTTTTAGATACTAAAATTTTGTACTAGACACTTGGAAATGTCATTTTTAACCTACCTTCATCATACATGACTTGTGCATACATATATACCTCTTATTCATCATTCTCTCATATCCACATGTTAATTATGGGTTAAATCCTTCCAAGTTTTTGTCAGTGACCTCATGAATTCTTATAGTCTATGCCAAACTGGTAAATTATCATACTTAGACATATCCATATCATCATATCAGTGTTCTTATCTCTCAAAAAAATGTCAAAGTCAGTTAGTATAGCCCAGATGTTACCAACCAAATCCACATCTTTGTCCTTCACCCAATAATAGTCTAATTTGAAAATCAAATCAATCATATGGGTTAGCCGATCTACGTAGCATGTTGGTGGCATGATAAATACCCAATAGATGCATATAAATAAAATTAATTATAAATTTAATAGACATTTATAACTTATCTATCAAGCATCTATACACTACTTCACATTTAGAAAAAATTCCCATTATTTCCAAAATCAGTCATTAGGAGCATACATCAATCAATTTTGAAGCATACCAAGTCAAGTCAAGAGTGAACATTGACAACTGTCAAAATCCAAATCATTAGGTGCATTCATATGGGAAACAAGTATAAGTACACATTCACACTAAGGGAAAGAACTATGTGTGGTTTTATTTACCTCTTCAAAGTATTGGATACATAGGCAATAGTAAATCATTAATGCGGGATATTGTCATCAGCCCAATCCATTACACTTCCAAAGTTTTTATAGGTTTAATCCCCTCAAAAATGGACCTAGGGTTTTAGATGAAGGAGATGGATCTATTGGTGCCACACATCTAATCAAACCTCGGGATCACACACAAAGGTGAAAAAGAAACATGCACATCTCCCTGTATCAAACAAATAATTAAAGTATCCATGGATATAACTTTCTAGCTCAGAGCATAGCGGCAGTTGTTACCGACCTAGACTGATGTTACCATCTAGGCACACACATATATTTAGAACCTACATTGAGTGACTCAACGTCATATTTACAACTTGTCTTATTGTCTCCTACCTGTCTCAGTCTTGTATAGTACATGGAACCACTAATTATTTCATCTTCTATTTTACTTTATCTTATCCTCTATTTTACTTTCCACATTTACTAAGCTTACATGCCAAATAAATTACAATGTTATATATTCAAATATATGATTGATTGTCATACTTTATGTTCTGACTTATTACAACAAATTCTATCTTAATTAGATTAAGTAATTAATCCAAATTAGGATAAAACAATAAGGTGTGTTATGATCATGCTTTGTATATAGGTTGGACTTGATAAAGGATAAAATCCATGTAATCCTTTATGAAGAAAGATAAGTATTAGTGATCCCTATTCTATAAAGGAACCATCTACACTCTTGTTCAAGGCTAAACCTAGTAAAGAACTATCTCTTATAAACACTATGTGGTATTATTCTAAAGACATGCTTTAACTAAATTTTTGAAAAATAGTAGAAGATCCTTAGAGACTAGAGATTTAGTTTAATCAATATGAACATGCAAGAAATGATAATTCAATATGTTACCAAGGGACTTATTAAATATCCTAATCTTGTTATCAACTTGGGTATTGGAATGTATCTCATTCTAGGTATTCATAATGTGGAGGTTGTAAATAGGATAAGTTTGGACTTAAGGAGTGCGTGAAGTTCTCCCTTATATAGAGGTACCTAAGAAACTCTAAGCACCCTAAACTCTTGTATAATAATCCTATGATACAAAACTCAATTGTAACCGAATGTGCATAAGAATTATGCTCTTGATATGCCTCATTGAGAACAAAAGTTCTTTATAAGGAAGTTGGGAATATGTGGTGAGAAACCAAAATTGATAATTTGAAGGATACTTGGTTGAAACCACTTAAACATCATATTGTACTCTAGAGAAAAAATATACTATAGAATAAGCCTTGGAATCAATTTATAAATCATGAAACATTTGGTTAAGATTACAACCTAAACAAGGGGCCTTATCAACACCTATAAGTGGCAATCTAATTTGTAAAATAACTCTAATAAGAAACCCTATTGGTATATAAGGTGGTTAAGACAGTAATGCAGCATTTAAGATCTTGCCCATACATAAAAATTTAAGTATATAGTGATATGTTCTTTCTAAATAACTACTAAATTTAAGTGAGTGAAGGTTAAGGGTGCATATTACTTTGCCAATAGAAGATAATAAAATGGATCCATAACCCACATGTTTGAGGATTGAAACTTGATCTCCAATATGATAAGTTGGATTAAAAATTATATTCATGAGGACACACAAGGTCTCAAATGGATTTCACATCAATTCACTATAAAAATAAAAAGTTTAAGGGTGGTTTAAAAGTGGATTTTGCACAAAGAGATGCACTTCACTATGTTATAATTAGAGGGGCTCTTTTCAAAAAAATCATTGGATGGACAATTGCTTTGATGCCTTAGGTTTAAGGAGGCCAAGCTATCTTTATAATAAGTACATAATAGTGAGTGTGTGGGGTACTTAGCAGAAAATCAATGTCATATATGTTGTTATGAATGGATTATTATTGGCCTACAATGGATCAAGACTGTAAAAAACATGCAAAATTATGTGCATAATTCCAACGACATAGTAATTTAAGCCATGCACCTTCATAAAATTTATAACCTATTATCTCACCATGGCCATTTTCTATTATGGATTTGATTCGATAGGCAACATAAACCCAAAGTAATCTAAAGGACACAAGTTCATCCACAACTACATAATGCTTTACAAAATGGGTTGAGGCAATCATGTTGCAATACAAATTAAGGGAATACAAATGTCAATTTTCAATGAATAATATCATTTTAGGATTTGGATTAACTTCAACCATAATTAAGAATAATGGGTCATTCTTTAAGAATGAGATGGTTAAGAAATGTTTTGTTAAATTAAAAAATTGCAATACATTTTCCACCCCTTATTATCCCTAAATAAATGGGCAAGAAAAGGAAACAAATAAGATAATTGTTAACATCTTAAGTAAAATAGTTGCAAAACATAGTAAGGATTGACATAATCACATCAATTATGCATAATGGGCATATCATACAAGTGTTTACAAGCCCATGAGGCTACTCCTTATTCTCTTATTTATAGATATAAGTTGTATTGCCTTTAGAGTTGGAGATACCATCCTTTTGTGATTCTCTTAAAGATATCATCAAAGAGAAATAATACTATGAAAAGTGATTACATGAGTTATAAATGTTAAATGAAACATGAATATATGCTCTCAAACATCTATGAATCTATCAGAATCACATTAATAAATCATATAACAAGAAGATTCAAACTTGAGAATTTGAAATTGGTGACTTGGTACTAAAATAAAATCAAAATAACACTAATGCAGATGAGGAAAACAAAGGTAAGTTCAAAACAAATTGGATACGACCATTTGTGATTATGAAGAATTTGGCATGAGGGTTTATTGTTTGACCTCATTTGAATGAAAACATATGATGAACCCTATGAACATTATTCCCTTATGTCAGTTTTATACATAATTATAAAAAATAAGATAAAAACAAAAAATCCAACAAAATTAAAATATTCAAAAAAAATATAGGGCCTATACATAACATGTTTTACTAGTTACATGATTGATTGATGTTATTTATCATATACATGGTGAATTACATATATATTTTGTCAACACATGTTTTTCACAACATACATGAGTGAGATGTAGGAGATAAAAGTTGCATATGATACATGGACATATAAATGTGGTTCATTCCTTACCCAATGGCTACCTTTCTATATTGGGGGCATGACTACACTTGAGGAATATTTGCACTTTAATAGGTTGTCTCATTCTATATAAATCCATTGATCATAGAATATTGTATATTACTTGTTATTGCATATAACTTTTAAGGTGTTATTTCATATAGATATTGTGCTTTGCTATAGTGGATGATAATGCTGATTGATTATGTGGACTGAAATTGTTTATTCCATTATATGATCATTGACGTATGTTATACTACATGTTTCATGAGTGCATTGCTGGTGTTTTATCAATTAATGTGTTAATTGTATTTGAGGATCCTCTAGTCCTTGTCATGGCCATGTTGTGTTTGTGTTGAGCCAGAGTTAAGTCATGTCTTGAGCACATGTGTCTTTCATAATCATGTTATTATGTACATATGATTTTTTTTGAGTTTGTGTCATAATTTCTATCATGCACTATCCTATTATGTGCGTTGCCAAGATATTTATCACGTATTTACTATGGCACTTATTAATGTGTGAATAATTGTGATATCTACTTGACATGACACTTACATGCCCATTTCTTTGGATTACATGTTTCATACATACATAAATGATCAAATATTTATATGATGACATATCTTATCATGTTTTTATACATATTTTATAGGCTTAACATATTTATATATAACACATGATGCAAATAAGACTTTTTTTGAGATGAGTGATTCACTGGCTTCATCCATCACCTTAAAATGAGGGCATATAGTGGGTTTATCTTATTGAATCAGACCATGATTGAAAAATATTCCATATTTTGAGTTAGATTATGTGATTCAAATGGTATAAATTAAGTAGATTGAGGCATATGTGGGGCATTCTAAAAGATTGTGAGTAATAGTTGGCAAATTATATAACATTATGAGATAGATTATATAGGTCAAATTGAGCATATTTATTATATTTAATAGGTTGATAGATAGATTATGGCATTTCTATATCACTTTGAGGAATAAACAGATCAAATTTAGGGCATGAATTTTGTTCATGCAAACACTTCTCTATTTTTATTGATGGGGAATGATGGTACTATGTAATCACTTTGGGTCTAAAATCTATCTATAGAAATTGATTCAGAGTTTCAATTTACATATGAACCTATTTCAGGGTTATAACTTTACAAATGAATATGTTTCTAGGTTCCACTTTTACATATCAACCTATTTTAGGGTTCCACATTTTCATACAAACATATTTCATGGGTCCAAAAAAGAGTTATGATGATATTTAGAGGGATGTGGTTGAGGATTTTGTACCACTCAAATTCTATCACTTTTCTATCTCCAATGGTGGTTGAGGCATTGAAACTGCTCAACACATTGTTTCAACAATTGTATCTCCTTGGGATGTAATCACCCATGGCATTCTCTATATGAGTATAAAAAGTGGCAGCTGGGTTCACATACCCTCATGTGGATTCATTCATTGACTTTTTCAATTTCAAATAATTCAACAATCTAATTAATTTTACATTTATATCATGAGTAGACATTGACCTCTACATGTTTCCTTATTGGTTGTGCATGGAGCAAGAAGGACATTTGGGGCAGACGTCTCAACATCAAATGCAATTAGACACAAAAACAAAATTTATATCTTTTATCCTTTTAATCTAACATTCTTAATACTAGACTAAAATAGGGGGCATTTATAGACACCTAAATTTGATATTAGACACTTGGTAGCATCAGTTTTGAAATATCTTTGACATACATGACTTATGCATACACCTTTGAATTTTGTGCACACTTTACCCTATTCATTCATTTATTTGTTGTTTTGGCCAATCAAATTTTCTATCACATATATTTAGGATCTTCCTAGCATATTCAATAATGCTCCATAATCCTAAGTAGACTATCGTCATATCTTAGATACTTGATTTTAGCTCTCATGATAGTATCAGAAACATTCAGACATTTGTGTTTTTTTGCAAGTATCTTCCTTTGCCGGTAGTGTCATATCTTTGATCCTTATAATCTATTTCCCACTTAAATTGAGACTTAGTTTGGAACGTCGTAAAGAGACGATGTATAATTGGGCCAAGTATCTTTGTCCAATATAGCACATAATGATTTCCTTGGAAGGAAGGTTTTCAAAAAGGATTTACCATTGATCATGGGCATGTCAAGTGTATCTCTTGCTTTCTTATTTAGATATAATCCCATATTATTTCATATATATGACAATAATTTTTTTGAATAGACTTCTTCCTCTGGGAATGTTGGCTAGTAATGTGTGTTCTATTCCTATGGGGAGATCTACAATATTGTCAAACCAAGCATTGCAACAACAATATCCAAGTGGGGTGGGGAGGGTTGTGGGTAATGGGTGTTTATGCATTTTAAGTTATTCTAGAGAGAAACTCAACTCTTTGAACTAGGTTATAAATAGAATATATATATATGAGGTTAACTTTAAAAAATTTATTATAAGAATTATCAAAAGTATAGTCAAAGTAAATACAAGTCAGAGAGTGGTGGTATGAGAGGAAATAATTGTATCTTTGAGGCTAGGGAGTGAGACCTTGAATGAAATTGGTGCATGGTCTACAAGGGCGGAAGAACATCCACTTGAAAAATGAAAGATTAATGGCTACAAAGATTTGTTGGCAATAACAAAGTCTACCACATTAGCTACGCTAGCATAGGGATAATAAGTAAATCCCCCTGAACTAGGAAAATAAGAAAGTTCATTTAGCACTAACAAGTAACGAGATTTACTAAGTCCGATCAAATGTCTACCATAAAGTGTAACATAATGATCGGTTTATTGCTTGTAAATGTCCAACTCTTCTCCTATGTCCTGTAACCTTTAATGTATGTGAACAAGAATCAAAGTTTGAGCATTGCAGATTACTTGTACACCCATTGAAGCATCCTAAGAGGCTTTACACCATTTTGGTATGAAAGCGAAAAAGTTATTGATAGAGTTGGTGTTAGGTGGCACAAATACACGACTCAACGATGTCAAATGGAGGATGGGGAGCAGTCCTAAGAGAGATAGGGATGACTGAAGAAATTGAGAAAAGAGTGAAGCAGTAAGTTTATAGAAAAATGATCATCTCGTGGGAGTTTCAACTAATGGTGAAAGAAGAAATGTAGGTGGAGAAAGATGAGAATATATGTATGTGGGGCAAAAGATGCTTTGTATCAATTTATGAGCCTTCCAATTTAAGTTTTAAGCATATTTATAGTTTCCAAGTTTTCGTAAGAAAAAAAAAATAATAATACTACGCATGGGTATAAAATGTAAGCTAAATCTGATTCGTACTGCTCAGTTTTCATCAGCCTTACTGAAGAGCATTAAAATTTAATACTATAAAGTAGAACTATTTCTCATAACCCTTTTTCATCACAAATCTGAGTCTTCAACTACCTTTATATCCTATCATGGCTCATGCATGCTTACACTCAAAACACTAAAACTAGGCATAGAAATTAATTACAGACACACTGCCAGTTTGCATCCATTTTTATCTCCCTAATTCCTAGCTACGGGATTTAGAAAGTTAAAAAAAACTAAAATTTGAATTAGTAAACTGTTTTTTTGGCTTTATAAATATCTGGAAATCATTTTTTATTTCTATATTTTATGGAAACTCATCGATACATTCATTAACAAGCATCCAATGCTGGTTCTAACATAACAAAACTGATGCATGCTTCTAACATAATAAATCCGTTAACCATCTTAAAAGCAAAATCAAAATATAAGCTGTCGGCAATTCCAAAAATATAATCTGTCGGCAATTTTAAAAATAAAATTAAAATGTCAAATTATAATTGAAAAAGTTAAATAGAAACCAAAAACAAATGGTAGAAACAAATCATGTGGATAAAAAACATCTATATTTAACCTAAACATACATGGAATTTCTCTACATTGGGAAGTAAGCTGGAAGTACACCAAATCAAATGCATAGCAAGTACACCACACCAAATCAAATCAAATCATTTCATTTATAAAGGTATGTTCTTTCAATTTTATGGAGTTTTTAATTAATTAGTTTTTTTTTTAACTTTATGTTTGGAAGTATTATATGAAATTACAGAATTATATAAAACGTTGACATCTTTATTTATATTTCCCAAATAAACATATAGTAAATTTATAAATCTGAATAAATATATATATATAAACTCCTTTAATTATAAACAGCTATTATTCTCTCTAATTAAACTACAACTTTTTCAATATTAATTATTTTTTCGAAACACAAAGTCACTTTTTGTAACTGTTAAAAGTAACTCTGGCATAATATATTTACTGCTTATACTGCAATTCAAAGAAGAATATCCTTATTCTGGATATTATCATTTACAGGTATTTGCACTTGACGTTAAACCTAACCTTATATTATACTATTCAATTATATTACCTGTTAATCACAAAATTTTAACTATATAAACTTCAGTTGGAATAGCTTCTATTTTGATCAAGAAAAAGGGCATTCTGTAATAGTAATAAGGAGCTTATCAGAAAGTTTGGTTATAAAAAAGTTGTAATCCAGTGATAAAAGAAATCCCATCATAAAACAATTAAAATTTTACAAGAGTAGTAATTTAACAATAAAATATCTAACATTTAAATGAAAAGTCACAAGTTCAAATCCTAACTGATCAATGTTAATGCCTAATAACTAATGGATGGTCAGTTAATGGCTGCAAAAGAGATTGGATTGAATAATTTAATTTTAAGCAATGGTAACTTCATCCTAAACATGCAGTTTTTGTCTTGTGTTTACTGCAGTTTCTAAACTTCTCCTGCTCCGAATTTGGTTTCCCCATTAAAGGCTTTGGGTGGGACCTGCATAGCTAAACTTTGGTTCTCTTTTCAAAAACAAAAAAAAATCTCTAAAAACGACGGTTTAATTTTTTATTTATTTTTCTATCTAATAATATATTAATTAATTATTTAAATAAAAACTTAAATTTGCAATCTTTTTCTAATTTTACATCGAAGAGTGAGATGTGAAGGTTGATTTAAAATATTCAGCACGAAAATCTTAATTGATTTCTAATAAAGCTGCCCGTACATTTAAAAAACAGGAGGATACGCTAGTATAAACAGAAAAATGAAATACCTGTTCGATTTTAAAGCCAGTGATTCTTGATTTAGAAATGGTTATGAGATGAGTCCAAGATTATAATGCCCCATACAAAAATTTCATTCTACTCAATTTTAATCCATAATTCCTTCTTTTTCAAGTTGTTGATCGTTTTTAGTTTCTCTTACGAAACTTCATAGCATCGTGGGTTTTTTTAAATAATTAAAAAAATAATAAAAATTGTCATGTCTTTTTTCTTTTTCTTTTTGAATGAATGAAATTAAAGGATTTGTGGTCTATTTTTATTTCTCATAAATTAAAAGAAAAAAATAAAAATAAATAATCTAATAATAATTTATAAAATTGTCAAAAAAATATTTTAAATTATAAATTTGAAAAATAATACTTAATTTATTATTACTGAATGGAATAAAATTAAATATTAAATATATAGTCAAAAAGTAATTAATATTTTTGAATTGAAAAAAAGTGAATAATAATTATTTAAACATTTGAATAAAAACTAACATTATTTTTCTAAAATAAAAGTTTGTAGCTTCAACTCTACATCTAAAGATAAAAATCTTTGGATTTGCAAGTAGGAAGAAGAAACCCCTCATATTTAATTGAGGATTTCATTCGGAAATCACATTTGTATTATTAGTTTTAGGAAAGATCAATTTTAAAACCCTACTCAACAGAGGCGTCACACTTTATAAAACAAAAATAAAAGTATAGATTTGTACGATGTTCATACCATGGTCATTTTTTGTCGAACTAGACAACATTGTAACACATTAGGTTGTCATACTATATCGAGGTTTATTCGGCAAGGGTTTCAATAAAAGATTCTGTCTTTATGTATGTTTAGGCTATGTCAAGTTAGGGTTTGATCAAAAATTCAGAAATAATTAGTATATGACTTTATTATGGTGTTTTACTTTTTCAATATTTAATAAAAATTCAATTTGGTTTCCGACTATCAATTTGTTTTGTGTTATTATTTATTATCAGGTGAAATTCCAGATTTGAATCAAATAAAAAAATAAGGGTTTCACAACAAATTCAAAATTGTTCATATTTATAAAAAAAGGTTATTTCAAACTCTCTCTCGGGGGTACCAATATGAGGTGTATATATTCGCTCCCCTTGGAACATTGATGTAAATAACTATACAAGGTGGTGGATAACCATTTGAAAGAGTATGTGGCCATATTGGCGCTCGCGATGAAAAAGATATGCACAGTCTATATTATTTTCTGAATTATGATGGATCTTGCTAACCCTTGATCATGAAAGTCACACTTAAGTTTGGTACATAAAGTTAGGAACATTACATCGAATTATGGGTACAATGTGTTGGTTTAGTATTCTCTACAACTATGCAATAATGAATAAAGGATAAAATCCTTCTAAGACAATCATCTCCTTTTTAAACATTTTAGTTGTTGAGGGTGCATTTTCTTTATGAAAACATCTTAAGATTTTATTTAAATCTTTCTTTTTCACCCAACATGTTAAATTTATTTAAAATGCAAGCTACAAAAATTATCAAAAATCCCAACAATTTTAGAAACTAAAACATTATATTTTCATGAGTTCTATTTCACTAAAAGAATCCTCTTCAAATATTGGGTGATACTTATTACATCTCTTTTTGAATTCTCTAGACAAGTCAATTTTTCTATAATGACTCTTTGGATTCTATAAACGGGTCTCCCCATCTAATCATCTCCACATAGCAAAATATATAATTGTTTATAGAGAAGAGTGCAACATGGAAGAGCATAGACCAGGGAAATTCATATTTATGCCCTTCAAGTAGAAATTAGAAAGCAATGTTATAGCTTCACATCTCTTATTTTTTTGGTAAATAATTTTCTCATTTTCAATAAAATTTTCATTTACAATAGAGTTTTATTTGTAAAACCTTTGCTTTTATATTAGATTACTTTTCTATAATTTAATGTGTTGTCCATCAGATTGCCAATCAAATCTAGATCAATAATAGTAGAGTAAGAATTGCATATATTTATAAGTATATTGTACCCATAATAGGGAAGACAAGTAGGAAGAAACACTAAGAGGATCAAATCTAAGATCTGTAAATCCACTTTCAACCCTTAAAACAAGCACCAAATGCTCCTTGAATAAAATTGACACCTGAAGGGATGAGAATTAACAATTTCATAACAAACGTAACCTCATCATGGAGGAGATCATAAAAATGTAGAAGAACCTTTCCCACATTAGAAATCTTGTCATCAAAACTTATATCAAGTAGGGGAAAAAAGAAACCAAGCTACGTAGAAGATTTAACAAGAATTGGTTGAAAAGAAGCAACTCAAGTGACAACATGAATTATTTTTTCACTATAAGATGAATTTAAACATATGAAAAAGAAAAAAACACATGTTGTGGATGCACACAATTGAAAAAAAAAAAAAAAAGGTAAGGGACCTATTATTAAAGTTCCTTACAATCTTATTATCCTCCATATTATTGTAGTAGATTTCAAAAATTTACGAAAATTGAGATACACTAGTCAAGGTTTTGGAAAATATGGTCAACAAAATTGAAGACTTCGTGAGGCAAAGACAATGCCCAAGAATATCAATCTTAGGTATAATGAAGAATCTTTTGAAAGCATCATAAAGCCCAATATCATTGAAGCAAGCCCTTATCTATATGTAATAGTTGTGGATCCATATGTCTTGGTTATAAAAAAATACGATGATCAATATTAGTGCAAACATCTTACACACACGCATAGAAGGTATATGTTTCACTGTATCACCAACAACTATTGTGGTAGAAGAGTCACGAGTCTAATTAGTGTTTTGTATCTTTACCTTGTGAATTATTTGGGATGTGCAGTCACCTAATTTTTACATATTTTTTTAATGGGCTTTCTACTTATAAATATTCATAATCGAAAGAAATAAAATTTGGATAAATTATTGAGCTCAAGTGGAAAATAATTACTTTAGAAAAATAAGAAGTTTTTATATTTATTAGAAATTAAAAATATTATTTTTCTCACCCCCAAACTCAATGCAATCAAGACTGATGACAACAACCTTCCCAAACTCAATGCAATCAAGACTAATGACAACAACCTTCCCTTATGATAATAATCTTGTTGGATTACATTTCATTTGTCAGTGCTCTAAATATAAAACTACGATATATGTTAGAAAGCTCATAATTGTTTCTAAGTCATTCCCTTCACATATGACATTATATTTAACAAAAACAATTCAAAGGCCTTGAAAACATAAAATACTCATATATATCAAAGAAATTGAAAAATTTTAAAGTTACCTATGTACACATTCTTAACATTTTTTGGTCATTGCAAATTTGCGAGACATCTCATAGACAAGAGAATGGGGATGGAATGTCCCCTTGTCGTCCTCCCTAGCCTATAGAAATTGGGTGTCAATGAGATATCCCCAATATTTTGGACATCCCCCTTGTTAGAGATGTCATGTCCCCTCATATTTAAGTCCGTTTTAATTTTTTCATTTTAAAATTCAACTTCTAAATATACACAACCCCTTGATGAAGGGCAAACTTATGTTTATTATCAACATCTTTTATTATTATCCATACAAAGTTAAAGTCATCTTTCGGTTTTCAAAGTAATGCTTTGTAATGAAATAGTTTCGCCATTTTTCTACAATTTAATGTTGTAGGATACAAAATAAATTTGGATAAAAATTATTTATATTTTATTAATATTCCTCTTCTTAAACAACATAAAATCTATAGAATATTGAAATGCCAATGCAAAGAGTTCCCCTCTAATTATCTTAATATGCTTTTATTTATAATAGAATGAAAAGTAGTATATGAGCATCACTAAAGGTTCTTATAATTCTTCTTACACACTTAAATTAGTTGCGCAACTCTGTAACCTAGGCTTGAAATTTAGGTCCTATAAACTCCCTTGGCAAACTTGCCTCAAAATTTAGTGAGTGTTCATAACCTTCCTAAAAGGCCTATACACCCACACTTTTTAAATAATGGACTTTTAAAATTTAGTTTTTATTAGATCTCTTATTTAATAAACAAATTCAAATTTTAATGATATTGTCACACATGACCAACCTCCAATTATTATAAATGGAAAAAACAAAAAAAAATGTATGCATTAACTGATTTTAAAAAGTACATAAATAATATTATAAGACTGTACAAATTAAGTCAATACAATTAAATACTTAATCATATATTATATTGTATAATAACAAACTTCTCTCTCTATATATAATAAATTATTATATATTTGCATATTCATTTAATATTTAAATGAAAAATCCAAATTGAAAATGTTGTTATCATTGTTTTATATAATGTTTCCATAAATCTTTATTTAAATATTTATTGAAAATCACTATATCTTAAGAAGCCATTTCTCTTCACTAACATTTTTTTTTTAATTTCTTAATATAATTTTTAATTTTTAATTTTCTTTCTTTAAAAAATAAAAATAAAACTATATTATTTAAAAAAAAAATATTAAAAAAATAATAATACAACACACTCTTAAATCTAATAAATCAAGTTATATAACAAATAAATTTAAGTTATCGAATCTAACATATTATACTAATAAATTGATCTTGAAAAGAATATCAATTATTATAATTAATTTCATATATTTTTAGTAAAATTTAAATTTAGATGAAACTTGAAAAAATCAAACTATTTTACCAATTTATCTATATCTCATTAACCATTAAATCAATTAAATATTAATAATTTAAAAAAATAAATAGCAAATAAATCTAAATCAACCTCCACACATCATCTCCCTCAAACAAACCATCACACACTATAGGGACATCAACGAGATCGGGAGGAAGAAACTATATTATATAAATGAGTTCAACCCCACTTGTGATCAACTCCAAAAAGCGTACATAGGAGCCAACATTTCTTGGAGGGCTAAAATTCTTATTGCTCAACGGAGAACCAACTCTCACCAACTTCGTTGTGAGATCGGGCGTTGGAAGAGGCCAAAGGAGGCTTGGGAAGAGAGAATTTGCAGATTTTGCAATTCTGGGAAAGTGAAAACTGAACAACACTTTATTCTAGAATGTGAGGCCTACAAAGATAGCAGAGATAAATTTGCGGATACTATATGTAACAGTTCTTGGCATAACCTATTCAACGAAGAGCACATTGAGCAATTAGGGGGGCTCATCATCAACGTACACAAGAAACGAACAGTGCTACTTAAATCTGCTTGAGTTGTCTTGCTGTCCCATAAGCTATTTTTAGTCTCGTGGACGTTAAAATTATTATTATTATTATTATCGTTCACCGCCTTAATTACCGGCTCGAGTGCCAAAGAGGAAATGGAGTGCCCTCCTCTTACAATTTCTTTTGTAAATATTTGAAAATTCCGAAGTTATCCAGAACAATTATAAGACACGCATCCCCAAAATAGTTAAAATCGTGGGGGTGTGCATGACTGACAGCTCGACTGAACCTCTGCACCTAACGGAGCCGACATCCATGGCACACTTGAGGACACTCAAGGTGGAGGTACGGGCTAGCGAAATTAATTCATGTTCCCCTTAATGGACGTTACAACTACAACAGTGCAAGTGGCACCATGTATTCACCATTCGTGCCATTACTCTAGTGGTGACAGTCCTGAGTGCGATTCCCGGTGGATACGATTCGCTTGAATGGAGAGGGGAACAAAGTGTCACGCTGGTTCAGAGAGTAAAACCTTAAAGCTAGTAAACTGCCGCTCTCTCTTTCTTTTTTATATCTACATTTCTGTTTTGTTGTATCCACAAGACAATAAATAAATAAATAAAAATGATTTGCAACATGGAGGTTTATTTTTTAATGGTGAATGATTTTGATTGAGTTTTTACCAATTTAATTTTCATAACTTCTACACCATTTTATTTGGGCCAAGTCTCAGTCCGAGCCCAAAATGGGAATGCGGAGTCCAAGTCAAGTAGAGTCTTAACATCTATTGGCTCTTAGATGTGTTACAGCTGTTTGATGTGTCTATTGTCTTAAGAAAATTTGAAACCCAAATTCTGTGTCGATTGTAATAATGCCGTGTAAATCATTATAAACAGTTCTTTCCAGTTTGTGCTCAACATCCTAGTCTGTCAATAGCCTCAACTTGCTAAACAAAAAAAATGTAACCTCATCAGAGCTAAGATCTATCTCCATGTCTGGAAATATAATATCGTCTAGAAACTAAACTAACCTATCCTAATGAGATCTTAGTATCCAATGGCCATTGATATAAACTTCTGATTGCATAAGAGAATAGGTTAGCAGGCCAGCCTTGTCCAAATCATGGCTAGCCATAATTTTAACAAAGGCAGCTTCAATTTGGAGTTCATATTTCATCCTATCTTTATATACCTTTCTTCCTGAAGCTTATTTATCTTTTTTGTTGGATGCATATTTTTAAATGCCTTTGTTCTTCTCGTCCACCAGCATCATCCTGGGCTCTTTTTAATCTTTTCACACTCGGCTCTTGAAGTAGAATCGAGAATTTCTGTAGCTGTTGAGGAAAGTTTCACCATTAAAAGCATTTGGGTATGACGTTATAAAAGTGAATTATGTATGGATATGGCGTTTTGCTTTAGATCCAACCGTGTCTAGATTGAATTGGAATTTTATTTCCAAATCTTATTGTAGAGAAACCATTTGGGAAATTTCAAGGAATATTGTCAAACACGTTTGATGCACACTTAATACTTGCTGGTTTGTGGTTTCAGTTTGCTTGATGGTGTGTAATTGATCATAAGATTGTTACAATGCTTTGGAAACTAACACTAAATGATTGAAATATAAGATAGCATGAAATGCAAATGTGTTTTTATATTTTCAAATGCAATAGATGACTTAATTTAATGCAAAATCAACTCCTACAGCGAATGGACATTTCGTCAAACAATTGACCTACAAGCTATATGTTGATAATAAATGGACATTATAATGAATATGAAGTATCCAACTTATAGCTTCATTAAATGAATGCAATTTCATGTACATATCAATGTAATCATGTCAAGACTCTTGGCTTACAAAGTGAATCTACTTCAATGCCCAAATCTGATTACAAATGATCATTTACAACAATGCCTAATGCAAATTGATATAATAATGCAAATGGACTTAACAAGATGCAAGAACCTAGAATATATGTTCGCCTATGCTTGATGAAGTTGTGGCAACTTTGGATGCAATGAAAGAAGACCTCTTCAAGCCAAATCAGTCCCAAACATGAGCCGCCATTGTTTTGGAATAAATTCTTCAACAATAAATTATAGATAGTTGCAAACCCTCTTTTCTTTCACCAAATATCATTGCCAAGACTCAAAAGGTGGAGTGCCCAAATACTTATATGAAATCGATGCATGAATAGACCATGAGAAAAATCGTGACTCCTAGCTAGCCACCTCCATGATTGTCATAAAATATCAGAATATATATATATAATGCCAAAATCATCCCTAATGATGATGAAATGATCTCTAAATTTGCAAATTATTCTCCAATAAATCTCCAAACAATACTTCACAAATTTGGCCCTTGGATTCTTATAATGTTGCACACTACTGTAGCGTGGCACTGTTCACGTGTACTGTAGCAACCAACACTAATTCTAATCTGAAAATGATTATTCATAAAACCCTTGTAGAAAATGCAAATGTTCCTCCAATGAAGCACAGATTGGACCTTTGAATGAAGCCCACAATTGACAATAATCTCAATTGATAGTTTCACAGCTTCAAAATTGCACAACCTATGAGAGTTTTCGTTCTCAAAGGCTCAATAATGGCAGAAATCTTTACTGGTTCTTCTTCAAGCAAACACTTCAAATACATATCAATTCCTAGATGATTAGAAGCTTGTCTTATCTTTTTTTATACATTTTCTCCAAGTGAAAGTGGAACCTTCAAAAAACTTATAGAGGATAATATTATCTTACTTTAGTGACTTTTTTTTTATGATATAATATTTTATTCAAGTCACTTTATTAAATTAATTAAATATAAGGTCACCTTTTTAATATTTATTTATTGTGATAACCTTACAAATAATTAATTTAATTCATCTTTTAATTTAATTAAAATAATCAATTAGTCATCCTTATGAGAAATCATTATTTTGGACAACTTAATCAATTAATTTAATTAAATTACTCCCCCTCCAAATTGGGGACATTACAAATTGCCATGGATGCCGATATGGGTGTTTATGTATTTCCTCCCCTTTGACTATTTACGTGAATAAACATACAAGGTAGTTGTGGCTAACCATTTGGGAGAGTATGTGGCCATATCATAGCTCACAGTACAAAATTATACTCATTTATGCATTATCATGAATACCAATAAACCCCTCATCGTGAAAGTCACATAAGATTGGCAAGTGGAGGTGGGACAAACAATAGGATTTTGAGAACATGTCATTTTAGTGTGTCATATTTTCTATTTCCATCGACACATGGATCGACTATACCATTAGGACCCTGTAGCCTTTCCTTAAAACAACACTTGAAGACACTCAATTCATTTACTAAAGTTCTTCCTTGCTAGGAGATGAATCTCAAAATAAGTTAGGGAGGGTTTCTGCTCCATTAATCCTATTGTGATGTTGAAAATGGATGATGCCGACAATTCCGTAGGACTCTCAACAATGATAGATTTGATTAAAGAGTTCGAAGACCCTTGTTGACAAATAACCACCAATAAAATGTAAGAGTCCGATGAGAAAGTCAATATCTATATGACTAAGGATGTGATAAGAATAACACAAATATGAATTTGGATGGGAGTCCAATCATGGAAGCTGATAGCTATTATTTCAATCAAATAATTTTTTTGAGTTTTTGAGAGAGGAGGGTTTGCAGAGATTCGATCTAGAAACAAGTTCCGATACATGTAAAACGAGGAGAGGTTCATTCAAACAAGAAAGAAAGGAAAACTGAGGCGGAGATGCTCCAACTCATTATCAAGGTGGGGGATTTGGAGTGGATTGTGGGAGGTGACTTCAATACCATTCGATTTGGTTTTGAAAATAGTATGGCGACTAATGGCTTCCCACCATCCTATTTGGACTCTTATGTCCATAGGAAGAAGAGGATAGATATTCTGACTATAAATGGCCTCTTTATGTGGTCTAATAAGAACACGATAGGGGCATGCATTGCAATGCTTTTGGATCAATTCCTAGTGAAAGGGCCCAACTCCTATGTGCTTGGAATTTGAATAATCCAGGTCGTGATCAATTTTTTGGTTTTGTTGTCCATTGAGGGAGGCAAAAACCTACCCAATGCACCAATTCTAATAGAGGTTACATGGTTCTTCAACCTTCCCTGTAGGATTGTGTCACAACCCCTTTTTCAAATAAAGTAAAAATAATAAAGTTAATATTTTTAAGTTGGCTAGTGACTTACTTTTAATTAAAAGTGACAACTTAATATTAATATATTACTATAAATAAAAAATAAAGATGACTTTCCAAATAAAGCAAGTCAACATCAAATTAGAAGATGGAAAGTTACTTTTGGGGCTTTTCCTTGGAAAAAATGTCAAGTGAACTTATAAAAAGGCACTGGGGGGTCATTTGGAAATCATCTTTTGTCTATTATCAATTACACTTTTGCAAGTTTGAGCATCTATTTCAGCTTTCAACCTCCAAAGATGAAAACCCTCTAGTGGATAAGGAGACTTGAGGACGAAAACCCTCTGGTATTGTGAGGTGGTTCTATTCAGGTATTACAATTGTGATTTAAAATTAGGATATCGTCAAAATTCAACATTAGAAGAATCACCAGGTAGATTGTCAAGTCCCTCTTTTTGACATGAGCACACTTGGAATCCTTAGCCTCAAGTTGTTCCCAAAAGGCTAAGGGAAAAGAAAAAATGCGAACGTTGGGGGCCCAATTGAAGAGCAATTAATGAAAAAGGTATGTTATGAATTCTAATTTGTACTTGAATTATGAAAAGTGCTTTGTTATCCTAATTTCACTTAAGTTAGGGTCTTTTTGGAGGATCATGGGCACCCATGGTCTAAAAGTGGAATTATAAAGATGCCATTTTAATTTTAAAAAAAAGAGGCTTTCCCTCCTAATTTGGGTGCTCCTTTTGGGGCATTGGCTATAAAAGTTATGCATTTTTATGATATTGAATATTTGCTCAAGTATGTCAAGTTTGGCCATAGCATTTTGAAGACGAAAACCCTCAAGGTGTATTGAGTTGTGAATATGAAATCTTTCATATCTTCATTGTGAGTAGCTCTACATCAACGGTTGCTATTTGTGCTTCATCATTCGTGATTGGAAAGGTAGTTGGTTTCTAAAAATTATTTACAGATTATTGGGTCTTGGAGGAGTGGCGATTTGGCTCCTAAGGTTGAAGACCCCCTTTGTGGGTTGCACTACAAGGGAGAAATCCTTTCCTAGAGTTTTTGAATTTTTGTTGTTTTATTCCAACTAGGGTGACTAGAATTGGGAGAGCATTTGAGGCCTTTGAGTGGTCAAATTAGTGCCCAACATTATAATTATAATTTTGATAATTATTATTATAATTTTCTGATATTTGTCATTTTTGTTGAAGGTCATTTGGTGATTAAATTGAATATTGTAAATTCTAATTTTATTATAATTAATTTTGCACTTGGGCGATTCACCTTGTGGAATGTCTGTAGAATGCTTTTAGGCTCTAAATATTAAATAAATAATAATATAGTTTTTTCTAAATTTTTGACAATTACTTTCAATAGATTTGGCATTGATTTGAGGGTGAAACAATGTCTAATTTTTGATTTAATTAATGCTGTAATATTCTAAATTTTGACGACTTGGTATGGCTTGGATTTTGGTTTATTGGGAGCCTTTTTCAACGATGAACTGATGTTTTGAATGTTGTATTTTATATAATTTTGTTTGCAATTGACAAGAATTTGAGTTGGGTTGGTGTGTGGAAAAAGGCATCGAAGTTCAGCTTGGGTGGGGCTAGGGTTTGGAGGTTGAGACCTTCCTTCTTCAGCTTCTTCCTTCTCAGTGACGAGAGCCATTGACGACTAAATATCATAAGATATTTATTTGTTAATTTTCACAATGGTTTGGAGTCTTCATTTTTAGTTGAGGTGCATTTACAGCAGCAAGGGTTTGTTGGTTTATATTCAAAAGTTTTAGATTTGATAAGGTTTGTAGAAAAACCCTTATTTTATTTATTTGTCCCAAATTGGGGACATTATACAGATTTATCATATTTCCAACTTCTTCTAAGGTTCATGCTAGGGTTTTTGACCAACTGTACCAGCTAGGGTAGTAACCATACAACCCTTCATTGCTGACATCATCATTTTCAGTCCTAAATTAATTTGCTAGTGATATCAACGCTAAATAAGATTGCTATAGTGTTGCTACAGATGTACTAGGGTTTCAAACCTATCATTTCAGACTTCTAGACATTGTTGGCAGCTAAGACATCATTCTTTAGCCATCCATACATGATGTCCAGTCAGTCATACCTCTTATTTAGTCATTTCAATCTTGTGATGTCATCATCAGTCAACTTGGACAC
The DNA here is from genome assembly GCA_037957365.1 of Torreya grandis. Taxonomy (NCBI): domain Eukaryota; kingdom Viridiplantae; phylum Streptophyta; class Pinopsida; order Cupressales; family Taxaceae; genus Torreya; species Torreya grandis. Next base: position 940,616 of record JARHVA010002266.1, read on the forward strand.
TATTTCCAGCCAACCAATTCATTTTTATGATCAACCATACAAGCACAAGTTCCACCCTTAAGGTTTGTAAATGTCAAGTGGGAATAAAAATCTAGGGTCACAATTCAGAATTTTGCATGCATAATTTCAGCTAGGGTTTTAGCCAATATATTATGTTCTGTACTCTACATTGCAATCTGATTTCAATAAAAAAATGCTCTCCTTAGGCATTCAACCACTTTAATTATTTCTATAAAATTACAAGTTAAAAAAGATTCATCTTTAATTTTCAGAATTCAAGGTTTATTTAGAATCTCATATTTATTCTTAAAAAGGGTTTGCTGACAAATCCCATAAATCTATATTTCAACTGGAAGGGGACATTACAGATCAGGTGCGAGAATGGTGGAACAACAGGTTGTTTGTGGTTGATAGAAATTTGTTCCAATTCAATCAAAAGCTTTATATAGACTTTTGGCCTTAGTGGCTTCATGATCTCCTTGTTGTTGAAGAATCATAATGTGTAGGTACCATACGCACCCAAAATTTACATGTGCAACATTTCTCTAATCTGCTAATGATGCAAAAATCGTCAAATAACATTAGACATGCTTAGATCATTCCCTATCTCTTTAACCCCTTTTGTTGTTTTCTAGACCTTCCCTAAGTGTCAAATCTGCAGAAAATAGACCTAAACCTTTCAAACTTGCAATTTTCATGGTGCACGGCAAAACTGCTGCTCCGATTATGCAACCATTGTGGCGGTTGTGCAACTGCTGCCTACATATAATGGTGGTTTTGCCACCTTTGCATGAACTTTTAAATTGACGATTGGGCAACTATTAAGGTAGTTGTGCAACCACTACCTGCATATAGTGGTGATTTCACCACCTTTCCATGAGCTTTTAAATTTAGCTTTTGGGATGCGTGTTTTGCATGTTCAACACTCTGTTTTTTATTGTGCTTCACCCAATCAACCCTCTAATAGCCTAATCAACACCAAATCATCCTCAGAAAACCCCCAATCATTCCTAGCTAACTCTCAATCAATTCTTGTTAACTCTCACATGCAACAACTACCCCATGTTTAAAAAAACGCTTATACATGATGAAATCCAGATTGAAAAAATCAAGAATTGGTACCCAAAATCCCGCTATTTTGAGAGTCAACCATAGACCTGTTGCATATTTTCCTTTCACATCCTTTTGCTGATACATTCCTTTGATCACATTGAGCAACTGCATTGGAGACAACACCTAAGGATTCAAGTACTGTAACAATTAGATTTTTCTGAAATTGTCATTTGCTTTTGACAAGGTTGGAGCTTACTTATTTTAATTTTTTAGCTTTTCCTTAGATAAGATTCACCTGGTTCAAAACTTGCAAATAGATTTGAAAAAAGACATTCCAATCCAAAACTAATTAGATTTTTGCTTGCTTATGTGCTTGTTCTTTGCTTGTACTTCTTCAAAAGCTTTCGCTATTTTCTTCAGACAATTCTCATTTCTTCCTTAGAAGTTTAGCAAATTGATTAGGATGTCCTCAAGAAGTAATGTCTTACTCCTTGCAAAAATAAATATTTCAATTTGTTCTTGCTTCTCTCCTTTCACGCATAAAAATCCATTTAGAAGAACTAGATTTCATTTCCCCTTGTGTTGAAGGAATTGTCTTGTGAAAATCTTCATGAAATAGATTTCCCCTTTTTTTTAATTAAATTGTTTTCTCTCTCTTTACTCATTTCCAAAAAGATTAGATCTTTCCTTGTTCTCCATTCACAAATCAACGAATAGAAAAGAGAAAAATTAATTGATTGTTCGCAATTACAATTTCAAATAGAAAAAACAAAACAATTAATTAGTTTGTTTCATTTTTCTTTATTCACTTCTTTATATGAAAACACAAAAAGCAGAAAAAAAAATAGATTGCATCTTGTCATGTCCCTTTTTTTTAATCGAATAAGTTAGAAGATCCTTAGCCTGTTCTCCATTTCTCGAAGTCTAAAGGGGTGATGCAAGGTAAATAAATAAATAATTTAAATTAAGTTAGCCAAAAGTAATTTTATGTTATAAAAAGGCAAGTTATGTTATTTTATTAAAAAGGTTATATATTTTTAATAAAGCAAATCAACAACAAAATAGAAGTGGAATGTTGCTTTAAGGGTGTTGCCTCGTTAAAAGGTGAAAGTAAAATTATAAAAGGGGCATTGGGTTTCTTTGGAGAGTATCTTTTATCAATCAACCTTTCCAACTTATTTGTGAGTTTGAGCATTCCGCTTCAGTTTTTAGCCTTAGAGAATGAAAACCCTTTTGTGGAGTTGTTACAGCATGGAATTGCACTCTTGTGAGAGAGTTCTTCAGGTTATCTCACTTTCAGCTACAAGCGTGGGGACAACCTCAGGATGTGGGTTCCTATAGTGAGGTTGAACCTCTAGGCTTTTTAATGAGGCTAGTTCCTCAGATGCTTCACTTCAACTCGTTCCCACACACTAAAACCTACTGTTGACCAAGGAAAAGGGAGAGAAAGATAACATAAAAAGGAAAACTGAGCTAAAGGAGGTGATGCACCAAAATTATGGGTTGATCTACCCTGCTCGACTCGTAGAACAATAATGAAACAAGCAAAAAACAGATTCAAGCCCCGAAATATCTGTCATACATCAGTGTTTCATGAGGAGATTCACCAAATGATTTAAGCCGAGGGAAATGAAGGGGTAGGTTTGGAGTAGGATACTAACCAGTCACAGTATCCACATACGTGCTTCAATTGAGAGATGTAGAACACTAAACATGACCTGCATAACAAGATGAGCTAGTAACTAGGTGAGACCACAATTTGATAAGGGAGAAAACTCTACCACGTGCACAAATTTGACATGTACACACTATACCATAACAATGGAGTCTAAAACACAGTCTTTTATTCATATCAAGAGGTTACAAGCTCCGTCTTGGCAGAATTTGGTCATGCCCAAGGGAGGGAGTAGAGAGAATACAGAGAGTGATCCCCCCTTTTTGGCTTGAGAGCCTCTATTTATATGGCCGAGAGAGAAAAAGAAATCCCATAATTGCGTGAGAGCAAGGAGAAGAGAAGTCGTCGATGACTGCCGATTGTACTCGAACTCCCTTTGCATTAAAAGCATGCAACTGCCTTGGCCGCACGATGTATCATCCAGAAATGCCACCCATCTCCTCAAGCTCTTTATGCATTCAATTTCCCTGTTTGGAGTTGAGCGAGCCATACTGGTGGTAGCTGCATGTACCTGCCAAGTTCGAGTGTTTGATCTTTGCATTAAAGCTTGGCATGTTCTTTATTGCAACTTGGACTATCCCAATCGGTCCTTGCATGTTCGTTGCTCCACTTGGACGCGCCTAATCTTTGTTTAACCACTTTGCATGTCAGAGTCGAAAGGAGAAGTCCTTGCTATCCGTTGATCTGTTGAGCTTGTTGGATGCGCTTGTGCCACTTGTCCTTGATTGATTGGCCCTTTGGATTCACTTGGGGAGGACTTGTCTTTTTGAGAACCCGAGGAGCACTTCTAAGACCAAATCGGGGTTTTGATGTCTCATTACTTATTTCAGGTTTCTGACTGCTCACAACTTATGAAGTAATTAAGCAGTGCTCCTTGGAGAACCTGAAATACACTGCCCAGACCAAATCGGGCTTTCCAAGTCCCACTACTTACTTTGGACATATCATCACTTGCAACTTATAAAGTGAAATAAGTAGTGCGCCTTCACAAACCCGAAGTCTTCTGGGAGAAAGCTCGAAGTCTTCTCCTTCCAAGAACCGGAAGCTGTCTGCTCTTGGAAGCCCGAAGTTGTTCTGAACTTGCCGCTTTTGCTTGAATGTCCATCTTCTCACACTTAGGCAAAATTTTGGTATGTGGGCCAAAAATGGCCAATAGGGGCATCAAAGGACGAAAACCCTCTAGTGTAAAAGACTTGGGGATGAAAACCCCCAAGTTTTTTGTGGTGGTTCCATCTAGGGACAACATTTGTGCTTTAGATCTGGTCTATATAAAAAATCAGCTAAATCAAATAATCATGGCAGCGTGGAAATTCCAGATTTATGCTAGGGCATCAATATTAGTGTTGGCGTCACAATTTTGGAAGCATTTCTAGGGTTGGCGTCATATATCTAGGGTTGTCATCATCATTGTGGGGGTTAACGTCACCATTAGGAGCTATTTCTGGGTTAAATTCTCCACTTTCATGTTCAGCTATGTCAAATAATTTATGCATTTTGTTGTAATTGAACTTTGTTGTTATTCCACTAAAATCTCTATTTTCAGTGGTTTATTAGAAAAAATCAAAGTTTTATATTTTTCAGATTTAAGAGTTTGTTGCAAAAATTAGAGTTTGTTATAAAAATGAGAAATTTTTAGAATTTTGTAATTTCATCTACAATGGTTTTAATATAAAAACCAGAATTTTATAATTTTAGTATAAGGGTTTTCTATAAAATCCAGACTGTTCTAATTTGTCCAGAAAAGAGACATCAGAGTGGTGGTATCAGAGCATTGATCTTGCTAACATATGGATCAGCCTGTGGATCAGATGAAAAATCATGGGGAACAGAGAAAAGAGGGTTCATACAAATGAGAAGTTTTTTGCAGGAAATGATCAGATGGGGTCAGAGAGATTTGGAAAGAACAATCTAGAGGATAGTGAAAGAATCAATGTCAGAGTTCTTTTGAACCTTGCAGGGTATTAATCAGAATAAGGTGAATCAAGGGGAAGGAAGCTCTTTAGCTAGTGAGAGGATATCAATCAACCCCCCTTCCAAAACTTTCTGAGCAACATTCCTACAAAGAGAAGAAGCATGCATGAAGAACCCAAGTTTTAGGGAACATCTATTGGAGCAATTTTCTATTAGTTTCTAATCTTTAGATTCATTTAGAAGAGCATGAAAGAAAAATCCTATTCAGGAGGTATGCTTAAAAGAACAATGTGATAGAGATGAATGCAAACTTCTTGCCTTTGGCACATATGATAAAAAGTTTGACATTTACAACTCTTATAATACCTTTGAAACATTATTGGAGATATACAAAGAAAATAGAAGAAGGTTGAAGAAGAAAGAGAGAAAGTCAAAACCTCAAAAGATTACTAAGGAAGAAATCAGGGAGCAAGAAGAATAGTCAAATTCAAAGCCATAAGACATCATTGAGCAAGAACATGAGGGATCCAACATGCAGGTTGAGGGTAAAGATCCTTTGATAGTAGAAGATGTTTTATTGACTTCTAATGATTGCATAAATGACAGTGAAGTTGAGGAGGAAAAGACATCACTAACTAAATGCAAAAAACAAAAGATGGAAATAAATGTGTCAATCCATGAGCTACCCAACAATCTTTCGAAGAGTGAGCCACTATCATATAAGACTGAATTTCAAAATAATCTCTCAAAAGCTCCTACTTTAGCCAAAGAGGGTAGGCACTCTTATAATTTCAGTTCAAGATATGAGAAGATAACACAAATTTATTTCAGTTTTGCCATCATTCTGAGAAGGGTAAAAGAATGAAGATAGATCCTTTGGCTCAAAATGCATTTTGCATAATGGTATGGAATCGAGGTGATATTTTGAGATCTATAAATGATAGAATTTCTGATTTCAATATCATTCTTGTTCATAATTTCATTATCTCATACAAATGGATAAGAAAAAAATCAGAATTGACCTCAGATGAGCATAAGGAAAATATTATGAATGACAATAGGATTCAGTGGTTGAAGCCCAAGGGTCAGATATCTCAGCTACAAGCCACAGATCAGTCGCTGCAACAACAAAACATTCAGTATCAACAAGGTATGGATCATGCATGGGAACCACAAAAAGGTATGCCCGAACAATCAATTATTGTTTGGCAAATTTGGTTGATTGATCCATAGTTTACATAACTGTAATCGGTGAGTACTCGCCAAGGAGGAATTTTTTTAAATCGGAGATTAATCAACAAGGGTGGTCGATTAACTAGGAATAATCAACAAATTAAAAAATGCTTAAATTTAACAAAAAAACATAGATTAAATGGGAATAATATGCCCAGGTTGTGTACAGGGCTCTCGATGAGTATTGGCATAGTAGTCGCGATTACTCATAGGTATTTGACGAGTACTATGTGAGTACTCGTTGGGAGGCCTATACACGGCCTGAACTCATGAGTACCCGTCAAGCACTGTGCTAGTACTCATTGGGAGGCAAAAAATTGAGATTCGATGAGTATTTTCTACGAGTAATTTACTCGCGAGTACCCAACGAGTATTATGTGAGTACTCGTCGGGAGGCAAAAAATCGAGAATTAGCGAGTATTTTCTATGAGTAATGGGTTTTCCAAATTTTTTGCAAGCATTCAAGCGACCGGGGAGTAACCGACGGTTATGTAATCTATGATTTAATTGATCCTCTACTCCATCCTTATCCCAAAGGACCAGGTGAAATTGTGTTAGTAAGACTAACTGGAAATCAGATTTCTAATTGGTCCACAAATACATGTGTATGCCTTTTTGAGGAAACCAAAGGAAGCATTCAAGTTATGTGCTTGTAAAGAGGAAGTATCATGGATTATAGGATATACTCAGCATAATTATAATGAAGAGACCGTAAGACTTACAAGTCAAATGCGAGGTTCAAAGGCATGTCACCTCACATTTGACAGTGCTCTTAGGGTAAGTGAATGGAGCAGCTCAATTACAAAGTAAATAGATTCATACCAGTACCATCTTGGTTGGATTCTGATTTGATGTTTGGATAGAGAGTGCAATTGCCCAAATAGTAGTCATATTTGCAAATGAATGTCATAATATTTGACATGGAGATTGGTGATAGGTTGGCAAATGGCTGTCATCTATACAAGGTCCATGGTATGCTAAATAGGGCAGCAACAATTTTCTCTTCCTATATTGGTTTTCATTCAGTTGCTAACATACCATTCAACGTTGGCATGATATTCTCCATATATAATGAGCTGTATTTGTGTAACTAGTTGTGTTTGCATCATCATGATCCGACAGTTGTAGTCAAAGGTCAAGAAGATAAGTCACAAATCTGCCTATGCATCCTAATATGGGATCCTAGAGATATTTCTAGACATGAGCCAAGGTACATGTTGATATTTAGATTTTTTAGAATAAGTGTATTGTGGTGTTTAGACATTTGCTCCCAGGAGCGCAGGAGGACATAGAAGATCAACACATCACATGTTTGGAATCAAGTTCCAAACATGTTCATCTTTCCAAAATACAAAGGAGAATCTCCAGAAGATGATAATCACATTGATGGGAACGTCATAGCTCCTTGTGAGATTTTTCATTACAATATTGTACACACTTGGAAGAAGAATCCATATGTAGATCTGAATTTATATTGGAAAAGCATAGGGCATATAGATTCTTTGATTCAAGCTCAAAATTGTTTTTGTATATGGGATCTAGGTGACTTTTTGAGGTACAAAAATTGTAAAGGCTTTAATGTGATTGTAGCCGATGGCTTCACCATCCCTGTACCAAGAGGATTCAACATCTTAACCTTACCTTGGAGAGAGCTTTTCATAGAACATGAGCAGCCCATTGTTTGGATGAAGGTGTTGAGGATATCTCAACAATTTCTAATGCAACAAAGGAAGGTAAACACTTTGATTACAGCCCAAGATACATACAGGTTGGCCACCTTTTGTTGTGCAAAGGAGAGTCTACAAAGGTTGGGATACTACAAAATGGCTTCACCATTCCACGCATCATGATTCAAAATTCAACATTCAACATTCAAAATTTCGAATTCCGCACTTGGAGTGGACACAAGGTATGCAATGATTCCTACATCATGGGTTTAGGTGAGAAGCTAAAATCCATGGATGAGAGACATTTTACTGAGTCTTCCAATGATGTCAGTTCAGATAATGAAAGAAATGTTCCAATCCAAGAAACATATCAGATTGACTTTAAAAATGATTCTACTGATAAGCATGCACTTGAAGAGTATTTTAATAGAGGTAGGTGTTGAGTTCACAAATTCAGCGATTGGTTACATTCTACAACATGGTTCTTGGGATGGTGTATTGAGACATTTCAAAGCTTCAGTATGCCAAAAATCTAAGTTGAAACATGATAAAAAACAGTGTGGCAATGCATATGAGAAAGATGCCAATGAATGTGAAAATTGGGAAAAGCTCTTTGACACTGGAGATAAACTAACTTCTTATCTTTTTGCATATCTCATGGAAGTTTATGCTAAGGTTGGGCAGCCCATGAATTCTTCGGAGATTTTACAAATGCAAAAGAAAGGAGTGCCTATGAGTGTGATTGCTTATGAGAAAATTATACAGGTGTTGTCAAATTCTCAAGGAAGATGGAATTCAAGCCTAGAAGGGATAGTTGATATGGATGTAAGTGAGTTTGCAGTAGGCATTTGTGCCCATAACAGAAAAATAAAGATCTCAAGTTCTACAAAACTGCTAAAACCCAATACTAGAGGTAAATTCCAAGTACAATTAGATGAATTTGGTAGTCATTCTAACTTCATGAGTGTTGATTTACAATTCAGTTTCCGATTCTCTAAGGCAACCAGAAATTGTAAACAAAAAACCCCTGATGTAGGTAATGAGAGTGCAATATCAGAAGGGGCCATTAGGGGTAACATGCAACAAAAATTGAATGTTTAGAATTTTAAGAACAACAACAATTTCATGCTAGTTCTCAATCAAACACCCTGATGAAGCAAAGTTTATTCAGAACATGGGATTACAAATTCCCAAGGATGAATTGAGATCCATGTATTACAGAAATAATAACCATTTGGGATGAGCTTGAGCAATAGAGCTTGCAATTTCTTGAGGGCAGGCATTTTGGGCAGAGCGAACTATCATGTCCCCTTTTTCAAATTGAATAAGTTATTAGACCCTTAGCCCATTCTTCATTTCTCGAAGGCTAAAGAGGTGATGCAAGGGAAATAAATTAATAATTTAACTTAAGTTGGCCAAAAGTAATTTTATATTATAAAAAGACAACTTGTATTATTTTATTAACAAGGTTATATATTTTTAATAAAGCAAGTCAACAACAAAATAAAAGGGGAATGTTGCTATATGGGTGTTGCTTCGGTAAAAGGTGAAAGTAAAATTATAAAATGGGCATCTAGTTCCTTTGGAGAGTATCTTTTATCAATCAACCTTTCCAACTTTTTCGTGAGTTTGAGCATTTTATTTTAGCTTTCAGCCTTAGAGGACGAAAACCCTCATGTGGAGAATCAAAGGATGAAAACCCTTTGGTGGAAAAGACTTGGGGATGAAAACCCATAGGTTTTGTATAGTAGTTCCACCCAAGGACAACATTTGCACTTCAGATCTGGTCTATATCAAAAATCAATTAAATCAAATAATCAAGGCAACATGGAAGTTCCAAATCTACGCTAGGGCATCAGTATTAGCGCTGACATCACACTTCTGGAAGCATTTCTAGGGCTGATGTCATATGTCCAGGGTTAATGTCATCATTGTGGGGGTTGACGTCATCATTAAGAGTTGTTTCCAGGTTAAATTCTCCACTTTCATGTTCAACTGTGTCATAAATAATTTATGCATTTTGTTGTAACTGAACTTTGTTGTTATTCCAATAAAATCACTATTTTCAGTTGTTTATCAGAAAAAAATTGAGTTTTATATTTTCAGATTTAAGGGTTTGTTGCAAAAATTAGAATTTGTTCTAAAAATGAGAAATTTTCAGAATTTTATAATTTCATCTAGAAGGGTTGTAATATAAAAATCAGAATTTAATATTTTCAGTTTAAGGGTTTGTTGTAAAATAAATATTGTTTTAACTTGTCCAGAAAGGGACATTATAGTGGTATGATGGTATCAGAGCATTGATTTTGCTAGCTTGTGGATCTGATGAAAAATCATAGGGAATAGAGAAAAGAGGGTTCCTACAAATGAGATAAGTTTTTTGTAGGATACGATCAGTGGGGCTCAGATAGATCTGGAACGAACAATCCAAAGGTCAGTGAAAGAAATCCATATCAGAGTTAGTCCTAGCCTTGCAGGGTATTAATCAAAGTAAGGCGAACCAAGGGGTAGGAAACTCTTTAGCTAATGAGAGGATCTTAGTTAACCCCCCTTCCAAAACATCCTAAGCGACATTCCTGCAAAGAGAAGAAGCACGCATGAACAACCCAAGTTTTGAGGATCAACTATTGGAGCAATTTTCTATTGGCTTCAAAGTTTTAGCTTCATTTAGAAGAGCACAAAAAAAAAATCATTTTCAGGAGGTGTGGTTAAAAAAGCAGTGTGACAGAGATGAATGCAAACTTCTTGCCTTTGGTGCATATGATAAAAACGCTGACGTTTACAAATCTTATAATACCTTTGAAAAATTCTTGGAGATATACAAAGAAAATAGAAGTAAAAGAAGTTGAAGAAAGAGGGAAAGTCAAAACGTCAAAAGATTGCTATGGAAGAAATTAGAAAGCAAGAAGAGTAGTCAAATTTAGAGCCACAAGACATCGTTGAGCAAGAACATGCTGAATCCCACATGCAAGGTGAGGGTAAAGATCCTTTGATAGTAGAAAATGTTTTATTGACTTCTAATGATTGCATTTATGTCAATGAAGTCAAGGAGGAAAAGGCACCACTAATTAAATACAAAAAACAGAAGATGGAAATAGATGTGCCAATCTACGAGCTACCCAACACTCTTTCAAAGAGTCCATTACCATATAACACCAAAATTCAAAATAATCTCTCAAAAGCTTCTACTTCAACCAAAGAGGGTAAGCACTCTTATAATTTCAATTCAAGATATGGGAATGATAGCATAGATCTATTTCAGTTTTGCTTTTGTTTTGAGAAGGGTAAAAGATTGAAGATAGATCCTTTGGTTCAAAATGCATTTTGCATAATGGTATGGAATCCAAGTGATATTTTGAGATCTATAAAGGATAGAATTATTGATTTCAATATCAATGTTGTTGATAATTTCATTGTCCCATACAAATGGATAAGAAAAAAATCAGAATTGACCTCAGAAGAGCACAAGGAAAATATTATGAATGACAATAGGATTCAGTGGTTGAAGACAAGGATTAGATATCTCAGCTACAAGCCACAAATCAGCAGCTACAACAACAAAACTTTCAGTATCAACAAGGTATGGTTCATGCATGGGAACCATAGAAATGTATGTCCGAACAATCAATTGTTGTTTTGCAAATTTGGTTGATTGATCAACAGCTACAACAACAAAACTTTCAGTGTCAACAAGGTATGGTTCATGCATGGGAACCATAGAAACGTATGCCCGAACAATCAATTGTTTTGCAAATTTGGTTGATTGATCCTCTACTCCATCCTTATCCCAAAGGACCAAATAAAATTGTTTTAGTAAGACTAACTAGAAATCAGATTTCTAGTTGGCCCACAAATACATGTGTATGCCTTTTTGAGGAACCAAAGGAAGCATTCAAGTTATCAATTTGTAAAAAAGAAGTATCATGGATTATAGGGTATGCTCAAAATAATCATAATGAAGAGACGTTAAGACTCACAAGTCAAATGCGAGGTTCAAAGGCATGCCACCTTACATCCGATAGTGCTCTCAAGGTAAGTGACAATGGTGTAGCTCGGTTACAAGGTAAATAGATTCATACCAATACCATCTTGGTTGGATTCGAGTTTGATGTTTGGATAAAGAGTGCAATTGCTCGAACAACAGTCATATTTGCAAATGAATGAGTCATGATATTTGACATGGAGATTGGTGATAAGTTGGCAAATGGGTGTCTTCTATATAAGGTCCATGGTATGCTAGATAGGACAACAATTTTCTTTTCTTATACTGGTTTTGATTCAGTTGTTAATATACCATTCAACACTGGCATGATCTCCATATATAATGAGTTGTATCTGTATAACTAGTTGTGTTTGCATCATAATGATTTGACAGTTGTAGTCAAAGGTCAAGAAGATAAGTCACAAAGCTGCCTACACATCCTAATATGGGATCCCAGAGATATTTCAAGACTTCAGCAAGGTAAAAATCATGTTGATATTTAGATTTTTCAGAATAAGTGTATTGTTGTGTTTAGACATTTGCTCCTAGGATCGCGGGAGGACGTATAAGATCAACACATCCCATGTTTGGAATCAAGTTCCAATCATGTTCACCTTTCCAAGATACATAGAGGAGAGTCTCCAGAAGATGATAATCTCATTGATGGAAACATCATGCTCCTTGTGAGATCATTTATTACAACATTGTACACACTTGGAAGAAGAATCCATATGCAAATCTAAATTTATACTGGAAAAGCATAGGGCATATAGATTCTTTGATTCAAGCTCAAAATTGTTTTTGCATATGGGATCCAGATGAACTTTTGAGGTACAAAAAGGATAAAGGCTTTAATGTGACTGTAGCTGATGGCTTCACCATCCCATGTACCAAGAGGATTCAACATCTTAATCTTACCTTGAAGAGAGCTTTTCATAGAACATGGGCGGACCATTGTTTGCATGAAGGTGTTGAGGATATCTCAACAATTTTTAATGCAACAAAGGAAGGTAAACACTTTAATTACAGCCCAAGCTACATACAGGTTGGGCACCCTTGGTTGTGTAAAGGAGAATCCACAAAGGTTGCGATACTACAAAATGGCTTCACCATTCCGTGCACCATGATTCAGAATTCAACATTCAACATTTAAAATTCAAAATTCTACACTTGGAGTAGACACAAGGTATGCAATGATTCCTACATCATGGGTTTTGGTGAGAAGCTAAAATCTATGGATGAGAGATATTTTACCAAGGCTTCAAATGATTCCTACATCATGGGTTTTGGTGAGAAGCTAAAATCCATGGATGAGAGATATTTTACCGATGCTTCAAATGATGTCAGTTTAGATAATGAAAGGAATGTTTTGATCCAAGAAACGTATCAGATTGACTTTCAGAATGATTCTATTTATTAGCATGCACTTGAAAAGAGTATTTTAGTAGAGGTAGGTGTTGAGTTCACAAATTCAGTGATTGATTACATTCTACAACATGGTTCTTGGGATGGTGTATTGACACATTTCAAAGCTTCAGTATGCCAAAAAGCTGAGTTGAAACATGATTAAAAACAATGTGGCAATGCATATGAGAAAGATGTTAATGAATGTGAAAATTGGGAAAAGCTCAAACACTGGAGATAAAGTAACTTTTTATCCTTTTGTATATCTCATGGAAGTTTATGCTAACGCTGGGCAGCCCATGAATTCTTTGGAGATTTTCCAAATGCAAAAAGAAAGTTCCTATGAGTGTGATTGCTTTTGAGAAAATTATACAGGTATTGTCAAATTCTCAAGTAAAATGGAATTCAAGCATAGTAAAAAACTGCTAAGATCCAATACTAGAGGTAAATTCCAAGTATAATTAGATGAATTTGGTAGTCATTCTAACTTCACGAGTGCTGATTTACAGTTCAGTTTCAGATTCTCTAAGGCAACTTGAAATTGTAAATAGAAGGCCCCTGATGTAGGTAATGAGATTGCAATATCAGAAGGGACCATTACGGGTAACATGCAACAAAAATTAAATGTTTTAGAAGTGCAAGAGGAACAATTTCATGCTAGTTCTCAGTGAAACAACTTGATGAATCAAAGTTTATTCAGAACATGGGATTGCAAATCCCCAAGGATGAATTGGAATCTAGGTATTATAGAGAATCATTTTGAGAAAGCTTGAGCAGTTGAGCTTGCACTTGCTTGAGGGCAAGCAATTTTGGGAAGGGCGTACTATCATGTCCCTTTTTTGAATTGAATAAGTTAGAAGACCCTTAGCCTATTCTCCATTCCCTGAAGGCTAAAGGGGTGATTCAAGGGAAATAAATTAATAATTTAAGTTGGCCAAAAGTAATTTTATGTTATAAAAAACAAATTATTTTATTAAAAAGGTTATATATTTTTAATAAAGCAAGTCAATAACAAAATAGAAGTGAAATGTTACTTTATGGGTGTTGCCTTAATAAAAGGTGAAAGTAAAATTATAAAAGGGGTGTTGGGTTCGTTTGGAGAGTATCTTTTATCAATCAACATTTCCAACTTATTTGTGAGTTTGAGCATTTCGGTTTAGCTTTTAGCCTCAGAGGATGAAAACCCTCTTGTTGAGGATCAAAGGACGAAAACCCTCTGGTGGAAAAGACTTGGGGACGAAAACCCCAAGTTTTTGTGTGGTGGTTCCATCCAGGGACTACATTTGTGCTTCAGATTTGGTCTATATTAGAAATCAACTAAATCAAGTAATCCGGGCAACGTGGAAGTTCCATATCTATGCTAGGACATCAATGTTATGGCTGTCATCACACTTTTGGAAGAATTTCTAGGGCTTGCATCATATGTCTAGGGCTGATGTGATCATTATGGGCACTGACATCACCTGAGGAGTTGTTTCTAGGATAATTTTTCCACTTTCATGTTCAACTGTGTCATAAAGAAGCTCTGCAATTTTGTTGTAATTGAACTCTATTGTTATTCCAATAAAATCTCTATTTTTAGTTATATATCAGAAAAAATTAGAGTTTTATATTTTCAGATTTAAGGGTTTGTTGCAAAAAACAGAATTGTTGTAAAAATGAGAAATCTTCAAAATTCTGTAATTTCATCTACAAGGGTTTTAATATAAAAATCAGAATTTAATATTTTCAGTATAAGGGTTTTTTGTAAAATCTAGATTGTCCTAATTTGTCTAGAAAAGGGACATTACACATCTTCCATTTCTAGTAATTTAATTAGTTATCCATTTGCATACTCTTCCCATTTCGAAAAGCAAAAAAAACATTTAGTTAGCTTAGTTCTGTTTTGCATTTGTATTTTAAAAAAAACATCAAAATAATTCAGTTTTCTGTCTATTTCCAGCATGCATTTAGTTTTGCATTTGCATTTATAAAATCATAAAATACAAAATACGTTTGCATTTAGGTAGTCTTAATTAATGTTTTGCATTTCCATTTAGAAAATACAAAAAGACTAGTTTAGTTTCATTTTCAACAATTTTATTATTTGTCAATTCATCATTCACATGTGCAAACAATTAGTTTAGAAAAACCATACAAACATTTAGTTTTATTTTCAACACTTTTATTATTCATCAATTCATCATTTACATGTGCAAACAATTAGTTTAGAAATACCATACAAACATTTAAAAAAATCATACACTTAGAAAAGCATTTAGTTAGCAAGAAATACAAAACATTTAACAATACAAACACCAAATTTGACTAATCACCATGACACCCTTGGAGGAAGCTCAGAACAAGTGCATCCACACAGGGCAAAGACATTTCCCACAAGTTCTCGCTCCCGTTCCAGTTGAGAATATCCAAAGCAATATAGAGTCTGAGCTCCGATTGGAGGTCTTTTGTTTCATGCCATTGCCAAATTTGATCATTAGCCAGCTGGAAGCCTAGACGAATAACAAAGATTATCAAAAGCACAACTCGCTAGGAAGATTTACTTAGTGGCTTGCCAAGCTAGAAACGCCTGAATCTAATTTAGTTTCTCATCCCCGGGTCTAGCTTCATCCAATTTCATTTGCTTTTGCAGATGACATTAATCGGACGAGATCGACCTGATAGAGCTAATTAGATACCTAGAATTATTCAACCAAATTTTAACCCATTTAGAGAGAGTGACATTCACAAGGAATTATGATATCCAATTCTCTTGGAATTAAGTTATTCTTTAGATCTCATCACCCCACAGTTTGTGCCCTTAATGAACATTTATAGGCAGCTGAATTATATTGGCATAAGCACAACCAAGCAAATCAAGCAGCTCGTATCGTTCAACGAGCTTTAAATAATCAACCAAATCAACAAGCTCGTCCCATTCAACGAGCTCAATCACATCAAAACAATCAACTAGATCAATAGTTAACATTTGCCCATCATTCCATTGACTATCTTGGCCCGACCTTGGGAAGTCAAGTATGTAGGGAACGCATGTCATTTTTTGTGCATACAAATCCGGTGAATCGGATGTGAAGGGATTGTACTTTTGTGTTTATCCATTTTTCTTTTTCTTTTCTTCTATCTATCTCTTTTTCATCTTCCATTTATTCTCTGGATATCCATACACCCCCAAAATATGTTTGGAGAGGAATTTGACATGACTTTATGCCTCGATGCTTTTAGAAGTAGCGTTCGAGCCCAAAATGAACCCACTGTCCAATTGGGCCAATTTCGATAATCAAAATACCCAAATGATTGAAAATTTGTCTCCATCTTTTAGCGCTTTTTCTGTCATCCCATACACCAAGTCTCATGTGGTGATAGAAGAGTTGCAAGACTCTTCACAAACACTCAATAGTTACAATGTTTCAAATGACATGACCTTGACTGGTGGAAGCGCATTCTATCCAAGGTTTTTAACTAGATCATCTATTACCTTACAAACCCTTGAAACTGAGAGAATCACAATATTTGATTTGAACAATGATAGGATTCACACTATAGAAGATGGGTAGGCTAGGATACCATTACTTCCTCCGCCTCCTAATTCGCCACAGTCTAACCGACCACTTTCTGAGCAACCAAGGATGACCCCTCTTGAGCAACCAAATTCAAATCAGTTCATCCTAGGCTACCAACCTCTATCTTTGACACCTCCCTCAAGTGAGGCACCTAGACCAACAACTACACCCACTGCGAATGATCTCATCTCCACCTTGGTGGGATGCATTCAAGATGTCGAAAACAATCAGTCTTCATCCCAAATAGGTTTGTTGAATCATGGAATGGCCCCAAGTTTCAATAATCAAAGCCATGCCCCTTATACCCCAACTCCATCTGCTCCATATCAGCCATCCCAAAATCAGACCAATTCCTTCTTGACCATTTATCCATCTTATCAAAACCCCAGGGATTTACTTTCCTACAACACTTCTGCTAACGTGCCTTCACTATATCCTTCCACTTATACTTTCGTTTTGCTAACATGCCTTCACCATATCCTCCCACTTATACTCCCGTCGACACCCCTGTTCCTTACTACACTCTTAACAACACGGCTGCTAACACACCACCTTTTTCACCATCTCATGACTATATATTGGCCAGTATGTCATTTTCATACCTTCTTCCTACCCACATGTTGGTTGGTGCCTTTCCTCCATACTTTCATAGCCATACACCAATTGGCATGCCTCTATTCAACTCTTTGCTGCCCTACTACCACATGTTCTCTAAATCCATGTAGCCATATATCTATTTGTTGGCTTACTATCCTCAACCAACTCAAGCAACAACATTTGCCCCTAACGATTATGCACCTACCACCTACCCAACTTTCCCTCCTCCCAACAATCCAGACACCTCGTCAGCGAACTTCAGTACAAGGACTTATGTTGAATATCTCAAGGAGCCCCTTGACCATGCAATTTGAGGCACCTTTTTGTCGCACCCATTGCATGAGCTCCCCAAATACAAGGTAGAGGGAAACCCCAATGCATTATTAAAGCATATGCCATTGCTATCAAAGCGCTGCTCCCTTGGGATGTAGTAGTGACCAAGATTTTCCTCAAGACTCTTGAGAGAATCGCATTAGACTGGTATTACCATCTCCCTGAAGCCTCTATTCACTCATTCAAACAACACATAGCTGAATTCGTTAAGGCTCTTGATATGAGCAAGTTACATTGCACAGGTATACATGAATTCTTGCACATCAAGCAAGAGCCCAATGAGTATGCCACCCACTTCATTATGAGGTGGAAGAAAGTACTCTATTCCTTTGGGAGTGCTCCACACATGGACGAAAGGGAGTTGTGCAACCTTTTCCCTCACTCTTTGAACTAAGAGATTAGGGATGAAGTTAAAAAATTCCTATATAGATCATATGAAGAAGCACTTGAAAGTGCCCTAAGAATAGACCAAGTGGCCATCAATAGTGACCATCGAACATATGGGCCCAATGGTGAGATTCTCACCCCCAATCAAAACAACCGGTGCTATCAAAAAAATAACTAGAACAAACAAGGTAATCAAGGCCCCAACGTCTTGAATTGCAATCAAAATGCTACAATAGATGATTTTACGGATCAAACCAAGAAAAATGTTTTTGTTAACACCAACCAAGTTCAAAAGAACTGAGTTCCCTCCTCTTACAATTTATTTTTTAAATATTTGAAAATCCTGAATTTATCTTGAATAATTATAAGACACTCATCCCACAAAAGTTTAAACTATGGGGGTGTGAATGACTGACAACTTGATTGAACCTCTTCAACCAAAAGAGCAGACATCCATACCACACTTGAGGACATTCAAGGTTCCTGAACCTCTCTGTCATCTTAGGAGGTACGGGCCAGCGAAATTAATACATGTTCCCCTTAATGGAGGATACAACTACAATTGTGCAAGTGGCACCATGTATTCTCTACTCGAAAGTGCCCTAAGAATAGACCAAGTGGCCATCGAACATATGGTCCCATTGGTGAGATTGTCACCCCCAATCAAAACAACCGGTGCTATCAATAAAATAACTAGAACAAACAAGGTAATCAAGGCCCCAACGTCTTGAATCACAATCAAAATGCTACAATTGATGATTTTACAGATCAAACCAAGAAAAATGTTTTTGTTAACACCAACCAAGTTCAAAATAACTGAGTTCCCTCCTCTTACAATTTCTTTTTCAAATATTTGAAAATCCCGAATTTATCCTGATTAATTGTAAGACACTCATCCCACAAAAGTTTAAACTGTGGGGGTATGGATGACTGACAGCTTGATTGAACCTCTGCACCCAAATGAGCGGACATCCATACCACACTTGAGGACATTCAAGGTCCCTGAACGTCTCTGTCATCTTAGGAGGTATGGGCCAGCGAAATTAATACATGTTCCCCCTAATGGAGGATACAACTACAACTGTGCAAGTGGCACCATGTATTCGCTACTTGTGCCATTACTCATACCTGGTAGTGGTGACAGTCCTGAGTATGACTCCATGGTGATATTTTTCACTCAATGGCTACGCTGCGCTTGATTGGACAGGGGAACAATGTGTCATGCTGGTTCGGAGAGTAAAACCTTAAAGCTAGTAAACTGCCCATTTCATTTTTACATCTACATTTCTGTTTTGTTGTACCCACAAGAGAAAAAGTAAATAAAAATGATTTGCAACATGGATTTTTTTTTTTTTTTAATGGTGAATGATTTTGATTGAGTTTTTACCAATTTAATTTTCATAACTTCTACCCGATTTTATTTGGGCCAAGTCTCAGTCCGAGCTCAAAAGGGGAATGCCGAGTCCAAGTCAAGTAGAGTCTCAATATGTATTGGCTCTTAGATGTGTTACAGCTGTTTGATGTGTTTATTGTCTTAAGAAAATTTGAAAACCAAATTCTGTGTCGATTGTAACAATGCTGTGTAAATAATTATAAACGGTTCTTTCCACTTGGCGCTCAACATCATGGTCTGTCAATAGCCTCAACTTGCTAAACAAAAAAATTGTAACCTCATCAGAGCTAAGATCTATCTCCATGTCTGGAAATATAATATCGTCTAGAAACTAAACTAACCTATCCTAATGAGATCTTTGTATCCAATGGCCAATGATATAAACTTCTGACTGCAGAAGAGAATAGGTTAGCAGGCCAGCCTTGTCCAAATCATGGCTAGCCATAATTTTAACAATGGCAGCTTCAATTTGGAGTTCATATTTCATCCTGTCTTTATTTACCTTTCTTCCTGAAGCTTATTTATCTTTTCTGTTAGATGCATATTTTTAAATGCCTTTGTTCTTCTCGTCCCACCAGCATCATCCTGGGCTCTTTTTAATCTTCTCACACTTGGCTCTTGAAGCAGAATTGAGAATTTTTGTAGCTGTTGAGGAAAGTTTCACCATTAAAAGCATTTGGGTATGACATGCATGTGCTTAAGTTTTCTTTTCAATGTAAAGTAATCTCCATATTGCCCTCATATCCTCGTTGTATTTGCCTTAAATAAATGAGATATTTCCCTTGGGGCT
Source organism: Torreya grandis (assembly GCA_037957365.1). Taxonomy (NCBI): domain Eukaryota; kingdom Viridiplantae; phylum Streptophyta; class Pinopsida; order Cupressales; family Taxaceae; genus Torreya; species Torreya grandis. The sequence goes on from JARHVA010002266.1 coordinate 960,601, forward strand.
GTGGTCAAGTGATAAACCCTGGGCTATGGCCGAGTGCTAAATCCTAGGGAGTTTACCATTGCTTGCACAAATTTGAGTCAGGGCCCACCTAGACACCTCTTATTATTCAGCACTCTTATACAAAATGACTAGTTTAATTTCATTTTCAGCATTCTTATTATTCATCAATTCATCATTCACATGTGCAAACAATTAGTTTAGAAAAACCCTACAAACGTTTAAACAAATCATATAGTTAGCAAGCAACACAAAACATTTAACAATACAAACACCAAATTTGACCAATCGCCGTGACACCCTTGGATGAAGTTCTCAAAACAAGCGCATCCACATAGGGTAGGAAATTTCCCACAAGCTCTCGCTCCCGTTCCGGCGGAGAATATCCAAAGCAATATAGAGTCTGAGCTCTGACTGGAGGTCTTTTGTTCCACGCCTTTGCCAAATTTGATCATTAGCCAACTGGAAGCCTTAGACGAACAATAAAGATTATCAAAAGCCCAACTCGCTAGGAAGATTCACTTGCTGGACTGCCAAACAAGAGTTCTCTGAATCTAATTTAGTTTCTTGTCCTCGGGTTTAACTTAATCCAATTTCGTTCGCTTTGTGGATGACATTGCTTGGACGATGTCAGCCTGACAGAGCCAATCAAATACTGAGAGTTATTCAACCAGATTTTAACCCATTTAGAGAGTCACATTGACTAGGAATTACAATATCCAATTCTCTTGGAATTATGTCATTCTTTAGATCTTATCACTCCATAGTTCGCTGCCCTTAGTGAACATTTCTAGGCAGCCAAATGATATTGGCATAGGCACAACCAGCTCATACCATTCAATGAGCTTTTATTAATCAACCAAATCAGCAAATTTGTCCCCTTCAATTAGCGCAGTCACATCAAAACAATCAACCAGATCAATAGTTAACATCTGCCCATCATTCCATCGACTATCTCAGCCCGACCTTGGGAAGTCAAGTATGTAGGAAAAGCCTGTCATTTTTCATGCATACAAATTCGGTGAATTGGATGTGAAGGGTTTGTACTTTTGTGTTTAGCCATTTTTCTTTTTTTTTGTTCGTCTCTCTCTTTCTCCTCTTCCATTTATTCTGTCGATGTCCGTACACCAACCGAATATGTTTGGAGAGGAATTTGACAGGGCTTTATGCCTTGATGCTTTTAGTCTTTAGAAGTAGCATTTGAGCCCAAAATGAACCCACTATCCAATTGGGCCAATTTCGATAATCAAAATACCCAAATGATTGAAAATTTGTCTCCATCCTTCAACTCTTTTCTGTCATCCCGCACACAAAGTCTCATGTGGTGATATAAGAGTTACGAGACTCTTCACAAACACTCAATAGTTACAATGCTTCAAATGACATGACCTTGACTTGTGAAAGTGAATTGTATCCACAGTTTTTAATTATATCATCTATTAGCCTACGAACCCCTGACACTAAGAGAATCATGAGATTTGATTTGAACAATGATAGGATTCCCACTATAGAAGATGGGCAGGCTAGGATACCATTACTTCCTCCGCTCTTGGTTTGCCACAGTCTAACCAACCACTTTCTAAGCAACCAAGGATGACCCCTCTTGAGCAACCAAATGCAAATCAGTTCATCCTAAGCTACCAACCTCTTCCTTTGGAACCTCCTACAAGGGAGGCACCCAGACCAACAACTACACCCATTGCGAATGATCTCATCTCCACCTTGGTGGGATGCATTTGAGACCTCAAAAACAATCAAGCTTCATCCCAAACAAGTCCTTTGAATCAAGGAATGGCCCCAAGTTTCAATAATCAGAGCCATGCCCCGTATACTCCAACTCCACCTGCTCCATATCAGCTGTCCCAAAATAAAACCAATTCTTTTCCAACCATTTATCCATCTTATCAAAACCCCGGGGATTTACTTTCCTACAACACTTTTGCTAACGTTCATCACATCCTCCTACTTATACTCCTATCGGCACCCCTATTCCTTACAATGCTCTTAACAACATAGCTGCTAACACACCACCTCTTTCACCGTCTCATAACTATGTACTGGTCGGTATGCCACCTTCATACCTTCCTCCTACCCACATGTTGTTTGGTACCTTTCCCCAATATGTTCCAAGACATACACCAATTGACATGCCTATATTCAACTCTTTGCTGCCCTACTACCACAAGTTCTCTAAATCCATGTAGCTAGATATCTATTTGCCAGCTTACTATCCTCAACCAACTCAAGAAACAACATTTGCCCCTGACGATTATGCACCTACCACCTAACCAACTCTCCCTCCTCCCAATGATCCAAACATCTCATCAATGGACTTCAGTACAAGAACTTATGTTGAATATCTCAAGGAGCCCCTTGACTATGCCATTCGAGGTGCCATTTTGTTGCGCCCATTGCTTGAGCCCCCGAAATACAAAGTAGAGGGAAACCCCAATGCACATATCAAAGCATATGCCACTACTATCAGAGAGTTGCTCCCTTGGGATGTAGTAATGACCAAGATTTTCCTCAAGAATCTTGAGGGAATCGCTTTAGACTGGTACTACCGTCTCCCTAAAGCCTCTATTCACTCATTCAAACAACACATAGCTGAATTCGTTAAGGTTTTTGATATGAATAAGTAACTTTGCGTATTTATACAAGAATTCTTGCACATCAAGCAAGAGCCCAATGAGTCTGCTGACCCCTCATTATGAGATGGCAACAAGTACTCTATTCCTTTGCGAGTGCTTCACACATTGACCAAAGGGAGTTATGCGACCTTTTCCTTCACTCTCTGAACTAAGAGACTAGGGAAGAAGTTCAAAAATTCCTATATAGATCATATGAAGAAGCACTCGAAAGTGCCCTAAGAATAGACCAAGTGGCCACTAATAGTGACTGTCGATCGTATGGCCCCAATGGCGAGATTGTCACCCTCAATCAAAACAACCAGTGCCTATCAAAACAATAACTAGAACAATCAAGGTAATCAAGGCCCAAGGTCTTGAATCACAATCAAAATGCTACAACAGATGGTGTTACGGATCAAACCAAGAAAAATGTTGTTAACACCAGCCAAGTTCAAAACAACAATATCAACAACCACAAGAATGATGCTGGGAGCTAAAGCAATCCTAACCCCACGCCTATTGTTAATGCTGTGGACTTCAATCATCCACAACCACCATGAGAAAATCATTACCAAGGCCAAAATCAAAATTTGAATGCACAATATCAAGGCCAACATTTCAATCAAAACCAACCTTATTAGAGTAATAACCAATGCCAAAATTTCAACTAAGGATTCAACCAACAAAATAGAAAACCAAAGGGTGAGGGATTACGATTGCAATGTCTATTGCTTCTTCGATAGAGTAATCGATCATGATACTCATAGCTATAGGGAGTAAAATAAATTCATTCCAAGACTCCTTGAAGATCAATGACAATTGTTTATTGACATGTTCTTGGGAAGCGCCAATGACAACTCCCAACCTTCTCAAACGGGTTATGTGGCACCTCAAAACGCCAATCTACGTATATACTATAAATTTTTTCCTAATCACCAACCCTAGTTGAATCAGAACACACCACAAAATGGTCCTACCAACTAACACATACCAATTGGGACTCATGATGCAGAGGCTTCGATCTCTGAAAATCCCAATGTTGCCCCTCGCATTGATCCCAAAGGAAAACTAGACTAATAGGTGTAGTACACCTAAAAATTGATGAGGAAGCCAACACCATAACTTGCATGAGGGAGTACCAGTCACACACTACCCCTCTGAAAAATGCTCTAGAAGCAGATTGTGGAGGAATGCCCAAACCTGTTAGAAACTATGATCTTGTGGCTAATCTTACAAAGACATTTTGTCATATTTCCTTCGTGTATTTACTCAAGAACTCCCTGCCCATTGCCTAGCACTTCTTGACGCCTTGGGTTTTGGCCAGTTGGCTAGTGTTACCCCACCTCTAGAGGCCCAAATAATCATATTGACTTAGATATGTACCCATGTGGGTAGAATTTTAGGGATGCGAGGCACTTATTTGACCTTAGACGATTTCCTTCTAATGCCAACATGTCTAGGAGACAAGATCCAACTCTGTACCTATAGGGATAGATCTAAAACAATTACGTTAAATGGGCCATGGTGGATGACGAGGATGTGATAAACATAGTCCCCTTCTCTTTCCTAAAGTAGTTGGGCTATGGCCAGACATGACAACTAGGAACACCCTCCAATATCCAGAGGTAACTCCATCCAAGGGTTACATTCATGATCCAAACAAAAATCCGTAGTTTTCAGCTGGGGGCGCTTGGGTTTGAAGACCTAAATTACTGTTTTTGGGGAAGCTGTACATCTGCACATCACTTCTAGGGCAGTTCTAAGCAAATTTTGGGCAGAATTTGCAGTTTTGAGCAGCTCCACAAGGATAGATTGAAATCTATGTAATTTGCAATGCAACAGGGCTGTGACAATAGTCTGTTTGACTGCTACAGCAGTCCGTACGGCCGCTACAATATTACGTACGGTTGCTACAGTAATTTGTACCCCCTCTACCAGCTGACATCTTCTTTCCACAGTGGCACGACTACCTTCCATGTTGTTGAACGGTCATTAGGACGTTGAAAAAATAAAGAAAAATAAAAGGACAGGATGTTGTATGTTGCCTTATGGGGTATTAACTGGTATTTATTTTTGAATTTCATTACTTGTGGATTTATAGCTAGGGTTTCAATAAAAGATCCCACCTTTATGCATTTATAGGGTTTGATAAAAAATAAACAATAAGTTAGTGCATGACTTTATTATGCAACTGTAATTTTCCAGAGTCGAATAATACTCATGATTGTCTCTATTTATTAGCTGGTAATGTGTTTCAACTGCGAAATCCTATTATTCTAGATTTGGGTAGGAAAAAATAAAAGAATTAGAATTCCATATTTTCTTTTGAAAGGGATATTTTAGTGGTATCAGAGCTAATTTTCTTGCTAGCTTGTGGGAAATAATTTTTTCGCTGTTTACTTCATGCAAGGTAATGATAGAGAAGTTAGGTATTACTAGAGAGAAAGGCAAAAGGGTCTAGAATAGCTCGAGGAAGGGTTAAGGCAGCGAGATCTAGAATTTGTTGCAGGAAAAGAAAAGGAAGCTATGGGTAATAGAGATTCGGATGATGTTCGCTTTGATAGGGTTGTGCAAAGACGAGCGTTTAGCAGATATGATGGCTCAATCAGTCCACACCATGCATAATATGAATGTGCAAAGAGCTTAAAATGGTGAAGGAAGTTCTTCAGGGGTGAACAATAACCAACACACTCAGAGGACAACCATTGGCTCCTTTGCTAGACCTTTCCAACCAACTTTATTTCATAGGGAGGAAGTAGTAGTTCCAGAGGTGGAAATTCAGGTATCTGTGGCGGATGATATTGCTGCCAACTATGAAGAATACATGGTTCTTCTAAGATAAATTTGGGAAGCTATATCTCTCAAATTTTATGAATTTGAAGAAAAACATAGTGGACCAAGCGTTGAACCTAGGCCACAAGCTAATTAGAAAGACCTTCAACAGGGTTTAGGGAAGTTGACACTCTCTACTTTCGACGGATCCAATGTGTACAACATTTGCTTGGATACAAAAGCTGGATACTTTTCTATCACTTAGGCCAATGTTGGAAGAAGCCATCAAATTTGCAACCCTTCATCTTGAAGGCATAGCACATGAATGGTGGTACCATGGGTTGATAACTCAAGAACATGACCTCATCGTTTCTTATGGTGAGTTCAGTAGCAGGTTGATTGAGAGGTTTGATAGAGCCGATCTGAAAAATTCGCTTTTGAGAATTAGCTCAACTGAAAAAACACAACATTGTTGATGACTATGTGGTTGAATTTCAAAAGTTATCCGTGATGGTCCCTGATGTTATAGAAAGGAGACTTATATTATTTGTTGAAGGGTTGGCTAAACCACTCAAGGGTTAGGTGAAAGCTTTCAGCCCTACTTCTTTTCAAGATGCCATTAAAAAGGCTTTGGACTTGGAAACATCAACCCCAAAGGGTAAATTCCAACCTGTAGGACAGCCAAAACTAGCACCTTATGGGCAGGCAAAACCAACATCTTAAGGGCAGCAAATGACATCAGCCTTTAAGAAACAAAATAAACCATTTCAGCAAGATATTTCTCTGTAGAAAGACTTGCCACGAAAGCCAAGCAAAGAAGTAGAAACGAGAAATGAACTCAAAAGGAAGAAACTATACTTCACTTGCAAGGATCCACGGGAGTCGGGACATAGGTGTCATCCAAAAGAACATGTGCATTACATAGAGGTGATATCAGAGGATGAGACAAAAGTGGAGGAACCCGAACCAAAAATTAAAGTAAGAGTACCAAACCATGAGAGTAAGGAAGGAGAGTTCAGGGGGCACCCTCGCCACACTTATTTCAGAAGGCACCGCACTCTCTGGTGCACGAAGATATTACCTTTTCAGAATTTTTGGAGTCATGCATGGGCATAAACTCACAATGTTGGTTGATAGTGGGGCAACCTACAATTTCATAAATGAGGGCCTAGCAGCCATAAGAGGTTTGAAGACACAAGATGTTGATGGGTTCAACGTTATTGTAGCTGATGGTTCTACTATTCCTTACACTAGGAGGATTCAATAGTTGGAGATTACACTTGGTAATCACAGGGTGTGTGATGACTTTTATGTTGTGGGCATAGGAGAAACATATATGGTTTTGGGGGTGCAGTGGTTGCATTCCCTTGGAGAATTCACACAAAATTACCAAACCACGAAGCTGAAATGTAGCACTGATGGAAAGGAGGTTGTGCTTTGTGGAATGGCCAATGGGGCCCCTACAGTTGTCATAGCCAAATAGATGGAGAGGTCTTCTCGTAAAGGACAAGTAATAGGGGTAGCCAGATGCTTAGCTTTAGAAGGCATCCGTACTTTCTCATTGGATGGCTATATATAGGTTTGCTACCCTTGGTTGTATCCAAGATTTCTCATGAAAATCAGAGTAACGCAGCATAAGCACGGTGGAATAACTTCTATTTTGGATATTCGTGCAAAGGGTCATTTTGATTGAATTTTGAGTGATTTGAATATATATATATATATATATATCATCAACATGATGTGAAGGAAGCAAGTGGTGATAGTATCCTATCATCAAATATTCGAAGGAACATGTGGGACAGATACGAGTTTGATTTTCAGCCTTGATGTTGTTGTCATCACCATTATTAGCCACCAAATTACTTCATTTGCACTCATAGGTGGATTTGCAAGGATCTCCAAATATGGGAAGGAGTACTTTTCAGTTTGTGACTACTAATGGGGAGTTTTTAGCCCTTGCATGGCTGCCCACCACTTCTACACTGCTGAATATTGCATAGGTTTTCATTTTTGTAGCTGTTACACCATCTTTATATTGCTGGTTTTGCTGATTTCAATCATTAACCACTGCAAGTTTGCACATTTTAAGTGAGTATTAGCACTTGGTGAGCACATGTTGGACTTGTGGGAAGTCAGAATATGGAATTACAAATTTTCAAGGTTGATTTGGGATCCTAGTATTTGCAGAGTAGTTCAGGCATTGCTTTAGAACAAACAATTTTGGGAAGGGTGGACTGTAATGCCCCCTTTTTCAAATTGAAGAAATAAGAGAACCCAAAGCCTATTTTGTTGCTCGTAGGTTAAGGGAAACTGGTAAAGGAAAATAATTTAATAATAATGCTTTAAGTTGTCCTTAAAGTCACTTTATTTAATAACTTGAAAAATGACACTTATTCATTATTATTAATAAATGGGTTACATGGCCAAAAATAAATATTATTATGAGGGTGGAAAAGTGAATGTTTAATTAAAAATTAATTTTAATTACTTTAGGGTTAGGGTGAATTTGGAAAAGTGAGTTTATTTGGGCAATCATTATGGTTATGATGGATTATTCACTTTTATTGATCATGATAGAATTTAGAATTCTTTCAACTTTTACTTGAGGACGAAAACCTTCATTGCAATTGGATTAGAGGATGAAAACCTTCCAACCTCCAGAGGTAACTCCATCCAGGGGTTACATTCATGCATCCAATTAGAAATCCATAGTTTTCAGCTGGGGGCGCTAGGGTTTGAAGACCTAAATTGTTGTTTTTGATAAATTGTGCACTGCTGTACTTGGCCGTATAGTAGCACATCACTTCTAGGGCAGTTTTGAGCAATTTTGGGTAGAATTTACAGTTTTGGGCAGCTCCAGAGGGGTAGATTGAAATCTATATAATTTACAGTTTCACAAGGTTGCTATAGTAGTACATACAACTACTACAGTAGTCTGTACGATCGCTACATTATTACGTATTGTCACTACAGTAATCTGTAACCCTTCTGCCAGCTGCCATCTTCTTTCTACAGCTGTACGACTACCTTCCATGTTGTACGGTCATTAGGATGTTGAAAAAATAAATAAAAATAAAAGGACAAGCTATTGTACCTTGCCCTATGGGGTATTAATTGGTATTTATTTCTAAATTTCATTACTTGCGAATATACAGCTAGGGTTTCAATAAAAGATCCCACCTTTATGCATTTTTAAGGTTTGTCAAGGTAGGGTTTGATAAAAAATCAGAAATCAATTGGTATATGACTTTATTATGTTGTACTTTTTCAGAGTCAAATAATACTCATATTTGTCTCCATTTATTAGATGGTAATGTGTTTCAACTGTGTTGTCCCCAAAAATGAGTGGCATCTTTGGGACAACCTATGAACTATTTTGGTTCGCCAGACCAAAATCGTCTCTACCCTTTTCAAAATTTGTTCTGAGCATTCAATTTCCTCATTTTCCAAGCTTTTTCAGTTAAGGGTTCAACAGGTTCAAAGGCTTCTGCAGGGGAGTTCAATCAAAAGAACAAGTTTCCAACACTTGGTCATTTTCAGGACTGTTTCAATGACTTGGTTCAATAAAAAATGTCCATCGGCAAGCTTCAAAGAACAAAGGCTTGAACCTTTGAACCATTGAACCTTGAACCATTTTGGTTCAACGGGTTCAACGACCAATTGGTTCAACGCGCTTGGTGCAAAAGATTAAAAAGACTTAGCCAAAGAACAAAGAATGAACCGATTGAACCGTTGAACCAAAGTTGGTTCAACCGGTTGGTTCAATCGGTAGGTTCAAGGGGCTACCCCAAAGCCAAAGGAACAAGTGCCCTTGCAGAGGGCAGTAAGCAAAAGCGGACAAAAGTTGGAAATCCCTTGGAAAAATGGCTAAGTAAAAGAGGCCGAAAGAATTCTTTCAGGAAGATTTTCTTCGGAAAAATGTTTAAGGCAAAATTCCTTCGGACTTTTTGTCCAAAGGAAAAGCCCGAAAGCCAAAAGCCAGCCGAAGATGCAAGAACCCGTCAGGAAAGTTAAAGCCCGAAGGCCGTCTGAAAAATCCCGAAGGGTAGATACCCTTGCGGGGGACACTTGACGTCAAAAAAAGGACCTTTTCCAAGGACCCGAAGGGACACCTTCCCTTCGGGACGTTCTAAAGGCTGAACAAAGACGCAGAAAGGAATCCTCAAAGACTTAAACAAAAAGAGCTTCAAAGAATGAACCGATTGAACCATTGAACCGTTGAACCAAATGGTTCAACGAGTTCGCAGGTTCAAAGGTTCAACCAAGTGCGATAAAGATCAAAGAGCTTAGGAAGAACAAGGAAGCGACGGGCAGAGGAAGAACCAATGAACCGATTGAACCTTGAACCAAAAGAGTTCAATGGTTCACAGGTTCAAGCAGTTCAAAGGCGGCCTCAAGCAAAGAAAGAAGCAACATGGATGATTCCAAAGGCAAGTTCAATGAAAGTGATGGTTCAACCAGAGAGCAAAGAAGCACTTAAGCAGGGAAGCGATGGACCAAAAGAGACAGAGTGAACCGACGAAGCGATGAACCAATGAACTTTCAAATGTTTCACAGGTTTAAAGTTCAACACGGTTCAGGCAGCTAGCGAGCATTGACGGTCCCTTGGACGTCAAATTGAAAGTGAGGGAAAATCCGTGGAAATTCAAATAGAGCACGGAATTTAAAGAAAGAACCAAGCAACTGGCTGAAAAGGGAGCCCGAAGATTCAAATTGCTACAGGGGAGAGAGGAGCGAGACCAAAGGACCAGAAATATTTTCAAAAGAGTTATTTTCAGTAGGTGAAACAGTGGATCAAGTAGACTTAGACTTCTAAGCGCACCAAATCAAGGACGCATGCCTGTTTTTCTTTCATAAAGTAATGGCGAATTGGACAGCTGCGCAGATATCAGGAAAAGGACCAGACAGTCCATACTAAGAAGAGACATATTAGAGGAATAGACACGCCATAGTTATGGCAATACATTGTTCCCAGCATGGTCCCTCCAGACAAAATTGAAGGCGTATTGAAGACGTTGACTACAACATGGGCCGTCCCATGGGAAGGAACGCCAAGCCTTGCGTAGTTTGCTATAAGATTGTAATTTCTCTCATTAATAGGAGAGACTTTTCATTTTTACAGGAGCGAAACTCTGTCCAGTTGAAAGGAGAATATTGAGACTTTGAGCTCAGACTGTAATTTCATTTCATTTTATCTGAATGAGAAAGCAAGTTGTTTGCAGACTTTGTGCTGTTTTGGCTTGTATCATTTTAAGAGATTATTCTTATGTCTGTCTTCTGAATGTGTTATCATCCATTTAATTTGGCAAGCATAATTAGTGAAAGTAATAAAGAAGGTAACCTGAAACCAACTGTGGGGAAGACTTTGCGCTTTCACATTTGTTTTCAGTGTGTTTTTTTCTTTCTGTGTTGAGGATTTTGGGACGACTTTGTGCCTCCATTATCCTGTGTTATACTCTTTGGGCAGTTGAGGTGGAAACTTTGTGTTCTGTTTCATCCTGCTGGTTACTGTGCTTGTGTTACCAGTTTCTTGTCATACTTGAAAGAAAATCCTGCTGTTTCCTGCAAGAACACTTCTGAGAGAAGAGAAGTGCCTTAAGTGTTCTCACCAAGAGTTTCTCAGTTTGTTAACATCATCTCTGAAAGAAGAGATATGGATGGCGTATCCTACCCCTGAGTGTTACTTTTTGCTTATTTATATAGTATATATAGCTCTTGCGTATTTATAGGGAACCTCCCCTTGATGAGAGGAGAGATTTGTCCACCTCTGATGTAGTAAACCTGCACACTGAGCCGACCAATCTCCTTTGCTGTGGATGATAAGACCTATTTTGCTCAATCAGACTGCTAACTGACAAAATATTTACCCAACAATTTTTTTGGCGACTCCGCTGGGGAAGAGCGCGCAGTTTGAAGTCTCAAACTTCAAGCTAAAGCAGATTCTGCTCTTTTCCATTTTTGTTCTGCAATTTGGCAACCCCACGTTATACCAGAAGCCAAAAATCTCAAGGTGTTGTTGACCCTGCTTTTGAGTTGGTGCAACAGAGTAATTTTGAGTTGTTTCCTCCTCAACCTTACCTTCAACGAACTAGGAGTCTTCCTCCTAGCCGTGCCAGATCACCAACACAAGGCAGAGCTTCTTTTTCTGCTGCTAGCAGAGCTTTGCCTATCCACTCTCCACCCAGATTTGTGATCCCACTTTTACATAATCAAATCATGGCTCAAGGCCCCTGGGGTAACTTTTTTGGTCCACTGAATTTAACTCCATCTCTGCATGAGTTTCGACACAGTTCAAGGAAGAATTTTCTCAAATTCTTTGGTGATGGGAAAGTTCATTCTGATGAACACATTGCAGCTTTCAGCATAGCCTGCGGCATAATAGGGGTGGAATTCGAGGACGTGGCAGTCAGGGTCTTCGTGGAAACACTACAAAGTGCTACTGTAGACTGGTTTTACCATCTGCAGGCTAGGTCAGTAACTGACTGGGACACACTTAAAGCCAAGTTCGAAGCAAGATTCAAACTTGCAGAAGATGCGTATGCCTTGCTGGCCCAGCTCACACAGATGAAGGAGCCCCATGAACTTATGAGGGACTTCATTGCCAGGTTCGACAAGCTGAGGCACAGGATTTTCATGATCACCCAGCCGACACCTTAGATTTTCAAGTGTTTTTTCATCAACTCATAGCTGCCTGAGGTGAGTTTCTTGCTGAGACGGGCTAGACACATAGACCTTGCTATTGCTCAGGACTTGGCTACTGAAGTAGAAGATGACCTTATATTGACAGGAAAGATAAGGAGAGACCCTAATAAAGGTAAATCTTTTTCATCTTCTGAATACTCACCTACAGTCACCACTGACCCAATGGTACAAAAGCTAGCAAATAAAGTGCTAGCACTCAGAAAGCAAATGGCGCAAGGGATGTCATCTGCTCCTGCATACAGAGATATGCCTAGGAGGACATTTCAGAATCAGGCGTACCAAGGCAATGCTGCCAGGAATCAAGGACAACGAAATCGCCTTCCTCCTCCACAGAGGAACCTCGCCCTTGAAGCACCTCCAAACAACTCAGCAGTTGGATATCTTGAAGTTGAATTGGATTTCTCATTCCAACTTGAGTTGAATCTTGAAGATGACGCTAATCTCTTCACTGAGGAAGAAGAATTAGCTGGCGACTCCCACATTGGTTTCTTGAACTACCAGGATGAACCCAGAAGTGAAAGCAATGCAGCTGAGGGATCATACGCTGTATTCACCTGGTTCAAGAATCAATTAGCTCAACCAGCTGGTAAGGAGAAAGCAGAGAAGTGACCTCAACCAGCAGTTTCAATTGCTAAGCGGGGATCCACTCTTCCTTTCCAGCGAAAGGACCCGGTGATTGCAAGAGAGGTAAGTACTTCAAATGCCCCTGTGCCTTCTACTTCAAATTCGCAGTCCAGTCCTCCCCCTTCCAAAAATCAAAATGATGAATTCTCATTCTCTGCTCCTGGCTCATTTCAGGTATTTGACATAATTGACCATATAAAAAAACCAAAATTCAAATGTCTGAATTTGAATTTCTGCAGTCCCATCCTAAGCAATTAGATAAATTGGTTCAGTGTGTGAAGAACCCAAATGCCCTTGTAGGACAATCAATTTCCAAGGTGACTTGTGATTCCCCCAAGAATGCACCCACCGGGAACAACCTTGTCATTACTCCCCCTATTGCTCCTGACAGGACTGAACCTTTTTATGTCTCATTGCTGATAAATGGACATCAGCTGAACAACTGCATCATTGATTTCGGAGCTTCGGACAATGTTATGCCTGCCAAAGTGGCTGAATCTCTTGGCCTTACATTGACCAAAGCTTTTGGTAGATGCTTCTCCATGGAAAACAAGCAAGTACCACTGCTTGGGCAGATCAAAGACGCCCAATTTGCATTTGCAGCATTCCCAGACAAGAGAATTAAGATGACTGTTTTGGTGGCCGACTTCCCTGCATCCTATGGCATCCTTCTTGGGCGGAATTTCTGCAGGGATGTTGGTGGTGAATTGAGCATGGACTTATCTGAGGCAAAGATTTCAATCAAAGGTGTTATGAAGAGGCTACTCCTTGAGAAGAAAGCGAAATATGTGGTTACCTAGACCTCAGCACCTGAAGTTCAAATTTTGTTTGAGTCTTCAGGCATGGGTAACTACTTTTTATTCACGGATGAATTCCATGAAACGCCTGTTGAAACTCTTGAAGGTGACAATCTGAAGATTAGTTCAGCTGGAACATCAGAAGAATTGGTTGAGCGCAATGCAAGTGGGGAAGGATCTCCCCCTCTAAATAAAAAAAATCCAAAGAAAAATCAGTATCAAATGAGGTATGGACTATTGAATTTGATGGCAGCTGCTCCTCCACTGGTTCAGGAGGAGGAGTTGTGCTAATATCTCCTCAAAGAGATATTTTTCCTTCATCCTACAAGTTGCAATTCAGCAACACTAATAATACCGCTGTCTATGAATCTTTGTTGCTTGGATTGAAGGCTGCTCAAGACTAAGGCATCAAACTCCTTCATGCCAAAGGAGATGCAGAACTAGTGGTTTGTCAGGTGAGAAACCTGTATCAAACTAAGAACGAAAGATTGCGCCACTATCGCAACCTAGTCTGGGACCAAATTGAAAGCTTTGATGTTTTCAGCATCTCTGCCATTCTTAGAGAATTCAATGATCGGACTGATGCACTGGTTGTTTTGGCTACTCTCTTGGTCCCCCATTCAGACTTCAAAGGAGACAAGTACACTATTGAGCTGGTCTTTCGACCAAGTGTACTTGATAATGTTAGTCACTGGCAAGTGTTCAACAATGACAGTCAAATCATTGGCTTTTTGGAGCAAAAAGACAATTTTGAATGGCTGCATTTTGAAGGCAGCGAGCCTCAGAGTGTGAACCAGCTCCTGAATCAAATACAGACGCAGGCGAGGAGTTCTTGCAACTTAAAGGGAATAAGATTCCCAAAGGCCTGGTTTTCCTTAATAAACTGTTTGACAAACATGACAGATTCGTCAAATAGCAGCAAACGGATTCAAGCTCCTCTCAGGAGTTTGATCAAGTAAATCTAGGTATCAAGGATGATCCCAAGATGGTGAACATTGGAAAATGCTGCACTCTTGAGGAGAAATTCAAGTTCACTGCTCTACTCCGCCAGTACATGGACGTCTTAGCATACTCCTATGATGACCTGAAGTCACTTAGGCCTGATGAAATTCGACATGACATTTCTCTCAAGGCTGATTCGGCACCCTACAGGCAAAAGTCCAGGCAGTATAATCCAAAAAATATCAGGTACCATTTTGTCTGAGATACAAAAAATGCTAAATGCTAGGATAATCTTTCCAATCCATCATTCCACATGGATTGCAAATATAGTGCTTGTAAAGAAGAATGGCGAAATTCGCTTTTGTGTGGATTTCAAGAACTTAAATCAGTCTTCTTTGAAGGATAACTATCTTTTGCCAATCATGGATCAAGTGCTTCAGACAGTGACGGGTTCGGAGATGTTATCAATGCTAGATGGCTTCTCAAGATATAATCAGGTTGAAGTTAGTGAAACAGATCAGCATAAGACTGCTTTCACCACACCTTGGGGCACGTTTGCATATAGAAGGATGTCTTTTGGCTTGATAAATGCTGGCACCACCTTCCAAAGAGCAATGGACCTTGCCTTCAAAGATGAAATGGGTAAGTGCATCATAGTTTATCTTGATGACTTGACTGTCTTTTCTAAGCATTGCCCAGATCATATACGCCACTTGAAACAAGTGCTGGAGCACTGCCGCCAGAATGACATTTCCTTAAACCCCAAGAAGTCAATTTTTGGAGTAACGGAGGGAAAACTTCTCAGACACATTGTGTCTAAAGGAGGCATAAAGATTGACTCAGACAGAGTCAAGTCTATTTAAGAGCTTACCTTGCCCACAAGTAAGATTGTTATTCACTCTTTCTTTGGAAAGGTGAATTTCTTACGGAGGTTCATCCCCGAGTTTGCTGAGAAGACTAGGCACATTGTTATAAACATGATGAAGAATAAGGCCACCTTCAGCTGGACTGAAGAAGACAAGTCAACATTTGAGGATATCAAGGCTGCCATTGCCCACGCCCCATTTCTAGTTTGTCTAGATTATACGAAGGACTTCCTCATGTATAGTTATGCTTCTGAACACACACTTTCAGCCATCCTAGTTCAACAGAACGAAGAAGGGGTGGAATCTCCCATTTCCTTCATGAACTGTCCTTTCAAAGCTCATGAGTTGAAGTATTCAAACATGGAGAAGCATGCTTATGCGGTGGTCAAGGCAGTGAAGCATTTCCGTTTCTACATCCTCAATTCGCGAGTTACTGCTCTAGTTCCTGATACTACGGTCAAATCCATATTAACTCAGCAGGAGTTTGGAACCAAAAGAGGCAATTGGATTGCAAAAATCCAAGAGTTTTATCTGGTCATCAAGCCGACAAAGCTGGTACCGAAAAAAGGCCTATGCCAATTGATTGTTGACAACATGCCAGAAGAAGCAAGGCATGAAGACGCAAAGGTGGAAGACGCGCCAATAGTCCTCTCTGTCTCCACCACGAATGAGTGGTATTTAGGTATTGCTCATTTATTTACTTATGGTGAGTGTCCTGCTCACCTATCTTATAAAGAAAGGAGAACTATCAAGCTGCAAGCTGCAAATTTTGTCCTCTGGGACAACGGCCTGTACAAGAGGAGCCTTGATGGAGTGTTCCTTCGCTGCATGGACAAAGAGCAGCAAAGCCAACTTCTGAAGTCCTTCCACAATTTGGCCTGTGGAGGACATTTCTCGGCTCCTGTAATTGCCCATAAAATTTTGCGAGCCAGGTATTACTGGCCAACTCTCTTTCAAGATGCATACAAGTGGGTGAGAAAATGTGAACTATGCCAGCAGTTTGTTGGGAGACCCAACTTAGCTGCCCTGCCTCTCAAGCCATTGGTCATAGAGGAGCCGTTCCAGCAATGGAGAATTGATTTTATTGGAGCTGTAAACCCATCTTCAAGTGCTGGACATGATTATGTCCTTTTAGCAACAGATTACTTCACCAAGTGGGTGGAAGCAATTCCAACCAAGCATGCTACTTCAGAAGTAGTATGCAATTTTCTTAAAGACAACATTTCCAAGTTTGGGGTCCCAACTAAGATTGTCACTAACAATGCAGCTTGTTTCACTTCCCAGGAAATTATTCAATTCTGTTTCTACTATGGGATTACACTCTCCCACTCCTCCGATTACTTTCCACAAGGGAATGAACAAGCTGAATCAAGCAATAAGAACTTGGTGACTATCATCAAGAAGCTAGTGGATGATAACCAAAGGACATGGCATAAAGCATTGGTCGATGCTCTATGGGCAGACAGAATTACACCGAAGAGAGCAATTGGTATGTCTCCTTTCCAACTTCTTTATGGTATCAATGCTGAGATACCAATCACCTTGGAATTGCCAGCATTGAAATTGGCAATTGAGGATCAAACGTATGAAAGCGCCCTTGACAAGAGGATCATGTGCCTGACTGAGTTGGATGAGCAGAGAACTATGGTGGTAGACCGAATTGCTGCACATCAAAATCTGGTGAAGAAGCTCTTCGACCAGAAAGCAAAGAACCGTGATTTCTGGGTTGGAGATCAAGTCCTGCTGTGGGACAAAAGGAGAGAGCCAAAGGGGATGCATAGAAAGTTTGATTCTCTTTGGAGAGGCCCGTTTATTATTCACCAGCTCAATGGTGAGAACAACTTCCTATTGAAATATCAAGACCGCACGCTCTTTACTCTGCCTCACAATGGGCAACATTTGAAGCACTTCAATTCTTGAAGTGCCAGATAAGTTCCCCTGCACATATGTATATCTGTATAGTCTTTGTTTCTGCTTTGTGTTGTTCATTTTCGTTTTTTTTGGAGCCTTTTTTTTTGGGTAGCATGACTCCATAGCCCAAGGGCATACTTCAAAGCACTGGAGATTCTGGTTTCTACTCCCCTCAGATGTTCCAAATTTTCAACTGAAGGAAGTTCCCCAACTAGAGCCAGCTGTTGTCCCCAAAAATGAGTGGTATCTTTGAGACAACCTATGAACTATTTTGGTTCGCTAGACCAAAATCGTCTCTTCCCTTTTCAAAATTTGTTCTGAGAATTCAATTTCCTCATTTTCCAAGCTTTTTCAGTTAAGGGTTCAACAGGTTCAAAGGCTTCTGCAGGCGAGTTCAATCAAAAGAACAAATTTCTAACACTTGGTCATTTTCATGATTGTTTCAATGACTTGGTTCAATAAAAAATGTCCATCGGCAAGCTTCAAAGAACAAAGGCTTGAACCGTTGAACCTTGAACCATTTTGGTTCAACGGTTCAACGGGTTCAACGACCAATTGGTTCAACGCGCTTGGTGCAAAAGATTAAAAAGACTTAGCCAAAGAACAAAGAATGAATCGATTGAACCGTTGAACCAAAGTTAGTTCAACCGGTTGGTTCAATCGGTAGGTTCAAGGGGCTGTCCCAAAGCCAAAGGAACAAGTGCCCTTGCGGATGGCAGTAAGCAAAAGGGGACAAAAGTTGGAAATCCCTCGAGAAAATGGCTAAGTAAAAGAGGACGAAAGAATTCTTTTGGAAAGATTTTTCTCGAAAAAATGTTTAAGGCAAAATTCCTTCGGACTTTTTGTCCGAAGGAAAAGCCCGAAAGCCAAAAGCCCGCCGAAGATGCAAGAACCCGTCAGGGAAGTTAAAGCCCGAAGTCCGCTTGAAAAATCCCGAAGGGTAGATACCCTTGCGGGGGACACTTGACGTCAGAAAAAGGACCTTTTCCAAGGACCCGAAGGAACACCTTCCCTTCGGGATGTTCTAAAGGCTGAACAAAGACGCAAAAAGGAATCCTCAAAGACTTAAACACAAAGAGCTTCAAAGAATGAACCGATTGAACCATTGAACGGTTGAACCAAATGGTTCAACGAGTTTGCAGGTTCAAAGGTTCAACCAAGTGCGATAAAGATCAAAGAGCTTAGGAAGAACAAGGAAGCGACGGGCAGAGGAAGAACCAATGAACCGATTGAACCTTGAACCAAAAGAGTTCAAAGTTCAATGGTTCACAGGTTCAAGCAGTTCAAAGGCGGCCTCAAGCAAAGAAAGAAGCAACATGGATGATTCCAAAGGCAAGTTCAATGAAAGCGATGGTTCAACCAGAGAGCAAAGAAGCGCTTAAGCAGGGAAGCGATGGACCAAAAGAGACAGAGTGAACTGACGAAGCGATGAACCAATGAACTTTTAAATGGTTCACAGGTTCAAAGTTCAACACGGTTCAAGCAGCTAGCGACCATTTATGGTCCCTTGGATGTCAAATTTAAAGTGAGGGGAAATCTGTGGAAATTCAAATAAAGCGTGGAATTTAAAGAAAGAACCAAGCGACTGGCTGAAAAGGGAGCCCGAAGATTCAAATTGCTACAGGGGAGAGAGGAGCAAGACCAAAGGACCTTAAATATTTTCAAAAGAGTTATTTCTAGTAGGTGAAACAGTGGATCAAGTAGACTTAGACTTCTGAGCGCACCAAATCAAGGACGCAGCACTGTTTTTCTTCCATATAAAGTAATGGCAAATTGGACAGCTGCGCAGATATCAAGAAAAAGACCAGACAGTCCATACTAAGAAGAGACATATTAGAGGAATAGACACGCCATAGTTATGGCAATACACTGTTCTCAGCATGGTCCCTCCAGACAAAACTGAAGGCGCATTGAAGACATTGACTACAGCATGGGTCGTCCCATGGGAAGGAACGCTAAGCCTTGCATAGTTTGCTATAAGATTGTAATTTCTCTCATTAGTAGGGGAGACTTTTCATTTTTACAGGGGTGAAACTCTGCGCAGTTTAAAGGAGAATATTGAGACTTTGAGCTCAGATTGTAATTTCATTTCATTTTATTTGAATGAGAAAGCAAGTTGTTTGCAGACTTTGTGTTGTTTTGGCTTGTATCATTTTAGGATATTATTCTTATGTCTGTCTTCTGAATGTGTTATCATCCATTTAATTTGGCAAGCAGAGTTAGTGAAAGTAATAAGGAAGGTGTCCTGAAACCAACTGTAGGGAAGACTTTGCGCTTTCACATTTGTTTTCAGTGTGTGTTTTCTTTTCTTTCTATGTTGAGGATTTTGGGACGACTTTGTGCCCCCATTATCCTTTGTGTTATAATCTTTGGGCAGTTGAGGTGGAAACTTTGTGTTCTGTTTCATCCTGCTAGTTACTGCGCTTGTGTTACCAATTTCTTGTCATAGTTGAAAGAAAATCTTGTTGTTTCTTGCAAGAACACTTCTAAGAGAAGAGAAGTGCTTTAAGTGTTCTCACCAAGATTTTCTCCTCTATTTGTTAACATCATCTTTGAAAGAAGAGATATGGATGGCGTATCCTACCCCGAAGTGTTACTTTCTGCTTATTTATATAGTATATATAACTCCTGCGTATTTATAGGGAACCTCCCCTTGAAGAGAGGAGAGATTTGTCCACCTCTGATGTAGTAAACTTGCACACTGGGCCGACCAATCTCCTTTGCTGTGGATGATAAGACCTATTTTGCTCAATCAGACTGCTGACTGACAAAATATTCACCCAACTAACTGCTAATTCCTATTATTCTAGATTTGGGTAGGAATAAATAAAAGAATTAGAATTTCATATTTTATTTTGAAAGGGATATTTCAGTGGTATTAGAGCTAAGTTTCTTGTCAGCTTATGGGAAATAATTTTAAAGCTATTTCGACTTCATACAAGGTAGTGATAGAGAAGTTCGGTATTACCAGAGAGAAGAAAAAGGGTCCAGAACAACCAGAGGAAGGGTCAGGACAGCGAGATCGAGAATTTGTTGTAGGGAAAGAAAATGAAGCTATGGGTAATAGAGATTCAGATGATGTTTGCTTTGATAGGGTTGTTCAAGGACGAGCGTTTGCAGATACGATGGCTCAATTAGTCTACACCATGCAGAACAAGATTGTACAAAGAGCTCAAAATGGTGAAGTTCTTCAGGGGTGAACAATAACCAACACACTCAGAAGACAACCATTGGCTTCTTTGCTAGACCTTTCCAACCGACGTTTTTCAGAAGTAGCAATTTTAGAGGTGGAAATTCAGCCATCTGTGCGGATGATGTCGCTGCCAACTATGAAGAATACAAAGTTCTTCGAGGAGAAATTCGAGAAGCTGTCACAAATTTCATAAATTTGAAGAAAAATAGTGGACAAGAGCTAAACCTAGGCCACAAGCTAATCAGAGAGACCTTCAGTAGGCTTTAGGGAAGTTGACGCTCTACTTTTGACGGATCCAATGTGTACAACACTTGCTTGGATATAAAATCTAGATACTTTTCTACAACTCAAGCCAATGTTGGAAGAAGCCATCAAATTTGCAACCCTTCATTTTGAAGGCATAACACATGAATGGTGATACCATGGGTTGATAACTCAAGAACATGACCTCATTATTTATTATGATGAGTTCAGTAGCAAGTTGATTGAGAGGTTTGATAGAGCTGATCTGAAAAAAATTGGTTTTTGTGAATTAGCTCAACTGAAACAACACAACACTGGTGATGACTATGTGGTTGAATTTTAGAAGTTATCCGTGATGGTACCTAATGTTACAGAAAGGAGACTTGTATTATTTGTTGAAGGGTTGGCTGAACCACTCAAGGGTTTGGTGAAAGCTTTCAGCCCTACTTCTTTTCAAGAAGCCATTAAAAAGGCTTTGGACTTGGAAACATCAGCCCCAAAGGGTAAATTCCAACCTGTAGGACAGCCAAAACCAACACCTTATGGGCAGCCAAAACCATCTTATGGGCAGCCAATGACATTCGCCTTTGAGTAACAAAAGAAACCATTTCATTAAGGGGTTTCTTTGTAGAAAGAGTTGCCACAAAAGCCAAGCAAAGAAGTAGAAACAAGAAATGAACTCAAAAGGAAGAAACTATGCTTCACTTGCAAGGATCCATGGGAGTTGGGACATAGGTGTCATCCAAAAGGACATGTGCATCACATAGAGGTGATATCATATGATGAGACAAAAGTGGAGGAACTTGAACTAGAAATTAGAGTACCAAAACATGACAGTAGGGAAGAAGGAGATAGTTCAAGAGGCACTCTGGCCACACTTATTTCAGAATTTGTGGAGTCATGCATGGGCATAAACTCACAATGATGGTTGATAGTGGGGAGACCCACAATTTCATAGATGAGGGGCTAGCAACTAAAAGAGGTTTGGAGACAAATGATGTTAATGGGTTCGACGTTATTGTAGTTGGTTGTATTCCTTGCACTAGGTGGATTCAATAGTTGGAGATTACACTTGGTAATCACATGGTGTGTGATGATTTCTATGTTGTGCGCATAGGAGAAACATATATGGTTTTGGGGGTGCAATGGTTGCATTTCCTTGGAGAATTCACACGGAATTACCAAACCATGGAGCTAAAATTCAGAATTGACAGAAAGGAGGTTGTGCTTTGTGGAATGGCCAATGGAGCCCCTACAGTTGTCATAGCCTAACAGATGGAGAGTTCTTGTAAAGGACAAGCAGCAGGACAATCAAGCAAAAGTGGCAAGTTTAGACAACCTCGGGTTCTCCAAAGAAGTCTTCGAGCTTTCGAAGTCGCAAGACTTCAGGTTTTTGAGGACACAGTGCAAATCGGGTTTCCAGCAATGCTTGACTTCTAAATGTTTTGTAAGTAGAAGTAATTCGGGTTTACGAACCCGAATTACTCATGGACAGTGTATTTCGGGTTCTCCAAGGAGCACTACTCAATTACTTCATAAGTTGTGAGCATTCAGAAGCCCGAAATAAGTAAAGGGGCTTGACAAACCTGATTTGGTCTCGAAAAATAGTGCTCGGGTTTTTCAGGGGACAAGTCTTCTCCAAAGAATACTCCAAGGGTCATTGACAAATCCGAAGGGCATCTCCTTCTCCAAGTGGACAGTTGCAAGTTTCCCAAAGGGTATGTTACCCTTCGGAAGGACCATTTCAAATTTTCCAAAGAGTATATTTCCCTTCGGAAAAGATCAAAGGGTCCCTTACCCTTTGAGAGAGTCCTTACAAAAGGCCACGGAAAATAATTCCGAAGGAACAAAAAAAACAAAAGTCCGAAGGGTATGTTACCCTTCGGAAGGACCATTTCAAAATTCCCGAAGGGTATCTTTCCCTTCGGGAGGACCATTTGCGGAAGTCCGAAGGGACATAGAGGAACTCCGAAGGGCCTCTCACCCTTCGGGAAAGTCCATTTTGAAAAATCCAAAAGGCAAATTCCGAAGAAAGCAAGAAGGAAGCTTCGGACAAAAAGTCCGAAGGAATTCTTTCGGACAAATTGTCCCAAGGAATTCCTTCGGGATATTTGCCCGAGACAAATAGATCCCGAAGAACAAAGGAGCCCACAGGGAGAGTCCGAAGTTGGAGAGATCAGAAAGCCCAAGTTACTCTGCATAGAGTAAATCGGGATTCTTCAATGACTTAGCTTGAAAAGCTTCATAAGTCAAGTAGCTTTGAAAACCCAAATTACACATCAAAGAGGAAATCGGGTTTCCACTGCTTCTTGACTAAATATGCTTAGTCCAATGGCATGTTCTAAGGATTGACAGTGCATAAGAGTCATGGAAAGGACAAATGAGAGGCTGGCAAGTGGCATAAAGGGCACCCAGTTGGCAAGGAGATTGATGATCTGTAGGCGTCCACGACGGAAAGATCCACGTTGCAGGTCAAGGATCCAAGGCAACATCCAACAGCCAATCAGCGCAAAAGGGAGTCCAAATGACTGATGGGAGATGGTAGCTGAGAATTTAATGAAGGCTTTCGTCCTTCAACATGGCTCCCTCTCTCGACAAATGGCCGTTCAAACATAAAGGCAACATGGTTCGGCCAGATTATCAACACATGGAGACCTTGTCTTCTTTAGTAGGACACGTGAAAATGAAAGTGACCACATCGCTTTAAATGCAAATATTGTTTCAGTCGCGCAAGAAAGCGACGTTTCGCTGCTCGTAACGTGGCTCTTTAGATATGCCAAAGAGAGACTTGAAGGGGGAGGGACTCGAGAAGGTTGTGTTGACGCAGAAGATTGCACCCTTGGCAAGAGGCCGAGCTCCCGCCTTCCTCACGTCAAAATAGAAACTCCCCTCTCGCTTGTGGGACCGGCAAAATTGGAGGGGAGAGTCTCTAGATAAGGGCTAGCTCCCTCTGATGTATCTTTTAGGCCCTGGTTTCTCCTACTGCTAACAAATAAAATGAAAAAAAGGGGGGGGATGAAAAGGGAGAGAGAAATGCTGAAAACAAAACCTAAGCCTAAAAATGAAAAGGTGATACACCAAAAAATGTTTGAACCACTCAGCCCGAACATACACTCTTCACCAAGAAGAAGCGCCCATACACTTCATCTGACGTGGGAAACTCTTCTGTTTCAGTGGGTCAGGGGTCCGTAGAGATATAGGGAAGAAAGAAACTACCAAAGGTGCTCTGCGACACACTTGGGCAGCCTGTTCACAGGCGCCTATATTCCTGCTGTAGACACTTCTGACAAACCTGCAGAAAAGAGACTTCAAAATGCACTAGACATGTTGTAATTGATCTATGAAAAGCATGAAAGACAATGACTTAACACAAAATAAGAACACATACATATACTTTAAAGTGCAAGTGAGGTAAAAATGCTAAGTCCTGATTCAAGGTAAAATCTGGCAGAACTCTGCCTTACAAGCCCGAGAGATTTTTGGGCAGAGTTTTGCCTTAAGGCTGAGAGATTCGCCCTTCTCAAATGAGAATTTTTACAATATATAGAAAGAGAAAGAGAACTTGGCCTTTCTGGAAAAGATTTTAGCGCTCTTTTTGCAAGCTAGTTCATGTGCGCTCTGAGCCTTGGGAAGAGGGAGCCGTTTGATTGTCGGTTCCTGCTCTGACTTAGGCGTTCCACATTAATGTAAAAAACATGGCAAGCATTGTTCCAACTGCAGGAATAAATCCCTGAGTTGACACCTCCTCTCGCCACTTGGATGCTTTGTCCGTTTCTTGCCTTGTCTCATCCTGGTTTTGTCTCCTTCTGCTCCTTCAGCCCTCGGGGGCTATCTTCTGGCGGGTCATTGCATTCCTTGGGCTCTTTTATGGTTGGCGCTCAAGCATTTCAAAAACAAACGGCTAATTCACTGTCTTAAAATTGATGCCCGCGCACCCGTCATCGCTTAAAAAACAACGGGTAATCTGTCTCCTTGAATTTGACGGCTTTCGAGACGTCACCATCCTTGGCAAATTCCTTTAGGCCTTTTCCTCTAATTCGGCCTTTTCTGCGGGCTTTTTCCGTGGACAATTTTCTCGCGGACAAAAAGTCAGCGAGCATTGGCCGCTTTGATTTCTTTTGGGGTTTTCCCCGGGTCCTTTTTAGCTTGCGGCCTTCCTCCGAATTCCTTCGTACTTTTTGTCCGAAGGAATTCCTTCGGACAAAAAGTCTGAAAGAATTCAATGCCTAAAGACTTTTTCACGTTTTGAAAACCTTCGGCTGCCTTCAAAGTGCCCTTCGGGTTTGTTGAAATCGACCCTTCCGAAGGGTGCCTTTGGCGACCAAGTGCCCTCCGCAAGGGCACTTGTCCTTCGGGAGGCTCGCTTGACTTCTTTGATTGAACCGCTCCTTTGAACCAACTGCTGAACCACTCCTTTGAACCAATTGATTGAACCGGTTCAATGGTTCAAACAGTTGTTGAACCAAGGCGTCGAACCGAATGTTTGAACCGAGTGATTGAATTTTGCCGATTGAACCAAGGCTTTGAACCGAAGCGATGAACCATTTGATTTAACCTGCCGATGAACTTTTGCGTTGAACTTTGCCAATGAACTTTGTCGATGAACTAAGCGTTGAACTTTGTCGAAGCGTTGAACCAACTGAATTGAACCAAGCCTTTGAACCGAGCCGATGAACTTTGCAGTTGAACCGACGCATTGAACCTAGACGTTGAACCGGTTCAATGGTTCAACGGTTCAAAGGTGCTAACTCTTGGAAAGATTATGTCGTTGAACCACTCTTCCAACCTTAAGGAAAAAAGTCCTTGAACCATTTTAGCTCTCTTTCCTTATGAATTTCTTCAGACAAGAGTCCGAAGAAGCTTTGTAAAACCTTGCACTCTCTGAACCGGTTCTTCATCTGCCAAAAGACTACACCTGCAGAGTTCGTAGAAGTCCTTGTGAAGTCTGTAGAAACCCTGCGGAGTCCGTAGAAAATGCAAGACTCGTGCAAAATCAAATGTACTGTCTCAGAACAACATGAAAAGAAGGGGACCGATTTTTGGCCTGTTGGGCAAAAAATGGTCAACAGGTTGTTCAGCGATCTTGAGCGACGCATTTAATGGCACAAGGGAGGATGATGACAGGGATCCCGATCATCAACGACTTCTTCTCTTTTCCCATCTTCTTTTCCTCCTTTTCTGTTATAAATAGAGGCCTTAGAACCAAGAAATCAATTCTTGGACTGGCGATAAAATTACTCTGCAAAAAATCGCTTTGTAATAAACCTTTTGAAGCAATAAAGATTACTTTTTACCTATCTCTTTGTTTGAAAATCGTGTTGAGTTAGCTTGTGTATTGTTATAGCTTGGAATTGCACCCCTGTGAGAGAGTTCTTCAAGCTCTCTCACTTCTAGCTACAAGCATGGGGACAACCTCAGGATGTGGTTATCCTATGGTGAGGTTGAACCTGTAGGCTTTTTAATGAGGCTAGTTCTTCAGGTGTTTCACTTTAGCTCTTGATTCCCACACTAAAATCTACTATGGCTAAGGATAAGGGATAGGAGGATAACTTGGAAAGAAATCTAAGCTAAGGGAGGTGATGCACCAAAAGAGAATGCTCCACTGAATATGGAAAAGAGTCAACTACTAATGAAGCTAAACAGGGCACAAGGTATTCTGGTTCTATCTCAAGGCCATAGGCATGGAGCATTTGCGTGGAGGTCAAAGGAGAGCTTTGCATTTTGAAGGATAACAAGAATAGGTATAAGGGAGACACTATAAGTTGGTAACACTTTAAAGGGAGCTCAACATGACACTTCGCGCAATCCTGCACAAAACCGAAAGGATCAAAAGCAAGGTGCTTGAAAAAACGGAGGTGATGAACAACAATCATACATTTTGCAAGCCAAACCAAACGTGCACACTTGTCTTTAACTAGAAACAAAAGAGTTTTTCTTGTATTGCTTCAAAAGAGTCTTTTACAAAATGATTTATGCAGAGTAATTCTATCGCCAATCTGGGGATCACTTCTTGGCTCCAAGGCCTCTTATTTATATCAGAAAGGGGGGAGAGAGAAAGGGAAGGAAGAAGTCGTTGATGGCGGGGACTCTGATGTCATCCTCCCTTGTGCTACTAAATGCACTGCTCAGGATCGCCACAGATCTTCTTGAGCCCTTCCCGTGCATTCAAGTATCTCTTTGGTGCATTTCAGGAGCCATGTTATGAGCAGCTAGAACGTCGCTTCCTTTGCGGCTGAAAATAATTTTGCAGTTAAAACGGCGTGGTCACTTTAATTTTCACTTCTCTTGTAGGAGAAAATGAGGCCTCCATGTGTTTTAACCTGCTCGAGCCATGCTGCATTTATGTTTGAACGACCATTTTTTGGGAGAGGGAGCCTGTTGAAGGATGAAAGCCTTCATTAAATTCTCAGCTACCATCTCCTACCAGTCGTTTGGACTCCCTTTTGCGCTGATTGGTTGTTAGACGTTGCCTTAGATCCTTGACCTGCATCGTGGATCTTCCGGTCATGGACGTCTATGGATTGTCGATCTCCCTGCCAACTGGGTGCCCTTTGTGCCACTTGGCAGCGTCTCATTTGTCCTTCCTATGACTCTTATGCACTGTCGATCCTTAGAATGTGCCATTGGACTGAGCATATCTAGTCAAGCAGTGTTGGAAACCCGATTTACTCTTTGCTGTGTAATTCGGGTTTTCAAAGATACTTGACTTATGAAGCTTTTCAAGCTAAGCCATTGAAGAATCCCGATTTACTCTATGCAGAGTAATTTGGGCTTTCTGATCTCTCCTACTTCGGACTTTGTCTGCTCCTTTACTTATGAAGTCTTCCTAAGTAGAGTACTTGGAGAATCCCGATTTACTCTATGAAGAGTAATTCAGGTTCTCCAAGCTTACTTCGAATTTTTTCTCGCTCAAGTCTTCGGAGTTTTCCCTTGTGAATTTTGCGGACTTTTTCTTCTTTGGGCAAATCTCCCGAAGGAATTCCTTCAGACAATTTTCCCGAAGGAATTCCTTCGAGATTTTTCCCACACCATTTCCTTGCCAATTTTCCCGAAGGGTACCTACCCTTCGGGTTTCCTGCAAATGCTCCCTATCAAATTTCCCGAAGGATAGGGTACCCTTCGGGCCTTTTGAATGAGCCCTTTGAAAAAGAATGAAGTCCTTCGGAAAGCTTGAAAGAGATCTTTCGGAAGGATTGTGCCCTTCGGCACTTTTTTTTAAAATGCACTCTTCGAAATTTTTGACAAGGGCACTTGGAAGATTTGCAAGGGTACTTTTTACCTGGGTTTTTGACAACTGCCCTCCGGCCCGAGAATATCTTTTGGAAATATTGTCTTGGACAAATTGTCCGAGACAATTTTTCAACACTTGAACAAACTGCCGAAGAAATTCCTTTTGGGTTTTTTTTGCACTTGGACTGTTCGCTTGACCACCAGGGTTTCCATAATTCGCAACTTACTTGTTGGTACTCGGGTTTATACCCTATTTCTACTTCCCTGCTTATGAAGTCATGCTGCCTGGGAATCTCGAATCGCACTACCATGATCGGTTCGGGCTTCTACTGGTTCATTACTTCGAACTTTTTGCAATTGATTACTCATAAAACTCTTTTTAAGTTATGTGCCTCGAAAAGTCTGAAGCCTTCACAAAGGGAAAGCACGATTAACACTGTAGAAGACCATTTCAAAGTCTTGGGACAAGAAGACTTACACCCTACCAAACCTGATTAACACTAAAGAGAACAAATCGGGTTTTCGAACCCGCACTACTTGTGAAAACTTTATAAGTCAAGCTCTACCGCAAACCCGACTAACAAAGGAAAGAGTAAATCAGGTTTGTGAGGGGGAATAACTTATTACTCATAAAACTTTATAAGACAAGCAACTCGGAAAACCCAATTTGTTCTAGAGAGGAGCAATGAGTAACTCGGGTTTCTTGAGCAAGAAGACTTAACACATGGAAAATCTGATTTTACATTGGAAGTAGGCCCAAAACACTTTGACCCTTTGAGACTTGCAACTTAGAAGGCAATTTAAGAAAAGTAGTTCCACTGATGGAGTCCGTAGTTTTGATGAACTCATGCTTGAACTGCTTGGTTCGCCATGAAAACTGCTTGAGAACCTTTTCTTGGCTCTGCAGACCTGTCCCTTAGAATTTGACAAAATACACTTTAAGCAATCTTAAAGTGTTTCAAAAGCTTTGTTAGCACTGTAAATCTCTCTGGTCCATTCGTTTCATCTAGAACATCTGCTCATCCATTAGAAACCGGATCCATCTGGGCACAATTCAATATGTGGGCCAAAAAAAATGGCCAACATGTACAATGGCGTTGTGAAGAAGTGTCCTTCTAAGCTCATTGTCCTTCTTTCTTGCCTATTTTTAGGTGTTTTTCAGTTAGTTGCAGGTCTGGACTCGAGCTCTTTCCGCCATTAATGAACGCTTAGTGTGGATTTAGAAATCCCTCTTTGCTTCATGTATGTTTTAGTGAGCTTAGTTTACGAAATACTTATGCAAATTAATTGCTTGCGAGGTTGTGTAATCAAATTTATCTTATGCTGAATTAGTGTCATTTTCCAGACCAAGTGGATCATTTCTTTTGGTGCATCACCTCCCTTAGCTTAGATTTCTTTTCATGTCGTTCTCCTATCCCTTTTCCTTAGCCAATAGTAGATTTTAGTGTGGGAATCAAGAGCTGAAGTGAAGCACCTGAGGAACTAGCCTCATTAAAAAGCCTAGAGATTCAACCTCACCATAAGATACTCACATCCTGAGGTTGTCCCCATGCTTGTAGCTAGAAGTGAGAGACCTTGAAGAACTCTCTCACAAGGGTGCAATTCCAAGCTATAACGGTAACACAACATAAGCATGGAGGAGTAACTTCTAGTTTGGATATTCGTGCAAAGGGTCATCAACATGATGTGAAGGAAGCAAATGGTGATAGTATCCTATCATCAAATGTTCGAAGGAACACAGGTGGGACAGTTATGGGTCTGATTTTTAGCCTTGATGTTGCTTTTATCACCATTACCAGCCACCACATTACTTCATTTGCACTCATACAAGTGGATTTGAAAGGATCTCCAGTTATGGGAAGTACTTTTCAGTTTGTGACTACTAATGGGGATTTTTTAGCCCTTGCATGTCTGCCCATCATTTCTACACTACTGAATATTGCACGAGTTTTCATTTTTGTAGCTGTTACACCATCTTTATATTGCTGGTTTTGCTGATTTCAATCATTAACCATTGCAAGTTTGCACATTTTTAGAGAGTATCAACGCTAGGTGAGTATGTCAGCATTGTGGAAAGTCAAAATATGAAATTGCAAATTCCCAAGGTTGATGTGGGATCCTAGTATTTGCCAAACAGTCCAGGCATTGATTTAGGACAAGCAAATTTAGGAAGGGCAGATTGTAATATCTCCTTTTTCAAATTGAAGAAATCAGAGGATTTGAAGCCTATTTTCATTTCTCGTAGATTAGGGGGAATTGGTAAAGGGAAATAATTTAATAATAATTCTTTAAATTGTCTTTAAAGTGACTTTATTCAATAACTTGAAAAATGACACTTATTCATTATTATTATTAAATGGGGTTAATTATATGGCCAAAAGTAATTATTATTATAAGGGTGGAAAAATGAATATTTAACTAAAAAGTACTTTTAATTACTATAAGGTTAGGGTGAATTTGGAAAAATGAGTTTATTAAAAGGACAAATGGGCAATCATTATGATTATGATGGATTATTCGCTTTTAGTAATCATGACAGAATCCATATTTCTTTCAACTTCTATTTGAGGATGAAAACCTTCATTGCAGTCAGATTAAAGGACAAAAACCCTCCAATCTCTAGAGGTAACTCTATTCAAAGGTTACATTCGTGCATCCAATCATAAATTTGCAGTTTTCAGCCAAGGGCGCTAGGGTTTGAAGACCCAAATTGTTGTTTTGCAAGAATTGTGCAATGTTGTACTTGGTTGGACAATTGCACATCACTTCTAGGGCAGTTTTGAGCAATTTTTGGTCAGAATTTGTAGTTTGGGGCAGCTCCATAGGGGTAGATTGAAATATGTATAATTTACTATGCAATAGGGCTGCTAAAATAGTCCGTATGACCACTACAGTATTATGTATGGTCGCTACAGTAATCCATACCCCCTCTGCTAGTCGCCATCTATCCGTAGTTGCACGGATGCCTTCCACGTTGTTGTATGGTCATTAGGACGTTGAAAAGAATAAAAAATAAAAGGATAGGTTGTTGTACCTTTCCCTACGGGGTATTAATTGATATTTATTTCTGAATTTGATTACTTGTGGATTTACAGCTAGGGTTTCAATAAATGATCTCACCTTTATGCATTTTTAAGGTTTGTCACGTTAGTGTTTGATAAATAATCAAAAATAAGTTGGTGCATGGTAGAAAAACTCATAAACTGTGATGACCCGGCAACCAAAAAATTTGACTTGTACTCGCAACTCGACAATCACTCTGCAATTTTATCACTACTTTAAAAAATATATAAATTCATAAAATACATTGAAATACATAAAAAAATGAATTGAATGTAGAGAAATGATTGTAGACAGTCATTTACCAATTGCTGATGCACATAGACTACAAAAATCATGACAAAAAAGACTAAGAATGGTGTTTTTTTTGCCATTTTGATATGTTTTGGGGGAAGCTAGGTCAGGGTAGGTTAGCACCCTGAAACCCACGATCGGTTACTCGTTGTCAACCACAGTTTTAGACTACTAACCGACCTGCGGTAAATGGAAAGAGTAACTGTTTGGAATTTTTTTGCAGAAAACCCGCGAGTTGGTTACTTCGGTGTTTTAATACCATGAGTTGGCCTATGACTTTATTATGCTGTTGTACTTTTCCAGAGTTGAATAATACTCATGTTTGTCTCCATTTATTAGCTGGTAATGTGTTTCAACTAAGAATTCCTATTATTCTAGATTTGGTAGAAAAAACTAAATGAAATAGAATTCCATATTTTCTTTTGAAAGTGATTTTTCAAATAGCAAAACCTCACCCTCCTGCAGAGGAAAATGACCATGTTATGGCATCCAAGTGGGTCCCAAGACGGAATTCTTGGAACCTTGAGGTCTCATTAGACATGAAGCTTGATAGGAGGCTCGTTGGAACCACAAATAAGAAGAAAGAAAATCCTACAACAGTGGTAGTTGTTTCAACGAAGTCAACAATTAAGATCGTCAAAATTTTAGAAAATGATAAACCTATCATGCTCCTATTCGACTGACATGGGGTTGGGACTTACAGTCCCAACAGACCTTGAGGTTTGGAGGCCTTTGATTCAATGACCAAGATTCATGAGATATGCATTGTTGAAATTTTTGAAAACGAAGAAAAACCTCCTCCAGAACCTGACGATCCTCCCCATTCAAGCAAACAACGGATGCTTCACGACAAAAGGGTAAAATGCCATTCAGGTGCTAGGGTAGGAATTATCATGCCTATCAATACCATAATAAAGTTCGCGGACACCCTATCCAAGTTGGAGACTTGGTGTTGAGACTTGCCAATATGATTGATAAGATGGCGGGCGAAGGTTGTAAGTTTGGACCTAACTGGTTAGGCCCCTATGTAGTAATAGTGGAGCCTTTCGCTTACGCACTTTGAATGGAAAGGAGTTCGATGAGTCTATCAACTCCTTGCACCTTAAACGCTACTACATATAGTTCCATATGTTCTACCTTGCTCTTATTGCATTCATAGTTTTGTGTTACCATATGTGTGTGTTGTATGCATTTCAGTGGTCTTGTTTAGGTGACTATTCGGCTATGTGTTCACTTGGCAAAACCCTATTGCAACAAAATCAATTCATATTCTCACCATTACTCGTTACCCTTTACCCCTTGGAAAATGCTTTCGAAATCAGTGTTGGGTAGGAAAGTAGTCTTGGTCATTGTGGGTACTGTATACATTCTTTGTTGTTTGCCCCAAAATCTTTTGGTCTGAAAGCACTCATGAGGTTGAGTGTTCCAGGGAGAAAAGCGGGGGACAATGTATGGGATAAATATATCACCTCGATAATTTTAGAATTGATATTGGTTCAATCCAAGGACCCATCAATTTAACCTTATTTTACTCGAAGAGCAGTAATTGTTACCATTGGAAGCTCAATGTTTGTTCGATGGAAGTTGGAATTCATTCATTGTTATGCTCTTCAAGGCTGGAGAACCATTGAGTATCACTTTACCACTTTCTAAAAGAGAGGAGAGGTAGTTCAATTCCAAAACAAACATAAAAAGGAGAAAGGAATAGCAGAAAAGAGAGTTTCTAGTTATGAGAATGGTAGTGCTTCAAAAACTGAAATCTGTCAAGTCATAGTTATACTATTGTGTCCTTGATTTCATAGTTGCACAAACTTGTAGGGACACAATGGGCAAGCTTCTAAGGATAAAATGTGAATGTATAACCCAAGAATTCTTCACTAAATGTAAACACACAAAAGCCTTGTAGCTATTGCACGCAGCGCTTTCATATTACTTTATATCAGCAAACACAAAACAAAGAGTGTTCTAAGGGAAACGAAAAGAATTCATAAGCGAATTAGACTCGCAGTAGCACAATCTAATTACTGTATTCAATTTTGTAACTAAGCATATTACCAACCCTTTGACATAGGCATGGACTCAACAAGAACTAATGGACAGCATTCAGTGAGTAGAAGACAAAGTTTAAAGAAGTAAAAATCTATTACAGTTTAAATAGAGTTTATTTACACCAAGTGCCAACCCTGGCAGACAAGCAAAGTCCAAAGCAAGAGAGAATAACATATGTAATCATGACTAAATTCCAACAATGTTTTGGGATTAAAATTTGCCGACCTTTTACAATAGGAACATCCCTTATAGAGACAGATTTGTCCATGAAGCTCGCTTAGCCCACCACTGGGGTGGTTAGAATATTCAATAGTCATTGGAGAATGCAGTTGGGAATTTGACAGATTTACTAGCTCGAGTATGATCTGTAATTAGAAGCCACACCTCTTTTAAGGTAATTATTTGTCCTTTATGTTCTTTGTCTCTTCTAACTCCTTATATTGCACACGTCAAGTAATGACTCATGACATACTGAGTGTTTTACATTCAATTTTGGGGGCTAATTGCGAATAGATTCAGATATTAGTGGCAGATTGCATTGGGATTTTTGCCGGATTGCCATTCCACCATGCCCTACGCAAACTTTCGCATTCAATTCGCACACTGATCAAATGGATATGTCGATCTAGACTGACTTTAGGACCTTCGAGTTGATTTCTCATTACTCGTCTTGAAATTTATCACTTCTGGGCCTTTCAGTTAGTGAGGAACCACTTGCATTCTGACTATGCTATGCGGATTTGACACAGTCCATTCGAGGTACTTGATGACCCTGACGGGCCAGATGACCGCCAATCTTGGTTTGCGGGCTCCTTTGGCGACTAGACTTGCTTATTTGGCCATTAGCCCTCTTCCCTTTCCTCGGGGTTGACTTCCTTGCCACATAGTAACCTGTCACTCTACTCGGGCCTTGCGTGTGCTTTGATTGTGCCTTGGCCAAGCAGTAGCGAGATGTTGCCACGTGGTGACATCTCGCTAACCTAGTGCTCTAATGCATTTTGAGGTTGCATGAATCGCTCTGGGACAGCGGGTTGTCAAGATTGTGCCATGGGGCACGATCCCGCTAATCCACTCACCTAGAGGGTCTACTGCTATACGAATAGCTCTGGGACAACAGGTTGCTGGTATGATGCCACTTGGCAGCATCTCGACGACCCAAAGATTGCACCACGTGGCACGATCCCGCTAATCCACTTGCCCATAGGGTCTACTGCTATATAGATGGCTCCGAGACAACAGGATGTTGAGATGACGCCACTTGGCAGCATCTTGACGACCCGAAGGTTTGAAGGTTCTCGACCGGAAATAGATCGTTGAAGTGTTGTCGAGCGGCGGAAACTCATCACGTAGCTCTAGGAGAAACTTTAGAAGAAATGGCTAAGTGCTGAAAGGCTTTTGCCAAGGGGTTGGGACTGTCAGGAGCCGTGAAAGATTACCACGTGGCTTCGAAAGTGAAGTGGGCACTTATGGGCAATGATACAAAGAACACAGTCAACATTTTCGAAAACAAATGATAAAGAAAATTCAAACGAAAACAACTATGATTTTCAAAATAGAAACGGTTAAGTTTTTGAAATAAAAGCAAAAAGGGTACATAAACTTAACTAAAAGAAAACCATTTTCATTGAATTCGAGCTAAAATTTTGCCCATTTATATGAAATTGATGAAAGCATTTAGTCATTCAACATTGAAATAATGCAAAAGTTGGTCACACTGCTAAAGGCAAAATTGCAAACAATCCTAAAAGGTTAGATCATTATTTATATTAATCCAGTTTTAGATTTGCTATTCAGACCAAGGATTTATAATAAAGATTTACTATGCAGACTTGTTAAAATTAATGAAGCACAAATTCAATATTTTAGATCTTCACATCCAGACAACCGCAAACAAAGGCCCAACAGGGATAAAAAGGGTCCAGATACGAAAACTAAAGATGGGACATGCTGGTAACAACAAATGGCGACTTCCACGGGAAAAATAGTGCTCAACATTTAGAACCCAGGTTGCAAGCCTTCATTCCTACATAAAACATAGATTGCAAGGAAATCTTTAGACATAATCAAAAAATAAGGCACTAAAGTCAGCTGTAACAAGTTACATGCTAAGCTTCATATCTGCAAAAATACCATCAATGAGTTTGAAGTGATAATTTTTTGTTCAATTCATTATAGGATTCACATAAACAAGTTCAAATCAAACTAGGCATTAGAACTTCCGAAAGGGGATTCATTGGCTAAATGGTTTAGGGAGGAATGACATGGGCATTGCTTTGCTACTAGTCAGATGTCCATAGCCCCGACAGAGATACCTCTGGTTTTCCACTCAAGGCCTTGCTCTATTGCCAGCTAGGTCGGGAAGCTTACGATGGAGGTTGCTTGAATCATTCTTTCGAAGAGAGACATTTGATTTGGCATTTTAAGCTCAATTGCTCTTATGCCTTTCTCTTTGAAAAGGGATTTTACTATTCAGTCCATTGAGGGTTGGGAACCAAGCCATGGATAAAAGGATGTTCAAAGAGCTCTAAATACCTAGATGATCTTATATTTGCTTAGCGTTTTCTCATTACTTCAGGATGTTCAATTAAGTGTAGTTTGATGGCTTCTATCAAAAAAATACAACTGTTCTAAAATTCACTTGTTTTGTTACGAATCATTGGCCTTAAGAATCTGAAATTTCAAGGACTACTTACAACGTTTCAAAACGAAAACTCACCTTTAAGTCTCTGAAGTCTAAATTGTACTTTCCTTGCTTTCGTCCACCCTTTCAGTGACTGGCCCTTTGATACAAGGAATGAATGGCTTCTATAGGACCTTCTCTCATGTTCCTTGTTTTTATCTCAATGGAGGGTACAAAGTTGGTTGTTGACCAAGGGTAAGGTTAAGGTAGACTGCCGTTTCAGAGTAAAGGCACAAAGCATCAAAAAGGGACAAAACAAAGAATAAGGAACAAAGCAAACACAATGGAAGCAAACCTACTCTAGAAAAACTAGGAACCTAAAATAAAGCAAAATGTGAAAAACAAGAAACTAAATTGAATCTACTCTAATATATACATCACGCTTCACACAATCAAAATTTGCATTGGACAAGACAGCTGAGAAGTAGTGCTTCAAAAACTATCTATTCACAGGCAATAGGAGATCGTTTCCTTCAAGATCCTTGAGACGAAAAGCATTTTGCCTGAGCAACGCAGATATCTAGTATGGGCCAATCCATAGTGGATCAAACTTGGAATGTTGGCCTTTCTTTTCATGGGCTTTGTCCCATAGCAACATTAGATCAAAAATCCTGAAAGATTTCACCTTAGCCTTCCTATCAAACCATCTCTTGACAGTGCATTGATGCTTGTTAAAACTCAACAAAGCTTCCTCTCGGGCTTCTTCCAATTGGACACGGTCCAATATTCTAGAATGTACTTTCTTGTTGCCTTTCATGTATTGTTGCGTGAACTTGTAGGTGGGTAGCTTGAGCATACTAGGTAGAACTGGCTCTATTCCATAGACCAATAAAAATGGCGAGCTCTTAAGCGCTTGTTTATACTTGGTGTGGTCAGCCCAAAGGGCAAACTTTATCAGCGTATGCCATTCTGAGGCTTCTTTTATGCAGATTTCTTGATAGCCTTGATTAAGTTTCTGTTCGTAGATTCTACCAATCCATTTCTTTGTAAGTAGTAATTGGATGAAAATTTCAACGTGATTTCATTGTCATATGTCCACTCAGTGAATTCTAGGGATTGAAATGCAGG
This sequence comes from Torreya grandis, assembly GCA_037957365.1. Taxonomy (NCBI): domain Eukaryota; kingdom Viridiplantae; phylum Streptophyta; class Pinopsida; order Cupressales; family Taxaceae; genus Torreya; species Torreya grandis. The sequence goes on from JARHVA010002266.1 coordinate 997,662, forward strand.
GCCATTGTTACAAACTAATGAGACGAGGGTCCCAAATCATGTGGTCACATTAATTTCCATGAACTTGATTACTTCATTAGCAGTGTTATTCTTTGTTGCCATTGCTTCCATCCATCTTGTGCGATAGTTTGTGGTCGTTAGAACAAACTTGTGCCCTGTTGAGGAGTTATGATTAATGATTCCTAAAAATCCAATCTCCATTGGGTAAATGGTGTCCCTTCTATAACTAGCTGCAATGGCATTGCATTGTGAATTTCTCTCTTGGCATAGGTCTAACACTGATGGCATGTTCTAACATGTGCATGGACATCTTTGAATAGGGTCGACCAATGATAGCCAGCCCAAATTATTGTGTGCCATTGTGTTTGCTGTAGGATGACCAATGCCTAACTTCTTGTGGAAACCAACCAGACTTACTTGGCTTCAGCTTTTGATAGGCATCTAAGATAGCTGCTTTCATGATTTTTCCTGAAGAGAACTCCTTTCTTCAACATATATTGTGCTGCCTTCAGTCTGAGAACCCTTTTTTGTGTTTTGATTGAGTCCAATAGGTGGGCTCCCATAGAGAAGGTAGTGGACAATTGGGGCGTACCAATTTTGCGGTAGTACTTGTGCTTGGTCTAGATGATGCAGTGATACTTGGATCAATCTCAGTTATTAGCTGAGTAAGACCTTGTCCCTTAACCAGCTTGGCGAGCTTTATCTCCAAATCATACTTTTGCAGTTTGGTCATCCATCTACCTTGTTCTCCTAGCTTGTTTTGCCCCAACATGAACTTGATATCTAGGTCTGGCACAATTGCGTGCACTTTATTCATAAGAATATAGTTCCTGAATTTCTTCACAGCTTTGACTAGAGCGTAGGCGTGTTTATCCAAAGTAGAGTATCTTAACTCCACGTCTTTCAGATTGGTGCTCATAAAAGCGATAGGGTGTTCTCTTCTATCCAATTTCTATGTGAGATAGGCAATAATGGTGTTCTCAAAGGCAAACGGGTAGAGATGTAGAAGTCTTTGGCATAATTTGGACTGATTAGCACTCCACTCCACTTCATCATAGCATTTAGGGGCTTCAAAATTTCAACAAATCTAGAAATGAACTTGTGAACAAAATTAATTTTGCCAAAGAAGGATTTTAGCTCCTTTTTAGTATTAGGTTGAGGTAATTTAAAAATCACTTCAGCTCGTTCAGGGTCTATAGAAATACACTCTTTAGTGATGATGTGACCAAGAAGTTTACCTTTTGTGACACCGAATATGCTCTTCTTTGGATTTAAAGAGATGCCATACCTTCTGCACCTTTTAAATACTCTTTGCAAATAGAGAATGTGATCTAATCTGCATTTCGAAAATCCAGTTAAATCATCCATGCAAAGTACTATGCACTTACCAACTGAACCTTCAAATGCGAAATCCATAGCTCTTTGAAATGTCGCTTCAACATTGATCAATCCAAATGGAATTCTTTTGTAAGCAAATGTGCCCCATTTCTTTGTAAATGTGGTTTAATCGCGATCCTCTGGATTGACTAGAACCAATTGTATCTCGAGAATCTATCCACGAAGGACATCAGCTAGGATCCATTAACCATTTGAATCACTTCATCAAAGGAAGGCAATGGATAATCGTCTTTATTTGAAGCTCTGTTTAAGTTTCAAAAGTATATGCATAAACGAATTTCTCGATTTTTCTTTTGCATGGGCACTAGGCCTGCCACCCAAGTAGAAAGGTGGACTGGAAAGATTATTCCAATTGAGAGCAGTTTGTGAACTTCCTTATGTATCAATGGTCTCGGGGGTGGGTTCATAGGCCTTTGTCTCTCCCTGAATGGTTTTTGATTTGGCTTAAGCAAAATGATGTGAGTAATTACCTTCGAGTTGAAGATTTTGAGGTCTCCATAGGTCCAGGCAATAACATCCTTATAGCTGAGTAGCAACCTCCAAAGCTGTTCTATTTCTATTTATGTCCAATCTGGATCTACGTTGATAGTTTGGGGCTTTTCTATGGAACCCAAGTTGATAGTTCGGTATTTTTGATCTGCAAGTTTCGGTTTCTTAATTAGGTGTAAACCTGAATATGTCAAATGCCTTTTCAAGGGAGATCATCACCTTTGGGATTTGATTCCCTTGGATGTTCATGATTCCATCTTGGTCAAGTCTAGCTGTAGGACTATCCCTATCTATGTCATCAAATTATTTGGGCTTCGAATACCCCAACATTATTAATGACATATCAAAGACTTGGAAATTTTCTACATTGTCAAGGATAGAGGGACAAGGGACTAACTCAATGGAAAACTCTTGCAATTCGATGTTGTCAAAGGGGTTAAGCTCGCAACTGAGGATGCTAATGAATCAACAACTTGATTTCTTTCTCTAGGGATAGGTATGACATTGAATGCATTAAACATCTCGATTAAATCCCATGCTCTATGCTTATACTTTCTAAGGTATGATAGTTTGCAATGAAACTTACGTGATTTACAACCAGACATAAATCACTAAATACTTTCAATTCCTTGGCCTTATGTTTTAATGCAAACTGCAGTCCTGGAACCAACGCCTCATATTCTACAAGATTATTGGTGCATGGGAATTGCAACTAGTAAGCAACAAGATGTTCCTTACCTTGGGGATCAATAAGTAAAACTCATACCTCTGAGCCTTGTTTAGAGCGAGTGCCATCAACGTATAGGGACCACAAACTTGACAATTTAAGATTATTGTCAGCGCTCTTACCTATAACCGTTTTTGTCTCTAAAGCATAGATTCCTAAATCTAAATCCAACAAGTTTACCTTCTCATTGATTGTGTTATATTATGTTATCATGTGCTTCATCTTGGGTTCCCTATCAACCCTAATCTGATTAGCTACGCTTCTTCAAGCCAATCACATGTGAGAGAAATCGGTGGCCATATATCCATTTAAAGACTTGGACCAATCTCAGCTAAGTAACACTCTATATGCTACAGGGATGTTTACAACTTGGATATCTATAAATTGATGGATTCTAGGCTCTGATTCTAATTGCATGTGTACATTGAGCAGTTCGCCAACTACTCTAACCTTAGACTTGTCTAGTTGAACTACAACTTTGTTTGACTTGATGGGGACCAAGCCTAATTTCTCACAAATACCTGTTGGCATTATGTTTGCATAAACTCATGAATCTACCAAGCAATTGTGCAGTTTTTTCCCAAATAACCTGATAGTCAGGTGAAAGGGAAGGACTTTAGTATTATTTTTATGAATGGGCATGTTGGTGTGAGCAGTCTTCTGCTTGGGCTGGACTAGTTTCTCAGTGACTTCAGTAGTAGATCACGTTGCTCAGTGATTTGAGCAAGCTCATGAATAATGATATTTGCTTTAATCTTCATATCTTCGACTATGTTGTATCCAACTTTGTCTTGGGGTGGCTGAATTTCCACATGGGCTTTGGATTCATTAGGCTTTGGAGGTGAAGGATTATTCTTGGCATTGGGATCAGGTGGGGTTGCACCATTATTTGGAGGATTTGAGGTAGTGAGGGGTTGTTGTGGTTGTCAATTCTTAAGGGTGTATTTGCTCCTCTGAAACTGCTGTAAAGCATGCACTTCATTAGCACTCTCTTTTGGTTCATTCTCTTCTTGGCTAGGGAATTCCATGGTTTCTAGTACCATGGTTGTGCTAGGTGGCCTACCTGCATCGTATGATTTGGGTTGGTTTGGTATTACCTCATACTCTTCCATTTCCCTTTGAAAAATGTCAAAGGCACTACAAAACTTGATGCAATCGAGCTCTCCATGTTGCGTTGTGTTATGCACATGGCACCACTTTGGCAGAGTAGTCTCACAAATGTTTATTTCCGACAACTTATTGGGAGAGCTATCTCACAAATGTTGATTTCCGACAGCTTATTGGGAGAGGGTTTGGTCTGATTGTGGGGACAGTTGTAATTTCTATTTCGCCTCTGGTAAGTGAAGTTCCTATTTGAACTCTCAGCACCAGAGCTGCCCATTTACCTTTGCAAACCAAGGAAGTCATTACTTAGTCTTTACAACATTCATTGAATGCCATCCAACTCATTTTTTGTAGACTCCCGGGGTATAATTTGGTCATTTTTAGCAGCTGCTAATGTCATTTGGATTTGCAAATGGGGAACTGCCTCATTGTTAACAGGGTTAAGAAAACCCGGGTGTTGGTTTAGAGCTAGCATGTCTCAATGGAAATCCGTTGGTTATAGGCAGCAGTTGAGACACAGGCACATTCTGGTTTACATTGGAAATAAGGTTCAAGGTGGGCATGTTAGGTAAGGCATTAGGGATGGGAGGCATCATGCCCTTGTGGATTGAGTTGCCTATTGACCTTGATAGCTTCAGCGTATGCCAAAGTTAAGGTTATTATTGTAGGGTCTCGCCTCAAGAACATTGCAATCCATGGGTCCAATGTGTTTTTATACATTTCTAGTGCTAGCTGAGCGTTGGGTTTGTAAAGAGTGGTGACTTTGCCATACAATTTTTGGAAACAAACATTGAAATTCCTAATGGGCTCATTAGGTTCACATTTAATGCAAGCAAACTGCTGATATAGGATGCTTGGGTCTATAACTTGCCCAAATTGGGCTAGGAAAGTGCTACTAAATTGGTCCCAATTTGTAATGGAGTCCTCAAGAAGGTTTAGGAACCAGTCGTATGTTGCATTCATCAGCGTGAAGGGGAATAGCCTATAGGCCATGTCTTCATGCTCAACATTGAGAAGTCTCAGAGTAGTTTTATATGATGTTATGTGCTCCTCTGCAGTCCTTCCTACACTAGGAGTGAATCTTGGAAAGTCTCTCTTTGGGTTCCTAGGTGTTGAACACAACTATCTACTGAGAGGTGGGGGGTGAATCAGTGGATCAGCTAAAACTAGTTCATTAAACCTTTTAGAGAAGATACAAATGCATATGCATATTAAAGAACAGATGTAGAGATCATTCACACACACAAAAACACATTACACCAGATTTATACGTGGAAAACCCAAAGGGAAAAACCACGGTGCGAATAGTTACTAGATTCTACTGTTCTAATCTAGCCTCACATTTAAACGCCTCACTAGCAAAACCACACTGGTTACATTCAAGAGCACCCACTCTAAGGAAGCACGCACTCCCTATCTAAGTACCAACTCAGTCTGTCTGATGGCACAAACCGATCAGAATTATGAAGCTACAACTTCAGAATACAAAAGAATCAAACTTTATTTCTTTGTTACAAGTCTTGTCTGTAACCGCTCATACTATGCACCTTATCTCTAAGTGCCTCTCTTCAACTCTGCCTCTATCTTACTTTGTGTCTGTATGTATATCTATTTGACACACTTTATCTTGCTCTCTGCACTCTCTTCATCTTCTCTATGTTGTCTTGGTCTGTGTCTGCATCTTCTGTCTGACACCCTTTGTATTTCTCTGATGCTTGCCTTTGGCAATTGTAATAGCAATTGCAAATAGTGGCAGCCACACACTTACCTTTTTCGTGAAGATAATATATATGACATGGCTTTTTCTTTAGGGTTAGCCACCACATAATGTTCACTCATACTACCCTATTCTGGTTCCAGTTCTGGATTCTTATTTAATGCGACTTGACATGTATGCTTTCTGCGTCTTGTTTCAAGGGAACCCGCTGCTCGTTATTATTAACTATGGCAACCGTTTTTGCCAAATCTTAAATGCGCATATCTTGTAATCATAGATTAATATGTTGAATCGATCAATCTTGGTTTCTGTGTCACCGCATGGAGCTAATCGTTTATCTAGTCATGTCTTTAAACGAGGATCGTTGATCTTGTCTTTGGCGCCATTCACAGTCTATCTTGCTCCGTCAGATCTTTTGTATGCATTAGTTCAACTTTTTGAAACGCATCTGTCAATCTCTTTATTTAAGGTCCCACAAGTCGTTGGATCTCCAAAATAGCATGCATTTTATCTCGCTTTTCATTAATCGTCGAGGTCCTTTTTGCATCTTGCTATCTCCTATATAATTGGGTTGCTTTCACTCCTTTTGATTATCTCAGATATGCTGGATCTTTAGCTCTCTATTGTGCCGTTAACTATAGATCATTTTGCTTCACTGACTCCACTTCGCTTCGTTGGATCTTTCTTATCAAGCTTCCGCGTGTCATCCAATTTCAGAAGATACATGATTTTTATCACGTCTTGATCGTTATCCTTCGGTATGTTGACTTCACTCGTTTTCTTTCGGTGACTATGCATTGCTTTTGCTCCTTCGATCTCTTTAGACTTGCTCGACCTTTATCTTGCCTTGATCCTTTGGCACTTGTGAAAGTACCCTATACTTCTTCCGAATTATCTTTCGGAGACTTGTAATGGTCCTTGACCCATCTGACTATATCCTTCGAGACTTGGTAAGTGCGCTTCAAATCTCCCGCAATTAACCTTTGGGACTTGTGTTTGTGGCACATACCCTTTGGAGCATATCCTTTGGACAAATTGTTGCGGGCTTTTTGTCTAAGGTGCTTTGGGACAATTTCCCCGACAAAATGTCTAAGTGCCCTTCGGAACTTTTGGCATATACCCTTCAGGGCTTTTCAAAAAACCTTTTGGAAACTTTGCAAGTGTCCTTTGCTCCATTGGAACTATCCTTCGGAACAATTGCAGGTGTCCCTTCGGGAATTTTGCAACATACCCTTCGGAACTTTTGTAAAGCTTCCTTTGGAACTTTTGATTGGAACACATACCTTTCGGAACTTGTGCAAATGTACCCTTTGGAAACTTTGTTCGGGTCACTTACCCTTTGGCATTTTTGCAAAGCTCCCTTCGAAACTTTTGTTCGGGACCCATTTCCTTCGGGACTTTTGTTCGGGACATTTGTCCAATAGAGACTTAAACAATTTTGCCGAAACACTTTTCTTGACAGAATTCCAAAGCTTCGAAACAATTGTTGTGGGCTTTCTGTTCGAAGAGTCTTCAACATTTTTCCAAAAGAATTTCCTTTACCATTATTTCCGAAAGAATTGCTCGAGTCACTTCTTCCGAAATAATTCCCCAGACAAATGCAAAGGTGCAAAATCGACTAAGTATGGAAACTTAGTAGGCTTTTAGCTGAGGGACAACCTTGTTGACGCAGTGGATTGCACCCTGGACAGGAGGCCGAGCTCCTGCCTTCCACACGCAACAATGGAAACTCCTCTCTCGCCTGTGGGACCGGCGAAGCTGGGGGAGAGTCTTTAGATAAGGGCTAGCTCCCTTTGATGTATCTTTTAGGCCCTGGATTCCCTACTGCTAACAAATAAATGGAAAAATGGGGGGGATGAAAAGGGAGAAGGATGCTGAAAAGCAAAACCTAAACCTAAACTTAAAAAGGTGATACACCAAAAAGTTGATACACTCAGCCCGAACATACACTTTTCACCAAGAAGAAGCTGCCATACACTTCATCTGATGTGGGAAACTTTTCTGTATCAGTGAGTTAGGGGTCCGTAGAGATACAGGGAGGAAGAACTACCAAAGGTGTTCTGAGACACACTTTGGCAGCCTATTCACATGCGCCTATATTCCTGCTGTAGACACTTCTGACAGACCTGCAGAAGAAGAAACTTCACAATGCACTAGACATGCTGGAGTCGTTCTATGAAAAGCATAAAAGAAAATGACTTAACACAAAAAGAAAACATAGACATATGCGTGAGTGCAAGTTCAAATGGAGGTAAAAATTGCTAAGTCTTGATTCAAAGAAAAAATCCGACAGAGTTCTGCCTTACAAACCCAGAGATTTTTGGGCAGAGCTTTGCCTTATGGGCTAAGAGATCCCTTCTCAAATGAAAAGTTTACAATATATAGAAAGAGGAGAAGTGAAGGCGCCGCTTTGGAAAAGACTTTGGCGCTCTTTGACAAGTTGGCCCATGTGCTTTGAGAGCATCGGGAAGAGGAAGTCACTGTTACTGATGTCATTCTTCTAGAAAAGGCCTGCTAAAACCATGCTGTGTAATCGCCGATCTTAACTTTGGCGTTCAAACATTAATGTGAAAGCACGGGCTGCGCCTCTTTTCTGCAAACAAGACTGCTCTTTCCAAATATCATGCGGTTTGTCTGCTCATAAATGCAAAGTGGAGAAAGTAAGCCGCGCCGCTTACTGTTTGCGCCGTTTGATGACCACCTTGCAATAAATCGCCTTCCCTTTGCCACCTGGGCCGTCTTGACTATTTCTGCACTTTGTCTCTTCCTGGCTTTGTCTATTTCTGGCTCCTTCGGCCCTCGAGGCTATCTTCTTGGCGGGTTGCTGAGTTCCTTGGGCTCTGTCTTAAGTTTTTTCAAAGTCAACGGCTATTTCACCGCCTTAAATTTGGCCTCTGCTCACCCGTCACTGGGCGTTTGAACTTCCAACGACTAGTTCGCCGTGTTTGATTTTGACGTCTTCAGGCCTGTCACCCCTTGGAAATTCCTTCGGCTTTTCCTTTCCTTCGGCTTCTTGTTGCTTCCCTTTCCTTCGGGCTTCTTGTTTTGGATCCTTCCGAAGGGAAGGTGACCCTTCGGCTTTGGAGAAGTGTCCTTCATTTTGACCGAGAGTCTCCTGCAAGGGCACCTACCCTTCGGGGTCCTTTGGGTCCTTGGTCTTGAAATCCTTCGGACATTTTGTCCGAAGGATTTCTTCCTTTGCTCCTCACTTATTTCCCCGGGTCACTTTTCCCGCGGACTTTTTTTCTCGGCTACTTTTCCCCCGCGGCCTTCCTCCGAATTTCTTCGGACATTTTGTCTGAAGGAATTCCTTCGGATAAAAAGTCCAAAAGAAATCCGTTTATGCTTTTGTCTTAGTCCTTTTTCATTCGGTGGGATCTTTGTTCGTAGCCCTTCCGAATTTCTTCGGACTTTTTGTCCGAAGGAATTCCTTCGGACAAAACGTCCAAAGAAATTATGTCTTTGTCTTTTCCTTTGACTGCCTTCGAAAAGTGCCCTTCGAGAAATTTGGAAACGACCCTTCCGAAGGGTACTTCCTTTGCCTTAAACAGATTTTCCGAAAGAAACTTACCTTTTCGGCTTTTCTCTGTGGCCTCTTTGAAAGTGTTCCCTGCCCTCCGCAAGGGCTCTTGAGTCCGGAACTGCCCTCCGCAAGGGCACTTGAAATGGTCTGTTTTGTGCCTAAGTGTCGGGGACTTCTCTCTGCTTGTAGAGTCCGTAGAAATGCCTGCAGAGTCCGTAGAAATCCTTGCAGAGTCCGTAGAAACTTCCAAGACTTGTGCAAAACCAAAAAATGAACTGGCTCAGGACAACAGGGAAAGAAGGGGACCGATTTTGGCCTGTTGAACCAAAAATGGTCAACAAACCTAATGCATTTGTAACATTTGCTCTACTCATCCTTATGACTTAGAACTTAGACCACAAAGAGTAGGCACAAACCTAATTATCATAGTGTGCTCATTTCCTTCAGATGCTGTCATACGTGCAAATGTTGTTAACATCAACCTGTGTACTTAGCCATATTTGTCAAGATAACCATGTGAACAGAGGCATTCATATGATTGTTCTTGTATTTTCATAGTCATTCAAAGTACACACACAACTCCATGGGGCTCTACAACAAGTCTGTTCAACTCAACACCTGTGTCATTAATGCATAACAGCACATGCTACCTTTGACATCAATGACAATCTTTCATACATCAATGACCATGTCCAACAATCTCCCCCTTTGTCATTGATGACAACACATCATCAGAACGACTTTACTTCTTTATCTTCATTCAGCTTTCTCCCCCTTTGACATTAATGACAAAGAGTCTCTGTCATAATATTGTTGACCATTTTGGTCCTGCAGGCCAAAATCAGTCTCCTTCTTTCCCTACCACTCTGAACCTCAGTCTAGTCATGCACCCACCAATTGCAAAATCTCCTTTTCTTTGCAATAAACCCAGTTCTTATAGAAGATTGAAAAATCTAAGGCCCTGCAGGGTTCGGTTCAGTATGGAGCTTTTCGCTTTGAGCAAATGCCTTAGACAAATAAGAGTCTCTTACAAAGCTCCGAAGGTTAAACAGCCCTTGCAGAGGGAAGACGATGAGCAAGATGGGCCATTGCAAAAGATCCGAAGGGTAAATTTGGACTTGATTTACCCTTGCGGAGGGTAGCTGGTCAAAAGGCCGAAAGGTGAGTTCCTTCGAGAAGAAAGACCAAGGCAAAGAATTCCTTCGGACTTTTTGTCCGAAGGAAATTCGTAAGGAAATAGCAAAGGATTTCTTCAGACAAAATGTCTGAAGAAAATCCAGGAAGATAGCCAAAGAGAAAAGTTGATTTTCTTGGGGCAAAATGCCCGAAGGAATTCCTTCGGACATTTTGACCGAAGAAATTCACAAGGCATACACTGTCCTTTCGGAAGGAGAATTCTGCGGAAAAATTCACAAGGCAATTCATTCGGACAAAAAGTCCGAAAGAATTCCTTTAGACTTTTTGTTCGAAGGAATTTGCCCGAAGAAAAGAGTCGACCGAAAGAAACAAGCAAGGAAACAAACAAGAAATTCTTTCGGGAGAAGTTCCAGCGGCAAAGTGAGCGAGCGAATTCTTTCGGACAAAAGTCCGAAGGAATTCCTTTGGACTTTTTGTTCGAAGGAATTCACCCGGCGAAAAAAGCCTCAAAGGACCCTGAAGGATAGGTGCCCTTGCGGGGGACTCTCCGCTGCCAAAAGGAGGACATTTTTCAAGGCCCGAAGGGACACCTTCCCTTCGGGAGGTTCCAAAGACAAAGGCCGAAGGAATTGACCAAGGGATGACGAGCCCGCGGACGTCAAAGTTGAGCATCATGGACTAGCCGTTGGGATCCAGACGTCCGATGACGTCCCCGCAGGCGTCAAGTTCAGGACAACAGAATAGCCATTGGCTTTCAAATGGCGACGGGCGCGCAGATGTCAACTTTACGACCATGAAGTAACCGTTGGTCTTTAAATGAAAGGCGCGAACCCGAAGGAATTCAAAGGCCTTAAGGCCAAAAGGAAGAGACTGCCGAGAAGGGAGCCCAAAGAGCCAAAGATTGATAGAAGATAGCCTCGAGGGCTTAGATTGCCGGAAAGAGAAAGTTGGGAAAAGACAAAAGTTAAGAATGCATTCAGCGACCTGCTGATGAAAGAGCCCAAGGAGCCAGCAAAGGACGATAAGATAGCCCCGAGAGCTCAAATTCCACGAAAAGACAAAGCCAGGAAGAGACAAAATTATGAATATGGACAAAACAGCCAAGGTGGCAAAGGGGAGGAGAGTTATTCCTATAGTTGAAACAGTCCCCGCCAAGTGGTCATCAAGGAGCGCGAACAGTGAAGACGCGGCCTGTTTTTTCACAATTTGCATTGATGAGCAGACAAACCGCGTGAATATCTTGAAGGAGCGGTCTTGTTTGCAGGAAAAGAGGTGCGGCCCATTCTTTCACATTAATGTTTGAACGCCAAAGTCAAGATTGACAACCAACACAGCATTCTCTTTCAACAGTTTTATCTTCTCGATGCTCTCAACGCACATGGGCCTCTTGTAAAAAAGGGCCGTCAAAGTCTTTTCTAAGGGGGCGCCTTTACTTCTCCTCTATATATATTGTAACTTCTTATTTGAGAAAGATATATCTCTCATTGTTGTAAGGCGAAGCCCTGCCAATTTTCACCTGGAATTAATAGAATACGCATTTTTTACCTCTATTTTGATTGGATATATCTCTGAGTGTGTTTGAGTGTTAGCCTTGTGTTCAGTCATTTCTTTCCTAATGCTTTCACAGGTTTGATACCAACACACCTGGTATAGACAAAGCGCCATTCCTGCAGGTGACAAGAAGAGCTGTATCTGGGGCGCAGAGGCAAATGAAGGTTACCAGGCAGTGTGCTGTTCCTACAGTGCCTATGGTAAGTTCTTTTCTGTGTGTTTCCATTAAAGCCTCCCTGTTAAGCTCCCTTCAGTCTGGCCCTTTCACCAGATAAAGTGTATGTATGTGTTCTTATGGTTCAAAGTGTGAGTATGAGTAGATCGAACTTGTTTGGTGCATCACTAGCTTAGGTTAGGTTCTGTTTTTCAGTAATCCTTCTCTCTTTTCAACCCCCCCATTATATATATTAGCAATATTACTGTAATAACTCAGAGATGCATCAAAGGGAGCTAACCTTTATCTAGAGACTCTCCCCTCAGTTTTGCCAGACCCACAGGCAAGAGAGGAGTTTCCATTGTGCCACGTGGAAGACAGAAGCTCATCCTCCTGTCAAAGGTGCACTCCACTGCGTCAACAGTTTTTGGCACGCCCGGTGGGACAATGTTTTAACACTCAGAAAAGTTCCAAGATTGGTGCTGGTCCTGTTACAGCGAGAACGAACCACTAATCCAGCATCTGACCTTTAATCAAGCGATTGTGGGACATTTTGTCGAAAGAGTTGAAAATTTTTGGTGTGTTCTTCAACCAACCAGCCTTTGGAGGCTTTTTCATCAACACCAATGGCGACTCCGAGTTGAATCAGCTGGTTAAGCAGTCCATGTGCCATCAAAAAATCTTATTTTTGTATGTATAATCCCATTACTCAGAATCATGGGCCTTGTATTCCTTCATATGGTTTTGATCAAGCTTAGGTTGTTAATGGAATCACCTCAAACAGCTCTCCTAGTTGCCCTTCAACAATAAGGGAAGTAGCATTGGAATTTGAGAAGCAGGTGATGGAGATAGACAGATTGGATGAGCAGTATAGATATTAGTAGGAGCTTATGTACAAAGAGGAGTGTTTGTTTAGGCAAGCTCAGGGCTTGCAATCCCTGGAGGAGGAGGTAGCAAAATGGAAGAGTCCATTCATTCAAGGCAGTCAGCCTTGTGTGTCCCCTCCTATTCTAAAGAAAGCCCCCTCTTATGCACCAAATCCTTTCTACCAAATGGCACTTGCTCACTCTAGCTCATCTGATGCAAGAATCACTCTTGCTCCTAATCCCTTGCGCCTAGCTTCCCAGCATCAAAGGGCATTAGAGCAACCTTTCATGGAAATGAACCTTCTCAATTCTTTAGAGTGTGAATCTTCCTTCGAAGGGAATACCATGAACCAACACGTCTCCCCTCAGGAAATTCTTCCTATTTATCAACAGTGTCTTTCTAATCTTCCTCAACCTCCTCAGGTCTCTTAACATGATGTCAAGATTTCAAGTTGGAAGAGGGAATATCATGAACCAGCTCGGGACCTTGAAGAAGATAAAGTTGCTGCCGGTTCACAAGGGAAAAGTTTCAATCCTAAGGTCATGAGTTGGAAGGAAACAATGGAATCATGGGGCAGGAAGGAGGAGAAAGGTTTTGCTCAAAACCTTGAAGAAGTTGAGGCTGCTCTTGCTCGTGGTGATGCTTGTGACCTCCAAGAAAGGCTCTTTCAAGAGAATATATCCAAGCAAATTGCAGAATTGGAGTTCAGAATGAGGTTCCTCAATCAAAGTGTGATGGACGGTTCGGATCAAGGAGAAGACCCTATATCTGAACACACCCCATCTACACTCCATCAAGGCAACTATCAGGCTACATCTGATATAGATGAAGTGCTGGTTAAATGGAAGGAAGAGTATCATTCGATTCTAGCTCAAGGACTGCCTCCTCTTCCACATGAGTTTAACCCTCAGCCTTCCACTTCATCCCTTCTCAAGGAGGAACCTGTTTTGCAGGAGGCGAGTGAAGAGAGAGGATCCAATTCGCATTTGTCCAAGAGGCTATGATGGATGACAATGAGGAGGAAATCATCATGGATGCTCCCTTTGAGGACATTGTCAACAATGGAGAAGACACAAGTCATGCATACATGCGGATGTTCCAACAATATGAAGAAGAACGTAAGCATGGTGAGCTCTCTCCCCCCTTGTTTGATGAAGTTCCTTGTTGCTTTGATGAGTAATATGACCATGCCATGGAACTTGAGTTGGAGGAGGATTAGGGGGATGTCTTTGAACAGCTAGAGACTCTGGTCTTTGAGTAGGAAAAGGAGAGGCCTGTCTATCTTGAGGAAAGCTTTGAAGAAGAGAGCCTTGAACATGAAGGTGATGCTCTATGCGATGAGCAATTAGTTTGTGATCTCATTTCAGACATCACAATAGTCACCCTTCTTGAAGAAAGCCATGATGAAGTAGAGGATCAGTTTGACAGGGTTTTCAATGAAGCAGAAAGGGACAAGTCAATCCATGATGCATATCAGAGGGCTTATGGTGATAACCCAACAGCGATTGATTTCTTGATGAAACACACCAGCATGAAGAACCAGCAGGAGGCAAGCTTCCAAGAACAAGATGAATACATATATGTTGGAAGCATGTTTGCCCCCGATTCACTCAGATACGAGCCAATCAAGGTGGCAGGCAAGAAGAGCAAGTCACCAAATCTTCATTCTATCTAGCCACTTGTCTGGCATCATAAATTTTCTTGCCATGAAGGAGACTTACGAAGTTTTCCCTTTGATCCAGAAGGGAGGCAAATATACCGGGTTAGCTGTACATAATAGTTTGCTTTCAGTTTTTCTTTTCCTGTTTTCCCTAAGTGTTGTTTACACAATGAGTGTTTTTTAGCCTTGTGTGTGTTTTTTTTTTGTTTGGGGTAAAAAAGCTTCATGATTGATTCTTGGATCTCTCAAAGCTGTTGGTAACTTTTTCAAGTTGGGTTCTGACTCCGTGCCCAATGGACTTTGAGGCTACTGGTTTCTTAAGCATAGCAGGCATGCTTCCCTTGGGAATCGCCAATTTGTTGACCATTTTGATCCTACAGGCCAAAATCAGTCTCCTTCCTTCCCTACCACTCTGAACCTCAGTCTAGTCATTCACCCACCACCTGCAAAATCTCCTTTTCTTTGCAATAAACTCTGTTTTTATAGAAGATTGAAAAATCTAAGGCCCTGCAGGGTTTGTTTCAGTATGGAGCTTTTCGCTTTGAGCAAATGCCTTAGACAAATAAGAGTCTCTTACAAAGCTCCGAAGGTTAAATAGCCCTTGCGGAGGGCAGATGATGAGCAAGATGGGCCATTGCAAAAGATCCGAAGGGTAACTTTGGACTTGATTTACCCTTGCGGAGGGTAGCTGGTCAAAAGGCCGAAAGGTGAGTTCCTTCGAGAAGAAAGACCAAGGCAAAGAATTCCTTCAGACTTTCTGTTTGAAGGAAGTTCGTAAGGAAATAACAAAGGATTTCTTCGAACAAAATGTCTGAAGAAAATCCAGGAAGATAGCCAAAGAGAAAAGTTGATTTTCTTGGGGCAAAATGCCCGAAGGAATTCCTTTGGACATTTTGTCCGAATAAATTCACAAGTCATAAACTGTCCTTTCAGAAGGAGAATTCTGCCGAAAAATTCACAAGGCAAATCTTTCGGACAAAAAGTCTGAAAGAATTCCTTCGGACTTTTTGTCCAAAGCAATTTGCCCAAAGAAAAGAGCTGACCGAAAGAAACAAGCAAGGAAACAAACAAGAAATTCTTTCGGGAGAAGTTCCCGCGGCAAAGTGAACGAGTGAATTCTTTCAGACAAAAATCCGAAGGAATTCCTTCGGACTTGCAGAAAAAGCCTGACCGAAGGAAAGCAAACACTAAGGATTGAAGGAAAGATTTCCTTCGGACAAAATGTCCGAAGGAATTCCTTCGGCCATTAAGGCCAAAAGGATGTGACTACCAAAAGGAGCAAGGCCGCCGAAGGACCCCGAAGGGCAGGTGCCCTTGCGGGGGACTCTCGGCTACCAAAAGGAGGACCTTTCTCAAGGCCCGAAGGGACACCTTCCCTTCGGGAGGTTCCAAAGACAAAGGCCGAAGGAATTGACCAAGGGATGACGGGCCTGCGGACGTCAAAGTTGAGCATCATGGACTAGCCGTTGGGATCCAAACATTCGATGACGTCCCCGCAGACGTCAAGTTCAGGACAACATAATAGCCATTGGATTTCAAATGGCAATGGGCGCGCAGACGTCAACTTTACGACCATGAAGTAATCGTTGGTCTTTAAATGAAAGGCGCGAACTTGAAGGAATTCAAAGGCCTTAAGGCCAAAAGGAAGAGACCGCCGAGAAGGGAGCCCAAAGAGCCAAAGATTGATAGAAGATAGCCTCAAGGGCTTAGTTTGCCGGAAAGAGACAAAGCTGAGAAAAGACAAAAGTTAAGAATGAATTCAGCGACCTGCTGATGAAAGAGCCCAAGGAGCCAGCAAATGACGATAAAATAGCCCTGAGAGCTCAAATTCCACGAAAAGACAAAGCCAGGAAGAGACAAAATTATGAATATGGACAAAACAACCCAGGTGGCAAAGGGGAGGCGAGTTATTCCTGCAGTTGAAACAGTCTTCGCCAAGTGGTCATCAAGGAGCGCGAATAGTGAAGACGCGGCCTGTTTTTTCACACTTTGCATTGATGAGCAGACAAACCACGTGAATATTTTTAAGGTGCGGTCTTGTTTGCAGGAAAAGAAGCGCGGCCCATGCTTTCACATTAATTTTTGAACGCCAAAGTCAAGATTGACAGCCAACACATCATTCTTTTTCAACGGTTTTCTCTTCCCGATGCTCTTAACGCACATGGGCCACTTGTAAAAAAGTAAAAAAGGGGCGTCAAAGTCTTTTCCAAGGGGGCGCCTTTTCTTCTCCTCTCTATATATTGTAACTTCTCATTTGAGAAAGATATATCTCTCATTGTTGTAAGGCGAAGCCCTGCCAATTTTCACCTGAAATCAATAGAATACGCATTTTTTACCTTTATTTTGGTTTGATATATCTCTTAGTGTGTCTAAGTGTTAGCCTTGTGTTTAGTCATTTCTTTCCTAATGCTGTCACAGGTTTGATACCAACACATCTGGTATAGACAAAGCGCCATTCCTGTAGGTGACAAGAAGAGCTGTATCTAGAGCGCAAAGGCAGAAAAAGGTTACCAGGCAGTGTGCTTTTCCTACAGCGCCTATGGTAAGTTCTTTTATGTGTGTTTCCATTAAAGCCTCCCTGTTAAGCTCCCTTCAGTCTGGCCCTTTCACCAGATAAAGTGTATGTATGTGTTCTTATGGTTCAAAGTGTGAATATGAGTAGATCGAACTTGTTTGGTGCATCACCAGTGTAGGTTAGGTTCTGTTTTTCAGTAATCCTTCTCTCTTTTCAACCCCCCCATTATATATATGTATTAGCAATATTACTGGAATAACTCAGAGATGCATCAAAGGGAGCTAGCCCTTATCTAGAGACTCTCCCCTCAGTTTTGCCAGACCCACAGGCAAGAGAGGAGTTTCCATTGTGCCGTGTGTAAGACAGGAGCTCAGCCTCCTGTGAAGGGTGCACTCCACTGCGTCAACAAATATGTCAACAATCTGCTCCTTTTCTGGCATCTTAGTTCTGATCCTTGGACCTAACAGGCTAGAACACTTTGTGAGGAACTCCCCCTTAGGCAATGGCACATTTGCCTAAACTCTACGTGTACACATTCAAATCTAGCTCCCCTGGTTCCATTATTCTTCAAAGAATCATTTATATAGCATTGGTCTGAAAGACCAATCAATAATCTACATATGTCAATATAGATAGGCATAATGATCTAGAGCCAACACACCTTTTTCTCATCCTTTGACATCAAATGGCAAAGGGACTACAACTTTCTCACCAGATTGCCTTTACTCTTAATCCAGGAGTTAATAATGTTCCTGCAGTGCTCCTCCTGGACTCATGCCCTATCACTAGAATCTAGTGATGTGGTGTGGGAGCTACCACTCCCAACTTTTCTCTTAGACACTCAAATTGCTCCTTGGGAAGAGGCTTGGTGAATATATCTGCAATTTGATCCTTTGTTGGCACATACTCCATTGTGACCTCTTGATCTGCAACCTTTTCTCTCAAAAAATGATATTTGATGGATATATGCTTGGTTCTGGAATGCATCATTGGATTCCTGGATATGTTTATGGCACTTGAACTATCACAAAAGATAGAAATAGGTACCTGGTATTCTACCTTAATGTTTTTAAGAGTTTGCTTCATCCACAAGACTTGGGTGCAACATGTTGTTGCTACTACATACTCTGCTTCTACTGTAGAAAGCGTAACCGACTCTTGCTTTTTGCTCAGCCATGACACAAGTCTATTTCCAAGGAAAAATGCACCACCACTAGTGCTTCTCTTGTCAGCGACACTTCCTGCCCAATCAACATCTACATATGCAATCAAAGTGAGATCTTCACTTGTAGGGTACCACAGGCCATAATCAATTGTGCTCTTGATGTATCTGAAGATTCTTTTCACAACATTGACATGTGATTCTTTGGGAGCTGTTTGAAATCTTACAACCATGCACACTGCTTGCATGATGTCTGGTCTAAATGCAGTTAGGTACAACAGGCTACCTATCATTGATCTGTACATGGTATTATTTGCATCAGGGAATTTATCTTCTTTGCTCAACTTGCATCCAGTTATCATGGGAGTACTAACGGGTTTGCTGTCTCCCATTCCAAATTTCTTGAGCATCTCCTTTGCATACTTAGTTTGAGATATGAATATCCCTTCATCATATTGTGCAATTTGTAGACCAAGAAAGAAGGAAAGTTCTCTCAGCATAGACATTTCAAATTCACTTTGCATTTGTGTAGCAAATTAGATATCACTATTGCCACCACCAAAAATGATATCATCTACATAGACAACAATAATCAATATATGTTCACCTTTTGATCTAAAGTACAAATTACTGTCTGCACATTCTTTGCTGAAACCTTGTTGTTGCAGGTATTGATCCAATCTTGAATACTATGCTCTAGGTGCTTGTTTCAGACCATACAATACCTTCTTCAGTCTGCACACATAATTTTCTTCATCTACTAGCTGAAAACCTTCTGATTGTTCAATGTAGACTTCCTCTTCTAAATTTTCATTTAAGAAGGCTGACTTTATATCCATTTGATATACTTTGAACTTCTTATGAACATAAAATGCCAAAAACATTCTTATAGCTTCCAGTCTTGCCACTGGAGCAAATGTCTTTTCAAAGTCTATGCCTTCCACTTGTGCATATCCCTTGCACACCAATCATGTTTTGTTTCTTATAACAACTCCATCTTCATTGAGTTTGTTTCTGTAAACCCATTTTGTACCTATCACAATCTTGTTTGAGAGTCTAGGAAGTAATTCTCAAGTTTTGTTCTTTTCTATTTGGCTTAGTTCTTCCATGGCTTTTAACTAGTTTTCATCCTTGCTGGCTTCACTAAAGGTTTTAGGCTCAATTTCTAAAAATAGAGCAAAACTTATTTGCTCCTTGTTCATTGGAGCTCTTCTCTTGGTCTGAACTCCCTCATTTTTGTTGCCAATTATCTGCTCTTTGGGATGTTCCTTTTGAACAAACCTTGGAGGTGCCTTTTCACTCTTTTCTTCCTCTTTACTATCTTCTTCATTTTTTGCTCCTTTTAAATCTTCAATTATAATCTCCTCATCAAGTTCAACATATTTAAAACCTTCTTGACCTTGACATTGATGCTCTCAACTATTAAATGTAGCCTCTTATTGTAACATACATAGGCTTTGCTATGAGTGGAGTACCCAAGAAAAATTCCCTCATCACATCGTGACAAAAAACTTTTTTAGTTTGTCCTTTCTTCTGATGTAGCATTTGCTTCCAAACACTCTGAAGTACTTAACAGATGCAAGTTTTCCATACCACAGTTCATATGGGTTTTATCACTCTTCACCCTCAATTGAACTCTGTTCAAGATGTATACTGCTGTTTGGACTACTCTCCAATATTCATCAGATAGTTTGGCCTCTTTCAACATTGTTCTGGCCATCTCCTTAATAGTCCTATTCTTTCTCTCAACAACTCCATTTTGCTGTGGAGTTCTTGTAGCAGATTAGTGCCTTTCAATCCCATGCTTCTCACAATATTCTATGAACTCATTGGAGGTGAATTCTCCACCTTTATCAAATCTCAAACATTTGATCTTTCTTCTCATTTCATTTTCAACTATGGCTCTAAAGATCTTAAATCTTTCAAAGGCTTGATATTTGTTCTTTAAAAAGGTTATCCATGTCATTCTTGAGCAATCATCTACAAACAACATGAAGTAATGAATTCCTTTAGATCCTCTTGTCTTGGTAGGACCACAAAGAGCAATATTGAACTAATTGTAGAGGCTTTGTAGTCACATATTCTTTTGTTTGAAACTTGACTCTTGTTTGCTTGCCTAATTGACATTCTATGCATGTAGTATCTACGGGTTTGGTCATCTTGGGCATATGTCTTACACACTTATTCAAACTCACTTTGACTAAATTATCAAAATTGACGTGACCCATTCTCTTATGCCACAACCAGTTTTCATCAACCTTTCCTATGAGGAAACTATTACCGTTTACCTCAATAAGATTGTAGATATTACTCTCAGTCCTTCTCCCTTCTGCAACTCTTTTGCCATATCTCTTTAACTTGCAACCTTCGACATCAAATATGACCTTATAT
Organism: Torreya grandis; assembly: GCA_037957365.1. Classification (NCBI taxonomy): domain Eukaryota; kingdom Viridiplantae; phylum Streptophyta; class Pinopsida; order Cupressales; family Taxaceae; genus Torreya; species Torreya grandis. Next base: position 1,018,057 of record JARHVA010002266.1, read on the forward strand.
CCATTGCATATTTCGCTGACATTCAGTAGATTATGTTTCAGTCCTTCAACATAAAGAACATCATGTGTAGGAAGCTTCCCATCTATGTGCAATGTTCCTTTGCCTTTGATTTTTACTGCTGTATTGTCCCCCAAACTGACAGTTCCTTCCTTGCACTTATTCAACTTGGTGAACTTGCTCTTGTCACCGGTCATATGCTTTGAGCACCCACTATCTATCACCCACAAATTTTGCTCTTTGGTGTGGAGTGTTGTTTGAGCAATCAATGATTGATTTTTCACTTTCCACATTTCCTTAGGTCTCTTATATGTCATTTTCTTTTCTTTATTAATGACTTGTGAACCTTTGTTCTCATTAGAAGACTTGTCTTTCTTTACATTGTTTATTTTTGACATTGCAAAGTTAGTCCTACAATGCCTGGCTATGTTACCAACATTACTGCAATTGTAGCATATTGTACTTGAATCTAATAGAGAAACAAATGAGTTTCTACTTACAAAATTAGTTCTCCTCGTAGGTACAACTCTACATTTAATAGCCCTATGCCCAAATTGATTACAGTTGTAACAATATCCATAAAAGGATGAAAAATACCTGGTCATCACATATTTTGTTGCAGTATATTGAACTTTCATACGTTTTTGTTTCTTCAAGTCTGCCACTTTAGTATATCCTTTTGCATCTTTGATTTCAGGGTTCTTTTCAGAATTTATTCTCTTCACCTTATCTTTGTTTGGATCATTCTTAGTGTCCTTGCTGACCTCTTTCTTTGCTTCTGCTTCTCCTCCTATCTTGAAATTGTCATATAGGTTTGTTGACGTACTAGTTGAGGAACCTTTTCCTTTCTCATATCCAAAACTTGATTTTTCATTTGAGGGCTTTTGAGCGTTGATTAGTTCACTAAGAATGTCTGATCCTTTTGTCAACTTTAAACTTTTATCTAATTGGCCTTTTGCCTTCTCAAGTTCTTTTCTCAAGGCTACTATTTCTGCTTCAAGCTTCTGCATTCTTCAGATTTGAACTGTAGATTCATCTTGACGACTTCTATTCTTTTAGCCTCCTCAAATTGAGTTTTTAGAATAAGTATCATTTGATCAGATTTTTCAAGTTCCTTTTCCCCAAGCTTCTTTTGTTTTGAGTTCTCTTTTCTTGGTTTCTCAATCTCTTCTAGAGCACAAACAAGATCACCTTCTAGATCAATTTCACCTTCTTCTTCATCCCAATCTTCATCTTCGTCTTGTTCTTGATTTATGGAAGTGGATTCTTCTGTCATGAACATGAATTCATTTTTCTTAGCTATAAAAGCACAGTTATGATCATCATCAGAGCTATCACTATCACTATCTTTCACTGAGTCACTGTCTTCTTTTGTGTATAACCCTTCCTTACTCTTGAAGAATTCTTCTTTTTTGCAGTGGGGTTTCACCTTTTTGCTGCTCTCTACTTGCTCAGAGTTGTCCTTTTTATTATAAGGACATTTGGTAGCAAAGTGTCCTACCTTATCACAGTTAAAGCATTTGAACAATAGCTTGCCTTTATATTTCCCTGATCCTCTCTTTAGTTTTCTGACAAAGTTAGCTTCTTCTCCATCAGTGTCCTCAGATTTAGATGTAGATGTTTCTTCTTTTACCTGCTTTGCTACTTTGAATGCAACTTCTCTTTTAAAAGTGTCAGTCTCTCCCATTCTCATCTCATAGGCTGTAAATGTTCTATGCAACTCATCAATAGTGAGTTTGTCCAAATCTCTTGCTTCCTCTATTACATAAATTTTCGAATCATATTTTGATGGCAGCAATCTTAAGATCTTCTTGACTACAGTTGACTTTTTCTTTTTTTCACCAAGACCTCTGATTGCATTCACTATTTCATCTACCCTGAGGAATCTTTTCCTCTTCATTCATCTTAAGACTCTCACACTGCCCTTTGTATGTTTGTAGCTTGGCTTGTTTCACCTTGTCATCTCCTTCATAGATGCTCTTTAACTTGTTCTAGATGTCTTTTGCACTCTGACAGTGCATAACTTTGATGAACTCTAAATTTGATAGACCATAAAGAATAATATTCTTTGCCTAGGCATTGTTCTCATATGCCTTCTTGACAGCCTAATCAGTGGGAGGTACAGCAAGGGATGTATATCCATTTACCACAAATATTCATACATCAAACCCTAATGATGATAGATATGTTTCTATTCGTATACTCTAGAAAGCATAGTTGGATCCATCAAATAGAGGTGTTTTGTTTGAGGAGGATCCTTCTTGACTGGCCATTGTGTTCACTAACCAAGATCTATCTGAGGCGATTACGCTTCTCCTAAGGAACCCTAGGCTCTGATACCAATTATTGAACACAACTATCTACAGAGAGGGGGGTGAATCAGTAGATCAGCTAAAACTAGTTCATTAAACCTTTTAGAGAAGATACAAATGCATATGCATATGCATATTAAAGAACAGATGCAAAGATCATTCACACACACAAAAATACATTACACCAGATTTATACGTGGAAAACCCAAAGAAAAAAATCACGGTGAGAATAGCTGCTAGAATCTACTGTTCTAATCCAGCTTCACAGTTAAACGCCTCACTGACAAAACCACACTGGTTATATTCAAGAGCACCCACTCTAGGGAAGCACCCACTCCCTATCTGAGCACCAACTCAGTGTATCTGATGGCACCAATCGATCAGAATTATGAAGCTACAACTTCAGAATACAAAAGAATCAAACTCTATTTCTTTGTTACAAGTCTTGTCTGTAACTGCTCATACTACGCACCTTATCTCTAAGTGTCTCTCTTCAACTCTGCCTCCGTCTTACTTTGTGTCTGTATGTATATCTATTTGACACACTTTATCTTGCTCTTTGCACTCTCTTCATCTTCTCTATGTGGTTTGGTCTTTGTCTGCATCTTTTGTCTGACACCCTTCGTATTCCTCTGATGCTTGCCTTTGGCAATCGTAATAGCAATTGCAAATAGTGGCAGCCACACACTTTTTTCATGAAGATAATATATATGACATGGCTTTTTATTTAGGGTTAGCCACCACATAATGTGCACACTCATACTATCGTATTTTGGTTCCAGTTCTGGATTCTTATGTAATGCGACTTGACATGTACGCTTTTTGCATCTCGTTTCAAGGGAACCCGCCACTCTTTCTTATTAACTATGGCAACCGTTTTTGCCAAATCTTAAATGCGCATATCTTGTAATCACACACTGATCGGTTGAATCGATCAATCTTGGTTTTTGTGTCACCGCATCAAGCTAACCGTTTATCTGGTCATGTCTTTAAATGAAGATTGTTGATCTTGTCTTTGGCACCATTCATAGTCTATCTTGCTTCGTTAGATCTTTTGTATGCATTAGTTCAACTTTTTGAAACACATCCGTTGATCTCTTTATCCAAGGTCCCACAAGTCGTTGGATCTCCAAAATAGCATGCATTTTATCTCGCTCTTTCATTAATCGTCGAGCTCCTTTTTGCATCTTTTTATCTCCTATATAATTGGGTCGCTTTCACTCCTTTCGATTATCTCAGATATGCTTGATCTTTAGCTCTCTATTGTGCCGTTAACTATAGGTCACATTGCTTCACTGACTCCACTTTGCTTCGTTGGATCTTTCTTATCAAGCTTCCGTGTGTCATCGATTTCAAAAGATACATGATTTTTATCACGTCTTGATTGTTATCCTTCGGTATGTTGACTTCATCTCGTTTTCTTTCAGCGACTATGTATTGCTTTCGCTCCTTTGATCTCTTCAGAGTTGCTTGACCTTTATCTTGCCTTGATCCTTCGGCACTTGTGAAAGTGCCCTACACTTCTTCCGAATTATCCTTCGGAGACTTGTAATGGTCCTTGTCCCATCTGACTATATCCTTTGGGACTTGGTAAATGCCCTAAAGAGCTCCTACAATTAACCTTCCAGACTTTTGTTTGTGGCACATACCCTTCGGAGCATACCCTTCGGACAAATTGTTGTGGGCTTTTTGTCTAAGGGGCTTCGGGACAATTTCCCCAACAAAATGTTTAAGTGCCCTTCGGAACTTTTGGCATGTACCCGTCGGGGATTTTCAAAAAAACTTTCGAAAACTTTGCAAGTGTCCTATGCTCAATTCGAACTATCCTTCGAAACAATTGCATGTGGACAACTTACCCTTCGAAATTTTTTTGCAACATACCCTTCGGAACTTTTGTAAAACTTCCTTCAAAGCTTTTGATTGGAACACATACCCTTCGGAACTTGTGCAAATGTACCCTTTGAAAACTTTGTTCAGGTCACTTACCCTTCGGCATTTTTGCAAAGCTCCCTTCGGAACTTTTGTTCGGGACCCATTTCCTTCGGGACTTTTGTTCGGGACAATTTGTCCAATAGAGATTTAAACAATTTCGCCAAAACACTTTTCCCGACAAAATTCCAAAGCTTCGGAACAATTGTTGCGGGCTTTCTGTGCGAAGAGTCTTCAACATTTTTCCAAAAGAATTTCCTTTACCATTATTTCCGAAATAATTGCCCGAGTCACTTCTTCCGAAATAATTCCCTAGACAAATGCAAAGGTGTAAAATCGACTATGTATGGAAACTTAGTAGGCTTTTAGCTAAGGGACAACCTTATGCATTTGTAACATTTGCTCTACTCATCCTTATGACTTAGAACTTAGACCACAAAGAGTAGGCACAAACCTAATTATCCTAGTGTGATCATTTCCTTCAGATGCTGCGATATGTGCAAATATTGTTAACATCAACTTGTGTACTTAGCCATATCTGTCAAGATAACCATGTGAGCAAAGGCTTTCATATAACTATTCTTGTATTTTCATAGTCATTTAAAGTACACACACATCTCCATGGGGCTCTGCAACAAGTCTGTTCAACTCAACACTTTTGTCATTAATTCATAATAGCACATGCTGCCTTTGACATCAATGACAATCCTTCATACATCAATGACTATGTCCAACACTAGTTAAGTCATGGACAACCCCGGAACATTTATAGCAGACATAGCAAGCCAGGCCATAGGCGCAGCCATGGGTATATGTTAATTTTGGGTGGTTTGAGACGAAGAGCTGGTGGACACTAGGTTTACTATGGGTCTAGCTCTTCTTCCACTAGTTTGAGCCCTTCTAATGGATTTGTAATGGCGAGATAATCAATCTCCCATGGATAGATTGGGATTGGGTAATACGCACATGGGGCTCTAGCTTGGTTTACAATGCACAATTCAATCACAACTATTGTTCTTGGGCCAACTGTTGCATGTGTTTAAGCTTATGACAAAATGGGGAAGCAAAAGTAGAAACAAACAAAGCAAACGTTAGTGATTTCCAAATGCATACAATAATTATAAACCAATTCTTAACAATTTTCAATGGTTTATAACTACTTTGGTGTTTAATCAAAGATTAAACTACATCCTATCTGCCCTCCTAGCGCTATCAAGAATGTTGCCAGGTTCAGATAACAAGAAAGCAAGTTGGAAGGATCACACGAGACGAAGCTTGTGCACACCACTATGTTGTTGAAGCAAGAAAAAATCACATAAAATGAGACTATTGCAAGAGACAAAGTAGAGTGGAGAAAACCGATCATTCATTAAAAGAAACAGGCTCAAGTAGAGCATACATATACGAGAGCAAGTAACTCCTGCTCAAATGGTGGTCAAAGCACCCTTAGAATAGAAATGTAACTCCTCCACAAAAGGTGGTCACAGGTGTCTGAAATAGAAAAATAACTCCCATACCCGGAATAGCTAGTCAAGGGAGTTACATCCTAGTCTACCGGTCAAACCTATGACATATATGACACACTATCTCCATCTAAACAAGCATATCCCCCAAATGTAAGAAAACTTCATGTGAACAAATATAATATTTCCAAATAAATAAATCCAGGGAAATAAATACCTACACTAACAGCCCCCCATAAGCACAACTTAGGTAGGCAGTGTGAAAAAAAATTGGGTCTTGGCAACTAGGTCAGATTAGGTACCCATGTACAAAGTAATCTCTCATAATGCAGAGAAAAAGAGAAAACCTATAGAAAAAAACTCGCCCCAAAAGAGAGACAGAAAAAGTGAAGAGGCTAGAATCCCCCCTGAAGATGATGTTGTTGCTAATGTAGACCTCACCCCAAGAAGAGCTCGTAAATGAATGAACTTGCTCTCGGTGAAGAGCTTGGTAAAGATATCTACAACCTACTTGAAGATTGACAAAATCTCAAGTCGATGCCCTGACCATGAATAAACTTCGGGATAAAGTGCATGTGAATCTCAATGTGTTTGGTCCGTTGGTGCCAAACTAGATTCCTGCATATCTGTATGATATGAATGATTTCTGGTTGTCACAATAGATGATGGTGAGCTCCCTGATAGGAATGCCAAACTCGAATAGAATCCCCTGAAGCTAAATAGCCTCAGTAGCTACATTAATAACTCCTCTATACTCTGCCTCTATGGAAGATATAACAATAGCATTTGGCTTCTTAGTAGACCAAACTAATAGGACCACAACCCAAAGAAAAATTGTAACTTGAAGTGGACTTATGATTTTGAGTATCCCCAGTCCAATCTGAATCTGAAAAACTAACCAAGTCAACTTCTGTGCCAAATCTGTACTGAATCTCGAATCTATAAGAGCCCTGAATGTAGTGCAAGATCCTCTTAGCTGCTTTACAATGCAGTGCGTGGGGTTCCTGCATGAATCTAGAGACAAGTCCCACTGCATATGAAATGTCAAGCTTAGTGTGAGTCAGATAAATGAGGTTGCCAACAAGCTGTTGATACTAAGTGGCATCAACCAAAGGTGTAGAACAGTCAGCGTTAAGTTTGACTCTTGATAAAAAGGGAGTTAGAGATGGCTTACATCAGCGATGTGAAACCGAGCCAAAAGATTGAGAGCATACTTGGGTTGTGCAAGTGAAATCCCTGAATCGGACTGTGAAATCTCGATGTCGAGGAAGTAATGCAAAAGACTCAAGTTTGTCATGTCAAATTTGTCCTATAGAGCTGTCTTCACCATTGCAATAGACGATGAGGAACTCCCGATGATCAAAAGATCAACAACATAAAGGACCAGTATTAGTAAAGAATCATCTTGTTGAAAGAAGTATACATTGGGGTCTGAATGACACTTGGTGAAACCTGAAGTAAGGAGAAAGGAATCCATCTCTTGGCGTACTAAGCTTGAGGGGCCTATTTGAGGCCATAGATGGATTTCCTAAGTTTGCAAACTAAAGATGAATCATGAACAAACCCAGGTGGTTGCTCCATGTAGATTCCCTCAAGGTTTCTATGAAGAAAGATGCTCTTCACATCCATTCGGTGCACATCTCAACCATGTGTTGCGGTTATAACTAGTGTGAGTTGGATCGAAGTCATCTTTGCATCAAGTGCAAAGGTCTTTAAATAGACAATGTTGGCTACCTATGAAAAACCCTTGGTGATCAACCCCGCTTTACACTTATCGACTGACCCATCTATTGCAAAATTGGTCCGATATATCCACTTACATCGAACCATCTTCTTTCCCTTAGGAAGTGAAGTCAAATCCCAAGTGCAATTTTTGATCAAAGAAGAATATTCTTCTTGCATAGCACTATCCCATTCAGGTATGCCTAAATCCTCTTGGAATGTTAGTGGATCCAAAACTGAAGCAAAGAAAGCATGTGGACCACTTTGATAATCTGCCCAAGTACGTCTGTCATCTACTGGATCCCCTACCCAAGTGCCTGCACTCGAAAGTGTTTCCCTGGCCCAAAGAGGCTCGGAAGTGGGTGAGTTAGGTGGTGACTCATCCTCTGAAACACGACTAGAGGTGGATGTAGAAGACTCTTCATCACTATCCTCGCTGTCAGAACTGGAAGAAGAAAAAGATCCTGGCTCAGGGAACTACTCTGGATGATCCGAGTCAAAAGAAGAATCATCAAGTCTAAGTGAATCCAAGGAAAGAGAAGAAGTGTCAAGTGTTGAGTCTTTGGGACCTTCTTGAAAGTGAACACTTCTCTCTATGAACAACTTATGTGTAGTCAGAGGTAGAAGGTGTACTAGTACCCCTTGACACCATCTAGATAACTTACAAAGATGCAAGGCTTGGACTGTGGTTCCATAGCTTTGCGTTTATTCGTCGGTATACATGCCATAGCTAGAGATCCAAAAACCATATAGTGCTGAACTTCAGATTTCCGTCCATGTCAAGTTTCAAAGGGTGTTACGTCTTTCAAAGCTTTGTGAGAAACCCTGTTCTGAATATAACAAGCACAATTAATGGCTTCGGCTGAATACTGAGGTGCCAAGGACCTAGAGTGAATCATATAGCTAGCCATCTCTTTCAAGGATCTGTTCTTGCGTTCTGCAACTCCATTCTATGGATTGTAACTATCCACTACAAATCAGTCCACTCTGTGATGCAAAACTGCTCAAATCTGTTGCTGACATATTCACCTCCATTGTTAGTTCAAAGAATCTTAATGGATTTCTCAAATTATTTCTCAACAAGAGCCGTGAAGTCTTGAAAATCTTCAAACACTTTAGACTTTTGCTTAAGAAAGTAGACCCATGTATATCTCAAGAAATCATCAATGAAAGTGAGAATGTACTTTGCCTTTGTAAAAAATAGACTGAGAAAAGGCCTAGATACATCACTATGTACTAACTCCAATGCTTGTGAAGCCCTCCAAGCTTTGCCTTTGTCAAATTTTGCTTTGGGATGCTTTCCAAGAGAGCAATCCTCACAAAGTCCCTTAGAGAATTGGATTTGAGACAAGCCTATGACCATGTCATTTTTGCTAAGTTGTTCAAGGTAGCGGTAGTTAAGGTGGCCAAACCGCTCATGCCATAATTTGCTCACTCCATCTGAATGAGTCAGCAATGCAGTTAGAGAAAATCAGGGGCAAAATGTGAGAAGGTATATACCCTAGTTTGGTGATTTGCCCTATCCACTGCCACTGTAGAATCACTATGCAACTCTTTGATGATAATTGAATCTGGTAAAAACTCAATGCTCATGCCTTTGCTGATATGAGTGATTTGATACACGGATAGGAGATTGGTTGAAAGAGAAGAACCACTTAGAACATTATTGAATGTTCCTCCTTCCATTTTAACAAACCCTACCTGTAATTGGTACATAAGTGTCATCACCCAAACTGATGGAAAACATGCTACAAGGCTCTAAGGAAAAAAATTCAACTGGTGAATAGCTCATGTGGTGAGAAGCCTCTGAGTCAATAACCCATGATGTTGAAGTTGCAACTACTACAAGAGCCTTGCCCTTCTCTTTCTCTTTCTCCTTGCCCTTTGCCTTAGTAGAATCTTGGGTAGATGAATTTTGCTTGATGGAATCAGGAACACGTATGTTCTTCTCTAGGAGATGAGTTAGGTGATGTATTTGCTTCTTCATGCACTTGCTTTCATTATACCCAGTTTTATTACAATAGATACACTTAACTTTTTCTTTATTAAGTTTGCCATTGGAAGAGGAGGCTTCAGTGTTGATTTTGGCAGAGGTTGATTCTTTTTTCTTCTCTTGATCCTTATTCTTCTTCATCTTCTCCTCTTTGTTTGAAGTCTTTGCTTTCCCATTCCCAACAATTAGGGCTTGAGGTTTTGTGGACTTCAACGTGCCCATCTGGATCAACTTGTCTAGCTCCCTAGCTAAGTCGACAATGAAAGCATCTAAAGAGGGCATTTTTCATGCAGTGCCCAAAACACTTTTAGTGGGATGGAAAGTATAGACAAATACTGAATAGTCAAGACCTAGTTTAGAGAGTATAGAAAGAACAAGTTGGTCATCTTCTTTCTTGATCCCACATTCTTTCAACTGCAATCTCAAGGACTTGAACTTAGTGAAAAAATCCTAAAGGGTGTCAAAGTTGTAAGGACTTAGGCTAATGAGTTCATTCTCAAGCTCCTAATCTCTTATCACATCTTGCTCTCCAAATAGTTTACCCAAAATGGTCCATACATCATGAGGTGATTTGGCAAGCTCTAAATGAGATAGGAGATTAGGTGCTACAAAAAGACATAATAACCCATAGGCTTCATCACTACAGTTATACCACTTAACTATCTTTGCATCTTTGCTAGGTTTAGTTTCATCACTTATGGTTATCCTATACAAACCCTTACTCCTTAAAATGATTGTCATCTTGATTTTTCATTTGTGATAGTTAAAGGGAGTTAATGGGTTGATTGAACTTGAATTCATTAGTGCAAAAATAAGTTGTAGTAGTAGTGCAAATTGTAGTTTCAGAAATGAAAGTGCAAGTAGAAATGAAAGAGTGACACAGAAAAAGTACAACCCTTGAACTATGAAATGGTGAACCCCCCAAATGTTGCAAATGCACGTTTAAAAGATGTCGGACTGAATTGATAATGCATCTAGAGCAATCAGTGTGTGTCAGAAAGACAATTTTTTCCAAACAAGGCAAGGACCTCTGGGTTATACGATAATGCGTCCAAGAGTGTACAAGTGTGAAAATGGGTCAAGTAGAGAACCTCTAAAATATGACACTTTATAAATTTAGTGTATTTACAAAATAAATTAGACCAATGGAAAGAGGATGAAAAAATATGCACTTTTGAAAAAGTTGGCACTCAAATCTGAGTTGTGGATCAAAAGTTATAGTAAATTATATTTCCCATCATTAATGGCCTATTTAATGAATTTGCACTAAAACTTTAAATGCACAAGTGCAAAGGAAATGAACATAGTCTTCTAGCCAGCCAATGGAACTGGAGTTAAATGCCGGAGCTCCCCAAGCAAATTACAAGTCTTATTCAACCCTCACAATATATTGTTTTTATTTAAAAAAAACAATAAAAAAACTTTTAGCAATAATCTCCAAACTATTAAGACTTATTTTTTTTCTTTCTCAATAGTAGTTACTAAAAATGCAATAACATTTGCATTTCATAATGAAATTCAAAACTTCAAAAAGCTAAAACCAAGACACACCAAACCTATAAAGCTTTTGGCGCGATTCTATATAGTTGGAGTGCAGTTTGCAGAAGAACAGTCAGATGGCAAACCAGTCGCAAAAATCAATGTCTTACCTGCAAATATTCAAGAGCACAGAGCCAAAAACATTATGGTATTAGAACTAGTTGTTGTTCGCCCCAAAATCCTTTGGTCTGAAATCACTCATGAGGTTGAGTGTTTCAGGGAGAAAAGCGGAGGACAATACATGGGATAAATATATACGCTCGTTAATTTGAGAATTGATGCTGATTCAATCCAAGGACCGAGCAATTTAACCTTATTTTAATCAGTAATTGTTACCATCGGAAGTTCAATGTTTGATGGAATTTAGAATTCATTCGTTATTATGCTCTTTAAGGCTGGAGTACCATTGAATATCACTGTACCATTTTCTAAAATAGTGGAGAGGTAGTTCAATTCGAAAACAAACATAAAAAGAAGGGGAAAGGGAGAGCAAAAAAGAGAGTTTCTAGTTATGAGGATGCTAGTGCTTCAAAAGTTGAAATCTGCCAAGTCACAGTTATACCACTGTGTACCTGATTTAACAATTGTACAAATTTGTAGGGACACAATGAGTAAGCTTCTAAGGATAAAATATGAATGCATAACTCAAGAATTATTAACTAAATGTAAACACACAAAACACCTATAGCTAATGCACACAACTTTCAAATTGCTTTATAACAGCAAGCACATACAACAAAGAGTGTTTTAAGAGAAACAAAAAAATTCATAAGCGGATTAGACTAGTTGTAGCACAATCTAATTATTGTATTCAATTTTGTAACTAAGCATATTACCAACCCTTTGACATTGGCATGGACTCAAAACAAGAAATAATGGACAACATTCAATGAGTAGAAGACAAAAGTTTAAACAAGTAAAAATCTATTATGGTTTAGACAATGTTTCTTTACACCAAGTGCCAACCTTGGAAGACAAGCAAAGTTCAAAGCAAGAGAAAATAAAAGGTGTAATCCTAACTAAATTCCAATAGCATTTTGGAACTAAAATTTGACGACCTTTTACAATAAGAACGTCCCTTATATAGATAGATTTGTCCATGAAGCTTGCTCAACCCACCATGGGGGTGGTTAGAATATTCAATGGTGATTGGAGAATGCAGTTGGAATTTTGACAAATTTACTGGCCTGAGCATGATTTGCAATTAGAAGTCATGTCTCTTTTAAGGTAAATATTTGCCCTTTATGTTCTTTGTCTCTTTTGACTCCTTATAATGCGCATGCCAAGTAATGACTCATGTCATACCGAGTGTTTTACATTCAATTCTGGGGGCTAATTGCAAATAGATTCAAATATTAGTGGTAGATTGCATTGGGATTTTCTCGGGATTGCCATTCCACCATGCCCTACGTAGACTTTTGCATTCAATTCGCAGATTGATCAAATGGATATGTCGATCTAGCCCAACTTTAGGAACTTCGAGTCGATTTATCTTTGTTTGTCTTGAATTTGTCACTTTTGGGCTTTTTAGTTGGTGAGGAACCCCTTGCATTTTGACTGTGCTATGCAGACTTGACATAGTCCATTTGAGGGACTTGATGGCCCTGATGGGCTAGACGGCTATCAATCTTGGTTCTCGAGCTCCTTTGGCAACTAGGCCTGCTTATTTGGCCATCGATCTTCTTCCCTTACCCCATGGTTGACTTCCTTGCCATGTGGCAATATTCCACTAACCTAGTGCTTTCACACATTTCGATGTTGCATGAACTGCTCTGGGACAATAGGTCATCGGGATTGCACCACAATGCACGATCCTGCTAGTCCGCTCGCCTGAAGGGTCTACTACTATACGGACGACTCTTGGGGAATGGGTCACCGGGATGATACCACTTGGCAGCATCCCAACAACCCAGAAGTTTGAAGGTTCCTGGGCAAAAATAGATTGTTGAAGTGTTGCGAAGTGGTAGAAACTTGCCATCTGGCTCTAGGAGAAACTTTTGAAGAAATGACCAAGTGCCGAAGGACTTTTGCCAAGGGGTTGGGATCACCAAGAGCTGTGAAAAACCATCACATGGCTGCAGGAACGAAGTAGGCACCTGCGGGCAACGATACAAAGAAACATAGTGCGATTTCAAATTTTCAAAAACAAACAGTCAGGGAAATTCAAATGGAAATGGCTATGCTTTTCAAAATAGAAATGGTTAAGTTTTTGAAATAAAAGCAAATGTAAGTTTTTGAAATAAAAGCAAATGGGGTGCGGAAACTTAATGAAAAAAGTCATTTTTATTGAATTCAAGCTAAAATTTTGCCCATTTATATGAAACCAACTAAGGCAAAAGAGGAATTTCATAAGCATTTGGCCATTCGACATTGAAATAATGCAAACGTTGGTCACACTGCGAAAGGCAAAATTACAAAAGTCCTTAAAAGGTTAGATCATTATTTATATATATCCAGTTCTAAATATGTTACTTTGACCAAGGATTTATAATAAAGATTTACCATGCAGACTTCGTAAAATCAATGAAGCACAAATTCAATATTTTAGATCTTCACACCCAAACAACCGCAAACCAAAGGCCTAACAGGAATAAAAAGGTCCCCATATGAAAACTGAAGACAGGATGTGTTGGTCACAACACTCTTTCTCATAAATTTCTTGAAATATTAGATGTACTAGCCTATAGCCTAGTATAGAAGCTTTCTCTTGACATAGTCCTCCCTACTCTCTAAACTATATCTCTAGCACACTTTACCAGGTTATCTTGCTCGTCCATCTTGGTCTTCGGTGATGATCCCTTGCACCTTATTAGTTGCATGGGGCCAAGGTGTGCGAGTAGGAGCCTTACCTTAAAAAAAAAGATGAATAACGACACAATGCAAAATCAAACTAAGTGAAGTCAAAGAAAATGTGAGCAAAGAAATTCTACATCTCTTGCCCTTTGTTAATCTTCGATGATCAACCCTTGCATCTTATTGGTTGTTGCAAGTTGAGTGTTGATTTCCACGTGTAACTTAGAAGCTGATTGCAAAATAGTTGCTAGCGCATTTGTATTGCATAAATCATCACATTCCATGTTTGCATACATTTTGTTAAACTCCATAAATATAAGCATTCCTATAGCATTATCATGATCAGAGCCATAACATTTTATATATTCCTAACTGTCTAAGGTGCATAAGCTACAAAAGAAAACATTATGAAACTAAAAGATCCTAGAAGGAGCCAAAACCAAAAATCGATTGTATATATATGTATAACTTTCAATAAGACATCGAGTATCTCTACATCATCTCCACATTGAGGGGCAAGTGTGGTCAAATATCCCAAAAATAAAAAAATAGTACATTGTAGCACTAATCTTTAGGACCTAGCTAGTCCTAACTAATCATCTTTGCATGCTTCCTTATACAGAATGTCTGGGGCTCTTGCTTCGTCTCCTCTGTGAGCTACCTGATACCGAATGTCGAAGGCTCCTATTCCCGCTTTGGTACCTCTTGCAACTGGTCCCAGCTTGAGAAGCCTCTCCGCCTGTGGTCTGTCTATTAGATGATGCACGTCCACCTCTCAAGGTAAGTAGGTCACTCAAACTCTTGAATTGAACCTCCAAAACAACAATATGGGTCCGGTCTAATCAATTTTTTGGCCATGTGGTAAGCTGGGGCAAAAACGTTCGAGTGCCAACCAACACTAGCAGGCAACCCTAGATTGACCAACAACTCCTCTCTGCTCAAATCTATGGCCATATGGAAGAGGTCTAGGATAGTATTGCAGATCATCCTCCGCTACTCAGTCATGCAATTTGCAACAACACGCGCACACATGCACTTTGGTTAAACTCAAAATGTAGAAATAATATATTAAAATAAACTAATAAAATGCAGGAAACAAACCTACTAACTTACCTAGTTCCCCCTCCTGCCAATCAGGGTTGGAGTCCTTGTCAGAACTCATCTCAACTTCCTTCCCCTCCTCACCTCCTCCTTCCCCTCCTCACCTCCTTCTTGCTTAGTCTACGGTTGGGCCTCAACAAGAACCTGATCTCCTCCCCCCTTGGCCACTGCTACTACTCTATTGTCGTTGGGGTCTATCCTGCATCCCGCCAACCTTGGTCAATGCTTGTTGTGCATCAACTCCAACTCTAAGGCCTTGTCCCCCTCCTCGTCTCCCACCTCTTGCAATTCCACTGATTGGTGTCCTCTAGATCAATGGCTTCCATCTCAATCTACCCAGATGGACATCCCTCATCGCCCTCTCACCTCTGTCGCTGTTTGTTGGCATGGGGAGGTTGGCCGCGTACTGCAAGACAAATTGCTAGGGCATCTTAGGTACAAGATGCACCTCTACCTACCCCTTCCTATCTTGCACCTGCTGCACAAACTCACCAACCTTCAATGTTATGGCCTTGTCTCACCATCGTCCCCTTATGCCTATATATGGTTGTGCAATCATAACCCTGATTATGAGGGTACCAACTACTCAAGGCAAATCCTTGAACGATGCCATCGTTGTCCACCTAACAGCCTTAATGGCCCTTGCATCATCAATAGTGAGTCCCCTTTGGCAAGGAGTCGTGCTCATAAACCCAACACATAACTAGTGTAAGATGACTTAGAGAGAGGGTAACCAATCTAGAAATCTGATACAAGCCCATATATGTCTGGGACAAGACATCTTGCACCCAACTGTAGCGGCACCCATACTCTTTTGTCTTTAACATTAGGAACCCAACAATATAGCAACTTGTTTGTGCTCTTATCTTCCACCAAACACGAGGCCAACACTCCAATGATAACCTTGTGAATGGTAGGGATAGGGGCTCTCTCTACTATTGATCTCACCCCTACTTTGCACCCACATTGGGTACGTTACCATCTTTGGAGAACTCGGCCCATCTCTTGGTCTCAACCCCGTTAGTAGCCTCTCATAGTGTCAGGGTACTTCCAGTGGCAGGTAGACCCAAAATTTGATAAACGTTTTCTAGGGTGATGCTCCACTCACCCAAAACCTATGGGAACCAGAATGTGTTCCAATCCGCATCCCAGTATGTGAAAATGTCACAGAGCAACCTGCTTGTTGGGGAAACTAGTCCAACCCGGGCTATCCTCCAAATCCTTGATCAAATAGGGCAATCTCATCCACCAATAGGAAGCCAATCACATGGGACAAACCACTTTTGCTCCCGAGCTCTACTCCATCGTACGTAGCCTTCTTGCACCCATTGAAACAGGGTTAAATTAGTCAAACTATTCCAAATCACAAAGCGATCCTTGCTATGGTGAAATAGTTGCTATATGTAGGAGGTGGTTATGAAACTGATGTGACAATGGCACAACAATCAGTGTTTACATGTACACACAGGAAGTAACATGCCAATCTTGTGCACTCGACCTCTCAACGTTGGTTGGTTTGGTTATTGATCTAGTTGATTGTTTTGGTGTGGCTGAGTTCATAGAATGGGATGAACTTATTGATTTGCTAATTGTTTTGAGTTTGTGGAGTGGGACGAGTTTGCTGATTTTCTTGATTAGGCCTATGCCAATATAATTTGGTTTCCACAAAATGTTCGTTAAGGGAAACAAACTGTGGAGTGATGAGAACTAAAGAATAACTTGATTCCAAGAGAATTAGATATCGTAATTCTTGGTCAATGTACTCTCTCTAAATGGGTTAAACTCTGGTTGAATAACTCTTGGTATCAGATTGGCTCTGTCAAGTTGATCTCGATTAGGGAATGTCATTCACAAAGTGATTGAAACAGGACGAGGCTAGACCTGATGACGAGAAACTAAATCACATTTGGAGGTTTCTTGCTTGGTGGGCCAGAGCCTAGCGAATCGGGATTTCGATAATATTTATTTTTCATCTAGGGTTTCTAGTTGGCTATTGATAAAATTCGGCAATGTTATACAAAGTGAGAAGAGTATACAAATGGCTAACTAATTAAATGACTGGAAACAGAAGATGCAATCTATTTTCTTTTTTTTTCTCTATGTTTTCAAATAAAAAAATGCAAAAACAAAAATCAAACAAACTAATTAATCTTTTTTATTTTCTATTTAAAATGGTAGATGCAAACAAAAAGAAATCAATCAATTAATTTTTTATTTTTTCTATTTGCTGATTTGTGAATGGAGAACAAAAAAAGAATAGATCTTTTGGGAATGAGTAGAGGGAGAAAAAACCAATTTAATCAAAATAAAGAGGAAGCAATATTTACTTTCAAGAAGATTTTCATAAAACAATTCCTTCAACACACAGGGCATTGAAATCTATTGCTTATAAGAGAATTTTTATGGGTGAAAGCAGAGAAGCAAGAACAAATTGAAAGAGTCCTTTTTGCAAGGAGTAAGACATAACTTTTTAAGGAAATCCTAATCAATTTGCTGAGCTTCTATGGAAGAAATGAGAATTGTGTAAAGAAAATAGAGAAGGATTTTGAAGAAGTACAAGCGAAGAACAAACACAAAAGCAAGAACTCTAATTAATTATAGAATAGAGTGTATTTTCTCTATTCTATTTTCAAGTTTTGAACCAAGAGAATCTAATCTAAGAAAAAACAAGAAAATTAAAATAAGTAAGCTCCAACCTCGTCAAAAGCAGAGTGCGATTCTAAAAAATATAGTTGTTGTAGTGTTGCAATCCTTAGGGCCTATCTCCAATATGGTTGTTCAATGTGATCTGGGGAGTGTGTATTAGTAAAATGATACGAAAGAAAAATGTGCAGCAGGTTTTTGACTGGCTCTCAAAAGTGACAGAGTTTTGGGTACCGATTCATGAATTTTTTGATCTCAATTTCATCATGCATAGATATATTTGTAGAAATGGGACAATTGTTGCATGTGAGAGTTAACAAGAATTGATTGGGAATTCATTATGATTGATTGGGAGCTTTCTAAGGTTGATTTGGAGTTGACTGGGCTGTTAAAAAGTTAACTGGGGCAAAGCACAATAAAAAATGGAGTGCCGAACATGCAAAATGCGTGAAAACATGCATTCGGGAAATTAAATTTAAAGTTCATGCAAAGTTGGCGAAACTGATGCTATATGCAGGCAACGATTGCACAACTGCTGAGGTGGTTTGTACAAACCACTGTGGCAATTTTGTCGTGCACCATAAAAACTGCGAGTTTGAAAGGTTTAGGCCTATTTTCTACAAATTTGACACTTGGTGAAGGTCTGGAAAGCAACAAAAGGGGTTAATGAGACGGAAGGATCTGAGCAATTGTATGGTTATTTGGAGACATTTTGCATCATCAACGGATTAGAGAAATGTTGCACTGTGTAAAATTTGGGTGTGTATAAGTACCATCCTTAAAACCATCAATACATCTTTCATATTTTTTACCTAAACAAGATGAAGCATGCAAAATGAAGTAATTTATCTTGAGATCCTTATGCAGTACTTTGTACAAGATTATCACCAAGGTCATAGCAAACCAGTTAACATAGGTGCTCTTAGACCTTATTTGGGAAAAGTAAGAAGGTTTGTCAAACATTGATGCATAATGGACTAAAGCATTCTCATTTAGGAGAGAGTGCATTTGCTTGTCTCAAACAAGAAGTTCGGGATCTTATTTAAATTTAACCTTTGTCTTATGATCAAAGTCTAATGGGACTGCTAGGTACAAGTCTTAAAAAAATTCAATTTCCATGATCTTGGATCCTATGGGTGTGCCTGCAGATTGGCTCCTAAGCTTTCAGTTCTTATCAGTGGCGCATGTGGACCCCCTTTCTATAGTATGAGAGTGTTGCAACAAGGGGGCTCTTATCCCCTTTCTTATTCATTATTGCGGTCAATTTTCTCAGTACAACTATTTTGTGTAGGCAATACATGAAGAGAATTTGAGTGACATCTGAATGAATGTGATTCTGGACCCTACTACCCAACCTACGATGTTTGGATCATGCCTTACTATTCAATCCGTCGTCCTTAAAGGAAGTCAAATTCTTGAAAATGATTGTGTTCTTGGAAGCTTTGGGATTATGTATAAATGAGTCCAAGTCTAGTATTTATCTGCATCAGCAAAAAAAGGATATAACATGTACTCAGTTTCAGGGATGGTGGAGTGCCCATTCACTTAAGAGTCCACAATCTCTACAAAACCTTTACACAAGAACAGATGGAGGAACCTACCGGACCATTTGGCACATAAATTAAATGGTTGGCCATGTAGATGCATATCTAACTCTACTACTATGCATCTAACTCTACAGGTCTTTATCTATTTCTTCTTTGCTAGTCTCTGTCCTTTTTTGTTTTTGTATTTTGTGCTTTTTATATATTTTATTTGGTTTTATTTGCTTCCACCATTGTGGAAGATCTATTTCTGTACGGTTATCTTTACTTAAGATAAAAAAATTATTTCTTTACTTCGGCTTCTAGACAATCTTTGCTCGTTAATCTCTTGCTTCTTCCATCTCTTTCTTTCTTGTATTTCTGTTTTTTCTTCTGTCTCCTCAACCCCTTCTCTTCCTAAGACCTCCAACTCTTAACTACTTTTCTCTTCTTATGAATACCCACCCCCCTTTTGTGTGCTATCCCTTAGGTGCCTGGGACCTAAAAGAGCTTATTATAATATGAGGAGATCCTCTTTTCAACAAACAGCATATGCAACCGCAGTGGCACATTGTTTATGAACAGCTATTTTTCTTCACAAAAAAATCATTTTTCTTTTCATCCAAGCTGACCCAACTTCGCAAGGCTTGTCAAACCAACAATCAATAGGTTATGCCTAAGGCTTGTAAAATTTGCTAAGTCTTAATCTTTTGGCTTGTACACACTGCCAGTCCCACAAAACCTTGGGGAAAATGTTGTCGGGAAAATTGATTTACATGAAACCTTGTATTTGAAAACGTTGTTCGAATAAGGTTTCATACATTAATTTATGTAAAAGGGAATATTCCCCTTTGATTTTTTTTTTTGGACTAAGGAGAGGAGTGGATGAAAGGCACACTCAAGGGAGTGCATGAAAATGATAAGCATGAAATATTAGAATTTTATTTTGGATGAGTTGGCATGGGTATGAGATGACATTGAATTTGTTGTAATTTGTAGCATGGTGGCATCCAGAGACTTTAGGATCTAGCATAAATGGAGCAATTTGGATGAGAGAAATAAATTGGTTCTTGCTAGCACAGCTTTTGGTCTTTGCTTCTTCGAGTTTCTAGGAGGGGGGATGCTTTTCTGAAACGACGACTTTATTTTGCACATTTTGGGGATGGTAGGGGATATATGTATATATATTAAAAATACAAGAATATATATATATATATATATATATATATATTTTCTTGTATTTATTATATATATATATATATATATATATAATAAATACCAGAAAATATATATATTTCTTGTATTTATTATATATATATATATATAAATAATAAATACAAGAAAATATATATATATATATATAAAATAAATACAAGAAAATATATATATTCTTGTATTTATTATATATATATATATATATATATTCAAAATACAAGAAAATATATATTTTCTTGTATTTATTTTATATATATATATATATATAATAAATACAAGAATATATATATATATATATATATTTTCAAAATACAAGAAAATATATATATATATATGTTAAAAATACAAGAAAATCTATAAAAAAATATTTTTTTTAGCTTTTCAAATGTATAATTAATTTGTTAAACATCATTAAACATTATAGAGAGTTGAAATTCAAATGGCCCCCCTGTAGATTCTAACTATTTTATAATAATGGTATTATGGCTGAAGTAGGTAGTATTGAACTGCTCTTGTCCAATATAGTAGGCATTGAATCTGCCCTATAGAACTGAAACCGGAGAATTGAACTTGCTCTTGTCCGATATTGAGACGATACTTACTCGTCCAATACCCTTGATACTATATGAGGGCCTTGTGTCCTTGAAACATCCAAGATGATCAGGGTCTCCCTAGATGGCAGGGTATGCGCCCCCATGGAACATTGGTTTTTGTAGGGGTTTGAGGGAGTTGCAGTGTCTTGGACTCAGTTTCTAAGAATTATCTAGTTTCAATCCCCATTAGTTTTCTAGTTCTCTTACAATAGGTTTCCAATGTCTATTTAGGTACTCAGAATTGGTCATTCCTTCCATTGAGTCCTAACAATGGAACCAAATCTTGGCATTAAATTGTTTTAACAAAAGTTCATACCAACATACAAGGGTTCACAAAAACCAATTCCTTGTGTAAACTATTAAACATTAAAAGAGGGGTGAACTATTTTATATCCGATTACTTGTGACCACATTCATTATATAACACATTAATGAATATCATTGAGGTTTTCAACTCGTCTATATATATTTTTAGATTGATAACGAGGGTTGATGGGTGCCTTACTTGTTGACCAATTTTGGTCCTATAGGCCAAAAATTGGGCACCCCTCTTTTTATTGCAAAAAATCTTTCGATCCAAGTTCTAGCTAGTTCATCCCTCAGCTGCCTTGTGCAAATTTTCTCTGTCAGGGCATTTCCCTTGAAAAAACCAAGTGTTTTCCTCTTTTGCTTGCCAAGTGCTTTTCAGGTTTGATAGGTGACTTTACTTGTAAAAATTCGTAAGTGAAGCCACTTGCAAATCTGGATTTGGTCTTGGTAGATCAAATCGGGTTTTCTAAATGGCTTTACTCATTTGTCTTATAAGCAAGAGTCGACGTGAAACTCATTTTGGTCTCGGATGCTTCACAAGGCAAGAAAATGACTTCAGAGAGCTTTTTATCGGCAAAATGGACCAAGTTCAAAAGGTCGAAGGGTCGTTTGCAAAAAGTCCGAAGGGTAGGTGCCCTTGCGGAGGGCACTTAGGCGGCAAGCAGGACCTCTACAATTCTTCCGAAAGGCAACTTTGGAGGCCAAGGTGTCCTTGTGGGGGGCAGGCGATGAGCAAAGTGGACCTTTTCAAAAGTCCGAAGGGTAACTTTGGGCTCGAATTGCCCTTGCGGAGGGCAGCCGGTTGGAGCAAAGGGGCAAGACAAAAAGCCCGAAAAGAACTTGCCCTTCGAAAAAAGTGACAAGCCAAAAGAGAATTCCTTCGGACTTTTTGTCCGAAGGAAATCCAAGGAAGAAAACTCAAGGAAGAATTCTTTCGGACAAAATGTCCGAAGGAATTCCTTCTGACATTTTGTCCGAAGAAATGTGACAGTCACAAAAAGTCCAAAAAAATTCGGAAGACCAAAAGTCCGAAGGGTAGGTGTCCTTGCGGGGGGCCCTTGGCTTTGACAGAGGACCTCTTCAATTTTTCCGAAGGGTCACTTTCCCTTTGGAAAAGTTCATTTGCAAAATGCCGAAGGAATTGTCCTAGTGGGTGACGGGCCTGCAAACGTCAAATTCAGGGCAGTAAGTTAGCCGTTAGTATTCAAATGTCCGATGACGGGCCCGCGAACGTCAAATTCAAGGAGGTAAGTTAGTCGTTGGAAAAGATTAAAAAAAAAAATTCCTTCGGACATTTTGTCTGAAGGAACTCAGAACGGAAGCCCGAAGGCTCATCAAAGGAAGTTCAAAAAGTAACGAGCCCAAAGGAAAATTCTTTCAGACAAAATGTCCGAAGGAATTCTTTTGGACATTTTGTCCGAACGAATTCAAAGACCAAGAGCCCGAAGAATGAATGAGCAAGCAAGCGAAGAAGGGAGCCTGGAGAAATAATAAGCGCCGAAAGCCCGAATCACCAGGCGAAGAAGGGGAAAACAAGGCGGGTAACCCAGACGCGGCCACGCGTACATAAGACAAAAGCTCAAAATGCTCTAGGTGGCATAGCAAGTCAAAGAGCAGACCCAAGGATGAACCAGACAAGGCAGGTGGCATAGGAGTCGTCAGCAGGAGAAGTAAATGCACTTAGGTGAAATAGTCTCTACCGAAAACCATTAAAAGTATTGGCTGCGAACATTGAAGGGAGCGGCCCGTGTTTTCTTGTTTTGTCATTAATGAACAACCAGTTGCGCTTAGCATTGAAGAGAGCATGGCCCAGTCAACATAACTTGGGGATGGCCTTGTCGGTTGCTAGGAGTAACCCATGCTCTTGCAGGCCCGGACAGCAAGGGCAGCGACTTAAGCACCTACAACATGGCATTCTCATGTGCAATTAAGAAGAGACAGCAGCAGCATGGGCTTGTGGTCGCTGTAGGAGTGTTTAATACATGGGTTTCATTCCCTTGACTGGTCAATGATCTGTTTTCCAAGCTCTCTATATAATTGTAACTTCTCATTTTGAGAAGCATCTCTCAGCATTGTATGGCAAAGCCCTAAAGAAATTTACCTTGAATCAAAAGAAGCGTTTTACCTCCATTTGAGCTTGCACTTTTGCATGTCTATGGTCTTCTCTTATGTTCAGTGATTTCCTTTAATGCTTTCATAAGTTTATATCAGCATATCTAGTGTATTGTGAATTTTTCTCTGCAGGTCAACAAAAAGTGTCCAGCTCGAAGTATAGGCGCATGTGAGTAGACTATTCAACAGTGTGTCTTTAGAACACCTCTTCCCTATACCTCCATAGGATCCCCTGTTGAAACACTGATATAGTCAGTTTCTCATTCGAATGAAGTGTCTGTTTGCTTCTTTTTGGTGTAAAGTGTAGGTAAAAGCTGAGTAGACCAACCAGTTTGGTGCATCACTACATTAGTTAGGTTCTGTTTTTCAGTATCTCTCTCTCTTTTCACCCCTCCCCATTGTTAGCAGTAGGAAATCCAGGGCCTCAAGGTGCATCAAGGGAAGCTAGCCTCTAATCTAGAGATTCATCCCTTAAGTTTGCCACCCACAGCAAGAGGAATGTTTCCATTGTGCCGCATGGAGGAAGGAAGCTGAGTCTCCTTTCAGAGGGTGCAATCCACAGTGTCAACATTACCCATTTATTTAAAAGAAAAACAATTACAACAATACCACCCATTATAAGAGGCCCACGGTCGACAAGAACAACTAGGCCAAACAAGTCAAACCACCACACAAGCAGGGGAACACCACCAGGCACCACAAAGCACCAACCAACGAAACCAAAAAGAACCATGCCAAACCAAGGCCAAAGTGATGCCCCTGTCTGGGATACAACAAGGGCCCAGGTCCCCAATGAACCATCAATCATAGGGTAAAAACCTAGGGCAAACATGGGCACAAAAAATGAACAAGAGATAATCACAACAAAAAGGAATGTGATTACAAGAAACCATGAGCATATTAGAGTGAACACGACAAGATTGGGAGTGGAACAAGTCCACCACAGACCCAGGTAGAAACCCCAACCCTAGGTAAAAACCAAGAATCATACAAACCAAACACCTCCTCAAATTTGACCAGTGAACCACTAACTCAACCAATGGCATGCCACAACAAGGAACAAAGCCCTTAAGTCTCTCCCTCGCCCTCTTCATTGTGGGAGCGAAGGGTCTTGGAGGAAGATTCAAAGATGATTTGCCCTTGTTTCTTCTTTCTCACTACTGTCCAATCCTCTCGATTATGTGCGCTCCGTGAATCTACACTAGAAAGAGAGACAACTACGACTGAAGGACCGCTTGATGCATGTTCTTTTTTGGCCATAGGATCCAAAAGCGCCCCAACAACCTCAATGCTCTTCTCGACAAAATAGATTGGAGAATGAACCGAAATCGCTTCTTGATTCACCAATGCCTTATGATTAGCTTCTGGAAGAAATTCTTTACCCTCTCTTGCTGCATATCTAAAGTGTTGGCCGAAAAAATTGTAGGATGATCATGGCAAACATCGAGGGCCTTGTGAACAAGTACTGCGTCTTTTCTCAAAGGTGTGTTAGGAATACTAGCACCAACAACTGAAAGATGATTGGGATGTGCATCGTTCCACCACAAAGAGTTCACCTTTTGCTTAGAGATTCGATAGGATTTGGCCAAATGCCCTGTCTCATAGCACTAACGACAACAGAAAGATATCCCCTCATAGTCAAGGGATCGAGACCAGCAACAGTCCTGGACTCTCAACTTGATAGAAGTTGGAACGTCTCGACAAGTATCCATATAGACAAATGCAAGCGAAAGTGGTATGGGCATAATTTGTGGTAGTCGTGCCCACTACCAGTAACTCGGACAAAGCATTACCAATAGACGATAAGCAAACCAAAATTGAAGGGGCAAATTTGGCATTCGAACCCAAATGGGCCTGGTGTTGAGAGATTCCATAAGAGGATTAAAAGACGAGAACTAGGGCTTCTTAAGGAGAAGAGGTTGGCCCCAAAATCCAAACCCTGTCTTTGAAAATCTTCTTTTGGTCTTCAAAGAGATCGAACTCCATGATGAAAGACCCCCCTTGCATAGGGATAAATCTCCAAACTGCTTTCCATTAATGGTTGCCAAGAGTTGGAGATCCGTTTGTGGAGAGCAGGCAGGCTGGGGCAAAATTGATCGAACCTGCAGATCACACCTATGGACACAAACCATGCCTCATTATCGAGCACCTCCAAGAGTACCTTGTCACCAAAAGAGATTGACGGGATGATCTTAGCTTCAGATAAAGGCTTCACCACCAACTTCTCAGCCCTCTCTGTTCGGGTTACTGCTGTAGCAAAGGACAAAGTGCCTTCATCCCTCCCAAGCCTGTCATGCCTAGATTCTTTCCGGAAGAAACATTCATCTCCACGGTATCCCTGCTAGTGTTAAGCTCCACCACCCCTACAACCACCATCGACACAGTCTCATTGCCTAGAAAAGGGCCATGAGAGTTCCCTACATTGCCATTGAGCTTTGTTAGCAACCCAGGTGCCTTTGCTATGGCTACTGTTGTTCCCACACGAGACTTGAGTACTTGTTGAAGCGACGTCCCACAAGGAACCGCCGCTGCTGTCAAAAAGCAACCTGGTTCTAGTCCTGTCGTTCCACCATCAGTCTTCTCAGCCTTGTTTGCAAACCCTGATGCTGATCCACCAGCCTTAGCAGCTACCTTTACTGTTCTTGCCTTGCTTGCAGTTGCTCGACTGTCCACTTGAAATGAAACCCTAGCCACAAGAGATCCACTCAGCATCTTACCTTTTTTTGTTATCAGCTAGATTTTATGTACAATTCAACTCATCTATATTATATCAGCTCATAAAATTTAATATAACGCAAAGCCCTTCTAGCTACATTGAATTTGTCACATTACTTTCTCTTTTCATATTCTTCTTACCATTCTTGTACTATGATATCTTATCATATATCTTTTCTTATCCATCTTCTCTGTCTCTTTTACATATACATATATAAAAATCTGAATTGGCACACGAGTCAAAAGTCTTGTCCTTACATGGCTAGTTTCATTTTGCAATTGGTAATAGTTGACTCAATAGTATTCAATGCAACTTGATCAATACAAAGTGAAGTATCTCTAGCTACATTGAATTGGTCATATTTCATTCTCTTCTCATAGTCTTCTTATCATTCTTGTACCATGATCTTTTATTACATATCTTTTCGTTTACATCTTATCTATAATATTGCAAATACATATATGGCATTATAAACTAGCATACAACTCAAGATTCATGGTCTTACATGGCCAACTTCATTGTACAACTCTTGATGGTTGATGCAACACTTATGTTGTTGGACACCTTTTTTACAACTCTTGATAGTTGATGCAACATTTATGTTGTTGGTACCAAGGTGTCGCTTGACAACTGTCTTCTCTCTTCCCATGTTGGCTCCAATTCCTTTTTTTATGTGCTAACTTCTCCTTCATTCTGCAACAATGAAGTGTCCCTCTAGGTTCATTAGAAATGGAAAACATATCTTAAGCATTCCACTTGAACATCAAGTATAGGGAAATGCCAATACAACAGCCAATAGTTTGAGTTGTCCTCTAGTCTAAACTCTTTGTATTGTGCTTGATGCATGTGGACATGGAATGGAAACTTGTCCAGAATTGTATCAAGAGGATCTAGCCTTTGCTGAAATCTACCAACTACCAATCATTAAAATTTGACAAGTCAATTCTAGACTACTACTTGCAATACGGAATCTTGTATCATGATTCATTTGGGACACTTGTGCATACCATCTGAAGCACACCGTCAAAAGTTGATATGGGAGGCTCATTTTATCAAAGGTTGGAAGAATTTTTGTAGCTGAAAGACCCTAATGGTACTTAAGAAGTACTTCTTTTGTTTGCATGTCGGATCAGATGCTGAAAAACACATCAGATTGTGTACTGCATGTGCAATCACCAAGCCATCCAAGAAAAAACAAGGAATGTACTCTTAACTTTTCAATAATGAATTGACCCAGTGAGAACTGGTTTCCATGGATTACCTATCAAGTTTCCCTACTACTAAGCATGGTTATGGTGGTGTTTTCATAGTAGTGGATAGATTTTCCTAGCAAGATTACAATTATTGCACCATGTAATAAGGCTACCCCAGCTCAAGATATATAGCTAAGTTATTTTAGAATGTATGGGTTCATTTTGGATTACAATGAACCATTGTATGATTCACAAAAACCCTATTTCCTAGTAATGTTCGGAAAGCACTTTGTTTAGTGGTGGACACAAAGCTGAAAAAGTCTACCGCATTCCATCCTAAGATTGATGGAAGAACTGTAAGTGGTAGATAGAAGGATTGTGCATATTCTTAGAATGTAAAATTCCATGTAGCATGGCATTTGGGATCAAAGCTTTCATTTCACACTGCTTAGATAAGACAATGCTCTTCATAGCTCTACATAACACAACCCTTCTTGTGTATGCTTTGGTTTCCAACCTTGGCACCCATAGATGTTGTTCATCCCATGTCATGAACAACAAAAACATCTTCAGCCTAGAAAGCTGACAAAGCTCTACATAGCACGCCCCTTCTTGAATATGTTTGGGTTTCCAACCTTAGACACCCATAGATTAGTTTATCTCATGTCATAAGCAGCAAAAACATCTTCAGCCTAGAAAGTTGACAAAGCAACCACGTTCATAGAACATGTTCAGCTGATTTAAAAGTTAAGTTCAAACTATCCTGCAAAAGACTAATATTAAGTACAAGTAATGTCATGGTCAAATGTATTTGTAGAAGGAAAGACTTATAGGATCTTACTGAATGATCATACCCATCCAATATGATCCATACACCACTATTAAGAAAGTTGGAAATAACACTTTCCAGCTTATCTTAGTCTACGTCTGGTTTTCAATGTAGAACTCTTGCATCCATACTTGCCATCTTTGGTGGACATGCTGTTTCAATAGAATAACTCCGGTGAGAAGTGATATATTATTGAAGTGTGCCAGCAGAAATCGATATATCGATAGGTGCACGAGTCAAACATACAAGGAACTCTGCAATCACACTTTACAAGGTTATCAAAGCATACATCACCAAGGTAAGTGGCACACTGGAGTGCAAATTGCAGAAACATTTCTCAAGTTGATGCAATGGGGTCTATTGCTTCCAAAGGAGGAGTGAGTGTTCTAGGAGGTTCTAGAAGCTAGGCTACAATGCAACAACGAGCAACATTTATATATGATATGTTAAACTTGAAAACACCTATAAACCCAATCTGTGCATCTTGAAATTGCTAAAATCCTGATCTGTGCGTCTTGGAATTGCATCTACAGCTCTAAAATTTTCTTATCTACATAAAAACTTAATCCTACATTGGTTGGAAGGTTTGGTCTGCGGCAACATATAAACCCAATATAACATAATCCTTATGCCAATGTGGGTGCTGCCACAATGGAAGTGGCCGTCTCACTAACATAATTGTTGAATGGTTGCCAATGAGTATGTTTGCTTGCTCAGCCTCCCCTCTTCTCTTCTGTGGCTTAACAAATCTAGAAACGCCCTTTAAAACAATCTTCTAAAAAATATGCTTTACAATCTCAAGCTGGATACGCTTAAACTGTGCATCTTGGAATTGCTTCCACAACTGTAAAATCCTCATATAACTTTACCAGATCAGCATCCATCTATGGAAGTTGGGGCAGGGCCCAACTCTCATGCCTTCTTGATGTCGATGTACTCCAATCCCAATAGAGATGAAGACACCTATCTTAAACTGATACCAAGAAACAATGCCTCTTCCTAGAAAGACCTAACGACATAAGATAATAATACACTTAGTTTAAACTTTAATTATCCAAAATTTTAATCCTTCCCCACATTTGTATATGCTATAAATACATATGGTACTATTGTATGAGGTCAAGCTTCTAGTTTTGTTGTCATATACAGCTGACCTTTTTATGATGTGAACACATGCAGATTAATGAATGAATTATAAACCGTTGTTACAGTTCTCATATGTAGTTTTGTGGTTTCGTTTACAAGCTTATGTCTATTCTCTTTGCTGTGGTACTCTAAATTGTTTTCAAAAGAAGCAACATAAACCGCTTCCCCTTCTCAACACATTGAAACTCTTGTTTTGGTGTGTTGTCCCCCACCTTACCCAGATTGTGAACAAGAGTTATGTGTCATTGTTTAAGCATGCAAACAATGGACACAAATCATATTCTTGCTGAGGAAATAATGATAACTATTGACCAGAAGTCATTGCAGTTCCTATGGATACAGAATAAGTTGCAAAATGAAAGACATAAAAAATGCTCAACTTGCTTGAAATAGTTCCAATCGAGTATCTCATTGTTTTAGTTGTCCACCAATGAAAGCATTAGTTGATATTCTTGATTCATGTGGGGGATGAGACAGATTCATGGTCAAAGATGTGTCAAACAAACTGAAAGGTAGTGCGTTATATCTTGATTTTCACTTGCAATATAATCTATTCTACCACCTCAGACACCTATATGTATAACCAAGTGAAGGCCCATCAAAATTGGATACAGGAAGCAGATTCCAGTAAGGTTGCAGGACATTATAGGGTAAAGAAAACACCAGTAGTTTTGAAGACATACATTTATTGTACTACAATTTAGTACAGACATTGCAAGATACAATATGTTTTGTATTGTTTGTTCCATAGCTAAACTTACCAACAATATTTATGAAATATACATTCCTATTCCAATGCCAACCTACACTTGGGAGTTAATTTCAATCGAATTTCTTTCATGTTTCCCTACCACCAAGAGTGGTCATGAGTGTATTGTGTAGTAGTGGACACTGGTTAGGTTTCTTAAGGTGGCTATTTTAATATCTTGCTCGAAATCAGTCTCAGCATTAGACACATCAAAGTTGTTCTTTCAGTATGCACGGGTTAACTTTGGTTTGTTAGCACACATAATTTATAACATAGGCAGCAGATCCTTGAGCATTTTTTGGAAAAGTTTGATTCATGATCGGTACTAAGCTTCCTAAATCTGTATATATGCAAGGGTCAATGCACTTTGGATGGAAGTGTCTTACATTTAGGATAGCTACAACAGAGCTCTTCCCCATAGGCACACCCCTTCCTAAATTTTCTTGGGTTTTAAACCCTTGGCACTTGTGGATATAGAAAACGAAAAATCATCTTCATCTCAGAAGGAAGTTTACAAAGTTGCCAAATCCACTGATCGCATTTTGAATATTTAGCAACAGCTTCATGCTACCCTATAGAATATTAATGCCAAGTACAAGTAGCAACATGACCAAATTCGGGCATCACAAAAATAAACGATTGGTGATGAGTTTGGCTACCCAATTTTCAACATTGAGCTTCTACCTCCATATTTTCCACTTTTGTTAGGTGCCCTAACTGCATCAGAACATCAACCAGCGGGGTTTGATTCTTGATTGTCGTGTACTTGTAGACATGGATTAGATCATGGATATGAAAATTAATCATACAAGCAAGCAGGAAATTGCCATATATGAATTATTAAAGCAAGCCAATTTAGCCACCAAGGGCATTGGTTCAGAAGAAATACTCACACCTAGTTTCTCCACTTGCTGTAATGGGGCCATTGCTTCTGGAGGAGGGGTAGCTAGTCCATGAGTAGCATGAATGTGTTTGTCAAATGTCAACATTCCACGTGTTTTCCTAGCTGACAACATTATAAAAATGTTAATGCAGCTCATAGTGAGCACTCTAGCTTGATGTTAGATGATCCTAGTAGTGGAATCTTGTGTGTTTGTTATACTTAACATGTCAATCCAAGACCCAATGGTAATGGTGGGAAGACCGAATGATAAAAAACCAAACGTTGTAGTATCCATAACAGTTACTTTTTGTCTTCTTTAATGGAACTTTGTATAGGTAGATGTATTATTATGGTCCAAGGAGGTTTGAGCTACAATCTTGTTAGTTGTATCATTCAGTTTACCATTCTTCTCATGGATTGCACATCACTAGGTTCAATGATACCACGATATACATTTCTGTCATTACAATTCTATATGCTTGTGTTCGTATGGGTGTATGGTCTTTCCTTATGGTTATTAATTCACTTAGATGATATCCAAAGCTATATATAGGGTAAACCATTATTTTCCCTCACACATTGGAATCCTTCATTTGACTGTCTTGTTCGGTGGTTTGCTACTGGGATCCAGATCACCGAAAAAAACATTATATAAAAGAGATGAAGCTTGATAAACCATTAAGAGAAAGGACTGTGTTTTCTAATGAAATCCATAGCTATATGTTGCACTATTTTTACCTCCGTGGGGAGCTATTTATGTTTTTCTTCTTTTCCATACTCTTCTAATGTTTTTATTTTGCAAAGATGTACTCTAGAAGTTGCATAATTTAAACCTCATTCATTATGATGGCAATTATCCCTTTTGGTCTATTTAAATCTAAGTTATCATCGTGGTCTTCATTTCCTATACGGTAAATCTGACACACACAATAAATACTGAGAACAAAATTGATTAATATTTATTTATTTCTCTTTGAAATATTCAATCATGTAAATTTTTTCAAATGACATTTTCATTAAATGTCATGGACGACTGAACAATATAAATTGGTCAAGTCTTTTAACCCAATTTGAACTTTTATAAGGCACATAATGTTGTGAGTTGTGGTAACAGGAGTGTAATTGGGAAGTGTATGCACGCTTATTTCTGAGTTTTTGGATTTTGCAGAATGAAGCCTCCCCAAGTATACCGTGCAATTGTTAATGCCAAAGTTTCAAATGCGGATATCCTTTATCAATCATGGCACCAAGATTTGAATTTATCCCAGCAGTCTATTCTTATTGAAGCTGGTATTCTCCCATTCGTAAAGGCAGTAACCTATCGGACTGACAATGCACTGTGTGCTGCTCTAATTGATTTCATGGTGGATGGCGAATTGACAGTTGGACAAAGAAAAATTCAAATTACAGAAGAAGAAATCCATGAAGCAACACGACTGCCCAACTCTGGTAGAGATGTCTCTCCCTCTACAGATTACGATGGATTTAAGATTATAACCAGTCTCACCAAATCACAGAGGGATGCATCTGTTTCTCAATTAATGTTGGACGATATCGTTGACCCTGTTGTGCAGTATGTTTCTAAGTTTTTAATTTATAAGGTGTTGGGATACATTCAGAAGCCGGATTATATTCCTTTCAAATATGTTGAGACTGCCATTGATGTTGCTCACGGGATTCGTTTCAATTGGTGTAAGTTTATCAAGAACCGAATGTTGCAGCAGATTGAATTAATCCACAGAGAGCACAAGGGAATATTTGCCTACCCCACGATTCTCCAATTTATGGCTTTCAGAGCCTTTAACAATAACTGCATTCCTCGCAATGTGATTAGAGAAGGAGAAGCATATATCAATGCATATAACATCTGTGGAAGGAATGTAGCCAAGACTGCCGAGGAGAAAAGAATTGTTAACCAGGGAATTTCATGTATGATAGGACATATCCTCAAAGAGCATGAATATCGTGTTGTTACCGGAAGCCCACTGAAGAAAACTGAAATAAATACTAATAAACAAAAGAGGAAGACAGTGCAAGGTATTCATTTGGTGTATAAAGGAGGAGGATGTAAGAAAGCCAGGACACGTAGCAGAAACCCTAAGATGTTTTTGGGCTCTACCATTATACAGAAATCTCCATCTGAATCAGAAGTTTCAGCAAATGAATTGCCCTCTCCATTAAAATCCCACATTGATAAATTGTCCAAGGTACTCCCAGGGCTGTCAAATGATATTAAGGAAAGTGATTGCAAAATCATTGACAACAATAGCATGCTGTTGGCGTCTCCACAGCCATCAGAGAGTGAGTCTGCGTGCCTTTTCAAGTCTTGTGACAAGAAATCAAAGTTTAATGACCACATAACCAAGCAGAGTTTCTATGGACAAGAAGAAGATTTGAAGGCAATCAAAAGCAATTCCGAGGGCACTAGGGGCTCTTTGTGTGTGAAACAGGAAATGGAAGTCTGTATGCTTAGTCACCAGCAGCCAGCTCAGCAGCAGGAGCAGCAAAAGGATAAAGAGCTTCAGAGTCTCCGGATTGAGAACTCTCGGCTATCGAGTGAAAAGTTGCATTGGGAATTAGAAAAGGCTATGCTTGAGGCTCAGAAAATGACACTGATAGATGAAAATGCGCATGTCTGGCAAGAAAATGAACAGCTGGAGATAGAAAATTCATGTCTGCAAGCTCAACTGCTAGAAAAAGTCCAACTGTCTGCAGAACTACGGAGAAAACTTGACAAGATGAAAAAGTTTTGGGGCTGTAATGATTAATTTTCTTGCAGTTAGGAAGCAAAGATGAAAGAATTTGGGATTTTACCTTTTCGGTGGGCACAATATGTTTCCGTTCTATTTCAACTTGGGGCCTAGGTTGAGATATAAGGAGAATGAAGATCCCACTTTGGATGTATAGCAAATATCTGGCTATTTCTTATGCTTCAAAATGTTTAGTTTTGGGATTGGATGAATAGAGTACACACTAAAGAAAAATTACTCATGTTTTCTTAGTTTAATTAATTTTATTCAACTTTATACCCAGTATTTATTAATCAGAGTACAGAGTACGGAGAACAAAAACTTAGAGCTTTTTACACAAATGTGTGCATATATACACTAATTTTTGTTTTTTAATATATTCATGGAAACACAAGAATGTAGATTTGTTTACACAAATATGTGCACTATATTCAAAAAGTGAGTTCAAACTCCACATAAACAAGCTTCTACGGCAAAGAAGTTACAAGCATGGACAAAGCATGGGAATACAAGTGTGGCAGATTGCTTGAGCTGCAATTGTAGAAGATTGACAGAACTGGACATAATAGGGGACAGATAGCAAGCTTTTTAAATTAAATTCTCCTCTAGTTTGTACTTGAGCAGCTGAGCTATTCAATTTCTAGTCGTCTTTTTTTTCATATATATATTGTAATGGGTCATTTGAACAAAGTGGTTATTTCCATGAGTTTTCTAGATCTCCGAGTTCTATAATTCACGTCCAAAAGCCTCTACTATGGTTATGCTATGTTTGTTTTGAGCCTCTTTGTAATGGAATGTATTTTGTGTGTATTCCCTACATTCAATGAAAGCATCTGTGGCTCTTGTTTGTTTGTCCTCTTGTTATTGTCTTCCTGCCTCAGAGCTCATATTCATGTTCAGATTAGTTCTCACCTCTTGCATTCTTTTACTTCGTTCTATGTTCATTTCCCTTTCTTGCATAGCTAATAGTTTTGTGTTCGTAGTGATAAGGAGCCAACCCACTTCTTTTTGGTGCATCACCACCATTAATTAAAAATCTCTCTACCTGTTCTGTTTCAGGGTTTATTTCCAGCACTTGGTTTAGGTAGAGTAGCATTAGACTAGGAAACAAAATCAATTGGCTCAGGGGTTCTCTTGCAAGATCAGTCCCACACCAGCAGGAGATTTCATGTTATATTTGAGATGTGGGTTGCATGATAAGGAGCCAACCCACTTCCTTCCGATGCATTACCACCATTTTTTTTAATCTCTCTCCTTTTCTCTTTCAAGTTTTATTTCAAGCACTTAGTTTAGGTAGAGTAACATTAGACTAGGAGACAAAATCAGTTGGCTCAGGGGGTTCACTTGCAAGATCAAATCTAGATCAGACCCACACCAGCAAGAGATTCCATGTTATATTTGAGATGTGGGTTGCATGATAAGGAGTCAACCCACTTCCTTCCAGTGCATCACCACCATGTTTTGTATTTCTCTCTCCCCTTTTCTATTTCAGGTTTAATTTCAAGCACTTTGTTTTAAGTAGAGTAGCATTAGACTAGAAACAAAATCAGTTGGTTCGGGGGATCTCTTGCAAGATCAGTCCGACACCAGCAAGAGATTTCATGTTATATTTGAGATGTGGGTTGCATTGATCAAACATTTCAACACATCAACAATCGTCATATGTCAATTTTTCTTCTTGTTTGCAAAAGGCGATGGAGTGACTAGTTAATGTGAAACCCTTCAATAGATGTTTCAAGATTAAGATGTCTGTACTAGTTTAATAAAACTTCATATATCTATGCAAACTATTTAATTTAACCCCATCTATATACAAATGATTGAAGACTCTGTCTATTTATGATGTGGTGGATAATCAACCAAACAAACCAGGTGGGCAATCAACATACTATACTTAAGATGATAGATTTCCTAATGCGTGAAATTGTAATAGAAGAGATTTTTTTCTTCAATTGATGGCAAAGTTCGCTTTAATATCATGATATATTGGAAAACAAATAATAAAAATAAGAAGTAACTTGATTTAAAAAAAACATTAAGCGCTTTTAAGGATAATGTTCTCGATTTCAAAAGAGTAGCATCAGGGGATTTTAACCTTTGTCGATCAGGGTTGATTTGGAAAGGGAGGTTTTCTTCAGGAAGTAAACTGAAGGAGGATCAAAGATCGTAGGCAAAGATGCTAAAATGACATAAATCAGTAAATCCTATGATATGTTGCTATGTGGATCCATATATTGATGACGGTTTTCAACTGAGGGTCCTTAACATGGTGGTTGATAGTTCCTTTTCTAGATTCAAAAACAATGTGATAGGGGAATTCAAAAATACATTCCAAAGTTTTGCTTCAAGGAAACAAACGCTGAAAGGATGTAGAGATTTTGGCTATGGTTAAAGGATTTTTATTTATTTCCTTTTCAAATCATGAGGATTGTGTTTGAATCTTATTAGGAGGGTTGTGTTTTTTGGGGAGACCAAGATCATTTTAAATTAAGAAGATGGAAGTCGGGTTTTGATCCAGAAAAAGAAAATATAAATTTAGTTCTAATATGGGTTAGGGTACCAGGGCTTACGTTGGAATATTGGGAAGATGAAGTCATGTTGGGCATAGCAAAAACTTTCGAACAACTTAGTGCCTTTGGTGTTATAACTAAATCTAGAAACAGATTGGTCTTTGCTAGATTATGTGTGAATGCAAATATAGGTAAGGAACTACCTTTGTCTATTAAACTGTCATCCAAGTATGGTAGTTGGGTTCCACAAATAGAATATGAAAATATCTCATTCAGGTGCCATAATTGTCACAAAATAGGGTATTTTACAAAAAAATGCGCATACAAGAAAAATGATCAACAAATCTAGAGAAAGAAGGATGAGAGTATTCAAAAGACTCCTCATGGGACTAGAGAAAAGAAAGATAAAGAATTAGAAAATGAGGAAGATAAAAACTATAATAATAGATAGAATGAGAACTGGAGCATTATGAAGATTTTCTCAAAACAACCCCTATGCAAACAATGCAAATGCAAAAGGGATTAGCCCTAAGAGAGAGAAAGATCAAATAAAGGAGAATATAAGGGATGAGAAAAGGAATGATATTGAAGTTTTATAAATTCAAAAGAATCATTTAATGGAATAGGAACATGGGAAAGAGGGGAACAATCAACAAGGAGAGATAACAACACTTGGAGAAATGAATACTGCAGTATCAGGAGGAGAATTCGAGGCAAGAGGTAGGGATTTTTTTAATCATGATTTTCCAAATTCTAGCCCACCTCTAATTATGTTTTGGAAGAGGAGGAAGGAAACCTTCAGTTAAAAGTCAACACTTGGAATTAACTTGTTTCCTTATGATGGAAATAGAAGAAGTGATACCATGCTTGCTGGACCAGTCCTTGGGGTAGTAGATAGTTTCTCCTTCAACAAGCATGAGACAATAAAGGATGAGAGATAACAACACTTGGAGAAACGAATATTGATCAACAAATCTAGAGAAAGAAGGATGAGAGTATTCAAAAGACTCCTCATGGGACTAGAGAAAAGAAAGATAAAGAATTAGAAAATGAGGAAGATAAAAACTATAATAATAGATAGAATGAGAACTGGAGCATTATGAAGATTTTCTCAAAACAACCCCTATGCAAACAATGCAAATGCGGAAGGGATTAGCCCTAAGAGAGAGAAAGATCAAATAAAGGAGAATATAAGGGATGAGAAAAGGAATGATATTGAAGTTTTATAAATTCAAAAGAATCATTTAATGGAATAGGAACAGGGGAAAGAGGGGAACAATCAACGAGGAGAGATAACAACACTTGGAGAAATGAATACTGCAGTATCAGGAGGAGAATTCAAGGCAAGAGGTAGGGATTTTTTTAATCATGTTTTTCCAAATTCTAGCCCACCTCTAATTATGTTTTAGAAGAGGAGGAAGGAAGCCTTCAGTTAAAAGTCAACACTTGGAATCAACTTGTTTCCTTATGATGGAAATAGAAGAAGTGATACCATGCTTGTTGGACCAGTCCTTGGGGTAGTAGATAGTTTCTCCTTCAACAAGCATGAGACAATCAAGGATGAGAGATAACAACACTTGGAGAAATGAATATTGCAGTATTGGAAGGAGGAGAATTCAGGGAAAGAGGTAAGGATATTTGTAATCATGATTTTCCAAATTCTAGTCCACCTCTAATTATGTTTTGGAAGAGGAGGAAGGAAGCCTTCAAGTTAAAAGTCAACATGTGGAATCAACTTGCATCCTTATGATGGAAATAGAAGAAGTGATAGCATGCCTAGACCAGTCCTTGGGATAGTAGATAGTTTCTCCCTCAACAAGCATGAAACAAAACATGGATCAAACATGTGTAAGAGTGACTAGACATGGAAAAAAGTCTCTTCACCTAGGAGTGGAAACTAAGAGAGGAAGACCAAATATTAAAGAAATTCGAAGTAGGAAGACAAAAAAAGATGTAGCTAATGAAAGTCAGAGTATTTTGGAGCTTAGCAGTTCCAAATCATCAAATAAATATTGCAAATGAAGACTATGTCATGGAATATAAAAGTTTTGAATGGCCTTTTTAAACAATGAATTGTAAGGAATTTCTGGAAGGATCATAACCCTAGCTTCCTTTCTTTTCAAGAGGTTAAAATGTCAAAAAGTAGTTTTGCTGAAATCAAAATTAAAATTTGGAACAAAGCATCTTTTATTGGAGTTAGTTTTGTTGATGCCTTGGGAGGATTGATGACTCTTTGGGATCCTCTAGTGGTGGACCCTCAAGTGTTAGGAAAAAAACATCATTTAACAATTTTGTACACAAATAAGACTAATAATTCTCAATAGATTTTGTCGAACATCTATGTTCCAAATTTACGTTCAAGTAGAAGATCCCTTTGGAAGGAATTGACAAAGTTCATAAAATTTTGTAAAGATTTTAAAATGGATGATCACAAATAACTTTAACACAACTCTTTCTCCCTTGGAAAAGAAATGATGTATTAAGGGCTTTACAAATAGCATGGAGGACTTGGGAAGCTTTATTTATGATTGGATCATTGCATATACAGCTAAGGGGGTCAAGTTTTACATGGACAAATATAAGAATGGGTGATAATATTATATGGATTAGATTAGATAGATTTTTTATTTTGGTTGATTGGTATTTCTCTCAAAATTGTTGTTTGTATTCACTACCAAGAATTGGATCAAATCACAACCCTCTTTTACTAAACTTAGAATTGCAATCCAAGAGGGTAAAGAGCTTTTTTAGGTTTGAAAATATGTGGTTACTCCATCCGAATTTGAAGGAGAAATTAAAAGAATGGTGAAAGTTAGAAGTTAAAGGCTCAACTATGTTTAAGATCTCTAAAAAATTAAAGAATGCCAAAACAAATCTTAAAAAATGGAATAAAGAGACCTTTGGAAATATCTTCTTACAAAAGAAGAGGATCATGGAGGACTTGGAGGAACTAGAGAAAGAGATCTAAATTAATGGAATGAACCAAGACTTATTTAATAAAGAAAAAAAAAATACTTAATGTTTTCCAGTACTTGGTTGCTAAGGAGAAAACCTTTTGGAGACAAAAATCTAAAGAATTATAGTTGTCAACAGGGGATATAAATACTATTTTTTTCCATGTTTCAACTCTGAGACATAAGAATGCCAACAAAATAAATGAGACCTCTAAAGCTGATGGAAGTATAAGCTTATAAGACAAAATAATTAGAAAAGAAGCAATCCTGATCTTCAAGAACCTCCTCATAGGAAAGGTTGAAAGCAATCCAAACGTTGAGAATGATATTTTTTAATGTTATTCCCTCTATTATATTTCCAAAGGATAATGATTCGCTTATTGGTCTAATTACAATTGAGGAAGTGAAGTATGTTGCCTTTTCTTTAGGTAGTGACAAAGCCCTGAGACCTAATGGCTTCCCTCCTATGTTTTCTAGCATTTTAGGGAGATAGTACATTTAGATGTTGTAGCAACAACACATGGATTTTCGGTCTTAGGTAAAATCTTAAGGGAAATTAACAATACTTTTTTTGTTTTGATTACAAAAAAGCAGAGAGCAAAGGAGTTCAAGGATTTTAGACCAATATGTCTATGTAACATGCTATATAAGTTATTTACTAAGATCTTAGCCTTGATAATGCAACCAATCCATCCTCTGATTACCTTAGAACAATAGGGGCATTTGTTCATGGAAGACAAATAATTGAGTCTATAATCATAGTTCATGAAGTTATACATTCAATGGACAAGAGCAAAAATGCTGATATGACTCTTAAATTGGATATGAATAAAGCTTATAACAAAATCTATTGGAGATTTTTAGATAAGGTTCTTGATAGATTTGGATTTCAACAAAAGTTTAGTAGATTAATCTACACCTGCATTTATAGTCTTATGTTCTCAATTATGATTAATGGCTCCCCTGCGAGGTTCTTTGCCAATGAAAGAGGACCGAGACATGGAGATCCTATATCCCCTTACCTTGTTATCATCATGACAAAGGCTTTAGCAAGAAGCTTTTTTGAAACACATAATTTTAGTAGAATTCAAGGATTTAAACTTGCTTCCTCTGTGAACCCATTTTTTCATCAACAATTAGTTGTTGATACTATTATCTTAGGTGAATCATTAATAAAGAAAGCAAAAGAAATAATAAATCTATTGGACTATTATGCCATAGTTTTCGGGCATAATATTAATATGAAAAAGAGTGTAATCTTCT
The DNA here is from genome assembly GCA_037957365.1 of Torreya grandis. Lineage (NCBI taxonomy): Eukaryota > Viridiplantae > Streptophyta > Pinopsida > Cupressales > Taxaceae > Torreya > Torreya grandis. Next base: position 1,058,293 of record JARHVA010002266.1, read on the forward strand.
TTCTCAACACTCTTGATTGTTAGGAAATTATATATATATATATATATATATATATATATATATATATATATATATATATATATATATATATATATATATATATATATATGGATGCCAAATTAAATAACTCCCATCCTCTTATCTAGGTATGCCTTTGTTCAAGGGTCGAATGATTGAAAGTATTTGAAACTTGTTGTTAGATAGATTCCAACAAAAATCAACAGGTTGGAAGGGATGTCTTCTTAGCCAAGATAGTAAATTACAACTCTTGAGAAGCACCTCACAAAGCCTCCCTCTTTACTTCATGTCCATATTTAGAATACCAAGGAAGGTAGCTGATAAGATTGAGTAGATACAAAGAAGATTTTTGTGGCCAGGGGCATAGGAAAAACAAAAGATAGCATTGGTTTCTTGGGGTATAGTCTATCTTACTAAGAAGTAGGGAGGTCTAGGAGTTTTTGGATGAGATATTTCAATAAAAAGCTCTTCTAGGTAAGGTAGGATGGAATTTTTTTGAAGGGCATGATCAATATGCATTAATATCTCGAAGGCTAAATATGTAGACAATAATGAGGCTTTCAAATTTTTATCCAATGATTCCTTTTATCTAGGATCGAATTTCTGATAGACTGATAGACAAACACAAGTGGTAAATATGATGATAATACATCTTAGAGTGTAAAATTCAAAGAAGCAACACACTTTGGATGTAAAGTTATCTTTCATTCAAACAAATACAATAGATATTTGCCCAACTCTATTGTACATAGCCCTTTCTAGGTTTGCTTGGGTTTCCAACCTCTAGCACCAATTGACGTAGCTTATCCTATTCCACCCTCAATGTAATAGTAACTCTTTTAGATCAAAAGGAAGTTGATAAATTTGTTTAATTCATTGAGCATATTTAACACATTCAAAATCAAGTGTAAACAATTCTATAATAGGCTAATGTGAAATAAGTAGCACCATGAAAAGCATGAGACACCACACACCTTCCATGTTGGTGATTAAGTCTAGCTACACCTTTAGAATGAAATACTAAAAAGACTATTGCAAGCTTCATCCAGTTCAATATAAGCCCTAGGCCATCACCAAGCATGTAGGAGATTACACTTTCAAACTTAATCTACCTTCTTATATTGGGTTGTATCCAATATTCAATGCATAACTTTTATACTTGGATACCTCAGATATTACTAAGACACTTCAGTTTATAGAGATCAATCTAGATTGTTGTATTCCAACATAATCAAATCAAGTCATTGACACTCAGGGCAAATGCACACATAAACAAGAGATCCATCTCTTTTAGATCATCAAAGCATATCAAGTGCCTTCTTAGTGAAAATAGTTTATAGAAGTGTAGGTTGTCAATTTGTTTCTACATATTTTACCACAACTACATATAATTGGGACCATTTCTCTAGAAGGATGGGCAACTGATCCATGAGTATCTAAATCACTATATCTTACCATAATTTAATATTATTTCATATCCATCCTCACGTTAATGACATAATCATAGGCATTGGGTTCCACATCTACATGCCAATCTACAAGATCTAACTCCACTTCTATACTACCACACAACTTTTGTGGTGTTAGTATTGTAGGCCACAACTCATCAATAACGACAGTTAATGACATCACAAAATTTATTAGTTATGAAGTGATTGTTACCAACTCTTATAATGGTTCAATCAATCCTTCATCTCCCTCCATTATATATTAATGTACACTTCCATTCTTTGTAATTAGTTATGTGTAAAAGAATGAATTTAGGAAACACATAAACACCACACATATAATCTCTTAAATATTGTACAAAACTTAACATAATAAAACTTTTATATTATAGTTCTACATTGATTTTCATCATCTTATTTACTTATTCTTTAACACATTACACCTTCATATCTTCTATCATTCATAATTTGCTTCCATTCATAACCCTCTTAAATCTATTTAAGTATGTTTTCCACTAAGTCTCTCCTAGGCTCCTGATCACCCACATGTTTCACATGTTGGTTCAAATGAAAATTAACTAAAGATTCTAAAGATTCATCTATATAAACATATTAATTAGAAATCTATTCCTATCAATCAAGAATATATCACCTACCTAGCATTTCACTGACACACTTAGGAATACATCTCCACATCCTTGAGGAATATCCTAAAACTTCCTAATATGCAAAACCCCTTAGAGGAGTAATCACTAAACTAGATTTGGATACTATGAAATAATATTTGTTGAGGATCTAATTAACAAATGTTGAAAATAAGTAAAGAAAATGCTTAAACAATATTACTTTGAAAAGTGAGCAAACCACAAAGTTGAGGCAACTATGACAAGTGGAGAAAAAATCATACGAAGAAAAACTTCACATTAGTATTGAAAGCTTGCAACAAGAATCTCCAATTACAATAGCCCAAAGAAGTTAGGATAAGAGTGATCTTAGGCCAAGAGAGTATAATAATGTAAGAGCAAGACTAGATCAACAAGAGTGTTGTGAGAGTTTAGTAACAAGTGTTGAAGAAAGCGAGATGAGAGCTCTTTATAAAGAGTTAAGAGAGAAAAAGAGTTACAAGTGCAAGTTCTAACATGTGTGTTATGTGTCACTATTCATATTACAAGTGGAGAGGATGTGTGTACCCTGTGGGGGAAGAGGAGTTACATGCAAATAACTCCAAAACTTATAAGTGGATTAAATAGGTGAGTGACATCTCAAAATACTAGAATAACATGCATTTATAAATACAATAAAGACACATGCACATAAGACTTGGGATAATCCTATAAACCTATAGGAAGAATCCAAATTAATGTTAAATTTTCAACATTCCCCCTTAAGTTTAACTTTTGGGTTACAAAAGTGGAGAAAACATTCTATAAACAAGGGAGTTGAAAGTACATAATACTCCCCCTTAATAGAAGCTTCCTTCAAGAGGAATTACAATAGTTGAGAGATGAAAGAAGAGAAGGTGGCATCAAAAGTCTCAAGGAAAAAAGTGTAATCATGAAGAATTTCCAAGAATCCTCTTTGGATAATGTGGTCAATCTGTAATGGAAAAAAAACTAACAAAACAAAAAAATGATCTATGAAACCCTGTAAAACAACCATGTTAACACCAATATTTCAAGTTAAGTACCAATATGCCATCGAAATACAATCTACATATATAAAGTAATAAAAGTAGATGTAAAGACAAATGGAGTAAAAACAACTTCCATCATAAAGTACGTAATTCTGTATGAAAATAAGTTAGTCAAAATAATTAAAACATATATCTTATGCAATAAAAAACAATGAATACAAAAAGAGAGTTTGAGATAATCAAAATGAAGACAAAGAAATGTATTGCTTACAAAAGATATTCTACATGAAATATTAGAAGAATTATCATAAAAAGACATATCAAAGTTTCTAGAAGATTCATTTTCTTTAAGAATTCAAATAGGTTTACCCTTAGAGGTAGGAGATTTAATCATTTTAAAAAAATGCAAAGTGTCATGCACCGATTTACCACAAGATTTGCATGGATCAAATTTCTAACATTTACATATATAATGCCTGTGTTTTACACAATGTGCACAAGGTTTAGTAGTTTTAACCAAAACATAAGCATTATAAGCAATATAATCAAAAAAAGTTACATTATAAGTCATGTGGTAAGGAGGACAATAAGATGTCAAATTTTTATTAGAAGCATTCAAAACATTATATCCAATACCTTTACAATTTATATTAGAAGTAGGCAAAATAGGTTTGAGAATATTGTCTTCACACTTATCAAGCTCACCACCCGAATAGCCTATATAATGCATGATTTTGAAACTAGAGTTGGTAGGAGTGTGCACACGAGTTTGAGTTTGTTTAAAAGTACAAGGATATATATCATCATTATAACTATTATCATTAGCAAAAAATGTAAATTTAATAGTTAAAGTATCAATAAAAGATTGCATAGACATCAATTTCTAATTGAAAAGGTTGTTTCAGAATACAATTTGATGTTTAAAAGCACTAATTTCATCATTTTTAAGGTAAAGGTTTGCATAATTTTCTTAAAAACTAAAAAAGACTACTATTTTAAATGCCATTGATGAAATTAAAAGTGAAAAAAGAGGTGCTCTAAAATTCTATCGAAATTGTGTAAAAAATCATTATAAGAACTATAATACACTTATAGAGTAAAAGTTTTAACAAATATGTTTTAACTAAATTGTTAGCAAAGTTGTCTTACTTAAAAAATGATATCAATTAGATCAATAAACTTATAAATGACATTTCACACCAAAAATCCAAATAAAAATGTTTTAATAAACAAATATATGTAAAAAAATGTTATTTGAAAGAATTTTTTTAATGTTTTAATAATTTGATATCATTAAAACAACACATCTCACACAAGTGGAAAAAAAATCCATACCAAAACACCCAAAAGTGAAAAGTCAAGTTTAATATTTAAAAACTTGGTATGAGTGATTTACCCTTTGGTTTTTTTTTTTTGTTTTGATTTAAAAAAAAATAGTTAAAAACTTTGAACCACATGAGAATAAAGGTTATGTCTTTGATTTAACAATCAGCTTGGACTTATTTACCAAATAAGGTAGATAAATAAATCTATTGATTAATCCAAAATTCATATATGAGGTGGCACTTTATTTTGTGCTATTTAAAAATAGTGTTGGAGTTCATAAAGAAGCTCGAAACTAATTTAAATGAGTATTGAGTTATAATTAAAAATACATCACATAGATTATTAAAATAGATTTTTCAAAAAAAACTTCAAGCGTGATATGGAGGACTTTAGGAAGATGTCCAAAATTAGCATACACCACAAAAAATGAAATGTCTTGTTACAACAAAATGAATGAATGAATGAATGAAAGATTTTAACAATGTCCATGAGATCGAGTAGCCTATGGGACCAAGGGTTATAACAAAACTTCCCTATGTTAACACAACTCCCTAACACGAGAGTTGTCCTTCTGATCATGCAAAAATATAGACCCTTTTTCGATGCTAACTCTTCTATTATGAATCTTGATTAGAAAACTCACTGTACTATCTAGCCTTCTCTCTGTAAATAAGTTGGCAAGGTTGTCAACCTTTAAGTTATCTTTGTACTTGGAGTAGATGTTATTATAGGCTGCATATTCCATAAAAAAGTGTCATTCTGTCTCTACTACTCCTTTGTCATAAAATAAACATATTATTGTTTCCCATTCTTCCTTGGGTACTGTCCACCTACCTATTTCACACTTAAAATGATGTGAGTTAGTCCTCAACTGTGCAATCAACATTTTTGCTTTCCATTTGATTTCTGCCCCTATGTATGTTTTTTACATGTGCTCCCATATGGAATTAAACTCTTTGATGCGGTATTCTTTCTTCCATCTCGACTATTTTGTCCACATGGCTGCCCTAAATTTATCTCACATATTTATTTATTTCATCCTCGGTGTTTGGACATCCTTGCATGTTGATGTCCCATTTACTCATCCATTTGTTATTTTTTTTCATTCACATGTTCTTCCTTCTATTTATATATTATTCGATTACCATTTTGGGCCATCGATGAGTCTCCATATTTTGTCTTTTTTAGGTAACTTAGAGTCCGAGTCATTGCTGATGCTTCCAATGGAAATGTACATGTTTTGACCAATAAAATCTTGTATGAAACTAAAGCTTTGACTTTGAGGCTGAGCGTAATTAAATGTTTTTGGATTTTCTCTATTGATTTCCATTTTAGATCAGACACATTTCTGCCCCAAACTTCACATCCATATAGGACCAATAGTGTCACGAGTAGGCCAAATAAGGTTCTCTTAGTTTTCTAATCTCATAATTCTGCATTCCTGCACCTATTTTTTGCAATGAATATAAAGCCTTCCAACCTCCTTGTATTCTTTATGTCTTATAGTTCTCCCAACTAAGCTTGTTGTGGAAGTCAATCCCAAGATATTTGTATTCTTCCACTATTTCTAGTGGACTTCCTTCGAAAATAATCTCAGTTTGTTTACTTTTTATCCATAGAGAAAAGATAATGAATTTTATTTTTCTAGTGTTCACTTGCATTCCCACCGCTTGACAAAATAGATCTAAAGCCTTCAAGTGCTCCCTCATACTATGGATTAGTTTTTCAATTAAGATAAGATCATTTGCATATAGAAGTAGCTTTATAACATAACTAGCTATGTGGATGCCCCCTCCACTAGCTTTGTCTATCCACTCTTCTAGTTTATCAATGTATATCCCAAATAAAGTGGGAGATAAATGACACCCTTGTTTGAATTCAATGTCGCTTCCAAACCATTTTGATATTCCTTCACTTGTCATAATTTTGGCCTTGACTTGCCTGGAAAGTCTATGTACTGCCACTCTATACTCATTTGGAACTCCAAGCTCCTCCATTATACTCCAAAGTTTACTTCTAGGGACTATGTCAAACACATTTTTGAAGTCAACAAAATAAAAAAAGCTTCTTCTCCCTGACTATCCATACTGTTTTGATCAAGTGCCTAAGTTTGATGCAGTGGTCGATAGTTGAATGTTTTGGCTTGAATCATGCTTGACCTTTTGCCCTCTTTTTCTGCCCAACCACTAACTATGCACTTTATCATGCTACCAAATAGCTTTCTAAGGAGTGGATTGACCATGATAGTTCACTAGTTAGACAATTTATTGATATCCCCACTTTTATAAAGAGGGATAACGACACTAGTCATCCAATCTTTCAGGAAGCCTTCTTGAATGATACCATTGAATATGCTTTTGATGTGTGGTATGGGGGTGTCTAAACCCCACTTTAGATAGTCATCTTGTATCCCATCTATGTATTATGCCTTACCTCTTGATAAATTTTTAATTCCCTGAGTGATACCTTCATAGGAAAAACTTAGTTATTGTGTTGATTACAGGGGGATTATCTTTATCTTAAACTCTTTCATATAGTAGTTTTGCATACTCTAACCATTACATATCTATAATGTTGTTCTCTATTTTCTTTTTTCTCTACTGTATTCTCCAAAGACTTTGAGATTATGCTTTCTAAGAGAAATTAATTATTTTCTCCTTGTATATATGTAGCTTTATTTTTTAGATCGTATGATTTTTTCATATGCCTTTTTTTGGGTCATTCCAAGTTGTCTCAAAGTTCTATTTGTTGCCTTGCACTCTTCATCAAACCATGGGTTTGATGGAAAACTACTTGCACTTCCAATTTTAGGTCTACTTATTTTTCATGTATTTAAATCCTTTTTAGTTAGATAAATCAACATATAACTATTTGTTGGGCAGCGAACCATGGATGAAAAGGACAAATCGAACCAAGAAACTAATGATAATAAAGAAGTAAATTTTGCATAATAGATTGCGCCACATTCATGAAAATGAAAATGCATTATGACAGAGAGTAACTAAAGGTGTTTATATGGAAAAATAATATACTAAACTGACAAGGATGTGACAGGCCAAAAAAAGAAAATGGTTGGAATGAATCAGAGATTCATAATATCCGAGGAAATAGACAAAAAAAGATGTCAGATATAAGCAGAAAATGCTTTGTAAGTACCCATGGCAGTGGCAAAAATAGACTAAAAAAACCTTATATAAATGTAACTCCATTTGAAATGTTAAGGAAAAAGATGTTGAAGAGGAGTAACGAAGTCAGATTAGTGAAAATCTCTCTAGGAAAAAAACCAAAGATATAAGAAAATTATGCAAACGAATCACTCTTTAATCATCCAGAATGAATATTTGAATGCAAAATAGAAGCTACACACTAGCAACGGTGTAATAACAATATCAATCAGCTATTAGTTCACAGTGAAGTGCAATATGCCAAAAATGATAATAACATGTTAATTTAAGAATGCAAAAAAAAAAAAAAAAACAAATTTGATGAAAAATGTAGTCATGATTTTGATTTCTCTCAAACCGTGATCTAAGTTTTCAAAAAAAATTGATATAAATGTCTCAACTATAAAACAAATAAACCCATTAAATTTTAGCATAAATCAATATGCAAATCAAAAGATACAACTAGATGAATGTGACAGGTTTTTGAAATTAAAAAAAACGCAAGAGAGAAATGCACATAATTTTTTTTAACGTGTCAAAAAACTAATTTATCATTGATAAAATACTTTTAAGCAAGATGTATTAAACCAAAATAATTGAAAACATTCTTTTATAAACCTATAAAAAAATGTTAAAAGGCCAAAAATGAGACAACAAAATTGGAATTCCTTCGAGAAAACCCTTCACAAATAACTTAACATTTAATGTTAAAAAAATTGTGGCTTTGATACCATGAAAGAATATTTGTTGAAGATCTAATTAATGAATGCTGAAAACAAGCAAAGAAAATACTTAAACAATATTACCTTGAAAAGTGCACAAACCACAAAATTGAGGCAAATGTGATAAGTGAGGAAACTGTTATATGGAGAAAAACCCTACATTAGTATTGAAAGCTTACAACAAGGATCTCCAATTACAATAACATGAAGAAGCTAGGAGAAGAATGACCTTAGGCTAAAAGAGCATAATAATGCAAGAGCAAGACTAGATCAACAAGATTGTTGTGAGAGTTTAGTAACAAGTGTTGAAGAAATGGAGATGATAACTTTTTATAAAGAGCTTAGAGAAAAAATGATTTAGAAGTACAAGTTCCAGTATGTGTTCCATGTGTCCTAAATCTTCTTAAAAATGGGGAGGATGTGTGTGCTATGTGGGGGAGAGGAGTTACATGCAAGTAACTCCAAAGCCTATAAGTGGACTAAAGAGGTGAGTAACACTTCAAAAGACTAGAATAAAATGCATTTATAAATGCAATAAATGCACACATACATAAGACTTGGGATAAGCCTATAAACTTATAGAAAGGACACAAATTAAGATTAAATATCCAACATACTATTTCAAGGTCAAAATCATAGGTTGTCAAGTGTTGAAATCCACATAGGATTGCATATATTCTAACATATCATTATTGAGCACACATACAACTAGGTGGAAGAACTGTGTATGGTTTTATCCCTCCTTAGAGTATTGAATGTAGGAAATGCTCAACCAAAAAATGTGGTGTGGGTGATGTTGCCCAAGGCAGCCTATCTAACCCATTTTTATAGGCAAATCAAGTGTTATAAGTGGATCTAGGGTTTCAAGGTGAACGAGAATAAATTTGAAGCTATAAATCGGATCGAACTTCTAAAATTACAAAGGAACCATCTTAATAGGGAGATACAATGACTTTTAATGAAATAGACTGAAATGAACATAAGGGACACGTCTAGTACGAAGAAGATGAATTTATTTTCCATATATATCTAAGTATTATAGGATTGTCTAGGCATGTTCTGATACTCACTTTCTTGATATGAGAAACCACATATCCATATCAAGGCATTTTTAACACCTATATATTGGTACATACCAAAAAATAACATAAACAAGATAAGTATCTTATCCTATTGGTCATTTCTATAAATATAAAGTATTATAATTCAATCTTGCTCTGTATTTTTATATTTAGATCTACATAATTTAGACATATATTATACAATATGAATTAGTTTTAGATGTTACCTTATTTATATAACTAAATCCAAACTAAGTTAAAACATATTTATCCCATGAATATTTTCTCCCTGCTTTTAGCCCTTAATCCTTCCACTTCCACTCTTTCTTCCTATCCTTTCTCTATTTCTACCTTAACTTTATTCTCATCTATCTAATCCTCTTTACTTTTTTCTACATCTGTCAATTAATTTGATTTAAACCTCTGTACATTCTTATTTCACTACTATATTTAATGCAATTTATGCCTCAAATTGGCTCAAAATTACATAAAAAATCAATGGGTTTTGGTGGTTTTTAAACAAAACATATTTCATTATTACATTTAGTGCAATTCATGCCTCAAATTGGGTCAAAATTGCATCAAAAATTGATGAGTTTTGGTATTTTTAAAATTAAAACTTACAAAATATTATGTTGACTTGGGTGGTGAAAGTCCAATACAAAAATGATGCAACTAGACATTTTAATTGCTTCATTGTTATGCCAGGTTTGAACTTTAAGTGCCAAAATTACTTCAAGAATTGGCATCTCATTGCCATCATATTTGTGTCAAAAATTACCCAAAAGAATTTAAAAAAGTTAATGTGTATGTGTGTGTGTGTGGGGTTATATATTTAATTAATTATTTATATTATATTATTATATATAAATATAAATATTGTTTGTTTATATATAAAAATTATTATGATTTTGAATATTGAGAAATTATTGACTTAAAATCTATCAAAAACATTAATATATATGTTTAAAAACATTATGTGTAATAAACAAGAAATTTATAAAGTGTGACATTTATGTATATATAATAATGTATGATGTTGGAAGGATTCAAATTAATGTAATATCCTTTCTAAATTAAAAAAATGTAGTTGATCTATCCTAAATCCTAGTCATCCTTTTCCTCCATGTAATCAATAGGGATGTTGGACTTGTGTAACGAGGAACCCTCACCATTGACGTAATCATGATCCTCGTCATTGTCCTCCTCAATATCAAAACAATGAATTAGGATAAAGTGTTTATCCATCTATAAATTAGGCATAATTTAATTGTCATATAAGTGTTCAAGGTTAAATTTTACATAGTGAATCAAATAATAGATTTATTATTGACACAAAGCTACTTTTGTGAGCCCACATGTTGAGAATTTATGTGTTCCATCTAAGTTATTTGAGCTTTGTTTTCACTTCTTTGGTGGCTCTACAATCATATCATTCCTCCTAGAATAAAATGTATGCCATAAAATGTGGTCTGATTTTAAAAAAAAATAATTTAAAATAAATTATAAAAAATTTACCAACTTAAACACATCATTTTTAAAGTTTGTTTGCCTCAAGCGATGAGTCACTAGGATCCCCTTTATCTACTCTTACTTTTTGGGATTTATGCTAAATAGTCTTGAAATTTTCATTAATTGCAACAAATGTAAAATATATAATTAGTTTAGTATGAAAATATTTTCACATTTCATTAAATTTCTCAACTCACAACTTTAACCAACTGATATTCATGTTGGGAAGATAAAGTCTTCTCCTCTTTGCATCTATATTTCCCTAGTATGCAAAATACAAATTATATATTTTTAAAAATGTTAGAAGTATATAAAAAATTAGTATTTATTTGGTGGCCTTAACGTCATATGCCTCCTCATCCTATTAAACATTGTTCATTTATATTTTTAGTCAGTCAAATTTGATCATAAATACTTGATAATGTCAGTTTTGACTCACTTTCACTTTGATTGACTTGAACATTTAATTTGGACCCTATTTTACCACCTCACTCTATCTTAAGCATCTATATAGACCTATCCCTTTTTAAGTTCCTATCCTACACCTACATAAATGTTATTAATCATTAAAAATCCCTCTAAGAATCTATATGGACATCATAGATTTAAATTGTCATATGTTTCCATTTAGGACATGATTAACCAATATGGGTTAATAGTGACAGTCAGTGTTGACACTGGGTCCATCCTAACCTTCACCTTAACAATGGTTACTTTTCAAATCTAGACCCTCTCTTACAAGTTGGTCCATATTTTTAGGATGTGTTGCATGGGGTTTTCCCCTTTTGGATTGTTATAAAGGTATATCTATGTCTCCCATTCTATCACTTTGTAATTTCAATATTGAGACACAATTACACTATTACACATTAAGAAAATATTCTATATTATTTATAAATCTGATTATAATAATTTGAAGTAGTCCTTAGACAGAACAAGAGCATATATTATCCAAATCAAACAAATCATTAAAGTATTCAAACCATCTCTAGTTGCATTCATGTAGCAAAATGAGTACAATTTCATAAAGCACTCTAAGTGGATAACTATGTGGCTTGATTTCCCTCTTCAGAGTATTGGATACATAGTCTGTTGGGTGAATATTTTGTCAGTTAGCTGTCTGATTGAGCAAAATAGGTCTTATCATCCAAAGCAAGGGAGACCGGTCGGCCCAGTGTGCAGGTTTACTACATCAGAGGTGGACAAATCTCTCCTCTCATCAAGGGGAGGTTCCCTATAAATACGTAGGAGCTATATACTATATAAATAAGTAAAAAATAACACTCAAGAGCAGAATACACCATCCATCTCTCTTCTTTCAGAGATGATGTTAACAAACAGAGGAGAAAATCTTGGTGGAAACACTGAAGGCACTTCTCTTCTTTCAGAAGTGTTCTTGCAGGAAACAATAAGAGTTCTTTCAAGTAGTGACAAGAAACTAGTAACACAGGTGCAATAACCAGAGGATGAAATAGAACACAAAGTTTCCACCTCAACTACCCAAAGAGTATAACACAAAGGATAATGGGGGCACAAAGTCATCCCAAAATCCTCAACATAGAAAGAAAAGAAAAACACACACTGAAAACAAATGTGAAAGCGCAAATTCTTCCCCATAGTTGGTTTTAGGACACCTTCCTGATTACTTTCACTAGTTCTACTTTTCAAATTAAATAAACAAGAACACATTCAGAAGATAGACATAAGAACAATCTCCTAAAATGATACAAGCTATGACAATGCAAATTCTGCAAACAACTTGCTTTCTCATTCAGATAAAATGATATGAACAAATAACCTGAACTCAAAGTCTCAGTGTTCTTCTTTCAATTGGGCAGAGTTTTGCTTCTGTAAAATGAAAAGTCTCCCTTGCATAATGAGAGAAAATACAATGTATAGCAACTATGCAAGGCTTGGCGCTCTTTCCCATGGGACGGCCCATGCTGCAGTCAACACCTTCAATGCGCCTTTAGTTCTATCTGGAGGGACCATGTTGGGAACAATGCATTGCCATAACTATGGCGTGTCTATTCCTCTAATATGTCTCTTCTTAGTATGGACTGTCTGGTCCTTTTCCTGATGTCTGCACAACTGAATTTGCCATTACTTTATGGAAGAAAAATAGGCTTGCATCCTTGATTTGGTGTGCTCAGAAGTCTACTTAATCCACTATTTCACCTACTGGAAATAACTTTTTTGAAGATATTTTTGATCCTTTGGTCTTGTTCCTCTCTCCCCTATAGCAATTTGAGCCTTGGGCTCTCTTTTCAGCCAGTCACTTGGTTCTTTCTTTAAGTTCCACGCTTTATTTGAATTTCAAAAGATATTCCCTCATTTTAGATTTGACGTCCACGAGGCTGTCAATGGTCACTAACTGCTTGAACCATGTTGAACCTTGAACTTATGAACCCGTGAAAGTTCATTAGTTCAACGGTTCGTCAGTTCATTCTGTCTCTTTTGGTCAATCACTTCCCTATTTAAGTGCTTCTTTGCTCTTTGGTTGAACCATTGCTTTCATTGAACTTGCCTTTGGAATCATCCATGTTGCTTCTTTCTTTGCTTGAGGCCACCTTTGAACTGCTTGAACCTGTGAACCATTAAACTTTGAACTCTTTCGGTTCAAGGTTCAATCCGTTCATTGGTTCTTCCTCTGCCCGTCGCTTCCTTGTTCTTTCTAGCCCTTGTTGTCTAAGTCTTTGGGGGGGGTCCTTTCTACGTCTTTGACAAGTGGCAAGTTCCGTTGTTATGAAACTTATTTATGGAAAATGGGATCCATGACACTTCTTATCTGAGCAGCTTCAAAAGGGGAATGCAGATGCAGACACTTGTCACATTTTGCTGAGTTATAACGGGACACGTGGCATGTTCCACAACTTTGAAACTTATTAGAAATTGTGTCCCAATAGATGACACTTGGCATCTTCTGCTTCGACTCTATAAGGGACACGTGGTGGCTTCTGCTGCACTTTGTCTTTTTCTATCAGGCATTTTTCCATGGGCTTTTCCCTTTGGTCGGGCTTTTCCTTTTTTGGTGGACTTTTCCTTCGAACAAAAAGTTTGAAGGAATTCCTTCGCTTTGTCTTTTCCTATCGGGCTCTTCCTTAGCCGCTCATTCCCTTTAATTTCTTCGGGCTCTCTTCCTGGGTGAATTTTTTTGGACAAAATGTCTGAAGGATTTTTGCCTTAGTCATTTTCCCACAGAAAATACTTTTGAAAGAATTCTTTCAGCCTCTTTTACTTAGTCATTTTCCCGAGAGATTTCCAACTTTGTCCGCTTTTGCTCACTGTCCTCTGCAAGGGTACTTGGCCTCGGTCCACTGCCCTCCACAAGGGCACTTGTTCCTTTGGCTTTGGGGCAGCCCCTTGAACTTACTGATTGAACCAACCGATTGAACCAACTTTGGTTCAACGATTCAATGGTTCAATCGGTTCATTCTTTGTTATTTGGCTAAGTCTTTTTGATCTTTTGAACCAAGCGAATTGAACCAACTGGTCGTTGAACCTGTTGAACCGATGAACCAAAATGGTTCAAGGTTCAATGGTTCAAGCCTTTGTTTAGAAGCTTGCCGATGGACATTTTTGATTGAACCAAGTCATTGAACCAATTCTGAAAATGACTAAGTGTTAGAAACTTGTTCATTTGATTGAACTTGCTTGTAGAAGCCTTTGAACCTATTAAACCTGCTAATTTCAAGCATGTTGAGTCTGTAGATTTAAGCAAAATCCTTGAAAAATGGAGAACTTTGAATGCTTAGAGCAATTTTTGAAAAGGGGAGAGATGATTTTGGTTTTTTGAACCAAAATAGTTCATAGGTTGTCTCAAAAATGAGAAGTCTATTTTTTAAGGACAACAGCTGGCTCCAGTTGGGGAACTTCCTTCAAATGAAAACTTGAAATATCTGAGGGGAGTAGAAACCAAAATCTCCAGTGCCTTGAAGTATGCCATTGGGCTATGGAGTCATGCTACCCAAAAAGAAAGGTTCCAAAAAATGAAAATGAACGGCGCAAAGTAGAAATAAATATTATACAAATATACATATGTATAGGTGAACTTATCTGATACTTTAAAAATTGAGGTGATTCAGATGCTACCCATTGTGAGACAATGAAAATGGCATTCCATCCTAATAAACCAGCAGGAAACTATTTTGTCTCCAGAATCAGTGATGGGCGAATGGAACTCTCCCCCAGGAATCACATTTCTTGTGCACTCCTTTTGGTTCTCTCTTCTTGCACCATGGCAAGATGCGGTCTCCAATCTGAAAACCATAAATCTTTGCTCTCTTAGTGAAGAGTTCCTCTTCTTGACTTTGGTGCATAGTAGTATGGTCCACTACCATAGCTCGCTATTTTTTTGGTTCAGTCCAGCACATGATTTGATTGTCAGCATCAAAATCCTGACAAACCATCAACTCAACATCTCCTTTGGTGTGAAGGAGTTTGACATCTTCATCTTGAGCTGCCTCCAATCCAAGCAACATAGATTCACATTCAGCGATTTTGTTGGTGTTACTGAACTGCAACTTGCATGAAGGAAAAATATCTCCTTGAGGAGATATCAACACAGTCCTGGCTCTAGCATTAGTAGAAGAATTGTTGCCATTGGATTCCAGGTACCAAACATCATCAAAAATTGATCTTTTATCAGATTTCTCTTTATTGGAAGTGGAAGATGCTTTTTTAATCTATACCACACCCTACCAATTTTTTTGATGTCTTGTTTGAATTGATTTTCAGATTGCCACCTATAGGACTTTCATCTACAAAAACATGAACACCCTCTATGGTCAAGAAGTAATTACCCCTGCCTGAAGACTCAAACAAAATTTGAGCTGCAGGGGCCGACATTTGGGTGACCACGTATTTTGCCTCCTTTTTAAGGAGAAATCTCTTCATTACACCTTTGACAGGGATCCTTGCCTCAGATAGGTCCATGCTTAGTTCTCCTCCCACATCCTTGCAGAAATTTTGTCCAAGTAGAATGCCATAGGATGCTGAGACGTCAGCCACCAAGACAGTCATCTTGATTCTCTTGTCTGGAAAGGCTGCAAATGCAAATTGGGCATCTTTGATTTGCCCCAGTAGTGGTACTTGCTTGTTCTCCATGGAGAAACATCTACCAAATGTCTTGATCAATGTGAGGCCAAGGGATTCAACCACTTTGGCAGGCATGACATTGTCTGAAGCTCCAAAAAAAATGATGCAGTTGCTCAGCTTGTGACCATTTATCAATAGGAAAACATAGAAAGGCTCTATTTTCCTAGGGGCAGCAGGAGGAGTGATGACAAGATTATTTGGGATGGGCATGTTCCTTGGGGGATCATGAGTTACCTTTCTAATCTCTTGTCTTACAGGGATGACTGTATTCTTCACACAGTCCACCAACCTATCCAATTGCTCAGGGTTGGCTTGTAGGAATTCAAATTCAGTCATTTGAATTTTGGTTTTCTTGACATGGTCAATTATGTCAAATGACTGAAATGGACTATGAAGAGAGGATGGGAGTTCATCCTTTTAGTTTTTAGGGGGGGAGGACTGATCTGTGAATTTGAAGTAAAAAGTGTAGGGATGTTTGATGTACTTACCTTCTTAGCAATCACTGGGTCCTTTGGCTGGAAAGGTAGAGTGGTCCCACATTTAGAAATTGAAATTGCTGATTGAGGTCGCTCCTCTGTCTTTTCTTTATCAGCTTACTAGGTTGACTGGTTCTTGGACCGAGTGAACACTACGTATGATCCCTCGATTGCTTCACCTTTACTTTTGAGTTCATCCTGGTAATTCAAGAAACCAATGTGGGAGTCACCAGCTGACTCTTCTTGACCCTACGTGAAGAGATCAATGTCATTTTTTGATCAAACTCAGGTTGGAAAGAGAAATCATGTTTAGTTTCCAGATATCTAACTACTGAGTTGGTTGGAGGTGCTTCAAGGGCAAGGTTCCTTTGTGGGGGAGGAAGACGATTTGGCTACCCTTGATTCTTGGTAGCATTGCCTTGATATGGTTGATTCTGAAATGTCCTCTTTGGCATATCCTAATTAGGAGAAGCAGACATACCTTGGGCCATTTATCTTTTTAAGGCTAGCTGTTCATTTGCCAGCTTTTACACCATTTGATCCATGGTGCCTGTAGATGAATTCTCAAAAGATGAAGAGGATTTACCTCTATTTGGGTCTCTCCTTATCTTCCCTGCCAAGATAAGGTCATATTCTACCTTAGTAGCCAAGTCTTAAGCAGCAACAAGGTTTATGTGTCTAGCCCTTCTCAGCAAAAACTCACTTCAGGTAGCTGTGAGTTGATGAAGAAGCATTTGAGATTTTCAGGTGTTGGTTGAGTAATCATGAGAATCCTTGCTTCAAACTTAGCTTTAAGCGTGTCCCAGTTAGTTACTGACCTAGCCTGCAGATGGTAGAACCAGTCTGTAGCAGTACCTTATAGTGTTTCCATGAAGAGCCTGACTTCCACGTCCTCAAATTCTATTCCTATTATTCCATAGGCTATGTTGAATGCTGCAATGTGTTCATCAAGATGAACTTTCCCATCACCAAAGAATTTGGGGAAATTCTTCCTTGAGATGCGTGGAAGTTCATGTAGAGGTGGACTGAGATTTAGTGGGCCAAATGAGTTACCCCAGGGACCTTGAACTACCATGATAAGATTATGAAAAAGAGGGATAAAAAATTTGGGTAGCATGTGGATAGGCAAAGCTTTGCTAATAGTAGAAAAAGTAGCTTTGCCTTGTGTTGGTGACCTAGTAGGGGTAGGAGGAAGACTCCTAATTCGTTGAAGGTGAGGTTGTGGAGGAAACAAATCAAAATTATTCTGCCACACCAACTCAAAAGTAGGGTCAACAACACCTTGAGATTTCTAACTTTTGGTACAATGTGGAGTTTCCAGATAGGACAAAAATGAGAAAGAACTGGGCTTGCTTCAGCTTGAAGCTTGAGGCTTCAAACTGTGCATTCTATCCCAGTGGCTCTAGTTTTATAGACCAGCTAATATAATGGAGATGGAGGAAGATGGTAAGGCTATAATTATAATGGGTAAGATACGTAATTGAGTCACCAGAATATGTAATGGATAAGGGTAGGAACTACTTATATCTGAAACTGGAGGCTTCAAACTGCACATTCATCCCCAACAGAGTCACCAAAAAGACTGTTGGGTGAATATTTTGTCAGTCAGCTATCTGATTGAGAAAAATAGGTCTTATCATCCATAGCAAGGAAGATTAGTCAGTGCAGTATGCAGGTTTACTACATCAGAGGTGGACAAATCTCTCCTCTCATCAAGGGGAGGTTCCCTATAAATACGCAGGACTATATACTATATAAATAAGTAGAAAATAACACTCAAGGGAAGAATAGACCATCCATCTCTCTTCTTTTAGAGATGATGTTAAAAAATAGAGGAGAAAATCTTGGTGGAAACACTGAAGGCACTTCTCTTCTTTCATAAGTGTTCTTGCAGGAAACAACATGAGTTCTTTCAGGTAGTGACAAGAAACTAATAACATAGGCATAGTAACCAGCAAGATGAAATAAAACACAAAGTTTCCACCTCAACTACCCAAAGAGTATAACACAAAGGATAATGGGGGCACAAAGTCATCCCAAAATCCTCAACACAGAAAGAAAAAAAAAACACACACTGAAAACAAATGTGAAAGCACAAAGTCTTCCCCACAGTTGGTTTCGGGACACCTTCCTGATTACTTTCACTAGTTATGCTTGCCAAATTAAATAAACAAGAACACATTCAGAAGATAGACATAAGAACAATCTCCTAAAATGATACAAGCTATGACAACACAAAGTCTACAAACAACATGCTTTCTCATTCAGATAAAATGATATGAACAAATAACCTGAGCTCAAATTCTCAGTGTTCTTTCAATTGGGTAGAGTTTTAATTCTATTAAATGAAATGTCTCCCTTGCATAATGAGAGAAAATACAATGTATATCAACTATGCAAGGCTTGGCGTTCTTTCCCATGGGATGGCCCATGCTACAGTCAACGCCTTCAATGCACCTTCAGTTCTATCTGGAGGGACCATGTTGGGAATAATGCATTGCCATAACTATGGTGTCTCCATTCCTCTAATATGTCTATTCTTAGTATGGACTATTTGGTCCTTTTCCTAATGTCTGTGTAGCTATCTAATTTTCCATTACTTTATGGAAGAAAAAAAAGCTTGCATCCTTGATTTGGTGCATTCAAAAGTCTACTTGATCCATTGTTTCACCTACTGGAAATAACTTTTTTGAAGATATTTCTGATGCTTTGGTCTTGTTCCTCTCTCCCCTATATAAATTTGAGCCTTCAGGCTCTCTTTTCATCCATTCACTTGGTTCTTCCTTTAAGTTCTGCGCTTTATTTGAATTTCAATGGATATTCCCTCATTTTAGATTTGACATCCACAGGGCCATCAATGGTCGCTTGCTACTTGAATCATGTTGAACCTTGAACCTGTGAACCTGTGAAAGTTCATTAGTTTAATGATTCATCAGTTCATTCTATCTCTTTTGGTCTATTGCTTCCCTGTTTAAGTGCTTCTTTGCTCTTTGGTTGAACCATCGCTTTCATTGAACTTGCCTTTGGAATCATCCATGTTGCTTCTTTCTTTGCTTGAGGCCACCTTTGAACTGATTAAACCTGTGAACTATTGAACTTTAAACTCTTTCGGTTCAAGGTTCAATCGGTTCATTGGTTCTTCCTCTGCCTATCGTTTCCTTGTTCTTTCTAGCCCTTGTTGTCTAAGTCTTTGGGGAGGTCCTTTCTGTATCTTTGACAAGTGGCAAGTTCTGCTGTTATGAAACTTATTTATGGAAAATGGGATCCATGACACTTCTTACCCGAGCAGCTTCAAAAGGGGAATGTGGATGCAGACACTTGTCACGTTCTGCTGAGTTATAAGGGGACACATGGCATGTTCCACAGCTTTGAAACTTATTAGAAATTGTGTCCCGATAGACGACACTTGGCAGCTTTCGCTTTGACTCTATAAGGTACACGTGGTGGCTTCTGCTGCACTTTGTCTTTTTCCATCAGGCATTTTTTCATGGGCTTTTCCCTTTAGTCGGGCTTTTCCTTTTTTGGCAAACTTTTCCTTCAGATAAAATTTCTGAAGGAATTCCTTCGCTTTGTCCTTTCCTACCGGGCTCTTCCTTAGCCGCTCATTCCCTTCAATTTCTTTGGGCTCTCTTCTCAGGTGAATTTATTTGGACAAAATGTTCAAAGGATTTTTGCCTTAGTCATTTTCCCACATAAAATACTTCTGAAAGAATTCTTTTGGCCTCTTTTACTTAGTCATTCTCCCAAGAGATTTCCAACTTTGTTCGCTTTTGCTCACTGCCCTCTGCAAGGGTACTTGGCCTCAGTCCACTGCCCTCTGCAAGGGCACTTGTTCCTTTGGCTTTGGGGCAGCCCCTTGAACCTACCGATTGAACCAACTGATTGAACCAACTTTGGTTCAACGATTCAATGGTTCAATCGGTTCATTCTTCATTATTTGGCTAAGTCTTTTTGATCTTTTAAACCAACCGCATTGAACCAATTAGTCGTTGAACCTGTTGAACCGATGAACCAAAATGGTTCAAGGTTCAACGTTTCAAGCCTTTGTTTAGAAGCTTGCCGATGGACATTTTTGATTGAACCAAGTCATTGAACCAATCTTGAAAATGACTAAGTGTTGGAAACTTGTTCTTTTGATTGAACTCGCCTATAGAAGCCTTTGAACCTATTGAACCGACTAATTTCAAGCATGTTGAGTTCATAGATTTAAGCAAAAGCCTTGAAAAATGAATAACTTTGAATGCTCAGAGCAATTTTTGAAAAGGAGAGAGATGATTTTGGTCTGTTGAACCAAAATAGTTCATAGGTTGTCCCAAAAATGAGAAGTCTATTTTTTGGGGACAACATAGTCAATGATCAATCATCACATGGGTGATTAGGGTTAGCTCAACCTATTACACTCCCCTTTTCTTCTTTGTAAGTCTTAAAATATTACAAGCACTATCAGGGTTTGTAGTTAAAAAAAATGATTCATAAGTTATTTATACACATGAAGGTTACTTTTTGAAGACATTCATGTTCAAAGCAACCACAAATTATTGTTCCCTAATTTTACATAGAGCACAAAATCAACCAATAGAGGACAATAGTGCCAGTCGATCGAGTCTCCTTCTCAACCATCCTAACCCTCCTTAGTTATAGTCACAGTTCCTATGGCACTTTTAGAATCAATCTAAATTGATCAGTTTTAGCCACTGTTTAATTTTAGACAATCATATCACATAAACTAAACAATTAAGTCCTGTGTATTGTTCATAGTTAGTCTTCTTTCATTCAATCATACTTTGTCAATTTTGGTACTTTTATTTCATTCATACTTGTTACAAGTTATGTTATAACATTTTCTTTATTTCAAATTAATTTAGCTTATATAGGGTTGATGCACCTATCATTCCAAATTATGATAAAACATATTGGTGAACCCAATTTTATTCAAACATTGCTTCAAAAAAATTAACCTAGGATTTAGATAAATTCTTGAGGATTCGACACTAAAATAACTTTCCTTTGACCTTGGATATAATATTTGACACTAAAAGAACTTGATTTTGACCTCATATTTTATCTCTAATCTCTATACACAATTTTTTTCCTTTTCTTTTAAGATCTAAATTTTAGTTTTCTATTTTTATCAATTTGCAAAGAATCTATGGCTATATTATATGAACATTTTTGGTTTCAATATTTTTTAGTTTCCAATAAATGTTGTATTCCATTAATAAATAGAATAATTAACACATATGTAATCAAGCGAAATGAATCACATATTAAGACTCAAACATTGTTAATGATTTTTTTTGTAAAGTCAAGTATGACATGGGAACAAAAGTAGTTAAACATTCAAAATGCTTTAATAATTACTTATGAACAACTTCAAGTGTTATTTAATTCTTATTACTTCAATATTCAAGCATATATTTTATTGGTTACTACTAGATGACAAAGGGCATGTATGAATCCTTTTATTGCTCCTCCTAGACCTCAAATTTCTAACATCCGCCATCCCACTCCTATTATTTGACCATGATTTATATTGGATTATGTGGTAATAACCAATGGGTTAGGCCAACACATCATGGAGAAAGTCAAAATGTTTCTCCTCAACCTCCTCCACCTCCTACGAGGAAAATAAATTAATCTAAAGGGTATGATATCAAGGATCAAATTAAAAAATACCCATGCAAAAATTTCAATTTTGGAGTTACTAAAGAGTTGATCGGTGTATAAGGATATTTTATATTGTACAATGTGGAAAATATAGTCTCTAGTAATACACAACCTGTCATTTTTTTCCCATCATGAGCACCTTTAAGGATACTGAGAAGATTATTATGTTTGAAGATGAAGAATTGCCAACACAATATGTAATCACATAAAATATCCCAATTTTTATTCAAGTTAGAATGCAAAATAAAATAATCAATAATGTATTGATTGATGTTGGGTCTGTAGTGAAAATTTTTAGTACTCTTTTTTTACAACAATTGGGTGTCAACATTAACAATATCCAACAAACCTATCAAACTATCAAAGGATTTGATGATTCTTCAAGACAAGTCCTTAGAATGATATTTTTATATGTAACATTGAGACCAAAAATAATGTCTAATGTATTTAATGTTATGCCTAATCACCTACATTATAATTTACTATTGGGGTGACCATGGATACATATAATGACAACAATACCATCTACATTACATAGGTGTCTTATATTCATATATAACATATGCTCATAAGAATTTCCTACAGATAATAACCCTTTCAAATAGAGTAAAATCCAAACATCTCAATCACAATTAGATGATCCAACCATCATCCCTCTTTGTCAAGTCATCCCTTTAGATCAAAAGTGCACATATAAAATTAGAGAGTCGAGTACTGATAAAAAGCAAGTAGATTTTTTTTTACAAATGGACCAAAAATAATTACATCAAAGACAAAAATAACTTGAGAAATTGAAAATAACACAAGAAAATGTCCAAATATAAATTTAAAAATTACAAGAGGAATAAATAAGATTTCATAAAGAACATTTACAAAATAAAATCAAAAGTTATAAATGAAACGAATTGAGAAGCACAAGTACAAAAGGAACAAAAAAGGCTACAAGTGGAAAAAAATAGTATACAAAAAGAACATCAATATAATTTAGATCAATAAAAGTCTATTCATGATCTACCTTTACTGGTCAATTTTAAGCAACAAGATGGTAATATTTTTAGATATTATGATAGTGATGATGATGGGGTTGACATAGCTAATATGATAGATGATAAAACATGCAAGCTGAATTTTTATCCTTCGGATGAGTATTTATCTCATACATTATTCACATTTATCGGTCAAGGGGTTTACCACAATGATTCAAAATCAATTGATAAAAAGAAGCCATATCCAAAGGCAAAACATCTTTTAGGTATGCCTAAACATGATAATCTGACAAATTATTGCAATAGTAGATATCACATGGCATTTATGATCAATTCAGTGAATAATGTACAAATATCTGGTACATATTTTTCACCGTTATTGTAAATAATTCCACATCAAGATACACCACAATGATTTTGGAAATGTTATTGGATAACAAGCTTATCACTTTACATACTACTAGACATTGATCAACAAAACATGTTTTGGATATAGAATGCAAACCATATTATGCTTATCATAGAATCATAGGACATGGTATAGAGCATTGTGAGACATTATACAAGAAAATTCAAAAATACAAGCATGGAGGTATTATTAGATTAATACATAATTAAAAAATATCTCTTATTACATGGGTCTAAAAGACATAATCTATAGATACGAAACACATAATGCATCCTTGAATATAATATTTAACCATCACAATATATGGATGGATATTATTACAAACACAATGTAATTAATACTACTACATGGGAAACTATTTGCAGGGTTAATAGTATTACATTAGTGGGGGCATAATATCAATGATCTACATCATATTGTAGACTGGGAATAAGCTCTTAGATATATCATATACCCAATAGATTATGGACCCATAATTTTCAATATAAAGGTATGGGTTATACCTCATGAACATCGAGTACTTTTCACATTAGGATGAGCATGCTTAAAAATATGCAAGCCACAAAAGATATTACTAAATAATGCATCACCTGTTCACATGAAGAAATAATCATTCACATATCACATGATGGTTACAATGAAGAAGATGACGAAATAGATTTAAAAATAAAATATACAATAGAATATGCACTTTTATAAGGCAAAGAGAAGTATGTCGTGTAATTACACAACTATAAATATTTCAATTTTGAGGTAGATGAATTATTGAATGATCATTGATTACAACCAAATACTCTACCAAAAAAAATCCAAAATACTCGAATAATCTAAAAAATAAATGTCTAATTGTACATAGATTCTTCATTGATTTATCGCACTATTATTCTACTCCTTACACGTGATCGATTTGATAAATTTATTGTAGTTATTGCATCTTTTTGATTTTTTGGCCTCTTGGCTCTTCTCTTTTATTACAACCCCACTGGGTTATGGTTAAAGTTACATAATTTTTTTCACATACATTACTACTAATCATCTTCATTAATTATCATTATGTATTAATGTTTGATTGCTAAAAACATATAGAATAGTAAGTGTAGAAATTATAACTAAGCCACTAGTTAAGATGTGATCTATTTAGTATTCAAAAAACATAGAATAACATAGAAGATAAAATTTCTCTCATAACGTATAACAAATTGAAAGGTACACAAGTACACTAAAATAATCCATATTTTTAGCTAAACATACATATATAACCTCTATTGATTTCAACATTCAAATTTATGTACAAGTATACAACCACTATTGTATTTAATAATAATAAAACTAAATGTACAAATATTATATTTCTTCATTAAATATCAAAACATACATGATAGGGTGTACAACAATATGTTTGAGCTCTACAATACATCCCAACAATCAATAACCATGAGTATGTTTATAGAATGGTTGGTTAGCTGAAAAGAGCGAGAGCATCATCAGGGTGATTTTCCTCTATCTACAGACCATCGATCTCCTGCATACCTCCTCAATTGGAATGGACCTTCCCTTCATAGAGGGGTAGATAAAAGTAGTGAAAATATCAAGAATTCAATTAGAACCTATGTAGTACAATCACTAATACATGAAACAATCATATAGACCATGTAAAACAATCCTATATCTAATATGACATCACACATACACATGTAAACTAGAACAAACAATGAAATGACAATGCTATCAGCTATAAAATCACTTTGGCCAAAGTTTTGTTAGAGGTACAATCACTAAGATTTGGGGGGGGGTGAATCAATGATGCTAGATAATCCAAACTTTAATTTCAATCCTTATAAACCCTTAACCAAATACCATTATCATTCATGAAGCATACACAACATTGATAGAAATGAACAAGAAAGCTAAGCAAGATCACACACATAACACAAGATCTACATGGGAAACCATCTTGGGGAATAAAACCCATTATAACCTACAAAATAGACTATAGTCCTATAGTAACAATATCCAAATTTAGACCAACACCAACTAATCAAGGAACACCCATCCCTTAATTTAGTGAGACACCCATCCCATAAAGAGTAACCAACCCCATAAACAACCAATCACCCACTCAGCTACCTTGATCTGATTTCCACCTCTAATCTAATGTCTTCTACACCTAATGATGGACTTCTCTTGCTTACACTCTTATTCACCCTTTTATCTTTCTCAAATAGCCTCTAGGGATTACTCACTCAATAAGCCTCTTCTAGGCTTATTAAGTATAATGACCTATGTTCATCTTTATCAACTTGATCAGATAAACATGTCTAATATTTTTCACACTCTGATGGTCCTCACTGACATGTACCTTCTCTTCCAAAGGTTCTCTTCTTTGCTCAATTCGATACTTGCCCAACTCTACTCTCTCTTTCAACTCATCACACACCCTCAAATTTATTCATACAAGTAATACATCCAAACACCCATTTTGGATCAATCTAGGCTTCTTTGCTCATCCTCAATCTACTCTGTACTCTAGTCCATCCATTGATCACACTCTCTCATATCTCTTTCCTTTGTCTCTATCTTCTACTCTCGCAACACTTCCACATACATTCTAGAAACCATTATCTTGGTCTTCACTATTTATAGAGTCTTCATGAACTTCAATATCAAGGTCAGATATAATACTTGACTTAACCCTTAAGACATGTAACATGTTAACACATAGCTCAATACCATCCTCACAGGTCAACCATAACATCCATGGGTCACACTTAAGCAACTACACCTTTCAATTAGGCCTTAGTAGCCCTTATAGGTATCATGGAGACCTATTCACCCATTTAGAACTTCATCAATAAAAATAAGAACATAATATCACTTTAAAATACATGGGCACACTCCGTATGACCTATGAGACATCTTCAAATGAAAAATCTTGCCAAAATACTCTTTTATTAAAGTACAAATTGCTTAAACATATTTTTGTACATACAAACACCATGAATGAACATATAGTCAACTTTGGAGCTCCATATCTACAATTTTACAAACATTCAAACGTTATAACTAGATTTTCTGGATGAACCTTGAATTCCTTTTCAACTTTTATTTTTACACTACTAATAAATTCATCCTGGATGAAAAGATATAGCTCAAAAACTACAGATTGGTTTTCCCTCGTTAATTTGAATATTCAAATTCTAACGATCATTGTGAAAATAAAAAACAACTGGCACCTTTCATCATCTCATTTCCCTTGGAAAATTTGAATAAATATTCTCCATTTATCTCCTCATGATCTTCCTAGATTTAAAATTTAATGCTCACCATCGATCTTCGACATAAGCATCCACGATCTTGCCATTTAGTAGGTTTGCGTGCCTTCTATACACCCTGTACCATTTAGTCAATGTGCTTACACCACTTAGAATTTTTTTTTGAAATATTAACTATTTGACTTAACATACACCATTAATCTCTAACTACATGATCATTGCTCACCATTGATCTCTATCTGACAGGTTTCACACTTGCCATAGATTTGCTACTCAAACTCTGTGATTATGACACATGTCACTAACACGTGTAATCTTGACTATTTGAATTTTAACCACACCATTAGATACTTCTCCAATAGGATTAATATCTCATCATTATATCTATGATCTGATTAAATCATCACCATTAGATCTCCTTTTGCACATCTGGCTGAGTATAGAAACTTAGTGAACTCTATTTGAGAGGCCAACTTTGCACTATTATAACTTTTGCTACACTTAATGTCTAGACCTAAAATTTGAACCACATGATCACCTCTCATATGGGAATCTAGACATGTATCAAAATTCTCTTGAAACCTTCACATGTGTGAAATATGATATCATCAAACTACTTACCCAAATTTGTCTGTTAAGATGACTACTTGAGCTTAAACATTCATATGACTATTATGATGAAATCCTATCTCTTCCATAAGCACTCTAAAAATTCATAACATCCCATAAGGTCTCTAAAACATGTCCATTCCATTAATATCATCCATCAATTGCCTCACTTGGTCAAACACTAAAAAAAAAATGCAAGAACACTAACACATATTGAAGCACACTTTGACGTTATCATTCTAGCACATATGACACCCCATCAACATTCTTGGCCACCTTGGAGACATCATTGACAAATGTCTAACAATCTCTCCCTTTTTCATAGATATCAATACTAATACAAATCTTAATATCAAATTTTATCTCTCTTTTTAAGCACTTTCTCTCCCTTTGACACAATGACAAAGTGGGCTCTTCTTCTAATCCTGAGGACCTAAAAAGACTTCTAGAACCAACAATAGGAAAGGACCACCTCTGAGAGATGATACAAACTCCCCCTAACACTATACATACCTCTTCTTACCTTGAGCTTCTCAAACATTATCCATGACTAAACTCTTCTTTGATCATACATAGCTTCTAAGCTTAGGCACCCTTTGAGCACCTTCAAACCATCTCCAACCATGAAGACACAACATAATTGCCTCCATACCTTATCTCTCAGATTTGAACTACACAGTCCTCTGATCCTAGGATTTAACCATTTGCAAAGCTCCCCCTTTGTTTATGCATGATGATTCAATACATTATCAAAGCATTTGACTTTGTTTGATCAAGTCATCATAGCAATATGCTTGAGTTCACATCTGTAATAGACTTATTCATCTCTCCACCATGACTAAAACATCTCACATATGCTCCCCCTCACATCATGCATAACTATTCAAGTCTTTCAAACTATTTGAGTTAGCTCCCCCTAACTCCATGCTTCCTCTTGCTTGTCAAGTGTCTCCTTGAAGCCTAGACAGAGAGACCCTAACCCATAATGTCCTTGAACAATGTGAAACTAAGTTTTTACCATAACTCCTCATATTATTTCTCCTCTTTGGTCATATGATACTGATAGTTCTTCTTTTTAGGCTTAAGAGAAGCAATATGCTCATCTACTACAATATTCTCCTTTTCTTCTAAGATAAAATTGACAATACATGGAGACTAAAAATATTCATGACATACCTCATCACTAGACATTGTTAACTGATGTTATTCACATGAAACTTCTTCAATAATAGTAGGATGTTGACCTATATATATACACACCTCAGTACTAGCCTCAACTAACATCTTGGTCTTTTCCTTAAGCTTGTTCTCTTCATTCACAACATGAGAAAAAAATGAGAGATCTTGGAATTCTTCAAAATTTTTAGTATTATCTACCATAATAAATAGATGACTTGGACCTACAGACTCATCATGACTCACACTTTCCACTTTTGGTTTCCAGGAGTTAACTAGCCTTCTTCCTTGCATTCTAAGAGTCTAATTAAACTTATTTTGACTTGATAACCTTTACTTGCAAAACCTAGCAATGTGACTAATCTTCTCACAGTTGTATCAAACCATTCTTTTTTAAAGAAACTTAACTTGCCTTACTTTATTTAGACAACATTTTACAAAGTGTCCCACACCATAATAGTTGAAGTGTTCAACCTTGATTACACCACTTGAATGATAATTCCACTCATTCCTAGAAAGTATTCTACACTCTCTAGCCCTATGACCAAATTGATTTCAAGTGTAATAATAACCATTGAATTTGGCATACCTCATGGCATTTGGTTGTTTGATATGATTTGTATTCATTCTTCCATCATCTTCATTCCAAGACTCATTGTTAATCCTCAAGGTCTAATTGTCTTTGTTCATATTAATCTTCACCTTGTCTTGAGTTACATTCTTTTATTCTTCTTTATAACCAAGTCCAATTCTATCACTAGAATGCTTTTGAATATTCAGAATGTTGTCTAGATCACTTGAAATCTTTTTAAACATCATAAATGACTTCATCTTACTATGTCTTTTCTAACTTAGATTTTAATGGCTCATTTTCAGTCACATACCTTGAATACTCATCTTCTTTAGCTTTCAGGCTTGTAGGTAGGATTTATAATTGATAACTGAGATGCTTGA
The DNA here is from genome assembly GCA_037957365.1 of Torreya grandis. Lineage (NCBI taxonomy): Eukaryota > Viridiplantae > Streptophyta > Pinopsida > Cupressales > Taxaceae > Torreya > Torreya grandis. The sequence continues at coordinate 1,087,823 of JARHVA010002266.1, forward strand.
CTATATCTTCATGCTCCTTGGTGTCTTCATTCATTCTTGCCTCAAACACACTAAATTGATCTTCATAGTCTTGATTTGAGACTTCATATTCTTATTAATCTTCTTCTTAATCTTTAGTTCTTCATGAGCATTCGTCAATTCATTCTCATAGTCCTCTTTATCTTTTTCATTATCTATATCACTCCGAGTAAACTCTTTTTGATATGAACAACTTCCTTTCTCATCCATGTAGAGAAATTCATCTTTACTATCAAAATCAAAAACACTTTCTTCACGCTCATTTGATGAGCTACAATCTTTATTGGTGTAGAGACTCTTCTTATTCTTGAAGGAATTCTTGTTATCAAACTTTTTGAATCTTTTCTTCCTCTTATCAGACCTGAATCTCTTTTTGCCTTCACCTTGGCTTTCACTATGCTCTTCATCATCATTCTTCTTATGATTATGAGGGAACTTATTACATAAGTGTCCTACTTCTCCACAATTGAAACATTTAAAAGGTAGCTTACCATTATACTTCCCTAATCCTATTTTCAATTTACTTGTAAACAAAGCTATTAGCTCATCATCAAATTTCTCATCATACTTGACTTGCTTAACTTGAGTTCTTTTCTTATTTGACTTTATTTCTATCTTAAATGCTACTTCCTCCTTTGGTAGTTTGTCATCATTGACTCTCATCTCTTAGGAAGTAATTCATCCATCTTCATTTGAGGAAGATCGTGAATTTATTCTATAACAAATACTTTAGAATCAAACTTAAGGGAGAGAGACCTTAATACCTTTTGTACTATAGTAGCTTATTCAAGCTTCTTTCCAAGACCTCTAATAATTTTCACAATCTCATCAAATCTCTATAAAAGAGATGCTAAAAAATCTTCTTCCTTCATCTTAAGACTCTTAAATTATCTTTGGTGAGTCTTCAACTTGGCCAACTTGACCTTTGAATCTCCTTTATAAATAATCTACAATTTTTGTCATATCTCTTTGGTAGATTTACAATGAATTACTTTGGTTTACTCAGTCTCTAAAAGACCACAAGTGATGGTATTCATTACCTTAGAATTGTTCTCACACAACTTCTTATCAGCTGTACTAGTTAGAGGGGTTGAATATCCATCCACAATATATTGAAAAATGTCAAAACCTATTTACATGATGTAGGTCTTCATCCTTGCACTCCAAAAAATATAATTGGATCCATTGAACATTAGTGATTGATTTTTAGAGAAACCCTACATCTGTTGACTTACCATATTATACCTTGGGTCACCTTCAAGTGGTTAAAGTTACAACAAAGATCTTGACTTTGATACCAATTTTTAGAGGTACAATCATTGAGAGGCGGGGGTGAATTAGTGATGCTAGATATTCCAAACTTTAATTCCAATCCTTCTAAACCCTTTAACCAAATAAAATTATCATTCATGAAGCACACACATCATTTATAGTAATGAAAAATAAAGATAAACAAGATCACACATATAACACAAGATCTACATGGGAAACACTCTTCAAAAATAAAACCCACTAGAACATGAAAAATAGACTACACTCCTATAATAACAAGATCTAAATTTAGACCAACATCAACTAATCAAGGAACACCCATCCCTTAATTTAGTGAGACACCCATCCCACAAGGACAAACCAACCCCCTAGTCAACCAAACACCCACTCAACTATCTTGATCTGATCTCCACCTCTAATCTGATGTCTTCTACACTTGATGATGGACTTCTCTTGATTTCACTCTTCTTCACCCTTCTATCTTTCTCAAATATGCTCTAGGGTTTACTCACTCAATAGGCCCCTTTTAGGATTATTAGGTCTAATGACTTATGTTTTTATTTTTATCAAATAAACATGTCTGATCTTTTTCATACTCTAATGATCCTCACTAACTTGTACCTTCTCTTCCAAAAGTTTTCTTCTTCACTCAGTTTCACACCTGCCCAACTCTACTCTCTTTCAACTCATCACACACCCTTAAACTTGCTCATACAAAAAATTCATCCAAACACCCCTTTTGGATCACTCTAGGATTATTTTCTCATCCTCAATCTACTCTATACTTTAGTATATACACTGAGCACACTTCCTTAGATCTCTTTCCTTTGTCTCTATCTTTTGCTCTCTCAACACTTCCACATACATTCTAAAAACCATTATCTTGGTCTTCACTATTTATAGAGTCTTCATGAATATCAAATTATAGGTAGGCCATAATACTTTATTTAACCCTTAAGACATCTAACATGCTAACACATAGTTTAATACCATCCTCACAGGTCAGCCATATCATCCATGGGTCACATTTAAGCAACTACACCTTTAAATTAGGCCTTAGTAGCCCTTATAGGTCTCATGGAGACCTATTCACCCATTTAACAATTCATCAAGAAAAAAAGTTCTAAATACATGGGTCTACTCCATATGACCTCTAAGACATATTAAAATGAAAACTCCCACCAAAACACTCTTCTATTAAATCAAAAATTGCATAAACATAATTTTGTACATACAACCACCATGAATGAACATATAGTCAAATTTGGAACTCCATATATAAAATTTTACAAACATTTAGACCTTATAAATAGATTCCATAGATGCAACTTGAATTCCTCTTCAACTTTGATTTTTACACCACCAATAAATTTGTCTTGGATCAAAAGATATAGCTCAAAAAACACATACTAGTTTTCTCTCGTTAATTTGAATATTCAAATTCCAACGATCACTATGAAAATACAAAAAAAATGATACTTGTCATCATCTTGTGTCCATTGGAAACTTTTAACAAATATTCTCCATCGATCTCCTCACAATTTTCCTAGCTTTATCTCTTTAACACTTGTCATCGATCTTCGACATAGGCATCCACAATCATGCCACTTGGTAGCTCTACATGCCTTCTACGTACCCTTTACCATTTAGTCAATGCAATTGCACCACTTTTTAGTTTTACATGAAATATTGACTATTTGACTTAATGCACACCATTTATCTTTAAATGCATGATCATACACTCATCATTGATCTCTATCTGATAGGTTTCACGCTCGTCATAGATCTGTTGCTCAAACTCCATGTTTGTGACACATGTCATTAGCACGTGCAATCTTGACTATTTGAATTTAAACCACACCATTGGATCCTTATATTTTCATATTAATTTCTGACCAATATATCTATGATTTGAATAAATTCTCACTATTAGATCTCCTCTTGCAAATTTGGCTAAGTATAGAAATTTAGTGAACTCTATTTGAGAGGTCAACTTTGCATTATTATATCTTTTGATATGATTAATTTCCAAACCTAAAATTTGAACCACATGATCACCTCTCATATGGAAATACATCCATGTATTAAACTACTCTTTAAACCTTCACATGTATGAAATATGACTTCATAAAACTACTTACCCAACTTTGTCTGTCAAGATGACTACTTGAGCTTAGACATTCATATGATTATTCTGATGAAACCCATTCACTTACATAAGCACTATAAACACTAATAACATCCCATAAAGTCTCTAAAACCTGTCCATACCATCAATATCATCCATCAATTGTCTCACTATGTCAAACACTGAAGAAACATGCAACACTGAAACATATTGAAGCACACTTTATCATTGTCATTCTAGCACATATGACACCTCATTAACATTCTTGGCCACCTTGGAGATATCATTGACAACTATCCAACAAGTTTTAATTATATAATTTATATTAATCAAATATCTAAGCCAATTCCACATGCACACATACTCTCAGCTAAGAAAACATAATCCATCCTATGATACCAGATGATGGGTATATGGATCACATGGTAACAAACTGATATACCAACAATCCATTATTACAAGGAATTATGTTATGGTGTAATTTCATAAACCAACTCAAAGACAAACTTAAAAATATATTTACAACATACAACCACTTGGCAATTCAACTAGCTTTCACTTGATTTTATTTCTATTATAAACTTAAAACATTCATTTTAAATGAAGAATCAATTTTTTTGTGCCAATGCAAAACTATTATAAACATATTCATGAAATTTAGTTCAAGGCTATTATCTTATATTTTTAATTCTCCAAATATAATCATGGTGCAAATACCTATGCTAATGTAATTCAAGTAAATAAGTACATTGTCCTCTACTCAGTTAGATCTAAACACCTTTCATTTACTTATAATTCTTTAATTCGATACAAATGAATAAAAGGTCAACATGATTCTAAAATATCATGAATCATATAACAAAGATTAACTACCAGTTGGTTATCTTTATAACTATTTAACTTTATTGGCTATCTATTAAATACTAAACATGATACAACTTTATTTGGCATTATTGTAAGTGTTATGTCCAAGTCTATGCACATAAATACATACTCACATATATATTCTATCATATGATTTCATTATTTCCACAAGATTCCATATGGAGAAAATATGAGTACTTGTAAGTATATTTTGGCATAACTAAAACTATTTAAGATCTCCTATCTCTCAGGTTCATTTAAAATGATAAAATGATGAAAAATGTAAAAAATTTCAAATATGCCAACCCATATAAATCTGTTCAAAATTTATGGTGTTCACCTACAACTATGCATGTATTCACTAGTGAAAAATGCCTTTAAGTTCAGTTAGGAATTGAGAATAAATAATTCTAACTCGTATTTCATCCTAATCACTCACACACACACACACACACACACACACACACACACACACACACACACACACACACACACACACACACACACACACACACACACACACACACACACACACACACACACACACACACACACACACACACACACTTAAAATGTAATATAATGAAAACTTAAGTGTAGTTCATCTAAAGGATTGAATAAATATGCATGAGACTATATAAAAAAATAACAACATCTACAAGCTATATATATGAAACCACCAAAACATCCTAAAAAAAACTTAACATACCATTTAATAGTTCATTAATGCATATATGTATATATGAGACTATATTATTCTATTTCGAATATCTAATAATAGCTTGTAAAAATCTCAAAGATGACCATAAACCAAAACATACTTATAATTTATTCTCCACATCCCATATTTATAATACACAAATCTGTACCAAAAATTTCATTACCAGTATATATCTATAACTTGTGTATAAAAGATAAGGTTGTTTACAATATGCCACTTATCTCAAGTATAAACCCATGATTTTTCTCATGCTAAACATGCATTTACTAATTGAAAACTCTAAAGCAACCTACAAGTCCATAGTAATTATAAATTGATACAATAGATACCCAGGTGATTATTTATCTATAATTATAAATCTAAAAAAAGTCCATCTAGGTTTAAACTTGTTTCACAAAAGCAAGACCATAGTTCTATCCATTATAGGTAGAGGATCTAAATACATTATAACCAAAACTAGGTAACATAAAATATATATTTTTCCTTATAATTCATCATTCATAGGAAAATATATATATTTTAATCTCTAATAAAGGCTCTAATATCAATTTTATAGGCTTATTGATGGAAATGAGTTCTATAAGGATAATTGGTAAAAATAAGCATACAATATCAACTATAAGGATAATTGGTAAAAGTAAGCATACAACACATCCATAGAATATTATCAACATTTATTTCATTTCAGCATATAAGAGTATAAATGTGTGTGTGTGTAATTTTGGTTTCACTCTTTCTATCCCCAATGCTAATATCTACATTCTCCTCCCCTATGACCTTTCCTTTTTTTCCATTCTATGAGGGTGGAACAGTCCTACAAACATCTCAGTCAAATAAAAAAGTAGTTAGTCCAAGATTACAACAAACTAATAAAGTACTTAAAATCTATGTATATCAAATACACGACCAAGAAAAAAAAATCTAAAAATGAAATTACTTCCATACAAGATTCCAATACGCAAATATAATATATCTATAAGCACATATAAATGTCCTTAAATCATAATTGACTATGAAAATAAATAATACAATTGTCAAATAACATAATATAAATGTTAAGATATATCATCAAAATTAGAAACTACTAATAATTAGTTTCACTTCCCTCACTAATATTAATGTAGTCTTTGAAGAGTGGGATGGGATGTGACATCCTTTCTCCTTGAAATAGGTCATCATCCTAATGAATTTCATTTCAAATAAAAGTTTTAAAAATAATAACAATGTTCAACAAAAAATTAATTAAATAGATGAAACAACTTAAATAATTACTTATAATCCTCCCATGTGGAACTATCTTTATAATATAGGTTCAATAAGACCTTGGATTGTGATACTTTTATATTAGACAATCTAAGTTTGCCAGATTAAATTATTCTGATTAGATCTACCGTGACCACCCCTTAATCCAGAACCTATAATGCATTTTAGTCCAAAACGTGTGAAGGATCAACTATATATTTATTAAGATAAGAAACATGAAAAACATTATGCATTTGTGCTAAAGTTGGTGGAAAATCAAGTCTATACACTACATGATTGATCACTTCTAGAACCTCAAAGGGTTCCACATATCTTGGTGATAATTTTTTTAATTTTTATAACTTAGTGACACTCTTTTGAGGTTTGATCCACATAAAAATATTATCTCCAACTGAGAAATGCCTTTCTATCTTTTTTAGATCAACATAGCTTTTATTATTATCATTGGCTTCAACCAATCTCTACCTTATTAGCTTTAATATTCTATTTTAATAAGTATATCAAGCCCAAAAACCACTCTATATTCTAGTTTATCCTAACTGATTGGTGCTCTACACCTCCTATCATACAAAAATTCAAAATGAGCCATATTCAACATTGATTTAAATGAGGTGTTATAAGTAAACTCAACCAAAGGTAGGTATTCTTCCCATTTATATTGCTTGTCCATATAATACATCCTCAATAAGATCTTATTTACTCTATATGCTTGTCCATTTATTTATGGATGGTAAGCTGTACTAAAGTTTAGATGTGTACTTAAAGTTGTATTAAGATTTTTCAAAAACCTTGAGGTCATTCAAAGTCCCTATCTAAAATTATCTTTTCTATAAACCCATGTAATCTATATACTTGTTTTACAAACCTCTTGACAAGCATTAGTGCATCATCTGTCATATTACTTAGAATGAAATGTGCTACTTTTGTGAGTTTATTTACATCCACCAATATCATATCATGATAATTTTTTGACATAAACAATCCTTGGACAAAGTCCATACTAATGAATTAACATTTCCATTCTGGTAAGGGATGTGGGTACAAAAACACAACATTATGCATGTGTTTAGCCTTGAGTCACTGACATTCCAAGCATCTAGATGCAAAATTTATTACATCTTTCTTGATTACTTTCCATAAATATAACGGTCTTAGATTTGATAAGAGCTTAGTCAGCTAAGGATGTTTTGAGTATGGTGCATTGTGCAACTCTCTTAGCACAATACCTTTCAAATTTTCATTATCAAGCACATAGATATTCCATGATATCTCAAAATTACATAATTTTAAATTTGGAATCACTTATATCTAAGATCTTGTGAATAATCTGATAATACTTTTTTTACCTGCTCATAAAATTCATCTCCTGGTGATAATTTACTACCTGTTCTCAAAAGGTACTCTTGATAGTAGCCAAAACTATAATGTACCTTTTATGCCTAAGGACATCTGCAAATCTATTTTCTTTTGTCTTAACATAGCTAATGTCAAAATAAAAGTTTGACAAGAATTCTAACCATCATATTAGATGAGCATTAAAGTTAGGTTGGGTAAAAATGTACTTTAGTCCTAAGTTATTAGTTTTGAGATCAAAAGTGTTCCCCAACAAGTAATGACTCCATACTCATAAATAATACACTATGGAAACTAAATCTGAGTCATGTGGGGCATAATTTGCCTCATATAACTTCAAATTCCTTTATTCATAAGCTATGAATGAATCATCTTGCATAATAACTCCTCCCAAACCATGCCTACAAGTATCAATTATCATTGTAAAATGACTCTTTGGATTTGGAATCTATAACATTGGTGCTGAAGTAAGCCTTATTTTCAAAATCTAAAAGGATTCTTGACACTTATCATACCAAACAAAAAATTATTATTTTTGTTAGAGAAAAGTGATTGAATTTGCTATCTTAGAGAAATTTGGCATAAATTTCATGTAGTATCCCGATAAACCCATAAAACTATGCACCTCATGCAATTTCCTAGGTGTTGGCCATTCCATGATGGCTCTAATATTAATTGGATAAACTAAAATTCCTTATGTAGACATAATATGTCTCAAGTATTTTATTCTTCTTTAAAAGAAGGCATACTTAAAAAATTTCCTATAGAGATTGTGCTTTCACAATTATTACAAAACCAAATGTAAATGCTCAATATACTCATCTTCAATTTTTTGAGTAGATGAGGATGTCATCAAGAAAAACTATCACAAACTGATTAAGGTAATCTCTAAATACACTATTCATGAGGTTCACGAATGTCATAGTGCATTTTTTAGCCTAAAAGGAAGTACTATGAATTCATAGTTTTTGTGTCTAGTCTTGAAAGCTATTTTTGGAATGTCTTCTTCCTTTATTCTCAAATGATGATACCTAGCTCGAAGGTCAATCTTGGAAAAGATTGTTGTACCATGCATTTGATCAAAGAGATAATCAATGAAAATTAAGGGATACCTATTATTAATAGTTTCTTTGTTCAACATCATGTAATTTATGCATAGGTGAAGGGTTCCATACTTATTTACAAATACTACAGATGCACCCCATAATGAAACACTTGCCCAAATCAAACCTTTGGACAACATATCTTGAAATGGGATTTTAACTTGATCAATCAGTGGTTGTCATTTTATAGGGAGCCTTAAATTGATGTTTTGATCTTAGAATGATATCAGTAGTAAAATTGAATTCCTTTTTGGGAAGTATACTTGGAAACTCCTATGGAAAAACATCCTAAAATTCTTATCGAAAGTGAATATTTAATAGAGATATATTTGGTTTCTTCAATTTCATCATCTTTGACCAAGAATGTTTAACATCCTTTTCATTGAGATTTTTTCAATTGAATGGTTGAAATTTGCCTTATCTTAAAATCTCTTTTTCCCCCTTGAATTTGGGTTTGATTTCCCAAATATTTTAAACATTCAACTTTTTGATGAAACTAGTCAACCTTAGCTTTGTGCTTAGAGAGCCAATTCACTCCTAGGATCATATCATATGATCCTAGTGGTGTTGCATAAATATCAACTACCATGGTGAATTCTGAAAACTTCACCTCAACCTCAACAAGACACCTGTCAACTTTAAATCTGTATTCATTCCTATACTGAACTAACCAAGCATTTGTCATAATTTTTTTCCTAGATAATTTACTTAACATTCTAGGAGAGATAAAACATGTAGTGGCTCTTGTTTCTATCAAAATAGAAATAGGATGCCTAAACAAGGTACTTGATATTTTAATGGAAGAAGCTTAACATTTAGCTTGATGATTGTCAACCATTGGATTCATTTCTGTAAGGTTCCCTACTATGATGTAGAGGTAGACAAGTTCTTTTTTTTAGCATCTATCTTCCACTAATGATAGTCCTTAGCATAATGATCCCATCCACATGTAAAACATATGTCATGTGGTCCCTTCCTCTCAAATTTATTTCCTCCCTTCAATCATTCTTTAAAATTATTTTTAGGTTTTTTGTTCTTCGAAGCATTATTGAATCTTGCATTATGACTATTGAATCTAATCTTGGAATCCCCATTCCATTTCTAGTTCTTTTTATTGAAAGTTATTTTTGAGCTTTCAAACTTCTTTTTAAATTTTTATTTGACCTCAACAAGTGATTTAAAATTTTCTCCTTGCCTAACAACTTTTTTAAATACCTAGTCCATGGTGGATGGCCCATGGATATCCACTTCACATTCAATTTGGGGGTTTAAACACATGATGAAATTTTTAATCCATAAACATTCATCCTTTTGGTCTTACGGTACATACTTCAAGAGCTTTGTGAATTGTTCCCAATACTCATTTATTAATAGATATCCTTATTCCATATTTAAACAACATGCTAATTTATAATCAAAGTAAAACTAAGGTAGCCATCAAGTTTTAAACAAGGTTAAAACTACTCCCAAGTAGTCATGGTGGAGTCAAGACCCATATCTAGCTTTTTATTGGCCCACTAAGTTGTTATTTCATCAGCTAGTTGGTAGGCTCCCTAAATAGCATTAGTTACCTTAGAATAATTTTTAATCTTAAAATATTTTTTCATCCCTATAAGTCAAGATTTATCTCCATCAACCAACATTGTACCATCAAACTTGGGTGGATTCACTTTCTGTATATCTCACACAAGTTCTTCAGCTACTTGAGCTCTTGTTACTTGATGTACCTCAACATACCCCTAATATTGAGGACATTCCTAACCAGTTGATTGTTTTTCAAGTAATTATTGTTAATTTTATTCATCTAGACCATGAAATAACTTAATATTAATGGACTCATTAGGTTTGAGTATTTGAACCTATGATTTGATACCACATGTTAAAACCCCATTGGGTTATAGTTAAAGTCATGCATTTTTTTCACATACATTACTAATAAATCTTCATTAATTATCATTATGTATGACTACTAAATACATATAAAATAGTAATTATAGAAACTAAAACTAACCTACTAGTTAAGATGTGATCTATTTAACTTTCAAAAAACATAGAGTAATATAGAAGATAAAATTCATCTCATAATGCATAACAAGGTGAAAGGTACATAAGTACATTGAAATAATCCATATTTTCAGCTAAACATTAATATACAACCTCTACTGATTTCAACATTTAAAATCATGTACAAGTATACGACCACTTATATATTTAATAATAATAAAATTGAATGTACAAATATTACATTTCTTCATTGAATATCAAAATATACATCATAGGGTGTACAATAATACATTTGAGTTTCACAAGACAACCCAACAACCAATAGCCATGAGTATATTTTTATAATGGTTGATCAACTAAAGAGAGGGAGAGCATCATTAGGGTGATTTTCTTCCATCCACAGATTGTCAGTGTCTTGAAAACCTCCCTACTATGAATAACCATTCTTTTCATGGAGAGGTAGATAAAAATAGTACATATATCAATAATTCAACCATAACCCATGTGTAGTACAATTACTAATATATGTATAAGTCATATAGACCATAGAAAAAAAACCATATATCTAATGTGACATCACATATATACATGTAAACTAGAAATAATAATGGAATGACAATGTTATCATCTATAACATTACTTTGGCTAAAGGTTTCATTATAGAATTTAGATCACTCAAATATCTGATTCAACTCTAGAACCACACTCTCTACTAAAGAAACTTAATCCATCATGTGATACCATATGATGGGTATATGCATCACATGGAATAAACCCCACATACCAATCATGTGTTATCATAAGGAATAATGTTATCATGTAATCTCATAAAATATCTAAAAAAAACTTAACAAATATGTGTGTGTACACATGATACACACACATATGCTTGTGTGTACACACAAACACATATCTGTGTATACACACACACATATGTGCACATACATTAATGCATGAAAACACATATAATTCAAATTTAATAATTATAACTTAAGTTTAGTCCATATTAAGGCTTGAATACAGATACATGAGGCTATATGCCAAAACAAGAACACACACACACACACACACACACACACACACACACATGCGAGATTACCAAAAAATCCTAGAATGAACTTAGCATACCATTCAATTATTCATTCATGCATATATGAATATATAAGACTATATTATTTCATTTTAAATATCCAACAATAACTTATACAAATCTGAAAGTTGACCATTTACTAAAACTTACCTAGAATTGATTCTATACAATGAATATTTATAACACACATGTCTATACCAAAAATTCCATTACCAATATATATCTACAACTTGTGTATTAAAGATAATGTTGTTTACAATATGCCACTTATTGCAAGTATAAACACATGGTTTTTATCATGCTAATATGTATTTTCTAATCAATAATTCTAAGGCAACTTCCAAGTCTATAGTAATTATAAATTGATATAATAGATACCCATGTGTTAATTTATCTATAATTATAAATACACAAAAGGAGTTAGTCTAGGTTTAAACTTGTTTCACAAAGGCAAGATCATAGTTCTATCCATTATAGGTAGAGGATCTAAATACATTATAACCTGAACCAGGCAACAAAAAATATTTTTTTCTTATAATTCATCTTATATATGAAAATAAATGCATTTTAATATCTAATAAAGCTCTACTATCACCTTTATAGGCCTATGGATGGAAACAAGTTCCATCCTTAGGTTTATAATGGTGATGTACTACATTTTAAAGGCACTATCAACATGTATATTCAAATGGTCTTTTCTTTAAAATTTTAAAATATAAACCTTAGTCCATTTACAAATATAGATAATCCATTTCAAATTTATATTCTCAAATTAAAAACCCTACTTACTTGGTTACTTCAATGACATATGTTCCACTGTAGATGTTGATATCCCTTACCCATGCTCCTGTTCCTTCTTTTCACAACCCCTAATTCTTCCCCTTTTCCTTATTATTCCATTTCCTTTTTTCATCCAAATTTTACATATCTTGGAGTTTCCTTTGAAACTCTATGAGCTCACCATGATGAGACTCAAATTATTTAATGTATGTTCCTTCTTTTTGCTATTAACTCACAGTCCCATAATCCTATTTTACATGGTAACTACATGCAAAACACTTCCTTTCACCAAATGGCAAGGTCAACCCAAAATGATAGAAAAATAAAACCTAATTTACTTCTTAAATATTACCATAATGACCTAATTCTTATTTGGCTCAAATGGTGCATGAAAATAAAGATACTAGAACTTTCCACATTAACCAAAACTAATTTTCCTAAGTTTTAAAAAATCATTTAAGATAATTGCTTGGGTGCCTTTTGCCCCATTTTACCCCAAGCCACTAAGAAGGGGTATGAATTGAGTCTAATAATCCTTTCATAGTTACATATAGAACATGGTTTTAATAAACATCCTCCAGTCTAAAGATTTATAATGCATAAAAAAAAGTCTATCACCATTCACAACTCACTAACCAAAGTTTAACCCATATAATGGTTTCATAGAAATTCACACAACCAATGTATATTAACAAAATTAATGAATTATGTTGAAAATAACATTCATTCCAAGATGGTTATGCCACAACAAGATAAGTAAATTAATCCATGATAAATATAAAGCGTGTAATATCAACTATAAGGAGAACTAGTAAAAATAAGCATACAACACATCCATAAAATAATATTAACATTTAATTCATTTTAGTAGGCTAGAGTATAAGTGTGTGGGTGGGGGTTTAGTTTCAATATTTTTATCCCCAATGCCAATATATGCATCCTCTTCCCCTATGATAATCTCCATCTATTCCACTATGTGAGGGTGGGATAGTCATGAAAACACCTCGGTCAAACAAAAAGGTAGTTAGTCTGAGCTTGCACCAAAATAATAAAGTATTCAAAATGTATGCACGTCAAATAGACTATTATGAAATAAATCAAATGTAAAAATAAAATCACATCCATACAAGATTATAATACAAAATAATATAGTATGTCCATAAGCACATGAAAATGTCCTCTAATCATAACTAACCATGAAAGGAAATAATATAACTATCAAACAACACAACATAAATGTCTAGATATATCATCATAATCAGAAACTAATCATTATTTTTTCTTCCCTCATTAATATTAATGCAGTCTTTGAAGAGTGGGATGGGATGTGGCATTTTTTATTTTTAAGAGTTGAAAAATCCAACAAATTTTTCTATAATGCTATCTTTTTCTATTTACCTTTCTATTTTCATAGTCTCAATTGAGTAAATTTCATTTTCTATCAAGGATAATATCGACCTGTATGGATTAGAATTGACTATAAGTATTTTCCTAAGTTGGTCGATTCTATCGTATACATTTTTTCACACTCAAATAATAAACTCAACACTTAAAGCCTTAATACATCCAATTATTTGATATTTCACTCAGTTTAAGTATACAAAATAATACTTATTCATGACATTTTTTTTCATGTGCTATGTAACTCATACATGCGCATTACATACTTTGAAAAAATATACATTTGATGAGCTGAGGATGTACAATCATTCATCTACATATCTCTTATTTTTCTCATGTTTTCAATTATATTCACATATGTAGTGGGGGAATCTTACTCATACATGGCCATGCCATCATTTTTAGTGCATAATTCACATTGACACATATTATAGACTGTTTAGATTGTTATTTTTTATTAAAATTTGGAACCCATGGTTATCACTAATTTTTTTGGTTTTGGTTTCAAAATGGAAACAATACAAAACACAATTAAAATAATTTTAAAAATACAATAAAATTCAAAATATTCTAAAATTTTAAAATTTAGACTTGAACAAGATTAGACATCTAGTTTACATCATTATCATATGTTATTTATCTCATGATTGGTAGATAGAATGCTCTTTTTCTTCATACATGTATTTCATTGATATTTATGAGTGTTATGTAGGACATACATATTTTACACGAATTAAGATGTTAGACTTGCCTTTACCAAGTATCCATGCTAAACTAGGTGCATATTATCCTTATTTTACATTATTTATAGGTGTTACCATTTTATGAATCATATACTGTTGAGATATATACTATTTATAAATGTCTTGGTATCATTTCTATCTTACATTATGTATATGGATATGCTATTTTTATAATATATGATTACATTACATATACACGGTGTAGACTATTTTATAGTTTTATGTTCCATTGATGTTATTACTTGTACATAATAAATTATATTTTGTTCTTTTGTTATGTATGGCCCTTGTCCCTTGTATGAAAATTTATTGAACATCTTTATGAGATAATTATTTGGTATGTGTGAAATTTTACCATGTCCATTGACTGTGGTCCTTGACCCTTTATTTTGTCTGAAATTTAAACATGTCCCTTATTTTCAGTATTATTAACGTCCTTTGTGTGTAGTCCTTGGTATTGAGCATGCAATATTTACTTATGTGACATTTGAACATGTCCCTTGTATGTGAAAATTAGCCTTATTATATGACATTGTGCTTGTTGTGTTGGTTTTCTTGTTGATCTTGTTAAGTTTTATGAGTGCCATGACACATATCATGTACTACCTATTGTGTGTGTTTCTATTACAATTTATTACTATGAACATCATTGATACATTTATATATGTCTTGCCTCACATGTTACATACATGATTCAAATGGTACATATCTTACTATGTTAACATAATTTTCACATACTCTACAATATAGAATTTGATACACATGATACAATTAATGTTTATTTTGAAATGAGTGACTTTCAAGATACACATTCCCTCATCTCAAAAGAGGGGCATTACAGTGGGCTTTTCAGACATGAGGTAAACCTTCATGAGCAAAAAAAATAGTTTTGAGTATATACTATAGTTTAAAAAAATAAAAAAAGATTCAAAATTTCAATCATTAGTACATATTATGGGGGCATATTCCATGCATATGCACTCATATTATAGAAACATGTTACAAATTCATATAATTTTGGGTGTATGATACATATTCATATACAATATTCAAACAAAAATTATAAATTTGCATATACATATAGTTATAGATTCTATATTTATCAATATGGGCATAATATAAATTCATGCCATGATTTTAATACTATTTGTTATCTGTGGTCATAGTAGGAGCATGGATGTTCTCTATTCTCTTCTAATCATGCATTAAATAACTAAGGAAAAAAGTGGTAATTGAATCTATAGGCCATTTTTAGTGGTTGATTCAATTAAAGTTAATTATGCATAACTTTGAGGTTTAGTGCCCTCTAACATTACTTCATGTGAATCCATTATGGATTCCAATCTGTTTTCATCTCGAGGTTACAAATAACAACCACCCAAATTTAGGTTTATAAATTCTTCAATGTATTTTATTTAATATTCATGTTCATTCCAAATAGGGCCTTGATCACCTTCAATTCATCAATGGTTTAGCGAAGGAACCAAACATCTCTAAGCGTTTATTAGGAAGCACCAATTTTCTAATGTTTAGAGCATAATTTCCAAGAAAAGTTGTAAGATCAACATTGATTTCACACATATAGGTGTACTCCTTCAGTTTTATTTTCAAATTCAAGTTAAATTTAATTTTTAATTTCACATATGGACACTAACTACTTTTACATCATTATAAGATTTTCCATGGAACACTTTACATGATTAGAGATTTGTCTTAAAGGCAAAGTGTGTTATACACATTTAGGTATATATTTCCTTTTACTCTAGTAATTTTATTTTTATACTAAAAGGGAAAAAAATGTAGTCACTCAAATTTGGTCATGAATACTTGATGATGTAAATTTTGATCAACTTTCACTTTAATTGACTTGAGTACTTAATTTGGACATATTTCACTACCTCAGTCTATCCTAAGCATCTATACATACCTATCACTTTCTAAATTTATAACTTACACCTATATAAATTTTATTAATCACTAAAAACCCCTCTAAGCATTTGTATAGACATCCCCTATTCAATTTGTCACATGTTTCCCTTTAGGACATGATCGACCAATATGGGTCAATAGTGGCAATCAATTTTAGCCCCTATGGGTCAATATTAACCTTCACCTTAGCAATAGTTACTTTTTAAATTAAAACCCTCTCTTAATGGCTGGTCTATATTTTTAGGATAAGTAAAATGATTTTTTTTTACTTTTTGATTGCTATAAATGCACATAAGTCACTTATTCTTTCACTTGAAAATTTCAATATTGAGGCACACTTAGACTATTACACATTAAGCAAAGCTTAAATATTATTTCCAAATCTGATTTTAATCATTTGAAGTGGTCTTTAACCAAAGTAAAGATCCTATTTTATCTAAGCTAAACAAAGAATGATGATATATTCAAGCCATCTCTAGATGTATTCATGTAGAAAAAGGATCACAATTACATAAATCACTCTAAGTGAGAGAGATACATAGGCTTGATTTTTATTTTTAGATTATTGGATACATAAGTAGCAATAAATACTTATGGTGGTGATTAGGGTCATATAATTAAATTACTTATACGATTCACAATAATAGAATAATATATCATAGAATTAAGAACATAATAAGTAGATCCACAACAACAATTGGAGAAAAAGTAGAATACTTGAATATTATGATTGAGCCACTTCAAGAGGGAATCATACACAATAATGCAATATGATTTTTTTTTCAATATGATGATAAAATACTAACCACTACCTCATATATATACTTTACTTAGCCATGGTTATTACATAGGCTGACCATACTAAGAAAATCAAGAAATACAATAAGATAATATGAAGGTATATAAACCACAAGTCGGCCACACATATCCCTAGACAACATAAGTTAAGTGCATAACATGACCCTTCCATTTAGAAAAACATTGTCCTCAACTTTGAATCAAACTAGGGAGTTTTTATAGGAACACTTCATCTTCCCATGTTACATATTCAAAATGTAGGTTCTTCCATTTGATTAAATAATCCTTAATCACTCTGGTCCGTAATTGATTAGTGTACATGCGAAGGATCTCTTCAAGATCTACAATGAATTGTTAGTCTTCATCTAATTCAAGTAACTCAATTTGAGTGGAAAATATATGTCCAATTACCTTTTTCATGTAAGATACATGGAATACTAGATGTATGTGAGTGGATGAGTGTAATTCTAACTTATAGGTCCCACTACTATTTTTATGCAAAGACTGATAAGGGCCATAATACTTAGGGGATAACTTGTTATCATTTTTATGTTGTTTCAGAGACATCTATTTATATTTAAGATAATGCATAAATACCCAATCACTTATGTCAAAATACCACTCACTTCGGTGTTGATCCACTTACTGCTTCATTCTATTTTATGCCATTTTTAAAATTTTCTCATAATCTAACGAGTACTTCATGTTGATAGTGAATGTGTTCCTCAACAACTCAAACCTTAAGATGAAACATCAAGGCTAAATTGATGAATGGGGGGTGATACCCATATAATGACATATAGAGAGACATTTTGGAAGAAGAGTGAAAAGAAGTGTTATACCATAATTCAATAAGTGGAAACTAATGAACCCATTTATCATGTTTGTAAAAAAAAAAAAAGTAAAGATACCCTTCTAAAAATTAGTTGAGTACCTCTATTTTTACATCAAATTGAGGAAGATAGGATGAGCTATAAGCTAACTGGGTACCCAAACATGCAAATAATTAAGTCCAAAGATAACAAGAAAATGTCAAATATCAATCACTTATAATGATATTTGGAGTATCATGCAGTTTTCTGAACTATATTAATAAAAGCAAATGCTAATATACTAGAAACAAATGGTTATAATAAGGAAAAAAATGAACATAATTGGTGAGTTGACCCAAAAATACCATGATAATATTTTTACCCTCAGATCATGGTAACCCAATAATGAAATCCATATAAAACTCCTCCCAATGTTGGCTAGGGATGGATAAACACTGTTAAAGACTTAGGGTATTAATGTTTTCACCTTTATTCTATTGAGATATGATGCATTCAACCACATATTTCTGGACATTCCCCTTGAGTCCTTCCTAAAAAAATATTGCTTGATTTTATGATGTGTTTTCAAAAATATTGAGTGACCTCTTAGTGGAGATGCATGAAGTTCCTAAAGGATTTTATGTTTGAGGAGAGAATGCTTACAAAGGTATAATCTATCTTTATACCATATTGCATTCCACTTTCATGTAAATTTTTATCTCCCCTAGAATCCTAATGAATATTTTGAATCAAATCATGGGTAGCACTATCATTCTCCCATTTTGATCTTGCTTTCTTCAGCCAATCTACCTGCCAAATAGTCATTGAACATAACAATGCCTTAAATGATTCATCCTTCTAGGATAGTGTAATTGTAATTGCTATGACCCTAATCCTCCCTATGATTACACATTAGCTCATGTGCAGATTATCAACCCTATTTATCCCACTTAGATTCATAGGCTACTTTCTTGGACCTTTCTTGCATGATATTATCATCCCCCATACATTCTCAATCCATCTTGACCCTTTCTCATGCCAAACAAACTCTCTAGGGACCCCCCAAGACCCATTTGGGAAGTTGTTGACTTGATTAGGGCCTTGTTTGACCTAGGCCATAGGTTAAGGATGAAACCCATGACCTAGGCTACATGTTTCCTTCATGAAATCCATGGCTTAGGCCATGACCCAGGCAAAATGTTTGAAAAAGCATCTTGAAGGGACATAAACAACTAGTTTCTTATGGTTTGGTGGATTAGGGATAAGGTATATTGGATTTTTCTCATTCATTCACACTCTCTATTTATTATTACTCCAATTTTACTACATATTTACTTTGATCATCTCTATTGATCATCTCACATTGAAATATAGGCTGCCTCCCTGAATCTCTTTTGATTCTTGCTTGGCATAATTACTTTCTTTGTGAAAAGGGATGCCCTACTTTACTACTGCTTCCACTAGTGATTCTCTTTGATATTAATAGTGTTCCTAAAGCTTTTGGAATATTCTTTTCCTCCTCAAGACTCTAGTGCACCTGTCACTGGTGCTCCTTGATTGCCTCTCATAGATTGGTGGCTTTCCTTCATCTCTTCCACAACTTTGGCTCTTGGTCTGGACTCAACCTACATATAGCCTGATCTTCTTCCTCTCTTTCCTCATAGCTTAGATAATTGGTTGGTATAAAGTATACACATCTCTTTGAGCTTGATATGAGGACAATTTTATTTTAAAAGTTAAACTCTTTGATTATTTGTAGTAGTATATATGTTAGGGTTTGTTCTATTTTTAAAAACTAGTTGTTGGATATCCTGCTTAACATAGTTTTGAATTTTATTATATTTGTGCATTTACAAAGAGTAGTTTCATTGCCTAAAATATTCCTTTGTTGTATGTCATTTCTCTCTTTATAATCTTTCTCCTTTGCATAGTAGACAAACTACAAAACTTGTGTAAACCCTCTCTCTCTCTCTTTCTAAAACTAGAAATATCACATTATCAAGAAACAATAGTATTTCATTGAAAGATAACTCAAATATATAATAGGCATGATATTAAACCCTTTCTTGAAAACATCTTTTATTTGGATTCAAAGTGCCCTAGTTTCTAAATTTACATTTTATTCAGTATTGTTGCTTTTTCCTTGTTTATACAATCCTTAGTATAGTTTTAACCACTTACTTTAATATGGTTGAACCCACTAGAGGTTCATGCATAATTTGTGCATTCATTTATAATAGCCCCAACCTAGTTTATAAGTATATCTATAGCTAGCCCCAACCTGGTTTATAAGTATATCTATAGCTTGGTGCAAGCCAACAAACCAAATAGCCACTATAGACATCTTATAGCCCATGGAACCCCTAAGCCTTTTAGCCTCTTAGTGGTTTGATTTAACACCTTGCCAAACACTAGTGGTTCCATTCATATTCTTGGAGATACATACTAGCACACTCAGTAACACCTCACATATGGTTTCATGTGAGTTCTATCTTATTTAGAGCTCTCTTAGATAACTCCCCTCTATTAGTTATTAGGCTTTGCATTCAATTATGTTTTGGATTTCACCTTGGTTATTGTATTCTACTTTGGTTTTGTGTTTTTCTCCTTATTGGTTCTCCTACAGTTTGCCTTTTCTATTATCTTCCATGTTTCTCTTACTTCATTGCACCCATGATCGACCTCCCATCCTTGGGATGTCACTCTCATCAGATTCAAGGTCTCATCCTTGAGATCACTCATGAGTAAGTTGTGGCTACAATGGAATGCCATAGACATCATAGGATCTAGGAGCCTCCCTTAACCCAACATGGTAGTATACACCCTCTCACATTTGAAAGGGAATAATATTGGTAGGAGTATAACCAATAGACTTGGTCTTCTCACCCTTGTACTACATCTCACTCACCTATTCAAGGTGATGAGGATCCTCTTGACTGTTTAGGATTGGATGAGCTACACATAATCATTTATGATTATATTAGACATCTTCAAGTGAATGAAGTGCATCCTTCTCCCCTTAGGAGTTGATGACATGCATCTTTTGGAGACAGAGGTCATACCCATTCGGTGTCAAGTGCCTTAACTAGTTCTCACATGAGTTCCTTGCCTATTTCTCAATAGGAAACTCTCTTTCAAGAACATCTACATGTTCATGATATGGATTGTAGTTATTCGCACTCAGGAAGATATATTTATCATGAAGGTTTTTCTCATCCTCCTAGCCCTTCATTTAGATTTTTTGATGAGCATGTTAATTTTGATCACCATTTGAGAGATCCATGAGATGCATATCATGAGTCTCAATGACCATCAGTTGATCACCATTTGATGGCACATGACCAACATAATGGATATTTTGATCATTTTGACAATTTACATGAGTATGCCATGTCTTCCCATCAACCCTGTGGGGACCATTACACTTCCCATGGTCATTCCCCACCTCATGGTAGAGATGATTTCTATTATGATCAACATCCTTATCAGGATCCACCTTGGTATCATGCTCTCTAAATCCATGGTCATGATGATGCCTATGTGTATATACAACATAATTACCATAATTAGCCCCTTCCTAGAGCTTATCTCCATCTTGATATCAACTATGCTTATGAGGATCTCCATCAGAATCCTCTAGCCCCTTAGGTGCATGCTATTCCCCTTCCTACTCCTATCCTTGAACTACCAAATTTCAATGGGACTTAGGACTCCAGTCCTATAGAGCATATTACAACATTCATGATGGCATGTATGGATTGGGAATAGGATGAAGGCATGTTATTTAAGCTCTTCACTCATTCTCTGTGAGCTAAATCTTTGGTCTAATTTTAGAATCTATCTTTAGATTCTCTCTCTAGTTTTTAGCTCCTTATGGATGATTTTCTATAATATTTAGATATTTATGGACCTTTTAACCTCAAAATATAGTCTCTCACTTCCATGGTGTAGGCTAAAGGTGAGCCAAGCTTTGATTTTATGCATAGATGGGATGTAACTATTCATACGTACAGAACCAAGTTCTTGAATGACCAACTTTATGATATATTCATGTGAGCATTGAGGCAAGAGGTTCACCTTGAGGTCCTCAAGTGTGATCCCATATTTTATGATGAAGTTGTTAATGAGTGTCTAAAGATCAAAGTATTTAAGGTGCATGTGGGTATGCAACCCATTCCTTCCAAAAATTCATCCTCATCACGTGATCACAACCACAATGTGACTAGTGATGGTGCCACTAATTCTCTTCCTAAGAAGGATAAGAAAGGAAGCCATGAGGTAAATAACATGAGAAATAAACCAATTGACAAGAAGGTTTATGAATCCATCTTAATGAAATAATGAATGGTGTTCCCTTATGACCCTATCAAGTTTTTCAAGTACCATCAGATGAAGGGTCATGATGATGCCAATTGTGCTACCCAATAGTCTAGTGGGCAAGACTCACCTCAGTCACAAATTTATCCTCTTTCATAACCCAACTATAAGTTGGATGTATTCAAAGAGCCTTTTCTAGACCATGACAAGGAGAAGAAGAAGAAGAAAAAAAATAAATTGAAGGCTAAGGCCCCATGTTCTCCTTGTTGCTCTTCCATCTCTTCTAACTCTTGTTCCTAGGCTAACCTAAGAAGGAAAGAAAAGCACAAGATTAGCAAGGTCATTGATGCTATTAACATCACTCCCATTGGTTATGAGTGCTTTGTTAACACATGCTCAGATTGGGCCACTGACCCCATAAAAGAGACTAGTGTTGTTGGGCCTCTTGTCTAGCCCACGAGGATAGGGAATCCCAAATTTAGGTTCAAATTTTGATGTAAAATCCCCCTTAAGGATAGATAACATCCTTACTCTGTCATTGAGGAGTTACAGGGCCTCTTGACTAGGATCTCCATTTGGGACCTGCTTAGCCTTTACCTAGAGAAAAGAGGCCTCATCTTTGTCAAGCTTGGTATCTCTCTTGAGGACCCACTTTAGGATGATATCAAAGTGTTTTTCAACTTTGATACACCTAAGCACCCTCATCCACTTGTTCTATCTTTTAACCTAGACTCTTTACCAAATGCCTTGATTCTGGCAAAGAGGGATTAGTTCCCTCTCTACATAGAGAATTTGGTTGATGATTACCATGTTAAGCAGTGCATTTTCAATGAAGGAGCCACATTAAATATCATGCCTTTGTATGTGTTCGATGAGCTCAATATTACTTAGAAAAATATTTCTAATTCTTGCTATATGTGTGTTGGTTTTAATAATGACACATTTATTTAGGTGGGGAATGTGAAGCTTTGCATAAAGTTTAGTCCTAAGGTGGTCTGAATTGAGTTTTGTGTTAAACCTTGATCTTTCATACAACATGATTCTTGGTTGTCCCTAGACCACCACCATGTAGGTCATCACATCGGCCACATTTTACATGGTGCATTTTGTTCATGAAGGTGAGGTTCACACCATGGAGGCTGACCTAGATCCTTGGGCATTGATCTATGCAAAGACAAAGCCCTTAGGTGAGGTTTTGGATATATCCTCATGGGGTTATATGGATTACCAGACACTGCCTACTTATGAATCTCATTTTATCAAGGATGAATGTTGTGATCTGACTAAGTATCGAGTAGCATTCACTCCTTTAGAGTTTGATGTGTATCAACTGACTCCCTCTTCCACTATGAAATGCTAGGCCAACTCCTCTCTTTTCAAAGACCTCTTCCAAGATGTCTCCATAGACATTGATCTCCCCCTTACACCATGATTTTCCTATCAAAGTATTGGCTCTCTCAATGCATCTCCTATTGAGGCCACTAGAGTGGCTGTGTCTGATCTTGAGTTCTATTCCATCCATGGTATAGAACCCAACCTAATCAATGAGAGGAGATCTTGTAATAATCTCATGCTTGTGTATCCTATGTACCACCATCCTCTTATTAGTTTGGGTTTTGAGGTCTCATTCACCAATAATGACCCCACCTTCGACACTCTTATGTTTTAGGTCATGAATGGTGAACCTAGGATATGGATGCTTCATATCCCTCTCACTACCTTCTACCTCTTATTTAGCCTCTTCATAGGCCAAGTAGTGGCTTGACTTAGGGGAAGGCCTTTATTTAGGGTGAAGTGGTGGCCTTTCCTTGAGGGGAAGGCTTGGGTTTGGGCTTGTGGTGCTTTGGTGAGCCTCACAACTTACTAAAACACCCTCCCTAGGCCCCCATTTAGTTAGTTGCCCCTCTTGTGGCATTCATCATCAAAACATTATAGGTCTCCCTTTCCATTTATCTTATGCACTCCTCCTTGGATGTACTTTGAGATAAAATTAGAGTCTTTTTCTTCTTTTTATTGGTTGGGCTACTAATTACTAGTAACTAGCCCTCTACCAACTCCTTCTCTCCTTTTTTGTAGTGCCTGTAGGTGATATGGGTTGGTTTTTTATAGTTGATTATGAATTTTTACAGGCTTCCCTATCTAGTCTTCATCTATCATGGGCCTACTACCACCCTTCCTCACCTCTCACTTTGGTTGGCATTGAGTCACTCTCTCATAGTTAGCCCCACACAATGGTGACAGCTCTACCTACTGAGATGTCTTTCTTGCCTCTAACACTCTAAATCCTCCTTACATTTACATGAGAGAGAAACATGAATCTAAATTAGTCATGCTCATAGTGGAATAAGAAAAATATGTTTTGGCATGATCACAAACATTCTTTTATTGTCTCCCCCCTTCCCTTTTTTTCTAGGCCAGTTTTGGGTCTTTTCGATCTCCTTAAGCTTGTTTTTGGCCCTTTTTGGCCTAGGCCATGGTTTTCTAGGCTAAATCACAACTTGGTAGTGGGCCAGGCTACAAATTTTGTAGCTTGGTAGTGTTTAGACTATGGTTTTGCCTAGGTAGGCCGTGGCCTAGGCTAACAACCTTTTTTTTTCCCTTTCTAGGCTTCCATTTGACCCCATTTTTGCTCCTAAAACCCCACAACCTTCATCTTAAAGGTTTTGGCCCATTTCAAAATAAATGGTAGAGTCTATTTCTCTCTTTGAGGCCTCCTTGGATCTATTTTGGGACCATTCTGGTCTTTTAGATCCCTAGGTCCTCTAGCCTATCAGGCTTGTGCACTCCTTATTAGATGCACTTTGTGGGCTCTTTTTTGCATTTTAGCCCATAAGACCACCATCTTAGGGGGTTTGACATGTTTATAATGCATTGGTAGAATCTATTTTTTAATCTAAGGATTACTTGGTCCCACTCTATCCCTATTTTGGTCCTCAAGACCCCACTGACCTCATAGGCCCATGGCCTATTTTATGGGTACCCAGGGATAGAAGTTACTTTTTGTACTTATTTTAGTTAGTCATTTCTCTAATTTTATGTAGTTTATCCATTCTAACTCCCTTTCTCTTTTTTTTCCATGGTTATAGGTTTATGGTGTTAGCTAATTGTGGTGGTTTGAAACTTGTTTTGGTCTTGTTGACTGGTCTTTGTCTTCTCTAAACTTACCCCCACTTTCCCTAGTTACCTCTTCCCATGACTAGTGTTGGTCAACCACTTTAATTATGGCTTGGTTGCATTATTTTACTCCCTTGTGTAACTCACTTACTTGTCTCTACATTGAGATAAACTTTCTATAGTTACTAGTCTTACGTCCTTGACCCCTATAATGGTGCATCTCTCAGTGGTGATTCACACATATTGTAACAATCAAGGCAACTCAGGACTTACAGCTACAACTTGGGTTATTGATGATATGTGGGGCCATGAGCTTATTGAAGCTAGTCATTTCTTGATCAATGAGATGAATAATGCCATTGAGTATCACATAATCATTGGCACACTAACTGACACCTATGAGTTAGGCATGTGCTATGTGTAGTTGTTATTTGACTCACTCTTAGCCATGTCTCAACTCATCAGTGTCTAGGCTATCCTTAGCTCTAAGTTATTCCCCCTCTTCAAGGTGATGCATGATTTGCTCTCCTTTTTTAAAGACATCTAGTTTACCTATATCCCTTGTAGGGAGAACACTAGGGCTGACACCTTAGTGAATGCCATTCTAGATAGTATGATGTGATTTGATGTCACTTATGTACTTTATTTATAAGAGCTAGAGATGAAGTTAGAGTTGGATTATGGATTATGAGGCATTTGCACTCTCACCCATGGATCATTCCATCAACTTATTCTATCTCCATCCTTATCTTGTAAGTATAGGTAATGTTTCCTTTTATCTTTATAGTTCTTACTTTTATTTACTTTGGTGTGGCTTCCAAGTATTGCATAACACTCATCAACTATTTGTACTGTGGGGGCATATGTAATCATACTTCCTATGACCTTACTCCTCCCTATAATTACACATTAGCTCACATGTAGATTACCAACCCTAGTTATCCCACTTAGAGTCATAAGCCATTACATTGGACTTTTATCACATGATATTCTCACCCCCATACATCCTCAATCCATATCAACCCTTTCTCATGCCAAACAAACTCTCTAAGAACCCCATATGACACATTCAAGAAGCTATTGACTTGCTTGGGGCCTTGTTTGACCTAGGTAATGGATTAGGGAGGAAACTTGATCCCTAAGATGTTTGTTTCCTTCATAAAATCCATAGCCTAGGCCATGGCCCAGGTAGAATGCATGAAAAAACATCCTGAAGGGACCCAAACAGCTAGTTTCCTATTGTTTGGTGGATTAGGGCTAAGTTATATTGATTTTTATCATTCATTCACACTCTATATTCACTCTTACTACACTTTTGATGCATATTTGATCTGATCACCTCCATTGATCATCTCACATTGAAATTTTGGCTACCTCCCTAAATCTCTCTTGATTCTTGATTGGCATAATTGCTTTATTTGTGAAAAGGGATGCCATACTTTACTACCACTTCCATTGGTGATTATCTTTGATATTGATAGTGTTATTAAAGCTTGTGGACTACTCCTTGCCTCCTTAAGACTCTATTTCACCTATCACTTGTGCTCTTTGCGTTGTCTCTCATAGATTTCTGGCTTCTCCTTCATCTCTTCCATAACTTTGGCTCTTGGTATAGACTCAACCTACATATAACCTGATCTTCTTCCTCTCTTGCCTCATAGATTGGATAATCAGTTGGTATAAAGTTTGTACATCTCTTTGATTTTGATATGAGGTCACTTTGCTTTACAAATTGAAACTCTTTGCTTATTTGCAATAGTATATATGCTGGGGTTTGTTCTATTTTATAAAACTAGTTATTGGATATCTTGCTTAGCATAGTTTTTGAAGTTTATTATATTTATGCATCTCTAAAGAGTACTTTCATTGCCTAAAATATTCTTTTTTTGTATGCAATTATTCTCTTTAGAATATTTATCCTTTGCATAGTAAACAAACTAGAAAACTTGTGTAAACCCTCTCTCTTGCTAAAACTAGAAATATTGCATTACTATGAATCAATAGTATTACATTGAAAGATAGTTCAAATATAGAATAAGCATGATCTTGAACCCTTTCTTGAAAATGTATTTGTTTCCAAGAACATCTTTCATTTGGCCTCAAAGTGGCCTAGTTTCTAGATTTACATTTCATTAGCTATTTCATTTCATTCAATATTATTGCTTCTTCCTTGTTTATGCAATCCTTAGTATAGTTTTAACCACTTGATATACTGTGGTTGGACCTGCTAGAGGTTCATGCATACTTTATGCCTTCATTTATACTAGGCCCAACCTGGTTCACAAGTCTATCTGTATGTTAGTGCAAGTTGACAAACTGGATATCCACTATAAAATTCATGTAACCCATAGAAACCCTAAGCTTTCTAGCCTCCTAATGGTTTGCAATAGTACCTTGCCAAACACTGGTGGTTCCATTTAGATTCTTTTAGCTACAGATAGTGCATTTGCTGCCACATTTTATTTTCTTTTCTTATAGACTATTTCAAAATCATAGCCTAAAATTTTTAGTAGCCCATTTTTTTATTCTTCAAATCAAAATCATTGTTTCAAAACATATTTGAGGCTATCATGACCAGTCTTTACTTGAAAGTGATGACCCATCAAATAAGGTATCCATTTCTTGATTGCATGCAAAATAACTATAATCTCTTTCTCATAGATTGGTTTGAACTTATTTTTCCCTTTCGTTGGTGACTTTCAAATGCTAGTTCTTTGCCTTCTTGTATGAGTACAACCCCCATGCCATATTCTGATCCATCACACTCTATAATAAAAGTTTATAAAAAATTAGGAGTAGCAAAAACTAGTTTTGTGCACATAGTCATTTTCAATTGTTCAAATATATTAGTAGCTAAACTAGTCCACTAGGCATCTTTATTCAACAAAGAGGTGAGGGAGGATGCAATGCTACCATAATTTTTGACAAACCTGTGATAGTAACCAGTTAGCCACAAAAATATTCAGAGGTTCTTGATGGACTTGAAAACTTGCCACTCCATCATTGATTGGATTTTATTAGGATCAAATTTGCCTCCTTCATGTGACATAATATGACACAAGTGCTCCACCTTTTAGACCCAAAATAAGCATTTGGAAGGTTTGACATAAATTTGATGTTATTCCAAAAATTAAAGTATCTATTGCACATGTTTCAAATGGTCTTCGTAGTTTTTGCTGTAGATGAGGATATCATAAAAAAACACTAATATAAGCTATCTCAAAAATGGGCTAAAACATTATTCATCAAACTCTAAAATTTATATAGTACATTTATGAGGCCAAAAGGCATGCCCATAATTTCATAATGGTCTTCATGAGTTTTAAAAGCTATTTTAGGTATGTTCTCATCACATATTTGAATTTGATGATACCCCAAGTGAAGATATAACTTGTTAAAATAAATAGCACCATGCAATTCATCTAAAAAACCATCAATTCATGGAATATGAAACTTATCTTTAATGGTGTACTTATTGAGTTATCTATATTCTAGGCACATCATCCAAGTGTCTTCTTTCTTCTGCACTATGAACATAGGGGAGGAATATTCACTTTTACCATGTCAGATGATACCTACCTCCAACATCTCCTATACCATCTTTTCAATTTCACTCTTCTAGGAATAGGGATACTTGTAGTGTCTAATGTTGGGTGGTGTAATTACTAGAGTGAGATTGATGGCATGATCATGAGCATGGTTTAGAGGAATTTTATTTTACATGTCACCAAAAAAAATAGAATGGTCATCCAACACTCTTTGAAAATCAAGATGTGTAGACTCCTTGGTTGGTTAAAACTCTATGAAAAATAGGTGTACCACAAATCCATTAGCACCTTTTATAAGAATCTTTGTCATCTAATGGGAACTAGTTGTGAATATTTAGACCATAATCCATGTAGTTCAAAGGTCTTACTTTGTGAATGAATCCTCATGAATAGTTTATAGAAATTCATCTCAATAGTGCCCAAAGTGGTGAGCCATTGCACTCCCAAAATAATGTCAGGTCCTCCCATAAGAATAGAAAACATATGGTAATATAAAAATTTGTCTCCCATAGAAAGCTTAATGTTATGGTATTTTCCCAAATAATTAAATGTACCACCATCTACAATCACATCCTAAAATTTTGGATATAGGTAAATGAAATAGTTCAAATGAGTAGCCAACTTACTATTGATGAAGTTATGTGTACTCCTAGAGTCAATCAACATAGTCACCTTATATTTCTTCAGGAAACCCACCACTCTAAGAGTTTGAGTAATAATGCTTGAAAGTGCATGACATGAAATAATAAGTTGAGAATGTTTACATTCATTCTCAGGTTCTTCCAAACCTGCACTTAAAGCCTCATCATCTTCTTCCTCCTCATTGGTACCTTCAATGTAAAATAAATTATTTTCAACAAATTGATGTCCTTTTATCCATTTTATATAACAACCAAAACACAAAACTATTGCATGCTTTTATTCAATTTACTAAGCAGTCAATCTAGTAGGCTACAAAAATGATGGTGTTGGGAAAGTGCATTCATGGACACTAGTGAAAGGTATTCATCAGATCAACACTTTTTACTTAGCTATGCATGCCTTTGGTATGGATTTAGATACATTACTAGGATGTAACATGTTAAACTTAAATTGAATGTTATCTTTAAGACCACCCAAAAATAGGCCAGTTATATTTTTCTTAGTGATGTCCATCACATGTAAGGAGAGATAATGAGATTGATGAATGTAATCTTTTATAGTCCCAATTTAGTGAAACTTATATAACTGTCTAAATTAGTTTTTAGATACATTATTTTGATAGTGGAGCTACAACTCAGAAAATACCAACCAGGAAACTAGGACACCCTTATTTTTATTTTAAACACATAACTAGTGATACAAAATGTCAGCTTAGATTCTAGATACAAAGAGACCATGCCAACATTTTGTGAATAGGGAATCTAATGTAGATCAATTAAATTTTCAATTTGAATAATCCATGTGAGAAGATCCTTACCATCAAACTTATGTAAGTTAAATTCTAGCAACATCAGCGTTAGGCCCAGATTGGTGTTATAATTATTTGGATTGGGAGACCCTAATTATAGTGGTGGATATTTATTTTGTAAAGGCTAAGATATAAGGTTGATTAATTTCCTAGTTAGTTGTTGTAATTAATCCCTCAAGCCATTCATATCCCATCTCATCCCCTTGAACTGCATGGAGATAATCTTTCCACACCATACCATGTAACTATGATTGAAGGTGATGAACCACTACTAAAATACTCAGATCCAAAGTTTTATACTCCATATCATTTTAGTGAGGAGTTTTAGGTATTTTTTACCCTTTCTTGCATCCACAAGTGTTATGATTTACCATGTACAAACCCTATGAGGGTTTTAAACCTAAAAAAAGTGTATTAGTAGATGATACCATTGTGATCACCTCACCAAAATGAATCTAATGACTGCTAATGTGCATAAGGGTGAAAAAATTTAGCTCAAAAAAGTGTATAGGTAGAATATAATGTTACGATCATCTAGCAGAGATGAATCTAATGACTACTAATTTTTACAAAGTAAAAAAAATTCTAGACTTTTTTTAACATTTTTTTCTTTTTAAAAAAAAAATCCATGAACAAAACTGCGGTGACAAAAAAATTCAATTCTTCTCAGATCACAAGTTATGTTTTTTCAACCTTCTAGTGCTCAGGATACCATATCCAAAAAAACCATGCCATAAAAAGTTTCCCAAATTGAAGCTATGATACCACTTGTAATTAAATTACTTAGATGATTTATAGAATTTAGAATAAAATAAGTAGATCCATAAAAATAATTAAAGAAATAGAAGAATAATTGAATATTATGATTGAGCCACTTCGAGGGGACATCCCCCAAAAAAATTCAATAATAAAATAATTCACAATATGATGATAAAATAGTAGCCACCACCTCCTATATGTACTTTACTTAGCTATGGTTATTCCATAGGCTAACCATACTAAGAACATCAAGGAATATAATAAGATAAAATGAAGGTATGTAAGCAATAAGTTAGCTGCACATATCCCTGGATACATTATAGGCTAAGGGCATAGTAGGTAAACTCAACCTATTACACTCCACCCTTTTTCCTTTGAATGTTTTCAGCTATTACAATCTTTTATTAGAGATTTAAATTTAAAGGAGTGATTCGTAGGTCATTCATGCATATTTGAAAGTCAATTTTATGCATATAAATGTGATCTAAGAAACCATATATGATTTGTCGTGATTTTATTATTTTATTACAAAGGACATAATTAACTAATTGATCACAATAGTTCTAGTCGATCATGTCCCATTTTTGATGATCCCAACCCTCATCAGTTATTGTCATAATTCCCATGGAACTTTTAAAATTAGTTAAAGTTGATTAATCTAAGCCACTATTCAATCTCACATAGTTAGATCATAGATAGTAAACAACTAAGTTTTTTTATTATTCATAGCATTTTTTCATTCAATCATGATTTGTCAATTTTAGTACTTTTATTTCATTCTATGTATCTCAAGTTTTTTTTATAGAACTTTCTATCAAATCAATTTATCTTAATTGGGGTTAATGTACCTATCAATTTTGAATTCTAATAAAATATTTTTTTTTCTAATTTATTTTGTGTTATAATATGCATTTCTAAATTCATCTTTAGTTTTTTTCATGAGCTAATTTTTTGAATTCCTTTGACTATTATAGGACAGAAGGGGGAATTCAAAAAATAAATTTCTACAATGCATTCATAATATTTAGTAAAAAATACCTAAAATTAAAAAAAATTTGAATGTTAAATATATTTTAAATTGAAAAAAAAATAAATTAGAAATTAAAATAAATAAGTAATACAATATATCAAATTTAAATATTTACTCTCTTTTAGCATTCTCTAATATTTCAAATACCATCAATCACATATAACATCACTTTTAGAATCCCAAACACTAGGCATCTGTACTCATCTAGTGTAAGAAGAGAGAGATGATCATTGTAAAAGTGTGGCACATCCTCTCCAATGTGCCTGAGAAAATTATGTGGAATAACATTGTCAATGCTATATGGGACAACCTAATGGTTTTTATTTTGTAAAACATTCTACACACAAGAGGGTCATGTGCATGTCACACTACTTCATGTAGTGTGATCATAAGGCAAAAATGAATGGACCTAAAATATAAGTAAATTTAAGAAAAAAATTAGTTGAATTTCTTCAATTTAAAAAAAAAACCTAAAAATTATGCCTCCAAATTAGGTACCTATTAGCATAGGAAGGAAATAAACTTTCCTCAACATTATCTTCTCACAAGTCTATTTGGCTAGTGGACTTTTATCAAAACCCTAAAAATATTATAATATTATGATTAATTATAATTATTTAATTTAAAAAACAAAAGTAAAAATTATACCTCAATGCCAAGTCCTTAGTATGAGAGGAAAGATGTCAATTTGTCCTAACCTTGTACTTAGACGGATCCTTATAAGTAGTGGACTTGTTATGAAAAAACCTAAAAAAAAAATGATACTAAAATTAATTGAAATACTTAAATTTTAAAAATAAAAATGATAATTATACCTCCATTTTAGGTTATTAGTAGTAGAGGAAAGACATCAATTTGTCTCAGTACCGTCATTTCTCTCACCCTTTTCCCTATAATAAAAATCTAACAATTGTATTATTAGCTAATAAATAATTTAATTTTTAATTAATATTAAATTGTTATACCAATGGTAATATTGTTGAGCTATTTGAGGGGTGTGGTAATCCTCATAGATATAATATTTTTTAGTCACATGAATGTTTGACCCACCATAACCCACACCATGAATGTTATACTTATATTGCTACATGATGGCATACTAGCCACCACATGTGCCTCATATATAAAAGAATCATTCACCTTTAAAAATAAAATAAAAAAATAATTTTATTTATTAATCCTATTTACATAATCAATTTTTATTTTATTATCTTCAAAATAATATTTTTAGTTTGATTGTTAAGTTTATTAGAGACAATGAGAAAGGTAAAAAATAATAGTAAAATCAGAGAATAAGTTATAATTGGTAATTTAGTCAAAGAATTTGCATGTAACCTATAATATAAAAGAGATGAAACCTAGTTAAGAATTTAATCAAATAATTTTCATGTAACTTAGAACTTAAAACAGAATAAACCAACTTAAGAATTTTATCAAATAATTCACATACAACCTAGAGAATAAAAGAGAAGAAACTAACTTAAGAATTTTTCAAACAATTTGTATGCAACCTAAAAAAGAAAAAGAGAGGAAACCATATTAGGAATTTCCTCAAATAATTTTCTTGCAACTTATAAAAGAAAAGAGTGTGCACTATTTTTTATAAGGTTTTAAAAGTTTTTTTGAGGGGTTTATTTCTAGAGTTCTTAAAGTTTTTAAAGAGTTTTACAAGTTTTTGGGGGATTTTAAAGGGTTTTTAAAAGTATTTTTAGGGGGTTTCAAGTTTAATTAATGGTTTTTATTATATTTTTATAAGTTTTTATCATGTTTTTTTCCACAATTTTTACAAAAAATGTTTTATAGAAATTACATAGACATAAATTAAATTCAAATTTCAATTCAAATACTACATAACTCTGATATTTGATTTCATAGTGGTGGCATATATTTTTCCTATTTTTCATTTGAAAGTGTATTTGTTCTTCCCCTCTCCTCCTTCCCATTTCACTTGCATTCCCCCCAAAACTCTATTGGTAGGTAAAAATTTTATTTTTCCTTATTTTTGTCCCTTTCTTCCCCCTCTTTGATGTCCATTTATTCTCTCTCTTTGTTGTCATTTTATCCTCTATCTCTTAATGGATGTATTACTTTTCTTCTCTCTCACAATGTATGATAGCCCTTTCTCTAGGTATGTTGTCCCTTTAATTTATGTCTCTTTGAATGTGAAAATAAAATGAAGTGGGAAGGCCCATATACCCTCCCTTTATTTTTATTAATTTATATTTTTTTATAGTGTAACTTGCATTATATTAGCATTTCTATTTTGCACTAAATTTTCACCATAAATGAGTAAAACATTAATAAAAATGGGTAATTAGTTGATGCTAACCTAACTTAATTCAAAGAGATAATTTCATGACATGTAGTAGTGTTTTTATCCATAACATGTCTACTATCTTCCAAACCTTTTATAACAACAATTAGTTTTTCCTAAGCCAAACTCCTCCATTCAAGAAATCTTATTTATGACCCTGCTTTCATCTCTCTTCTATAGGTCATCACTATATTTTTAATCCTTGTATTCTATTACAATGGGATTATTTTACATCATTTTTTATTTAACTTAAATTTATCTTCAAAAACCTCTTATTTTATTCTTTTACCAGAAATTTGGAAAGACATCAACTCTCCCTTTCACATTTTCATTTTTAACTTGAACATAATTCCAAACATCCTTGTTTCTTGACTCTTTTTTCCTCCATAATTTCCCCTTCAACTTTATTTGAGAAAATTTATTTCTAAACTCATTATCTCTTCTAAACCAACTCTAATTATTATAAAAACCTATTTTTAAATTGTTAACATTCCTACCACATGAATGTTTTGCTAAATTCTCAAAGTAAAGGTAATAATAACATATTTTAAAATTATTTTATTATTTTATTTTTTAAACAAATTCTTTGCCTTGAACATTAAGAGAAATATATTTTATAAGAGGAAATTTTAGATCTATGGCTACCTTAATTATGACATAGATAACATACCTTCTATTTATGGTGTTGGGTTTAATTTCATAAAATCTTCCTAATGATTTACCTATCTCCCTCAAGATCTCCATAAATCCTTACACAAATTTATTTATAATTTATTTTCAATTTATCATCCATAAAATTATCTTTTAATGGCTAAGAAAAATCCTTTGATCTTTATCTTCCAAAATTTATTTTTTCAAAATATTATCTTTTAGTGTTTAATATTTAAATTTCACCATAAATCATCTCTTAAGAAGATAAGAGAAAATTTATAGATTTACCCCTTTCAAATTATCCATCACTCAACTTTCTAGAGAAAACTTTATAGAGGTTTTTAAATAACCTTTCGACTACATCCATCACAAAATCTATTTGTTTTTTTTAATTAAATCTTCATCAATGTTAATATTCATTATTTACTCTTAATTTTTTAAAATCAAACTATCTTCCATAGTCTTTAGTTTTTATTATGAAACCATTCTTTTCCTTTCTTCCTCTTTTCCATCTAGAAATATAAGATTATTTTCTAAGGCAAAGGAAAAGTGCAAAACTATGAATCAAATATAATTCTCAATTATGATATCTCATTAGATTCAAAATAATATTTTCCTCTTTACCCTCTTTTTTATTTCCTTGATATATCCACTTATTTTATTTTATAATAGCTCCTTTTTCATTAAAACATTTTCACCCCTATTTGATGTAATGGGTGGTACACATATTTTTGTATTGGGATTTGGATTTAGATATTATTTTTTAGGCCACATTCATAAACTTTATTAAATCATCTCCCATGTCTTTTAACACCATTTTATTAATGATATTATTCTCATATTCATGTAATAACAACTAAAAGGCATGATGATTATCCTATTTTGGTTGTGCTAACAAGGTCCCTGATCACCTATCGAATATGGGTCATAAAAATATCAACATTCACATCTATATAAACCTCATAAGTCTTAGTGAACTAAATTTATGTCCATGCCATACCATACAAGAATAGATGGTACTTAGGGGGCATGCCATAGGTCGTTTATGAGTCTAGGAGCATGATAAGATGGAAGAGGTATTTCATAATCAATTTTTACATCCTTTATATTTGTTTACCTATTCGTGATTTGGAGGCCACATGATTTGAAAACCTTACCCTGATTTTTATTAACTCTCATAGCCACCAAGGAACTTCTTTAAAATTTAAAGGGGTTGTGGCTTCTTTTCAAGTGTTGTAGTGCTACAAGCATAGATTGAAACACATATATTTAAAAAATTAGAATAAAAATAGAAAATAGAAAAAATTTAAATAAAATTAATTTTAAAAATAAGAATAATAACTTATTAAGTTTTCCTCTCCTAAAAAAGACTTTAGATTGATTGAAATAGCATGTACTTTATACCACTATTCATTGTCTATTGGATCATCTTCATTTCTTTTTCCAGTTCCTTTCTTGTTTGGGTTTTTTCTTTTCATTTTGTGTGATTAATTAATTTTTTTTGTAATCATAAAAAATTAAAGATATTGAACTAATAGAATAAAATATATTATCTATTGGAATGTAGGGCATAATGAAAAATGTCTATAAATTGATAAATTCTTCATTTTAGATTTTAGTAATAAATAATAATTAAAAAAATTGATTTTTCCCTTTTAAATTTTATTGACACTTTTTAATATGCATTAGAGTCAACCCTGATACACTTGCATCACCATTTTACATTAAATTTGTATCAATAATTTTTTTATTATATTTTAATTTAATATAAAATGTAAATTCAATTATTTATTTGAGAGATTTGACATTTTTATAGTCTATAATATCAATAAACAATTTTCTAAGTCTAAAATATATGTAAAATTATACACTTATCAATGTTTCTGAATACTCAAATAACACATTATCATAATGAAAAATCATTACTATATGTTTTTAATTTATTAAATTAAAAATATTTAAAATTAAAGTATTTACTTATATTTTTTTACTAAGTTTATAACTTATTAAAGGAAATTTTTATTGAAATTAAAATATTTATTATATTTGTAATTTATTTAATCTTTAAAATTTAACTCTTTATGGTAATTTAGGTATTAAATATTTTAAAATTTATATCATGGATAAAAAATACAAAATAATGACCATGAAGGAAGTTACATAAGTGGCTGTGGAAGACGCTATAAATTTGTCTACATAATAGCTTTTGGACAAGGCGATGAAATATATTACAAAAGTGGCTATGCAAGATGCTACATAAGTGGCTATAAATATGCCTATATAAGAGTCTACAAAGGCCATTACATAATATCCTATAATTTAGGATATGAAAAAGGCTATGGATGGAGATACCAAAGAGGTTGATGATGTGACTAAAGTGTGGGTACATATATGAATGTATAATTGGAAGGTGTTTTTAATTGGACATAATAATTTATTATGAAATGACACTTAAAAGGAGATTGTGGTTGATGTGAGAATTATAAATAGAGATATTGGATCTAGGAGGATTAGAAAATTAGTTTTAGAAAGGCATAAGGGGTGGATGAATATATTATGAAAAACTTATATTAATGATCTCGTTGATATATTGATTACATAAAAATTAGAAGAAATTATTGTAGAAACATTCACAAATTTGGAAGACTCGAAGGAGGGGGCTATTTTTGAGTGATTAACAACAAAGATCAATATATTTGAAAGGGGATAGAGTGGTATTATAAATTAGAGAGGAATATGTCTTGTGTTCTAGGAATTTATTATTTTAAGCCTTCAAAGTAGCATCACAAGGGTCAATTTTCAATATAGATATGCAAGATGTAAGTGCAATATTTTTTTGAATAAATCATTAACATTGATTTTATAAAGGAAGTTAGAGTAAGGGATAATTTTTGGGATGATGATATAATCAATTTCAGATTATGTTGGATAATAACTTTTCTTGTTAGAATATAACTATTTGACTTAGAACATACATATCGAAGATTGATAAGATGGTATGAAAATAAAAGGTTATGGTTAATTATAAATGATGATGTTTGAAATAAGGCTTACTTAGATGAAGCATTTGATTAATATTTGAATAAGGATTGAAAAAGGATGTGTGATTGGGAACAAAGGATCTAAAAATGTGTATGAACCTCGATCATTTAATGATCTATTTTAATTTTTGGAGAAGCAATTTTATGATCAAGTACGACTATACTTTTTATAGACATTTTTAGGGAAAAGATTCTAAATGTTAAGAATAATAATGAATAGGAGGTGCTTGAAATTTTTGAGAGTCTTAGGGAAACATGTATCTATATTAAAAATGTGGATATGGAAGAGACTAATAATCTTCACCATTAATATGTCTCTGATGAAACTATAAATCCTTTTTTTATGAAACTTCATCTCAAGAAGAAAGACTGAAATATTATTTAAAAGTTTCTTATATAAGGTTGGTAATGTAAAGGGGAGTTTGGGTATGCAAAAGAATTGGAATAAGTATAAAACAAAATTTACTTCTACTTTAGGAGTTAATAGCATCCCCTTGAGATGTGGTAAATATCCTAGGATTAAAATTATGGGACCTAATCCGAATATGGCATTCATTGTATGCATAATTTGGGGACAATAAATAAAGTTATGATTGATGACACAAATGTTAAATATTTCATAGGTGTCATGAATTTTAAGGGTCTTATTTTTATACTTATAGGGGGAAGAATTGCTTAAAAAAATTAAAGGACTTGATGGTTATTTCTTGGCCTAGATTTTTTTGAAAATATTTTTGTTTCCTACCCAGAGTTTTTTACTATCATTTTCAAAAACAATAGTAACAAGTTTGCTATTTTGAATAGAATGAATTCTATTCTAGAGAATTAAATATTAGAGATATAACCTTTGGTGGATAAATTGAAGCTGTCATAATGAATATATGTCTTTAGACACCTTTGGATAAGACTCTATGTGATACCCATTAAATATTAGTGTGATATCATTCTTATAGATATTGGGAATGATGTAGGGAAGTTTGTTTATTTTGATCTTAGGAAGACTATGCATGTTTCCATTTATGTAAGAATGAAATTTGTGGTGAATTTATGAGAACCTTTGGCAATTCACATTCAAATTTATTATGGGGAAATATATTTTTACTAAGAAAGTGGATTATGAAGATAATTTTTGTAAATGTTTCAGATGTCAATAGCTACACCACATTTAAAAAAAATTTATCCTCTCAAGAAAATTTCAATGTTGCATGGGGGATCCTCAAAAAGAAGCATCTCTAGATGATGTGAGGAATAAAAAACAATCTATGGGGTTCTATAAATATAACCAAAATCTTAATGGTAGGGGTATTTTTACTTCTCCACACATTTTGTATTATAAATTTTGAAGGCCAAAAGTTCCTTTCAAATTTGTTTTGTGGGGAGAAAATATTCAAATTGAAATTTCTTAGGTATAAAATATTATTGACAAAACGAGAAAATAATTTAGCTTTCTTAACAATAAATGTAGAAAGATGAATACATAGGTTTATTTACAGTAAATCATGAAGGGAGGAAGGGTACTAAATGAAAATAAGATGTTGAAGGATGCTTTAGAATCTAGAAATGTGAGCCTTTTCCAAAAATATGTTGATGTTATTTTGGCTAAAAGTTTAGGTCATAATGAAGAGACTTATGAGGTTCTAAAGGATCATGTTAGGGTAGTTGAGAATGATAAGTTTTAAGGATTTTTCATTTAAAAAAAATTGTAATATAGAAGATTGTGCAAAGAGGAATACTAAGATGATAGATAATGTTAATAAAGGGGTGTTAAAAGAAGTTATAAAATTTGAATTTTTTATGGATATGATAGTACAAATTTTTATTTTCTCTTTGAAAGATAAAATGATTCCTTATTATGATTTTAGTAAGGGTTTTGACTGTAGTTCCACTATAAAGGTTGAGTTTGAACGATTTGGATTGAATAAAGCTCACATAAAAGGTTCTTTATATACTAATCAAGAAAAGGTATTGAAAATATTTTTTGCAAAAATAAAGAATTCTAAAATTGGCTAAGGATGATGGGTGTGCTTAGATAATTAAAAAGAGACTAGAAGTTGATGGCCAAATTTTGGATGTAGTGACTATGGATAAGAGCCATATTCTATACTTCACAACCTCTACTAATCTTCAACAATAAAAGACATTTTTTTTGAATTTTAAAGTAGAGAAGGGTCTCCAAAAAAGTATATCTTGAAGGATATTTTGAGTAATGTTCATTGAAATATTTTTTTGGGTAAGGGTGTATACCTAAAAAAATATCATTTTACCACTTCAAAGGAGCATAGTCTAGTAAGGATACAAATATATAGGAAAAAAGGGTATTTTTTTTAAAGAGGTTGATTCTATGAACCTTTAGGTCCTAAAAATGAATTTATTATATTATCCTAAAATTAATGGGTAATGTACCTCCATTTTTGAAATGTTAATCTTCTCTTGGAATGTTAGGGACATGAATTCTCCTAATAAGAAGCATCTTGTAAAATGTCAACTTAATGTAAGAAAACCAAAAATTATGTTCTTATAGAAAATGAAGTTGATAGAGTATAAGAATGAATATTTATTGGTTTCAAAATGGAAAATAGAGTTATTTTTTAAGTAGTTATGAATGTAATTTTATAGGTCTATGTGAACTTTGGCACCCTTCTAAATTAAGAGGAGATTTGATTTTGAAGGGGGTAATTGGGTGGTTTGTGAGTTTCAATGCTATAGGGAATATATTTGTAGGTTGATTCAAAATGCTTATGGCCTATATAATCAGACACCTAAAATGGAAA
Source organism: Torreya grandis (assembly GCA_037957365.1). NCBI lineage: Eukaryota > Viridiplantae > Streptophyta > Pinopsida > Cupressales > Taxaceae > Torreya > Torreya grandis. The sequence goes on from JARHVA010002266.1 coordinate 1,129,097, forward strand.
CATTGAGAAAGATTTTTAATGCATTGGATCAATTTATTAATAGGAAAATAATTGTGGGTGGTGAATTTATTTTTATTATTGGTTCAAATGATAAAAAAGAGGAAGTAAGAAACAATCTTAGTCTGAGAAGGATTTCCACAAATTTATTTATTATAATTAATTAATGGTTATTCCTCTTATAATGGATAAATTTACATGGACAAATAGGGGAGAATAGTTCAATAACATCATAAAATGCTTAGATAGATATTTTATTCCTCATACATGGTTACAAGAGAATTAGATTATTGAATCTATAAGTTTGATTATCTCTTGTTCAAATAACACTCTAATATATTTATCCATTAGGATGGGTAGGGTTTATGAGAGGTTTCATTTAAAATTTGAAATTACGTGGATAATATATATAGATTTTGAAGACTAGTTGAAAAGTTGGTGGCTGAGTTTTGAACCTAGTCAATATTTTTTGATGTTTGGATTCTCTCAGAAGATAACGTTGTTGTAGAAACTTTATGAAAATGGAATAAGATAATTTTTAGTAATATTTCCAAAGAAAATATTCTATTTGAGGATGAATTGGACATTTTAATATCTAGGAACTATCCCTCTCCAATGACTATAGAACATCTTTAGGAAGAAGACGAGTTTCTAGGTAAACTACAATGAATCTATTTAAGGGAGGAAATATTTGGGGAAAAATCAAGGGAGTCATGGATTAAGGAAAGTGACATGAATACAAATATTTTAAACTAATAAATGATAGAAATAAGGCAATTCAATAATGTTTTTAAGATTAAGGATGTGAAAGGTTTGATTCTATAAGAACTAGAGGAAATTAAGAATGAAGCAATGACTTTTTTTTCAAAAACTTATTGTCAAAAGATTTGGATAAAGAGGAAAGAGTTATGGATAATTTTTTACTAGCCATTCTTGGATTAATTTTAGTAAAGAAAAATGAGGATCTAATTAATATTTTTTTTATGAAGAAGTTAAGTATATTATATATTTGATGGAGCCAAATAAATCACCTAGACTAGATGGTTTTATTGCTGATGTATTCCAAAAATTTTGAAATGTTTTTGGTCATGAATTAATGGGGGTGGTAAATGAATATATGGAATCCAAATAAGTTTTAAGAGATTCTAAATTTTATTTTTATATTTCTCATTCCAAAAAAAAATCTAATTATTTTTGTGGAATTTAGAACAACTTATTTTGTATCATATATTACAAAAATTATTTAAAAATAAATTATTGAAAGATTGAAGTTAATGCTCCATAATATAATTTATTCTTAACAAGGGCTTTTTAATAGTATAAATTTTTTAATGGAGTTATCATGACACATGAGATTATATGCACTGTCAAGTCTAAAAATAAATTAGGATTATTGTTAAAATTAGATATTGCAAAGGCTTATGATAGAGCTAATTATGTTTTTTCTAGAGAAAAGTATTTAAATTATTTTTAATCTAGCAAAATATGAATAACAATATCAATTATTTATTTCTTTATAAAATTATATATAGTTTTTTTGGTCTTTTTAGGGCACAACCCCATCCTTAATGCATCAATAATGTCTTGACCTATTGCAAGTTTGCCCAAAATGTCATGGTATCATCTTATGTTGTTTTCCCTTAGGTAATAACTATTGTCTCCAAATATTGCACCCTAGAAGGGGGTGTTTAGTCCTCTTCTAGATTTGGGAAACATTGGAAAACTTCTAGGCATGTGGGTATACCTATAATGGAAATGGACCTCTAGATTGAAAGGGTTATCTCCATAAACTTGTCTCTGTAAAACAATATCTGTCTACACTAGCTTGATTGAAAAGAAAAGGGTTATAAATTACATGAGGGAAACCTATTTTAAGAATGGTGATGCACCAAGATTTTTCTTCCACGTGAATTTCATATCTTAGTGCACAACAAAACAAAATGTAAAGACCTTTTTCCATGTTCTAGAGATTCTAACATGAATATTTTAGTAAAGAGGTGAGATGCATGAAAAAAAATAGGAGAATGAATTGAAAGGCACATTGCACATTCAATAACATTAAAATTTTTTATAGTAGTTACATACACTTAAACACACTCTAGATGACCTATTAGATCAATAACTTTGCTCAGACATGAAGGACAAATGATAAAATCATGAAACCATCACTTGTTATCAATATATGTCACTTGCACACTTAGATAATATTCAAAACTTCAAAGGGAAAAGGACTGTATTAATGCTTAAAGGCAAGATATCATTCTAGTAGGGCTTCGCCGTACTCTGTGTGTATGTATTTTCACTAGCCAAGGGGATATATCTATAGAAATGAGGAAGAGAGGGAAGAAATCCTTTTTTGACTAGGAGAGGAATCAATTTTTTTCATCACCATCTTTAGCTACAATCATATTTACAAAGGATGATTGCTTGGGTCATTTGGTTGATCCATGTCATCACAAGTTGTTACACATTTTGTCTTACTCTCTCAAAGATGCTTTTTCAATGGTTTGTACTAACAAAATTAGGATATTCTTGACTGAGTCATGGCATCAATGTGACTAGCCACCTATTGTATATTTGTCTTCACACTAACAACCTTCCATTGGGCATGGTGATTTTTAGTTTTCATTCCATTGGCCTCTTTTCTTCCCTAGTTGGTTCTCATGAAATGACATGGATCCAAGTGGATCAATGGTGATATTGGCTCTCTCATTGTTTTGATAGATTAAGGATGTGATCCCTTGGATCTAGTTTTGAATCCTTTTATTTGAACCCCAATGATTAGCTCATTGTCTTGAAGTTGACATTCATTCAACCATCATTCCACTAGGGCTTTTCCTTTGGGTACCCTTATTGAACAATTTACATGGGTACTTTCCTTAAAATAATTCCCATGGGCATCTTCATCAGACATTTTACCTAAAAGATTTCTCATGGGCGTGCTCTCCCCTTTGAATGGTCCATGTCTTTTTAGGCCTTTGGAGTATGGCTTGTCTGACGGATTGCTGAGGATAAAAAGTTCACAATAATTTCTTTAGACTTCTTGTAAAGGTCACTTCCTTTTTGAGTGATCCCTTTGGACTTGGAAAGTGTCCCTTTAGAAACTTTTTTGAAGGACACTTTAGAGGGAAAGTGGCCCTTCAGAAATGTTTTGAAGGGCACTTTGGAGGGAAAGTGGTCCTTTAGAAAAGTTTTGAAGGCCACTTTGGAGGGAAAGTGGCCCTTCAAAAAAGTTTCAAAGGGCACTTGGAGAGAGACCCTTTGAAAAGGTTTTGAAGGGCACTTTTTAGAAAGATTATTTCAGACAAAAAGTTCAATTTTTTTTTTCAGAAAAGTTGTGAAGGAAAAACTTCTGGAAAAGGCAAAGGAATAATTATGTCAAACTTTTTATCTGAGATAAAAAGTTCAAGAAAAAAAGGTTGAAAGAATTCCTTCAGGGAAGACAAGGAGAGAATTCTTTTAGACTTTTTATCTAAGATAAAAATTCCAAGACAAGAAACTTGAAATAATTCAAACCTTGGGCAAAAGACTGAAAAGACACTTGAAAAGGCTGAACAAAAACTTCAAAGAAAATAAAACAAAACAACTAGTCTTTTACAAGTGAACTAAAATAGACAAGTAAATTTTGAACTTAGCCAAAGGAAGCTAAAAAATAAGGTATGAAATTTGGCTAACATTCTTAGTGATTCTGAGGTGAGGCATGCCTGCTATGCCAAAGATCGGTGCCTAAATCCTTTCATTGGGCATGGAGTCATTCATAAGGCACTCAAAAGAAATTGAACAAGATTCTTGGATAAAAACACATAAGATATATGATCAAACACACAAAGGTAAGAATGCATGCCAAATAAGAGGAAGGAAAGACACTTGTGTAACAATACACTTAGGGAACACAACAACCAACCAAAAAGAAACACACATCTAAAATAGTATTTACAAAACATGGATTTATAGGACTAATAACAAGACTTTAGATGTATCTCATTCATAGGGATAGGTAACTCTTCTCCATTCATCTTGGATAACTAAAAGGGGTTGTTTTGCTTTCACTTGCTGTTAATGTAAGGGCCACTCCAAAAAGTGTCAAAATTTATATGTTTGCCTAGTTTTGATCTATCCTCATCCCATTTCAAGACCAAGTTACCCTCTTTGAACACTCTTACACTTGTTATTTTGTCAAAGGAGTTATTCATGGGTACTTGATGGTGCTTTATAGCCTTGTGTACATCATCCCTTGCCTCTTGAAATTGCATTGGTTCTATCAACCTGACTTCCATTGGAGTGTTTTCAAGTAATTCTAGCTACTACGTAAGTTCTAGGGTAGGGAGTTCTTGGGATATGAACAACCTAGCTTCTCTCCCATAAACAAGTACAAAGGGAGAGTTACCAATTGATTTCTTAAGAGTAATCCTTTCTATCCATAAATCTATTTTCAACTTGTTATGCCAGGCTCTTTGATTGTTCTCTAATGTTCTCTTAATGATCTTGATAAGGTTCTTATTGGTAGACTCAACAAATCCATTACCTTAAGGGTAATAATTGGATGAGGTACTCAAGTGAAATAAATTCCTACCTACCCAATCAAATGTTTTGGAACTTAAGAAAGCAAGTGCATTATCAAAAATGATGACATGAGGAACTCCAAACCTTGTTATAATGCTCTCATAGAACTCCAAGATAGCATTTTCATTTGCCTCCTTCAATGCAATAGCTTCTACCCACCTTGTGAAGTAGTTAGTAGAAGTCAATATCCATATTTGTCTAACACTTGATGGAGGGTTGATCATACTAATGAAATCAAGGTCCCATTGCATGAAAGGTTGGTCCACTTGGATAGGATTCAATGGAAGGGATGCAAGTTTCTATTTGCCTACAAAGAAGGCACATTAAGGACACACCTTAGCCCAATGATAATAGTCCTTAAAAAGACTAGGCCAATATTAACTATCCCTCATTATCTTTATAGCTATAATTCTAGGAGAGAAATGACCTCCATCTATACTATTGTGAAAAATTTCTATCAACATGTCAAATTGACCACTATCAACACACCTCAACAACACACCATTTGTGTCTTTTCTAAAAAGAACATTATCAACAAGGTAATAGGGAATGGTTTGAAATCTAAAGTATCTCCTTTGAGACTTGTTCAAACCATTAGGACACTCACCATTTTGAAGAAAATTGATGTTATCTTGTGTCCAACTCCAGACTGGTATGTGATCAGCTAGTTGGGGGTGAAATTGGTTGATTAAGACCTCTTCTTTTGGATCTTGCATATATAAATATAAATGCTCACACAATCCTTGTCCTCTCACCAAGTTTGTCACCTTGATCTCTATGTCATACTCCATCACCTTTGTGATCTAGCCAACTCTCTTTTCATTGAGATCCTTGCTTAGGAGAAACTCTTTGGCACTAGGATGAGAAACCATGACATGTATCTTATTGTTTGAGACCATGTGCCTAAATTTTTTTAATCTCCTTATCACTATCAAATCCTACTTCTCAACAAATGTATATCTAACCTCATAATCCTCCAATCCATGGCTAAAGAATGTAATTGGTTTCTCTACTTCTTCATCATTCTTTTGTATGAGCATAACTGAGATTGTATCAAGGTTAGCAAAGGTATAGAGTATGAAATCATTGGAAAATTTTGGGTTCAAGAGAGTAGGATATTTTGTAATTTCTTGCTTGATTGTCTCAAAACTAATCTTTCCCTCCTTTGTCCAAGTACAAACTTAGTTCCTTTTTAGCATGGCTATGATAGGCTTTAATATAGGTGCAAAGTCTAGAATAAACCCCTTGAAAAAGTTTATTTTCCCCAAGAATATTTGAAATCCCTTCTTGTGTTGAGGAAAGGACAAGCCTAGGATAGCCTCAATCCTTTTGGGGTCGATAGACAAGCCTCCTTATGAAATAATGTGCCCCAAAAGTTTACCTTCATGAACAAAAAAGATGCACTTTTTTGGATTAAGGGATATGCCATACTCCCTAAATTTCTCAAACACCTACCCTAGATGTTTCATATGAACAACAACATCTTTTGAAAAGATAGTTACATCATCTGGGTACACAAGTAGAAACATATTAATCAAACCTTTAAAATCCATGTCCATTGCTCTTTGAAAAGTGGCTCTAGCATTGGGCAAACCAAAAGGCATCTTTTTATAGGCAAAGATTCCCCACTTTGTAGTGAAGGTTGTCTTAAATTGATCCTCCTCATTTACCAATATTTTGTTGTAACCTAAATAACTGTATAGAAGAGAAAAGCATTGGGAACTTGAAATAATCTAAAAAAATTGTTCTATAGAGGGTAGTGGATAATGATCTTTGAAAGACACTTTGTTAAGATCTCAAAAATCCACACAATGTCTGATCTCTCCATTCTTCTTTTGGATAGGTACAATATTAGCCACCCAATCTGAATGTTTGATAGGAAAGATAATCGTATACTCAATTAGCTTGGTCAATTCTTTCTTTATGAGTTCTATCTTGGGATTGATAGGCCTTTACTTTTACCTAACCGGTTTAGCTCCAAGTTCTAACTCGATGGTATGATGAGATACACTTGGATCAAACCCTTTTAATTCTTTATAATCCCAAGCAAATATGTCATGAAAATATTTGCACAATTTAGTAAAAGCCTAACTCTCGAGCTGAGAACATACCTTGCTAATTTTCAAAAGTTTATCCTTGAAAATTAGGACTCTTTCATAGTTCTCTTCCTTTATTAACATGCTCACTCTTTCTTTCTTCTTTTGATCATCCTCATTGAAAAAAATCTCTAAGGTAATCAGCCCCTTAGGTATCTTGTTTGTCTTTATTTGAATGGTTTTCTCTTTATATTGATCATGTAGTCTCCTTTGGTTTCTTCAGGATAAACCTGACTCATTTTATAAGAATTGTGCAGTGTGTTCATCACTTTCAAACACCTACCATGACACCTAATTATATGGAATAGAGGGTCTCAAAATGATCTAGATATGAGATTGATCTTTCTCTTGTCCCACATCAGTAGCTATATCAAACCATGACCCTATCTATGCCAGACAATCTGTCAGCATGTTTATTAGAATCCATTGGTATGGGTTGTATGTTGAAGGCATAAAAGTCTTCAAGCAGGTCCCATACCATATGATTGTAGGATTTAAGCAAGGGATTCTTGGCTATAACCTAATTTATTACTTGGTGGATGACCAACTCACTATCTCCATAAACCTTTAAACTCTTGATTCCTCTCTTCTTTTCCCTTTGGATACCATGGACTAGGCCTTCATATTCTACCGCATTGAAAGTGCAGCTGAAGTGGAATCTATATGAGGATTAATAATGATAATTTTATGGATAAAATAACATAACACTAGATCCTACACCTACTTTGCTTCTTGATCCATAAAAAAAACATTTCCCAAATTCCTTCAAGCTCATGGTCTTCATTAGTGAGTGAAGGGATTGAAACATCCCCTTAATGCATATAATAAACTCACAAATTAGTATCTTCAATGGAAGCATATGGATCAAGTACATGTGTTTCAATGTTGTATTTATCAAGAAAGAGATCAAAAATACCTTCAAGGGGGGAGGATGCTTCACCATCCATAACACTTTCTTGCTCTTTGCTAATTAGACAATTCTGATTTGGTTTGTCTCCATGTATGGCTCAGTATGAAACCTTGCTAAGGGATGAGTCCTTATAGTCACCTTGGTTACATATATTGTTTTAAAATATAGGAAAGACCAATTAGTATAAATTTACCCTCTTATATTATCTTTGAAGTCCCTTGACAAGCAGATAGTAAAATGAGCTGGAAGGTCTACCACCACAACATCTTGAAAAATTGGGAAACTTGGGCAATCATGTAGAAAGACCTTCAAACATTTGAAAAGTCCCAATATCTTAGTTAAATTCCCATCAAGATTCAATACAACCTTACTATGTGGCTCATATTTTAATCACAACTTATTAGCCACCACTTTAGGCATAATAGTGGTACTAGCTCCACTATCCACAATGCAATTATGGACTAGCTTGTCTCCCATAATGAGGGTGAGATAGAAGGGTGGAGGATTTTTAGACTTGGTGGAGGGATCTAAGACATGTATTAGATCATTGGTAAGGGATATACTATTGTGATTTGAAGTTTACGGGGTTGTATAGATGCTTGCAAGCTGTTCTTGCAAGAGCTCCTTTTGACCAAACATGTGCAAGACCTCCCAAAGAGATATGTTTGTCTTATCATTATTTAAAGAATAAAAAATGTTTATAGGGGAATTATTCACCTTTTCTTGGACATTTAAAAGTATATAAGGAGTCTAAATCTATTATGTTTTAGGCTTAACAATCCTACTTGCATTTTAATTTTGCTGAGGAACATGACTTGTAGTAGGAATTGCATTAGGAGTCATACCTTGTGGCCTTGGAGAGGAATCTCTTAGAGTTACTCATGATTCTTGACCTTATCCCAATGCTATCTTCTTGGATCTTGTGTTGGCTGTAACTAATGTTCTTTGATTCAACACATAATCATCATTTGCTTGGCAGTTCATCATGCCTACACTTTGGCTGCTACCTTCTCCGCAACTATCCCTTTGCATAAGGTCTATTTCTTCTAAAGTCACATAAGGAGTAGTTTCCTCTTATGTCACCAAATATTGGCTATTTTCTCCATCATCATGCATAAACTAACCTTAAGGTTATCCCCATTGGTCTAAATTATTCTCTCCTTGGACCAAATTAGCATGTACTGGAATAACCTTCATGGAAGGAATGGGATTAAGATTATAGTCATTGGTCTACATATTGAAAACTTGTTGACCCTATCCTATTCCTTGGTAGTTGTATTGGGGTGAATCTCTATAGCCTTGTTGAGGATAGTATTGATGGTTAGGTAGAGCACTTGTCTGGAACTGAGCTTACTTGAGCTGAGCTCGTAATGACCAAATTTATTCATCTTCATTTATAACACTATCCAATTTCTTGGGGAAGGCTCTTGGATTGAAATTGGCATTATGAATTTGAGATATTCTTGGAGCTTCAACTGAACCGTGATATAAAAATGACATGGAAACTCTTAGAGGGAGTCTCCTAGCTTATATCAAGCTATTTTTAGCTTCAATAGTTATGTCATATGCATCAAGTAGAGTGAATCATCTCATATATTTTAACATCACTGCTACATCAATACCAATACCTTTGAGATAGGTGGGGAACATAAATCTTAGAGGAGGTCTCATGATAGGTGGTAACCTATGCCATTTCCTTTGAAATCTTTCATTGAAATCCCTCTTAGATTCATTAGGACCTCTTTTTATCATGTTCAATTGATGGATCAATGAAGTGTGGTCACTCTTATTCTTGAATCTAGTCACCCACTCTTATTCTCAAATATAGTCACCAACAATTCCCCAAAGCCATCCCAACTTGTAATGCAACCACCTTCCAAAGTCCTATACTAGTCAAGTGCTTTGCCTTAAGAGACATAACAAGCAATCTAATGGCTATGCTAGCTCAGGTGACATATAGAAGTTATAGAAATTTTAAATGTCCCTAATATGCTCAGATGGGGTAATAAGACCCTCTCCATTGAAACCAAAGAGACTCTTGGTAGCATTGGGAGGAATAGGGTTGTTTGTAGGAAGGTCAATTGGATTTTGTGTTAAAGGCTAGGAAAGGCTATTGTATATCCATTTATCTTATTTCCTGTTGATTTCCTATTTATTCAACCTCCTCAACTTCTTCTTCTCCAAAACCTACTTGTTAAGGATCTCTAAGCATTGGGAAATGTTCAGGGCATTGTTCTTCAAGAAGAGCTTCAGCTAGAGGGGCTTGATCAGAAGTCCTAGATGACCTAGTGAGGATCATGAAGTGTAATGTGGGAAAATTGATCTAAAACTAGAGATTCTCACCTTTTAGAGTTTCCAAATTCTGTATTAAGAGTAAAAACTCATATTTTTCAAGACCAAAATTCACCTTGACATGTAAATAACTAGGAATTGGGGTCCCATCAGGTGTGCTGAAACTATTGTCTCCAAATATTGTACACTAGAAGGGGGTGTTCAATCCTCTTCTAGATTTCGGAAATGTTGGAACACTTCCAAGCATGTGGGTACACCAATAATGGAAATAGAACTCTAGATTGAAAGGGCTAGCTCCCTGAATTTATCTTTGCAAAACAATCTCTATCTACACCAGTGTGATTGAAAAGAAAAGGGTTAAAAATTGCATGAGGGAAACATATTTTAAGAATGGTGATGCACCAATATTTTTATTCCAGATGAATATCATATCTTAGTGTACAATACAATGAAATGTAGAGACACTTCTTCAATTTATAGAGATTCTAACATGAATATTTCCATAAAGAGGTGAGATGCATGAAAACAAATAGAAGGAGAATGAACTAAAAGGTACATTACACATTCAAGAATAGTAAAAATTCTTACAATAGTTACATACACTTAAAAAAACTCTATATGACCTATTAGATCAAGAACTTTGCTCATACATGAAGGACAAAGGGTAGAAACATGAAACCATCATTTGTTGTCAATATATGTCACTTGCACACTCAAACAATGTTCAAAAATTAAAAGGGAAAAGGACTGTACTAATGCTTAAATGCAGGAAATCATTCTAGTAGGGCTTTGCCATACTCTATGTGGATGTCTTTTCACTAGCCAAGGCACTGCATATATATAAATAAGGAAGAGAGAGAGGAAAGACTTTTTTGCCTAGGAGAAGAATCAATTTTTTTTGTCACCATCTTCAGCTACAACCATCTTTACTAAGGATGCTTGCTTGGGCCATTTGGTTGATCCATGTCATCACAAGTTATTACACATTTTGTCCTACTCTCTTAAAGATGCTTTTTCAGTGGTTTATACTAATAGAATTAGGATATTCTTGGCTAAGTTATGGCATCAATGTGGCTATCCACCTATTACATATTTATCTTCATGCTAATGACCTTCCAATAGGAATGGTGATTTATCATTTTCATTTTGTTGGCCTCTTTTATTCCCTAGTTGGTTATCATGAAATGACATAGATCCTAGTCAATCAATGGTGATATGGGCTCTCTCATTACTTTTATGGATGAAGGACATGAGCCCTTGGATCTACTTGTGAATCCTTTTATTTGAACCCCAGTGGTTAGCTCACTTAGGTACTTTCCCTAAAAGAATTCTCATGGAATTTTCATCAGACATTTTCCCCAAAAGATTTCTTGTGGGCATGCTCTCCCCTTTGAATGGTCCATGTCTTTTTTGGCCTTTAGAGTATGGCTTGTCTAAAGGATTGTTGTAGACACAAATTTTGTAACAATTCCTTCAGACTTCTTGCAAAGGTCACTTCCTTTTGGAATGATCCCTTCAGGCTTGGAAAGTGTCCCTTTAGAAAATTTTCTGAAGGACACTTTGGAGGGAAAGTGTCCCTTCGAAAAAGTTCTAAAGGGAACTTTGGAAGGAAAGTGGCCCTCTGAAAAAGTTCTAAAGGGTACTTTGGAGGGAAAGTGGCCCTTTGAAAAAGTTTTGAAGGGTATTTTGGAGGGAAAGTGGGCCTTCAAAAAAGTTCTGAAGGGCACTTTGGAGAGAGAGAGACCCTTCTAAAAGGTTCTGAAGGGTACTTTGTGGAAATTATTTTAGACAAAAATTCCAAAACAATTCTTTCAAATAAGTTATGAAGGACAAAATTTAGGAAATGACAAAGGAAGAATTCTTTTGGACTTTTTGTTTGAGACAAGAAACCTAAAAGAATTAAAACCTTGGGCAAAAGATCAAAAAGACACTTGAAAAGGCCAAAAAAATCTCTAAAGAAAAGAAAAGAAAACAATTGGACTTTTATAAGTGAACTAAAAAAAATAAGTGAATGTTGAACTTAGCCAAAGGAAACTTTAAAACAAGATATGAAATTTGGCTAATAGTAACTACATTCAATTTTTATCTACTTTGGAAATAATACAATGCTTATTTATTTTTTATGGTTTTAGATGTATACATGTTCATTTGTGATGTAATTATTTTTAAAAAATTTTGTGTAGGAAGATATTCATTGTGGATAGTTTTGATAAGGTCAGATGATGGATAAAGTTCATGCCCCACCCTATCAGATGATGAGAGGTATACTATTGATAGGGTGAGCATTAATTACATGGGTTTGTTGTATTTAATGACTTGTGATTTTCACATGATGATGGAATTAGTCGAGAAGTGGGATGTTGATGCTTTCACTTTCTAGTGTCCCACTGGAAATATGATGGTGACCTTAGAGGATGTTTGGTAGATTATTAGGTTTTCAATTACTAGGAATATAGCTATGTTTTAAGGTGATACAAGGTCAACCCATAAGTATATTTACCACAGGTATTTGACTAAGAGAAATTGTGGATATAAACATTGCATAGGATATTCAGATGTATTGTCATTTATATCTCTCATAAATTTGTTCTTTAGATGCATTTATAACAATGTGATGAGTTTCATATTATGCAAAAATCATGTTTAAAAATTACATCACACCCATGTTAGTTGTTAGTAACATGATCATTGGTTGAATGTTTATGAACATTTATAATATGAACACATTATTTGGTAGTTTGGGTTCAACATGATGTACCCAAAAATTCTTGGGTGTCAACAAGGAGTGTTAGAGCTCTAGTAAGACCAAGAGATAGAGGGTGACCATATGATTTTAATCTCACCCCCATTATTTTAGATGAGAGAGATGCTATTATAGATATCCTAGATGTAGATGATGTTGGGTGTAAAAATGATTATATCACATGGTGGGCAAAACATTAGTGGTCTAGGTTGTTCTTAGTTGGAGGAGATGATGCTACAAATGATGTGGTATATGTGATATTTATGAGTGTCATTAGAGGTATAATATGTTTGAGCTAGTATTTTTAATTGTAATTTAGTTTTTATATTTTTAATAGTAGCAAATGTATTTCATTTTTATATCTATGTAGGTGATGAATATTATTATATTATGATAATTGAGTTTGCATTGCATGAGTTGAATCAAAATGTTCTTGATGATGTGGTGGAGGGTGTTTTTTATTGAGTGAATGAAAATAGTTTCTTGGGTGCATTCCCCATTATTTAATTGGGATACAATCACTAATGATTCATATATTTGGATTGATATAGAGCAAGATGAGATGAGAGAGGAGAAGGTGAGATTATAGATACCCTTATGAGAATAATTTATTGCCTTAGGTTTGTGAATATTAGATGAGTATGTTCACTTAAAAAGAGAGCACACAAATTTAAAGGCTATATTGGTTGTGTATAAGGATCAGGAGTAGAGAGAGAGGTCTAGATTTAGTATATGTGGTAATCCTAGGGATTATTCTAGGTCTCCATTATTAGCAAAAATAAAGGATGTTGATATTGATGTAGTGGGACATATGGATATAGGTCTTATTATCGAGTGTCTATTTATTGTATAAGATTTCATTACATGTCATGTTATTGGATAACTTTGTGTGTGTGTGTGTGTGTGTGTGTGTGTGTGTGTGTGTGTGTGTGTGTGTGTGTGTGTGTGTGTGTGTGTGTGTGTGTGTGTGTGTGTGTGTGTGTGTGTGTGTGTGTGTGTGCGTGTGTGCGTGTGCGCATGCATGCATGTGTGTATTATCTTTATTATTTAAATTTATTAATATCTTATGTATTTTTGTAAATTTTACTTTTAAGTGTGTTTTTAATTGAATTACATGTATATAAAATTTAGTATTTTTAGAATATAATTATAAAATATATCTAAGAATCATGTAAAAAATATATGTACATTGCATAATCATTTGACCAACATAAAGGGAATAAAAATTGTGAACCATAAAGATCAGTATGCATAGATAAATAATTGTACTATGGGTGTGGAACTATGTTATTGTGAATAACTGAATTAGGTATATATAAAACATCAGACACAAAAATATTGATTGGTTGTTGTAATGTCATTATCAATTAATCATTCTTTCCTTGTATTATAACACTACTATAAGTTTGTTTATCTTTATGTATTGGCTTCTAATGTTATTGAAAATTTGATACTATTGATATCTCATAACTCTACTCTAGATAAATTTCTAGCAACATGATGAGTGACCATTGGTTCCTTAACAAGAATGACTTAGGATAACTCAGTCATGGTAGAATGTGATCTAGTGTAATGAGGAGAAGGATACTTGGATGTCCCCTTAACAATTTTAATAATACCTTTATCAACATAATACTCAGTCTTGTATCTAAGTGAACAAAAATCATTATCCCAATGACTATTAATGTGATGATAGTTGAAATAAGGTATGTTTATGATTATATCCAATCTATGTAGTGAATGATAATGATTTAAAAAAAGGATAATCATCATATTATCTCATAATGTCTTGACAAAATAATGAGGTATATATATAAATGAATCAAATTATATGGGTTGTTTTTTACCATAAAATATTTTTCACTATAGGAGTTGATCATAAAATTGATTCTTTATCTTTATTTAGTACTTTAACTTGGTTTTTTATGGAATCTTTGATTTTAGACATTATGGATCTGATTCCTAAATAATGTTAGATGAGTCTGATGGTAACAACTCAATATCAAAATATACATCGGTATTTGTTTGCATGACTCCCAATTTATTCTCTAATGAAATAGTCTCATAGCAAAGATGTTGAAATGAATTATATGTTTGATGAAAAAAATTTCCTTAAGATTAACAATGACACCCCTAAAAAATATGAACTTTATTTCCAAATATTTGGTTGATAAATTAAATTTTTCATTCATGTCTTAAACCATAACATGTACTCACAAACTAGTTGATACTTTCCCTGATGTAGGGGTGATAACATCTCATAAGTAATTTATAGTACCTTATTATAGATAAAGTGTAGAATAAATACTTCCTCTAACTCATCATATGTATGTAAAGGCTCACTAGGTAGTGAATGATGAAACCAATTAAATGTGTCATGCTATAAACTCTTTAGAAATAAAAAGGCCCACTAGATAATGAATGATGAAACCAATTAAATGTGCCATGCTATAAACTCTTTAGAAACAATTTTAATAATATCATACTTCAATGAAAACCATTAATAAATTTACTATAATCTCTGAGATGTAAATAAAGATCCATATTCCAATGAATTTATAAAAGGTTGGTATTTTAAAATCATGCGATAGTGATGTATATAATATATTGCACACTATAAGGTTACCATATATAGCATTTGAATAAACCCAAGAGTGATATTCCTTGTTTTATAATGTAAGTTTGTGTACTTTATGTTTTAAGGCACCAAAAACATGCATTAGATAAATAACCTCTTGTGAAGGCATATTAATATCTTCAAGGGGCTCGTTTAATACTTGAATTTTATTATTTATCTTATCCATTAGTACACTATTTCAAATAGGAGAAGATTTCCTAAGAATGAATTCTTATTAATGAATGGAAGGTTTGAGAGATTCATTGGTATTTAATATATAATTAGTTTTTGAAGGGACATTACATTCTATTGAAATAGAAGAAATAAAACTATTATTTTCATCACTAGAATTAACATGCTCACATATTTTATCTTTTAAGGGAGAACTAGGAACATCATAATGAGATGCAACCATATTAGCAAGCTATCATATAATATAAAATCATTGTCAACATGAGGGGAGGGTAAAGAAGAATCTATAATAGGATTATTAGAAGCATTTTCCTCTTTATTATACATGTATTTATAATCTTCAATCTAATTTTCATCATGATCACCATCTTTTTCACTTGGAGAATCAACATTTAGAATAATAACACTTTCATTTTCACAAAAAGTGGGTATATAAGGTTCATTTAAATTTTTAGTTTTGTTCATATATATATATATCAAATGTAAAAGGAATACAATATTTACTTTTATTATCAATTTTGGAAATGGAAAAATTGTCATTTTGATCAAGGGAGAAAGAAGGATAAACAATTACATTTTCTACATTGCTTAAAGTATCATCACATTCAAAAGGAACACTATTTTATTTTTCATTATCAAAATTTTAAATATCGACACATTTATTGTTATAATAAGAGATGATAGGATATGCATTTTTATTTTATACCTTGGTCATATCATTATCATATGTAAAAGGAGCATTACTATAACTAGAATGCAACTCTTGAGATACATAATTGTCCTTTTCACTATGCAATGAATTTTTAATTTTCTTTGCTTTATATTGTGAAATTTAAAAAAGAGACATACTAATTTTTTTTGATAAACTAGGAGTATTATCAAATAATGTATAACCAATGAGGGGTTATTTGGTAATTATATTGTTACTTTTATTGACATTTCTTGGAAGAGATACAATAGAAGAGGTAGGATAAGATCATTCATCTACATTACTATCTTTTTCACATTGACCATAACTTGAATAATATAATTTATAATCATCATGACAAAAATAATTATTATCATCATTATAATAGTCATGCTCACCATTATTATCTGGCACACAATCTTAATAATTACTCCATTCTTTATTATAATTATAGGGAATGCCTAAGAATGCACCATTAGGATGAAGATGAAGAGATTAATTTTTATCCATCTTAAATTTCAAAAATATTAAAATGATAACAAGTGGACAAAGAGATACAAATGCTAGCAAAAAATTGAACATGAATAATGTTTTAGAGGGAAAACCTAGGGGTTGTTGAGGTCAAGCATAAATTCAGCCACTAATCCCTTTTTTTCCCATTTATTCTATTTATTATTCATGCCCTATTCATCTAGGGTTCCAAGTGAATAAGAAGACATATAACAACTTAGAAAATGAATCACATAGATATGATCATGCACACATCAATCATATGTGAAGGTGTATAAACCACTTTTTAAACAAAGGTAAAAAACCTTACGAAATGTCAACATGCCTTATAGACACCAACACGACACAACTTAGTATAGATAGCATGACCTTATTTAAAGAGTAGAGAAAACTAAATTGGAAGTGTAGATCAAGTTGATAGTGAGTTTATGATGCTTGGAATGGTGAACAAGGATATTCAGAGTCATAATTTTATTGATGGTAAGGGTCATCTACATAAAAATAGAAGAATAATGGCTTAGATATGTGGAATTGGGTGTGAGCTATGTGTGTAAAAGGATTTGGTCACAAGTTCATTATTTTAGCAATAGTTTTTAATTTTAGTGACATTTAGCTTTCACTTACAGGTAATAAAATAAAAAATAAAAATTTGTGATAAATGTGTTACAATTTTATCATGGACACTTTTGAATGAAAATAGAGTATTAATTATTGTCATGCTTTGTAACAATTTTTTTGATAAATGTGTTACAATATATCATGGAATTTTTTTAATTTATTACATAAATTTTTAATGTTAATCACTATTGGGTTTTCTCTCTTTATGTTGGCATTGAAGCCTATTCCCAATAGGCTAGCACGTTGGCCCTATTGCACGAGGGATGAGTTTTGCATGCTCACCCGAAGCATGCAATGAAAGACTAGTTCCCAGAGACTTTGAAACATGATGTGTGTTTACTTATTTATTATCAAACAAATATCCTACTATTGTTCCTTAACATAATAGATTATTCTAGCATCACTAGCTAAATATAAAATAAAAAAGAAACTCATGACTTTATTCACTTAAAACATTTCAATATTCAACACAGTTAACAGTCCATTGCTCAAAGTACCATATGATAAACATTGAATTCTCATTAAGTGCTTACGAAGTACAAGATATAATGCTGTATATTCCTTCAAAGGTTAACCCACACCAATCCTCTCATGAATAATTACAATAAGGTTTTTTATACTTGTTTTTCCCTATCCAGGTGTCAAGTTCCCAACTCAAAATGGACACATTGAACATGAACTATCAATAGGCTAAGCCATGGCTATTATAACTAATTATTCCTATAGAATCAGGCCTCTGTGCCCCTAGATTCCTTCTTTATGTTATACATTTGTTTCCAAGTGTTTCATTCCTCATGGACTGGTACATGCCCTCTAATCAGTGGGGTCAAAGTGTCTTATTTGATTTATTCTTCAAATTGATCTTGCACTCCTCACACTTTACTTCCCTCATTCTGCCTTAGTCTTCTATTTCTTGTTCCAAGTCCTCTATTCTTAGGTTCCTCATGCCACATTTTCTCTTGATTGGGTTCTCTCACACTAGGTCTTTTGTGTCATTGTCCTTCTGCATCCTTCAACTCTCATGCTACTAGTCTTGCACCATGGTCCTCCCATGCTATGGTTATCCTGTGCCATACTGGTACTTGCATAAAAATAGACAATGGTCCCTCTATGCTATGTGCTAAAATTGCATCAAATACTTGGTCAAAATTGAGGGGACAACATCACCCCACACTAAGCTATTAGTCTATCTTAGACTAAGTTATACTAGCATCCTTAAGGAACTCAGGCCCCTTTCTACTCGAGTTCTTTCCTCAGCTCATCCCAATGGGATAAGGCATCAAGAATTTTAGAAACTATTTTTTCAATGGCCTCCTTTACTACTTTTAACTCCTTGGGCTGAATTGGAGTCTTAGTCTTCTTCATTTGTTACTCTAGGGCTACACTAACTTCTTTTTGGATGTTCTCTAATTCAAAGACCTCCTTGTCAACCTATCCTCAGAGTGTGTCAAAACTAACATTTATTTGTTGATAATGGTTATTAATAGCATCTTCCATCATTTCCACATCCTTGAATGCCTTTGCATGTTTAGCATGGTCTTTTATTAATAGAGATACATCAACCACTTGCTACCTCAGGACCTCTTTGTTATTGAGTCATGCTTTTATTATCTTATTAGGGTACACTATACATGCAAAAATGCTATCCAAAATTGGGATAACCTCCTTGACTCTTTTCAAAGTACTATGGTAGATATCTACTATAGTGGTGAAGTACTCCAAAAGTTCCAGAGACTCATCTTTGGGCATGGGGTATGTTAGGAACCCAAGGAAGCACCATTGATTACCATATAAAAGCAATTGAATATGTGAAATTAACCAGAAGCAATAAGTAACTAGAATCAGAAATAACACAAAATATGAGAGACAATACACAACTTGTATTAATACTCTTCCAGAAAATAATTACAACAAAGAGACGCCACACTCTTCCACCTTATAGGTTTGCCACACCAAGTGTTCAGTAATTCACCTTCAAGAGTTATCTCTCTCTTACGATCCCAACACACAACTCAAACACAGAGTTGGTGTTCACCTCCAACCAGTCAGTATCCACTACTGCCAGTACACTGAGTATACATACATACTCAACCGAGTACACAACGCACTCCAAGTAGATCTCCCATGAACTTGCAACAACCTGCAACTCAAATGATCTTACTAATGGAAGGATCTACCTTGCCTTCCTCTCTTGCTCTCTGATGTGTTACTGTCACCTTTGATCCTGCTGCCACCTACAGATCTCCTTTGACCTCGCACACACACCTGTTACCATGTAGATCTCTCTACACCCTGAAGAACCCTTGTCCTTACCTCACCAAGTCCTTATGATTCTCCAAACTAGTACCCCAGTGGATCTTCTCCTTGATCTAGCACACCTGCAGACCAACTTGATCATACACACTCAGCACCCCTGTGGAACTAGGAGGAACACCGTTGCTCTCTTCACACACAAAAGGAGCTAACCTTGCTCAACTCAACTAGCACAAATTACAATACATCCCATGAGTCTATTATATAGATCTCATGCAAACAATAATTAGACACCTAATTACAATAATTAGATCCATATCTCAAGATTAAAATTAGCCTTCTTCATGCAAACAACTAGTTTTTTAATGAACTATCCATGGAACTCGCAGTTCAAAACTGCACAGGCGATCGACGTCGGTCCCTGTCTACCTGGGGTTGACCAACATCAGCCAATCTCTGACCGTCATCGACAGCTTCCTATCTCCACCTGACCGATGTTGGTTGGCCTGACCGACACCGATGACTGTGACACTCAGCACCCTCCTCCAATGTCTACATCAGTGAAGCTTTTAGCTCCATAAGCTAACAATCTCCCACTTGGAGATAAATAGTTACACTGTACCTATACCATGTCTAATCTATTTCTTGGCTTGTATTCCTCTTCAAGATCAATATTGAAGACCACCCACCACACAACCTATGGTTCACCTCCTATCATCCAAGTAACCTGCCACATCTAAACCTACAAAACCATGTAGTGAAGTCCTGACCCTACATAGCATGTATTCCTGTTGCTGGTCCCTCTCAAATACCTGAGAACCCACTTCCCTGAATTGGCTCCTAACTCTCTGACATCACCCACTGCTTGGGAAAACTTAGGTCTATACTAAACCTCATGTGATTTTGGACACTGAACTATCCAACCCTTGGTGTGCTCTGGTTCAACATCCTGCATATTGAACCTCGCTAACAACTGATTCACATCAGCTCCCACTAGAGACAAAATCAACCTGTGATCTTCCATGTCTCTCATGCCAAAGAATTTTGCTACTCCAAATTCCTCATGACATACCACTAAACTAACCTTACCCTTAGCTTAACAAAACCTTGTATGTCTGAACCTATACCAAGCATACCATCCACATACAGTAACAAGATAATGTTGTGACCATCATCCACCTGGTAAGACAAACACAATGGTTATACAGACATTGACTAAAGCCCTACTTTTTCATCCACTTGGTACCACCTGTCAGCCTTGTACCACTATCCTAAAGCTTCCTCAAGACCATATAACCTAGCCTTCTATCTCACGTGTCCATTCTCTCTATTCTTTAACCAAGGTATCCATTCGTCTCAGTGCTTTCATATCGGCTAGTAACCCTACCAAATCTCTTGTTTGGTTTTGCATCCTGTTCATGCCATGCTCCCACTGTTTCCTAGATCCTTCCTGCTCTACAGTGAGCAATGAGTATAAAGAAGAGGAAAAATGAATTTGAGGCTTACTTTACACTTTCAGTCCTCCCCATGGGCATTTGAGACTCCTTGACAGCTTACTATCTGCCCAAAATCCATCTCAGTGACCGACCTCAGTCACCACACAGTCTGCATTCGACCGATGTCAGTTCCATGCGACTATCCAGGTCACTGACACTGATTATCCTACTAACGTCGGTCTCCACCTACCTGACACCACTAACTTCTCTAGTTTGCACATGACTGATATTGGCACCTATCTGTTCGATGTCAATTACCCTTGACCAATGCCGGTACTTGTGTATACTTGTGAGTGATGACTTTTTACCTGTGAGCTTACTTTAAATCAAACCCATGTCCAAATTGCCCTGCTCAGAGGTATCCAGCCCCATCCGCTGATCTCTGTCTGTCATCTCCTCCAAGAACACCAAGGCTTTCCAGTTCTTAAGTTTATCAAATACATTAGTCTTCCTTTTCCTAAAATAAACACAATCCTTTCTTATAGCATCCCACTGCTCACATAAATCTTGATCTATGCTCTCCAAAGCTGATCTCTTACCATCTGACTTGAGAACATCCATTCCCTTTTCACTTATGTGACCAAGCCTATAAAGCCACACCTGTGCAATAGAAGTGGAATCAATATTACAAGCAAGTAGATAAAGAGTACCTACTTTCTTACCACATGCTAATTCAAGTGCATCTGCTGTGAGAGTTCCTGTGCATCTCTCATCACCCAACTTTCTTGAAGCAATTAGCTGCATCTTTAAGACTGGGACCTGCATGACCTTCTTCAACACCCATGTGTTGGCCGCATACAATTTTAACATCACTTCCCCTTTGCCAACCATGTGACAAGGCTCACCAACCCCTCTACTTGGGGCTGCATGGAAAGAGGCAACATAATCTATAAACCAAGATTCTACTTTATCCAAGAAACATCCCAGAGCATCTTGTGCAACAACACCTATAACATCTACTTCTTCAGTTCCTTCATGCTGATCTTTTACCAACCAACAATATTTATTTACCTACTCCTTCTTTCCATAACACCATAATTGACCATTTTTGCTTTTCAATTCCTCCATTCTTAGTGTACTTTCTTCTACCATTGCTATACTCCCACTCAATCAAAAACCTTTGAGAGTGACCTGTAACCAAACACAAACCTGCTCCCTACAACCTTAGCTCTAATACCAACTGTCAAGAATCTAGAACAACAAACCTGGCTTTGATACCAACTGTTAGGAACCCAAGGAAGCACCATTGATTACCATATACAAGCAACTGAATATGCAGAATTAACCAGAAGTAATAAGTAACTAGAATAAAAAACAACACAGAATATGAGAGATAATACACAACTTGTATTAATACTCTTCCAGAAAAGAATTACAACAAAGAGATGCCACACTCTTCCACCTTACAGGTTTGCCACACCAAGTGTTCAATAATTCACATTCAAGAGTTATCTCTCTCTTACGGTCCCAACACACAACTCAAACACAGAGTTGGTGTTCACCTCCAACTAGTCAGTATCCACTACTGCCAGTACACCGAGTATACATACATACTCAACTGAGTACACAACGCACTCCAAGTAGATCTCCCATGAACTTGCAACAACCTGTAACTCAAATGATCTTACTTATGGAAGGATCTACCTTGCCTTCCTCTCTTTCTCTTTGATGTGTTGCTATCACCTTTGATCCTGCTACCACCTACAGATCTCCTTTGACCTCGCACACACCCCTGTTACCATGTAGATCTCTCTAGACCCTGAAGAACCCTTGTCCTTGCCTCACCAAGTCCTTATGATTCTCCAAACCAGTACCCCAGTGGATCTTCTCCCTGATCTAGCACACCTGTAGACCAACCTAATCATACACACTTGGCACCCCTATGGAACTAGGAGGAACACCCTTGCTCTCTTCACACACAAAAGGAGCTAACCTTGCTCAACTCAACTAGCACAAATTACAATACAGCCCATGAGTCTATTATATAGATCTCATGCAAACAATAATTAGACACCTAATTAAAATAATTAGATCTACAGCTCAAGACTAAAATTAGCCTTCTTCATGGAAACATCGGTTCATTAATGAACTATTCATGGAACTCACAGTTCAAAACCGCACAGGCAACTGACATCAGTCCCTGTCTGCCTGGGGGTGTCCGACGTCGGCCGATCTCTGATCATTGTCGATAGCTTCCTATCTCCACCTGACCAACATTGGTTGGCCTGATTGACGCCAATGATTGTGACACTCAGCACCCTCCTCCAATGTCTGCATCAGTGAAGCTTTTAGCTCCACAACCTAATAGGGTACTCCTTTTTGAGCAAAATCTTAACCAATATCTCTAATTTACCTAGAGCCTTCTTATCCAAAGGTATGCTATCTTCCAGTGTCAAATCTTCCTTAAATTTTTTTGTATAAATGTTTAAAACCCTTACCTTAACCTTGGTGGTCTCTTGAAGTTGTTTCTTCAAGGAGGCCACTTTGTTGGTTAGCACTTACTTTTTAGCATACACTTTATTATACATTTCCACCACCTTGACCTGTTTCCTTTTGGATATGCATGCATCTAATTTTGATAAAATATTTTGGTGCATCACTTCCATGGCAAGTTTAAAAAATGTGGCACTTGTCATTATCAAGGAGAGCCATTTTGGATCAAACTTCATAAGGTCTGGTAGATCTAGGGCGTCTAGGCCAGAGAAAATGCAATCCAATAGAATGTCAAATTGAGGTTCCTCATTATACATATCCAAAAGGAAGGATAATTACTTCCTTATTTCTTAGGTCATGTCATTCAGGTGGAAAAGCTTCCAAAGATAGAGTTTCTATTCATCTACATTGAACTAGTATCATTCATGAAAATTAGATGGTGTTCTCTATTTTGGTTCCCCCTTAGCTAGCCCCTTCCCCTTTCTTGGGTCTCACTCAAATTCTTGATGGTTTTTGGTAGCCATTTCATGAATTCCCATTTCTTCAATATTGACTTGATCAATAATTGGGACTTCTCACACAAGAGATGGAGTCTTATCTGGATTGAATTACACATTATGTATCTACTCCTATGAGGGGTCCCTTTGGGGTGCTTGACTTGGAGGGTGGTGAGGTGCTGACCTAGTGGTAGTCCTTAAAGAAGGTGGAGGTGAAGGTGGTCATGGTGGTAGAGAAGGTGGGGGATTTATATGAGGAGATGGTAAACGTTGAGAAGGTGGGGTTGGTGAATGGGAAGGAGTATGATGAGTTGAAGGTGATGTAGGTGGTGAAGAACTATGAGATAGAGATGGAGATAATGGTGAAAAAGGATGAGGTAAACGTGAAGTGCGAGGTGGTTGTTGTGGTGATAAATAGTGATGTTGAACTATCCTAAAGGTCTACACCTCCACTATCTTCTACTACTTTTAGGGGCCTTACTGCCCACTTATATTGGCACTTGGCTTGAACTACTTTTTAAATGGTACCAAGGGGATCCTCTCCTTGGGGTATCCATCTTGAGGGCACAGGTTGGGGTGTAACATATAAAATAATTTGTATATCTTTTCCCCAACCAAGATATTCTTGATCTTAAAGCTAGTTATGCTTGTTTCTCCCCTCTCTATATAGGCCTTTTTCTAGGATATACAAACA
Source organism: Torreya grandis (assembly GCA_037957365.1). NCBI lineage: Eukaryota > Viridiplantae > Streptophyta > Pinopsida > Cupressales > Taxaceae > Torreya > Torreya grandis. The sequence goes on from JARHVA010002266.1 coordinate 1,153,696, forward strand.
TCTTTTGAAGGGTGTGGCACTTTACATCGATCCATTATACTTTTATATTGATCAGTTGTGAATCATAGATTTTTTTGATAGAATCTATGAAGTAGCACACATAGAAGGTATATGATAACTTAAGCCATGCTGAGATCTCTCTCGAGGGATTCATCCAAATATGCACTAGGGAGTAGTGCTACTTCATAGTGAATTCTATTTGATCTTCTATTAGGAAGGGAAGATCCTTGGGAATGTGCCATTCATTCCCAAAATCTACCTTCATTCCATCAAACTAGTACCTCATCTTTAACTTATATGATGGAGTGATGTGTTGAGGGTAGGTGAAAGCTTTGTAGCACTCAACAGGGGACATGTGAGTGGGGGGAAACACCCACTTCAAAGATCCTAAACTATAGTTAGGTATGCTAATTTCATCAAAAACCAATAATAATAATATTTCCCCCCAAGGAAACTTGAAATTAGGTGTTTTATGCACCTTCTCTACATTTACAACTATCTTTTGGGCAAAGTACAATGCTCAATTATACTATATTCCCTACACTACTTGGTGCACATTATGTAAGTGGGATATATACATGTCCTTCCATCAGTTGGTCCCTTTGACTTTGGTGGAAATGATCTACACTATGACTCTTAAGGTGGGATCTTGTAGGTTTCTAATGTACATTGCATGCCCCTGCTTTTGGTACATAAGTGTGGTGGTGATCTGCTAGATCTCCTCCATATCCACCAAGTCATCTAACATATTAAACCCTAAGCACTGGATTCATGTGAATTTTCTCACCCTCTCGACATTGATCTTCATATTACACCATATGAAGTGGATGTAATCCTCATGAACATGTGAGAGGAGGAATTGAACTACCTAAGTAGGATTTCTAAAATATGGTAGTTTGAAGAGTTGGAAGAGGCCAACTTTGCCTAGATGGTTCTTGATGGTCAAGACATAAACCACTTCATTTTGTGTCTTAGTGGTTTGGATTTGATAATAATTTTGTAATTACACCTAATTTCATGGTTGGTGGTGGTTGTAGTCAAATGTGGTCATAGTTTCCACCTTAGAGACCTAGTTTTCCATGCATAAGACTGACTAGGGTATTACATCTCTTCTATGTAAATGGTTTGAGGCGGAGATGGTGGAGTGGTCTATGATGAGGAGGCCTATGCTTGCTTTACATTTTTCACCATATTGGCTTCTTCTTCACTCTCACTCTAAACTTCCTTGTGTTGTACTTGCCTTAGTGTCTCTTTTAGGTCTTTCAAAGGCTCCTCTCTAATAGGGAACCATGCTTCTCTGCTCACCTATCTATATTCTAGTATGGTTGATAGTTTTTAAAGTCTTTTTGCCTTTTTATTTAGTTGAATTACCCTCTATGATGCTCAAAGGTTAACCCTTAGCCATCCCATGTTCCAAATGAATATGTGATGGTGATCAAACTTGCAACCTACAATTTTTACAAAGAATGATCTCAACCCACTTCTACACGCGTTTGAAATTAACAACCTTCCTCCTTTGCTTAGAAATCCTCTTCGTGTTTTTGTTTATTTCTCAATTACTATATTCTATAAGGAAATTATCTTCATCTCTAGTTCTCTAGTTTGTTAAGCACTTGAAGATTATAGCAAGGTAAAGTGTAGAATGGATTCAACTTGTTTATTTATAGGTCCTCTAGCCAATTTACCTCATTAATTTCTTTCCTCTGATTATCATTTCAAGCCATAAATGAATATATTTCAATAGTATTCATACTTTATATCTTACATTGAGCCTTGATCTTGCATTGAGCCTTTAGTGTTCTAATAAACTTGCCCTATCATTCCACTCACATGCTTATTTTTATGACTACCCTTGTCAAATTATTGATCCATTCCTTCCTATGCCTTTATTAGAAGTGGTGACAACTACCCCATTTTTCTAGAGTTGTGGAAACTAACTATCATGAAAATGGTGGGAATCTATTTTATTAAATGACTCACATGCCCTTAATCATTTGTGTGCCATGTATGACACTTACACCCTTGAAACTTGCACTCCCACATGCTATGTCTTGTATTCATATGTATAATATCTTACCACACACTAAAAGGGTTCATGGTCCTCCACAAAAATAACTATAGGACTAAGAATTTCAAAAGAGAGTCACACACCTCAAGGGAAGCACTTTTTATTAAAATAAAAAAATCCCAATCTAATGGCCTTAATCCTTATTGAAAATAACACAAACTTAAATAGAATCATAATACGGCCAAAGATGACTCCTATTATAGTGTCCTAGGAGGAATTGACCATCTATTTGCTTTAGTCAATAAGCTTTGGTAGGTCAAATACTATGAATTATGAATGGTCCATTCCAATGAATGTGGAGCTTCCCAAGGTGTTACGTGAACTTAGAGTCATAGAGTAGAACATTCATGCTTGGGGTGAATATTTTGATTTTTAGATGGCGATCATGCCATGCTTTCTATTTTTGTTTCTCAACATCATGATTCTAGTGGGTAAAGAACCAAGCCTCATCTAGTTTCATGAGATCATCAAGCTGAGATTTCAAAGAGGCATCATCATCAAAGTTTCCTATATGCACTATTTGGAGAGATGGAACTAGGAACTCAATTGGCATGATTGCTTCCTTTCCATATACTAATTTAAATAGTGTACTTTGGTTGAGATGTTTGTATATGGTCCAGTATACTCAAAGTATTATAGATACCCTATGATCCCAATAAATTATACCAACATTACAAATTTTTGTCAAAGTGGTATCAAGGATCTTATTGAAGGATTCATCTCTTCTATTGGCCTATGGGTGGTATGGTGTTGTCTTGTGATGCATGATCATGAATTTAGCGAACAAGATTTGAATTGTCTCATTCAAGATGTGGGTTCCATGATCACTAGTGAAGCTTAGAAGACATCCAAAGTGTGTTATAATGTTTTCCCAGATGAACCATGTGGTAGTCACTATAGTATAGTCTTTGGTTGGCATTGCTTCAACCCAACATGTTAAGTAGTCAGTTGCCACATTTATGTACTATGAGCCTATATGTCATCTTGATAGAGTGATGGGCCCCACAAAGTCAATAGCCCACTTTTTGAATGGTTCTTGGGAAGAAATTAGTTGTAATGGCATGACATCTCTTCTATTGGGTTTTCCCACATACCATCAAATATCACGTTGCCTTTGCATATGCCTTTGCATCTTTAAATAAAGTTGGCTACTAGATTCCAGTGAAAAACACCTTGCATATGATATCCTCCACATCATAATGTCCTTCAACAATATTTTTTTGGACTTCTTGTAATACCTTAAGGCATTCATGTTACATTATATAATGGCATATTAAATTGTCATGGTCTATCTTGTATAGATCTCCTGTTATTACTTGATAAGGTGTGGTGTAGATCACAAGTTATTTCTTTTCTTGTAAAGTGAGAGAATCAGGTGCACAACTAGTATTGAGGAATGACAAAATATCCTCTAGTTATTTGGGTACCCTAATGACTTGGAAGAGTTGTACATGGGGAAGGTCATCTTCTATGGCATGTGAAGGTTCTCTATTTTCAATTTAGGATAGATGATCAGGTCCATCATTGGTTTTCCCAAGTTTTATTACTATGAAAAACTAGAATTCTTGGAAGAAAACTATCCAACAATAAATTCTTCCATGGAGAAATGGCTTGTTGATGAGATAATTTAGAGCCTCATAGTCAGTGTAGAATATAAATGGTGTGGCTAGAAGGTACTATCTAAATTTTTTTATCACATAAACCATAGATAAGGCTTCACATTCAATAGTGTTATAGTTCCTTTTAGTTGATGTGAATTTATTATTGGTGAATAGATTAGATGGTCAAAATTTCCCTCTTTTGGTTGTGAAAGTATTACACCAATTGATATGCTAGATGCATCAACATGGACATGAAAGGGTTTTGTCCAATCCATAAATAGTAAGATAGGAGCGATAACTAGTCTTTCTTTTAGAGTTTCAAAAGTTGATTTTTAGGAATTAATCTATATAAATTGTTCCTTATGCTTTAACAGCTCTTTTAGGGGTACTGCAATCTTGACATAACCCTGAATGAACTTCTTGTAGTAGCTTATGTGTCTTAAAAATGTACGTACCTCACGTTAAGTTTTTAGCGCTGGCAGATGGAGAATGATAGAGACCTTAGCTGGATCTACTAGGAGTCCTTATTTACAAATTATATGCTCAAGGAGTATCCCAAAAGGTGTCACAAATGGACATTTATTCAAATTTAGAGAAATTTGTAACACTTGATAGTGCTCAAGCATGAGCCTTAGATTGGCATAGTCATTCTTGATCAACCCATAAACCATCTAGTCATCTAAGTAGAATTGGAGAAACTTATGGATAAAATCTTTGAAAGCCTCCACTGTTACCTATGAGAATATTATCAAGGAATTTTCAACCTAAAAGGCATGATGGTTAGGTAAAAGAGCCCCATTATATAGAAAATTTGGTCTTGGAGTGGTCTTCCTCAACTATCTAGACTTGGTGATACCCTGATAACCCATTAGTAAAAGAGTATATCTCACAACCAACAACACCTTCTAGGATTTCCTCTATGAAAGATGTTGGGAAAGGATCAGTGACACAAGATGCATTCAAAACTTGATAATATATGTAGATATGAATATTCCCATCCTTATTAACACTAATTACCATAGGACTCACCCATTCAGATTCATCAATATGAATAATTACTCTGGCATAGAGTATGTTATCGATCTCTTATTTTACACACACTCAAAGGTTAAGGTTCATCTGGTATGGGCATTTATTCATGGGGTGAGTGTAGACACCAATATTGTGCCGACCCCCCCTTGGTCCCCTTCTAACCACTTACACACTTTATTAATTTAAAATAAATTACTTATCTTAAATTAATGACCTCACCTAGACACCTCACCTTGGACACCTCACCTGGACACCTTGCCTAGACACCTCACCTAGACACCTCACCCTAAGACCATTTCTTACCCTATGAGTCACCCTAAGACTAGGTCATCTAAAGCATGACCTATTCTCACTCCATCCTAACCTCCTAACTAACTCTCATGCCTAATAAACCTATCTTTTGACCATTCTCCAATGGCAAATGCACTTGGCGGATGGAGAAATGGGCAAAGGGCTAAAAATAGCCCTTTTATCCATTCTCTAACCATCGACGTCAGTCAACTATCAGTCGATGCCAATGGGATCACCGACGTCGGTTACATAAGTTAGACTCTAACCTTGGGTTGCCCCCAGCCTCTTCACATATCAATGCACACACTCTGAGACCAAGCATTAGAATTTGACTATCGCTTCCCTGGCTACAGAAACCCTACACAAGTCACTCCAGATTGGATTGAGACATTGTATGAGGACCTCAGCATCAGCCACAATAGGAATAAGCACTCTGGCACCTCTAGTTCTTCACCAAGCAGAGCTAAGTATTCTTCTATCCCATTTCAGTATTTTAGAATACATTGGTAATTAGTTTCTATTTACTACTTATAAATACTGTCAAAGTGACCCAACTTCCTCTGTGGAAAGGCTGAAAAGCCTTTCTCTTATTCCTACCCTCTTCTCACACCTACCATCTACCTTTACCCCTCTTTAGACTCTATTCACCGTCCTGCAACCCTGCACAAACCTTCACACTCACAGACTCCTTTGTCGACCACAGACATACCCTGAAACCCGTCCAAGGCTCATTACCCCTACCGACATTGGCAGAATAACCTACATCAGCATCATCTACCAACTGACATCAGTAAAACTACCAACATCAGTGACTGTGATAGACTAATTATAGAGAATAGGTACACGTCGTCTACTTTCTCTTTCTTAGTCTTTCATCATTTCTTTTTATTACAATACTCTTTTCGTTAAATAGTGGACTATCATCCCTTACAGAGCTTTACGCTTTTGGGACCGAGTGCATAGCTTGGCAGTCCACCATATCGTATTCTAACATTTTCTTTGTTTAAGTCTTATTCTTATCTATAGGTGTTTCCTCCATAGCCAAAGAGGAGCTCCTACAATGCTTGGATACAGTGCGTAACTTAATCTGGGTAATGTACAAACCCCTGACCTCTTAACTTTAGTTTCTTCTTTCTTCTAAATGTAATTAGCAAAAATGTAGAGAAACAGTGAGAGCCATCAATAAAATTTATATGCATCTTCTTGAGAGAAGGGTGAAACCCTTTCACTTCATTGTAATTCCTTGAAAACACATCCTGATACTCTTTTAGCAACTCAAAGATTTTTAGATTTTTTATCTCAATCCAATAATTTCCAATGTTCACCACCTTAGGTTCCTGCTCTGTGCCAATGTTAAGTTAAAAAAATTGAATGAGCCCATGATAAGGGTTTTCTATGGGGGAGTTGGTGTCTCAAATAGTTCATGAGTTAGTACTCATAGGAACATGCAGGTTGTTATACAATAGATTGAGTGGAGTGGACCCTTCTCCTTCATTTACTTGAAAGACAAGCTTCTGCTTTCTTAGGTGGATTTCTTCATGAAGTTTTTCAATAGAGACTATCAATGGTGTAAGAGTTGATTAAACCCAAGGGTTCCTCTGATTCTTGATGAATATGATGCAGACAGTCCTCTATAGGAATTATATCTCTAATGATTTCTTCATGTATGGTTTGAAGAGTAAGGTGAATGTCCATCCTTGGTGAAGAGTAAAAATCACTAACATCATGTTTTCCTTTAGTAACTACCAAAACCTTGTTCCCATGTGCCTTTCTTCATGTATGTAACAATCTCATGCCCAAGTGCACAAAGTTTCATAGAATGTATGGACCCATAGGTATTTTGGTAAAAATGTTTCCTTAGTTCACCATATTATTTCATAAGCCTCAAGGTGAGGTTTAGGTGCTTCTATGCCACTATAACTAAGTGTGACTTTGATATTATTATCATGGTGGAGTCTATGATGTAGATCAACTCACACTTGATCCCAATACAAAAGGTGATCTTTATGTGTATGCCACCACCTGGTGGCGATGTCATTGAACATGTGGTCTAATGACCTCATCTATTCATTTTTGGTACTACAGAAATCTTTGAGGTGTTGGACAAAATCACACACCTCCATTTATCCTTAAAACTATGGATATTCATTAGGTATCTCCAATGGTGGTCCTTCCAATGGTCCTTGCATTGCTAAACCCATGAGGTGCACAAATTTGTGACACTTGAGAAACTAGTTTAGGATGTTTTCATCTTGGGTGATAGTGCTACCCAATATTCTAGTGAGTTCATAATCACTATAAGCCCAATAATTGTAATCATTACTTATTGTATTTGAGATAGATTGGTTGTCTCTCTAATAAATAATACCATCTGGCATTGGATCATGTTGTTCATCATGTCGAGCGGTCATATTATATAGATTATTTGTCTTCATTAACACTCATAAGATCCATATAGGGTGGTCCTTGTGCTTGGTCTAAGGGTATTATCACACATTGAATGGTATTATCAAATATAATGTATTGGTTTCAAAATCTTAAATCTACATGATTTTCATAGCACCAGGGCCTTCTTAGTAAGGATGGGTAGTCATCAGGCTCCACCAAATCCAAAACCTCAAAGTCTACTTTGAAGGGAACCCCAAGTATTTCAATAGTGACATTTTTAAAGACTCTGATAGGATGCACATGAGTCTTATTTGCCATGAAAAATACATGAGGTGAAGGTTGTAAGGCTAGAATAGACATTTTCCACTAGGCATCTTTAGTTAGAATATTTACTTCAATGTTAGTATCTACTAAAATATCCTAGATTACCCATCCATTGATAGTAGTATTAACTAATATTTCTTCTTCTTCTAGGGAAGTGGAATTAGGACTTTCCTAACATTGAGCATGGTTTAAATATTGATATTCACTTTACCAATTGAGTTGAGTGTGGGATTTGTTTGGTAGGTGGGCTTAACCTTTAATCTAGGCACTAAGCTGGGGAATGATGTCTTCATCAAGCATGCATTTACATAGTCTTGAAAACTATCCCACATTATTAGAGGTTTAGTTTTCCTTTGCACTGTGATGTGCTATGTGACATCCTTGTCCTTAAGGTATTAAATGTTTCCTTGGAGCTCACACATAAGTGCCATTGTATCTTGAAGGACATCCTTTTTGCTAAAGTGCATCAGGGTACTTCCTATCCTGTTGTTCTTCTAGATGTACCTTTTCAATTAGGTTGGGTGTAGATTACGTCTAGCCCCCACTATGAGTAGTAATATTTACTTGCTATATAATAGGGATGGTGGGTCAAGTATGCCATTGTGGTTTATCTATACAGATCATATTGACACCTTTTTTGTTACGATATTTTGTGATGGTTGCATATAAATTTGGACACGCTTCTAGTTAGTGGTCCTTTTTTCAATAAGTACAAGTTGGGTATTTTGGGCAATCCCTCTGATAGTGATTTGGAGAACCATAATTATAACAAGTCCTTAGTATAAACTAACCACTAGCTTATCCTCATCCTCTTTCATGCCCATGATAACCACCACTATTGTAGGAATTGGTGACTAAGGCTTGTCATGTGCCATGTGCTCAAGCTTCATGAATATCACTAATCAGATGACAATCATTGGTATCATAGGTATAAGCATCAAAAATATTATAATACATAGATACTTTAGTGTTCATGGCCCATTTCAAGAGTGGATAGGAGTGGACATCATAGTCATCATGAAAAATCTCACAAGTTTACTTTAGGACTACATGGATGTTCTTGTGTGGGTAGTTGTTCCTTGTGTGTCCATAAATTTCACAATCGGTACACTAAACACCACTACATGTATCATGTGCATTATTTTCCAACAATTTTTCAATTTGAAAATCCATGGAAACTATTTGTGCTTTGATAAAGGGACTAATCCTAGTATCTATACTTCCAATCACTTCAGCATGTAGGGCAACCTCTAGAGCCTCATGTGCATTGGTGAAAGTTCTTTGTGACAAGGTCCATAAAAAATGTAATAATAATCCTCCTATAAACCATTGTACATTTTGATCATGATTGATTTCAAAGGAAAACTTATAAATCAAGGTCTTGAACCATGCATCATATTCCTATATGCTCTTTGTAAGTCCCTTCTATATGTCTTTTATCACCGCTATTCTCTATTGCTCAAACTTAGGAATATCAAATTCTTGTAGGAACATTGCTTTAAGCTAGTCACAGTCAACAAATATTTGTTGAGGGTCAAATTTATGATACCATTTGTGTGCATTCTCTAAAAGGGTGGTTTCAAACTATGTTGCCTTTCACTCAGAGGACGTGATGCCATACATTCTCAAAATTAGTTCACACTTATGAACATGCCATTTTTTATCCTTTGGTACTCAGGTAGGTGCAATGTAATTTCATAATAAACCATAGGTGGTTGAATAAATGTTTGCTGAGAAGTTCTAACTCTTATTCTTAGAGGGGGTCTACTTCCTCTAATACCTCATCCTAATCCTCCTCCAACACCTCTAGTAGTTGTACTCTATCCAACTCAAAGGCATGAGCATGCACTATGATGGGGGAGCTTGGTTGACTTGTACTTGGTTCATCTTTGATAATCTAGCTCATTTCTCCTTCACAAGATAAAAGTGGCAAAGGTTGTGGCCCATAAGTGATGGATTCCTTACACATGTCTAACTCCCTATAGCTATTCATAACACTCCTTGAGTGCTCCCAATCTCTTCCCATGCCACTAACTCTCATGATCCTCTATCGAGCTTCATCATACTTCCATTTTCATAGTGCTTGATGGATTTATACCATGTTGAACCCACAATCTTGAACTAACTAGTAGTCTCCCCTCCAAATGTGTGGTTCATGCATAGGAGATTTTAGCCTTCCATGGGTAGTGTTTCCAACCCAAGATCAATAATTAGATTTTTAATCTTGAAGGGAAATAATGAAAGATAACATCTCCTTGGTTCTCATGGAAAATGGAACTTTACTTCCTTAGGACATGAATATGTGGTCACAACATATTCTAAAATGTAACTATTCTGAACACCTTTCCACCAGTAATCAACCACTCACATCTAGGAAAATTTTAGTCATGGTAAAATCCTCTACCATTCTAGTGTTCACAACTATATTTGTACAAGGTTTCAAGATCATCCTTGAGCATATGCTAAGATCCAGGAATGTAAAAGAATAAGGACCTCAAAAAATAAAGTTTCATACAATGAGTTGTAGAGGTTTTGTTCTACCCACCATTGGGAAAAAACTCCTAGTTCAAGATATAAAATCACAAAATTGTCTTCAACACTGGTAATCCATTCTTCAATATTCTCTAATGTAATGTGCTCAAACATTTCCCATAATCATGCTCTAATTGCTTCAGGTCCCAACAATAGAACCAAAATGTTGGGTTTTCTCTCTTTACATTGGCATTGAAGCCTCTTCCCAATAGGCTAATGCGTGAGCCCTATTATGTGAGGGATGAGTTTCGTGCCCTCACCCAAAGTGCATAATGAAATACCAGTTCTTGAAGACTTTGAAACATAATGTGTGTTTACTTATTTCTTATCAAACAAATATCCTACTATTATTCCTTAACATAATAGATTATACTACCATCACTAGCTAAATATAAAAGAAGAAAGGAAGACATGACTTGATTCACTTAACACATTTCAATATTTAACATAGTTAACAGTCCATTGCTCAAAGTACCATATGATAACATTGAATTCTCATTAAGTGCTTATGGATTACAAGACATAATGCTCTATATTACTTCAAAGGTTCACCCACACCAATCCTCTCATGAATTATTACAACAGGGGTTTTTATACTTTTTTTGCCCTATCCAAGTGTCAAATTCCCAACTCAAAATGGACACATGGAAAATGGACTCTTAATAGGTTGAGATTCATGGCTCTTACAACTAATTTTTCCTATAGAATTGGGCCTTTGCACCCCTAGATGACTAATCTATGTTATACATTCATTTCCAAGTGTTCCATTCCTCATGGGATGGTACAAGGCCTTTGATTAGTTGCATCAAAGTTTCGTATTTTATTTATTATTCAAACTACTCCTGCATTCCTTGCACTCCACTTCCCTTGTGCTCCCCTAGTCTTTTGTTTCTTGTTCAAAGTCCTATGTTCTCGAGTTCCTCATGCCACATTTTATTTTGATTGGGTCCTCCCACACTGGGTCTTCCACACCATTGTCTTTCTACATCCTTCAACTCTCATGCTACTAGTCTTGCACCATGGTCCTCCTGTGTCATGGTTCTCCCACACTATACTGATACTTGTATAAAAATAGGCAATGTTCCCTCTATGCTGTATGCCAAAATTGGAATAAATACTTGGTCAAAATTTAGGGGTCAACAATTACCACCATAATTTTCAATAATAAATTTAATTAATTCAAATGATTAAATTTCATAATATATAGGTTTAACACTTAATTCTAAAAACCTTCAAACTATAATCCAAAAAATATGATATATAATTCCAATAAAATCTAAATTAGAATCTAATAATGATAATTTTGAATTCTAATATTTGATACTATAAAATCTAATAGATAGATTTAGATTTTTATCTAGACTAAAATTTGTCCAAATTTTATGAAATGATGGTTGAGACATCCTGACACATTCAAATAGCCTACCGCACCCCAATGGAGTTTGAAATTTGAATAAAATATAAAATGTGCCCAAAATATCACATATTTTAGTGTGATATGAATTTTAAAATATTATTTTCCTTTTAACATTTAATTTTCTTATAATATGTATTTTAAGACTTTTGGAGTTTTCTATTTTCTTCATCTATATGAATTCATAAAAAATAACCATGGGTGCTAAAGATGATTATCACAAGAGAGCTTAAACTTATTGACTAACTATGAGAACTTAAAGTCCATGGTGTGTAAAAAATCTTAAACTTACACCTTAGAAAAGAGTGCAATATTTAAACCAACCTTTGTTATCCCAAAAATAAATGAAAAATAGAGAGATCATGGAAGTGAGAGTAGAATGATTGGGTTAGCCCAATCACAAAAATGTATAAATGGAGATGGTAAAATGACAAGTAGGTTAAAAAATAATCATAAGAGAGGGTAAAATGTGGATGAGTGAATGTAGATAGACTACTATAGTTTTACGAAAAGATAATATGACTGACTCTAATTGAGAAAAACACTATGCTCGACCATTGCCCTATTTTTATAATAAGACACCTAATTAAGGTTGGGAAATAAATAAATCTATGTATAAAAAGAATAATGATGAGATTTTATGAAGAGGTCATGATTTATTCCTTGGTATTACCATTCAACTTATTAACTCAAAATATAAGAGGCAAAAGTAAGACAAAGCTATGAAGAATATAAATGATAGTGAAACCCCAAAGGATGTACGTAATGATAAAAGATACCAAAGAATCATAAAAGAAAAAATGGTTGACAAAAGAAATAAAATGAGCCTAAAAATAAAGATAAAGAATATGGGTGTTTGTGAGGAGGCCCTAGTTCATTCCCTAAGTATTACCATGCAAATCATAAATTAAAAAACCAAGAGATGTAAAAATGACAAAAGACCTAAGGACCAAGCATGGGTACCAGGGATATTGCAAAAGAAACACAAAGGTGTGTGGGTAAAGAAAGGATAAGCTGTAATATAAAAGAGTGAAATTAGAACCTATAATTTTTTTTCTCTTAACAAAGAATAAAATAACTATAGCCATGCAAGTAATATGAAATATGAAGAGCATGGCAGCAATGTCACTAGAGAAGCCTTACAAACATATACGAGGTTTAGTATAATAACTAATAAAAGGAATCACCCACAAGAGGGGGATATAAAAAGAGACAAAATAAACCACAAAGGAAAATATAGCCAAAGGTAATCATGTATCCAATGTATAAGTGTAAATTAAAATAACATAATATACTAAAAATGAAGGAGGAGGAATATTAAAAATTTGGAAGCAATATCATAGATCCATGAGGTAAACTATGGCCAACTTTAAGATACCACAAAACCAAAAATGAAGTAATGGTGTAATAAAAATGATTCCAAGGAAACAAAAAGTATAAAAGAAAAGAAATATGAGAAAAAATAACAAGAAACATCTATGCCAATGAAAATATCAAGGACAAACATGTGAAATACAAGCATATTTTTCTCAAAAGGTTTATTCAAGCTGAATATATTTTTTTGTAAGGTGTGAAAGGTTATTAATTGTTACCTCATTTTAAATATGAGAGATTAATATCCCAAGATAATGAGGATGGGCATCATAATATGCCCGTAATGTGTGTATAATGTTAAGGATGGGCACCACAAAATGCTCTAAAGGCTGAAATAAGAAAAGGAAGGGCAACACAAGGTACCCCAATATGTTTAGTAAGAAAAAAATGTCCATCAAAAGATTCATAAACATGTGGGATGTAGTGGGATGGGATTTAACATCAAGATGAATATGCCTAGTAATAATTTTAGATGCTATGTAAGTTTGTGTTACAATATGAAATGTGGCATCTAGGGAAATGTTAGGATCTTTGGGAGGTGATAGAAAATTATGTTATATGGTACCTACCATGAAAATATTGTCTAGTGTAATAGGAATAAAAATAGTTGTATTAGCTAAGTTGATAAAATATGGTGTAAAAAAACTAGAATGAACTCTATCGATTAGGTCGATATAGTTGACTAAAATTTATAATCAGGGAAATGAAAAAGTAATATTACATCAATAATTCTAGGGGCATGGACAATATTGTTAGGAATATTAGGGGATCCTAATAAAACTAAATCATCATTATCTGAATATTGGTCGATATAGTTGAATTTTTTTAAGGTAATATGATATTTGTATCAACACTATAATTTATGACTGATATCGTTAGGTAAAGGAAATGGAATTATATCAACACTCTATATTTTTTGGTGGATGTGTTGTGCCTTAACACAAACACACACACCCCATTTTCATAACTTTAAAAATATGGACCCATTGTGAAAAACCCATACCTAGGGAATTATGAACCTAAGGATCTATGATTATGGTATCACACATTTATCATAAGGGTTATTTATGTATAATCTAGTGTTTCCCAAGTAAAATCCATAAAAAATCTAAGATTAAAATAGTATATTAAGTCATCTCAAACCTTGGAATGTCTATATTTTTTTAATTTAATATGATTTACAGATTTATAGATCTAATTTTTATCATCCTATTATAGACATGTTGATCACAGGGTTAATAGTTGAAGACCATTGATTTCCTCCAAATCAGGCCTATAATAAAGATCTCACATAGTTGTGATATGTGTTACTCTTGTGTCATTCATAATTTTGGACATTTATAAAATATTAAGTATTTCAAGTGTTTTAAGTCTCTCAAGCTTTGCAAACATGCCATGTGGCATATCCATGCTAAATCAAAACTATGAGAACTTCACTTATTCATCAAAAAAATTGACAGTTATGTGTTCCTTGAGCCTCTAAGATTTTGATTTCTTGAGTATCTGAGCTTCCAATATCACTCCATATGTATCAATCACATAAACTCTCCATCATAGTAAGGTTAAATAGTTATTTAATTTAAAGTCTAATGTCCTGAGCTCCAAAGATTTTGGGGCCTTGAGTGGCTGACACCTAACATATTTGCATTAATTCACGTAGTCAGGAAGTTAAATGATTTATTGGTTTCCTACCTAATACTTTAAGATCTTGAGTCTTTGAGATTTCTAAGATCATTCCATGTGTCTTGATCATGTTGACTTGCAGTCATAGAGAGCTTATCACTGAAAGGAATACCCATCTAATCCCCCAAGATTCCATGCTTATAGTTTTCCTAGACCATGCCACTTGTCTCAATTATGTTAACTCACTACTACAAGACCTCTCAAATATAGATAAGAAATCTAAAGGGCCAAGTTAATAATATAATGACACATGACACTATCTGGGGAAAGTAAAGCCAAAACATAAGAATAGAGGTGCAATAATGTGGCAAAGAAGAAAATTAATGAATGGTTGATATTTGTCTCAAAGTGATGACTAGACATAAATAATTAATGAAATAATGCCATTTAGAAAATAAGGGGCACCTTCTAAAGTTGACTAGCATATTCAAATCAAAATGGGCATTAAAAGTGAGAGTTTTTTAATCAACATTCAAAGCACATAAATTCAACCAATACCCAATATTGTAAATGATATATAAAAAATTAATGAATATTACATTCACCTTGTTGTTGATTTGATCATTAGGAACTTGTGTTCTCAAGTTTACTAAGCATCCAATGAGCCCCAACTTTATTCATTCACAAAGCATTGAATGAACCCATCTCTAAATTTGTAATAATTACAATGATTACACAATAGTAATGGACTCATCATCAAAATAAGGTAAGATATTAATCCCATTCTAATTTTCATTTATGAGATCAACATAATATAAGCATATAGAGTTTGAAAGGAATTATTTAAATTTTAAATTCCCATAATACTCAACACTCTAGGAAGAGGTTGAGTTAGTTTAGGGATATTTTAAAGAGGACAAACTCTCTCCTAAAGCCAAACAATACATAGATGACTTGCTCCTCATCAAAGAACATGACCTCCACTAGGTTATGACAAAACCAGAGGTAATGCCTTGTATTGACCTTTGAAAGGTTATGTTTATCAATGGGACCACTATGGGTGATATTATTCATGTGAGGAAGGTTCTTAGGATCCCTCTTCCTGAAAATGTATACAATCAGGTCTCGGCTAGTGTGTGGCTTGAGTATAATATAGTGGAAGGAAAACTAAATCAATGTTGGAAAAGAGGAAAATATTGAATCTAAAAGGAGCAATTTCCACCAATTTTATTATCAAGTTTAGACCTAGAATTACCATTGCAATGGAATTATTAAATTTATTATAAGGATTTCCAAGAATTGCATACGTCTAGGTCTAATGGGTACCCCTACTAGACATTATATTAACAAATGACATATTGGTAGCCCTAGGGGAAATTATAATCAAAAGATTAAAATCTCAAATTCACTACCTTGATAGGATACCCAAGGATGGGAAATTTTATATGATTTCTTATCTATTGGATGTATCCATGGTAACTATGTATAATCCCTATGGCTAATAATGACAACCATCCATAGAGTATATGGGGAATAGAGTTGTATAATAATTCTCATTCATGTTTATTCATAGATACAAAAATGACATCAAGAGAATAAGTAATGACGTTTACCCTCACATATACTAGAATATGCAAGGCACATCAATGCCCATATTGTTTGAAAACATCACAAAGACACTCACCAAGATAGGTGACTACTAGATCTATCTAGATGTGATTCTCATCTAAGTAAAATAAACAAGGACTAACCATTTATTGATACCTCACCATGTTCTTCACCACATTGTAGAATAAGAAATAACTTATCAGGTTTTTAAAAGTATTGATGAAGAAATCGGGTAGAAACACTTGACCTATTATTTCAAAAAACCCTTTAGCATTAGGCACCATTAATACATGACTAGGTTGTATTTTATAGTAGTTGGTCAGCCCATGATGACCAATTTTTTTTAACTAGGATCATTTAGGGAATAAGACACTAAAAAAATATAAGGGGTTATTTGAAGACAATATTTGAAAAGAAGGTTCATGTTTCTTATGGTCATCAAACTTATGACCATGACTAAGTATTATTGAATGCCTCTGATGACTCCCAATTATGGATAAGGATTAGGGATAAGAAGGTATCAATAATATTAGACCAAAAATTATAATAAAATCCTAAGGCCATAGAGGAAGAAGCCCAAAATGCATGGAGCCAACAATGGACTCTATCTCCACCTAGAGGCTCTCATCAACTAGACCAACTTCTATCTCTATAAGCTCAAGACATAAAAGAGGAGGGAGATCAGATTGGAAGTTAAATGGAGTTAAATCTCTAGCTAAGAATGGAAAATTTGAGAGAAATTCGTAGTCTTTAGATTCCTTTCATAACTTCAAGTGAACAAGTCTTGGGAACATCTAAAACTTTAGAAAATCCAACATCTACCTAAGATAACCAAAGGAAGAACAACTTTGTGATGACTCCTTTGCCTCCACTTACCATGATTATACAAGTATGTTTACTTGAGTTCTTTTAGTCTTATTCTGATTCAATTCTAACTCCCCTAAGCTCTCCTAAATACCCTAAGTATCCTCAGGGAACCCTTAGACTTTTGAAACCCTCCACTTCATCACATACCTCTCCACATCCTACCATAATTATTACCACAAAATATTCACCATCTCATCCATCCTCCACTCCACCTATCTTCACCTACCAAAGGAAGTCCAAGGATTCCATTGAGTCTTCCCAAGGTAGAAAGTTGGAAGAGAGACCATCTCTTGGCCTCTTTATTATTGATGAAGTTGCTAAGGAAGAAGAACAAAAACCATGGATGAAATGGATTTGGAAGAAGAGGATGAAATTGAACAATTAATATTTATGATTGAATATGTATTAGAAAAAGATGACCTAGATACTAGAAAAATTTGGCCAAAAAATGAGGAAGTAGAGCTTGAGAAAGCAAAAGATTTGAGTCTAGGCACATTAGAAGAAGGATAAAATTTGACTAGGCTTACCTTAGAACAAACACAAAATATATTCAAGGTATTTTATTCTATTCTTTATTCTATATGTACTATACAAAGTCTAATTTTAACTTTTCCCCAAATAATGCCTTTTATTACATCTTCCATTTCTCAAGTTACTAGTATTAATAAGGGATCCTAAAATGGCCAATTTTGAGAACTTGGTTACTCTGTCCCTTTTAAATAAACCCCATGCCCTAGAATAAAGTTGACCCATCTTGAGCTTCCCATTACCTAGTCACAGGGTTTCCAAAATCAACTATGACTATGGAAATAACACTTGGGTTAACCAAATTTTTGGTTGAGGTAACACCAATAAAAGAAGCCTCTTCATAATAGGTAGTGGGCCAAAAGCTTCCATAATTGACCGTAAAAATAAGTAGTTTAGTGCTAACCATATCTCTCCCAATAAACACTTCCTTCTTATGGAATCTCAACCCTCTACATCCTCATAACTTACCCAAGGAGAAGGTACAAGAAAATGATAATTCTTCAATGGGTAAATGAGATGCAAAATATGTAGGTTCAAAGGCAGAATCTAGTCATGGCCAAGCTTCCCATAGTTTCTAAAAGGTTTTATAAAGATATTGGGACCATATAAAGAGTGAATAATAATAAAATAATAAACACAAGAACAAAGGTGGAGATAGAGCTTGAGAAGAGGGATAATGTGTTTCAATTGGCCAAAAGACCCAAGAGGAACCCTAATGACCCTATAAAGTACATTAAGGAATTTAATACTTTTGTTGATTTTATTGGATCAAAACTAAAGGAAATACACCAAATCATAAAGGAGGCCTTGAAGAGATGGAAATAGATGAACATCATATATGATCCTTAGTAAGTAATAACTAAGGTACAAAGTGCAACTAAAACACTGTATAACATCTTACTTAACATTAGAATATCCAAGGCATCTAGTCAGGCCCATAGAGTAGAGATAGTCACAATATGGAATAAAATGAAGGATAAGGAAAGAAGGTTGAAATTATTGGTCCAATGTTCTAGAATAAGTGCCTTTGATCAAATAAACTTGATGACCAACATGAATGCTTCTTGGTGCCTCAACTATGTGATTGCCAAAAGGGATGCCTCCATGAATTGGCATAGATCAATGAATAAGTTGTTGGGTATTTTTGTAAGTCATGAAAATAAAGCATTAATTTTTTTTTCTGATATGCTGGTGACTAGGGTGATCACCTAGGTAGGGGAGCTAATGAATTGACCTAATTTTGACAACCTACTCCACTTAGATGTAGAAGATTTCAAACAAGAAATGGAAGGTGTAGTATATAAGACCAATGAAGAGGTAATATAGTTTGTTAATTTTGATAAAGATAAGGTCACAAGAGATAAAGATTTAGTGGGTGAGTTTAAAATCTCAGGGGCACAATAAGATAGATTAATGGTAGAAGCTATTAAGATTTTTAAGGCCTCACTTTTGAATTTTAAGGACATTGATAAATATTTTGATAAGGCATATGCACTAGGTGAATAATTTAAGGCAAATGAGATATGTTCCAAAGCCACAACACATGTAACTAGCATTTAATTCTCCTAGCCTCATAGAACTCTCAATTTACAGTATAATTATAACTACAATATCCTCATTAGTTAATTCAAGTAACATGGCATTGGTATTATAATATTGGAATAACTATGTATTTTCATTATTCTTATCAAAGTGGGACTTTGGTTCCCCATATATTATTGTAAATACATAATTTATTTTGGTTGAAAGGTCTAATTTTGATTGTTATCATTGTAACATGTATTCTTACACAAATTCTAAACTTAAGGTTTTATTTTTAGACTTGTACAATTAGGAGAAGATTTAAGAGATAAGGCCTTCTCCATACCAAGTTTATTTATACATGTCACCTCCCATTCACAAAGGGAGGATAATTTTGGCTATTAATATTAAATGGAAATTCAAAAAAGTTTTGCTTGACTTGGTCATGATGTGCAAATCTCTGTTCTTATCCAAATTTGTGGATTTCTTAGATGTTCCATCATTCTGATATATTAGTGATTAAAATTTTGTATGAGGTATATATTGTGAATACAATCTCATTTTTAGAAATATCTAATTTGAGAATATTTTTCATGCTTATTATAATCCTCTTGTATATGTATAATAATAATCTGGCAATTAGACAACCTTTGATTTATGCATGTTTGAGTATAGTGTGTTTTGTTCCCTTTGACTCTTTAACTGTATTTGATTATTTTGTTTGCTATATTAGCTTGAAAAAAGTATTGGTATGGATACCCTATCATATTTGAGCTCAAATATTAGTCTTGAAAGGTTTTATCCTTGGATTTTCCACATTCCTTCCTTTTCTACCTTACTTTTCCCTCTTTTTATGGTTTCTTTTATAGTCCTACCCACCTTAGTTATAAATGATCATCCATATACCAAATATAATTATATTTAGGTTCACCCATATCCATCTCACATGTGGTAAACAATATGTGTCACTCAACCACTATTATACCAATGAGTTTTTATAAAACTGAATACCTTACAACTTGTGCCTTGGAGTGATTATATTCACCGATCCTAAAATGTTAGAAGAAACCTTGTAAGGAAATTTGGGGCTATGTATTAAACCTACATCAACATAATCTTTCAAATTGGTTCTAGAAAGAGGGACTATCAGCCTTTGCCTCTATCCTAAGGAGTAAAATAACTTGAGTTGTATTAGATGAACCCAAATTATTAAGAAGGTTGACCTCAAATAGTATCTTGTTATAAGAACCTTTGGAGATCCCTATAAAGGTTAGGTCTGATATAGGTATTTCTAGAAGACCTAGGGAGGATTCATCATCTTTGAGAAGATAGATTAATCTTATAATAGTTTCAATGGCCTTTCCCTAGAACCCACCTCTTAATCCTCCACTTCAGCCTAATCCCCCACCACAAGCCCCATCTTGGTTGACTAGCTTGGCTATTAATGTAGTAGGAGTAGTTCATGATTTACCTAGAAACCCAAAGAAGTATCTTACATATTTCTCTCCCTCAAGAGGAAGGATGGTGGAATAACATATAAAGGCCTTTAAATCTACCTTAGGGATATTGAATGTAACTCACAAAGACATGGCTTGTAGATTATTCCCTTTCACTTTGTAAGAAGTAACCTATGACTAGTTTATAAATATTTTAAAAGGGTTAATCACAACTTGGATGGAATGTTAAAATAACTTATTATCCTATTTTGGACAAGTTACCAGTGCAAGTGTTATTTATCAACACTTTTCCAATGTGAGAAATGAGCCAAATGAGCTAATTTGGGATTTCAACACCTGGTTTCAAAAGATGTATAGCATATTAGAGTCTGCCTATTAGCTTAATGAGCCATTAGACCTAAAAATGTATAAAAACACATTATATTCTATGACTTTTATGTTTCTACATAGGTTTGTCATTATTTACACCTTACCCCTAGCTTACACGTAATGTAGACAAATAAATTTACCCTTAGTTTCAATAGTTGCCTCCACTTAGTATTTGACCTATTTACTTAGCTTTTGATCCAATACTTGATATAACCTAGAACCTAGTGGCACAAAACCAAACCTCGATCCATAATCAATTTCCATTACCCTCAAGAGTATTTTCCTCTATGAAGTGCCATTTATTTTACCTAACACATACCCCATTTTCATAACTTTAAAAATAGGTACCCAATGTCAAAAACCCATACCTAGGGAAATGTGAGCCTAAGGATCTATGATTAGGGTATCACACATTTATCATAAGGGTTATTTATATAAACTATAGAATTTCTCAAGTAAAATATATAACAACCCAAGCTTCAACTAGTATCTTAAGTCATCTCAAGCCTTGGATTTTCTATCATTTTGTTTACTTTAATATGATTTTTAGATTAACAGATCTAATTTTTCTTGTCTTAATATATACATGTTAATCATAGGGTTAATAACTAAAGACCATCAATTTACTTCAAATCAAGCACAAAACAAATATCTCACATAGTTCTGACATGTGTCACTCTCATAACATTAAAATTTTTGTATGTACAAAAGATTAAGTCTTTCAAGTTTTATGAGTCTCCCAAACTCCACAAACATGCCATGTGGCTTATCTAGGCTAAACTATAACTATGGGAACTTCACTTGTTCATTGGTAAACTTGGCAGTTTCATGTTTTGTAATCCTCTAATCTTCCAAGTTACTGAGTCTTTGAGATTTCAAGATCACTCGATGTGTCTCAATCACATAAACTCATTTCTATGGGAAGGTTAAATGGTTCTTCAGTCTAAAGTCTAATGTCCCAAGCTCTTGAGATTTTGGGGCCTCGAGTGGTTGACATGAATATTTTCATTAATCTGCATAGTTGGGAAGTCAAATGGTCTATTGGTTGCCTAATTAATGCTTCAAGCTCTCAAGTCTTCAATCTTCTTGGGATCACACCACGTGTTTCAATAAAATTAACCAATGACCATGGAGATTTTATCACCAAAAGGAATACCTATATAATGCCTTAAGCTTCTATGATTTGATATCACACCACATGGCTCAATCATGTTAACTCACTGCTATAGGACCTCCCAAATATAGAGAATAAATATAAATGGTTGGTTTATGAGAGCATGAGACATGGCACTATCCAGATAAAGTAAAGTGAAAACATAAGGTGCAATAATGTGTCAAAGAAGAAAATTAATGAATGGCTGACAACTATCTCAAAGTGATGATTAGACATAAATAATTAAAGAAAGAATGCCATTTGGAAAAAAAGGGAACCTACCAAAGCTAACTGGCATATTCAAATCAAAATGGGTGTTAAAAGAAAGAGTTTATTATCAACATTTAAAACACATGAATTCAATCAATACATAATATTGCAGATGATATATAAAACATATGTGAATATTACATTCACCTTATTATTACTCTGATCATTAAGCATTTGTATTCTCAAGTTTCTTAAGCATTCAGTGAGCCCTAGATTTCTTTATTCACAAAGCACTGAATGAACTAGTCTATAACTTCATAGGAATTATAGTGACCACACAATAATAATGGCATCAACATCAAAATAAGTTAAGAGCTTAATCCGATCCCCATTTTCATTTGTAGGATCAATAGAATTTAATGATACAAAGTTTGAAAGGAGTGATTTTAATTTTAAATTCCCACACTACTCGATAATCTTAAAAGAGGTAAAGTTAGTTTAGGACTATTCTAAAGGGGAAAAACTCTCCCCTAAATCCAAATAATACATAAATGACTTGATCCCCATCAAGGAATTGGCCCTCCACCAGGATACAACCAAACTAGAGATAATGCCATGCATTGACCTCTTAAAGGTTATATTCATAAATAGGACCATTTTAGGTGATATTGCTCATGTGAGGATGGTTCAAAATACCTTTGCCTACATCTCAGGGAGGGTGTTTAAATGGTATCTTAGGCTCCCTCTCCCTAAAAATATATATAATTAGGTCTTAACCAATGTGTGTCTTGACCATAATATAGTGGAAGGGAAACTGAAGTAGTGGATGACAAATGGGAAAAGATTGAATCCTAAAAGATTAATTTCCACCAACTATATTATCAAGTTTAGACCTAAAATTTCCATTGAAATGGCACTATTGAACATATTATATGGATTACTAAGCATTGCATACATCCTGGTCGAATAGGTACCCCTACCAAAAATTATATTAACCACTAATGAATTAATATCCCTAGGGGAGATTATAAGCACAAGATTGAAATATAAATCTATACCCTAATAATAGACTTGAGGATGAGAACTTTTATATGATGTCTTATCTACTGGATGTAGTCGTAGAAACTATGTACAAGCCTTATGGCCAAGAATGGTAGACATCCACATAATATCTAGGGAATAGGATTGGAAAAGACATATCATTAATATTTATTCATAGATACAAAAATGACATCAAGAGAATAAATAATGAGGTATACCCTCACATCTACCAAAATGCGTAGGGCACAACAATGCCTAGATTTTCTAAGAATACCATAAGGACACTCACCAAGATGGGTGACTACTGGTTCTACCTAGATGTGACTATCATCTAAGTAGAGGGAACAAGGACTACCTTTTTATTACTACCTCACCATATTCTTGACCACATTGTGGAGCAAGAGATAAATTATTAAGTTTTTGATAGTATTGATGAATAAATTGGCCATAAACACTTAGTATACTATTTCAAAATAGCCTACAACATTGGGAAACACTAATATGTGACTAGGTCACATTTTATAGTAGCTAGTAAGCCCAAGATGACCTATAACTTTTAGTTGGCACCACTCAGGGAATGAAACCCTAAGAAAAGGATAAGGGGTTATTTAAAAACCATCTTTGATAAGAAGACGGTTCATGTTTCTTATGGTCATCAATCCTATGACCATGAACATGTTTTATTGAATGCATTAAAAGACTCTTAGGTATAGATCAAGATGAGGGATAAGAATATATAAATGATATTAGCCCAAGCTCTGTAATACAATCTTGAGGCCACAAAGGAAGAATCTTGAAATGCATGGAGCCAAAAATGGCTGCCATCTCCACCTCAAGGTTATCATAAACCAAACCAACCTCCATCTACAGAAGATCAAGTCATAGAAGAGGAGGGAGATTAGACTATAAGTTAAAGGGAGTCAAATACCCAGATAAGAAAATAAATTTTGAGAGGACTTCTTGGTCCTTAGATTCCTTCCATAAATTTAGGTGATCAAATCTTGGGAATATTTACAAAAGTAAGAGAAAATTTATGATAACTCCTCCTCCACTTACCATGGTTACATAAGTAAGTTTAACTATGTTCTTTTAGTTTACTTTTTTTCAATTCTAACTCCCCTAGGCTTTGATAAATCCCCTAGGTTTTCTTAGGGAACCCCTATACTTTCCAAACCCTCCATTTAATCACATACCTCTCCACATCCTACCATAATTATGACCACAACACCTGCATCATGTCATCCACCTTATACTCCACCTATATTCACTTACCATAGGAATCCCAAGGATCCCTTTGATTCCTCCCAAGGTATAAATTTATAATAGAGGCCATCTCTTGACCTACTTATTATTGAAGAAGTTGCCGAGGAAGAAGAACAAGAGATAGAGGATACAATGGATCTAAAATAAGAGGAAGAACCAAAGAAATTAATATCTATGGTTGACTACACATCAAAAGAAGAAGAACCAGATATAAGAAAAGTATAACTAGGTGATGAAGAAGTGTAGCTTGAAAAATCAAAGGCTTTGAGTCTTGGCACATCAAAAGAAGAATAAATTTTGACTGGGCTTACCTCAGAACAAACAAAAAATATATCTAAGGTATTTTATTCTATTAGTTATTTTGTATGTACTATAGAAAGTCTAATGGTAAGTTTGACCCCAATAATGCCTTCTATTACATTTTCCACTTTTTAAGTTACTAGTAAAGATTATGGCATTATTTTAATAAAGGCTCCAAAAATGGCCTATTTTGAGAATTTGGTTACTGTGTCCTTTTTCAATAAGCCCCTAGCCCCTAGAATAAAGTTGACCCATCTTGAGCTTCCCATGGCATAGTCATAGGCTTTTCTAAAAAAAACTATGACTATGGAAATAATACCTAGGTTAACCAAATGTTTGATTGAGGTAATGCTAATAAAGGAAGCCTTTCTATAAGAGGTAGTGAGCTAAAATATTCCACAAATACCCATATAAATAAGTGATTCAATGCCAACCATATCTATCCTAATAAACACTTCCCTTTCTATGATCTTTCATGCCTCTACATCCTTAGAACTTACCCAAGGAGAAGGTATAGATGAATTTATAATTACTCAATTGGTAAAGGAGATGTATAATATACATGATGAAAGGTAGAATAGATTATGGTTAAGCTCCCCATAATTTTTACTAGGTTTGTTAAAGAGAGTGGGATCATACAAAGAGTGAATAAGAGGAAAATAATAAATACAAGGACAAAGGTAGAGATAGAGCTTGAATAGAAGGAGAATGTGTTTTAATTGGCCAAAAGACCCAAGAGGAACCCGAATGATCCTATGAAATACATTTAGGACTTTAATACTCTTGTTGATTATACTAGGTTTACACTAAAGGAAATACACCAAATCACTGAGGAGGCCTTGAAGAGATGGAAATAGATGAACATCATACATGATCCTAAGGAAGTAATATTTGGGGTAAAAAGTATAAATACAAAGCTATATGACATCTTGATTAACATTAGAATATCCAGGGTAGCTAGTTAGGTCCATAGAGTAGAGATAGTCACACTATAGAATAAGATGAAGGACAAGGAAAGAAGGTTGAAATCTTGGTCCAGTGTTATAGAATAAGTTCCCTTGATCAAATAAACTTTATGACCAACATGGATGCTTCTTAGTACCTCAACTATGTGATTTCCAAAAGCGATGCCTCCTAGAACTAGCATAGATCAATGAAGAATCTTATGGGTATTTTTGAAAGTCATGAAACTAAAGTATTGTAAATTTTGATTGATATGTGGGTAACTAGGGTGATCATCTAGGCAAGGGAGCTGGTGAATCGACCCAATTTTTGAAGCATACTCTATTTTTATATATAATATTTCAAACAAGAAGTGGAAGGTTTAAAGTTGGTCAATTTTTCTAAAGATAAGTTCATAAGAGCTGAAGCTTTAATGATTGAGTTTAAAAGCTCAAGGTTAAAGTAATATAGATTAATGGCATAATTTTTCAATATTTTGAATCCCTCACTTTTGAATTTTGAGGCCATTGATAAATATTTTGATAATGCATATGCATTGGGTGAAGTATTGAAGGTGAAGGTGACTTCCAAAGCCACAACATATGCAATTGGTATTTAGTGCTTCCAGCCTCATAGAACTCTTAGTCTAAACCATAGTTGTAACTGTAGTATCATCATTAGCTAATTTAAGTAGCATGGCATAAATATTCTAATTTAAGAAGAACTATGTATTTACATGATTCTTATCTAAAAGGGACATTGGTTCCCCATCTATTATTTTATATGCATAATTTATTTTGGATGGAAGGTCTATTTTTGATTGTTATCATTGTAACATGCATTCTTGAATGAATTTTGTACTTAAGGTTTTATTTTTAGACTTGTAAAATTAGGTGAAGCTTGAAGAGATGAGGTCATCCCCATCCTAAGCTTATCTATATGTGTCACCTCTCGGTCACAAAGGGATGATAATTTTGGCTATTAAGATTTATATGAAATTCAAAGAAGTTATGCTTGACTTGGTCTTAATGTGCAAATATTTGTTCTTCTCCAAATCTATGGATTGATTGGAAATTTCATCATTTTGGTATATTAGTTCTTAAAACTATGTATGAGGTATATCTTTTGAATATAGTCTTTCATTTTTAGTAATAGTTTATTTGAGAATATTTTACATGCTTATCATAATCCTCTTGTAGATGTGTAGTAATAATCTGACAATCAAGCAACCTTTGATTTATTCATGTTTGAGTATACTATGTTTTGTTTTCATCAAATATTTAACTATATTTGATTTTTTGTGTGCCATAGTAGCTTGAAATAAGTATTGGTCTAGATACCCTATCCTATTTGAGCTCAAATATTAGTCTTGAAAGGCTTTATGCTTAAATTTTACACAACCCTTTTTTTTCTATCTTCATTTTACCTCTTTTTGTGGTTCATTTTACACTCCTACCCACCTTAATTATAAATAATCATCCTTATACCCACTCCAAGTAGATTTAGGTTCACCAATATCTAGCTCACCCATGGTAAACAATCTATGTCTCTCAACCATTATTCCACCAATAGGTTGTTATAAAACTTAATACCCTATAACTTGTGCCTTAGAGTGATTCTATTCACTGATCCTAAAATGTTAGAGGAAACCTTGTAAGGAACTCTAGGGGTGTGTATAAAACCCATATCAATAGGATGGTGCAGTTAAATAAAATAGCTATAAATTTATTAGTTTATTTTGATTCATGGCTAATTTAGTTTTTTATAACATAAATAATAATTAGAACTGCAACACCAATTTTGAGGTCATGGTCGATGTAGTTGGGATAAAATATTGGTACTATATCAAAACATTTTGGGTTATTGGTGAGGTAGTTACTTGTGAAAGGAAGTGAATTTAAAAATGTATCAACACATTTCAAATCATGGATATTATAGTTGACTATATGTACTTGTAATTTAAGAGTATTGGGTTGGCTGACACAATTAGAATAAGTGATTTCAATAGTGATTTGGGTAGGTTGGAATAGTTTCAAGATGAAATTAGACTAATAAGATAGGTCTAAATATTCATATAAACTCTAGGATTAGAATCACCAATAATGCATTTTGTGGTAGGCATTTGAATTAGGTGATCTTCATACTTTGATGAGTTGAAAAAATATGGTTGAATGTGAGATAAGGTTTGACGAGTCATCCTTATAAGGCCTTGAAAGGGAGGGGTAGAAGGTGAGTAAAAGTTAACAAAACCATGCTCATTATTTCTTGAGGGGAAGTGATGATTGATAGAAATGGGAAAATTATAAGAGATATTTTTGTCCATATCATAAATGTCATCAAATAGAATATCCATGATCATGCTAGGGTCTTAAGATCCATCATAAAATTCATCATCATTGATGAGAAAATATCTATAATTATTTTTGACCATATTATAAGTGTAGGAAATGGGATCCTATATTTTCATAGAATTTTTATAAGTGGGGGGATATTATTCTTCAACCCAAGTGTAAATATTTGGATGATATGGGGAAGATCAGTATTTTGAGAAATTAGAAAATTAGAATGGGTATTTTCTTCAATGTTAGGAGTTTCTAAAGTGAGATCATTAGGATCTTCATCATAATAGTCATAACTTTGAAGACTATATTAGTAATCTTTAGTCACTATAAGTGTTATCATTTAGATTATGATAGGGATCATCATAAGTGGGAAGATCATCATGGAAATATTTAACCATGGGTAAAGTAATAACATAATTTCACCATGAGGATATGCCTTTAATTGTGATCATAGAAGGTAGAAAGGAGTGACCCATGAAAAATAGGTATGGGTTGAGGCTCAGTAAAAAAATCTTAATAGGAGACATATTGAAAAATGATGGAAATATTATAAATATCAGGACAAGAAAAGGATTTGACAAGATACACTTTAAAAATCTATAGCTCTAAGAATTGAAATATGGAAAAGTGAAAATAATCCAACTAGTGGTAAGATAGTTTCATTTTGGGTTCACTAGAATGTATTATGATGGTGAATCCAAAGTGAATAAAATAATGAGAATAAACTTAAAATGTGAATACAATCCAACCAATGGTGGGATAAGATTAATGTTGGGTTCACCATAATGTTTTATGATGGTGAAGAAAAGGTTAAGACACCACTAAGAATTAGATGTAAATGTGAATACAATCTAATAAATAGTGGAATAAGATTCACGTCAGGTTCACCAGAATGTATGCATGGGCTAGGATGACTAGTAAACACACTCTTTCTCTCAATAGATCAGTATACACATAAGGTCATAAAAATAGAGTTGATACATACTTGGAAGAGTGGGTAAGGATAGTGAATATTCATAGACGTAGTAGAGGGTAATCCAAACTTAAATTTCAAGAGGAAAGGGTTCTAAATACTAAGTCTATGACATAGGGTATAACTATCACTAGGGATCAATATATATGAATGATTGGAAAGGGCTTATCAAGGACATAATAAGGATATCATATGTAAGGAGTTGATGAAAAATGGTATAATAGATCCAATAAAGATAAAATTACTAAACTAATAAGAAGAAAAGTGGTGTAATGGTGAACCAATGGGTAGTTTATGCAACCTAAGGTGATAAATGGAAAGCCTAAGCAACCCTATCATTATACCATATCAATATCTATAAGGATTAGCATAATTAATGATAAAAACACATATATAATACTAATGAATAAATAAATACATACATACTAAGTAAATAAAGGAAATAAATTAGGGATATAGATACTTATCTTTGGGTGGACTCATTGGTGCCTCAATCTCCCCTTTGGATCAGGTGGAAATATATAAGAGACGCAGGTTGAAGACCACAAATGGTAAGAATAAGGCATAAATATCATTAGTTGTGTACCTTATAGACTAGGACACGTCATTATCATGAATCCTCCTATTGAAATTCAAAGACTATAATCAAGACATAATTCCAATATAAGAATCTAAACTTCAAGCTCCTAATTTTAGTATTGAGAGCAAAAATGTGAGTTAAAGTAGATTATATGAGTGTCTTTTATGGTTTATATATGAATTATGACCCATATATATGAATTTAATATATATAACTAACCCTAAACTCTAATCTAATAGTATTAGCCAAGTTGATACAATTAAAAAGATGTAGGCTAACATAGTATTATATCCGTTAGGCCTATATAATATACATGAAAGAAATAAAATTAAACTATATCAGCTAAGTTGATATACAATATAGGTAGATACAAGTAAAAAATATATTATATTGGTCTAGTCAATACAATAGGAATATAGGGTGGCTAGCAAGACTGAATGGAAAGAAAACATAGAGGTAAAATGAAAAGAGAATAAGAGGAAGTTAGAATGATAGTAATGAAGGTATGACATAATAATATCTAAAATTATCCTACATAGCACCATGAGATGATCCCACTTAATTATTGATGTATCTTTTCAAGTGTGTACTTATGTTTATTGATGTGTTTATAAGCCTCTATGGGAGAAACTAATAGTGAAGTGATAAAAATGAAAAATATTAGGTGTATATAGACTTTAATTTTATTAAAAAAATAATATTTTAGGTAAATTCCCATGATAATGACATGAAAATTGTATGGCTTGACCCATAAAAAGAATTTTAATTTTGGAAATGACTCTTTATTGACATGTAGACAAGTATAGAAAGGTTGGATGACTATGGAAATTGTGAGACATATGGGAATGTCTAGAGGTGTCTAGAGGATATGAATAGTGATTTGATTATATAGAGATAATATAATTATAATATTAAGTAGGTTAGACAAATACTAGGTAATTTATATGGGTGAATGACCAAAAATTGATAAGGTTAGACCCATATAAGGAAAGTGGATAGGAGAGAAGGGTGTACAATAGCCATAAATGTTTGAACAAGTCATGTATGGTAAGGATAAGTCAAACTAAAGTTTTATAAGTTTATAATACCATATTTTGGTGTCTACAATAATAAATCCTTCCTTCACCTACTTGGTATAGGATCCAAATATATTACTTAATTTGATATGAATATGCATGGCTTTGATAACATATTGTATAAAGTGCTAAACAAATTACATTCATTACTATTGTGGGTCTAATAAACATAATTTTTTTATGCCATGTTATTCCCAATAATCTTAATTATAATATTATATTGGGTAGACCTTTGATTCATGATATGAATC
Organism: Torreya grandis; assembly: GCA_037957365.1. Lineage (NCBI taxonomy): Eukaryota > Viridiplantae > Streptophyta > Pinopsida > Cupressales > Taxaceae > Torreya > Torreya grandis. The sequence goes on from JARHVA010002266.1 coordinate 1,184,824, forward strand.
TATTAATTTATACATTACATGCATGTATTAATTTTAGTAATGAAGGAAAAACACACACACACACACACACACACACACACACACACACACACACACACACACACACACACACACACACACACACACACACACACACACACACACACACACACACACACACACACACACACACACACACACACAGGTGCACACATGCACGTGCGCACGCGCACACACACACACACACACACTTCCTATGGATCAAGATCATTTCAAGGAATATGTAATAAAAAACTTATGGCAAATTATATGCCTAATATTTAATATTTTACTCAAAAGTGTGGACATCCCTTTTTTAATAACAATAAGAAAATAATAATTTTTACTATGGTTAGCCTTATACCATAAGCATTGGATTTAACATAATATGTATTTGGATCGAATATATGTAAAAAGTTAGGATACACTGGGAAAGTATTGGGAAAAAAGGATAAGGTATTATTAACATTGTGTCCCCATCTAATCACAAAGTAGAAAAAACCCCATATTTAAGGATGACTAAAAGGTTAATAATTAAAGTGAGATAAATAAGGTGAATATTTATAAACACTTTCTTAAACTCATACATAATCATGTCAAATAATTTCATCACATATTGACACTAGAGTTTGTTAATTCTAAGCTTACAAATGATACAGATTCACCATAAATTTGGGCATTGGAAAAATTCCCTAATGATGAGTCTGTCTTAGATTGTTTGGGGGAATATGAGGATATAATTTCCTTTTATAATAAGAAAAAGTTTTTATTGATGTGGGTTTTATGCACACTAAATATTAATATGGGAAAGTCTCTAATGTTTTAGGATAAGTGAAAACTCACTCAAAGGCACAAGTTTTAGGTCTTAGTTTCATAAATAACCATGTGGTGGAATAGTGGTAAGTGAAGTGGCTATTAACTATAGATGGTTTGGATGTGATGGATGTATAGCTTAAAAACTAAGTTCTATTTGAGGTGGATGGGTGAATCTAATCTAATGTAAATCTATCCAAAAATTATAAAAATAAGGGAAGGGTAAGGTAGAAAATAAGGGGTCCTCTGATTTAAATGGATATTATACCCTTCCAAGTTAACTTATTGTTATCACATAGATTTTTCACCCGTCTTGATGTTGTAACTCACTGTGTAAAAATTTAATAATATAATGGGATCACCTCCAAGATAGGACCTTGGTGAATTCTAGTGAAAATCTAAAGAAGTTTGACTTCCTCTCACTAAATTTAGTGCAACTGATAAACTACTAACAAATTTTGCTTCTTAGTGATCTTAATCCTAAACTAGGGTTTGACTGGGAAAAGAGTTTTAGGAATGAAATAGCAAAACTAAAAATGGTGATTGAACCAAATATTTTGTCTTAGATTTTAATGATTTATTGAATTAACATAATAGGAAAAATAAATATATTAAAATTGTAGGAGAACAAACTCATGCAAATGTGAAATCAAAGGTAATATTGGGTATTTTTCATACAAGGGACAAAATTCTTTATTTTTTAATCAAACAAGATTTAAAAAGGGTAAAATAATACCACAAGTGAAATTTAATGATTGAAATAATAATTAAAAAATTCATAAATATTTAAATAATCTTGCATAGACAAAGATTATACAAATAAGAAAGATAAATCTTCAATTTATTCTCATTCTCTAGGTTACAACAAGTAGACAAGTTATTCAAAATGAAGAATAATCTCTCTATTAGCAAAAAGATAAAATGGGCAATGCCATAGTACCCATATTTATACAAAAAATCCCATGAAAGAGATGTAGTTAACAAATAAATCCTTGCCTAGTTCAAGAACATGTAAAATCTGGAAACTCCATGTAAAGAGGCATGATCTATAGCTATAATGGCATCTTTAGATTGGTAAAATGGTTGGAGAAGATCATGCAATACCTGGGCATGATCATGAAACTGATGGAGGCATGGAGGGAACTTAGAAATCTTCATACCACACTTTTCTCTCTCCAATAAAGATTTTAATTCCTCTTCATACAATGAGGCACCAAAGTGAAACTCAAACTTAGAATCAATAGATAGCTTTAGATAGCTTGAGTTAATTTTTGTAAAACCCTAACTTATAATTTTCAGTTGGAAATTTTACAAATTTCAAGTCACACAATTTTTATGAAACTAGAAATGCATTTTACAATATGTGCTTTAAAAACTTACGTAATTCAAACTTATCAAAATGGAAAGTGTAATTTACAAGTTTTCTTTTTTACAAATTTCAACCTGTAAAAAAGGAACATGGAAATTACAAGTAGCTCTTTCTCAAAAATAGTTATCAAAATGATAGTTACAATTTACAAGTTATAACTTTACAATATTTTTACAATAATGAAAATATAATAGACAAGAATATTTTTGACAGAAAGAATTAATCTATATACAACACTTATAAAAACTCTTTATCCTTTTTTGCCTATCTTTTCAATATATGCATCAAAACCCTTGAAGATCTCCAATATTTTATCTTCATCAATACAAAAATAGTAGAGGTGGCTTATTTCACATTCTGCTATTATATGGGAGAGTTCCCCTCTGAAATATCTATATTCCATAGTCTCTTTTCCCATGTGATCCAATGTATTTTGGTACTTGATAAAATGGTGGATAGAGCTCAAGATAAAGGTGGTGTCTTAATCTAACTCTTTTTAAATTACTCCTTTGAATTTATCTTGTACTTCTTACATTGAAAGGACTTGGTTATGATGATATATTTCTTGAAATGATAATTTATTCAACAAATCCTCAATGTCATATATCATATCAGTGGATTTGTCATGTACAATTTTAGCCTTATTGTTACTCTCCATGAGTATCCTTATCCTGAATTGAGCTACTCTATCCATTTCCTCATGCTCTATATCATTTCTCAGTATCTTTTCTAAAAGGAGGATGTTAGTATCAATTGTATCTACATATATTAACTTTAGATAGAAAATGTTTAACCTTTCTATCTCTTCTTGATATTTGCTGATCTACTCTCTCAAAGTTATCCTTCTCTCTGTCATATTTAAATAATGGTCTATTACTAATTCAATAATTCTATTGCCCTTTGAGATGAATTCTTCTACCCATTCCTTGGTGGCCCTTCCCATGCTACCAATTTTTTTCATTACATCAAGTATTTATTGATATGTAATTTGAGTAATTAGTTGTGCTGGTTGAGTAGTGGGTTCAATGAATTTCTTCAATACAATCATTATTTGCTCAAACTTGTTCTTCTACTCATCCTTAGTGACCTTGTCACTATCCATTTTATCAAAAAGAGAGTTAACATTGGATTGAACATCATGTTTTAATCCCTCTCTTGTAGGATGTCCAAGGTGAACCTTTGATACATGGTAATCCCCTAACACTAGATCTTATTTCTATTTATCTGGTTGTGGGACTACAATCTCTACATACTTTTCCCCTACTGAATCATAAAATATAATTGAAATGGTCTAGGGAGTTATCTTAAATTTATTATGTGCATTTGTGAGGATAAAATCTAATGTTTTTGGTGATACCATCTACCCACATTTTTCCCCACTATCTATGCTAAGCAACAAGGAGTAGCATCCTATTGTGCTGACATTGTCACTTGAGAATTTGTAGCTGAAGATGTTGCACTGGTGTACATGGTGATAAGTGTTATATCCTTTACTAATATTACCACTAATTGTTCTATATATGTCTTTTCAACCTCTTCCCCATCTATGGGTTGAGTGTCCACATTTGTATTAGGTACTTTCTACATCTCTATCTCCTTTATAGGGTTTAGGGTTATCATGAAAGTAGAAGAGGTAGGTGCAATGGAAATGGATGTGCCTACTAGGGGTGAGTAATATGTAAGTGATACCAATGAAGGATTAGGCATAAGGAGTTGAAATTGAGGAAAATATGGAAGTTTGGAGTCTAAAGCCTTGAATGAATCAATCAGATTTGTAGGGACACTTAGGGTTGATAAAGTGGGAAATGTGAAGGGAGATGAAGATGAAGTAGTAGTTATTCTAGGGGTTGGGATGGCCAGCAAGATTTTAGTCAAAATGATTGAATCCATGGCTATATACTGCTATGTAATATTGGTGATTAATGGAATGGAAGGAATTATAGATGACATGGAAGGAATTATGGAATGGGGAGTGAGATTGTGGAAGAGGGAAGTGGAATGAAAACATGAGTTTCCAATTAAGGGGAGACTTGAGTGTCCTTATGAATTGATTAAACTATTTTTTGGAGGTTTGTTAATGATGTCTCCAAGGTGACCAAGGATGTTGATGAGGTGTCTTGTGTGCTAGAATGACAATGAAAAAGTGTGATACAATGTTATTGCATGGTTCATCAGTGGTTGAGTTAGTAAGGTAATTGATGGATAATTTTGATGGTATGGACATGTTTTAGAGAACTTATAGGGTGTTATGAGTGCTTAGAGTGCTTACGGAAGTGAATGGAATTTATTAGAATAGTCATATGAATATCTAAGATCAAATAGTCATCTTGATAGATAAGGTTCAGTAATTCGTTTAATGTTGCCATATTTCACAAGTGTGAAGGTTTCAAGAGCAACTTGATACATGGATGGATTCCCCTATGAAAGGTGATCATGTAGTTCAAATTTTAGGTCTACATATTGAGTGTAGCAAAAGTTATTAAGGTGCAAATTTGGCTTCTCAAGTAGAGTTCACTAAGTTCCCATACTTAGCCAAATTTGCATTATCAAAGATATAAAATGAGAATTTAATCAGATCATATTTCTAATGGTGAGTGTTTAAATCTAACTAGATAAGGCTCTAATGGAGTGAATGATCTTATCAGATAGAGATCAATGATTTGAGTGAAGTCAATTAGTCAATGTGTTCATAAGTCATGTGTTAGTGATATGTGTCACAATATTATAAGATTTGAAAGAAGATAAAAAACATGTGGGTTTTCATGCAGATGGAAATTGATGGTGTGGATCAAGTCAAATAGTCAATATGCTCAAAAGGTATGCAGAGCTATTAAGTGGCATGATCACATAAGAGTAGATCTAAGATCGATGGTGAGCGATGCAAAGTTAAATTCAAGAGACTTATAAGGAGATCAATGAAGTTTATTTGTTTAAATTTACTAGGGGACATGATATTATGACAAAGTGTATAATGTTTAGCATTTACATAGTGACCATTTGAATTTAATATTCAAATTAATGAAGGAAAACTAGTCTATAGTTTTTGAGCTATATATTTTGATCTAAGATGAATTTCATGGTGGTGTAAAAGGAAAATTTGTAAAGGAATCCAAGGCACATCCATAGACACTAGTTATAAGGTTTGAATTTTATATAGTCAAAGATATTGAGCTCTAAAGTTGACTATGTATTTGACCATGTTCTATAAGTGACTAGAGAAGGATAATTGAGTTTTTTATTGATAGTGTCTTGATGTTTCAAGATGAAATAACTATTGGAGAGTGTTGTAGACTCTATGAGGAACATCTATGTGGATTTTTGAGGTTTGAATAATCCATATTCAGTATGAACAAAGTATTTTAAGTTGACTATGTTTATTAAATACATTAACAGTTTGAGTGACCATCTTGCAGAGGTAAGTTAAAGGTGTTCTGAGTAGAATTGAAGAAGAAAATGAGAATGGATATGTTATATAAGTCTCTAAGGCTTATGAGAAAGCATTTTTTTCATAGTTTCCCCTTTATCAGATATGGAGAATCAAAATAACTTGACTATATATTGACTAGTCTGAGTGGCCATTTTGAGAGAGTTGATTTGTGTTATTAGAGATTGTGTTAGAATGTCTAAATAAAATGGAGGTGTTGTAGAGGACCTAAAGGTTTCAATAATGTGATAAAATCATATGGATATGTGAAATATTTGAGTTGTTGATTTAGAAGTTTGAGATTGTTTTTTCTGTGTTTGAAGGCCTAAAGAGCGAGGAGACCTAATTGGTAGGTTCAAGTGTTGAGTTGGTGTTTCAGGTGGAATGAACCCATGAGGAAATTAGAAAGGGTCTATTAGATATAGGTTTGATGTGTTAAAAGCATTGGTAGAAGCTGGAAGTGGCCCAAGGAGTTAAAGTTATAATGTATGGGTGAGTAGACCTAATTGTTTTAGGTCTCACCAAGACCTAATGGTGGTTTGGGGATAATGAGTTAATGATAAAACTTTGAAGAGTGTGGTTCTTAAATGTAATGTGTGCATTAATATATGTTAAGGGTGGTTCAAATATGTAAAACATCTTAGCTGACCAAGATGAGTTAAAGGAAGAGTGTGGTATAATTACAATTTCTAATTGGATTAATTATTTTGTTGTTGTGAAAAAGTGAGTATATGAGAAAAAGATTTGTGAAAGATATGAGAGCCTTGTGGATGTTTTGAGAGGCATATCAGAGCATGGATTACATGTATAAACTTGTGGTTAGAATTCTAATGTCAAATTTACATGTTTGATGTATGAGAATAAGTGAAGGTGTGTAGATTGATCCAAAAGGTGGTTTTGGATGCCTTGGTTATGTGTGAAGGTTTGAATAAGTAAATATTATTGAAGGAGGTTGTTTTTTAGGGTTTATCCATCATATTTAGGAACAATAAGAATTATATATTTATTCATTTCATAAATGTTGTGTTGGTACTCAACATCTTAGGCAAGTTGGTGCTTGCCATCTTTAGGCGCTGGTGTTCCTTATGAAGTGGGTGCTTCACTAAAGTCTCATGTTTGTAATCATCTTATGGGACAATTAGTCCATGTGTTTTCAAGCTTGAGAGTGGGTTTTCTCCCCCAAGAGGGTTTCCCACATAGATCTTATATTTTCATTCTTATCTTTCATGTTCATTGCTATGAGTGGGTTATTTGCTTCTTGATTTCTTATGGTGTATGACTAAGGGTTTTAAGGATTTAGATTGAAGTTTTGAAATATATTGATTCAATTATTCACCCCCACTCATAGTGATTATACCTCTAACAATATTGGTAATGGACTTATGGACACATTTAAAATGGTAGCAATGGAAGGTGGAATCACTTGGGGTGAAGGAAGAGTGGAGAAGAGAGGAGGAGGAAGAGGTGTTGAAGCTAATGGAATGAAAAATATAGGTGGAGGGAGTATTAAAGAGATAAGAGTATATACTATAACTGAGATGGTAATATAAACTATTATTGTTTTTATGGAAGCTGTATCCTTAGATGAGATTACTATTGGTTGATCTATTACTGCTCCCTAACTACTTGATTTTCCCCTCTTGGCCTTTGATTTATTCTTTATCTTGTGGGATAATACTCTTCTATATACCTATTATAGGAGTGTTCCACCACTAAAACATTTTATTAATGGTGGTACTCCCTTCTCCTTGAATTCTAGTGGTTTTTCATTGATGCTCACTATTTATTTAGTCACTTGGACCCCTTTACTTCCAAGCTAGATAAGTGTTCTATTTATTACATTGGTGGTTCTATCCATTAAAGAGAAAGACTAAAGAATGGACCACCTCATTATTGGAAGGAGTAAAGTATAGATTTTTTTCTCATGGTAGACCTTGTCTACTAGGGAATCATCATCAACCAAGTCCTCATGGACTGGTGCCATGTTTAAGGCCTTGATCTGATCAAGGGTCATTCTAGAGTAGTCCTTCAGTCTTACTTCCTCTTCATCTTCCAAGTATTCCCAATAGTTTTCATAGTAGGGGAGATGGGAATATGTGGAGTTTCCTAATATATTAGTAATATTGTCATGAACATCATAAAATGGACTTGCCTCCAAGACTCTCAAGGTCTTTCATGTCATTTCAAATTTTTCACACTTGGTTTTGGATAAAGAAGGGCATGTGAACATTATTATACTGATGGAGAAATGAATTATTGCCTTATGTTTTCTAGATAATAAATTACGAGTTTTAATTAATTACCTCACATGCTCCATCAAAGCCCATTTGTCACTCACATACCTCGAAAGGGTGTAAAGACAACTATTGAATCCACATACTCTGATGTATAAGTATGTGGGGAACTTGATGAAATAAGAACCACAATTGGTAATCTCTAAAGTGGCAACATCAAATAATCTCTTCTTCTCTAGTTCCTTGTCAAACATGACTATGATGTAGTAGATGAATGCATCATTTACTCTTCTAAAGTGCTAACTACTAGCCTAAAGTGTGAGGTTAGGGTAATAATTGAACACTTTATTCATCTAGTCAGCTACTGTGTTGAGTCTTATAAAATCTCTCCCTTTCACCAATATATAAACTAGATAAGAAGTCATATAAAATTTCCCTATATTTTAGACCTCCATCAACTGCTTATGGATGGAGTCACTAGTGAGTTGTGCCTAGTGGATGTATTGATTATTCTAGTGGATCACCCAAATATATTGGTACATCTAATCTTGGAAGTTTTTCACATCAAGATTACCAGTCATCCTATGTAATAATATGATTAGATCACCTACCTCATCCTTATAATCAATCCTTGCTAGTATTTTAGGCAATCTTATGGATGTATCCCTAGGGATCCTTATCCATTATTTACTCATTACTATATGACATCCTATGTTTTTATCTTGATAGAATTTCCTTGATGACTCTAGAGTTATATCTAGGTAACTCTCAAATTTAGGTATTAGGAACATAGAGTCTATGAAGTTTGGGTCCAAGTATAGAATCATTTCCCCTTTTTCATTCAATACCTCTCTCTTATCAACATCATAATTCTTTGCTAGTGTGATACCAACTTAGGGATCTGCATAGTTAGGGAGAAAGCTACTACTTGGGGTAGTCCATAGTCATAAATGCTCTAAATCTAGTCTTTCTTGAATTCAACATTTACTTTGGTCTATAAATCACCTAAGTCAATGTGACCTAGGTTTGTGTCTATAATATTAGTTTTATTAGATTCTAGACTTAGTGTAACACTGGGTCTTTTGGATTTAAACTTCATCTCTTTCCTAGACATGGATTCTATATAAATTATTAGGGGGAACCAACTATAGTGTTGGTGGAGTTTATAGGTGAAAAATTTAGGTGGAAGCTCTGGTAGAAATTAGAGTTGTTCTATGCACTATAAAATTCATGAGAATGTGAGGTTAAAATTTCACATGAAAATTCAATGGGGATATGGAGTTGAAAATTTAGGTAGAAATCTTTGGCAGAGATGGAAGATGCAAAATACACTTGCATTCCTCATCGAAAACTGCGATAGAGATGGGATTGTTCTATGCACTAGAAAAGTTTGTAGGTCTATGGGGTTGTAAAATTAGGTATAAATCCCTTAGGTTCTAAAGTTTTATCTAGTAAGTGGAAAGTTTATAGGGATTATGAGGGAATATTATAAAGGAATATTCACTAGTTTTGGGAATATCTCTAAGAATATTTGTGAATGTTTATTTGAATTTTGGAAAAACCCCTAGGTTTTCAATATGTAGGAAAGATCTTGGAAAAGGACCTCATGATCATTTTTAGGTAGCATAAAAAAATTAAACCGTAATGGCATCTAAGCAAAGAAAATAAATCACTAAAAATGTGATCAAATCTACAATAGAGCATAGGAAAAGAAAATAACTAAATCAAACTCTATTTATATGAAAAGATGGCTTTAAAAAATAGAAGGTCCAAAAGAATACTATGTAGGGGGTAAATGGCATCATAACATGGTGGTGTCACTCAATTTTATGGCTTACAAGCATGGTGCATGGATTGAGGTCATTTGGTAGGGTTGTAGAGATTCAAAAACAAATTAGCAAACTTAAACAATGATTTAATTTAACCTTAATTTTATTTATATAAGACGCCTATAATAAATTCCCCAATGGTAGTGGTTGGTAGGAAATTCAGAAATATGGAGTTTTGGAGAAACTTTGTAATTTTGAAAACTTGTAATTTTAATTTTGACCTTGTTGTCCCCAAAAATGAGTGGCATCTTTGGGACAACCTATGAACTATTTTGGTTTTCTAGAACAAAATCGTCTCTTCCCTTTTCAAAATTTGTTTCGAGCACTCAATTTCCTCATTTTACAAGCTTTATTAGTTAAGGGTTCAATAGGTTCAAAGGCTTCTGCAAGTGAGTTCAATCAAAAGAACAAGTTTCCAACACTTGGTCATTTTCAGAACTGTTTCAATGACTTGGTTCAATCATAAATGTCCATCGGCAAGCTTCAAAGAATAAAGGCTTGAACTATTGAACCATTAAACCTTGAACCATTTTGGTTTAACAATTCAACAGGTTCAACGACCAATCGGTTCAACGTGCTTGGTGAAAAAGATTAAAAAGACTTAGCCAAAAAACAAAGAATGAACCAATTGAACTGTTGAACCAAAGTTGGTTCAACCGGTTGGTTTAATTAGTAGGTTCAAGGGGCTGCCCCAAAGCCAAAGGAACAAGTGCCCTTGTGGAGGGTAGTAAGCAAAAGTAGACAAAAGTTGGAAATCCCTCGGGAAAATGTCTAAGTAAAAGAGGTTGAAATAATTATTTCAGGAATATTTTTCTCAAAAAAATGTTTAAGGCAAAATTCCTTCAAACTTTTTGTTCGAAGGAAAAGCCCGAAAGCCAAAAGCCCATCGAAGATGCAAGAACCCGCTAGGGAAGTTAAAGCTCGAAGGCCACCTGAAAAATACCAAAGGGTAGATACCCTTGCGAGGGACACTTGATGTCAAAAAAAGGACCTTTTCCAAGGACCTGAAGGGACACCTTCCCTTTGGGACGTTCTAAAGGTTGAACAAAGATGCAGAATGGAATCCTCAAAGAATTAAACACAAAGAGCTTCAAATAATGAACCAATTGAACCTTTGAACTATTGAACCAAATAGTTCAATGAGTTCATAGGTTCAAAGGTTCAACCAAGCGTGATAAAGTTCAAAAAGCTTAGGAAGAACAAGGAAGCGATAGGTAGAACCAAAGAACCAATGAACCGATTGAAACTTGAACCAAAAGAGTTCAAAGTTCAATGGTTCACAGGTTCAAGTAGTTCAAAAGTGGCCTCAAGCAAAGAAATAAGCAACATGGATGATTCCAAAGGCAAGTTCAATGAAAGCGATGGTTCAACTAGAGAGCAAAGAAGTGCTTAAGCAAGGAAGCGATGGACCAAAAGAGACAGAGTGAACTAACAAAGCTTTGAACTAATGAACTTTCAAATGGTTCATAGGTTCAAAGTTAAACACGGTTTAAGAAGCTAGCGACCATTGATGGTCCCTCAGACATCAAATTTAAAGTGAGGGAAAATCTATGGAAATTCAAACAGAGTGTAGAATTTAAAGAAAGAACCAAGTGACTGGCTGAAAAGGGAGCCTAAAGATTCAAATTGCTACAGGGGAGAGAGGAGTGAGACCAAAGGACTAGAAATATTTTCAAAAGAGTTATTTCTAGTAGGTGAAATAGTGGATCAAGTAGACTTAGACTTTTGAGTGCACCAAATCAAGGACACAAGCCTATTTTTCTTCCATAAATTAATGGCAAATTGGATAGCTGCACAGATATCAAGAAAAGGATCAGACAGTCCATACTAAGAAGAGACATATTAGAGGAATGGACATGCCATAGTTATGGAAATACATTGTTCCCAGCATGGTCCCTCTAGATGAAACTAAAGGTGCATTGAAGACATTGACTACAGCATGGGCCATCCCATGGGAAAGAATACCAAGCCTTGCATAGTTTCTATAAGATTGTAATTTCTCTCATTAGTAAAGGAGAATTTTCATTTTTACAGGAGTGAAACTCTGCCAAGTTGAAAGGAGAATACTGAGACTTTGAGCTCAGATTGTAATTTCATTTCATTTTATCTGAAGGAGAAAGCAAGTTGTTTACAGACTTTGTGTTGTTTTGGCTTGCATCATTTTAGGAAATTATTCTTATGTTTATCTTCTGAATTTGTTCTCATCCATTTGATTTGTCAAATAGAATTAGTGAAAGTAATAAGGAAGGTGTCTTAAAACCAACTACGGGGAAGACTTTGTGCTTTCACATTTGTTTTCAGTGTGTGTTTTATTTTCTTTCTATGTTGAGGATTCTGGGATGACTTTGTGTTATACTCTTTGGGAAGTTGAGGTGGAAAATTTGTGTTCTTTTTCATCCTGCTAGTTACTATGCTTGTGTTACCAATTTTTTGTCATACCTAAAAGAAAATCCTATTGTTTCCTATAAGAACACTTCTGAAAGAAGAGAAGTGCCTTCAGTGTTCTCACCAAAATTTTATCCTCTACTTGTTAACATCATCTCTGAAAGAAGAGAGATGGATGGTGTATCCTACCCCTGAGTGTTACTTTCTACTTATTTATATAGTATATATAGCTCTTGCATATTTATAGGGAACCTCCCCTTGATGAGAGGAGATATTTGTCCACCTATAATGTAGTAAACCTACACACTGGGCCGACCAATCTCCTTTGTTGTAGATGATAAGACCTATTTTGCTCAATCAGACTGATGACTGACAAAATATTCACGCAATAGTCTTTTTGGCAACTCTATTGGGGAAGAGCACATAGTTTGAAGTCTAAAACTTCAAGCTGAAGTAGATCCTACTCTTTTCCATTTTTGTTCTATAATTTGGCAAATCCATGTTATACCAAAAGATAAAAATGTCAAGGTGTTGTTGACCCTACTTTTGAGTTGGTGTAGCAGAGTAATTTTGAGTTGTTTCCTCCACAACCTCACCTACAACAAACTAGGAGTCTTCCTCCTAGCCCTACTAGGTCACCAACACAAGGTAGAGCTTCTCTTTTTGCTGCTAGAAGAACTTTGCCTATCCATTCTCCACTTAGATTTGTGATCCCACTTTTACATAATCAAATCATGGCTCAAGGCCACTGGGGTAACTCTTTTGGTCCACTAAATTTAACTCCACCTCTGCATGAGCTTCCACACTGTTCAAGGAAGAATTTCCCCAAATTCTTTGGTGATGGGAAAGTTCATCCTAATGAACACATTATAGCTTTCAGCATAGCTTGTAGCGTAATAGGGGTGGAATTTGAGGACATGGTAGTCAGGATCTTCATGGAAACACTACAAGGTGCTGCTGTAGATTGGTTCTACCATCTACAGGCTAGGTTAGTAACTGACTAGGACACACTTAAAGCCAAGTTCGAAACAAAGTTCAAACCTACTAAAGATGCACATTCCTTGCTAGCCCAACTCACACAAATGAAGAAGAAGCCCCATGAACCTACGAGGGACTTCATTGCTAGGTTGAACAAGCTAAGGTACAAGATTCCCATGGTCGCTCAACTGAGACCTCAGAATCTCAAGTGTTTCTTCATCAACTCACAGCTACCTAAAGTGAGTTTCTTGATGAGATGGGGTAGACACATAGACCTTGCTACTACTCAGGACTTGGCTACTGAGGTAGAAGATGACCTTATCCTGGTAGAAAAGATAAGGAGAGACCCTAATAAAGGTAAATCCTCTTCATATTTTGAATACTCACCTACAGTCACCACTAACCCAATGGTATAAAAAATAGCAAATAAAGTGCTAGCACTCAGAAAGCAAATGGTGCAAGGGATGTCATCTGCCCCTGCATACAGAGATATGCCCAAGAGGACATTTCAAAATCAAGCATACCAAGGCAATGCTGCCAAGAATCAAGGATAGCAAAATTGCCTTCCTCCTCCATAGAGGAACCTCACCCTTGAAGAACCTCCAAACAACTTAGTAGTTGGATATCTTGAAGCTGAATCAAATTTCTCATTCTAGCCTGAGTTGAATTCTAAAGATGACGCTAATATCTTCACTGAGGAAGAATAAGAATTAGTTGGTGACTCCCACATTAGTTTCTTGAACTATCAGGATGAACCCAAAAGTGAAGGCAATGCAACTTAGAGATCATACGCTATATTCACCTGGTTTAGGAACCAATTAGCTGAACTGATTGATAAGGAGAAAGTAGAGGAGTGACCTCAACCAGTAGTTTCAATTGCTAAGTAGGGATCCACTCTTCCTTTCCAGCCAAAGGACCCAGTGATTACAAGAAAGGTAAGTACCTCAAATGACCCTATGCCTTCTACTTCAAATTTGTAGTCCAGTCCTCCCCCTTACAAAAATCAAAAGGATGAATTCCCATCCTCTGCTCTTGGCTCATTCCAGGCATTTGACATAATTGACCATATAAAGAAAAACAAAATTCAAATGTCTGAATTTGAATTTTTATGGTCCCATCTTGAGCAATTAGATAAATTGGTTCAATGTGTGAAGAACCAAAATGCCCCTGTAGGACAAGTAATTACCAAGGTGACTTGTGATTCCCCTAAGAATGCACCCATTGGGAACAACCTTGTCATTACTCTCCCTACTGCTCCTAGTAGGACTGAACCTTTCTATGTCTCATTACTGATAAATAAACATCAGCTAAACAATTGCATCATTGATTCTAGAGCCTTGAACAATGTTATACCTGCCAAAGTAGCTGAATCCCTTGGCCTTATAGTGACCAAAACCTTTGGTAGATGCTTCTCCATGGAAAACAAGTAAGTACCACTATTGGGGTAGATTAATGATGCCCAATTTACATTTGTAGTGTTCCCAGATAAGAGAATTAAGATGACTATCTTGGTGGCTGACGTCCCTACATCCTATGGCATCCTTCTTGGGTAGAATTTCTACAAGGATGTTGGTGGTGAATTGAGCATGGACTTATTTGAGGTGAGGATTACAGTTAAAGGTGTTATGAAGAGGCTACTCCCTGAGAAGGAAGTGAAATAAGTGGTTACCTAGACCTCAGCACCTGAAGCTCAAATTCTATTTGAGTCTTCAAGCATGGCTAACTACTTTTTATCCATGGATGGATTCCATGAAATGCCTGTTGAAACTCTTGAAGGTGACAATTTGAAGATTATTTTAGCTAGAATAGTAGAAGAATTAGTTGAGTGTAATGCAAGTGTGGAAGAATCTCCCCCTCTGAATAAAGAAGAATCCAAAGAAAAATCAATATCAAATGAGGTATGGACTCTTGAATTTGATGGCAGCTACTCCTCCACTAGTTCAAGAGCTGGAGTTGTGCTGATATCTCCTCAAAGAGATATTTTTTCTTCATCCTACAAGTTACAATTCAGCAACAATAATAATATAGCTGAGTATGAATCTTTGTTACTTGGATTGAAGGTAGCTCGAGACCAAGGCATCAAACTCCTTCATGCCAAAGGAGATGCATAATAGGTGGTTTGTCAGGTGAGAAACCTGTATCAAACCAAGAATGAAAGATTGCACCACTACTACAACCTAGTCTGTAACCAAATTGAAAGCTTTGATGCTTTCAACATCTCTGCCATTCTTAGAGAATTCAATGACTAGGATGATGCACTGGCTATCTCATCTACTCTCTTGGTCCCCCACTCATAATTCAAAGGAGACAAGTACACTATTAAGCTGGTCTTTTAACTAAGTGTACCTGATAATGCCAATCAATGGCAAGTGTTTAATAATGATAGTCAAATCATTGCCTTCCTGGAGTAAAAAGATAGTTTTGAATGGCTACATTTTGAAGGTAATGAACCTCATAAGTGTGAACCAGCTCCTGAATCAAATACAGACGTAGGTGAGGAGTTCTTGCAACTTAAAGGGAATAAGATTCCCAAAGGCCTGGTTTCCCTTGAGAAATTGTTTGACAAACATGACAGATTCGTCAAAAAGTAGCAAATGGATTCAAGCTCCTCCCAAGAGTTTGATCAAGTAAATATAGGTACCAAGGATGATCCCAAGATGGTGAACATTGGGAAATGCTGCACTCCTGAGGATAAATTCAAGTTCACTGCTCTACTCTGTCAGTACACGGACATCTTAACATACTCTTATGATGACCTAAAGTCACTTAGGCCTGATGAAATCCAACATGACATTCCTCTCAAGGCTGATTCAACACCCTACATGCAAAAGTCCATGTAGTATAATCTAAAAATATCAGGTACCATTTTGTCTGAGATATAAAAATTGCTAAATGCCAGGATAATCTTCTCAATCCATCATTCCACATGGATTGCAAATATAGTGCCTGTAAGGAAGAAGAATGGCAAAATTTGCCTCTATGTGGATTTTAGGAATTTGAATTAGTCATCCTTGAAGGATAATTATCCTTTGCCAATCATGGATCACGTGCTTCAGACAGTGACAGGTTTAGAGATGTTATCAATGCTAGATGGCTTCTTAGGATATAATCAGGTTGAAGTTGGTGAGGCAGACCAACATAAGACTGCTTTCACCACACCTTGGGGCACATTTGCATATAGAAGGATGCCTTTTGGCTTGATAAATATTGGTGCCACCTTTCAAAGAGAAATGGACCTTGCCTTCAAAGATGAAATGGGTAAGTTCATCATAGTTTATCTTGATGACTTGAATATTTTTTCTAAGCATCACCTAGATCATATACGCCACTTGCAACAAGTGCTAGAGCGCCACCGCCAGAATGGCATTTCCTTAAACCCCAAGAAGTCAATTTTTGGAGTAACAGAGGGGAAACTTCTTAGACACATTATGTCCAAAAGAGGCATAAAGATTGACTTAGATAGAGTCAAGTCTATTCAAGAGCTTACCTTGCCCACAAGTAAGATTGCTATTCACGCTTTCTTTGGAAAGGTGAATTTCTTACAGAGGTTCATCCCTGAGTTTGCTGAGAAGACCAAGCACATTGTAAACATGATGAAGAATAAGGCCACCTTTAGTTAGACTAAAGAAGGCAAGTCAACATTTGAGGATATCAAGATTGCCATTGCACATGCCTCATTTCTAATTTTTCCAGATTATACGAAGGACTTCCTCATGTATAGTTATGCTTCTGAACACACACTTTCAGCCATCCTGGTTTAACAGAATGAAGAAGGGGTGGAATATCCCATTTTATTCATGAGCTATCCTCTCAAAGCTCATGAGCTAAAGTATTCAAACATGGAGAAACATGCTTATGTGGTGGTCAAGGTAGTGAAGCATTTCCATTTCTACATCCTCAATTTGTGAGTTACTGCTCTGGTTCCTGATACCACGGTCAAATCCATATTAATTCAGTAGGAGTTTGGAACCAAAAGAGGAAATTGGATTGAAAAAATCTAGGAGTTTGATCTGGTCATCAAGCTTATAAAGCTAGTATGGGGAAAGGGCCTATGCCAATTGATTGCTGACAATAGGCTAGAAGAAGCAAGGCATGAAGAAGCAAAGGTGGAAGACGTGCCAATGGTCCTCTTTGTCTCCACCACAAATGAGTGGTATTTAGGTATTGCTCATTTCCTTACTTATGGTGAGTGTCCTGCTCACCTATCTTATAAAGAAAGGAGAACTATCAAGCTAAAAGCTGCAAATTTTGTCTTCTAGGACAACGGCCTGTACAAGAGGAGCCTTGATGGAGTGTTCCTTCATTGCATGGATAAGGACTAGCAAAGCCAACTTCTGAAGTCCTTCCACAATTTGGCCTATGGAGGACATTTCTCAGCTCCTGTAACTACCCATAAAATTTTATGAGCTAAGTATTACTAGCCAACTCTCTTTCAAGATGCATACAAGTGGGTGAGAAAATGTGAACTATGCCAGCAGTTTGTTGGGAGACCCAAGTTAGCTGTCCTGACTCTCAAGCCAGTGGTCATAGAGGAGCTATTCCAGTAATGGGGAATTGATTTTATTAGATCTATAAAACCATCTTTAAGTACTGGATATGATTGTGTCCTTAAAGCAATAGATTACTTCACCAAGTGGGTGGAAGCAATTCCAACCAAGCATGTTACTTCAGAAGTAGTATGCAATTTCCTCAAAGAGAACATCATTTCTAGGTTTGGGGTTCCAACCAAGATTGTCACTAACAATGTAGCTTGTTTCACTTCCCATGTGATTACTCAATTCTATTTCTACTATGGGATTACACTCTCCCACTCTTCCGATTACTTTCCACAAGGGAATGGACAAGCTGAATCAAGCAATAAGAACCTGGTGACTATCATCAAGAAGCTAGTGGATGATAACCAAAGGACACGGCATAAAGCATTGGTCGATGCTCTATGGGAAGATAGAATTACACCAAAGAGAGTAATTGGTATGTCTCCTTTCCAACTTCTTTATGGTATCAATGCTGAGATACCAATCACCTTAGAATTGCCAGCATTGAAATTGGCTAAGGCAATTGAGGATCAAACATATGAAAGCACTCTTGACAAGAGGATCATGTGCCTGATTGAGTTGGATTATTAGAGAACTATGGTGGTAGACCGAATTTCTGCCCATCAAAATTTGGTGAAGAAGCTCTTCGACCAAAAAGTGAAGAACTGTGATTTCAGGGTTGGAGATCAAGTCCTGCTGTGGGACAAAAGGAGAGAGCCAAAGGGGATGCATGGAAAGTTTGATTCTCTTTGGAGAGGCCTATTTATTATCCACCAGCTCAATGGTGAGAACATATTCCAATTGAAATATCAAGATGGCATGCTCTTTACTCTGCCTCACAATGGGCAGCATCTCAAACACTTCAATTCCTGAAGTGCCAGATAAGTTCCCATGTACATATTATATTTGTATAGTCTTTGTTTCTGCTTTGTGTTGTTCATTTTCATTTTTTTTGGAGCCTTTCTTTTTGGGTAGCATGAATCCATATCCCAATGGCATACTTTAAGGCACTGGAGATTCTAGTTTCTACTCCCCTCAGATGTTCCAAGTTTTCAACTGAAGGAAGTTCCCCAACTAGAGCCAGTTGTTGTCCCCAAAAATGAGTGGCATCTTTGAGACAACTTATGAACTATTTTGGTTCACCAGACCAAAATTGTATCTTCCCTTTTCAAAATTTGTTTTGAGCATTCAATTTCCTCATTTTCCAAGCTTTTTTAGTTAAGGGTTCAACGGGTTCAAAGGCTTCTGCAGGCGAGTTCAATCAAAAGAACAAGTTTCTAGCACTTGGTCATTTTCAGGACTATTTCAATGACTTGGTTCAATAAAAAATGTCCATCGGCAAGCTTCAAAGAACAAAGGCTTAAACCATTGAACTGTTTAACCTTGAACCATTTTGGTTCAATAGTTCAATGGGTTCAATGACCAATTGGTTCAACGCACTTGGTACAAAAGATTAAAAAGACTTAGCCAAAAAACAAAGAATGAACCGATTGAACCAAAGTTGGTTCAACTGGTTGGTTCAATCAGTAAGTTCAAGGGGCTACCCCAAAGCCAAAGGAACAATTGCCCTTGCGAATGACAGTAAGCAAAAGTAGACAAAAGTTGGAAATCCCTCAAGAAAATGGCTAAGTAAAAGAGGCTGAAAGAATTCTTTCAAGGAAGATTTTTCTCAAAAAAATGTTTAAGGCAAAATTCCTTTAGACTTTTTGTCTGAAGGAAAAGCCTGAAAGCCAAAAACCCACCGAAGATGCAAGAACTCGCCAGGAAAGTTAAAGCCTGAAGGCCGACTAAAAAATCTTGAATGGTAGATACCCTTGTAGGGGACACTTGACATTAGAAAAAGGACCTTTTCCAAGGACCCAAAGGGACACCTTACCTTTAGGACATTCCAAAGGCTAAACAAAGATGCAGAAAGGAATCCTCAAAGACTTAGACACAAAGAGCTTCAAAGAATGAACTGATTGAACCATTGAACTATTGAACCAAATGGTTCAACAAGTTCACAGGTTCGAAGGTTTAACCAAGCATGATAAAGATCAAAAAGCTTAAGAAGAACAAGGAAGCGATAGGTAGAACTAAAGAACCAATGAACCGATTAAACCTTGAACCAAAAGAGTTCAAAGTTTAATGGTTCACAGGTTCAAGCAGTTCAAAGGCATCCTCAAGCAAAGAAAGAAGCAACATGGATGATTCCAAAGGTAAGTTCAATGAAAGTGATGGTTCAACCAGAGAGCAAAGAAGTGCTTAAGCAGGGAAGCGATGGACCAAAAGAGACAGAGTGAACTGATGAAGCTTTAAACAAATGAACTTTCAAATGGTTCACAAGTTCAAAGTTCAACATGGTTCAAGTAGCTAGCGATCATTGATGGTCCCTCGAATGTCAAATTTAAAGTGATGGAAAATCCATGGAAATTCAAATAGAGTGTAGAATTTAAAGAAAGAACCAAGCGAATGGATGAAAAGGGAGCCTAAAGATTCAAATTGCTACAAGGGAGAGAGGAGCGAGACCAAAGGACCAGAAATATTTTCAAAAGAGTTATTTCTAGTAGGTGAAATAGTGGATCAAGTAGACTTAGACTTTTGAGCGCACCAAGTCAAGGATGCAGGCCTATTTTTCTTCCATAAAGTAATGGTGAATTGGATAGCTATGTAGATATTAGGAAAAGGACTAGATACTCCATACTAAGAAGAGACATATTAGAGGAATGGTCACACCATAGTTATGGCAATACACTGTTCCCAGCATGGTCCCTCTAGACAAAATTGAAGGTGCATTGAAGACATTGACTATAGCATGGGCCGTCCCATGGGAAAGAATGCCAAGCCTTTCATAGTTGCTATAAGATTGTAATTTTTCTCATTAGTAAAGGAAACTTTTCATTTTTATAGGAGCAAAACTCTACCCAGTTGAAAGGAGAATATTGAGACTTTGAGCTCAGATTGTAATTTCATTTCATTTTATCTGAATGAGAAAGCAAGTTGTTTGTAGACTTTGTGTTGTTTTGGCTTGTATCATTTTAAGAGATTATTCTTATGTCTATCTTCTGAATGTGTTTTCATCCATTTGACTTGGCAAGTAGAATTAGTGAAAGTAATAAGGAAGGTGTCCTGAAACCAACTGTGGGGAAGACCTTACGCTTTTACATTTGTTTTTAGTGTGTGTTTTTTTTCTTTCTGTGTTGAGGATTTTGGAATGAATTTTTGCCCCCATTATCCTTTATGTTATACTCTTTGGGTAGTTGAGGTGGAAACTTTGTTTTCTATTTCATCCTGCTGGTTACTGCACTTGTGTTACCAGTTTCTTGTCATACCTGAAAGAAAATTTTGCTATTTCCTGTAAGAACACTTCTGAAAGAAGAGAAGTGCCTTCAATGTTCTCACCAAGATTTTCTCCTCTATTTGTTAACATCATCTCTGAAAGAAGAGAGATGGATGGCATATCCTACCCCTGAGTTTACTTTCTACTTATTTATATAGTATATATAGCTCCTACGTATTTACAGGGAACTTCCCCTTGATGAGAGGAGAGATTTTTCCACCTTTGATGTAGTAAACCTGCACACTGGGCTGACCAATCTCATTTGCTATGGATGATAAGACCTATTTTGCTCAATCAGACTGCTGACTAACAAAATATTCACCCAATAGACCTTTGAATTTCATGGGATGGTTTGATTCTTCAAAAATGGGAAGGCAAAAATTGAGGAGCAATTTGTAACTTTACAAGTTGAAATTTGCACTTGGAGTTATAGATTATATGGGAAGGGTGGTCAGTGAGAAGTGGAACTTGTATTACAATTTAAAACTTTGAAAGTTTCAAATTACACTTGGAGTTTTGGTTTTTAGTTGGAGCGTTGCATAGGAAACAGAGTTTGGGAAACAATTTTCAAGTTTAAAACTTGTAAATTGCACTCCAATCTCTAGTTTTTATGGGGTATTTGGTTTATGAGAAGTGGAACTCCACATGTAATTTATAAATTTTCAAATTGAAAATTTCAAGTGGGGTTCTGGTTTCCACTAACTAAGTGTTTAGTGGGAAACAAAGGTCTAGATGCAATTTTCAAGTTTGCAACTTGTAAATTGCACCTAGATCTTTGGTTTCTGCCAGCTAATGCATATAAAGAAGCAAAGGTTTTAAAGCAATTCTTAAGTTTTTAAGTTGTAAATTGTAGTCCAATCTTTGGTTTTTTTTGACTTAGGGAAATGAGTGTTTTAGGTCATTTTAAGGCATTTTTTCAAAAAATTAATGGGTCTCCCTTAGGGAGTATACTTGACATTTTGACATTTTTGGTGACATTTGTGGGGTGATTGCCTAATAATTAGTTTCTTTCCAATAGCCTTCTATTTCATTGGGAATGGAGTCATTCAAGCTTAACACACTTTAGCTAGTGAAGAAAAAAACTTGGATTTGCCTAAATAGGAACAAAACAGGGAAAAATAAAACAAAGGAAAAAAACTTCTAATGAGTTGACCTATGTGAAAGAACTTATTTAGAAAAAAAACTAACCCTAATATATACAACAAATTATTTATTTTTTGGAATGAATTACAACCTCAAAAATAAGCTTTAAGGTATTTCCCATTGATTGGGATAGGTAGTTCTGATCCATCAAGCTTGGATAACTAAAATGCATTCGCTGCTTTTCACTAAGTTATAATAAATGGGCCATTCCATACTGCTTCAAACTTGGTGTGCTTGCCTAGTTTAGATTTGTTTACATCCCATGTGAGAATCATGTCCCCTTCATCGAAGCTCACATCAAATGATTTTTTTTATCAAAAGTCTTCTTTGTTTGATCCTTATTTTCTTCCTTAACTTTCATTGACTGGTTCCTGACTTCTTTTAGTTTCATGAGTTCTACCAATATTATTGTCATTTCATCATTGTCAATCAAATATAATTTATGATTGAGTTCTAGAGATGGTAACTCAATTGATAGTAGGACTCTAGCTTCCATTCCATATACCATCATGAATGGATATTTGCCAATGGCTCTCTTAGGAATGATCCTATCAACCCACAATGTTGATTTTAACTTTGTGTTCCATGTACTTTAGTTGTCCTCCATTGTCCTTTTGATAATTATTATGAGGTTCTTATTGGTATAATAAACCAACCCATTACCCTATGAGTAATAATTATAAAAATTAATTAGGTATACATTGTGCTTTACAACCCATTCACTCACTTGAGTGCCCATAAAAGCTTTGGTATTGTTCAAGATAATGGTGTGAGGAAACCATACCTTGAGATGATGCCACCCATGAATTCTAGGATGTATGCCTCCATGGCATATTTTAGTGAAACTACTTCTGTCCATCTTTTGAAATAGTTCATTGATGTAAGGACCCATTTATGGCCTAAACTAGATGGTGGATTGATCATACTAATGAAATCCAATCCCCATTGAGCAAATGGTTGGTCAGATTGAATTGGTCTGAGAGGGAAAGCTACTAATATTTGATTTGCTATAAAGTAAGCATGATTTTCATAGTTCCTTACCTATTAATGGACATATTTGAATATTTTAGGCTAATAATAACCCCTCTCATTATTTTGATGGTTGTGGTTCTTGTAGATAAGTGTCCACCTGATGGACCATCATGAAATTCTTTGAGCACTTTAGGGACTTGGTCATAATTGATACATCTTAGCATGACTCCATTCATATATTTTCTAAGAAATATTCCATCAACAAGAACATAAGGAATGGATTGGAGTTAGAAATATCTTTTTTTGGACTATTGAAAATCATATAGGTACTCTCCAGTCTATAGGAAGACAATCATGTCATGGATCCAACTATTGAAAAGAGGTGGATTAGCTGGCCGAGATGCACCTTGAGCATATAATACTTTAGATATAGTTTCATTAGTCTTGATATCATAATCAAGCTATTCACATAAGACCTTTCATCTTAAAATATTTTTAATTTTGATGTCTATGTCATATTCTATGACTTTTGTGATCCATCCTACTCTTTTTTCATTTATTTCTCAGATCGGCAGGAACTCTTTGAAACTTTGGTGACTAACTATCAAATGAATTTTATTTTTGGAGAGCATATGCCTAAAATTTTTGAGAGATTTAATAATAATATACACTTAATTCTCCATGAAACTATACTTTTATTCGTAATCCTTTAAGGATTGATTGAAAAAAGATATTGGTTATTCCAATTGTTGTTTATTCTACTAAGTTAGAATAGATGAGATGCTGTCTTCCCCTCCAAAAGCATAGATAATGAAATCTTTCTCATAGTTGGGGTTGACTAGGGTAGTTTCCTATGAAATAACTTACTTGATGGCTTCAAAGCTTTCTTTTCCTTCTTGTGTCTAGTTCAAAATGATACCCTTCTTAAGCATTGTAGTAAGGGGTTTGGACATGGAGGCAAAATTTGGAACAAAAATTATTATAAAGTTGAGTTTTTAAAGGAAAATCTATATTCCTTTCTTATGTCTTGGTAGTGCTAATGCAGATATAAAACTTATTCTCTCTGGGTCTATTGCAAGACCCTCTTTTGAAATAATGTGTCCTAGTAGTTTCCCTTAATGAACTACAAAAACACGCTTTTTTGGATTGAGGGATGCACCTTTTGAAAAATTTCCTAAGGTGATCTAGGTGTGAATCAACATGCTTTGAGTAAATAGTGATGTCATCTAGTTATACCAAGATCATCTCATTTATCAAACCTCTAAAATCCATATCCATGGCTCTCTAGATTGTTGCACCAACATTAGTTAGATTGAATGGCATATTTTTATATGCATACATGGCCTATTTTGTAGTGAAACTAGTCTTGAATTGGTTTGATTCTTGCACCAAGATTTGGTTATATCCAGAATAACCATCTAGAAGGGAAAACCTTTCAGATTTTGATATAGTTTGTAGAATTTATTTCATGGGTAGAAGGGGATAATGATCCTTTAGAGATTCTTTGTTCATATTCCTGAAGTCTACACAAAGCTTGATTTCACCATTATTCTTACTTACAGGGACAAAAATAGTAATCCAAGATGAGTGTTTGATATGGAAAATGATGTTAGCTTCTATCAGTTTGGATAGCTCAATATTCATCAGGGGTCCTATTTTTGGATTAATTAGTATCTACTTCTATCTAATAGGATTGGTATTTGGGTAAATCTATATCTTATGTCGGGATAAGCTACAGTCAAAACCCCTTACACCATGATAACTCCAAGTGAAGTTATCATCAAAATCTTGACACAACTCAATAAAATCTTATTTTTAGAATCATTACATACCTTTCTTATCATCATTAGTTTGCCTTCTAAAATGACTACTAGTTCATAGTCTTATTCATTGACCATGATGTTCTTATTTTTGCCTTTTAGCTAATCATCTAAATTGAATATACTCTCTAAAGTTACCAGACCCATGGGTAGTTTATTTGTCGTCAACTAGATGATCTAATTTCCATATTGATCTTAGAGTCTTGACTAGTTCCTATCAGAGAAATTAGCTTCTTCTCTTAGAAAATTGATAATTTGCTAATCACTATCAAAGACTTTCCAATTGGTTTCATTATTAGGAATAGATGGCCTTACTATCAAATTTACATGCTAGTTGTTTTCTATTTTATTTCTTTAGGTATGTCATATTAGGATCCTACTGAGGCCATGTGATTAACATCTTTAATTTATGCTCTTGATGCCACTTGAATGTTTAAAGCTATGAAGTTTTCTAATAGGTCCCAAACCCTGTGTTTATAAGATTTAAAAAATTTATTCGTAGATATGCTTCTGGGTCTTACATGGTGAACAATCAAATCACTATCACCAAATATTTTTAGGGATTTTATCTCTCTCTTTGGTCAATTGTAGACCTTGAATCAAGGATTCATATTCAGTTACATTGTTTGTGTAGCTATAATGAAGTGTAAAAGAATAGAAATAGCTCTCATTTTGTGTATAAATCAAGAAAATACCCACACCTTCACCATTCCTACTTCTTAAACCATCGAAGAATAATTGCCACATTCCTTGAAGATCTTCAGCTAGTTTTACAAGTTTCAGGATGATTGCATCATTTTCATGAATGTAATATGTACTCAACCCAATTTCTTATACATAATAATAAGGATAGAATTAGAGATATGATCCCCATTTGTCTAGATGCATGTATGGAATATCTTCTATGGGTGTTTCAACTTAATAATGATGATAATCTTACTAGTCTTGTAATATACAATTCATATCTATAGGGATAGGAGTGTATGGTTCAATATGGTCTTTAACAATTGGCTCATCTCTTATTTTTACTCTTGTTCTATATCTCATCCTAAACAACATGTGAGACCAATCCATAGATAGATATCCACCCATTTTGGTAGTGAAGTCTCATGAAAGACAAATAGAAAAATAAGAGGGAAGATCAATAATTGAGATATATTGGGAAATTAACAAGCTTGGACATGTGTGGATAGTGAGGTTTAGACCATTTATTATCCCTAATATTTGAACAATAGTCCCATCCAATTACACCACACCTTTTGAAATAGGTGTATACTTAATACTAAGAGCATCTGCTATTTTCTTGGGTATGACATAACTACTAGTCCCTAAATCTACCATGAAATTATGAACTAGATGCTTCCATACTATGAGTGAAAGATAAAAATGAGGAGGATTACCATTTTTACTTACTTTAGTGTCAGTTTTTGGCTGACACAAATTAATTTCAATATTAGGTCCCTATACTGGAACCTTGTTTGTTATCTAGAAGTTTTTCAAATCTTCCTGTAGAAAATATCTTTGTGCTAGAATGGATAATGTTTCCCACATAGTGACATTCAAATTGGTCTTCTTCATATATCAAAAATATTGAAAATAATGTTACCAACCTTTGTTGGTGCCTTTGTAGGAGCTATGTTTTCTTTTATGAGATTTAGAGTCAACACTTTTGAATTGAACTAGCCTATGAGCATAAATAGTGGCCTTTATACTATGATGCTCTTTGCAAGTTATTGCACAACTTTGAAAGTTATAGATTTTTACACCTTAGGGGTTAATCAGTTTCTATTTCTCTTTTCCTTGAACATGTATTAGCTACCACTGGACCTACACCATTGAATAATGCCTCCTAATTTACATTATAAAATTCCTCCTCTTGCTAGTTTCAAAGAGTAGCCTCACCATGAGTAGGTTCTTGTGTATTTGCTTGTTGGGAAGTGGCTTATTATTGATGTCCTTGTATGTTTGATATGCCTTGGACCATCAAGGCTTTGCTGATAATACCATTAAGATAAGTATTTTGGTTATATGGTTGAGCACAAGGATAACACCATTCATACTCCTGATCCAAGTTATTTTGAATAGGTACAATAGCTTTGAAAGCACCTACTATAGGTAGATCATATATGTTTGGAGGTTTTGATTACATACTTTGACCTTGCAGCTATGAATTTCATTAGTATGGCTTCCTATTGGGTTGCTATGCTTGGTTAGCTTGCTAATAAGGCTTGTAGTTTTAGGATTATTGCCTCTTCATTGCTACTAACTCATTACGAAAACTTTTAAGTAGTGAATTAGCCTCATATAAATCATTTTTAGGAGTGGGAGTTAAATTTGGTGCTTTTATTGTGGTGGTATTTGGAGAAATTATAGGTTGTATGGGAGGTATTTCTAGAAATAGAGGCATTGGTGGCCTTGGGGTAATTTTTCCTAATTGAATTAGATAATTTTCTACCCTTATTCCAATTTCATAGATATTGGGAAGTGTGGTGCCACTAATTGACTAAATCATAATAGCTATATCACTATTTAAGGCTCCTAAATAATATAAGAAATCATTATTTTGGGTTGGTTTGACCAATACTAGAATTCTATTCCACATCTTTTAAAAGCAAAAATGGAAATCAGTCATGAGCTCATGAAGAGCCCATTGAATATAGTTAATTATTCAACTAAGAGAGATAGTCACTCTTATATTCAAATTAAGTTCATATTTTAGTGAATAAGTCATCCAAAATATGGATGGAACTAAGAGGCAGACCTCTATACCATTTTAAGGCTTTACCCTTGAAAGAGGAGACTAGGAGTCTGATTTCAACATTATCTTGTACCACATTATAGACTAAACAAACATTATAAATGTCCTATATATGTTACATAGGAGTGGTGAAAGTTTTACCAATAAAATATAGAAGGCTTTTTAAATTCAAGGTAGGTATATCATCATACTGGTCCAACTGGAGTAGGCTGTCTCCATTGAAAGCTATGAAATTTAAATTTCTAACCATAATGAGAAGTATGAAACTACTCAGAGTATTTGAAGGAGATTCAAATAAATTTTTAGGATATACACTTGATTAAGGTACAACTAATCTTGATCTATTTTTAGACAAAAATCATAATTCCAAAACATTAGCTCTCTTACCTTTAGTAAATGATCTTGTTTGCTTCTTTGGCATACGTAAACCTTGAATTCCTGAAACCATAAGCCAATAGAGTCTCCATGTGATTTTAGAATGTGTACATATCTCATACAATACTTGCTAATAATAACACCAATATATTTTTAATTTTTAGGTCCCATCGATGTGCCAAAAACTGTTATCACATAGATTTTTCACCCATCTTGATGTTGTAGCTCACTGTGTGAAAATCTAGTGATACAATGGGATCACTTCCAAGCTATTGGACCTTGGTGAATTGAGGTGAACCTTAAGATAAGGTATACTTACTTTCACTAATTTTTTTGAAATTGATAAACTACCAACCTATGTAAAAATTCCAATTCTTAGTGATCTTGCTTCTAAACTAGGGTTTGACTAGGAAAAGAGTTTAGGGAATACAATTGCAAAACTGAAAATGGTGATTGCACCAAATATTTTGGAGTGGATTTTAATGATTTATTAAATTAACATAATATAATAATAAATATATTGAAATTTTAGGAGCAAAAACTTATGCAAATGTGAAATCAAAGGCAATATTAGGTATTTTTCATACAAGGGACAAGATTCTTTATTTTTTAATCAAACAATCTTTCAAAAGGGTAAAAGAATACCAAAAGTGAAATTTTGTGATGTAAATAAGAATTAAAGCATCTATAAATATTTAAATAACCTTAAATACAAAAATATTACATAGATAAGGAAGGTAAATCTTTAATTTATTCTCATTCTCTAGGTTACATCATGTAGACAAGTTATTCAAAGTGCAGAATAATCTCTTTAGCAGCAAAAAGATAAAATGGGCTATGTCATAGTACCCATATTTATACAAAAAATATCATGAAAGAGATGTAGTTAACAAATAAATCCACACCTAGTTTAAGAACATGCAAAATATAGAAACTCCATGTAAAAAGGCATGATCTACGACTGTAATGTCATCCTTAGATTGGTAAAATAGTTGGAGAGGATCATACAATAGCTATGCATGATCATGTAACTAATGGAGGCATGGAGGGAAATTTTAAATATTCATGTAATGTTGAGCTGCTACTTCCTCTTCGTGCAATGAGGTGCCAAAGTGAAACTCAAACTTAGAGTCAAAAGATAGATCTAGGTAACTTAAGTTAATTTTTGCAAAATCCTAACTTGTAATTTTTAATTGGGACTTTTAAAAATTTCAAGTCAAATAATTTTGATGAAACTTGAAATACATTTTACAATATGTTCTTTTTTAACTTAAACAATTCAAACTTGTCAAAATGGAAATTGTAATTTGCAAGTTTGCTTTTTATAACTTTCAACTTGTAAAAAAAGGAACATGGAAATTACAAGTATTTCTTTCTGAAAAAGATTTGTCAAAATGATAGTTGTAATTTACAATTTTTAACTTTAAAATATTTTTACACTAATGAAAATATAATATACAAGAACATTTTTGATAGAAATAATTAATCTATATCCAACACTTCTAAAAACTCTTTGTCCTTTTTTTCCTATGTATTTTAAATATATGCATAAAAACCCTTGAAGATCTCCAAGATTCTATCTTCATCAGGACCAAAAGAGTAGAGGTGGCTTATTTCACATTCTACTATTATATCAGAGAGTTCCTTTCTAAAATCTCTCTATTAATGAGTCTCTTTTCCCATCTAATCTAATGTATTGTGGTACTTGAGAAAATGGTGGATAGAGCTCAAGATGAAGGTGGTGTCCAGAGCTAACTCTTTTTCAATTATTCCCTTGAGTTTAACTTGTATTTCCTACACTAAAAGGAATTGGTTCTAATGATCTATTACTTGACATGATAATTTATTCAACAAATACTCAATGTCATATATCATATTAGTGGCTTTATCATGTGCAACTTTAGCCTTATTGGTACTGTCTGTGAGTATCCTTATCCTAAATTGAGATACTCTATCCATTTAATCATGATCTATATCATTTTTTAGTATCTTTTTTTAAGAAGGATGTTATTAGCAATTATATCTATAACTATTAACTTTGGATAGAAAAGGTTTAACCTTTTTATCTCTTCCTGATATTTGTTGATCTACTCTCTCAAAGTTACCCTTCTCTCTGTTAGATTTGTATAGTGGTATATTAATAATTCAAAAACTCTATTTACCTTTGAGATTATCTCTTCTACCCATTATTTGGTGGCCCTTCCCATGTTTCCAAATTCTATCACTACATCAAGTGTTGCTTGATCTGTGATCTAAGTAACTAGTTGTGTTGGTTTAGTAGTGGGTTCAATGAATTTATTTAATTTAGTCATTAGTTACTCAACCTTATTCTTAAACTCATCCTTAATGACCTTGTCACTATCCATTTTCTCAAAAAGAGAGTTAATTCTAGATTAAATGTCATGTTTCAATCTCTCTCTTATAGGACATTAAAGGTGAAGCTTTGATACCTGGTAATTCACCACCACTAGATCTTCTTTTTGTTTTTTTGGTGGGGGGACTATAATATCTACATACTTTTCCCCTACTAAATCATATAATATCCTTAAAATGGTTTGGGGATTTGTTTTGGATTTCTTATGTGCATTTGTGAGGCCAAAATCCAATGTGTTTGGGGAAACCATCTACTTATGTTTCTTCCCCACTATCTATGCTAACCAACTAGGAGTAGCATCATGCTATGTTGACACTGTCACTTTAGAATATAGAATCAAAGATGTTACACTGGTGGAAACATTGACAAGTGTTGTATCCTTTGTTGATATTTACATTGATTGTTTGATAGATGTCTTTACAACCTCTTCCCCATATGTGGGTTGAGTGTCCACATTTTTATTAGTGACTTGCTCCATCTCTATCTCTTATGTAGGGGTTGGGGTTATCGTGAAAGTGTAATAGGTGGGTGTAATGGAAATAGATGTGCCTACTGGGGGTGTGGAATATGGAAGTGATACCAATGGAGGAGTAAGCATAGGGAGTCAAAATTGAGGAAACTATGTAAGTGTGGATTCCAAAGCCTTGAATGAATCAATCAGATTTGTAGGGACACTCAAGGTTGATGAAGTGGGAAAGGTGAAGAGAGATGAATATGAATCAATAGTTACCCTAGGGGTTGGGATGGCCAATGAGATTATAGTTAGAATGACTAAATATATGGATATATACTGGTATGTAATGTTAATGATTAATGGAATGGAAGAAAATAAAGATGAGATGAAAAGAATTATCAAAGGGGGAGTGAGATTGTAGAAGAGGGAAGTTAAATGGAAACCTGAGTGTCCAATTGAGGGGAGACTTGAGTGTCCAATTAAATTTATTGAACTATTGGAAATGGACTTATGGACATAGGTAAATTGGTAGGAATAGAGGGTGTAATCACTTAGGGTGAAGGATGAGTGGAGACAGAAGGATGAGGAGGTGTTAAAACTGATGAAATGATAGAGATAGGTGGAGGGTGTATTATAGATATGGGAGTAGCTACTATAATTGAGATGGGAGTATAAACTATTTTTGCTTCTACGATAGTTATATCCTTAGATGAGATCATTATTGGTTGATCTACTATTATTCCATAATTGCTTGATTGTCCCCTATTGGAATTTGGTTTCTTCTTTCTCTTATGGGAGACTACTAGCCTATTTACCTATTATAGGAGTGCTCCACTGCTAGAACCTTCTACTGATGGTGGTACTCCCTTCTCCTTGAGTTATAGTAGTTTTTCACTAATGCTCACTATTTATTTGGTCACTTGGACACCTTTACTTATGATCCAATTGAGTGTTCTATTTATTAGATTGGTGGTTCTATCCATTAAAGAGAAAAACTCAGGAATGGACCACCTCACTATTAGAAGGGGTATAGTATAGAATTTGTTTTCATGGTAAACCTCATCTACTAGGGACTCATCATCAACCAAGTCCTTAGGGACTGGTGCCATGTTGAAGGCCTTGATCTAATCAAGGGTCATTTTGGAGTACTCCTTCAGTCTTACTTCCTCTTCATCTTCCAAGTTCTCTCAGTAGTATTCATAATAGGGGGCACAAAAATATGTGAAGATTCCTAGTGTATTAGTAATGTTGCCATGAACATCATATAATGGCCTTGCCTCTAAGTTTCTCAAGGGAATTTGTGTCATTTCATCCTCTACACACTTGGTTTTAGATAAATAAGGGCATGTGTAACTTCCTATATTGATGGGGAAATGAATTCCTACCTTGTGTTTGCTAGATAATAACTTATGAGTTTCAACTAGTTACCTCACAAGCTCCATCTAATCCCATTTATCCTTCACATACCTTATAAGGGTGTAAGGACAACCGCTAAATCTACATACTATGATGTAGGAATATGTAGGGAATTGGATGAAATAAGAACCCCAATTGGTAATCTTTAAAGTGGCAGCATTAGAGATTCTCTTCTTCTCTAGTTCTTTATCAAACATTACTATGATATAGTAAATGAATTCATCATTTACTCTTCTAAAGTGCTACCTAATAACCTCAAGATTGAGGTTAGGGTAATAATTAAACACTTTATTTTTGTGGTTAGCTACTATGTTGATTCTTGGGAAAGCTCTCCCTTTGGCCAATCCTTTGGCCAATATATAAAATATAACCTCAAGATTGGGGTTAGGGTAATAATTTAACACTTTATTTTCTTGGTTAGCTACTGTGTTTATTCTTGGGAAAGCTCTCCCTTTGGCCAATATATAAAATAGATAAGAAGTCATATAAAATTTACCTATGTTTTAGACCTCCATCAACTGCTTATGGATGGAGTCACTAATGAGCTGTGTCCAATGGATGTATTGTTTATTCTGATGGATGAAAACTCTAACAAAGATTGGGATTTTTCTATGCACTGGAAAAGTTCATGGGTTTGTGGGGTTGCAAAATTAGGTATAAATCTTGGGGTTTTTGAAGTTATCTCTAGCAAGTGGAAAGTCCACAGCGACTATGAGGGAATCTTATAAAGGAATATTTGATGGTTTTGGGAATATCTTTGGGAATATTTGTGATTGGTTATATGAATTTTGGATAAAACCCTAGGTTTTTAATGTTTAGGGAAGAGCTTAAAAAATGACCTCATGAGCCTTTTAGACATAATAAAAACAACTTAAACCCTAATGACACCTAAGTAATGCAAAAAATCCCTAAAAAATGTGATCAAATCTATAATGGAGCACAGGAAAAGAAAATAGCTAAAACAAGCTCGATTTACAAGAAAATATGGATTTAAAATGCATAAGGTCCAAAAAAATATAGTGTAGTGGGTAAATTGCATGATAACATGGTGATGTCGCTCAATTGTGTGACTTGCAAGCATGACACATGGCTCAAGGTCATTTGGAAAGGTTGTGGATCTCCAAAAATAAATTAGCAAACTTAAATAATGATTTAATTTAACCCTAATTTTCTTTAAATAAGACCCCTATAATAAATTCCTTAATGGCGATGGTTGGTAGGATATATAGAAATCTATAGTCTTGGACCAACTTTGAAAATTTGTAAACTTGTAATTTGCATTTTGACCTCTAGATTCTATGGGATGGTTTGATTCTTTGAAAATGGGAAGGTAAAACTCAAGGAGCAATTACAAGTTTTCAAGTTGTAATTTTCACTTGGAGTTCCAGATTCCATGGGAAGCATGTTCGACAAGAAGTGGAAATCAGATTGCATTTTGCAACTTTGCAAGTTGTAAATTACAACTGAAGTTCTGATTTATGGTTAGAGTGTTGCATGGGAGGTGGAATTTGGGAAGTAATTTGCAATTTTTTAAGTTACAAATTACAATCCAATCTCCAATTTTCATGGGGTATTTATTTTATGGAAAGTAAAACTTTGCTTGTAATTTGAAACTTTAAAAGTTGAAAATTACAAGATGGGTTTAATTTTTTACCGGCCTAGTGTTTAGTGGGAATTGGAGGTCTAGATGTAATTTTCAAGTTTTCAACTTGCCAATCGCACCTAGATCTTTGGTTTATATTAACTAATGCATTGTGGGAAGTGGAGGTTGGGAAAAAATTTGCAAGTTTGCAAGTTGAAAATTATAGTCCAATCTTTTATTTCCTTTAGCTTAGGGAAATGACTATTTTGGGTCATTTTAAGGCATTTTTCCAAAACATTAATGGGTCTCCCTTAGGGTGCTTAAAATTTTGACATTTTTGGGACAAAAATATCAACACTTATGATAGTATGCCAAACACATGTCATAAACTAATGTCTAATGTCGGTTAGATAAAATCACATATCAAAAACAACACAATGAAAAGCATAAAAGAACAATTATATAAATATTCAATGATTATAAATAAATATATTGTTAATACTAGATTATAACACATATCCAATGCCACTAATAAGTAATAAGTGTGATATATAACCAAATAAATAACAAGACTAGCATAATTTTCAATATTACACATATAAATAACACACACTCAGCCTAATATAGATTTATCATCTTAATGGAAACTATCCAATGAAACATAATTTTTTTGGAAGAGATAACACATTCATGTAAACTCATAAAATAGTCATAGAAAACATTTCTTGCTTACATTAATTTTCAAAATTATCCTCCTTTTATAATGTATAAATAATTCTTGATGGGCACCACCTCATATTCAAAATGGGGTTACATGTATGAAAGACTAAAAATACGTATAGGCCTTAATTTATCTTGCCATTCATGCATGTGAAAAAATATATAAATAATTATACCAAAAGTAGTTTCTAAATTAGACTATGTTGTTTAAATATTAATACTAATAATATTTACAGTAGAACCAAACTAAACTCTAGTTGGTAAATTGCGACTAGGTATTCTAAAGGTACTAATTAATGATGTGATAATTTTAGACACCTTATTTTGGCAACAACTATGTTCCAACTAGACTTCATATTTATTTCTACCAAATAGTACAAATTAAGCTTAGGAATCACTGAATGTCCTAATTTCATCCATACATTAGACATTAGTGCTTAGAATCATGTTGAGGCATCCCTATTTAGGGTATCATCCTATACTCAACAATACACTCTCACAAACTTATTTCTAGTCAAAATTTGACTTAACAAATTGATAGTTTGGCCTTTGGACCCATTAAATAGGGCACTTAAACAATTCCTAACGTGCAAAAACACTAAGCATAATGAATTAACTAAGTAAATAAAATTAAATTCTTAAGTGAAATTTCCATGTGTAGTTAGTGAATATGAATTTTGTAAAAAGTAAATTCAAATAAAATTGAGTTCATGATGATGTCATCATCCTCAAAGTTAAAAAAATGAAAATATCTCCATTAAAGCCTTAAATTCAAAAATGGAGAGCCATGCTTAATAAATGGGATCTCTATCCAAAATATTAATTACTTATCCCATACTTAACTCAAGTAGGGTTAAAATAAACCTAACTTCACTTGGGTTAGATTTAGTTGGGAAGGATATAAATAGAAGTGCCAAGACCATTCCAAAATAAGCTCTCAAGCCAAAGTTATAATGTTCAATTGTTGAGAGACAAAGCATTCTTGTAGTGTTATAATGCAAAATCATTGCCAAGGTGACATGAAGAAATTATGCAAGGAGAACCATTGTCAAATAATCTTTGATCACACTAATGATAAAATTCATCCATGACCAACATGTAACTCTTGATCACAAGGAAGGTAAAGAATACTTGTTTTGTCTTCCATTATTAGTTACTTGAGTTGTTCTCTTGCTCCTTAAGTGTCTAGGATTGAGGTGTTAGATTTATTATTGTGTTTTTATTAGTTTTTATCATAGTAAAAATTTAATAAATTCCATATTGTATTCTAATCTCACATAATTTCATTCTTTGTGGGATAACTCTTGATGAGTGTGCACCCCACAAATTCTTATTTTTGTCTCTTATTCTGATTTTCACTAAAAACAACCCATAAAGTCATCATAAATTTTGACAAATTAACTATTTTTTTATAAATATTTGTAAGGGTATTTTTATTTTGTATTATTAAAATCCTACAAAATTTTCATGAAAAAAATGTATATTTTATTATTTATCATCAAATTAGTGAACGCCACTTTTGTTTTGTAGTTTTCTACTAAAAAATGGATGATACAAAGCTCATGATTTTTTTTATCTATATTTTTTAATCTAAAAAATTTCATAGATGTGAGGATATGAACTATTAAAAACCTCCAAAAATTTAGTGAATAATTTATGTATATTTTCAAAGTTTTGGTTAAAACACTAACCACTACTTTTTATGTTTATTTGTGTTTGGTTTTGTTTTTAAAATTGATTTTACAGGTTTCCTTTTTCTCTTTTGGTCTAATAAAAATTATATAATTTTTTTTAATAGGTTATCTCAAGAAAAGAGAAAAAATATTTCATCCCAACACTCAATCATACTCATTTCACATTTATTTTGGTGCTTTTTAAAAATTGAACAAAATAACTTTAATTTTTTGATTTTAAGTTTTTACAAAGGCCAAAGTTCAAACACATTTCAAGTTGGTGCTATTAAAAAAGAAATCTATTTTAGTTACAAATATTAAGATATTTTTCAATTCTTGTTTTTTATATATATAGTTTCAATTAATTAGATTATTTTTTTTGGTTTTGGCAAACAAAAACTATAACATGTATGCTTTCCCCCTGTCCCCTTTAGAAAGCTCAGGTGATCAAAATCATTTAGTTTATTATCATTGTTTTTAAATTTGTGTTAGCAATAATGTCATGTATGCTCCCCAATATCCATGTGATATGGGTCATTCAAAAGTGACCTCTAAAGCCTTTTCATTTTCATTTATTTCTTTTTATGTATTTGGCTTGTGGGTGGGAGTTCATTGCCTCCCAATGAATTTTCTAGGGGTGTGTTGACCTGAAGCTTCATCTCCTAGCAGATAACAACCCCAATCCATGATAGGGTATATAAATTAGGGAATGTAATACTAGTATTTCTAGGGATATGAGCAACTAACCTCTCCAATATTAATAAAAACCTAGGTCAGGTCTTGCTAAACATTGGACTCTACTAAGTAGTACATGGCTGGAGTCATTATGATAATGAATATACCCTTGTATAATAAGTTAACATGTATGAACCTAATTGACATGATTGTTCCCTTGTGTTAGCCACACTTAGGACCATAT
This sequence comes from Torreya grandis, assembly GCA_037957365.1. NCBI lineage: Eukaryota > Viridiplantae > Streptophyta > Pinopsida > Cupressales > Taxaceae > Torreya > Torreya grandis. The sequence goes on from JARHVA010002266.1 coordinate 1,221,934, forward strand.
AGTAAATTTAAAACTTATAGATTTTTAGTCAACCCCACTTGTCATAGAATTTATTGCCATGTGTCGAGTGCTCCTCATTCTAAATTCATGCCATGTACCAATGATTGAGAGATAGAGGGGGCATAAAAAATATACCTAAAATTATTCTTTAATTTTTGGATTAACACTTGATTTATCACAAGCATTAATATATCGATGGAAACTTTGGTAGAAGCTATGCACACCCATATCAGTTATAGGGATAGTATCATATTTGTGCTACTTCTATTTTATTTTATTTACATGCATTATTTGAGACTAAAAATTATTTATTTGTTCAAAATGAGTCATAAACATTACATGTTTTTATCACACTTTCACCTAAGAGGTGTTATTCTACCTATTTGGTGTCACACATTTTTCTTAAGACTTTTTATCCCAAAACATTTGTGTGTGTCACTTATTTAAACAAGCAATGATTACACTACCCATTTCATCCCAAAAACATACCTTGAGTTTTTGAATCCAAAATTAGTCATGCCATTTGGTTGAAGGAGCATCGTTATTCTACTCTTGTTATTCCAAACACATTTCCTTGTTTCAAACCAAGTTCAAAATCACATGTACCTTTTATATAAAAATGGTGTTGTTATGATATCCATTTGGGTCTAGGATGTTCTCCATTTGAAAAATACAAGTATTTTAAACCAAGTTAAAAATTTGAATTGTATATTTAATATTCAAAATTGATCGGTCTACACCTATGTCTTACTTAATTTTGGCTTAGGTATTTACCTCTTACCTTTGAATTGTGTAACTCGGACTAATTCATTTCTTGATTTAAAGACCCTTTTGCCTAGATTTAGGAAGTGGTTTATTTTATATGTGCCTCAAGTCAATTTTTGCCTTAAACTAAGGTCAAAACTCACTTTTAAAGTATAAATTTAAGCATGGTTAATTTACATTGGATCCTTAATTATCACTTGGACTTGAATGTTTTACTCATCTCTCTTATTTTGATTACTTGAGATTGATTTTCCTAATTAGTTTTAAGCATTTGCCTAGAGTGAATGATTCATACCAAGGTCAATTTTATTTTAAAATCCATGTGCCAAGATTAAGTCCAAGTGCTTGGAAGTGTTTACCTTAGAATTTAGATTAATTGCAAGTTTTTATCTTGACCTAGTTTGTTTCAAAGTCTAACTTTATGCCTTCTTACCAATGACCTAACATTGCCTTAAAGTTTTTAGACTAAGTTCATGCCTTTTTAAAGTCTATATGTGTGAATTTTGACCAAAGACCTAAATATTTTCATTTTTAAACCTAGATTTGACTTGTTTAAAACACTTTGACAAAACAAGGATTCAAATTTGCCTTTTGTTTGACCATTTATGTGAAAAAAATTTAGACTATTGGAGATATTTGAGATTAAATTTATTGTTGGTAGTTTTCAAGAAGAGATTTGTTCTAGGGTAATTTTAAACCATTTGTAATAATATATCAAGTCTTTCATCTAGACCAAGTTTCAAGATGTCCTAAACATTGACCAATATTTTTAGACAATGTTTCAAGTATTGTGTAAACTTTAGACCATTTTATTTGTGAGACATAGTCATAGATTTGAACATGCATCAATTGAGTTTATTTTAAAGTGCTTATATTAAGTTTATTTTTAAGGATAATTTCAATTTACTTAGACCAATGCCAAGTTCCATTAACTATGTTCAAGGCCATTCTCATAGACCAAGATTGCCCTATTTGGGCTAATTTACAAACCCAACCATGTTGATTATAATATGAAAAAATCACCCTTATTTGGGCCAATTAAAGTACCAAGTTGACCCTTTCAATGATAATAGTACTTGATCCACTACCAATGCCAGTAATCCTCCTTTGGCCTGCATTAACAACCAAGCTCCACAATTCCTAAGGATTACCATTCTAGGCCCTCTGTCTTTGGCCTACGTTAGCAACCAAGCTTCATAGCACCCGAAAATTACTATTATAGGCCCTCTTCCTTTAGCCTTCATTAGCAACCAATATCTACAACACCCAAGGATTACCATTCAAGGCCCTCTATGTTAGACACTCTTATTTTATTTTGTTATTTTCTATAGCCTAGGGTAAATGTTTATCATCTTATTTTTATAATTGTTCCTTATAGCCTAGGGATAACTATTTGCCTTTCATTCTTGTGTTGTTTTACTTGTGTCATTGTTACTTAGCCTAGGGGTCACCCTCTCACTAAGAATAACACCTTTATTACTCAAACATGAATAATTTGTCTTTTATTTGTACTAACACTATGATTAACCATTGTTTGTATCTTACCTTTGTCTATTTAGAATATTTTATTTATTTCACTTTTATTTACTTTGGATTATTTATTTATTTTGATTGTTTATTTATTTACGACCTTGTTTTCTTATTTTTATTTATTGTTGTTTTGTTATTTGCATGTTTATTTATAAGTGTTTTATCTTTATTTATTTTTATTTGCATTTTTGTCTTTTTATTTCTTGGTTGACATAGGATTAAGACACTTTATTTACACTTCAGTCTTCATTACCCATATCTTATACTTGAGTTGTGAATTAGTGCACATTCCTTCACTTAGTATATTACATTATATTCACTTAGGATTTGATTGTTCATATCTTACACCTAAGTGATTTGTACTTGTATTTAAACTAAGTTTTTCCATGATTTGGATACACATTGTTATTATAGTTGTTTATAACTATTATATATAATATCCTAAGATACAAAAAAATTAGGCCAAAGAATATATCAAACAATGAAGTGGGAAATACTTCTACTTATTCACACCTGGAAAAATCCCTGACCTACTCAAATACTACCCAAATGTAAAGTAATTAAATCACTAATGAATTTTAATCCATGCTAGTTCAGATGAGCATATCCATACTAGAAGGTATCCTAAATTAATGATTATCTTCTATGCTAGCTTATTGTTACTCTATGAGTATAAATTTAGTACATAAGCCCCCATTCCTAGTTTTCCATATCAGGGAAAATCATGTAGATGTTTTTGGATCATATCCACCCTAATAGGGAAAAGATGAATTATAACACACTTAAATCCATTGGAGAATCATCAATGATGCAATATAGGTGTCCTGGTGAGTGGATGAAGTGCCTTGATAGTCTATGTGATAATGTCAAAGTGTGCAATGTGCTTGTCCTAGTGTGATTGAAGTACGCTTGGTTGATCTTTAGTTTTGGCATGGTTATATATGTTCAAGATGAGTAGGGTGATTTGAGCATGTGAAATTGGTCCTATAAATGGTTAAGGATGATTAGAGAGCTTATGTGAATAAGTGAAATTCATCTACAAGTCCATAGTTTTCATCTAGATAGTTTGGGTCTAGTGGTAGAAAATTTGAGTAGGTAGTTTGATGACATCACCATTACCATGTGTGGATGAGTTAGGGGAAGTTGGTCATATGGTTATGATAAAATTAGTCTCTAGTTATTATATGGTAAATCTCAAGTCATGCACCTAAGTGCATCAAAAGATATGCAACTACAAAGTTGGGCTCCCAAGCATTTTGATAGTGTTTCCCATGCTTAACCAAATTTGCATGTGGCATGAAAGAGCCAAGTAATTAGTTTGATGGTGGCATATATTTCACATGTGGATGCTTAAAAAGAAGGTGATAATATGGGTTTGTTCAATTTTGTGCTGATTTGATTTGTGCTATTTTTCAAGTCAAGCACTGAAGCACCAAAAAATATATGCATGTTCAAAATTAGCTTTCTAAATTTTTTTTTGACAAAGTTATCTCTATGGCAGAAAAATTTGAGTGACCATTTTAATGTATTTATATCTCAAACATGTGAGGGTTTCAAGATTATTTTGTCACATGGTTGGATTCTCTTATGTGAGGAAGTCATATGGTCTAAATTTAAGAACATGTAAGTAAGCAAGGTAAAAGATATAACTATGAAAAATTGGCCTTCCAAGTAGATAAGCAAGGTTCCCATACTTAGTTAAATTTGCACAAGTTAAATTTTTAGCAAAATCAACTATGCACATTGATCCAAGAAGTCAGGATGCAATGAGATGGTGCCAAGTGTTCAATGTTTAACACTAAGTAGAGATAAAAATCAAGATTATTCCAAGGATAAACAAAGAGTGGGTAATTGTATACATAGAGATAAATGGTGTGTATTAAATTCAAGAGGTCAAAGTGATAGCTATTTAACATTATTAAATATTGAGATATGTACATGAGAACTATAGAGTGTATGAGGTGAAAGTGTCTAGATTTAATGAGATGAGGTCAACATGTTCAAGGTTTAACATTTGGCATTGGAAGATAATGTGTTAAATATTGAACAATATCAATGGTGTGTGATTGATCTTAAACTGAGAGGACACAAGATGTGATCATATTGTTATAAGTTTAACTATGACCTTTGTTTTTGAATAATTGAATTTAACAAAGGGAAAAAACTAGCCTGTGGTTTTTGGACCATATATTTTGATCAAGGATAAATTTGCACATGGTGTAAAAATAAAATTGGTAGAGGACTCCAAGGAACATATGAAAATATTTATTTGAAGATTTAGAAGTGTGTGAAGTTAGATATATTAAGGTTCAAATTTGAATATGTGTTTGTGCATGGACTGTAAGTGACCCGAGAAGATTGTTCAATCTTGTTTTGATATCTCTTGATGAATTGGCTATTAGGGAGTGTTGTATACTCCATGAGGATTATATATATTCATTATGAAGGTTTTACCACTTGTATACAGTATAAATAATGGTTTATAGGGTGACTATGTGTTCATTCATAATGATTATGTGCATATAATGTTATTTAAGTGAATTATGCTTAAGCAGAAGGGTTCTATATTGGTTGTTGGCACTTAAGGGGGAACTATAGATCATATGGAATGAGTCCATGATTTTGGTAGTGGTTTTTTCTTATTTTTTTGATTTTTGATGTGCCAAGTGGGTGAATAGGTCTCCATGAGACCTATAAGAGCTACAAGGGCTTTATTAAAAGGTGTAGTTGCTTAAGGATGACCCATAGATGCTATGGCCAACCTATGAAGATTGTTTTTGAGTTGTGTCTTGATGTGAGAGATGCCTTAAGTATTAAGGCACGATTAATGGATGAACAATATATTGATTATCAAGTATGCTCTATAAATAGTGAAATCAAAGATGGTGATTTCTAGACTTGGAGTGAGAGATTTGGTGTGAGAAACTTGGAGTGAGAGATTTAGTGTGATATTATTGGAGTGAGAGACTTGGGATAGATTTGAGATAGTATTGTGTGTGAATTATGGAGTGAAGGAGGGGTAAAGTGCCCCATGGATGAGTTGAAGAGTAGAACAAATTAAGGACTATTTGTATGACATGTAGGTCATAATTCTATTAGTAGAATAGTGCTCTTGTAGATTGAGTGTGAGGGAAGGTGAAGAGTGATAAGTATATGCCCATAATAAATTTTATAGACATTAGTCTAAATGTGGATGTGTTCATAGGTGTTATTATGGTAGTTCAACATCTAGGGAGGTTGAAACCTCCTTGTAATGTAAAACTTGCTAAAGGTCTAGTTATTATTGTAGCTCAGTTAGATAGGTATTGTATCACTATTTGGGATTATAGTCTCACTAAATATGGCTTATAGTTCCTTGATCAATTGTATATGCTCTAAATTATTTCTTGTTATTATAGGATAGTATTCTAATTACAAGTTCTAATGGATTTTCACCCCAAAAAAGGTTTCCCACATATGTCATGTGTTATGTGATTGATCTTGCACTATCTCTCTTAATCATTTATATGAATGTTTTATATTATTCATGAATTATTATGGTAATTTATTAAGAAATTGAAAGGATTAAAATTAAAGTTGGATAATTTGGGCTCACTAATTCACCCCCCTCTCAGTGATTGTACTTCTAATAATTGGTATCAGAGTAGGTCCTTTGGTAAAGTCTTAACAACTTGAAGGTGATCCAAGGTAAAATATGGGTAGTCATCAAGGAGGTTTCTCTAATAAACAATCACCAATTTTTAATGGATCTAATTATGCTTTTTGGAGTGCAAGGATGAAGACATGCATTATGTCCCTAGGGTTTGATGTATGGTAATCTATTATGGATGGTTCTATTGCTCTTATTACTCTTCCATTTAATGTTACAGATAAGATGTTATTTGAGAAAAATTCAAAGGTAATGAATGTTATCACTTATGGTATTTTAGAGATTGAATACACCAAGGTAATCCATTGTAAATATAGTAAAGAGATATGGGATAAAATGAAAATCATTTTTGAAGGAGATTCAAAGGTCAAGCTTGCTATGTTGTAGACTCATAGAAGGTAATTTGAAAGTCTTAATATGGAAGAAGAAGATTATATGGCATAATTTATATAGAGAGTTGATGAGACTATGAAGATTATTAGAGGTCCTAGAGAGAACCTTGAAGAGGATAATTTAGTCCAAAAGGTATTAATGTCTCTATCTCTCAAGTTTGATCCAAAAGTATCTGCTATAGAAGAGAGTCATGATCTTAATTAGTTGAAGATGGATTAATTGCATGGTACCCTTATTGAATATGAGATGAGAGTAAGTGATGATATGCCACCAAATAAAGAATCTACATTCTATTGGAAATATTTTCATTGATTTCAAAGGTCTAGCATTGTTGGTGACAAAGGCCCCATAGCATTTATTATCTAAAGGTGTTTTTTAATGTTCATATTTTGGCTAAATGTGTTGATATTTATTTAATATTAATGAATATATTTTTGGTTTTATGAATTAAAAAAGAGGGCCCATGAGGAAGTCAAAGAATCATGGGGAAAAGATAAAAGAGGGAAAGGATGCATTTTCCTATGAAGGGTCACCTTGAATAATTCTAGGGGTCACCAAGTGAAGACAAAAGAGGAAGGGCACATTTTTTTTATGAAGAGTCACCTTAAGGAATTTGAAAGGTCACTAAGATAAAGACAAAAGGGGAAAGGATGTATTTTCTCATGAAGGGTCACCTTGTGAATTTTCAAATAAAATGATTTAAAGGGTCATGCAAGTTTGACACCTTTTTTCATGAGGGGTGAAGGGTCACAAAGGGTGAATGCCAAAGGTCATTTGAAAAGATAAATAAAGGCTTGAGAATATATTTATAATATGCAAAAGAGTGCATGGTTTTTAATTATTTTATATAAGAAAAGAGGAGAGAATAAAAATAGATATTGTAGAGTTATATCATTTGTTGAGAAAACAACATTGAGAGATAGTTGTGTTTTATACACAAGAGGGGTTGGTGCTCCTATGAGTTGGTGCTCACAAATAGTTGTTATGTTTGTGCTCAACAAAGGGGTTAGTGCTCCTACAATTTGGTGCTTGAAAACTTTATAATTTGAGTTGGTGCTCATTCATATGCTTGAGATTGTTCTTTATGGTTTTTTCCACTTTGGGTTTCAACGTAAAAATATACTCTCTCTCTCTCTCTCTTGTGTGCTGCATGTTATTGTTTCAATTTTATTGCATATATTGAATGTATGGTTAAGTGGAGTTTGATTAATTAAAATTTTTATAAGATATATGATATACTAATTCACCCCTCCTCTTAGTATATCTCATGCTTAAAAATTGGTATCAGAGTAGGTTCTTTTAAAAAGAGTTTAATAGCTTGAAGGTAGATTGGGGAAAACATGATGCATGGATCATATGAAGGTTTTCATACAAATAAGGCACCTTTGTTTGATGGGACAAATTATTCCTTTTGGAACATAAAGATGAGGACTTGATATCCCTTGGATTTGATATTTGGAAAGCAGTGGTGGAGGAATACGAAGAGACACTGACACTTGTAACTACTTTGACAGAAAAGAAGGCAAGTGAAAATAATGCTAAAGCTTTAAATGTTATTTTATGTGAATCAAAATTTTTTAAAGTTATGCAATAAAAATCTGCTCATGAGACTTGGGTAAAGCTTGAAAATATTTACAAAGGTGATGAAAAGGCTCAACAAGCTAAGCTCTAGACTTTCAGAAGATAGTTTGAGATTTTGAAGATGTAAGAGGAAGAAAACATAACAAGTTATCTTTTGGAGGTTGATCAAATAGTTAATTAGATTTAAGGCCTTGGATAAAATTTATAAGAATCAATGGTGGTATAAAAGGTTTTGAGATCTCTACCAATGAGATATGATGTAAAGGTTTCAAAAATTGAGGAGATGAAGAATCTAGACAAGCTAAAAATGGATGAACTACATGGTATTCTTATGGCATATGAGATGCAGACTGAACAAGAAAAGCCTTCAAAGAAGGAAACTACTTTCAAGACATCAAAGAAAGACGAGGATAAAATTCAAGAATCAAGTGATATCTCTAGTGATGAGGAATATGACAATGGAGTTCTATTCATCTGCAAGTCAAAAAAGGGCACAGGTAAATATCAAGAAAGATTGCCATTTAAATGTGGTAAGATTGGACGTTTTACAGCTAAGTGCTTAGATAATAATAATGGTGACAATGAAGAAGGAAAGTATACATACAAGAAGAACTTTAGAGGCAAATTCAAGAAGGGATTTGAGAAGAAGAGTTTATATTCTAAAGATCCTAGCTCGACTGAAGATAGTGGAATCAATGACTTAGATGAAGAAGAGATTCTATTTATGACCATACATGAAGATGCCTCCACAAGCAAAAGTAAAAATGATTGAGAAGAAGAACATGATGAAGTTGAGGTGAATCTATAAGGATAAATCATTTGTGCCTTAGAATAATTACAATCTATTGAGAATAAAAATTGAAGATTGAAGCTCCAAATTGAGAAAAATGAAAAAGATTCAAAGGAAATAATTGAATATCTACAAACACACATTAAAAAATCCAAAAAGACTCAAGAAGATCTAACATCTCAGTTTCAAAATTTAAGTGAAGAATGTGAAAGGCATGTTATTGAAATTACCTCATCTTGAGAAAATAATTAAAGTAGTCAATGATAAAGCAACCAATGATTCAAAATTTAAGAATAACACTAATATGTTGAATAAGATATTAGAAAGTCAAAAATTAATATCAGATAAGATAGGCAGTGGATTTGAAAAGAAAAAGAGCTATGTTAAAGCTCTTACAAAAGAAGAAACAAAAAGGGAAGAAGTTAAGAATGTAGAGGACAACTCAAATAAAAAAAGATGGAAGGAATAGAGATACAAAAGACAATCATGTCAAAGATACACAAATTAGAACATTTTATATTTTCATGGTTATTATTTTTATTGTAATGGTTATGGTCATAAGAAAATAGAATTTCAAAAAAGAGTTAAAAATTTCAAAATATGGATAAGAAAACTTATGCAAAGCCAAACAGAAGCCACAAATCTTTTGCTCCTCTATCATGAGTTGATGAAGAGGCCATAATATATTACAAATTCAATAATTTTGGACACATAGCCCAATATTTTAGAAGCATGTTCGAGTCAGTCAAGAAGAACCAAAGTTTCAAGGCTCCGTTCATCAAGAAAAAAGGTTAGATAGTTTCATGGTAGAAGAAACAACCTAAAAGGTCTATGTTAGTCCAGATAGCTTTACATGCAAGAAATGAATAAAATCCATGGTTCATTTCCAGTGGATGTTTGAGGCACATGACAGGAGACAAGAGTAAGTTCATAAATCTAAATAAGATCAATAGAAGCATAGTGAAATTTAGAGACAATACCACTACCAGAATAGCCAAAAAAGGTACATTAAGTTTGGATAATGGTAGAAATAAGAATAAAAATGTTCTATATGTAAAAGGTCTTAATAAAAATCTATTGAGTGTAAGTCAAATGTGTAATCGGGGACACACTCTAAATTTTTATGTAGAAGGTTGTGAAATTAGGAGAAAATATTCAAATGTATTGACTGCAGATGCTCGGGGATATGCAATAATTTGTATATATTATGAGATATCAAAAGTCAAAAATTTTGTTTGCGTCAAGTTAAGGAAAGTATGCTATGGCACAGGAGAATGAGACACCTAAATTTTGATAATATTTTCAACATCAACAAGAAGCAAGTAGTTAGAGATCTTTCAAATATTACAAATCCATCCAACATGCTTTGTGAACCATGTCAACATGGGAAGCAGGTCAGAAGATGGTTAAAAAAAAGAATACTTAACCACTTAGATGTTAGAGCTTATTCACATTAATTTATATGGACCTATGAGAACTCAAATTACTTAAGGTGATAAATATTTCATGTTGCTTATTAATGATTTTACACGTATGACTTGTGTGATGTTTTTAAAGAAAAAATTAGAAGCTTTCAACCACTTTAAAGCATTCAAGGATTTTGATGAGAATGGAAATAATTTAAAGATTAAGTGCTTGAGATAATATCGAGGAGGATAATTCATGTCATATGAGTTTATTGAGTATTGTGAAGACCATGTGATAAAGAGACATTATTCAATAGCTAGAACTCCACAACAAAATGGAGTAGTTGAGCAAAAAAATAGAATAGTTTAGGAGATGGTGAGGACAATGCTAAATGAATCCAAGATACTAGATAAATAATAGAGAGAGGTAGTAGGTACAATAGTGCATATTCAGAATAAAGCATTTTTGAGAGTCAATAGTGATAAGACTCCTTATGAGCTATGAAAAGACAAACCAACTATAGTTGATTACTTCAGAGTTTTTGGTAACAGATGCTTCATAAATAAAACCAATGAAAAATTGAGAAATTTTTAATCTAGAACATATGAAGGTATATTTATTGGATATTATAGAAAAAGTAAATCTTATAAATGTTATAACAAAAGAACCAAAAATATTGTTGAAAGTGCAAGTGTTAGGATAGATGAAGATGTAGCACAAAGAGCCAGTGATCTAGTAGACACTCCTAAAATCATTGAAGAAGAATATTTTAAAGAACAAGATGAGGATGAAAAGGAGAAAAATGACATGAAGACCCCATCCAAATATGTTCATAGAAATAATAATAAGAGTGACATCATCAAGAACATAAATGAAGGAGTTTGCACTAGAAGGATGATGGTAAGTGAATCTGAGCAAGTTAATTTTTATTTGTTATCCAAAATTTAGCCTAATTTTTTTTCAAAATATAGACATGATGAGCATTAGGTTAAGGAAATAGATGAAAAATTAAATTAGATATAAAATAATGATACTTGGGAATTAGTGCCTAGACCAAAATATCAAAAGGTGATAGGAAAAAAATGGGTATACATAAATAAGTTGAATGAAGATGGTGAAGTTACCAAGAATAAAATGAGGCTAGTATGTAAAAGATATGCTTATATTGAGGGTATAGATTTAAAAGAAACTTTTGCACCAATGGCAAGGCTAGAGGCTATTAGAATGTTTCTTACATATGCAGTGTTCAAAATTTTCAAAGTGTTTTAGATGGATGTCAAGTCTGCCTTCCTGAATGGGAATCTAGAAGAGGAGGTCTACATTGAGAAGCTTGAGGGATCTATTATCTCAAATGATAGTATCCATGTATGCAGATTAAAGAAGTCACTATATAGATTGAAACAAGCTCCCAGAGCTTTGTATGTAAGACTTGATAAGTACCTGCAAGATCAAGGTTTTAAGAGAGGTTTTCCTAATAATAATCTCTACACCAAAATAGAAGATGAGCATCAGTTGATTGTTGTGGTATATGTTGATGACATAATATTTGGAGGTAACATTGAAAGAATGACAAAATAATTTTTTGATAATATGCAAAAAGAATTTGAGATGTCTATGCTTGGATAATTGTCATTTTTCTTAGGGTTATAAATATTTTAGTTAGAAAAAATAATTTTAATATCTCAAAATAAATATGCCAAGGAGATGTTGAAAAAATTTGGTTTTGAGGATTGTGCACCAGTTGGCACCCAATGGGTATAGGAAACAAGGTAAGTAAGGATGAAGATTCACCTATTATAGATTAATATTTGTATAGATCTATGATTGGTATTATTTTATATTTGACAGCATCAAGGCTAGACATCATGCATGCAGTAGGCATGGTTATGAGATATCAGTCAGCTTTGAAGGAGAGTCATGTTCTATTGGTGAAAACAATATTCAAATATGTTAAGGGGACATTGAATTATGGATTGTGGTATCCCATAGGTAGAGATTTCACTTTAGTTGCATATACAAATTTAGATTGGGCAGGTTGTTTGAATGATAGAAAAAGTATAAGTGGAGGAACCTTCTTTCTCGGTGATAGCTTAGTATCTTCACTAAGCAAGAAAAAGAACTCAGTATCACTTTCTACAGATGAAGCATAATATACTGTAGTAGTGTTGTGTTGTACTCAAGTGATTTGGATGAAACAAAATTTAGAAGACATCAAGGTAAAATATGATGAACTTATTTCTATTTTTGTGACAACACAAGTGATATTAATATTTCTAAGAATCTAGTGATGCATTCAAGAAAAAAACATATTCTTATCAAATATCACTTTTTAAGAGAGTAGGTGGTAGATCAACAGGTTAAAATGGAATATATCAGTACTATAGAATAGATTGTAGATATTTTCACAAAGTCACTACCAAAAGACACATTAGAGTATCTATGGGAGAAGTTGGGAGTAATTTATTTTACTTCCTACCATTAAGGATCAACATCAATTAAGGGGGAGATAAGTGTTAGCTATAGGATAAACCCTTTGCCATTGATGTCAAAAGGGGAAAAGAATAGGAATAGGTACAAGAATAGGTATAAGATACTATAGTAAGAGGGAGTTTTATAATGTGGAAGTTAACATGTGCAGTATAGGTTTTCAAGATGTGGTAGTTTTAGTTTGAGGTTGCCATCAATGACAAAGGGGGAGATTGTTAGAAATATTGTCATTGATGTCAAAGGTCTAGCATTATTGGAGATAAAGGCCCCATAACATTTATTGTCTAAAGGTATTTTTTAATGTTAATATTTTGACTAAATGTGTTGATATTTATTTAATATTAATGAATATATTTTTGGTTACATAAAGTCAAAAATAGGGCCCATGAGGAAGTCAAAGAGTCATAGGGAAAAAAAAAAAGAGGGAAAGGATGCATTTTCCCATGAAGGGTCACCTTGAGGAATTTGAAGGGTCACCAAGTGAAGATAAAAGAGGAAGGGTGAATTTTTCCATGAAGAGTCACTTTAAGGAATTCAAAAGGTCACTGAGATAAAGATAAAAGGGGAAAGGATGCATTTGCTCATGAAGGGTCACCATGTGACTTTTCAAATGAAAGGATTCAAAGGGTCATGCAATTTTGGCACCATTTTCCATGAGGAGTGAAGGTTCGCAAAGGGTAAATGCCAAGGTCATTTGGAAAGCTATAAATAAAGGCTTAAGAATCCATTTGTAATATGCAAGAGAGTGAATGGTTTTTAATTGTTTTATATAAGAAAAGAGGAGAGAATAGAAAGAGATATTGTAGAGTTATATCATTTGTTGAGAAAGAAACATTGAGAAATAGTTGTGTTTTATACATAAGAGGGGTTGGTGCTCCTATGGGTTGGTGCTCACAAATATTTTCAAGGGGTTGGTGCTCCTATGGGTTGGTACTCACAAATAGTTATTGTGTTGGTGCTCAGCAAAGGGGTTGGTGCTCCTATAAGTTGGTGCTTGAAAACTTTGTAATTTGAGTTGGTGTTCATTCATATACTTGAGATTATTCTCTATGGTTTTTTCCACTTTGGGTTTCCACATAAAAATCTAGTCTCTTTATCTCTTGTGTGGTGCATGTTATTGTTTTAGTTTTATTGCATATCTTGTATTTATGGTTAAGTGGAGTTTGAGTAAGTAAAAGTTTTATAATATATATGATATAATTATTCACCACCTCTCAATATATCCCATGCTAAAAAAATTCAAGATAGAGATTAATCCTAAGAAGAATTTCCAAGGTAATAAATCCAAAGAGGATGACATATTTGATATTGATGTGGATGAACTAATTAATTTGATTACTAGGAAATTAAACACAGGCTCAAAGAAAGTATAAGGGTAAACTACCCTTCAAATGTTTCAATAATTTAAAGATAGGACATTTTTCTCGTAAGTTACCTCATATGCATGAGAATAATGATACTGCAGATCATGATGATGACCAATATGAATACAAGAAGATATACAAGAAGAAAGGATTTAGAAATTATATCAACAAGAAGTCCTTCAAAAAATAAGAAGAGTCTATACACAGAAGAAGATTGTAGCTCATCATATGAGAATGAAGATACTGACTTAGAATATGATCATGAAGATTATGGTCTTATTGAAGATGAATCGTTATTCATGGTTGATGAAATAATTTTCTCACATCATAAGGTGTCTACTTGGAGTGATTCAGATGATGATGAAGATGAGGTAGATTATGAGTATGTATTGATGAATGCTCTTGAAGAACTGAAGATTAAGAATAAGATCAATAAGAAGATGAAATATAAACTCAAGGAATATGAGGATAAATTTAGTGTTTATTAATCAATATTTAATGAAGATACCAAGGAGTGTGAAGATATGATCAAGCATCTTAGTTGTGAATTAGAAATTTTGTCTACAAGCCTAAAAACTAAAGAAGATGAATGTTCAAGGTATGTTTATGAAAATGAGTCTTTGAAATATAAATTATAAAATACATATAGTAAGGTGAAGATATTTGTGAGATTTGAAAAGAGCTCATGTGAAATAGACAATATACTGAGTGGTCAAAATCATTCTAGTGATAGAATTGGTCTTGGATATGAATAAAAACAAAAGAATATAACTCAAGATAAGATGAAGATTAATGTTAACTAGGAAAATCATGATTTGAAGATAAATCATTAGAAAATGAATGAAGGTATTGATAGAGTAAAGACAAATTAGTTTAGATAGTAAAATGCTATGAGGTATACAAGATTCAATGGTTATTATTATTCTAAGACATTGTGAAGTAAGGTGTCTCTGCCTATGCTTCTTAAGAGACATATTTTCTTATGGAGAAACAATTTTGTGTGCTCAATATGATAATGCCAATTAGATAAGCTTTTTTTTAAGGTGGATCAACAATATCATGAACTTGTTTTAGATATTTATGAAAAAGCCATAATACAAGATCAAAATGGGTGTTTCCAGATGGCATAATGAGTTTGATACAATGTCAAGAAGTGTTTGGTTCTTAGAAATGTGTATCCATTTATTTTTGATGCTCTTCAAGTTCTTTTTAGGTTTTAATAAGTGTGTAATAACTATCTCTAGATGTGAAAAAAGTTGTAGAGATGGACATTGACTAGAAGGTGTTGTAATAACCTTGTTTGTTTTGAGATTTTAGGGTTTTGAGCTCTGATAGAAAAGTGGTTTGAATTATGAGTTGAGATATAAGGTTTCATAATAATTTTAATGGGCCAAATTGGTTTTAAAATCAATATTCACAAAAATATGAAGGTTTGTGGTTTTCAAATTATTCTTGTTTTGGTTAAGATGGAGGCCTAATTGGCTAGTTGGTTTATGAAGGAAGTATATTGAAGAGGATGATCTTGGTAATTAAAATTGGTGTGTTTGAGGGGTAATATTAGGGTGATCTATATATAAGTTTTTAGGTCTTGAATAATTGTCTACTAAAAATTGTGGGCTCTACAAGTTCTAGGTAGGGCTACAAGGAGGCTAGACAGGCCTAATGTGACGAAGAGTGATTTTTGCTCAGTTTATTTAAAAGAGAAATGTATGTTTGTTTTATGGAGAGTTATCAAGTTTTTTTAGAGAATGTTTCTTATTTTTTGAGTTTCATGAAGTTATTTTGTTAGTCCTTGAGGTAGTTTGGTAGAGAAGGCTAGTAAGCATTTGTGGTGGCTCTTCATGGTGTATGGAGGTCTGAAAATGTTTAAAAGGTGTAATGGATCAGATATCTTAGGGGGAATCCCTATAAAATGTTTCATGGTGAGTTATATCATGTTTTAGTATTTTTACATGTTATTTTTTCATTGGTTGCAGTGCTTGGCTAAAAAGAGTGTTGGTATGGAGCAAGAGGAAGTTGTCAAGGCAAGTAGAAGTAGGCTCAAGTTAAGGGGGAGTTTGTATCATATTTATAAGGTGGTAATCTCATTTTTGTGTTGTTTTTATTTCATAATTATTATATTTTTCCCACTTTGTCATTGTGTCAAAGGGGGAAAAATTTCCTATTGTGAGAGTGCTTGAAAAGAGAGAAGGAAGGTGAGCTGTATATTGTCATATGATGGTTGTTAACATCAATGAAAAAAGGGGATATTGTTGGAGAATTATAAATGATGTCATGATGATGTCATAGAGGTGGCCTAGTGAGTGGATGAAGTGCCTTAATAGTCTATGTGATAATGTCAAAGTGTGCAATGTGCTTGTCCTAGTGTGCTTGAAGTAGGCTTGGTTGATCTTCAATTTTGGCATGGTTAGAGATGTTAAGGATGATTATGGGATTTTATCATGTGAAATTGGTCCTATAAATGATCAAATATGGTTGTGTATCTTGTTTCCATAAGTGTAATTAATCTAGCAGTCCATAGTTTTCATCTAGACAATTTGGGTCTAGTGACAAAAAATCCAAGTAGGCAGTTTGATGATGTCACCATTGCCATGTGTGGATGAGTCAATGGGAGTTGGTTATATGGTTGTGATCACATTAATTCCTAATTATTATGTGCTAAATCTCAGGTCATGCACCTAAGTGAATCAAAATATATGCAACTACAAAGTTGGGCTCTCAAGCATTTTGACAGTGTTTTCCCACAACCAAATTTGCGTGAGGCAAGAAAAAGCTGAGTAAGCAGTTTGATGGTGGAATATCTCATATGTGTATAAATTTAAAAATAAGGTGATCATATGGGTTTTGTTAATTTTTATGCCTAGTTGATTTGCATTATTTTTTAGGTTAAGCACCAAAGCATGGCAAAGGATATGCATGTTCAAAATTGGCCTTCTAGATAAGTTTTTGACATAGTTGGCTCCATGGAAAAAAAATCTAAGTGAGAATTTTAATGTCATTATATCTCAAATGTGTGAGGGTTATAGGAGTAGTTTTTTACATGGTTATATTCTCTTATATAAGGATATCATATGGTCCAAATTTAAGAATATGTGAGTGAGCGAGGTAAAAGATATGACTGTGTAAAGTTACCCTTCTAGGCAGATAAGCAAGGTTCCCATACTTAGTCAAATTTTCAAAAGTTAAAGTTTGATCAACATCGAAAGTGTACATTTCTACAAAATTTTAAGATGCAATGAAATGATGCCAAGTGTTCAATGTTTAACACTGAGCAAAGATAAAGATCAAACGTTTTCCAAGGATCAACAAAGAGTAGGTGATTGTATAGATAGAGATCAATGGTGAAAATTAAATTAAAGAGGTCAAAGTGACAAATTTTTAGCATTGTTAAAGACCGAGTACGTATAGGAGATCGACAGAGCACATGAGGTCAAAGTTGCTAGATTTCATGAGATGAGGTAAACATGTTCAAGGTTTAACATTTGGCATTGGCATATTATGTGTTAAAGATCGAGCAAGATAAATAGTGTGTGTTGGATCTAAAATTGAGATGACAAAGATGTGAGCATAATGTTCAAAGTTTAACTATGACCATTTGTTTTTGAATATTTTAATTTAATAAAGGGAAAAACTAGTCTGTGTTTTTTGGACCATATCTTTTGATAAAGAATGAATTTTCTCATGGTGTAAAAATCAAAGTGGTAGAGGAATCTAAGATGAATCTAAAAATAATAATTTGAATAACTAATAGTGTGAACAATAAAATATATAAAGGTTCAAATTTGACTATGTGTTCATGCATGGACTATAAGTGACCTGAGAAGATTGTTCAAGCTTGTTTTGATATCTCTTGATGAATTGTATATTGGGGAGTGTTGTAAACTCCATGAGGATGCTTTGTGTTCATTATGAAGGTTTTACCATTCATATGAAATATGAAGAACGGTTTAGAATATGACTATGTGTTCATTCATAATGACTGTGTGCACATAATGTTATTTAAGTGAATTATGCTTAAGCAAAAGCATTATATGTTGGTTTTTGGCACTTAAGAGGGACTTATAGATCATATGGAATGGGTCCATGCTTTTGGTAGTGGTTATAAGTTATTTTTTTGATCATTGATGTCATAAGTGGGTGAATAGGTCTCCATGAGACCTATAAGAGCTACAAGGGCCTTATTAAAAGGTGTAGCTTCTTAAGGATGACCCATAGATTTTATGGCCGACCTATGAAGATTGTTTTTGAGTCATATATTGATGTGAGATATGACTTAAGGATTAATACATGCCTAATGCTTGACCAAGGTATTAATTATCAAGTATGCTCTATAAATAGTGAAATCAAAGATAATGATTTATAGATTTGGAGTGAGAGATTTGGTGTGAGAGAATTGGGAGAGAGTTGAGAGAGGCTTGTGTGTGTGAATTATGGAGTTAAGGAGGGATAGAGTACCCCATTTATGAGCTGAATATAAGAATAGATTAAGGACTATTTTTATGACCTATAGGTCATAATTCTATTTGAAGAATAGTGATCTTGTAGATTGAGTGTGAATGAAGGTGAAGAGTGATAATCAAAGATACATCATCAGGTATTATAAATATCAGTCCAAATGTGGATGTGTTAATAGGTGTTGTTGTGATAGCTCAACATATAAGGGGTTGAGGCCTCCTTGTAAGGTGAAACTTGTTAAATGTCTAGTTATTTCAGCTTAGCTAGACAGGTGTTGTAGTACCTTATGGGATTGTAGTCTCACTAAATAGGGATAATAGGTCCTTGATCAGTTGTAACTAGTCTAAATTGGTACTTGTTATTATAACATAGTATTCCAATGATAGGTTCTAGTGGGTTTTCTCACCCAAGAGGGTTTCCCACATATGTCATGTGTTATGTGATTGATCTTGCATTATCTCTCTTACTCATTTCTATGAATGTTGTGTATGATTCATGAATGCTTATGGTAATTTCTTAATAACTTGACAATATTGAAATTGAAGTTGGATGGTTTGGGCTCACTGATTCACCCCACCCAGTGATTATACCTTTAACACTATCCACCCAATTGGGGTAAACCACTGTGCTAATGATTATAAACACCTTTGGGAAAATCATTATTTTTTTGACCTATCTGAACTACTAGAGTCTTTTTTATTATGCTAATGATTATAATCACCTTTGGAGAAATCATTATTTTCACCCATCTACCCTACTGGAGAACCTCACTATTCCATTGATTATAACTACCCTTGGGCAAATTGGTATTTCCACCCCTATTACCTATAAGTCATATCATTTCCTTCTTTTTAAGGGAATGCTCACTAATTTTATGTTTTTCCCCATCCCTCAAAGTGGTTTCTAGGGCTCATCCATCACCTTATAGGGAATTAGCCAAGACATTAATAACTTTTTCATTCTTTGAGAAGATATTACTATGCCTGTATCTTGTAATGCATTTCTAAATAGGGGAACATTGTAGACACCCTATTTTGGCCACAACTATGTTCCAATTAGACTTTAGATTGATTTCTACCAAACAATGCAAATTAAGCCTAAGATTCATTGCATTTCCTAATTTCATCAACTTATCGGACATTAGGAATCAAAATCATGTTAAGGCATCCATATTTGCTGTATTATCCTATACACAATAATAACCTCTCATGGATTCATCTCCAATAAACTTATGATCTAGTAAATTGATAGTTTGGTATTTAGACCCATTAAGAGAGGCACTTAAATAATTCTTAAAGTGAAAAAATTCTAAATAGAATGAATTAACTAAGTAAATAAAATTAAATGCTTAAGTGAAATTTCCATGTACAATTAGTGAATATGAATTTTGTAAAAATGAAATTTCAATAAAATTGAGGTCATGATGATGTAATCACCTCAAAGTCAAGGAATTGAAAATATCTCCATAAATAGAGAGACATGATTAATAAATGGTATCTCTATCACAAATATTAATTAATTTTCCCCTCCTTAACTAGGGTTAAACTAAACCTAATTTCACTTAGGTTAGAGTTAGTTTGAAAGGCTATAAATAGAAGTGCCAAGACCATTGTAAAACAAGATCTCAAGCCAAAGTTATAATGTTCAATTGTTGAGAGACAAAGAATTCTTGTAGTGTTATATTGCAAAAACATTACCAAGGTGATAAGGAGAATTTATGCAAGGAACATCATTTTTAAAGAATCTTTGAGCACATGATCGAGCATATTCCTCCATGGTCAACATAAAACTCTTGCTCACAAGGAAGGTAAAGAATACTTATTTTGTCTTCCATTATTAGTTACTTGCATTGTTCTCTTGCTCCTTGAGTGTGTATTCTTAAGGTGTTAAATTTATTAGTGTGTTTTTAATAATTTTTATCATACTAAAACTTGACTAACTCCCCTCTTGGATTCCCATCTCATAATACTAACTTTGGAGAAAATTGTTACCATGACCCCTATTTGAGCAACTAGCTAATATTGCTCTTTATTTTTTCTTGTTAGAATTATCACATGATGAAAAATATGATTCAATAAAATTTTCCATTAATTTTATATGTGTGATCATTGAAGTCTCAAATGATTTGTTCAATGCATGCACATGATCTATATTTTCCTTGGTGAAGGTGATCAATTGGATAACTTGATGACTAATTGTATGGACTATATTTTCAACCCTTGATTTGAAATGATTAAAAAAATTTCAAATTAAGGTGTTGAATAATTCCATGCTTAATATTTTACCATATGGATTATATATGAAAGAGATGCACATGTCTTCAAGGAATTTTGCGGCTTGATGTTGTTGACTAGTTAACTGTTTAACTAGCTCTTTCATTTCTAGTTGCCACTCCATAATATCATCTCTTATATTGTTAATATAATTCCAAGATAAATATATATTTTCAAGTGTCAATAGATTAAACTATGGGTTTTATTTATACCTAAATAAATTTATTATTGTGTGTAATTTGACATCTAATCTTTTAAAGGACTCATGAAATTATACTACCCTATTCCATTATGGTTTTGATTTTATTCATACTTATAAATAGACCATACCAAATCATATACTAATTAAAAAAACATTATAAACTTGTTTTAGAATATATTTTAGGGGTTCAATCATGGGTGAAGACTTCAAAATTTTATTTTACTATTGAAGCCATGAAACATTATATCTAGTAATCCCCTTATGGCATCTACCATAGATATGTGATCTTATTCAAACTCATCATGCTCACCAAGCAAGGTTTTCATTTTATTTTTTAATCCAAATGATTATTATAATCTTATAAACTTAATTTATTTACCATAACTTGTCATCTTTAATTTAATAAACATTTTCAATTGGTTAGTATTTTCATCAAATACTAGAATCAACTTGGATGTCTTAATAAGCACCAATTATTGTCTAGTTTTTTTCTCATCATGAAATTGTGGCATCCATATTATGGCTAGGACAAATCCAGTGCCAAATAAATTATATTTAAATAAGGTGGT
Source organism: Torreya grandis (assembly GCA_037957365.1). Taxonomy (NCBI): domain Eukaryota; kingdom Viridiplantae; phylum Streptophyta; class Pinopsida; order Cupressales; family Taxaceae; genus Torreya; species Torreya grandis. The sequence continues at coordinate 1,243,399 of JARHVA010002266.1, forward strand.
AATGGATGGAGTGGTTGGCTATGGTAACCTGAGTGAGGGATGGGTATATTAAGGAGGTGTAGGAAATTGAGGATCAACCATCTTCTCTCTAGATATCTTAATATTGGGTGGAATTTGATAAATTTAATTAAATAAATTAGTGTAATTTTGAATATTTTTAATAATATAAGGATATATATATGTGATTTAGGCCATGGTATATTCCATTTGAGTGATTTAATGGTTGTGGAAAGGTTAAAACGATGATTGGGAAACCAAGTCTTTAAAATCTACTAACTGAGAATTAGTAGGAATGAGTCCTTGAGAGTTTATTACATATTTAGGATATAATAAAGATACTTATGTCAAATTTATTAATGCTTGAGTCATTAGAGAACATGTTAGGGACAACATTAATGCTTATGGAGGTGGTAATGGTGATAACCAATGAATAAAATAAAATAATAGGAAGTGTTACTATAGAAATATTATAAATACTAGGCAATTGAGTAGGAATACCCATAAAATCCATTAGAACTATGACCTCTAAAGTATCAACATGAGAAGAATAAATTGTAATGAGATGTCAAATGGAGGAAATAGGGGCTATGACATGGGTAGTAATAGTATTTTTTATAACTATACTATCCATACCAAAAGTAACTGATATGTCAACTGGAGGAACATGTTCAATGGTGAGTGGGTTTGCATCCTTGCTTCACCCAATGCATTATTATTTTACCCTAGTTTTTAATTAATATATAACATATATAGGAATGGAAATGAGATAAAAATATAAAAAATGTGCTTGCAGAGGCATCTTCTAAAAAGCATCATGTTGTAATTTATATTCTATGTCATCTTCTTATTCTTTTATCATATGCTCTTCTAAAACACATGAGCCTATTTATTATCTTTTAGGAGATTATTATTATAAATATAAATAGATTATGCAACTAAAAAGGGTAAAAATTTATTGAAAGAACCCAAAAACAGGAAAATTACAAACCCATATCCTGCTCAAGAAGTTGAGCCAGGGTAAGGGCAAGACCATTAGGAAGCATAATCTGCTCCAGAATACACCAGTCCAGCCCATTTTTCAAGGCCCATTTAGCTAAGCCATCAACCACACCATTCCACTCATGAGGAATGTGCTTAAAGGAAATAGACACAAAGGATGCACTAATTTGACAAATCTATTTAATCACCGTAGCTAGCTACCAATCAACATTGTCTAAATTACCATTATTCACCAAGTTAGTAATCACTTGCGAATTAGACTCGCAGGTAACACTAGAAAAGCCCTATGTACATCAAATTTGAGTCGCCTCTAGGATTGCCAAAGCCTCCATCAAATTGTTGGTGTGGTGGCCCTTGTAAATGGAAAACAAAAAACAAACTGAGCCATTGCTGTCCCTACCTAAGCCGCCAATTCTAGCTGCCCCCGGATTGCCTTTGGAGGATCCATTAACATTGACTTTAATGCATCCCTCCAAAGGAGGAGTCCAATGCCCCAAATGTCTAATAGAAGGAGTGCGTGACCTATTCCCATACGTGGCCCACATATCAGGAGGAATGGATGTGGCTACTAGCAAAACAGGGGATAAGCGTTGGAAGATAATAGCCTCAGCCGGGTCCTGAACCGCCGTCTGATCACATTTGGCCTAAATTTTTTTAGAAATAGCATTTTGAACTTTCACCTAGACTTCCCTGAGGCTAGAATAGGATGCTTGGAATTTCCTTCTATTGAGTTCAATCTAGATATTCCAAAGAATAAAGGTAGGACCAATGGCCCACATAGTCTACAGTATAGATGCCTTGGCAAGGGGTCGACCTTGGCGCTACCAAAATTCAGCGAGGGAGGAAACATGCCAACAGGGGCAATCCCAAACATCCCACCATAGATGCCATAATCTCCTGGCAAAGGAACATTAGAATAAAAGGTGCACCCCATTCTCTTCACTGCTACATCAAAGTAAACAAATTGAAGGCCCATGATAGCCTCTTTTGCAAAGATTCTCCCAAGTCAAGCATCTGTTGTAGGTGAGAGTCCAGAGAAAGAAATTGCATTTCGACCAAGCAACAGAATTCCAAACTTTCTTTCCCCATAGAAAATCAACATCCCCAAGATGATTCTTAGAAAGCACCTAATAGCCCAAATAAATTGAGTACTGACCACTGGGGTCGCCTCCCCAAGCCAGGCCATCACTCTCCCTCAAGGAGCTACAACCTTGAGAAGCAAGGCTCTGAGAAAGCTCCAACCGGTTCTTCACAGTCCCTCTTAGTGGCCAATCCGTCTCATTCTTCCACTTATAAGCAATAAAAGTCCCCAAATTATAAGCCTCCTTGTAATGCTCCATTGTGGTCCAGCCAGTAGTGAGAAAGGAGTCACATAGGAGCTGTAAATGGGGATGAGAGGCACGGAGGGGGGGAGCTCCGTTCTAAGAGTCTTCCCAAAAAAGTGCCTCTGAACCACTGTGACAAATCCAAAAAAATCTGGGCTGCACCAACTGAGCTCCAAGTTTGAGGGTGTTCCACACCATAGAGCCTCTTCCCTCAATAGGCATTCTGGGAATCTCCAATGGGTTAACCCCTGGGAAATATTTTGAAGACAAGATACGGGCCCAGAGGTGGGATTGGTTGGTGCACCAATGCCAATATAATTTAGTCGTGAGAGCCTGGCTCGAAAGAATGACAGATCTTAGCCCAAGACCACCATCTTTCTTTGGTCGACAAACAGTGCTCCAATTAACAAGACTCCATTTTGAGTGCCTTAGATTGCCGCTCCACAGAAATTGCTGAGAAAGAGCATCATATTCTTTGAGAAAAAACATTGGGGTAGCCTAGACCATACTACGGTAAATTGGTAGTGCTTGAATAATGGATTGCAAAAGGGTCACCCTCCCAGCTGTCGTAAGCCAATGGTGGGTCCAATGATTAACTCTGTCTCAGTTTATCTAGAACATTCTACCAAAAGAGCTTGGGCTGCCTGCCAACCACAATGGGAATCCCCAAGTAAGTAACCGGGAGAGGCTGCGTATAGAATCTAAATATAGCAGCAATCCTTCGCTGAATAGCCCCTACAGTATTAAAGAAAAAATGGAGGATTTATGCTCATTAATACTCTGACTAGAGGCAGGTAAGTAAGAGTCCAATGTGATCTTGAAAGCCTCTGCTTCTCTAATTCGGGCTTGCCCAGCCAGGATGGTGTCATCCATAAATTGGAGGTGAGTTAGGTTAGCTATCCCATGTCCCCAATGCCATCCCTGAATCACATGTTGGGAGGCCCAAAATTTAATGAGACAACCCAGCCCTTCAGCAAGGATAATGAATAGGTATGGAGAGATCGGATCCCCTTGGCGGAGTCCTCTAGAAGCCCTAAACAATCTGGAGGGCACCCCATTGATGAGGACTGAATAAGAGGGCATAGTAACACAACTAAGCACCCATTTTATCCAGTCCTGACCAAAGCCAAATGCCATGAGGATTTTTTGCAGAAAACTCCAATCAGCCCTATCATAGGCCTTAGCCAAGTCAAGCTTTATGAACATAGCCCTCTCTTGAGAATTGGGCATAGAGTGGATTGCTTCTGAAGCAATCACCACTCCATCCAGAATTTGCCTTCCCGCAATAAAGCCCCCTTATTCCTCAGAAATGATTATGGGAAGCCAGACTTTGAGCCGCTCTATAATGAGCTTGGTGATAATTTTGTAGATCATATTGTAGAGTGCAATGGGCCTAAAATGATCCAAATGATTAACCTGTTTCTCTGTTGGGATCAGCACCAAGAAAGTAGCATTGAGTGCTCTGAGCATTTCTTTGTTAAGGAAGGACTCCTACACAACATCCATGAGGTCCTGGCTGATGATACTCCAGAATTCCTAAAAAAACTCAATTGGAAAACCATCCGGTCCAGGCGCTTTTCCTCTACACATGCTAAAAACCACTTTTTCCACTTCCGATTTCTTAATCGGTTTCAACAATGCTTCATTCATCTCCAGTGTGATAAGAGAAGTAATGCACCCCAAGATCTCATTCTCCTCTGGTTCAGCAGTAGGTGGTATGCCAGAAAGGAGCTTCGAATAAAAATGGATAGCTTCCTTAGATATAGCAGAAGAGGAAGTGATACGGGTGCCATCCAAAGTCATAAGAGAAGTTATATAATTCTTGTTGCGACGTGCCTGGACCGACTTGTGGAAGAAAGTTGTGTTCCTATCACCCTCCTGGAGCTAGTCAATACGTGACTTCTGCTTCCAAAAGATCTCTTCTCATAATTCCCATTCTGATAGGTCTTTCAAAGCCACAAATTCAGCCTTATGAAGATCATCTGTCAAACTAGAGTCCCAAATTTGTTTGGTAATAATGTCCAGCCTCTCTTTCACCCTTTTCTTCATTGCATGGAGATTGCCGAAGTTGTTTCTATTCCAATCATGTAGCTTTTGCTTCACAAACTAAAGCTTCTTAGCAAAAGAGAACATGGCTATACCATATGCAGGACCCCCTTGCCTCCACTAATGGGTCATAAGGCTATGGAGAGCAGAATCCTAAAGCCACATAAGCTGGAACTTAAAAGGAGGTCTCTTGGGCCTGGCAATAAAGTAAGTGGTGAGCTTGATGGGCCAATGATCAGACCCATTCCAATCCAAAATTTTGGAATCTAGAGAGAAAGCACTAGAAAGCCAAAAACAAGACACTAAGAATCTATCTAAGCACTCGGAAATAACATCCTTACTTGACCTTCTATTATTCCAAGTGAAGAGCCCATTAATGGGCTTCACATCAGCTAGGCGCAGCCATTCAATATTAAGTCTAAGCGGCTTAGCCGAAGGATCTAAATGTGCCAGTCCACCCCTTTTCTCTTCCAGGCTAAGAACAACATTAAAATCTCCATCAACGATCCAAGGCAGGTAGGGCACACAACTCTGCACATATCATAAATGGTCCCAAAGCTTAAGCTACCCAGCAAAATCCCCAAGTGCATACACATTGGTAACTAGGATTAGTTCACCTGACTTAGGGGAGGATGCAATCATAGAGAGTGTTGAGCAACTAGCCATCTAGTGAAGAGGGGTGACTTTATACAGATCCCAACATATTGCCAATCCTCTAGCACTTCCTAAGGCTCCCACACACTGGCATTGCCCCCAGCTCCAAAACTTAGACATAAAACTGAGCATGGCATCCATAGAGAGCTTGGTCTCTTAAATGCAAAGGATATTTGGAGAATGCTTTACAACCAGCTTTCACATAGCTCTTTGTCTGGGGATACTATGTTAAGGTGTGGAGCCTAAAATCTTCACCAAGTAGCAGATTGCAGAGTTGCAGTAGTTACAAAGTCACCGGCGTCGGTCAGGAGTGACCAACGTTGGTCAGGTGTAGTTCAAGAGACACCAGCGTTGGCAGAGATTGACAGACGTCAGTCATAGGCAAGCAGGCAGGAACCAGCGTCGGTTACCTGTGCATCCAGAGAGCTATTTCTGAGGACAAAACCGAGTGTTTGCATGATGAGATTAAGTTGTAGTCTTAAGTCTACATCTCTATTATTAGTAAGACTATTTTTAGAGCCCTTTTTCAAGAGGCTTAAATGTTGGTTGTAAGTGCATGCTCAAGTTTCCTAATCCTATATGTAGGATTAGATCTTCTTAGCTTATTGTAGTGTATTGAATGTTGAAAAATAGTACAGAATTGTATAGGTGAATCATTCCAAGTTGTTGGAGTTGATTGTACTTGAGAGAGAGAGCTCTTGAGGGAAAGATATCTAGAGAGAGATCTGTACATCTGAGAGAGGTGTGGAAGAAAGAAGTTTCTTCAATTGTATTCCTTCTGTAAAGAGTTTAATACAAGTTTTTAGGGTGGTTTCTTGTATCTCTTGTTCTTTGCTATTTATCATTCTAATTACTTATCTATCTGATTTAATTCTGTGGTTTATTGATTTCATAAGTGTAATCAAATTGTTGGTTGATCCCCAACCAGTGGTATCAGAGCTCAGGTTCACTAACAGGTGGTTCAGATCTGTGTAGTGTGTATTGATTACAGGTTGCTCACAGGGGTTTCTGTAGGGATTTCTGTTTGAGTGGGAGAAGCAATGGCAGAAGAAAGTAAATTGAGAATGGAAAAGTTTAATGGAAAAAATTATCAACATTAGAGAATACAGATAGAGGATTATCTGTATCAAAAAGATCTATCCTTACCGTTAGGTGGGATTGCAAAGAAGCCCAAAGACATGGATGATGAAGAATGGGAAGTTCTTGATAGAAAGGCTCTGGGGTCTATAAGACTGAGTTTGGCATCTACTGTGATATCTAATTTATCACAAGCAAAGACAACGGTAGAGTTGATGACTACTTTAGCAAATTTGTATGAAAAACCCTCAGCTTCAAATAAGGTATATCTTATGAAGCAGTTATTCAATTTGCATATGCAAGAAGGTGGATCTGTATCTAATCATCTGAATGATTTACATGGAATTGTAAATCAATTAAGTTAAGTCAATATTGTGTTTGATGATGAAATTAAAGCTCTTTTAATATTATGTTCCTTGCCTAAAAGCTGACATAGCTTAGTAATGGCAGTTAGCAATACTGCATCTGCTTCAAATATTTTAAAAGTAGAGGATGTTGTTAGTGTTATCTTGAATGAGGAAATTCACAGGAAAAGCACAAAGGAAACATCAGGGAATGCTTTAAGTTTTGAGAGCAGTGGAAGGCAAAAAGAGAAGAGCAAGAGGAGATCAAGGTCTAAGTCTAAGGTGAGAGGCAGATCCAAATCCAGAAATGGCAGGAAGCCACAATGTTGGAATTGTGGAAAGATGGGGCACATAAGCAGAGATTGCTAGTTAAAGCCTAAGGAAGACAATCAACATGAAGGAAAGGAAGAAGCAAAGGTTGCAGATATTGCACAAGATGCTTTAATATTCTCTTTGCATAATAATATAGAATCTTGGGTTTTAGATTCTGGTGCATCTTTTCATGCTACCCCTAATAGAGAATATTTTAGTGACTATATCCATGGAGATTTTGGAATAGTGTATTTAGGGGATGATGAGCCTTGTAAAATAATTGGCGAAGATAAAGTGCAGCTGAAAATGCAGAATGGCAACACATGGGTGTTGAGAGATGTTATGCATGTTCCCAGCTTGAAGAGGAATTTGATTTTTGTAGGAAAGTTAGGGGATGAGGGTTGTACAGTAACTCTCACAGCTGAATCTTGGAAGGTGACCAAGGGTGCACTTGTTATGGCCAGAGATAAGAGAGTAGGTACTCTCTATTTATGTAATTGTGTTACTAACAATTCTCCTTCTGTATTATCTACTTCAGATGTGGATGCAAAATTATGGCACTCAAGGCTTGGCCACATGAGTGAGAAGGGGATGTCTGTTCTTAAGTCAAAAGGTAAGCTTTCAGATTTGAAAAGCATAGATTTGGATTTTTGTGAGCACTGTGTTTTTGGAAAATAGAAGAGAGTGAGTTTTTTCAAGACTGGGTCAACAAAGAAGAGGCATAAGTTGCATCTTGTTCACACAGATGTGTGGGGACAAGCTCAAGTTATTTCTATTGGAGGATCACAGTAATATGTTACGTTCATAGATGATGCTACAAGAAAGGTATGGATCTATTGTATTAAGAAGAAATCTGATGTATTTGAGACTTTTAAGATTTGGAAAGCTATGGTTGAGAATGAAACAAGTAGAAGATTGAAGTGCCTGAGATCTGACAATGGTGGTGAGTCTTGCAGCTATAAGTTCAACTGGTATTGTTATACGCATGGAATTCGTAGGCAAAGGATGGTTCCAAGGACACCTCAGTAGAATGGTATTGCTGAAAGGATGAACAGAACAATTGTGGAGCATGCAAGGTGTATGAGATTGCATGCTGGTTTGCCCTTAGAGTTTTGGGCAGAAGCTGTTGACACTTTAGTGTACCTGATTAATAGAGGACCCTCTATAGCTCTGGATGGTGGAATTCTAGAAGAGGCATGGACAGGTAAAAAGGTAGATCTCTCATTTCTCAAACTTTTTAGTTGTGAATCCTTTGTGCACATTGATAAGGAAAATAGAAAGAAGCTAGATGCTAAGTCTATGAGGTGCACATTTATTGGCTATGGCTCAGATGATTTTGGTTTCAGATTTTGGAATCTAGGAACTAACAAGATAATTAGTATCCATGATGTTGTTTTTAATGAAAAAGTGATGTATAGTGATCAACTGAAGAAGCTAAATCAATCTAGGCAGAGCAATGGAGAATTGGATGAGGTGACAGTCCAAAATGAGCTCACGAGAAAAAGAAATAATCACTTGTAAGAAAACATAGAGACCGACGTCGGCAGGTCAGGAACCGACGTCGGCAGGACATAAATCAATGTTGGTCATACAGGGACTGACATCGGTAGGACATGCACCGAAGTCAGCCAAGGAGAACTGATGTCGGCCAGTAATAGGCCTGGAGGTGACCAAGGTTGGTCACTGTCAGAGAATTTGGGTGGACAGCGTGTTGTGGATGAGTCTCAGACGCCCATCAGGAGGTCAGAAAGGGTAAGTAAACCTCCAATTAGATATTTTCCTTCATTATTCTATTTATTTATAACTAATGGTGGAGAACCAGAGAGTTTTCAAGAAGCAATACAGGTGGAATCCAAGAGTTAGTGGGAGCGTGGCATGGTTGAGGAAATGGAGTCCTTGAAAGAGAACCAAACATGGGATTTGGTTGAGTTGCCAGCTAGTAAGAGGACACTGAAGAACAGATGGACCTACAGATTGAAGGAAGGTGAGAATGGACAGATGAGATATAAGGCTAGGTTGGTAGTGAAAGGATTTGCACAAAAGCCAGGTATTGATTTTGGTGATATTTTTTCTCCTGTTGTTAAAATGACTTCTATACGGGTTGTATTGTCTTTGGTTGCTATTGAGGATTTGCATCTTGAGCAGCTTGATGTTAAGACAACATTTTTTCATGGAGATTTGGATTAGGAAATATATATGGAACATCCAGAAGGATTTGAGGTCAAAGGTAAGGAGAAGTTAGTGTGCAGATTGAAGAAAATCTTGTATGGCCTCAAGTAAGCTCCTAGACAGTGGTATTTGAGATTTGACAGGTTTATGATTGAGCATGGCTACAATAGGTGTCAATCTGACCATTGTGTGTATTTTAAGAGATTGGATAATGGTAGATATATTATTTTGTTGTTGTATGTAGATGATATGCTAGTTGCAGGATCACACATGCAGGATATCTCTGAGCTTAAGGTGAAATTAGCTCAAACATTTTCCATGAAGGATTTGGGAGCATCAAAGAAAATCCTTGGCATGAGCATTAAGAGAGACAAGAAAAATCACAGGTTGATTTTGTCTCAAGAGGATTATGTGAACAAGGTGTTGAAACGGTTCAATATGTAGGATGCAAAACTGGTAAGCACACCTTTGGCTGGACATCTTAAGTTGAGTAAAGAACAATGTCCTAATTCACATGATGAGGTAGAGTACATGAAGAAAGTTCCATATTCTTCTGCAGTAGGGAGTTTAATGTATGCAATGGTGTGTACTAGACCGGATATTGCCCAAGCAGTGGGATTTGTAAGTAAGTATATGGCCAATCTAGGAAAGGAACATTGGAAAGCAGTTCAATGGATTCTTAGATATCTGAGAGGAACCATCAGTAGGCATTTGTGCTATGGAGGTTCATATACTTCTCTACATGGTTATGTAGATTCAGATATGGTAGGTGATTTGGATGGTAGGAGGAACACCACAGGATATGTTTTCACTGTTGGTGGAATGGCAGTTAGCTGGATATCAAAGTTGTAGAAGGTTGTTGCCTTGTCAACTACAAAAGCAGAGTATATTGCAGTCACAGAGGCTAGAAAAGAGATGATATGGATGACACGGTTCATGGAAGAGCTTGGAAAGGAGCAAGAGAGTTGCAGACTATACAGTGATAGTCAGAGTGCCATTCATTTGGCTAAGAATTCAGCCTTTCATTCAAGAACAAAGCACATACAACTTAGGTACCACTTCATAAGACAAGTATTGGAGGATGGTGAGTTGAAGCTGGAGAAGATCCATACAGATAAGAATCCTGTGGATATGTTAACCAAGCCGGTTACGAAGGAGAAGTTGAATCTTCATTCAAATTTTGTTGGTCTTCATGATTAAGTTAAATATGGAGGAGCTAGAAGATGTTGCTGTATAGGTACTGGTGCAGCTATTTATCTCCAAGTGGGAGATTGTTAAGGTGTAGAGCCTAAAAGCTTCACCAAGGAGTGGATTGCAGAGTTGCAGTAGTTACAAAGTCACCAGCGTCGGTCAGGAGTGACCAACATTGGTCAAGTGCAGTTTAAGAGATGCCAATGTCGGCAGAGATCAGCCAACGTTGGTCACAGGCAAGCAGGCAGGAACCGGCGTCGGTTACTTGTGCGTCCAGAGAGCTATTTCTGAGGATAGAATCGAGTGTTTGCATGATGAGATTAAGTTGTAGTCTTAAGTCTACGTCTCTATTATTAGTAAGACTATTTTTAGAGCCCTTGTTCAAGAGGCTTAACTGTTGGTTGTAAGTGCATGCTCAAGTTTTGTAATCCTATATGTAGGATTAGATCTTCTTAGCCTATTGTAGTGTATTGAATGTTGAAAAATAGTACAGACTTGTATAGGTGAATCATTCTAGGTTGTTGGAGTTGATTGTACTTGAGAGAGAGAGCTCTTGAGGGAAAGAGATCTAGAGAGAGATCTATACATCTGAGAGAGGTGTGGAAGAAAGAAGTTTCTTCAATTGTATTCCTTCTGTAAAGAGTTTAATACAAGTTTTCAGGGTGGTTTCTTGTATCTCTTGTTCTTTGCTATTTATCATTCTAGTTACTTATCTATCTGATTTAATTCCACGGTTTATTGCTTTCATAAGTGTAATCAAATTTTTGGTTGATCCCCAACATACTATGTGGTCCCCTTACATTCCAAGACAACACTATCATTGGGTGGATTGGGTGAAGTGTACATCCAGGGTCTTAACCGCCCCTGATTCAACCAATAAGTCACCCGTGCATTGGATTTTCTCATGATCCTTCTTGCATCCCACTCTAGAAGGGGTGGTGAAGGAGACTTTCTTGAATGGTCTCTGCACTAAGCCCAAAGCTGACAATAACCCCTGCTCTTTCCAGGAGGTCTCTATGTCCTTAACCAAGTCTACCCACCTGATATCCTTGTCCTGCTAAGCTAGAAGGACTACCAGTGTGCCCTCTATTGGTGCAGGCTCAATCTCCTAATTTAGTAATAAATCACCATGTCTTGGGACTCAATAGTGAGAGAGGTCTTCTCTTCACCCTCAGAAGGTCCTCCCAACTCCTCCAGAGGAATGCCATCCTCAATGGCCATGCAGTCTAAGATTTCAAAATAGTTGAAACCCAAGTCTTGGGGCCGGTCCTGATTCTTATGCTTTTGCCCACGTCCCCTCACATGACACCAAACTTGGGTGAAGCCTTCATTATCAGGACTATTAAAATCAGGCTGGCATTGATTCAGAACTACCAGATTCGGTTGAGATTTCCCGATTGGTGCATTGCTTGGGGCATGATTTGAAGAGCCCTTTTGGGCCAAAATGCCAGCCTCTTTACCTCCATTAGACTCCATCTCTGTGAATCTCATAGGTTGGGGGCATTGATGGTGCAGGTGACCATAAACATGAAAAATTCTACACCAAAAAGGGATGGCTTCATAATCAATTTTTTGAACCTAGGATGAGCCTCCCAAATAGATTTCCATAGTATCCAGAAGGGGGTTATTCAAATCCATTTCAACACAAATACGAGCAAAGGAAATGAGTTTTCTATCCAGAGATTGGTGTGCAATAGCCATTGGTGATCCCATTAATGCAGCTATTTGATGGAGAATATCTTCTCTCCAAAATTCCAAAGGGAGTCTCGAGAGCCTGACCCACACAGGCACGCGAGTTGGCAGGTCTTTCATAGAATTAAAACCAGCATGCCAGGGTTTAATAAACAGTCCAATCTGATCATAGAAGTAGGGCCCTCCTTCAAAGATTTGATTCCTGTCAGTAACAGAGGAGAAATTTACCAAAAAATAGTTGTTCTTAGCCAACATGACATCTAGATCCCATTCTGCCTGCCAGGTACGGTGCATCCATGTTTCTAAAGCAACTTGGGAAATCTGAATGCCCAAAAACTTGCATATCAGGGTATGAGCAGCTAAATATTCCACGTCCTCTCTGATAGTTTCAGGATAAATCACTAAAATAGGCCTTTCAAGGATCCTCTACAAGCATCCATTAACCTTGGCAATCTTAGGGCATTCACTGACATAATACATATCCTTCCCTTGAGGAGTTTTGTTCTGCACCTGACACGGTCTGCTGGAACCCTCCCCAGGCCCATCTCTCTCCTTCCCTCCACACACAACCATCTCGATCAGAAACTTCTAAATATAAATAGATTAAATTTAGTGTCCTTTATTTAATTTTAACTATGGGTGAGATAAAATAACTAGGCAATGGCCTCTTAGCATTGATTCTTAGAAAAACTAATGTCAATGAAGGAGTTTAGACTTCCCTAAGTGTTTTCAATGACTGGGGTAAAAGAGTTAGTTGAATAATAGTAACAAAAGTAACAATTATTGTGGGAATTAAAGGAGTGTCCATATAAATCAAATAAGCATGTGTCTGAGTTGTTCTAGGTGGTGGAAGCCATTTAAGTATCTTTCTAGTCAATTACTTAGTAGTCTCTCCTCCGTACTCTTATTTTGGATCTTTTGTGGGAATTACATCACTCTTATTTATGTGGGGATCATAATGGATTTTTTGAATAACCTCCATGGTCATACTTATTGAATGCATCTTGATCCATAATTTAGAATCATCTTCTTTGTCCATAAAAAATTGGTCATGTGAATAATCAAAATGACCATAATTTGTTTTCAACCTTCCTCTATAATTTGTTTTGTGCTTGACTAGTCTACAATTAGGATCCCAATATTTGAACTCTGATAGGTCAATAAAAAATGTGTCTTATGTTCTTAGGCCCAAAATATTTGGCTCCAATACTTATATTATTGTTTCCCAATGATTAAGGGTGTTTTGTGTAACACCCTTAATTTAGATGCTCTATATTTAGCATCCACATTACTACACAATTATTAAGTTATCTCCTACTATGCTAGTTTGTCTGGTACATGTATAGGGAGATAAAAATGGGGTACTAATTTTCCCTCTATTATAATAATAGTGTGATCTAGGTAATACCAATAAGTTCCCAATATATTTAAAAACCTTATAATTTCCCTTGAGATTCTGGGCATAATTTTGTCATTGAAAGACTTATAAATTAGAGGATAGAAGATGTTTGTAATTCTTTGTATATAGTTGATAAACTTATAAATGTGGATTTTTTGAAATCATTACAAATTATACTATTCACTCCACTTGGATTCCATTGATCTTATCATAGTGGGGTGATTGTGCCATAAAAAACATCTAATGAGTATGACATCATGTAAAAATGGTGATCTGGTCTAATCTAGGACACCCTTTATTATTTGAAATTATAGATAATGATCTCTACAATGGAAGGAATCTTCCTATAATATAAAATCATTGATAATAAAGGGACCCACACATCATTTACATATGCTATGGATGGGGCTCCATGTATTTTATTCATAAGGGCCATGGTTATCTTGATTCCTAGCTTAAATTACATAATAAAAATATTCATCCTTCTCACAATTTATTTTGGATTAATGGCCTAAACTTTAAGTGTTTCTCTAACATTCGTATCCTTGAGCTAGTTCAAGACTAAAGTATGCCAAAATATCTCTCAAAATCCATTCCATTTATGAAATACACATGTTATTTACTATTAATTTTATGAAATATACCATTTGTGCATGCTCAAGTAGTAAATAAATTATGTGAAACATCAATGCATGAAAATACCTCTAGTTTCATAGATGCCTTATGTAGGTCTATTTATTTAATAACCAATAGGTCATTGATGTATTCCCCTTCCATAAATGGTAAATATTATTCATCATCATATGGTTGGACTTTGTCTATCTCCATGTAAAGATCTAAGTAATGGTGGAAATTGTTGCCAAGGTCACTATGATCAAAATCATGTCTGTAAACTCTATTTGTGTCCCAAATTAGAATATTGATAGTGTAAGAGTTCTTAATTCCATATATATTATCATAGACTATTAATTTTTTTTATTTGGACTGCAAATTAAGAAATTTGGAGGGAAAAGAGTGCTCTAGAAATCAATAGGCTCATTAATTACTTTTAAAAATAGTAGTTGAATTGAAATGGGGATTATAAATAACTTTGAACACCAAATTCATTACCATATTATTTCATCTATAGGAATTAATTATAGATAAATGGTCTATTTTAACTACCTTTCCATTTTGATTTTTTTTTTTGACGTATAGCTTCACGGGGCTTTGCTTAGCATGTGTCTTTTTATTTCTTATTTTGGATCCTTATTCACCCATTTGTATCTAATAACTTAATTTTCTTATTGACAGCTATCATTATTTCACTTAGCCTTGTATTATTTTATGTTTCTATGTGGAGATGGATAGGTTCATATTGTATTTATACTCTAGATGTATTTATATAAGAATATGGTGTGTCGTAATTTGATCTCTTGGTTTTTAGCTTGCATTTGAGCCTCTAGATGTTTACTTATGATAGAACAAGGTGTTGTCATGTGTAATGGCACATGGTATCTAACTATATTAGGAAGGATACATGTCTTCATTAACATGTGACTCATGGCTATTGACTGTACTCAATTAGACACATGGTTTCTTGTCACTTGATTGTTTGGTTATGATTTTTATAATTTGTCACTTTATCCATTATTTTTTGTGTGATGAGATGATGAAACTTGGCATGATCTTATTACATTGATCTATTATTGGATTTGATATTTTTGACATTTGGTGTAGATCGGTAATGAAGTAAGAGAGTGACATGTGCATGATATCAATGTATTAGTACATAACTACTTTTGTAATTTTAGAGTTTTAAACACAAGCTGATGTAGACACCTAAATTTGGCCACCAATGGCTTCATATCTGACTTTAGACCAATTCTTGCCAATCATTGAATATCTAACCCAAGAATTTTTAGTAGTCTCAAATTTAGTTTCATAACCTTGCATTAAATCAATTTGGCTTATTAATTCAATTAAATAAGGCAAACACTCACATTGAATTAATCAAAATAAAACAAATAACCAAATTCCTATAAAGAATTAATTAACTTGCACACCCTAATCAAAGTCAATTATCAAGTTAAATCAATTTCAAATCCTAATTAAGTTCACCCGTGATCTAATAAATCAATTAATAAAAAGAAAATTCAAGAGCATCTTACCTTTGTGAGTTGCCACTTTTGGAAATATATAAAAAATATTCTAGGAATATGTCAAACTCAACTAAAGTTAGTAAACTCAACCATGGTTTTGAGTTGTCCCTTTTGAAAACTATCTAAAATATTATCCTAAGAATATTCCAAACTCAACCAAAGTTAATAAACTCAACCATGGTCAGATTTAACCCATTTTAAGGGATTTTAAAGCTAAAATATGCCTTTGAATTCAATCACCCCACTATGATAAGATCAATGGAATCCAAGTGGAGTGAATAGTATAATTTGTAATGATTATGCCACAATCACCCCATTATTTAAACTAAAATCCTAGTGTTGACTACATGGTTTATGTTTCAAGAATTCAAAGGCCCCATTATTTAAATTGGAGTTATAATACACGAATGGATTCATGAAACTAAAAGCCTAGTGTTATAATGTTGAAATTTAGTCAAGCCATCAATCAAGCTCAACATTCAATAATGGTGCATAGAGGAGATGATGTTAGCCATATGTCATTGATGAATATTTATTATGAATAAACCGAGCAAGCCAATTAATAAATTATTTGGATCTCTTAAGGAATTTAAAGATTGTTTTTCTTTGCATTTTAGTTGGGTTTTCAATTGTTGTTTGTTCATTAAGCTCCCCCCTAAGATCTAGGCTTAGAGATGGTAGTTTATTAGTGTGTTGATTTCATGGTTTTATGGAATAAAACTTGATCTAACCTCCTCTTTTTGTCAAATTATTTGATCACAAATGGCATGCCCGGTGAGACTATCTTCATGAGAGCGCAACCCACAAACTTTTTTGTATTTCATGATTTTAATTCTTTTTTTGTTGTTTTTGCTTTGAGTAAAATTATCCAATAAAGAATTCATAATTTTTTATTTAATTAATATTTTTATCTATTTTTAAAAAAAAATATACATAAATATGTCATTGATATTCTCTAAAAATTTCACAAAAATATTCTTTATATTTTAATATTTATGGTTCTTTTAGTGACTATCACTTTCTATTTTTTAATTTTTTGGTAAAAATAGTTAATACAGAGAAAATAACATTTTTTATCACTAGTTTGACTTGAATTTTTTCAGAGAGGTGAGGCCTAGACCTATAAATAACCTTAAATTTTTTTTATGACAAATGGATGTATATTTTAAAAGTTATGGCTAAATTACTGACTACATGTTTTTATGATTTTTGTGTTTAGTTTTCTTTTTTCTTTACCTTCTAACTTGTTTGCATGTTTTATAGGTTTATTTTATTTCTTTTAATTTTTTTTTTAAATTTATATTCTTGTTAACAGTTGCCTAACCTAACATGTTTTATTTTTTGAGGTTTTGCCTTTGAGTGGATAGATTTAACCCTTTAAAGTTTCTTGTCTCATTTGATAAATAAGCTTCAAGCCTAAACGAAGTTCTAACCATTTCTTTACAGGACCTATTTGGAGAAAACCAATTCAATCTGAATTAGTCTTTTTACACTTCATTTGGATGTCTAAAAATAACTAGGAATCCTTCATTTTAGTGTTTAAAGAAACTTTTTAGGGTGTTTTATTAGTTAAGTTTTTGTGGTTTATTTCAAAGTTCACAACTTAAAGCCAAGGGGCTAAAAGAACATCACCACACATTTTTTTAGTGCTATAAAATTAAATACACTTCAAATTTTTTTGCAAGATATTTTCATTATTTGTTTAGTCTAATTTTTTTGAGTAAATAGGGAGTTGTGCATGTATGCTCTCTCATCCATCCCCTTTAGGGAGCTTTTGGGATTAAAAGCACCAAATTATTTTTGGATGGTTTGCAATCATTTCCATTTGAACTTCTTAAATCCAAGGGGGTAGTAATGAATCTAATCAAACACTTTCAATTTGGTGTAATGAAATTAACTTCACTTTAATTATTTGTAAACTTTCTTGTTGATTGTGTGTTTTTGTGAAAAAAGACGTGCATGTATGTTCTCTCATTCATCCCTTTTAGGAAAATTTTGGGATCAAAAGCACCATCTCATCACACTTTTAACCTATTCCAATGCATGGAAATAATGTCATTTAAATCCCTCCCCAAAAATTAACAATAGTAATGGGTGATCTTGAGGTGACCATAAAATCTTTCTATTGTGTCATTTATTTCATGCATCTTGGCTTGTGAGGGGGACTTCATTATCTCCCATGAGTTATTTATAGAATTTTTGACCCGAAGTTTCATCTCCCAGCACTAACTTCAACCACTCCCACTAGGATCAAATGTTTGAATAGTTAAACCACCTTCTAGTGTTAAAGTTGCATATGGGAGATATTTGCACATTAAACATCACACTACACTGAGTAAATGATGGATGTAGTGGTTGCAAAAAGGGAAATACCTTTTTGAAATAAGCCAAGTTCCATGGACACCCAATTAAATTAAATTTAGTTTTCATTATTTTATGTGAAAGTCATTATGTAATTGATTCATATTCACAAAATAATTAATTTAGTCAACCCCGCATTGCCATACCCTTACTAGGATTTGAATGATTATACTTAGTGTATTTTGGTCATTTTTGCTTGATGTATTAGACTCAAACCTATATTTTTCAAACCATATAATTTGATGAGTCATGAGTCCACATCACTCCATTGTTTGAGGAGGCATTATGCCATCTATATGACACTTTGATTTAACTTAGCAAGCATTCTTTTTTTATATCAAAACATTGGGAGTAACACTTGATTGAGGAGGGCACCGTTATGCTACCTAAATCATTTCAAAATATTATGCCTTTGAATTCTTAAAACATAAACCATTTTTCACATCATCTTTAGGGAGTGCTAACATTATTAGGCTACCCATTTTATTTCAAAAGACTTGTCTTGTTTCATCTTGTATCTTCATTATCATTTGTTTTCAACCAATCACTTGAGCCTTGTTGAATCTTGGATTAGCATGGTCATGCTGTTCAATTATTTCTATCTCTTTGTCACCAAATTTATAGTTTATCCTTAGTTGAGTCCTTGATTAACTATTACAAGTTTAAAATCAAATATTAGTTGATTTTAGTTTAGACCTTAATTCATGGGGTTGATACCTAGATCTTCCTCTTTTGGATTATGTAACTTAGGTTAATTCATCACTCAAATTTGGAAAATTATATTATTTTGTGTTTTTATTTTGGTAAAATTAGTTTATCTTCAAACATCTCTTGTTTAGCATCTTATATCAATCAGATCATGTTTTATGCCTAGAGTCGTGTACCTTGTCTATGTTATACTATTCTAAGTTTGTTAGATTAACCAATCATCCTTTTTAAGTTGAGATTTTGACACCGTTTGGCCATTAATCCTCACATATCCTATTTTATCCTAGCTTTTGACTCCATGTTTGGGCAAAAGTCCTAGCAACTTTTCCCTTTAGTAGCTTAGACCTACTTGGAACACATTTCAACATTAGAGTTTGGTAGTTTAATTTTTAGGTCATTTTACATAACCTTTGTGTGTATCGGACACTTAGCATTTGTCATTTGATGATATATTATTTTTTTTATCAAGTCTTTGCATAGAATTTCTATAGATTCAACTCCACCCCTTTTAACCAAGTTAGATCATGTTTGAACCGTTTGTCCTTTGGACATAGTTTTTTAGAGTTTATAGAACTCTAAGCCTTTTTGTTTTCTAAGATTTCTTCATTGATGTAGATATGTATAGCTACACTTATGGTGGAGTCACATAAAATCCAAATTATGATAGAATTTTTACACAAAATGGCTTTGATTTTTATGGCTTTATTCAAGACCCCTTTGATGATTATATGGTTTGTAAGATAAAATTTTATCCACCTTGCACAAATCAAATCGAAAACTAAAGTCAAGACCTCAACCAGAATGATATGGTTGGTGAGGATAAATTGGGTACATAACTCTACAATGATAATATTATTTGGGACTTGAATCCATACCCTCCTTATAATAATAAATATAGGGAATAAATTCAAAGACCAACTTACAATCCAACTTAAGACCCTAACTAGGATGATATGGTTTATGAGGAGAACTTGGATGTTTTGGCTTATGTGAGTAATCAAGCTCCACAATGCCCAACCATTTATATTCCAAGACCTCATCCTTTGGCTTGTGTGAGCATTCAAGCTCCACAGTGCTCCCCCATTATCCAACTGTTGGCCATTATTCATCTAGTGACTATCATTCCCCACTTTAGAAAACCCCAACCAATTCAACCCAAATATAAAATAATCCAATTACGATCCCAACTAACCATGCAACCTAAACCTCATCTAATAATTTAGCCTCAACCCATCATTCAACTTAAAACTCATCACATCATCCAACCAAAACCCCAACCATTCCAACCAAAACCTCAACCAGTGTAATCAGTACCTGCCCAATTGAGCCAATCATTTAAGAACTAAACTATGCTTAAAATTGGTATTTTATAGCTTATTAGAAACCAAAACCATGAAAACCAACTGATCCAAGATGTTTTTGTTGAACCAACCACTTGTGATAAGTCAACCTATGATGAATTTCCTATTTATCTTATACTAGTTATTGAGGAGTATCGCTCTGATGAGCCAGTCTTTACTGAGTCACTTTTTAATGATTACAACTACCTTTGGGTAAATCATTACCTTGAACATATGCCTATTTTATAAGAGATACCTATTGACAAGCCAGTCTCTAAGGAGTTATCTTTTAACCTTTTTCTCATCTTAGAGGAGTCTCATTATGACAAACCAGTTTTTGTGGAGCCCGTTATGCCATCACAGGTTGTTACTTATCCACTACCAAACATTCAAGAAGACATCATTGTAATAGAGTACCCATTAGATAAAGAATCAAAATTAGAGTTAGTAACTACTCTTGAACCAACATCATATTTATCATCATAATTAGAATCAACATCAATATTTACCTTGAATTTATATTCCCTTGAGTCTAAATTAGGTTCAGAAATAGAATATGTTCATGACTATTACAACATTAGTTATGCATTCCTAGTAGATCAACATGAATACATTTGTGATCCTTCTATAATTTTTGAGAATGATTACTTCAGCATGGACACAATTTCTCCTAGTATCTTCTATGAATATTGTGTATCCTTTCCTCATCCCATTACCATTCTACATGCCATTACCATCAACCAACATAGTCATATTATTGACATTCTATCTCCCACAAGTGTTGATTGGGACCACTAGAATCATACCTTATGAAACTGCATCCATGGAGACATATCAGATGAAAAAAATCAAGGAGGTCAAGATCATAATCATATAGTAGAAGAACACTCTCTTAGTGAAACCTTTTCGAAGGTACTAGGGGGAAATCAAGTCAAAACTCAACATCTTCTAGTGAAACCTTTTCAAAGGTGTTAGGGAACAATCAAATTCAAAAGTCCATGTTACTTAGTGAAACCTTCTCAGAGGTGCTATGGGATAATCAAGAAAAATTCATTGGTAGAAATCTCTTCAAGGCACCAATGGCTAAGCATAAAATTTATTTATTGCTTAATGAAGACATTATCAAAGATCAAATCAAAATAGCTTTCACTTTACAACCTAATCAGATGGTAGCTACACTTAGACCTAAACAACAAAAAATTTGGTGGTCTTATTGAGATAATATTCAAAAGTCTTTGGCCTTGACATATCTAAATTTATGTCAAATCCAAAATCAGCAACATTGTGTGTGCCTAAAAATCCCAATCTTCATTTATTTTCCATCAATTATACATTCCATTATCCTCCACCATTCCATTTCACAAATAAACCTATCAACCAACATTTATCCATATTTACCATTCATGGTCACACTTTACTTTGTAGAGGCTAAGAGGATATCTTGTCTCAGCACTTGAAGGAATCAGAATCAATGACCAATGAAGATCACAAAATCATTTGCATCCATATCTATAGCAAGTTCTTGATAGAGCAACTATTTAGATGAGGTGTGGGCTAGTAAATTACATGATTGACTATTCTAGTTGTATCATTTATTAATCAGAATGTGCATCTCCACTTTAGTAGGTAAAATATAATCATTTATCATACGTAGGCCAAAACCAAACATGTATCATATCATATCAAGTTATCAATCCTTTTGTCATTATCACATATCCCATACATTCATCCCATCACTTGGGGGTAACCCTCTTACCATTTTTATCCAATATATCAAAAACCATCATTATCCTAAAGAAAGACCATGCCATCCTCTCATTTTGACATTCTAACCAGACTGTCTAACCATTCTATTCCTAATAAATGAAACATGTTTTGAATCTTATCAACCTAGCCCTTTTGACCTTGGTTCATCCATTGGTTTCACATTTTTAGCATATAAAATCATACTAGTTTCAGTGGTTTTTTCAATCACTTCAAACAAAGGTAGTATTTTGTAGCAATATGATAGAAGTATTGGTAGTTACATCCTTAATTTCTTATTCTCTTCTTACCAAGTTTGTTTATGTGAGCCTAATTATATCACCTGCTAGGGCAAATCCATGTTCATCACTCTTGATACTAATTATATCACCTCTTGGGGCAAATTGGTATCATTAATCTATTAGTTGTATCCTACTTATAACCACCAATGGGAAAAATAGGGGAAACATTTATTTATTGTGCCTTGACATATCACCTAGCCATTCTTATGTCTTACTATTTCATCATACCAATTGTGCCTATTTTGTTTGAATTGGTTGCTACACTAGTCAAATTCCTTTGTTGTGAGGTGAACTACTATGAGATAAAGCCATTTTGGGACTATATGGGTCTTGTTTAATTAATGTTGGGGTCAATTTAGTTCCCCTTTACCCATACTCTTTCCATTTTGTGAATATCATTTCAAGTTCTCATGCTCTCACCATTTTATGAGCATCATTTCAATTTCTCATGCTCTTGCCATTTTGTGAGCATCATTTTAGGTTATAATGCTCTCACCATTTTGTGAGGTTGGACCATTTTAGTGTCTTTTCATTCTCTATTGAGTTGAGATGCTTTAAAAATTCTAAAAATATTTGAAAATCATTTAGAAAAACTAAAAACATTGACCATTTCTTTGCCTTAAGGATTCTAGGAACCCTCACTAAGTTATAAATAAACCACTTATTCCTTAGTTTCCCCATCCTTTTTGCCCTTTTATCCTACACTATCCCCATTTTTCAAATTTATCCCTATTATTTTATCACATCCATCATGTCTTCTATCAATCATCATTTTCTTCCCATTTCCTAAGAGAACTACATTTGGCCTGAAGTTTTGTTGGATTTTCATATCCATGGAACTATGTAGGTAGTAGCATTCACTTGCCTAGTGCACATGAAGATAGTTCAGCTTCCCCCTTCATTTTCTTCTATTCCCCCATCTTGTTTGTTTAATTAGTTGTCACCTAATTTATAGGGGTAATGTTTATCATGTTGTTTATACTAACATAGGGACTAACACTTGTTTGTTTCTTTCTTTGTCTTGTTTCTTTCTTTGTTTTCCTTGTTTATTTATTTATTTGTCTATTTTCTTTATTTGTTTGTTTGTTTATGTACCTGTTTGATTGCTTTCATCACTATGGCCATGATTTAGTCTATACATATTCGTTGGGTGATTACTTACAAATTATTATTGAATCTATCCATATTCAAACGTCTACATTTTCATCATAGTTTTTATCATCGATGTAATTGTTTTCCATTGAGTATTAGATATCAAGATTCAATCCTTATACATATTTTGGCCAAGCCCCCATGGTGTTCTATCATGAGGCCTACCATCAAATGCTATAGAAAAAATCATCTTTGAGAGGTTTACAACATCAATGCAACATCACCATCTCCTTGATACTGAAATTTAGCAATAATCTTAATCCAATACCTATTGATACCTAAAATTGGCCATTGATAACCTCCAATCAGGATTTTGATCAATTTCCACCTAAAATGCATAATTTGGCCTAAAAATACTAAAACACAATAAATGATGTGAAGCTAACATATTCAAGTGTCGATTTTGGCCATGGTATCACTAAATGGGGTAATACAATTTATGGGTTAACTAACTTTGATTAGATCATTTTGAGTCAAAATGCTAAATTTGCACCTGAGTGTTCTAGATTGCTCTTTCCTATAAAATATTTTACACAAGACTCATGCCTTTGTTATTTATTATTAGCAGCATCCTAAATGGGAATATGCATCTAATGCATCTGATAGTGACTTCCAATTTTAATCTAGTCAAATTTAGGACCAATAACAAGGCATTCTTATCAAATTGAATAATTTGTGCACAAAGTGCTTAACCATGTTTAAGAGCTAATTAACCTAAATCAAGGCATAATCAAGAATTCCATGGAAATGTGTTGAATACTTTGTTTTATAAATAAATATTGAATATATGCATCATCAAGTGACCTCATTTCTTGAGAATACATCCCTAGGACATAGATGCCACAAATATCACGATTCATGCCCTCTATGCCTCATCAATGCCTTCCATGATGCCCTCCATGCCTCTTAATTTCCCCTTCTACCAATGTCATGATGAGGATAATTATAAACTTAATTCTAAAAATTAAAATAATCCTCAACCACACATCTCAATATTGAGATGGATGGTTCAGGTTGATTCCAAACATTTGCAAAAATCTATAAATAGGAGGCCTCACAACATCATTTCAAAAAAAGCTTAATTTGTGAAAAGTTATAATTCAATATTGGTTCCAAAATCTTCATGCAACTAGTGTTACCATGCCAAATTGATTCCAAGCTAAGCCAAGCCACAAGCCAAAAGTGCCAAGGAGAGATGGAGGTAGCCAAGCTTCCATTGCTAAGGACTTTATGAGCACAAGCCAAGCAATCCACTACTACAAAGGCATTTGGAGCATCCACAGAAGGTGAAAGAACTCTTGTATTTGATCCCTTGATTCTTAGTTGTGCTTGTCATTTACTTTTGTTAACTAAGCTCTCCCTAGTGTTTAGACCTAGAGATGTTATGCTATTAGTGTGTTTATTTCATTTTGTTTTCATTTTAGAACTAACACCATACTAACCATCCTCTCTTGATTTAAATTCTTAGATCACATAATGACACACTTGGTGGGACTAGATGCATCCTACACATGAAGGAGATCCTTTTGAAACTCTAAAATATTTATTTAAGCATTTAAAACTCTTACAAATTGATTTTCTAACTTTATTTTACCATTTTTGGTTACCATAATTTTTACACAATAACCAACATCGATAGAAATACTGATATTGGTTATCTAATTAATTAATGTCGATCAACATAACTGACATTGGTTAGATCTCAGTTATCATAACTAACATCAGTGGTATTAATTGATGTCAGTCATTATGTTTTTCAAAAAACATAGACCTGAGAGCTACTTTTCAAAAGATTATTGTTTCAAACTCAAATGAGATTCAAAGCTAAATGATATGCTAACAATTTTTCTGTAGGACCATGTGGGATATTTTCTCAAAA
The DNA here is from genome assembly GCA_037957365.1 of Torreya grandis. Taxonomy (NCBI): domain Eukaryota; kingdom Viridiplantae; phylum Streptophyta; class Pinopsida; order Cupressales; family Taxaceae; genus Torreya; species Torreya grandis. The sequence continues at coordinate 1,268,233 of JARHVA010002266.1, forward strand.
CATGTTTAAATCAATTTTGATTACGAACCTTGTTTTGAATGTTTAACAAAAAATTTAGATGTTTTGGTGATTTTTTTTTCAAAGTTTGTAACTAAGACCAAGGGGTCAAATGAACACCACCAAATATTTCACTTGGGTATAAAATTGAACACACTTGTCAATTTTTGTTTTTAATAGTTATTTACTTAGGTTTTGTTTGGCAAAAAGAGGTATGTTGCATGTATGCTCTTCCATTTATCCCCTATAGAGAACCCTTGGAATCAAAAGTGCCATTCCTATTACAAATAACCTAATCCAAGGCTTAGAAAGAAAGTCACCTAAAATACTCCCTAAAAACTCATCAAAGTTTAGATGACCTTGAAAATGACCCTAAAGTCTTTCTATTTTCATGATTTCTTTATTTTTATGCATCTTGTCTTGTGAGGGGGACTTCATCACCTCCCACAAGTTCTTTAGGGAAGCTTTGACTTGGGGTTTCACCTCCCAACATTGAATTCATTTTGCTCCTTTGGAGTTGCACATGGGACATAGTGGCACTTTGGACAACACACTACACTAAGTGAACAACAGGATGTAGTGGTTGCAAAAAGGACTAGACCTTTTTATAATAAGCCAAGTGATACAAACCCAAAATCCATGCTTTTATTTTGCATTTTTTGGCATGAAAGTCATTGTGCAATTGATTCCCATAGATAATTTAAAAACTTGTTATATCTTAGATAAATCCCCACTTTCTATGGAATTATTATTGGTGAAAGGTACACCTCAAGGTCCATGTCATAGTAATGTTATTTGAGAGAAGGGGGCGGGGTAAAAACCCTACTATATGATACACATTTACTTTTGGATGAACACTTGAAATCCTCTCAAATGATGTATATTAATGGATTCCAATAATACCAAGCAACCTTGTCAGTTTAAGATCAAAGGGAAATTAATTAGTTGATCTTGTCCTAGTTTGAAGTCTTGTGTGGAGTCAAAAACTTGGTGTAAAAAAATAATCCAAACCAAACACATAGTCAAAATTTTCCTTTGAACAAAGAGGCATTATGCTACCCACGTAAGATCATCCATTTTCCTTGTTCAAAGTGCATCAAAATATTGAGAGTCATATCATCCACTTTGGTGTATTTATGTTCCCAATTGAGTCTATACCTTTACCAAAGTTGTTTAAGTCCTTCACTTATAATTTAAATTTGAAATTACACCTTTACAAGTTCATAGGGTTGATGTGTTAAGTGGCTTTTCCATTTTCACTAAACTTGAGGGAACTTAGGTTTAATTTCCAATTTAGGTTGAAGGCTATTTAAAACTCATAATCATTACCATCATTTGATAGACTTAAGCCATTTTGTGCTAAACACTTACACTTTAAGTCTATACACTACAACATTTTGAGTCAAGAAAGGTATTTCTATGCTACCAAAATTGTAAGAAAACATCTTTGCCTTAGAATTTTTTTAAAGCAAACCTTTTTATCACACCTATTTTGGTAGTATAGCATCGTTACGCTACCCAAAACATTTCAAATATTGTTTCATGAACCTTCTTGCATAGAGTTTCAAATTTATTCCTACATTTTTAGACTAATCCAAGTGTACTTTTTATCCTTGTCTAAATCATAGTTATATTATTCACCTTTATCTAGCCTATTTGTCAAAAGAACCAAGTTTTATACCATTTTTTTGTGAAAAAATAAACAATGATTAAAATGCCTTTTGTTTCATACCTTATACCTAGTTGACCAAGTTCATGTCCAAGAATCAAATGCCTAGTGTTTTTAATAAATGTTTCAAATCCGTTAGATTAAAACTTTTATCTATTTTCAAAGTCTAGCTTTTGACGCCGTTTGGCCAAGATTCCTAGCACATGCCTTGTTTGAGCCTAGCTTTTGATGTTGTATTTGGCCAAAAGACATAGCAAATTTTGAATTCTTAGACTAGACTAATCTGAAACACTTTGAACTTAGAGTTCGGTATTTCAATTTTTTGGTTCATTTACTTGCTTACCTTTGTACGGTGAAATGTTAGATACTTTATGCTAGCTTATTTACTCACAAATATCTTTATAAACCTTTTGATCCTTTTGACAAATCTAGACCAAATTGAAGGCATCATTTGTTTTAGATTTTGTCCTTTTTAGATTTTGTATAAATCTTTGACTTTTTATCACAAAGCATTGATTATGGATCCCAACATGTATTCCTACACTCGTAGTGGATTGATGTACAATCTAAGGATTATTAATGTAGTTGTGCAGGAAGAAATGGTGTAAGACCCTGATGTGGATAACATTTCTTATGAGATGGATTCTTATTCCTCTTCTAATAGTCAATCAGGGGCACAAAGCCAAGATCCATTAGCTAACTATCTGGTTAACACACCACCTTACACAGAATAAGACCAAGAACAAACCACACAATACTTAGCTACAATACCTATAGTGAATGAACCAGTACTTCAATAGTCATATTCTATTAATACAACTTCCACGTATAATCCATTTTTGTTTGAGTGACATTTGTTAGAGAACAAAGACAAGATTTTGGTTAGATCTATAGAGGTAGGGACTAGGTTTCTAGTAGACTTACCCCATGAAAATTTACCAAGTCTAGTAAGAGTGCCCCACAATATCATTTACAATCAACATGCTTCTTTTAGCAATCATATGGCTTTAGTCCAAAAATGTACCAAGATCCTAATATATCTGATCAAAGAAAAAACATCATGGAAAAGCACTTTAACCAAATATAGATAGCATATCAAACATATCTGAATCTAGCACATGATTTGAATTAGATGAACATGGTATGTAAGCCTCTCATTGACTTAGTTCTATTAACAAGAATGATGATAGAGTTAAATAGACAAGATAATTCAAATTCTAACCCATTTGTACAAACTACTTCAATAGATAACCTGATGCATATGCCCATTATTGAAGAAGTGTCTTCAGCCTCTACACTGAATAGTGAGCCAAATGTAGTAGATAATTTGCAAACAACATCTAGTCCTAATCAAAGTGGCACTAACATGCAAATAACTAGCCAAAAACATGTGCCTGTAGTTAATCCTATGAATAGGTTATCATACCAAGGGATAGGAGTTTCTACACCCCAACCTCAACCAACTACTTCCTCAACTATGTAACTTATAGGGTTAGGTAATCAAATAATGGCTAATATCACACCTCAATGATAGAATGTGATGAATCCTACTCCCCCTCGATAGGTAGCAAGTAGTATTACACAACATTAGACACAATATATTGTATCAACACAAAAAATATGAATACATTACCACCTCAATCAGGGGCAACAAATATTCCACCCTACCAAGTAACGATGGACATACCTTTTCAGTCATAGACTAATATGTCAGTCCAAAACCAAGCAATGACTAGTCAATAATTTGAAAATATTGGTCAACAATAGATGTTGAATTTACAACCTAATTTCACTTCCTCATAGTTATTCATGCAATAAGGAGGTCCTCATGTTTCTCAGGTACCTACTAGACAACCATTGGTTCAAAATGTGTCACAAATCTAGAGACAAGGTCTTGGTCCATAAATTCCCACTCAACAATAAGGTTTGATTAGTCATTAGCATGTCCATTTTCAACCACAGTAGGCATAGTATAATTATATCCCTCCATCCTAACCAAAAAATCCCCTAGGTCAGACCTTCATCACCAACCCAAACAAGAATATCACGTAGCCAAATGCATAATATCAAGTACATCCTAATCCATGTATGCGTATTTTTGGCCCATTCCCCAACCAAAAAAATATACCCAAACAATTATCTCCATCATACCCTAGTTAAAGTGTCCCACTTGTGATGGTGTGTAAGAGGGAGCGCGATGGAGGGAGCGTTGCGCAGAAATGGTGGAGAAGGGAGCAGTCCGTCGACTGGCCCCAGGCAAAACAACTCTTTACCTGGGGCGTGAGCTGGAAATCAGGAAGCAAGCTGTGTAAGTGAGCGCTCTAAGCTCAGCAAAGTGAATGGATGCCTGTTGAGAAGGCAAGACAGGCCGGTGGTGGTGATTTCCCCTGAAGATGTGCAAGAAGATGTTGGGTATCTCTCTGCCCACACACTTATCTGCAAATTTCTGGGTATAAGGATCTCATTGACTGCTCTAGATGCCTGGATTCGAAGGACTTGGCACATTGATGGAGACTTTGACATCATGTTGGCTGGGAACAGCTATTTTTTGGTCAATTTTTCCTCTGTCTCAGACCGTAATCGTGTTTTTGAGGGAGGTCTGTATTTTTACGACCGTGTGGGGCTTTTTCTTAAACCCTGGCATGCGGGGTTCAACTCAGCTGATGAGCTTTCGGCCTGTGTTCCGGTTTGGGTCTGTTTTCCACGACTTCCGTTGGAATATTGGAGAGAGGATATTCTCAAGCAGATTGCTGCCATGCTGGGAACGCCCACAGCCATTGCTCATCAATCGCTGGAAAGAAAGGTAATCTCCTATGCCCGTGTGTGTGTGGACATTGATTTAAATTATCCATTGCCGGATTCCTTGGAAATCTGTTTGGGATCCTCGTCCTGGATACAACAGATAGATTATGAATCTATCCCTTTCAGATGTCGTATTTGTCATGTCTATGGTCACCTGCATAGACAATGCCCACAGGCTGTCAAAGACAGAGAGATTTTCCACGCACCTGCCGCTCCTCATTCTACAGGGTCTGACAGGGGAACGATTAAACTGGGTAATTCTGCTCAGGCTAAAACCCAATCCGATAGAGCAGTTAAAGGGAAGAACCCAGTTGGTTTTGATAGCGTGGCACAAGGGTCAGTGGATCATGCTAATATGGACACGGAAGGTTTCACTACTGTTAGGCGTCGCTCAAGAGGAGGAGGACACAAACGCAAAAATGTTGACAGGCAATTGGACATGGGTTTTAACAGGTTTGAAGCTCTTGACAACATGGCCATTGAGGATGGCATTCCAGATGAGGATATAGAGGATGCTCTTGAGACAGATCAGCAAGGCTTAGAGCCGATTCTGGATCAGGTTATGGTTTCTTTGCCGGCCACTGATAACTCTATGGGACCGACTGCAGGCGTAGAGGAATCTGAAAATGAAATTCTAGTTAAGGAAGTGAAATGGGCTGATTTAGGGAAGGAGGTGGATGCGGGTAGGAAGGATAAGAGCACTTCTTCTTCGCTTGGCCTGGCGCAAAGGCCTTTCAAGAAAGCTAATTCCTCCGTTTCCTCCAAGGCAGGGCGTAGAAAGGACTTGGAGAAAATTAAAATTACAGGTGATTTACTTGTGGAATCAGGGGTGGTTAAAACCTTAGATGAACACTTCCCCCTTGTTCCTCAATGATTGTCTTATCTTGGAATGTGAGGGGTTTGAACAGCCGCCCCAGACAATTGGCTGTTCGAAGGCTTGTGCTAGATCATTCTCCGGATATTCTTTGTATCCAGGAAACGAAATTGTCAATAGATTTACTGTTTTCTTGTATGCCAAAAATCTGGTTTTTGGGCCATTGTCAAGGTGTGGGAGCGATGAGAAGCTCTGGGGGTTTAGCAATGTGCTGGGATCCGCGTAAGATCATGCCTCTTCATTGGTTTGCTTGCATTTCTGCCCTTTCCATGGTCGCCTCTTCCCTTGAAACAGGGGAATTGATTCTCGTGACTAATGTTTATGCACCGGTCGATTTGGACGGACAATTTCAGCTTTGGGAGCATATACGGTATGTTCGTAGCTGCCATCCGTTCCTCCCGTGGATTGTTACGGGGGACTTCAATGCTGTTATGAATTTGGAGGAGAAAAAAGGTGGACTGCCCCGCCTTGGCCCCTCCTCTGGATGCCTCCGTAACAATGTTGAGATCCTACATCTTTCTGATGTTAGACCCTCCAATGGGATGTTTACCTGGAGTAACAGAAGAATGGGCAATGCTGCTATAGCGGAGCGGCTGGACAGATTTTTGGTCTCCTGCTTCTGGAGGTCTAGCGCCTTCTCTCTTAGCTCGGATATCCTGGATTGGAATGGGTCGGACCATTGGCCCATCATGCTGTCCATTAATCTTATTGAGGGACCTAAGAAACCCCCCTTTAAGTTTCAACAGATGTGGTTACGTGATTCCTCCCTCCAGGACAATATTGGTCAGTGGTGGCGACAGGGGGGACCGAATCATGGTACTGCCATGTACTCGTTCCTCAAAAAACTCCAGTATGTCAAGAGAAAACTGCAGATTTGGAATAAAACTTGTTTTGGCAATTTACATGGCATGAGGAAGAGGGCGCAGGATGATCTTGCTGCTGTTACTAGACAAATTAGAGACTTTGGCCTCTCGGATGAGCTGAGGCAGGAGGAGACAAGAGCTGCCAGCTCTCTTGCGGAGTGGGAGTTAAGGGAAGAAATTTATTGGAAACAAAAGGCTCGAAATGACTGGCTTCAGGAGGGAGATAAAAATACAGCCCTTTTCCATAAGTTGGTCCAAGCCAGGAGAAATAGAAATGTCATCTCTTCTCTTGTTTCTCAGCATGGAAATCGTTTGGCCTCTTCGCAATCTATCAGTGAGGAAGTTGTTCGGTTTTTTTCGGCCCTTCTTTCTAGTGACCCTGTGACTGACGAAGGAGCTGAAACTGCTGTTCTTTCTTGTATTCCCCAGCTGGTTACTGCAGATATGAATGAGTCTCTTATGCGTCCTATTGGGATGGCCGAGGTTGAGGAGGTGGTTTTCAGCATGAAGAGAGGGAAGGCTCCCGGCCCGGACGGCTTTCCGGTTGAATTTTTTCAAGAGTTTTGGAGCATCATCAAGCAGGACCTGTTGGAGGTCATTCTGGAATCGTATACCAACAAGGAAATGCTTAAGGCTCTTAACGCTACTTTTCTTGTTCTGATCCCGAAGAAGGAGCAGCCCCTTCTTTTGGATGAGTTTAGACCCATTGCGCTTTGCAATGTTGTGTATAAAATCATTACAAAGCTCATAGCGCTGAGACTCAAAGTTTTTCTCCCCGGGCTCATTTCGGAGGAACAAGGAGGTTTTGTGGCTGGTAAGCAGATTCTGGACGGAGTTGTTATAGCTTCCGAAGCTATCCATTCTATGAGCACGTCCCAGGAGCGTGCAATGTTTATCAAGCTGGATCTTGCCAAAGCTTATGATAGAGTTAGCTGGAGTTTTTTGCAAAAAGTTCCTATGGCGCTTGGTTTTAATCAGGAATGGATCCGCTGGGTGATGAGCTGTATCACGACACCCTCATTTTCGGCCCTCATCAATGGGACTCCTTCCGAGCTTTTCGGGGCCTCCAGAGGGCTCCGTCAGGGGGATCCCTTGTCCCCATACTTGTTTATCTTGCTGGCTGAGGGGCTTGGTAGACTCATCAAACACCGTGCCTCTTCGAATGTCTTACAGGGATGGAGCTGGGGTGAGGGGCTTACTGCTCTGACTCACTTACAGTTTGTTGATGACACCATTTTGACTGGGAGAGCTCGTATTGGTGAAGCGTTGGCTTTCCGTCACACTCTGGACATTTATCTGGCTGCCTCTGGGCAGAAAATTAACGAGCTAAAGTCTTCTATCTTCTTTTTTAATACCCCGGAGCTTATTCAGAGAAGGATTGCTGGAATACTGCGGTTCCAGACTCAGAGCCTCCCTGTTACTTACCTCGGCATCCCCATTGTTGTGGGAAGGCAGCCTAGACTGTTTTGGCAGAATGTTCTGGATAAGTTGAGGCTTAAGGTGAGTCATTGGACTCATAGATGGCTGTCCACTGCGGGGCGTGTGACGCTTCTCCAATCGGTTATTCAGGCCCTCCCGATTTATCGTAGTATGGTGCAAGCTGCCCCGGTTTACTTCCTGAAGGAATTTGATTCCCTTTCTCGGCAATTTCTCTGGAGTGGTAATTTACAGAGCAGTAAGTGGAGTCTCATTAATTGGGACAGAGTCTGCAGGCCGAAGATGGAGGGGGGCCTTGGCTTACGCTCTGCTATTCTGGCTAGTCAAGCTCTGGCTGCCAAGCTTTACTGGAGATGGTGCTCTTGTTTTTCGTCTCTTTGGGCTCGGGTTCTGTCGCACAAGTACTTCCCGGGGGTGGATACTCATGATATTCCCAGGCTCCCTCTGGAGGGTAGAGGGTCCATGGTGTGGAATACGCTTAAGCGGGGGGCTCAGTTGGTGAAACACAGTTTGTTTTGGGTCTGTGGTAGTGGGCAGGATGCTTTCTTTTGGACAGACTCTTGGGATGGCGAACCCCCGCTATTTTCGTCCCACCCGCATCTACGGGCTTTAGGAGCTTCTTTCCAGTCGGCAGGGTGGCATAAGGTGGAGCATTTTAAAGAGGTTTTTAATTTGGGCACTACTGTTGGCTACAGATGGAAGGATTCTACGGATTGGCCGCCTGGAGGCTCTGAGGAAGATAGGAGGGAGTTAGCTTTCATCCTGGCTTCTAGACGCTGTAGTTCCCTCCAAGGGAGAGATGTTCTTGCGTGGGGAGGTGATGACTCTGGTAATTACTCAGTGTTGGCTGGGTACCGTGCTCTGTCTGGTCAATTTCTGATTAGAGATCAATTTGCCTGGGGGAAAAAAATATGGAATCAGGTTTCTTGGCCAAAGTGTAATTTCTTCCTGTGGCTGCTCACCCACAACAGGTGTCTCACCTGGGATAACCTCTGTAAGAGAGGTTTTCAAGGACCGTCCAGGTGCGTGCTGTGCCTTACTAATGAGGAAACTGCTGCTCATATTTTCTTCCAGTGTAACTATGCTAAGCAGCTGTGGCATTGGTGGTGGGATGCGTGGAGGCTGCCCTGTTGGCATGCCCACTCTCTTGCTGATTTCTGGGGACGCCTTGGTCAGAGTCCTACTAAGAATTCGTTTCTCCAAAGCGCCTGGTCTGTGGGTCCCTCCTTTATTCTATGGAATCTATGGATTGAAAGGAACCGAAGAATATTCAGAGGCGTCCAACTGGATTTGTTGATTCTGCAGGCGCATGTCCTCAGGTCGATTCAAGAAACTATGGATATTAAGTGTGTTTGGGTGCAGGGGACGGACCCTGAAGATGCGTCCACTTGTGCGCACCTGGGGCTGATGCCAAACTTGAGGCGCAATGCTGACCAAGGCTGTACGCTGGGACGTGGTAGGAGCTGCCTTGTGCGTCCTGTTTGTAGAGAGGGCCGATGGAATCCTCCTGTGAATGGTGTCATTAAAATTAATGTTGATGGCTCCTCTCGGGGCAATCCTGGGGATGCTGGCATCGGCGGAGTGGGACGGAATAGTGCTGGAGGTATCCTCTTCCTCTTCTCGGTCTATAAAGGCAAGCATTCCAACAATGTCATGGAAGCCGCGGCAATTCTGGAGGCGGTGAAAGTTTGCTGTTGTAATGGCTGGAGCAATATTGTCTGTGAATCGGATTCTCAAATGGTTATCAACTTGTTGAATAGAGGTAAGCCTGGTATTGTTGATTGGCATCTTAATGTGATTATTCAGGAGATTTACCAAGTTAGTTCTTCCCTGCATTCGATTTCTTTTAATTACATTCCCCGCGAGTGGAATTCTGTTGCGGATTGTCTTGCTAAATGGGCTTCGGATAAGGGCCCCTCTTGGAACATTTCGGATATTAATATGCTTCCCAGAAGCCTATATCTGCAACTGGTTCAACTTATGGACCAGGATATTTGTATGTAACTGTTGTTTTCCGCGTTTTTCAATAAATTTTTACCCCTCTTTTAGTTAAAAAAAAGTGTCCCACTTGTGACCTCTCAGCCATTTACCCAAACCAATATTCTCTCTCAAACCAATATCCCTTTCAGTTTCCTTTCCCAAGAATTATAATAAATGAAGGATGTAATTACTACCATTCAGGCTGGGAAGCAGACCAAAAAGTTCAAATTAGATAGTGTATGTTCCTATCCATTCAACATGGAGTATTTTTAGATACCATTTCCTTTAGGATATGAACCACTAAAATTTGATATATACAAAGGAAAAGGTGATCCTAAGGCTCATTTGACTAAATTCTTTATCGCATGTCAACTAGTGGCATATAGCGACATATACCTTTTGATGTTATTTCCAAGGATATTGATGGGATAAAAATTGGAGTGGTTTTTGAATTTACCCAAGAATTTAGTAATATACTTTGATGATCTTTCTGATAAATTTATGCAACACTTTTCCTATAATCTCGAGCATGAGATTTCATTAGTGGACCTGACATAAGCAACGAAAAAAGCTAGTGAGATTTCTACAAGTTATATATAATGATGGAGAGCCCTTACAAGCCATTTCACCTACAATTTACTAGATAAAAAATTAGCCACTGTGTTTACTAAAAAAATGCATAGTGAGATAGCCTATTATTTAGAACTACAATGTGTGCATACATTCAAAGAGATCATTGATAAAGGTTTGCTAATCAAGAGAGTGTTCATAAATAAAGGAGTCATGAAGCTTAATTAAACTAATTAAAATCAAGGTACCAATCATGGAAATGACCAACATCCCATCAAAGCACAAGCATCACAACTAACACTAGCCAATAACCATGAAAGACTGAAGTAATTCAACCACAATAGGAATGTTGTGGGAAATGGAGTAACTAAATCTTGTCATGTCTAAACTATGTAGACATCATCTACACCACCTTTTTATCTTACTCCTACCTAAAAACATATCCAACCAATTCCATAAGTGCAACAACTAAGACCTGCACAATAAATACAATATCCTTTACCATTACAAACCCCTCCTCCTAAAAGAATCATCATTGCATGTTATGTCTTTAGTAACCTAGGATAACCTATTAAATCTGTATTTCACATGCTTACTACCACTAATATAATTAGTTGGCCCATACCAAAAAATTATTTACAAGGCATTCCTTATCCTGATTGGTACCATGAAAATGAATTTTGTGACTATCATTGGGTCAATGAGCATAATCTATGAAGATGTGTCAAAATCAAGCATTTAATCAAGAATATGTTGGAGAATGGAGAGATAAAATTAGATAATTATGATTCCACTTCTAATAAAAATCTTAGGATCTATCAAAACCCATTTCCCTGACATAACAATCAACAATAATAGAATAATTAGAAATAATAACAACAATAACCAGTACAACAACAAAATTAATAGTATCAAAATCAAAGGTCAAACCATCAGAACTAACAAAATCAGTAGCAGAACCCACAACAATAGAATAATGGACAAAACCAAGGTCAGAATGGTAACAACTAATAAACCTACCATGTAGTTGCACATGACTACAATAGGGTTTTAGGTCATATTGTAGGGGGTAGTGTTAATACCATCTCCATTAATCCTAGACTAAACACTAATCATCCTAGACCATTAATAAACAAAAATATTCAACAAAATCATGTGGATAATCTTTCTTTGACCTAAGAGTGCATATAGGCAAACTAGAAAACTAGGACTTCCCCTTTTGGATCTTATAGAGACAACTTATCCTTGCCACATGACCACATATAAGTGCATCAGTAAATAAGACTTGTCTAGTATGGTCCCACACCATTCCCAACATTAGTTAGAAATAATGGTCTAGTATTTAATCCTGATTATGTAATCACAAATCAAAGGTTGAATATTATTATGCTAGGCCCACAACCATCCACCACTTTGCCTATCATCCAACCAACTATTTAGCCTTAGAATAAACCATTTACTATTGACCAAGGCAAGAAGTTTGATATTATGGAATAATTGTAGAAGATACTAGCACAAATTTCTATTTTAGATTTATTGTGGATGTCAATAATCCACAAAAACATCTTGAATGAGTTTTTGACCCAATCCACTATTGTTAGTGACATATCGCCTAATAACTTTCAAGCTTTGGTTGGACACCTGGCTCCATCCTAACAAGTCACATTTAACCAAAGTGAAATGTCTTCCCTTGGCTCACTCCATAATAACCCATTGTACATAAAAGTTTGTATTAGATGGCATAAAGTGATATGTTTTCTTATAGACAATGGATTTGGCCTCAACATAGTGTCTCTAAAGCTCATCAAGCTTCTTGGGTACATAATGACTGATTTCTAGCTAGAAACAATAACTATTAAAGCCTATTATAATCAAGAAATCGAATCATAAGGCACCATTAGTTTGCCAATTATCATCAGGCCTTTGACCCATGATATACTTTGCCATGTGATAGATCTTGAGTTATCATACAACATTATTCTAGCCAAGCCTTAGTTACATGAAATTTGTGTAGTCCCATCAATACTACACCCATGTATCAATTTTTCCCACTCAGGGATGGAAGTGAGTATTCCAAGAGATTTACACCCATATGAACACTGTAAGCATCTTGAGGCTAAATTTCAAAGCTATAATTATCAATACGATATGAATCCAAGTTCCAAACAAGATAAAGGAAAGGCCATACTTATTGATCCTTTACTAGATAATTGCATAGATCTTAATACTTTGGATTCCCTTTCACACATGCCACCTCTTGAAGCTTATAATCATTTCACCATTTTAGATAATGGATTGGGAGATTATGTGACTCATGATACATTTTATATTACCAATCTTCCTTAGAATCCCAAAACCTTTGGGCGACCTAAAGTCATACCATGTATGCATTGGCAATAAAAGAACAAATATAAGGGACCTGTCACATTTATACCAGCATCTAGCCTAGGACTAACCCTCTTGAAGGGGATGACTCATGGTTATACAATGACAACCAAGCTAATTATTATAAAAGTGCCAAGTATCCTATTCCCAATAGAATCATGGAGCATCATAATTATAAATCAAGAGGCCTCAGACTGAATCAACAAGGAACCATCGAGCCAATTTTCATGACTAAGTATGAAATACCTTATGGACTTAGATTTAAAGCACCTAGGGGTGACCCCACATATCTTATTCAAACTCCATCACTAGTGACTAGTGATGATGATGTCGACAGTGAAATAGACTCTGATCATAGCCTTACCTTTGATAACCTAGCTAAAACCAACCTATTTGATAACACTTCCATTTGTACACTTACTCTAGACATTCATCATAATCCATTACCATTATAATATCCCCAACTGATAGATTTGGACCAACAAGAATTAGTTTTCCAATTGATGAGTTCTAGAATGATGAGGCTTTTTATGATTTCTTAAGCCTTAAAGACAATGTTCCATTGGGAGATCACAAATTAGGATGCTCAATCACATTGGATCTTGAATCCTATTTTAGTGAGTGAGTGAACACCATTAGCTAAAAACAAATAAGTAAAACATTGAGGTCCCAAAGTGAAAACCTCTTTGAGGTGCTTTCTAACTAGATAAAAAGTAATGATAAAGGCCAATATAGTGGTGAAAACCTATTTTAGGTGCCATTAGCTGGGGGTGTTCATTCTTCTTCAAATTTAGACCAAGAGACCACCAATGATGAACTTGCCTGTGAATTAGAGTTTAAATTTGAGAAACAATAAGTATTTGATTAAATAATTCAAAATTTTTTGACTATTTTTATTACATGGCCAGATCTCCCATTAGGGGATTCAGATTCATCATGCCTAAGATAAGTTAAAGAATAAGTCCTAATAGAGGACCTTGACATAGTCTAATAGTTCAAGTCGCTACCTACTATCCTAGAAGATGGTTCAACCCTTCTAGTCAAAGATACAATAGAGGTAAATATCAAGACTAAATCATACATAAAATTGATAAAATTAGGAGCACCTCTCACTGAGGAGGAACATGACATCTTTGTAGTTCTGTTGAGAGAGTTTGTAGATATTTTTTCATGGGCCTATTCTGACATGTCAGGTTTAGACCCCACCTTAGTTCTACACCACCTTGTGGTTAATCTTATTGCTAAACTGGTAAAATAAAAGATATGTAAGATTCATTCTCACATTTCTATATTGGTAAAGAAAGATTTGGAAAAACTCTTAGAAGATGTATCCAATCCTTTGACTACTCTAAATGGATCTCTAATATTGTACTTATTAGTAAAAAGCCTGAAGGGATCATAATTTGTACTGATTTTTGAGACATCAACAAATCTTATCCTAAATATGAATTTAGCTTGCCTAATATCAACATGATCATTGATTCTATGGTAGGTTATGAAATTCTTTCACTTATGGATGGATTTTTAGAATACAATCATATCAGAATTACACTAGAAGATTAACATAAAACAACATTCACCAATCTATAGGGAATATTTTGTTATTAGGTGATGCCATTTGGCCTTAAGAATGATAGAGATACATATAAAAGGGCTATGACTATCATATTCCATGATATGATGCATGATATTATTGGAGACTATGTCGATGACACATTAGGAAAATCCAAAACCAGGGCTGACCATCCTGTAGTGTTGTGCAAGATATTTGAAAGACTACGAGAGTACAAAGTTAGACTAAGTCTAAATAAATGTGTGTTTGGTGTAACCTTAGGTAAATTAATTAGCTTCATCATGTCTCATGGAGGTATTGAAGTCAATCCAGCTAAAGTCCATGTTATAACTGAGATGTCACCACCAACCAATTTAAAACAACTTTGTAGTTTGCAAGGTAAGATCCAGTCAATCTAACATTTGATCTCTCAATTAGCAGATAAGTGCCATACATTTACACATATTTTCAAAAAAGGATTTGTATTCCATTGGGATGATCACTTCCAAACAACTTTTCAATATCTCAAAGATAATCTTATCAATATGCCTATTTTATTACCTCCTATGCCAGGAATGCCATTCTTATTATACTTATCATCTACCGACCATGCTCTGGGGCCACTCATGGATTAAAATGATGACAAAGGAAAGGAGCATGTTTTATACTACCTAAGTTGTACCTTTGTTAAATATGAACATAACTATGCACCTATTGAAAAACCTTGTCAGCCATAGTTTTCACAACTTAGAAACTGCATCATTACATGTTGAATAATAAAACTATGGTTATTTCAAAATTAGATCTTCTCAAGTATCTACTATATAAAATAGATTTTCAAGGTAGAATGGCTAAATGGATCATGCTTATTAGTGACTTTGACATAGATTATGTCAGTTAAAAGGTAATCAAAGGATAATTTCTTACAAATCAACTTGCCAAAACACCTCTCACAAACACCTAGCCACTCACGTTTCAATTTCCTAATGAATCCATCATGACCATCATGGACACACCCCTTAATCAGTAACCTAGAAGCTATATTTTTATGGTTCATTCACTGTGCATGGATCAGGGGTAGGCCTATTATTTATTACACCATAGGGGGATTTAATCCCTAAATCATTTAGAATCAACTTTCTTTATACAAACAACATGGACGAGTATGAAGCACTTGTTGCAAGACTTCGATAAGCAGTGCATTGTAATATATCTCATCTTCAAGTTTATGGTGATTCTTAGTTAATCATCAACCAGGTCATAGATCATTTTTAGACTAAAGATGATAAGCTAGTTCCATATTAATCCATGGTTGACACTCTTAAACAATAAATTGCCAATATTCAATTTGAGCATATATCGAGGGATAGTAACAGAATTATAGATGTCATGGCTACTATTGGCTCTCTAATTCAATAAATAGATAAATATATAGAGTATTAGTTCCTCATCAAGAATTTGTCAGCACCCACTCATGAACCTTTAATCATTTCCATGATTTATAATATTATTGGTCCTAATTTAATCTGGTACTCAGAGCTTTACAACTACCTTCATGACCAAGTTATACCACCTAGCCTTTCTTGAAAACAAACCAAATCCTTCATTCATCATTCCAATCATTATAATTTACTTGGATCCACTCTTTACCATCATATTTTTAAATAGAACTCTACTTCATTATTTAACTTTTATAGAGTCTACAATAGCATTAAGAGACATTTATGGAGTATGTGGATCCCATTCTAGTAGGGTAGTCCTATCCAAAAATCTCTTGTGTACTAGTTATTATTGGCCCACAATGGATGCAGATGCCATTACATATGTAAAGAAATGTGATAAATGTCAATAGCATGCTAATTTTATTCATGCCCTAACAAAAATTTGAAATTGATGTTGATACCATGGCCATTTTCTACATGGGGACTTGACCTCATTGGGAAGATTAACCCCACTTCATCTGATGGCCATAAACATATCCTTACCACCACCGAATATTTCACTAAGTGGGTTAAATCTGTACCCCTCACTTACGTGATTGGAAATCAAATCTCCCAATTCATCTTTAACCATATCATATGCTGCTACAGTATCCCCTCTAACATTATATCTGATAATGGAGGATTATTCAAAAATAAAGATGTAGACCAGTTATGTACTGAATACAACATCACCCAACATTTTTATACAACATATTACCCTTAAGGTAATGGCCAAGCTGAGGTATCTAATAAAACCATTATCAACATTCTCAAAAATATTGTCAATGATGTCAGTCATGATTGGCACCTCCAAATATTATCTGCCCTTTGGGAATATCATACCAATCATCATACCCCCACATGAGTCATTCCATACACACTTATTTATGGTATTGAAGCTATCCTTCCCATTGAGGCCAAGTTGCCTTCACTACACATATATTTCAAGCATGTCTTGGATGATCATGACTATTAAGTAGCTCACTTGTAAGAGCTAGATCTATTTGATGAAAAATGCATAGCCATGCTAAAGTTTTTTCAAGCATATCATAATCGACTCAAAGGCCACTATAATCGGTGTGTGAAGTATAGAACATTTGGACTTGGTGATCTTGTTCTTAAAGAAAACCAAAAGAATACTATGATCAAGAAAAAACATAAATATAAATTCAAACCAAATTGGATAGGGCATTTCATCATAACTACAAATTATGGATCAGGAGCATACAGGCTTGCCACACCAGACAATGACAAACTTCTAGAGCCAATGAATATTATTCATCTCAAGCGGTACTATACTTGAATGCTAAGGTGTATTGTCTATAAGGACCATGTTAGTTATACCATTTTATCACTATTCTTATTTTTACACATATTTCCCTTATTCATCCTCTTTCCTGTATCTACTTTTCATTTTTGACCTATCGATCTAGTATGTTCTAAAGCCTAGCCTGTTTGACATTAGTTTTTGTCATTTATTACATAGTTTCAGCATCAAAGTATTTGATCAATTCATTAGTTAGTTCAAGTAGTTAGGATAGGGAGCATATCTTGGGATAGTTTGACAAAAGTTTTGGTAGTTGCATCCTTCATTTATTAGTCCTTTCTTACCACCAGTCTTACTACTAATTATAACTACCTTTGGGAAAATTAGTACCAATTATCAATGCCATTATGTCCTATTTATAACCACCTATGGGAAAATTAGGGGTAATACTAATCCTTGACATACCAATTTTCCACTTCATATTCCATAATGTGTCTTTTTACCAACTATGCCTATTTTATTTGAATTGGCTACCACACTAGTCGAATTCTTTTGCTAAAATGATAAAACTATAGTGACTTGAGGTCCTACTCTAGGAATATGTAGGTAGTGCTCAATACTTTTTGAGGTCAGCTCAGTCACCCTTTTACCCACACTCTTGACATTTTGTGAGAAACCTAAGTTTAAATGCTCTTACATTTTGTGAGCAACCTAAGCCACACTCTCACCATTTTGTGAGCTTGAACCATTTAGTGTCTAATCATTCTAAATTGAGTTTTGACACTCCAAAACACTTCCAAAAACATTTGAAAAATCATTAGAAAAGAATAAAAACATTGATCACTTCTTTGCCTTGAGGATTTCAGGAACCCTTACTAAGTTACAAGCAAATCACTTGTCACTTAGTTTCTCCATCTTTTTTGGCTTTTTTTCTCTCACGCACTTGTCATTTTACAAGACCATTCCTATTCTTCTATCATATCTATTCTATTTTTTTCCCTTAGTTATCACATTCTTCTCATTCCCTGGGAGAACTACATTTGGCCTGAAGTTTTTTATTGGATATTACATCCATGGAACTATATAGGTAGTGTCTACTTGCCTAGTGCATATGGAGACAACTCAGCCACCCCCTTCCTTTTCTTCTATTCCCCCATTTTATTCATTTGTTAAGTTGTCACCTATTTTCTAGAGGAAATGTTTATATGGTTTCTATTACATTATTCATTTGTTTGTTTCTATTTATGTTGTTTGTTTGTCTTCCTATTTGTTTACTTTCAACATGGTTGCCTTGATTCAGTTTTTATGTGTTCATTGGGTGATTCCTTGCCCACACTTATACTCGAATCCATCCTTATTCATATGTTTACATTTTCATCATGGTTTCTATCATTGGTGCATTATTTTATATTGAGTATTAGATTATGGGAGTCAGTCCTTATGCATATTTTGGCCAAGTCCTCATGATGTTATACCATGATGTCTACGGCACGCGCTACAACAAACTTCAGCTTTAAGAAGTCTATTTGGCAAATGGTAGCCTCTCTTCAGCACTAGCATACCGGTTCACTCCCAATAATATCCTAAATAGAGTAATTAACCATGAAATAATTTTAATGTTTATTAGTTTAGATGAGAATCTCCCTCCTAGTAGGTTGTTCCAATTCATCATTACCCTTTATGTTAAGTTATCATCATCATAACTAATTTTTATACCTATAAAAGAGCATGTTATTATATTGTTTATCTATCCTAACTTGGGCAGCTCCAACTTCTCAATGATTATAACCACCTTTGGGCAAATCATTGTGTTATCATACCATGTTTCCACTATCGAGGTATAATGCTTAAAACTGCCTTTAGAAAAATAATTGCACACCATCCCACTTGCATTCTCAATGATTTTGACTACTTTTTTAGTATCATTGTGCTTTCAACCCATCATCCTTCCTCTCCTTGGTCCCCTCATTTTGATTCTTTCTTTCAAGGGACTGTTTGCCAACCTGCTTGTGCCAACCATTCCCTTGAGAGGGCACCATATAGTTAGTTTATCATCATTGTAGTTGTAGGCATCCAAGACCTTTTCATTATTTGAGAAGATGTTACTGTGATTATATCTTGTAATGCCTTCCCAAACAAGGGAAAACTATAGACACCTAAAACTAGCCACTGATAACCTCCAATCAAGCTTTTGATCAATTTCTACCTAAAATGCACAATTTAGCCTAAAAATATTAAAACACACTAAATGATGTGAAATTGACATATTCAAGTGCCAATTTTGGCCAAGGTATCACTAAATGGGGTAGTGAAATTTATGGGCCAACTAACCTTGATCAGATCATTCCAAGTCAAAATGTCAAATTTGCACCTGAGTGCTCTGGATTGCTCTTTTCTATCAAATATTTTACATAAGACTCATGCCTTTATTATTTATTGTTGGTAGCATCCTAAATGGAAATACACATCCAACACATTTGATAGTGACTTCTAATTCCAATACAATCAAATTTAGGACTAATAACAAGGCATTCTGATCAAATTAAGTAATTTGTGCACAAAGTAATTAATCATGTTTAAGAGCTAATTAACCCAAATTAAGGTCTAATCAAGAATTCCATGAAAACTTGTTGAATACTTTTTGAAATGAATATTAAATATCTACATCATCAAGTGACCTCATTTCTTGGGAAGACATTCTTAGGTCATAAATGCCACAAATATTAGGATGCATCCCCTCTATGCCTCATCAATGCCTTTTATGATGCCCTTCATGCCTCTTAATTGCCCCTTCTTTTAATGCCATGATGAGGATAATTATAAACTTAATTCTAAAAATTGAATTAATCCTCAACCACACATCTCAATATTGAGATGGATGTTTCAGGTTGATTCCATACATTTGAAAAAATCTATAAATAAGAGGCCTCACAACATCATTTCAAAAAAATCTTAATTTGTGCAAAGTTATAATGCAATATTAATTCTAAAATCCTCATGCAACTAGTGTTACCATGCCAAATTGATTCCAAGCCAATCCAAGCCACAAGCCAAAGGTGCCAAGGGGAGATGGAGGTAGCTAAGCTTCTATTGTTAAGGACTTAATGAGCACAAGCCGAGCAAGCAATTACTACAAAGGCATTTGGAGCATCCAAAGAAGGTGAAAGAACTATTGTAATTTATACCTTGATTTTTAGTTGTGCTTGTCATTTGCTTTTGTTAACTAAGCTCTCCCTAGTGTCTAGGCCTACAGATGTTATGTTAATAGTGTGTTTATTTCATTTTAGAATTAACACCATACTAACCATCCTCTCTTGAGTCAAATTCCTAGATCACAATACCCAATCATATCCCAAATAGAGTAATTAAGTAATGAAAGAATTTCAACCTTTGTTAGTTCAGATGAACATCTCCCTACTAGTAGGTTATTCTAATTCATCTTTATCCTCTATATCAACTTATCAATCATCAACTATTAATCATGTTTTCCTAGTTAGGATATACTATATGAACAATATACACCATCCCACATGCATTGTCAATGGTTATATCACCTGCTAGGGTAAATCATTGTGTTATTACCAATTTTCCTTTCTTCTTTTTCTATTCTAATTTGGGTAGCTCCATATTCTTAATGATCATATCACCTACTAGGGTAAATCATTATGTTATCATACCACATTGCCACAATCAAGGTACAATTATTATAACCACCTTTGGGAAAACCATTGTACACTATCCCACTTGTATTTATTAGTAATTTTTTCCAACTTTGGGTAAATCATTATGTTTTCATCCATCATCTTTATTTATTTGGTCCCTTTTTTTCACTTTTTTCTTTCAAGGGAATGTGTATTGACCCACTTGCCAACCACTCCCTCGAGGGGACACCTACAATTTAATCATTACCATTACAGTTGTAAGCATAAATAACTATTTTATTCTTTGAAAATATGTTACTATGCTTACAAATTGTAACATCTTCCAAAATAGGGGCAAACTATAGACACCTAAATTTGTCCACCAATGACTTCATATCTGACTTTAGACCAATTCTTGCCAATCATTGAATATCTAGGCCAAGAATTTCTATTAGTCTCAAATTTAGCTTCATAACATTGTATTAAATCAATTTGGATTATTAAATCAATTAAACAAGGCAAATACACACATTGAATTAATCAAAATCAAATAAATGACCAGATGACTAAAAAGAATTAATTAACTTGCACACCCTAATAAAAATCAATTAGCAAGTTAAATCAATTTCAAATACTAATTAAGTTCACCCATGAGCTAATAAATCAATTAATAAAAAATAAATTCAAGAGCATCTTACCATTGTGAGTTGTCACTTTTGGAAATATCTAAAAGAATATTGTAGGAATATGTCAAACTCAACCAAACCTAGTAAACTCAATCATGGTTGTGAGTTGTCCCTTTTGGAAAATATCTAAAAAAATATCCTAGGAATATGCCTAACTTAACCAAAGTTAATAAACTCAACCATGGTCAGATTTAACCCATTCCAAGGGATTTGAAAGCTTATAAAATCAATCCTAGAGCTCTTCATTTAGAGATCTTAATCAAAGTAGATTTATAATGTAGGATTAGATTCATGAAGCTAAAAACCTAGTGTTAAAATGTTGAAATTGAACTAAGCCATCAATCAAGCCAAGCATTCAACAATGGTGCATAGAGATGATGTTAGCCATATGTTATCATTGAATACTTCTTATGCATAAATTGAGCAAGCCAATAAGGAAATAATTTGGAGCTCTTAAGGAAGGTAAAGATTATTGTTCTTTGCATTTTAGTTGGGGTTTCAATTATTATTTGTTCATTAAACTCCCCCTAAGATTTAGTCTTAGAGATGTTAGTATGTTAGTGTGTTGATTTCATGGTTTTATGGACTAAATTTTGATCTAACCTCCTCTCTTTGTCAAATTCCTTGATCAAAAATGATAATGAGCTAAGAGGACAACACATGGTGTGATCTCAAGGAGTCATTTAGTCACCAATTTTGTAATTCTTAACCTTCGGTGAAAACCAGTGATTAGTCAAGAGAGTGATTCATGGAATGATCTCATTTCAATACTTAGTTATCACTTTTGTAATTTTAAGTATTAAATAGAAGTTAGCGATGAACTAAGATGATGACACTTGGCATGATATTGCTATAAAAAATCATTTGGGGATATGAAAGAGTCAATTAATTTTGGGTAAGGTTGTTGAAGGGGAATTATTACTGATAATTGATGTGTTAATATTAAAAACTTATGCCATTGTCCATATTTGAGAATGGGAGAAACATGTGTAAAATTTAACACTGACATGTACATGTAAACCAAATAAATTTGGACAATTATTGATTAGTCTTGTTAATCACAGAAAAAAATCCTACATTTATCAAATAATACTTGAATTCTAAGATGAAAAATAACTCATTAATAACAAGTCTTAGGCCAAGGTATGATTTGGTTTGAATTTATATGATGCTCAAATGAAACCTAAATATGTAATTTTGAAGATCAAATAGGTCCCTATTTGAAATCATAAACATGCAGAGTGTTTGTCACAAAAAATGGTGACTTAGTGGGAAAATACTTATGAGTATTTGAGAACCCATAGTTTATACTTTAAGTATCATAAATATATTCAAATTTTATGAAAAAAAATTAAATAAATTGAAAACTAAAAGAGACTTAAAATATGATCATGCAACATACTAACCCTTCTCACCTGTCAGATCATGTATGATTATGTGAAGGTTAATTATTATTTTTTATGAGATATTTTTCAAATATTAGATGAAACTACATAATATTTTGATCTCATCACTTCAAAAAATGTTATGTATGTTTTAAGCAAATTTTTTTGAGAAGATGAGCATTGCTATGCTTCCAGCTAGGCATTTATAGTTGTCATGACCAACATGATCCTTTTCATAGAAAAAAATATGACCTATATAAGATTAAAATATCTAAATTTTGGCCCTTAGACTAACCCCATATGATTTAAAAATCTCAAGCACATGTATCTATCTTTACTATTTTCCTTGAGTCATGACAAACACCATTAGCTTGTATTGAATACCTTTTGTGAGTTGTTTGTTTTGAAAAGGCCAATTTCATCATGTTTTGAAGTGGTTTCATACTCAATTTATTTTTAAGTGTTAAAATTTTCCTCTCAAAAAATCTATAAATTGGGTAGGTCCCAGAGTTTTAGTCTTAAAACCTCAGTCCCATAGTCCAACTAACACGTTCTTAGGGGATCTATTTTGACAAATAAGTATCCCTTCATTTATGAAATGATTTTCAAATGACTTAATATTTTATATGTTTTATAGTTCCTAGAATTTTTAGAGGCCTTAGAGGCCCAATATAATTGGAGATATCCATGTGTACCATTATATGTTTTACATGATTAAAATAATTTAGATCCCTCTGTTGAGTTGTTCCTAAAGATTAAATTACATCTCTATAAACTTCTTGTAAAAATAGGGGAATGACATTTAACAATGGTAACATCCACATCTAATAAAAATCCATAAAAATAGTTCATAGATATTACATTCTTTTAGGGGGTCACATGCTTCAAAAAATACAATGAAATGTTCAAGATAATTGAAGACATTCAAAGTTCATGTAGTAATGATGATCCAGGTGAGGATGATATTGAGTTCAAAAATTTATTGATATCCCTTAGATACTCGATCCTTAAAAAATATATGACCAAGCCTAAATGATACAACACCTCAAGTTGTACTTAGAGAATGCAGTAAAATTTTTCTTTTAAAATAATTTAATTAACATTCATTCATTATAATAATACATTACAACATCCAAACTATGACTTATAACAATAGTATTTCAAATACTGAATATAATATTATCTTATACAACTCCAAGGAAAATAAATACAATAGGATAAAGCTACAATTGATCCACTAAAATAAAAACTACTATTCAAATATTAAACATATATTACAAATATAATTTACATTTACATTTCCTTCAAGCATTCAACCTAATACAATAAATGGAGGCTAAGCTACCTGAAGCTTGAGTCAAACCAACTCATGTATCACTGGTAATATCAAGTGTGGTCTCTAGGTAAGTAGTACTACTATGGGAAGGGAGAGCATCATCTAAGTGATTTTACACACTAACCATAAACCAACAATCCCATGCGTAATCCCCTCTCAGGGAATGGCCCTACCTTCATGGATAGGTAGATAGAACAGTGCAAGAATCTAGAGAATAAACAAGTAACCAAGTGTGTATGATTTCTAAAACTAAACATGCAGTGTATCATAAAAAACCCATTATATTACCAGATATTGTACCAACATGTAAATCATACATGCCAAAGGATAATGTCTTACTATGCATTGTTTAATGACAATATTCATACTAATCACATCACATGCTATACATAAGAGTAAGAAAATTATTCTTTTATTCATTAACGCATGAATGAATCATACATTATTATTTAACTCAAACATAAATAATGCCTATAGTTTATACCACTAGATAAAATCTACATTAAACTATAGATTCCCAACTACCATAATAATATTTAAATAACTAAAACCCATGAAATCCCATATTATCATATTCTAGTGTTCTAAGGCATAACTATTAGTTTTCACACAATTAGTCATACTAAGTAGTCATTAATACATAAAAGCATACACTTTTAATCAAGAAAGAACATATAAAAAAGCAAGCCATACAAACACATAAAGTCTAACATAATATTCATTTACACTCTCAAGGTTTTATGCATGCATACATGATGTCCTACTAACTATTACAAAACATACTATTCAAGTAATAACCAACACATATATTTAATCAGTCAACATAGGTGAGAGTCTAGACTTATAAGTATAGTATGTACCATTTGGGTATATACATTTAAGTTGAATTATTCTATGATGTCCCATATTATCATATCTCTTTTTGCATGAGCACTCTACTAAAAGAATAATAAAAAACCTTACACTTATATTTTTATTAATCAATCAAGTATGGGTTTATACTACCTAGGTATACCCTAAATTATACTACAAATAAGCAATCAGAAGAAAACATAATTGCACTATTATATGCCATAAAATTCTAAATACTTTTACATATTAATACTCTCATAATATGTACTATACATAATTTTTCAATACTATCTGCTTATAAAAACTAATATTCATTTATGACACAAAACAAGGTTTTACAAGGTTTCAAAAACTACGACTACCATGAACCTTTAAAAT
The DNA here is from genome assembly GCA_037957365.1 of Torreya grandis. Lineage (NCBI taxonomy): Eukaryota > Viridiplantae > Streptophyta > Pinopsida > Cupressales > Taxaceae > Torreya > Torreya grandis. Next base: position 1,293,388 of record JARHVA010002266.1, read on the forward strand.
ATAAAATAAAGCAAGTCATAGTATAACTTATTTGACAAATTTTGGATCAAGCATTAATAATTCACTTCTAGATATACCAATAAGTTTCTTAATGCCCAAACAACTAGACTAAATGTTTAAAAAAAAATAATGTGTAGGATCCAAGTTTTCAACTTTAAGACATGTTTCCAAGTTATTAGACATGTTATTCCTAGTGTTATCCTTCAATTAATCATTTTCCAAGATTTAGCCTATGGTCTTACTTGCTCTATAAGTATTCCAAGAAAGAGAAAGGTTTCCCAACCACAAATAGTTATATTTTTATCATGCTTAAAGGGTTGATTATCACTTAAATTATTCCTCATATAACATTCCAAAGATAATCAAACAAACCCTTATTATAGAAATGATAACTACACTACCCTTACAAACTAAACAAGGTAAAATACACTATCATAGAGTAAACCATGGTCCTTTATACAACATGGCATCTCACCCTAGGTGCTTTAGCACACATAAATCATTACAATTAATAAATGCAATAGTATACATAAAATGAATAAGGAATTGACATTGATACAAACCATAAACTATGACTTTATCCATGATAATCCTGATCATATTTAAAATGCAACTTGAGTTAGTAATGTAACTAAAAAATCTGGGGCAAAATTAAAGTTCCACCGATCATTCTATCTTTCATTAAAAAGGATATAATTAAGATAAGGACTCAACATTTAAAATAATATAATAAGCGTTAAATATAATATGTTCAATGCTCAATTTAATATAATAAGCATTCAATATTATATTCTCAATGTTCAATATTATAGACAAGGCGTTTAATCAATATTAGTCTGGGCATTCAATAATAGACTTAGTATTTCAATTATGTGACTAAGTTGTTTCAAAAATGACTCAACAATAAAAATCAATGCTTTGTATTCCATATATATAGATAATGTTTTTAATATAAATATACAAATTTATAATATATTTAAATTAATGATTTTAATATATTTAACTCAACGCTTCATATTAACTCAATGATTTCATTAATATACACAATAATTTAGTAATATACTTAGTGATTTCATACTCAACATTATTATTCACAATGGTTTATAATACATACACTATATATATATATATATATATATATATACACCTAGCATTTTAATAAACTGAATTCAACTTATGACTCAGTAATTTATTCCAATATTAAACATTTCAAATAAAACATGATAATTTCACTTAAAATCTCTACATTTCTTGAAAATCACTTAGCGTTACAATTTTTTTGCTAAACATTTCACCTTTGTATATACTACATTTTATCTTGATCAAATTCAGCTTATATTATATTCCCAACACTTTAATTTGACTTTCATTTCATTATAATGACTTGGCATTTCAACTGGTGACATGACTTCTTATAAAAAATACTTGGCATTAAGAATGAATGACTTGACATCTTCAGTTGGAGACTCAACATTTATTTGAAGCTTGGCATCCCCTATTAGATACTTAGTGCTTAACAATATATACACAGTAAACGAAAATATATATTTTTAGCACTTTACATTAGCAACTTGGCATAATATCCATATATATGAGGAACACATCCATACATAAAATAATATATCCATGAAAATAATAGAACACAACAACTATTTAAGCAAAACTTAGGCTAAGGTAAAACACAATCATAATTCAAGGAAAATGTAGCCACATAGAAGTATCACACATCCTCAATAAATATAGTGAGACACAGTCAGAGATAAATAAACATTGGCTATTTTAAATTGTTTGTTTTCTAAAAAGGGTAGGATGCAAATCAATTAACAAAGTGCTACCCATAATGTCATAAATCAGTTTATACTTATCTTAAAGTGTTACTTTAAAATATTCTAAAAATCAATACATTTCACATATATCTTAGATACTACCAAAACAATTTAGACACTCATACTAAAATTATTTAATTTTAGTCTAAATGTATTAATTGCAAACCTTAACAAATTTAAAATAGAACCAACCTAGTAGACTTGTCTGCAAAGAATATACCTGGCTATCTCTTGCTCTTTCCAACTCTCTATATCTTCGTGCTTTCTCCTTCTTTCTCCGTGTCTCTATGTATATTTTATAATTTCAATAGACTTAATTTATAGAACTAATCCTCTCTCTATCTTTGTGCCATTCACTTTGCATGCATTTTTTCATCTAGTTTTCCATCCATGTGTAACATTCTTTTATTAATTTAACTTTCTTAACTAATATTGAATCTCTCAATTTGTTCAACATTATGCCACTTTTATCAAGTTATTTAAAATAATAGACTAAGTTGACCAAATTAAATAAAGATATCTAAATTCATATTTTAATGCAATCTCATGCATGCTTTGAAAGATTAAGATTATTTTGTCTTTACTCACTATTATTTCATTAGGATAATTCAAGCTCTTAAAAGTAATTAAATAAAGGCAATTGTTTATTAATAAATGGTTATATAGTTTTTTGATTGTTTTCAAAATAAGATAACGAATAATTAACTACTATTATCATGTAGCAATTGATTATCTATTTCTTGATTTATTCTCAAAAATCAAGATGATTAAATTAAAGGAATCTAATGCATATTAAAAACTAACTTTACATGCTAATATAGTCACATATAATATTTCCTTAATTATGCACTAGCATTTAAAATATATAACATTTTTAAATCTAGTGTGCATGTGTGTAGGGTACTAGCTATTCTTCTATCATCATTCAATCATCCCATCTAACCCATCCTCTTGGATGATGCTCTCCCTCATCAATCTTTGAGGGTAGGATATATCCTACATCTACCTCATAATAAGTAGGTAGTTAGTCTGAGTCATCATATAATCAATAAATGATACAAAACTCCCAAATACATATCCACAATGTATAGAATAATTAAAATAAAACTATCATATTATGTATACTAATTGATAATATCATTGTCCCATTATAGTATATGTCATAAGTCTCAAATTAAAACAATAATAATAATTTAATAACCATACTAATCCATAGATTTAAATGTTATAAATCATATGGTGAAATCAAGATGTAACATTAAAGTCCCCCTACAATGATATCTTTACCAATCTACTAGGGACATCCATGTGCACCAATTTCATTATTCATTCACTAAATCAAGGGCTCAAAATTATATATATCTTTAGGGCCACCTTAAAAAACTATTACAACCTCCTTGATTATGACATCCTATATGACAGAGAAGTCTCCATTGTGTGGATGAAGACCCAAGACATCTATGAGACCCTACAAGATTTGGTTGAGGAAACTAAACACTAGGTTAATAAGGAAGACATAGACTCCTACACTATCAAGAGCTTTAAAGAGGGAGTGAAGATGAATATGCTATTTCTCAACCACCTATATGGGGAAAGTGACTTCATACATGATAACAAATATTGGGTCCTCATGCTCAACATCATCCTTGAATGGAAGTAGGTCCCAACTCTTGGAGGCATCAACACTTTCAATATATTGTAGCATGTCCCTAGGATTTGCATGGTGGTAATTTTTACATGATGTTTTATCTTTTTGAAGCCACATGCACCGCCATCAAATTCAGTAGTAATGCATTCCCCCATAGAGACCTATAGATTCCCTAGTCCATGTGGTCTTTACCAAATTATACATTCACAAATTCAAGCACCACATTGGGGACATCTGTGACCACTTCTTCCCCCTATGTACCTAACAATCAATGAGAAACCCATGTAAAGGTAATCAAAGGAGATGAGAGATTCCATACTAACCATCATTGCTTACTGGCACTACCATGACCACTTGGCATTTAGGGTAAAAGGCATCCAAGAACCTCCTTTCATGTTACCCTACATCATCTCAGATAGGCTAGTAGACTAGGAGATCACTTATTAGTTCATCAATATCATAGTTGGTTTTTACCTCAAAAAAAGTCAAAATTCTTATCCTGTGCTCCCCATCATCGTAGGACATTATGAGTATAATACCTTTTATGCCCTCTAGGCCATGTCCACATATTTTCTAAATGATAGGTAGTGGGATCCTTAGGGCAAGGTGAAGGCTCATGTTGAAATCTATCTAGTCTAAATGAGCATAAATTATCATCATGAGAACCACCTAAATGATATTGTATACAAAAGAAAATAAAACTAGTCTAATAATCAATCCTATCTCATAGAAGATAAATGCTACTTACACTTTTGATTGTTGATACATTAGATATTTGAGTTCATGACCGAGATGGATTTGATAGACCTAACCAATGGATATATTACCATAATAACATTAATAGAGAGGGTTCTAAATCCTTTAGTCAAGCAATAATATACAATAACCCTAGCTAAGTCTTATGTTTTCACATTCACAAAGTTTAATGATAAGTGAATCAAAATCTAATCTTTTGCTCACCAAAGCTTTTGACACAATAGGGGTAATAAACATAAAAAGTAAACATTCATATGATAATCCTAATTAATCTATGTATAGGTAAAACCCTAATGCATGAAGAGAGTAATATATTCAAAAGCAATTAATTATGTTACTTTTATCTACTAAAATGGAGTAAAGTTAGAGATACTTACCTTGTAGATGAACCCATCGAGACTCAATCTCTCCCTTGGCCAAAGGTGATTCATCAGAGGTTATTATGGTTTGTAAGGATCACTAAGAAAGGCCTAAGCATCTAAGAATTTTCCACAAGATAAGATCATTCTCCAAGTATAAAACATAATCAATGACTCCTCAATTAGAATGGTGGAAGAATAGATTGTAAATAAATTAAAATTAACAATTAATTATTTTTATCTATCTATTAAATGGCTAAATAAATGTGTATATATAGATGAATCTAACCATATAAAGTCCCATCTGAATTCATCTCACCATTATATGTTCTACATGATTAAAATCATTCAGATCCCTCTATTGAGTTTTTAAAGCTTGAAGTACATCTCTACAAAATTATTGTAAAAATAGGGGCATACCATTTAACAATGGTAGAATACACATCTAATCCTAAGCCATAATAATAGTTCATAGATATTATGTTCTTGTAAGGGGTCACATGATTCAAATAATACAAGGGAATCTTCAAGCTAATTGAAGACATTCAAAGGCTGAGTGGTGATAATGAGCTAGAGGTAGATGATATCAAGTTCAAAAATTTATTGTTATATCTTAGATACTCAAGCCTTCACAAAGCTATTACCAAGCCTAAAGTCTTACCTAAAATAATATCTTTTCCAATATACTATGGACATTCATATGTACCAATGTCATTATTCATTTACCAAATCAATGGCTCAAAATTGCATATATATTTGGGGCTATCATAAAAAAATATTATATCTTCCCCGATTATGACATCCTATATGATAAATTAGTCTCCATTATGTGAATGAATATCAAATACATCTATGAGACCCTGTAAGCTTGGGTCAAGGATACTGACTAATAGGTTAATAAGGAGGACATAGACTCCTACACTATCAAGATCTTTAAAGAGGGAGTAAAAATGAATATCTTATTACTACACCACTTATATGGGGAAAGTGGCATCATACATGATAAAAAATATTGGGTCCTTATGATCAACATCATCCTTCAAGGGAAGTAGGTCCCAACTCTTAGAGGCATCATCACTTTCAATATGTTGCAGCATGTCTCTTGGATTTGTATGGTGGTAATTTTTACATGATGTTTTATCTTTTTGAAGACACATGCACCACACTCAAATTCAATAGTAATGGATTCCCTCATGGATACCTATAGATTCCATGATCGATGTGGTCTTCACCAAATTATACATTTACCACTTCAAGTAACACATTGGGGACATCTGTGACCACTTATTCCCCCCTATGTACTTAATAATCAATGAAAAACCCATGCCAAGGTAATAAAAGGAGATGAGATATTCCATACTAACAATTAGTGCCTACTAATACTACCATGACCATATGGTATTTAGGGTACAAGGCATCTAAGAACCTCCTTTCAAGATACCATACACCATCTTAGATAGGCTATAAGAGTAGGAGATCACTTACTAGCTCATCAATGGAATAGTTGGTTTTTACCTTTGAAAAATAAAAAATTCCCATCTTGTGCTCCCCATCATCATATGGCACTATGAGTATAATACCTTCTATGTACTCCATGCCTTATCCACATTTGTTCTGCACAATAGGTAGTGGGATCTTTAGGGCAAGGTGAAGGCTCATGTTAAACTCTATCTAGTCTAATTGAGCATAAATTATCATCATGAGAGCCACCCAGATGATTTATATACAAAGGAAAATTTAGCTAATCTACTAATCAATCCTATCTTAGATAAGATAATTCCTACTTTCACTTTCAATTGTTGATACATTAGATATTTGGGCCATGACTGATATGGATCTACTATACCTAACCAAGGGATCTGTTACCATTATAACATCACTAGAGAGGGTTCCAAAGTCTCTAGTCAAGAAAAATTATGCAATAACCCTATATAAGTCTTATGTTTTCATATTCACAAAGTTTAATGACAAGTAAAGCAAAAACTAATCTATTTCTCACTAAATTTTGTGGCATAAAATGGGGGTAATAAACATAAAAAGTAAACATGCATAAGAGAATCCTAATTAAGTTATGTATAGGCAAAACCCTAATGTATGGAGAGAGTAATATATTTAAAATCCATTACTTATTCTAATTCTATATTCTAAAATAAAGGAATAAAGTTAGAGATACTTACCTTGAAGATGAACCCATCGAGACTCAATCCCTCCCTTGGCCAAATGTGTTTTTTAAGAGGATATTGTGGTTTATAAGGATCACTAATAAAGGCATAATCATCCAAGACTTTTCCACAAGATAAGATTATTATCCAAGTATAGACGCTATTCAATGACTCTTCAAATACAATGGTGGAAGAGCAGATTGTAAATAAATACAAATGAATAATTAACTCCTTTTCTCTTTCTAATAAATGGTGAAATGAATGTGTATATATAATTAAATCTATTTTTAAACCTATCAAAAATTTTAGCTAATAGGGTCAGCCCAATTGAATCTATATCATTAATTGATAAAAATAATTTAGGTCCCAATCTAGGTCAACCAGAGCCAACCTAGATTTGTAACATGCTTTTAACAATTTGAATACAAGGTTAGCTTAGGTTGATAGTGTAATGTAAATTGTCAAAAAGGGTTTTAATCTTAGGAAGGGGTTAAGTAAATTGGTGAAACACTTGGAGGAAAGTGTAAGGTAGGTGCCAAGGCTTAAGGAAGTGTATAGGATAAGGCTGTGTAGATTGTAAGTGGTAGTAGATGTGACAACAATATTTTGAAGCACCAATGGTCTACCCACCCCCTTCTTAGTTTACCCTTTAAGGCATGCACTCAGATAGATTGAGACTCGATAGGTTCTTACAAGAGATAATGCATCAATTATTGATAAATTTTGAAAATATTATGTGTATACATATTCCCCACTCAAAGCTCATCATGTGTCACTCAATTAGAATAGGGGATAGTGCTTCGAGAAAAGAACATAACAACACACAATGTTAAAGCTAAATAAATTTTAGTATTTTAAAGCATAAAATAACTAAAATTAAATGGCTAAAATGAAACAACTAAAAACTAAAAGTAATGTGAATCTTGAATTACCTTTATCAATGAATGGTTATCTACTATGTTTATAGATTTGATAGTGGAGGGTGTAAAGACTGCTTTGGATAAACCCAAGGATACAAAAATATATAGAAAAAATAAAAAAATGCAAGAAAGATAAGATTCTTGATGCAATGTAGGCATGATGCACTTGGAAAATTTGGTAATCTAGGGCAATAAATGCTAAGTTAAGACCAAATTACCATGTCAAAACTTAGAGTAAATAGGGTAATAAAAAATACAAGGCTACTACATGACCAAAAAACTCAAACAAATAAACCTTAATTAAGAAAGGTAAATAAACCAAGTTAGATTAAGGATACATGTAAAAAAGGTAATAAAACATCAATGTGAAAGTAGTAACAATCCTTACTTTAACAAAGATGGGTAAGCAATGGTAAAACAACATTGATGAGTGAGTAGTAACAATCCTTACTCAATTATCAATGGAAAAAAGTGCATAAAATGGAAAACAACATTGGTTAGTGAGAAGTAACAAGCCAACCTTAGTCAATAATGGAAAAAAAAGTAATAATAAATAGAAACAGATGTAGTTATCTAAAAAAAGGAAGGTACAACAAAAACAAATATAAAAATAAACTAAGGATATTCTAAAAATGGAAAGCAATGGTATAAATAAAATAATCCATAGTCACTCAAGCATACTATTTTGTTCTAAGAATAGATAAAAATAAAACAAATTAGTGTGAGCATGTTTTTAATATGTGAAGAAGAAGGAATATAGAAGTGGGGAAAAAGATTTAGAATCAAAATTTCCTATCAAGGGGGGGGGGAAATGAAATGGGTGGATGAGAAGTGAAGGAAAAATCAAGGTAGAGAAACTCTTTATCAAAGTTAAAACACTTAAATTAGGTTTGTCAAAACAAGAGGACTATCAACATTAAGGACTTTGAAGAAGTTTTTCTAACCACATAAATCCTAGGTCATCAAATGAAGTATGAATATCATCCCATGAAGGTTATATGCATGAAAATTAAAATGGACCTAACTTCTCACAACGTGTTCCCTTTTCCTCAGGACCCCTTACCAAGCCATCAATCTGCTATGGACCTCGGCCATCAATATTTATGAGAAATTAGGTATCAACATGATATTTTTAAATTCTCATATCCCAATCTAGTAGCCTACCACACCCCAATGGACCTCGGCTCTATCATGAGGCCAAATTTGGATTTTGATATTTAAATGGAGATAGGAGATGTGATATGAATCATATATTGTAGTGTGATTTTGAAATTTGACTTTGTATATTACCCTTTGATCATTACCTTTTGTTTCAACTGATTTGGATTTTAAAATTTGATGGATTTTTATATTCCTCCTCCATATGGATTTGGAGAAACAAACATGGGAGCTAAAAATTAATATCATTTGAAAACTTTGGAATTGGTTTCTAAGAAAGAGAACTTAGAGATTATGGTGTCTAAGACTCTTGTTAATTCATGTAAAATGAAAGTGTTATCTTGACTTTGACCTTATTTTATTTGAAGTGGAATGAAAGGAAATGAAATAAAGGAGAATGAACATGAAACAATTTGAATCACTTCAAATCACAAAAAATGTGACAAAGGTGAAAAGGGATACAATAACAGGTAAGTATGATTCATCAACATAATAATGTTATAAGTGTAGGGATACATGCTAACATAGTTTGTTGTGTACTTTTTATCTACAATATAAACAAAAATTGAAGTTGATAATATGGGATCACAAACTTGTAACCATTGATAAACATTATAGAATAGGAATAATTGGTAGAATAATAAGGTATTTTAAAATAAAATGGTGATTTTATGAGGAGATCCTGGTCCTATCCATGGTCTTACACTGCAACTCATAAAAGATAAACCCAAGAGGGTAAGCAAAGTATGTGAAAATAAAATGAGAACAATGGTATTTGTGAGGAAGCCTTAGTCTTATCCATGGTCTTACACTGTAACTCATAAAAGAGGAACCTAAGAGGGTGAAATAAGCATTGAAATATAAAAAGTCAATAAAATAAAATAAAAACATGAGGAATACCAGGTCATATCCATGGTTTTACAATGAAACTCTTGATATAAAGAAACCAAATGACCAAAATAAAGAACTAAGGTTTGTGAGAGAAGAAACTATTGCAGAGGACAAGACCCATGTATAAATCTTGAAAAAAGTGTTAGTATGATAGTATATAGAAAACATGATAAGAAGGGAAAGATCTAAGTAAAATATATCTTTAAATTTTTTGCATTGGTGTTCTCTTTGAATACATGACCTTCATTAGTTTGGAGGTGATAGGTGCTAAGACCAAGAATATCTTTCACTAAATAAGGCCCCTACCATTTTTAAGAATATTTACCTTCTTTATCATTGGTATAGTTTATTTTAAGGACTAGATCACCAAAATTAAAATTATGGAATTTAACCATTTTGTTATGTTGGTTGGTGATATGAGCCTTATATTGGTGATTGTGTTGTAGGGAAACTAGATAGTGTTCATTGAGTATATCAAGAGAATGAAAGTGAGCTTAATGTAATACCTCATTAGGTATGATAACATGAATGGATATATGTAGAGAGGGAAGCTCTACTTATAATGGGAAGATAGACTCAGAACCATAAACTAATGAGAATGGTGTTGCCTCAGTGGTAGTGCATATGCTAGTACAATAGGACCAAAGTACAGGATATAAATAAAGATGATAATCCATACAAGTTTTATGGATGGTATTTTTAAGGATTTTATTAGTGATCTCAGCTTGGCCATTGCATTATGGATTATAGGGTTGGAGAATTTATGGGATATTTTGAATTTAGCACATAATTGCTTCACATCCTTATTTTTGAAATTACCATCATTATCAGAGATGATAGTATGGGAAATTTCAAAATTAAAAATTATTTGATTAAGGATAAATTTGTAAATATTAGTTCCCATGAAATTGATGAGAGACATGGATTCTACCCATTTAGTAAAGTATTCAATAACTGTGATGATAAAAATATGCCCATTCTAGGTTTTATGTAGTTTACCTATGAGATCTAATCCCCACATGGAAAATGGCCAAGGAGATTCCAATGTTTGGATCTTAGTTAGTGGAAAATGGATTAAATCATCATGAATTTATCAAGGACTACACTATTTAGTTAATTCTATAACATTCTTTTCAAGAGTAGGATAAAATTATCCCATATATATTCATTTACATGTTGTAGCATGTCCACTATAGTGACCATAAAAAAATGCACCAATGTGATTGTTCAAGAAGAGGGGGGACCTATTTTTTCATTAAAAAATGGAGTAGGGTAACTTTGATTTTGTGATAATAAAGGGTGTTATATATAAATACATATTTGAAGGCTTATTTGTGAATTCAAGTCTTTTCACAAGAATCTGTATCCATAGGATAAGTTTGATGCTCAAGGAATGGGATAATGTATTTATACCATGGGCTTTATTGAATGGTGACAACCTCAATATGATATATAAGTGAACCTTATGGGTTGGATGGAATATGGGCACTTTCTTATTTGAATAATAAATTTATAATTAGTGAGAACTTGGTGCAGATGAAATAAGGATGTTGAAGAAGCAAAAGAATCAATGATAGAGTGTGGATCTCTTAGAATGTGATTGATGATAAAAGAAGTAAATTATTTGGTGAGGGTAATGGCCATTTAATGATAATAAATATTTTTTTCACTTTTACATTGATAATCACCATTAACCTAATGGTAAATGAGTTTGGCATCACCCAAAGCATGAAAATATGTAGTGTCTAAGTCAAGTTCCACTCTCATGCCTAATATGAATGCTTCATATTCTACCATGTTATTAATGACATCAAAGTTAAACCAAAATTCCAAAGGGATAATTTTACCATGTAGACTAGTGAGTATGCAACCTACCCCAATTCCTTAGAGACATTTGGCACCATTAAAATAAAGGATCCAAGTATCTTCATGTAAATCGATGTTGATTTAGAGAATTTATTTGATGACTACTTAAGAATTAGTAGTATCAAGAATGATGTAGGAATATTATTTATTGCTTGATTCTAAATCAAAAAAAAAGTTATGGAAGTAATATTTGAGAGAAATATCTTGATTAGAACCTTCAATATACAGAATGTTATCATTGTGGAGACTATCTTGAAGATGATTGGTAGTGGGTATGGGTGTCGCTATGAGTTGGATGATAATGAATTTTCCTTTTAAATATTATTTCATGATGATGCAGAGGTAAAATTCCACTAGAAAAACCATCCACTTGCCAATTTGGTATCCAAGTAAAAATTCTTTGGAGAAGAAGTGATGAAGTGGGTTAGAATGAACTATGACCTTATTTTCTTGATAGAGCATGTAGTGTTGAAGCTTTTTAGCTATAAAATATATATCAAGGAAATCACATTTTAATTTGGTCTAACATTTTTCATAATCGATGATCCTTGATTAATATATTACACATACTCTCTTCCAATATCATCTTACTGGGAAAGCATTGCCCTAATTAATACAGGTGTAGAAGAAGTATACAAAATTAAAGGATAGTCATTAGAAAGTGGACAAAGGGTAGGAAGATCTAGTAATGATTATTTCATGTTGTCAAATGTATTATTATAAGGATCAATCCATTTTAAATTAGTACCTTTCTTGAAAAGGGAATCAATAGAATAGATGTGATGAGCCATTTTGGGGATAAATCCTTGAATTACCCCAAGCTCACCAAGGTAAGTAAAAATGTCTAAAAGGGAATGAGGAATAAACATGTTGACAATAGTTGTGATATTGGTGGGATCAACATTAATACCATGAAGAGACTAAGAACCCTATTAATTTATTAGATATAAAACTAAAAACACATTTATAGGGGTTAAGCCTAACTTTATTTTTTATGAGTTGATTAAAGATGATGGAAATATTATAAATATGAGTTTTTCATCTTTTGGATTTGGAAATGAGATCATCCACATAGGTTTACACAATATTATGGATAAGTTCATGAAAAATTTAGGTCATATCCCATTGATATGTATCTCCAACATTTTGAAGGCTGAAGGGCATTTTAACATAGCAATAGGTACCCCATTCCATAGTGAAAGTTATCTTATTTTGGTCTTTAGGGGAAATATGAATTTGATTGTATATAAAAAAAACCCTTCATAAGGGACAAAATTTCATATCTATTAGTTTAATCAATGATGGCATCTATTGAAGGTACTAGAAATTTGTCCTTGGGACAAGTGAGATTGAGGTTATGAAAATAGATGCAAATGCAAATGACTATGGTGAATTGTTTTACGAATAGGAACAATGTTAGAGACCCATTTAGAATAGTCCAAAGGTTTGTTAAATTTGGAATCTAATAATTTAATTATTTCTTTATGGCATAAGGTAGAAACTTTGGGAGACAATTTATGCCATTTTAAAAAATGGGTTTGGCATCAAAATATGTGATTATGTTGTGTACCATGATACTAGGATTGATGTCAGGCATGCCTTTATATGAGAAAGTTAAATTTTCATGATATTTATCAAATAATAAGCTAAATTTATCATGCGTAGTTTACCTAAGTTATCTAGAAGTTGTTATAGGTCAAAGACATCAGGGTGTGCCATATTTGATTATTTTAGTTTCCTTGATAATCATAACATTTAAGTCTTGAAAATGATATGTGGCATTAGGAAGAGATGAAATGGGATTGGTTTTAGGATCAATACTAGTGATGAATTTGTTAAAAAAGGGGGCCTTACACTTGAAATTCTCAAGTTTGTGATGTTGATGGAGTTGAGGTTTTCAGGCATGGAATAATTCAAAGATGGCTTCATTGCTAGGTAACATAGGTATAGGACCATAATATTCCACATCTATTTCAATATCAATTATTTTTTTATGATGGAATTCATATTTAGAATATATTTGGCCTACATCTGTGACCTTAGCATTGAGAGCAATATCAGGAGTAGGTGGAACTATAGAAGAAGGTTGATCTGATTCAATTGGTTTATCATTGGAATAAATGATAGGAAGATGATTAGGTAGAATAATTGGTGTAATAGGAGGTATAAAAGGTTTTGAAAATTTTGAAGATGCGAGGGGTAAGAACTAGACTAGCCACCCATGTAGAATGTCTAATAGGAAATATAATTTTAGCATTTAATAATTTCTTAACTTATTTCTAGATGAGAGGATCTAAAATGGGATTAACAAATCTTCACCTTTGCCTAAAATATTTTTGTTCTTCCCTCAATGGTATGGTATATGTGATAACCCTAGGGTTAAGGAATTTTAGGTCTTCATATGTAAAAGAATCACATATTTGTATTCAATCAATAGTTTTTAATGTTAGTTTTTCATAATTAGTACATCTCAATCCAATATTGACAAGTTAGGGGTTCTCATATGTTCCTAAGTTCACCTTGGAAAAATCACATTTATTTTAGGTTGTTTTTATTATTCATCTTGATGGTTCATATCAAAGAATAATTCCAAGGAAACCATCTATTTTAGGTATCCTATTTTCTTTCAATTAAATAATACCATCATCTTCTCTTTCCTCTTTGTTCATCGGGTTAAATTTTTTTTCATCAACGATCTATGTCTTAAAAGCACCAAAATTGCCCATGAATTGTATTATATACTAATCATCATCAAATATCTAAAAAAAAATAATGTTAGAAGGGACTAAAGGACATGGTACAAACTTCATAGAAAATTTATGCATTTTAGATTCTTGAAGTGGGGCCAAATCTATTGTGAAGGCAGTCAGGGAATCTGTGGTCTAGTTTTGATCTCTTGGGATTGATTTTATATTGAAAGCTTTAAATGATTCGATCAGGTCCCAAGCTATATACTTATATTTTTTTAGATATGAAATATTTCATTAATGCTAACTTATAACTTAGTTAACAACTAGTTTTGAATCTTCAAGCATTAATAACTATTTAAAATTATGCTTTAGTGTGAATTGGGTACCCAATACCAAAAATTCATATTTTGCATTATTATTAGTGTATATAAATTATAATATAAAAGTAGAAAGTTATTTCCTCCTTTTAATATCAATTAGATTTATACCTATGCTCAAGACTTTTTTTGGATTAGGCACCATTAAAATATAAATTCCACAATTGTGAAGGACCTTCAAATTCTCTTTCATTATTATCAGGTTTTGTTTTGAAGGTGTAAACCCCTATGTGTGATGAATAAAAATAAATTATTTAATTTTTAATGTTATACTTTGTGATCATGTATTTCATATTTGGTTTTATGTCAACCTTGATATGATTGGCTACTTCTTTCCAAGGAAACCACGTTTGAAAAATTGGTTGCCATATATCCATTCAATGTTTTGAGGAATTAAAACTCAAGAGTAGACCATAATATTTGGGAATGTCAACTAAAATAATTCCAATGTATTTCTATAAATCTGGTTCAAAAGTAAACTACATGTGGATGCCCAATATTTCCCTAATAACTAGGAATGGAGATTTATCTAGTTGTAATACCACCCTTTTATACTTATCTTGAGTCAACCATAGCTTATTACATATTCTATTGGGCATCACAATAGTTGAAGCACCTTATCCAACTAAGTATTTGTGCACATTTTAACTAAAAATTCTAATGATCAATAGGAAAGGTGGAACCTCAAGTTTTTGTTTATAGACAACCATGTTGGTACGTGTAGCTTTTAATTTGTCATTCGATGGATTATTGGTCAAAGACTTGAGAAAAATTTCTCTTTTTTATATAATTTTATCAACCTTAATAAGGGTAATGTTTGCCTTGATTTTATTCATATTATCATTTATATTATATCCACCCTTATTATGTGGATCAACCAGTTGTTAATCATTTCCTTTAGGAGGAAGTGGATTATTATTGGCAATTGTATCAGGAGGAATGTTTGTATTGTTATTTGGAGGTGTGGAAGTCATGACATGTTGATTCTTATCTCTCAAATTATGTTTATTTATTTATAATTGTTGAAAAGCATTAATCTCATATGTATTGTCTTCTAATTCATTCTCATCCTCAATAGGGAATGGAAAATCATATGTCTTAAACACTGTTGTAGTGTTGGAGATACCAAATACTCTAGGTGTGGATGGGTTGGGTTTATTTGGGATAATATCATATCTTTCCAACTTTATTTGAAATATTTCAAAGGTAGTACAAAATTCTATGAAATCTAATTACCCATGTGCAACATTATGAACTCTACACTAGTGGTTGCCTCACAAATATTTATCTCAAGAAGTTAGTTAAGATATGGATGAGAGTTATTTCCTAGCCTATTCAATGGTCTGATATATCTTTGTAATGTGAAATTCTTATTATTTATTCCCATACAATGTTTCCTAAGCATTTTTGCATTCCTAGAAACTCATTACTAAGTTTTTGCACCATGTTTTGAATGGCATCCAATTTAGATTTGGTGGAATCAAAATTTGTTCCTCATATGGTAGAATCATTAACTAGGATTAAATTTTGGTTATGATTCTTTTTATTAGGAACAAATTTAGGATTAATCAATAATCTTATATTATGGTTTGGTGTAGCATGTTCTATATGTAACTAAGTGAAGACTTGGTTTTGACTGTTGACCATGACATTATAATTAAAATTTGGAATGGGATTCAAAGATAAGATATTTGGATTGATGTTAGGTATTACCAAATATTTTAATTGAGGATTTAATTGTCAATCAATATTTATGGATTCAACATAGGCACCTAATAATTTATTTGTATTTTGAGATCTACGTAATAATATTAAAGTCATAGAATCTAAGTAATTTTTATACTTCTTAAGGGCTAATGTGACATTATGTTTGTATGTAGTATCCACATGAATATGCATATTTTGAAATATTGCATTGAAATCTCTAATTAGTTAATTAGGTTATTTTTTCATGCTATCAAAATTTTGGTATATTATTCTAGGGTTGGTAACCTACCAAAATTGTGCAATGAATGTCCATGACATAATTTTTATGACATAATTTAATTCTATGAAAATGTTAAGGAACCAATCATAAGCATAATTATGTAGGGTGAAATGTGATAATCTGTATGCAACATCTTCATGAATTACATTCAATAATCCTAAATAACTATTAAAGGATTTCATGTGTTCCTTTGTAATTTGAACCCTAGAAGGAGATAATAAAGGAAGATACTTCTCAAGATTCATATGTAAATCATGGACTACACCAACTATGGTGATGATGGAAACAACTAACTAAGACATATTAAAATGTTGAAGTTGATTCCTTTGGGCTGGTTAATTTAGATGAGTAATGAATCTCGTAGGGATACCTCTATCTGATCTAAATATCTAATGAGCCTATAAAGGTGATAATAATAATAGACTAGAATAATAATTATACCTTGTTAATATTTCTAATGGATCTAGTGTACATAACTCAAGTGAATTTTAAAATTATTTAGAGAATTATGCCCTCCTAACACCAAATAAAACATGTTGATGTGGAATTTATGCATAATAAATATTATTATAGGAATATCAATAATATTTTAGGATCAATGAAAAATCACTCCAAGGCATAAGTTATAGGTCTCAATTTTATAAATAACCTAATGGTGGAATAACTATGAATGAAATGGTTATTAACCATAGATGGTTTGGATGTGATAGATTTATAACTCAAAATCTAAATTCTACTTGAGGTGGATGGGTATATATAAGATAAAGTGAATCTATCTAAAAAATATAAAAAGTAGGGAAGGGTAAGGCAAAAAAATGGGTCCTATGCTCCAATTGGAGATTACACCCTTCCAAGCTAACTAACTATACTAGGTCAAGCACATATCACAAACAAAAGTTTGCTTTGGGTTAGTTGAAAGCATAGAATGTAAACAAATATAGTGAAGAGCCTAAGGCAATAATTATATAAAATTCAATGATTACAACCAAAGATATTTTTAATACCATATTTATATGCATATCTAATGTCATTAATAAGTAATAAGTGTGATCTATAAACAAAGAACTAATAAAACTAATATTATGTTAGATATTATCTCTGTAAATAACACACACTCAACCTACTACAAATTTTTTAAATTAATGGAAATTCCCCAATAAAACAAAAAAATTTAGAATAAAAAATGCATTTAGACAAACTCACATAACAATCATAGAACACTTTTCTCACTTTTAATAATATCCAAAATTGTCCTCCCTTTGCAATGTATAAATAGTTCTGGATGGGCACCACCTCATATTTAGAATGGGGTTGCATGTACAAAAGACTAAAAATAAGTATAGGTCTTAATTTAGGTCACCTTTCATGCATTATAAAATGGATATAAATAAATATGACAAAAATAGATCCCAAAATTAAACTATGATGTCTAAGTAGTACTAATAGTGGTAGTTGTATTAGAACCAAACTGAATTCTAGTTGGAAAATTGGAATTAGGTATTTTTAAAGTATGAGATAATGAAATTATACTAATTGTGGAGGAAATTTTTACTATGAACCCTATTCAAGTATTATTTTCTCTTTATCTTTCTTTTTCTTGTGGATTAGCACATGATGCAAAATAAGATTTAATCACTTCAAAATTAATAATGGGAAGCTTGAATAAAAAAATAAGATTTTTCATTAATTTTATATGAATTATAATTAAAGTTTCAAATGATTTGTTTGATGTCTATGCATAATCTATCTTTGTTTTGGATGAATTTGATTAAGTGGACAACTTGATCACTAGTTATACATACTATATTATCAACCTTTTATTTTGAAATGATTAATAAAAGTTAAAAGCAAGGTGTCAAATAATTTCCTTTTAACTATATACCATGTGGTTTATACTAAAGAGGTGTGCATGTATTAAAAAAATTATTTGGCTTGATTATATTGAATAGTTAACTATTGAACTATCTCTTTCATTGCTAGGTGCTACTCTATAAGATAATCTCTTGTATTGTTAATATAATTATGATTCGAATTAATATTTGAGAGTGTCAATAGATTTAAAAATTGGGTATGAATTATCCCTAATTGCCTTTTTTATTGTATGTAATTTTACATATATTATTTTCAAGGCCTCATGAAATTTTACTACCTTTCACCATTATGGTTATTATTCTATTTATGCCCTATAAATATATCATACCAAATCATACACTGATCGAGAATTTTTTTGTAATTGTTCCATAATATATTCTAGGGATTAAATCATAGGATAATAATCTAACCTCTTATTTTCCTATTAGAGGCCAAAAACATCTTATTTAGTAATCCCCATATAGCATCTAACATAGATATGGGATCTTCTTCAAAATCATCATGATCACCAAATAGTTTTTCCTTTTCTTTGTTAATCTAAATAATTATTCTACTCTTCTACACTCAATTTATTTACCAGCACTTGTCATCTTTTTTTTATAGTCCTTTTCATCTAGTTAGTATTTTCATCGAATTCTAGACTCAGCTTGGGTGGTTCAATAAGCACCAAGTGTTTTGTAGCTTTTCTCTTAGCTAGAAATTATTGTATCCATGGTGGGGCTAGGACTGATCTAGTGTTAGACACATGATCTTGAATTGAGGAGGGAATGGATGGAGTGGTTGATGGTGGTCCCATGAGTGATGGAGGGGTAGATGAAGGTGTAATAAATAGGGGATCAACCATATTCTCACTAGATATATTGATATTGGGTGGAGTCTATATAATGTATATGAATCCATTAGGGGAATCTTGAGTAGTTGTAATAATATAAGACTATGTATAGGTAATTGAGGGTATGGGAGACTAAATATGAGTGGATGAATGGTTGTGGAAAGGTTGAAATAATTACTAGGATACTAATTCTTAAAAATGTATTGACTGAGAAACATTAGGAATGAATCCTTGAGGTTTTATTACATATTTAGTATGTAATAGGGATGCCTATGTCAAAGTTATTAATGTTTTAGGAAATATAACACATGTGATATGGAAAACATTAGTACTTATGGGGATGGTAATGATGACATCTAATTAATCAAATGAAGCAATAGGAATTATTACTATAGAAATACTAGGTAAAGGAGTAGGAATACATGTATAATATTTTTGAACTATGACATATGAAGCATCAACATGAGTATAAGTAATTAGAAGGACATGTGAAATGGATGAAAGATGGGATATGACCTAGTAATAGTTTTTTTTTTATAACTATAATATCCATACCATAAGTAACGAATATGTCAACTATAGAAATATAGTCTATAGTGAGTAGGTCAACAACGTTCCTTATTCTAATGCCTTTTTCATATGTCCAAGTTATTCCTTGATATATAACATCTATATGAAGGTAACTATAATCAAAATATATAAAATGTACTTGTATAAGTGTCTTATAAAAAACATCATGTTGTAATTGACATTATGTTTCATCTTCATACTCTTTTATCATATGCTACGATGCAATACTTGAGCCTACTAATTCCCTTTCAAAAGATTCTTCTTTTGAGTCTAGATAGATTATACTCAATAGTGTTTCTTCCTTTTTAAATATAGGTGATATGAAGGAACTAGGTAGTTTCCTCTTAGCCTAAATGCTTAGATAAACTAATGTCAATGGAGAATGTCCTCTAAGTGTTTGCAATTATTCATGTGGCTGAGCTGATTAAATAATATTATCAAAAGTAATAGTTTTTGGGGGAATAAAATGAGTTCCCATATTAACTGGATATACATGTGGCGTATTGGTTCTAAGTGGTGGAAGACCTTTACATATCTTCCTATTTAATTTTTAATTAGTCTCTCCACCAGGCTCTTTTTTTGGATCCTCTTTGGGAATTGCATCACTCTTCTTTATGTGGGAATCATACTGGATTTTCTGAGCAACCTCCATGCTCATCCATACTAAATGCACCTTTATCCATAGTTTAGAATCATATTATTTTTCCATGAAAATGTGGTCATGTGAATAAAAAATATGAACATAATTATTTTTTAACCTTCCTTCATAATTCTTTATGTGCTTGACCACTCTACCATTGGGATCCCAATATTTGAACTTTGTTAGGTCAAGATGAAATTTTGTGATATATTTTGAGGCCATAAATATTTGGATCCAATACTTATATTCTTTCCTCCAAAAATTTAATGGTTTTTTGTGAAAAACCTCTAATTTAGATGCTTTACAATTAACATCCACACTGTTAGACAATTGGTAAACTATCCCCAGATCTACTAGTTTCTCTAGTACATGTCTAGAGAGATAAAAGGGGCTACCAATGTTCCTTATTTTATTATAATAGTGTGATATGGGTAGTACCAATAATTTACCAATGTATTTAAAATACCTTTTGATTTACCTTGAGATATGGGGTATAGGTTTGTCATTGAAAACCTTATAAACCAAAGGGTAGAAGATGTTTGAAATCATTTATATATAATTAATGAACTTATGAATGTGGAACATGTTTAAATATTCATAAATTATACTATTTAATTCCCTTGAATGCCATTGAGATTCTCTTAGTGGGGTGACTATGGCACAAAACACATATAACAAGTATGGCATCATGTAAAATGGTCATCTTGTCTATTCTGGGACACCATTTTTTGCACCAAATTGTATCTAGTGATCTTTATAATGGAAAAAATATTAATATCATATAATATCATGGATAATAAAGGGACCCACACATAACTTAAAAATTATATGGATGGGGCTCCATGTACTCTATTCATGAGAACCATGGCTATCCTGACTCCTGACCTGAATTGCATAATAGGAAGATTCTTCCTTTTCACAAAATTATTGGGGTTAATGGCCTAGGATTTTATTGATGACCAAATGTGTACCATAGGTAACCATAGTGTTTAATAAACACTTATCATTTTAGAATTCCTAAGAATTCAACATATGAGTTACAGGTTGTGATAATCCTATTATCTTTGATGGACCAAAGGCAGAATAAGTGATTGTTTCACAATATTTATATTATTTGGTGGTTGGGAGCCACCATGGCCAAATAGTAGATCTATGTAAAATATGCAGTATACTATGCTGAGGATGGTGAATTGTGATCAAGAACTAATCTAAGATGGATATTTACAATGACCATTAAATTAAGGTTATTTGATTAAAAAATAAGCAAAAAGAAGGGTAGGGCAGAAAGAAATTTTATTGATCTTTATTCTAAACATCATGACAAAGTTTAGATTTCATCTAAACATGCACTTAGCCAATGTGTAACATGAAATATCTTAAACCCAAATATTATCACACATCAAGCAAACTCCTAAAGAAGGTGTAAATAATGCAAATAAGAACTTGGTTCACTTTAGAGATTTACCCCTACAAGTAAACAACATTAGCCCAAATGTAAGAAGAGTAAGAAAATGAAATGAACCTAAGAAATTTTAGTCAACCTAGCATTTGCACAAGTTAACAACTCTATAATTAAAGGTGCACACCAAGAATTTATGAGAACCATTCAAATCTAAAAGTGAAACTAGACAAATAAGAGAGAAACCATATATCACTTCACACAAAAAATTACTAAATAATCTTTGCAAAATTCCTTATATTAATTGCTCAAAGTTTTTACAGTAATTTGTGTCTAAGAACTCCCTCCCTTTTTTGATAATGGACAATCCTATTTTACATTAGATCAAGGTGGTATGTTGGTCAGTCTCATCCAATTACATTTGTACAAGTGTATGGGATAAGTGTCCTTTTGTTTTATTCTAGAATAAATGACCTTTTCCTTATAGTAAACTAGTCTATAGACAACCTACTTCAAAAAATTCACGTGGCTATGAAATTCTATCAAATTTCTCACTAATGATCCACTAGATCTTTAGTTCCTATTACTTTTATGCTTATGTGGCATCATCCTAACACCTATGTGACATCCCTATGGTGCTTTTGTAGCAAAAATACTCGTCAATGTTCACATAATTAAACACCATTGGTTGTCTCAGCTATGTTCCATGTGGTTATGACATATATCATTACCACATTTATTCTAAGTTATGTTAAAAATTCCCCATTGATTACACACTATTAGATCTCCTTAATATCTTAAATTTGACATCCACATAACCATCATTTGATGTTCACATAAACATCTTTGATGGGTGTGAAACTGTTAATTTTAAGGACATCCTTGGGACTATTTTCTATCTTAAATTTGATGTCTATGCAACCATTGTTTGACATACATGTGAACGTCTTTGATAGGCATGTGACTATCAATTTTAAGCACATCCTTGAGACTGTTTACTATCTTAAATTTGGCATTCATGTGATCATCATTTAATGTTTGTATGAACATGTTTGATGGGTACATGATCATTAATTTTAAGCACGTCCACAAGATTGTTTGCCATATTAAATTTGACATCTGTGTGACTATCATTAGATATCCACATGAACGTCTTTGATGAGCACACAATCATTAATTTTAAGCACATTATTGGGACTATTTATTGGGCCTACCACTTGTCATTTACAAGTTCATTTTTCATCGTGCGTATGCAACTTGGTGGTCTTGCATCATTCAATCAATTCTATCCCATAAAATGTGGATAATAGATCCTATAGAGATGCACAATGTGGGAGTAATATAAACTTAAGTTAAAGTATTAACCTAAGGTTCAAGACATATTAATGTGACCTCATGAATTCAAAGGGACTTGGTAGTGGAGAATTATTTTTAGGCCTTTTGCATTAGACAAAATGTCCAATGATATAAGTTTGAAGTGTCCTTTTAGAAAATCTGAAGGGTATGTCTAGAAGGTAAAGGGTCATTTTAAGAGGCCTAAAGGTAATTCTATAGGGTAAAGGGCCATTCTAAAAAGGCCAAAGAATAATATCAAAGGGTAAGTGTCCATTTTGAAACTTTTAAAGGGTAAATTTCATAAAGGCCAAAGGGTATGTGACTTTGGGGTCATTATTTTGGATTTTTTACATTAGATAAAATATCTGATGACAAAATTAAAAAGGGTAAATTTATAAAATCTGAAGGGTATGTTCAAAAAATTGAAGGGTATGTGCCCTTCACAATAATCCTGAAGGGTATTTTCAAAGAAGCCAAAGGGTACTTTCAAAAATCTCAAAGAATAATTGATCTAAACAAAAAATTCAAAGGATAATTCTATTAAGGCAAAGAGTAATTTAAAAAAATCCAAATGATAATTTGGTTAGGAAAGAAGCCTTGACAAAAAACCTAAAATATAGGTCTATAGGGCAAATGTCTTTGACAAATTTTTTGAAGGGTACTTTCAAAAAACCAAAAAGGTAGGTTATGGAAAAATTGCTATGGGAAAGATGTTGTGGGAAGATAAGTTTGGAGGATCATTTCAAAAAATAGTAAGTCTAAAAAATATATACTGAAGGGTAAGTGCAAAGAGGCTGAAGGGTAATTCTGTTAGGTAAAATGCCTGATAAAATAGGTATATGGGGAAATTATTTTAGAAAAATGTTCAAAATAATTATCTCAACATAGATAAGTTTGAAGGAATACTTTTTACATAGACCAAATGCATCAGTCTCGAAAGAATTCCTGAACAAAAGATATAAAGTACTTGGATAAAGTATTTAAAACATAAACCTTGAAGGTTAATTCATTTGGGATAAATCCCCAAAGGAAAAGCCTAAAAATACATGTCTAAAATATAAAACTTGACAGTTAGAAACATAACAAAAGGACTTTGTGTTTAGATTAGACCACATGAATAATAGAAAGGTCTAAAATGGGGGATCATGACATAAATGGGACTAAGCATGGATGTTAGACTAAAGGTTGATCATGTTGAAAAACATGACTAAGCATTAGGAAATAAAAATAAACTAAGACCATAACATTATTTAAAATGATCCCGCGTAAAAAGTTCCTGCCATATTCAAATCAAGTACTTAGATTAAACTTAGAATAAGGGTTTAGATATTCCAATATGAATCTAATAAACCAAAGGTTAGTAAATAATCACGTTAATATTAAAATCATGAAACCTAACCATTGTTCATTCCAAGTAGACCTTATTGGACTTGTAACCTGGAATAAAAGATCCATTATTAGCACTTTATATAAGGACAAACTAGAACCATGAACAAATATGCTAACCAAATTAGGTGTGGATGGTCTTTAAATAAACAATAATGTTCAATCATTCTAATGACACTCTAATCAAGTGATTCTTCATTTCAAGGTACAAATTTACACAATTTGACACATGGATCTCCATTTTTTAGAAATGGTGGTATGTCGACCTCAACAAATGGTGAATTTTGAGGGAAACATAGAAATATGTTAGAATTTATAGACTCTGATTCAGACTAATAATTAATCTACTTATTACATTTGATCAAGCAACATTATCAAAATCAATTCATGGTTATAAAAAATATTTCACATGTAAAAATAGGATCAAACATCAAAACTCAATCATACTATGTGTGTGCTTTGATTCCACTTATTGATTTCCAAAGGATGTAGAGAACAACTTCAAAGTTTATGAATTTAATCATTAACATTGAATTTCATAATGTTTGATTATTCATTAATAACCATGTTTTATCTCAAGGAAGGCTTGGGCATTGTTCTACCGTTAGTCAGGCATTTATTACCTCAAAAGAGATGCCTTTGGCTCCACTCAAGGCCTTGCTCCACTACCAACTAGACATCCATATCCCTTGTGGAGATTACCAGAATCACCTCTGCTTAGAAATCTCTTTGAATTTTTTAATGAAGATCTTAATTTTGGATTTTTTCAAATCATTTTGACTTTATAACAAAGTTTGGGAACTAGGTTAGCTAGGTTTAGGGATTTGGTCAAGTGTTTGAATCTTAGATAATTATCCTTGGTTGTAAATTATGTCTTAAGACATTAATGTTTTTTAAGTGTAAGTATGACTGTGTCCTAATAGTTTAATATTTCATCCTACATGTGAAATTCTTCTTAAAACCAAGATTAGATCAGAACAAGGTTTAAAATCTCAAGGAATAATTAACTCATCCATCAGTATTTGTTAGTTTCTCTAAACTACAACATCAAGCTTCTATTTCAACAATCCATGGTCAACCAAAGTTTGACAAGTCATACCTACATTTCTAAACTTTGAAGTTTCTTAAGTAACTAGATAAAACTTGAGCTGAGAATTATCTAAAAGGAATTATTTAAAATCAATGAATAAAGAAAGAACAAACAAACACATATAAATAGGAACTATATACAAACAAGGGAAGGAAGGAAGAAAGTAAGACACAAAGAACATGAAAGAAACTAGATTAAGCCCTACACTAACTTCATAAAGTACTTACCTCCTAGATCAAATGGAAAATTATTTAGTCTAATACAAAACCTTAAACCATGATTACTTCCATTCAATGGCCTCTTCTTGTAGATAGAAGCACTTGTATGCTTGTGTCTTCTAGGTGATGTAACTTGGTCTCCTATTAAGATTCTCAAATTCATATATTAAAGATATGAATCTACGACCCAATCATCTTCCTCCCAAATTATTCTACTTTGTAATAGGAGTGTTAGTTATAATTCATCCATAGATAAATATTGTCTTATGTAATCTTCACTCAATAATGGTAGCCCAAATAGTATCCTTAGACTGAAATATTCATTAGGTTATTTCTAAGGTGGAAATAGAATACTGATTTTTACACAAAAATCTTCCAGGTCATCCCAAAAGGCTTCTTCATCCTAATCAAATGAATGATGTTCATTTGGACTCCCATAAAAAACATACTGGTCCCATAATCCTAACCTTTTGATGAAGTCATATGACAATTCCTAATCTATTTCACCTGATTCATCTTCATTTTCATTAAATAAAGGCAACTCTTCTATCTAATCATGCTCCAACTTATCTTGGTTTAGGGCCTCCAAAATAATATAATCTTTTAGTAACTCTGTTTCATTAGTGAAATCCTCATATGAAGCATCCATGTATTATTCTATCCCATCATCTACCATATCTAACTCTTTAATTCCTTTTAAGAAATCATGGTATGACTACTACCAGTGATTATCTTCTTCAAGAGTATTATCCATTTTAGAAATAAATCTACATGGGTTGTTTTTCTAGCTACCTTATGAAGAAAGATCATCTTGTACTTGATCCATATCCATTTCTCGCAACTCTTCTTCTTCATCTGTATAAGTTATAATGATGATGTCTTATTGGTATTTAATTATAATCTCTTTTACATATTCAGGAATACAAGTCATCTTAGATGAAACTTCTTCAATTGGCTCATCTTCATCTTCATATTCATCTTCAAATGGAAAATCAAAAGCTTGCATAAAAGATTCAAAAGTTCCTATAAAGTTAGATATCCTTACAACAAAGTCTTGATTAAGCATAGGTTCAAATGTATCCTTTTTCACTTTGACATGATTCTAAGATATTATAATGAATATCAAGATCTATATCAAAAAGTTTAATTTCATGTATGTCCTTAGGTGATCTATTATTGTTGTTATCATGAAATCTATTGGTGGATCTATCAAACCTTTGAGAATAATAGTTTCTATTAAATCCTTCCCTAGCATTTCCTAGTTGATTTTATAATTGAAGGAAATCAATGTCAATCTTTGAACCTTCTTAAGTATGGATTCATCCACATTATTTGGTGCTTTTGAGTTATGAATTTGATTGGCATTAATAGTGGGCACCAAAGCTCTCTATCCTTGTAGATGCAATCCATTTGTATCATTATTAAAGAACCCCAAATTTTGGCTAGGATAGGCATGGATTAAGGGTAATTAGTTTAAGATTGATGTTTGATTAAAGGTAGATGCATTGTGATTAGGATTAGGACTGATATTTAATGTTGGTAAATTGGGGTTGACATGGATAATACTATATGCAAGCTAACCTTGGGGTTTCATTTGATCAGTTATTATTACAACTTCAACATAAACTAATGCTAAAGTGTTTACAACATGAGTAGACCTATTGAGAAACATACAAGTCATGGTATTGAAAGCATCCTTGTAAATATATAAGGATAAAGCCTCATTAGGTCTATAAAGAGCTATGGTTTTACTATACAACTTTTGGAATCTAGCATTGAAGGCTCTAATGGTCTCACTATATCCCTCTTAATAGTGGTGAATTGCTGATACAAAATGCATGGAATAATGATTTTACCAAATTGATTAATAAATGTTCTATTCAAATCATCTTAGCTAGCTATGCAATCCTCTAGAAGTTTAAGGAACCATTTATGTGCAACATCTTTGAAAGTAAATGGGAAAAATCTACATACTACATATTCATGAATAACATTAAGGAGCTCAAAGTAGCCTTAAAGATTTTAACATGTTCTTTAGTTGTTATCATTAGGGAGTTGAAAGGAGGCAAATACCTTTTAGAATTTCAAGGAAGATCATGTACTATACTTGGCATGTTGATTGAAGAACCACCTAGCCAAGCCATACCTTGAACACATGAGCACCCTGACTTGGTGAAGTTAGTTGATACCTTGAAATTTTATGCTCACCTTAGTATTGATTTTGGAAATTATGGATTGTGACCTTGAAACTTGTTTAAAAAATAACACATCAAACCAACCTTTGCAAATTACAATGATTAAGTTTGCACATTAAGCTAATTTTGGATAAATACATGTAAAACATGACTATATTTAACTAAATAAGCTCAAAGATATGTCTATAATGATGAATGAGAGGGATATTTACATATATAAGCTTGAATAAACTCAAATATGTAAATAACCGATCAATATTTGTAAAAAATTGCTATTACTAACCTTAAACATGAGGAATACACAAAGCATGAACTACCTTTGCACAAATATCCATGGACCTTCAAAGAATGTCAGTCTTTGTCTAAAGGAAGCACAAAGATTGGTATAAGACCATAATTATCAATGATATTTACATAAATATTATAAAATAAGCATACATATGCAAAGAATACATTGATATTTGATTAAAACACACCAAAATTAGCAAAGATTCTGCAAATTCACAAAGATCTGACTAAAGGCCCTCTTTCTAGCAAAAACAAAGTTCTTCTCATTTAATAATTCCTAATAATTCAATGCATGAGTTATAGGTTATGATAATATTATTATCTTTTATGGAATAAAGGCATAATAAGTGACTGTTTCACAATATTTATATTATTTGGTGGTTGGCACCCATCATGGCCAAATAATAGATCTATGTAAAATATGCAGTATAATATGTTTAGGATGGTGAATTATGATCAATAAATAATATAATAACTAATCTAAGATGGATATTTACAATGAACATTAAATTAAGGTGATTTGGTTAAAAAAAAGCAAAAGGAAAGGTAGGGAAGAAAGAAATGTTGCTGATCTTCATTGTAAACATCATGACAAAGTTCAGATTTCATCATGACATGCACTTAACCAATGTTTAACATGAAAAAACTTAAGCCCAAATCTTATCACACATTAGGAAAACTCCTAAGGAAGGTGGAAATATTGAAAATAAGAACCTAGTTTACTTTAGAGATTTACCCTTGTAAGCAAACAACATTAGCCCAAATGCAAGAAGAGTAAGAAAATGAAATGAACCTAAGGAATTTCAATCAACCTAGCATTGGCACAAGTTAATAACTCTAAAATTAAAGGTACACATTAATAATTTATGAGAACCATTCAAATCTAAAAGTGAAACTAGACAATTGAGAGAGAAACCATATAACACTTCACACAAGAAAATACTAGACAATCTTTGAATAATATCTTGCTTATATTAATTGCTCAAAGTTTACAAAGTAAATTGGCTCTAAGAACTCTCTCCCTTTTTTGACTATGTATAATCCCTTTTTATATCAGATCAAGGGGGTATGTTGGTTAGTTTTATTAAATTACATTTATACAAGTGTATGGGATAGGTGTCCTTTTGTTCTATTCTAGAAGAAATGCCCTTTTACTTCTAGTAGACTAGTCTATAGACAACCTACTTCAAAAATTGCACATGGCTGTGAACTTATATTAAATTGCTCACTAGTGGTCCACTAGATCTTTAGTTCATATTGCTTTTATACTTGTGTAGCATCATCCTTGCACTTATGTGGTATCCCTATGACACTTTTACAAAAAAACCACTAATCTATGTTCACATAATGATCATTGCATTTTAAAATCATCCCTTCATCTCACACCATCAGATTATCCTTGCAAGGACTAGCACAAGACATTGATCTTGATCCTAAGATTTGAATGCCATTATCTATCTTAGTTATGTTCCATATGGTTATGGCATATGTCATTACCACGTTTATTCTAATTTATATTGAAAAGTCCACATTAATTATGCACTATTGGATCTCCTTGCTATCTTAGATTTGACATTTGTGCAACTATAATTTGACATCTGCATGAACATATTTAACAAGCATCAATTTTAAACACATCCCTAGAACTATTTGCTATCTTAAATTTGACATCCATGTGATCATCATTTAACATCCACATGAATGTCTTTGATGGGTGCATGACCATAAATTTTAAGCACATCCTTGGGACTATTTTCTATCTTAAATTTGATGTCCACATGACTGTTACTTTATGTCTACATGAATGTATTTTATAGGTGCACAATCATCAATTTCAAGCACATCCCTAGGACTATTTTCTATCTTAAATTTGATGTCTACGTGACCATCATTTGACGCCCACGTGAACATCTTTGATGGGTGAATGAATGTAAATTTTAAGCATATTTTGAGGATTGTTTGATAGGCATACCACTTGTTTTTTTTGGGTTCATTCTTCATCATGCATATTCTACTTCGTAGTCTTGCATCGTTCGATCAATTCTTTCTAGGCAAACATGCATCATAGATCCTATAGAGATGCACAATGTTTAAGTCAGGTTTGGGAGCAATATAAAATTAATTTAAATTTTTAATCTAAGGTTTAATACATATTAAATTGACCTCATGAATTCAAATGGACTTGGTAATGGGGAGTTGTTTTGGGCCTTTTGCATTAGATAAAATGTTTGATGATAAAAGTCTAAAGAGTCCTTTTAGAAAATCTTGAAGGATATGTTTCAAAGATAAAGGGCCATTTAAAAAGGACAAAGGGTAATTATATAGGGCAAGGGGCCATTTCAAAAAGTTTAAATTGTAATCTCAGAGGGTAAGTGTCCATTTTAAAACTTATGAAAGGTAAATTGCACCAAGGCTGAAGGATATGTGCCCTTGGGGTCATTGTTTTAAGCTTTTTGCATTAGACAAAATTTATGATGTTAAAAGTATAAAGGTTCATTTTAGAAAAACTAAAGGGTATGTTTAAAATCTCAAAGGGTCATTCCAAAAAAACCTAAAGGGTATCTACCCTTCATAAAAATCTTGAAGGGTATTTTCAAAGAAGTTGAAGGATACTTTCAAAAAGCCCAAAGAATAATTAGCCAAAACAAAGAGTTCAAAGGACAATTCTATTTAGGCAAAGGGAAATTTGAAAAAGGCCAAAGAGTAATTTAGTTGGGCAATAATCCTTGACAAAAAACATGAAAGATAGGTCTGTAGGGTAGATGTCTTTGAAAAAACTTTAGAAGGGTGATTTTGAAAAGCCCAAAAGGTAGGTTTTAGTGAAATTGCTATAGGAAAGATGTTACAAGAAGATAAGTCTAAAGGATCATTTAAAAAAATAATAAGTCTAAAATAAATATGTCAAAGGGTAAGTGCAAAGAGGTAGAAGGGTAATTCTATTAGGAAAAGTGCCTGATAGAATAAGTTTGTGGGGAAATTTTTTTGGATAAAATGTCTGAAATAATTATCCTAACATAGATAAGTTTGAAGGAATATTTTTGACATAGACCAATTACATAAGTCTCAAAATAATTCCTGAACAAAATCTCAAAAATAATTGGACAAAGTATCTAAAATATAAACCCCAAAGGGTAATTCATTTGGGACAAAGATCCAAAGGAAAAGCCCAAAAAGACATGTGTGAAATATAAAATCCAACAGTTAGAAACATAACAAAAGGACTTTGTGTTTAGATTAGACCAAATGAATAATAAAAAGGTCTGAAAGGGGGGATCAGGACATAAAAGAGACTAAGAATGGATGTTAGACTAAGGTTTGGTCATGTTTAAAAACATGACTAAGCCTTAGGAAATAAAAATAAACTAAGCCCATAACATTATTTAAAATGTTCCCATGTAAAAAGTTCCTATCAGATTCAAATCAAGTACTTAGGTTAAAATTAGATTAAGGATTTAGTTATTCAAATATAAATCTAACAAACCAAAGGTTAGTAAAGAATCAAGTTAACATTAAAATCATGAAACTCAAACATTGTTCATTTCAAGTAGACCTTATTGGACCTACAACCTGAAACACAAAGATCTAATGTTAGCACTTTAGATAAGGGAAAATTAGAACCATGAAGAAATATGCTAACCAAACCAGGTGTGGATGATATTTAAATAAATAATAATGTGAAATCATTCTAATGACACTCTGATCAAGTGAATCTTCAAGTTTAAGGTACAAATTCACACAATTTGACACATGGGTCCCCATTTTTCAAAAATGGGGGCATGTTGACCTCAACAAATTTAAGTGTTTCTCTAACATTGTTGTCCTTAAGCTAGTTTAATATTTTTAAAAATTAATATACTACATCACATTGATTAAGGCCATAATATATCTCAAAATACATTCTAGCTATGAAATCTATAGGTTCATTACTATTGATTTTATGAAATATATCATTTGTGCATGCTCCAATAGTAAAAAAAGTTATGTAAAACATCAATACTTGGAAATACCTATGATTTCTCAATTGCCTTGTGCAAATGTATTGCTTTAAAATCTAGCAGGTCATCAATGTATTCCCTTTATAGCAATGATAAATCTTCTTCATCATCATATGATTGGACTCTATCTACTTACATGTAAAGAGTTGAGTAATTGAGGAAATTATTACATATGGAACTATGATAAAAAAAAATGGTATCTGTATATTCTACTTGTGTCCCTAAAATAGAATATTAATGGTGCAAGATTATTTTTTTCATATCCATTATCATAGATTGTTGAATATTTTTATTTAGTTTGTAAATTATAATTTTCATAGGGAATAAAATGTTATGAAAATCAATAGGTTCATTAATTCCTTTTGAAAATAGTAGTTGGATCAAATTATAGATGATAAATAACTACGAACATTAAATTAATTACCATAATATTTCATTTGTGGGAATTAATTATAGAATAATGGTCTGTGTCAACTATATTTCCATTTTTAATTTGATTTTTTATGACATATAATTTCATGATACTTTGATTAACACATGTCTTGTTATCACTTATTTTGACTACTTAGTCACTCATTTGTCTTTAATAAATGCATATACTTATTGAAAACTATCATTATTTTACTTAACCTTGTCTTATTTTATGTTTATGCATAGAGCTAATTGGGTTCATATTGGATTTATATTCCAACTATATCAATATAAAACACATGGTGTGTCATCGATTGATCTCTTGGTTCATAGTTCCTATTTGAGCCTATGGGTGTTTATTTATGATGGAACAAGGTGGTTCCATATGGAATGAAACATAATAACTTAATGTATTATGAGGGATACGTCACTTCATCCATGGGTGACTCATGGCTAATGAATGTACTTGGTTGGACATGTGGCTTATTATCACTTGATAATTTGATTAGAAGTTTTATAATTTGTCACCTCATACATTTTTTGTGTAGTGAAATGATGACACTTGGCATGATTTCATTACATTGATCTATCACTAGATTTAAGATTTTGGACATTTAGCACAAAATAATGATGAAGCGAGAGAGTGACATGTGGCATGATCTCATCGCACTGTGCATCATTACTTTTGTAATTTTAGAGTTTTGAACACAATTCAATGATGAGACAAGATGATGACACATGGCATGATATCATTAAGTCCTTGAGCATAGACCATAATGAATTGATAGAGTGACATGTGACATGATCTCATTGCACTACTTATTAATAGATTTTTTTATTTTAAAGTTTTGAATAAAAGTTGGTGATGAACCGAGATGACAACACTTGGCATGATATCACTTCACCAGATCATTTATGGACATGAAAGGATCAATTGATTTTAATTAAGGTTTTCAAAGGGGTATTATTCCTAACAATTTACAAGTCAATTATAAAAAACTGGGCCATTGTCTAGCTTTGAGTGTTGGAGAAACATGTGTAAAATTTAGCGATGACCAGTACATGTAAAAAAAATAAATTTGGACAAGCATTGATTAGTATTTTTATTCACAAAAATAAAATCCTAAATTTGTCAAATAATGTTTGAATTCTAAGCCAAAAATTAACTCATTAATAATAAGGATCAGGCCAATGTATGCTTTGGTTTGAAGTTATATGATGCTCAAATGAAATTTGAATATGTAATTTGAAGATCAAATGGGTCCCTATTTGAAATCCTAAAAATGGGGTGTGTTATTCAAAATAGTTTCCTTCTACAATAAAATCCCATCATATTTCATAGAGTTTGAATTCTCACTCAATGATGTCCAACTAGATAGCCTTGATTTAATTCTTAAGACTCCAAATGTCAAATATTATAAGATTTATTAAGTGAAGAAATAATACAATGAAATTATAAAACTAATAAAGATTTGCGACTGGTCCAAAAGTAGCCTAGTTAGTCAAATATGAAATTTAAAAATCACTAATGTCAGGTTCTTTAGATTAATTGATTACCCCAATTGGTTTCTAATATTGTGCTAGTCACCAATCCTAATGGATAAATGAGAGCTTATATGGAATTTCAAGATCTAAAAAAGGATTGACATAAGGATGATTTCCCATTATTGAACATTGATATGACTATGGAATATTTACATTATTATTAAATGTTATCATTTATGGATGGTTTTGATAAATATAATCAAATAAATATTAATCCCAAGGATCAATTAAAATCTAAATTTATAACATCATGGGAACATTTTGGTATATGGTCATGCCCTTCAGATTGAATAATGTAGGATTTACTTATAAAATGGATATGACACACATATTTCATGATTTTATACATAAGATTTTGAAATATTATGTTGATGACTCATAAAATATAAACTTTGATATGATCATGTTATATAATTATGATAGATATTTGAATGCCTATCGAGGGCCCTACCTTGGGGTCCTACCACCTATCTGTGATCACTCTCCAGGATTGTGTTTCAAAAACCTCTATCAAAGACCTTCCTCTTAAGATATTTATCCCCAAAACTAAGCTAGTTTTCCTAGATAGGGGAACTTTTGAGGAGGCTTCCTAGAAGGGAAAATTTATTCTATTTGAGGAGATAAAAAATAAAAAGGTATAGGAGGTTGTGTTGATCCTTGCTAACCTTATACAAGAGTTGAATGCCCTACATAGGTAGGCTGAATTGACTATGTAATCCTTCATTTAGTATACTAAGCTTAATTGAAACCCTATCAAATAGTTATAAAAAATCATGGAAAACCCCCACCTAGTTCCCCCAAATTAGCCCACATTAAGAAAGCACCCTTATAGGTTCAAGGCCAGAAGAGGCCATGCATGATTCTTCCATGTGATGCAATAGAAGGACCTATAAATCACATGAGGGAAAAGGTCTCAAAATTCAAGTGGGATATCCTAAAGAAGACACCCAAAGAGGAGGAGGAGGAAGCACTAGAGGGCCCCCCTCCTAAACTTTTATGTTGATTTTCCCTACTTTCAGTATGCTATAGTTAGTTTTTGTTATTTTTATTATTCAACCATGGATTGGCCTATTGATATTTTTGTATAATACTTTCATGGTTCCTAGATCCTTGTAAAACTAGGGTATTTACCCAATCAAATAAAAAAAATTAAATGTTTATGTAAGTATAATGTGCATTTAAACCCCCAAAAAATGTATATTTTGGGTATCTTCAAGAATGTTTTTAGGTTATATGATATCTCATGAGGTATGCAATTAGATCAAATTAAAGTAAAAGGATATTATGAAAATGTATTTACCTGAGGGGTTAAAGTAGTTGAGGTGTTTACAAGGGATAATTTAAGAAATAAGA
Organism: Torreya grandis; assembly: GCA_037957365.1. Classification (NCBI taxonomy): domain Eukaryota; kingdom Viridiplantae; phylum Streptophyta; class Pinopsida; order Cupressales; family Taxaceae; genus Torreya; species Torreya grandis. The sequence goes on from JARHVA010002266.1 coordinate 1,329,157, forward strand.
TGTTGTGTGGATTAGTTAGTAGTAGATAAAATGCAACCATATACATGATTAATAAAAAAGTATACAAATTTTGAATAGGGTGATTGTTTTCAAAATATTTTTGATGAAATCAAAGGATATTTACTTAATCCATAGATCATGATGCCTCTAATTATGAATAAGCCTTTGTTATTTTACATTTATGCTATGAAACATGAATTATATTTTTTTGGCACAATACAATGATTATCATAAAGAAATAATAATCTATTACATCATTTATCCAATCATAGATTATTAAAAAATTCTAATCCAATACAAAAAAATGTGTCTGCCCATTGTCTTCACAACATAAAAAATTTGAAAGTGCATGCTTAATAATATGACACATCATTGCAAAGGTGGATCCTCTAAATTATTTAATGACTAAGACTTATTTACCAAAATAAATAGCCAAGTGGGTGTGGAACTTATGGAATTTGACCTAAATTTTATATCTCAAAAATTCATAAAAGGGCTAGTAATTGTAGATCAATTATCTGAATCCCACTACTCAATACTACAATAATAAATGATAATTTTCAATATTATTTTTCTACATATCATATTGAATATTATACGTGGAATAAGTAATTTGATGGATTTAAAATGTTCTTGAGGCATTGGTGTTAGTTCAGATCAAATAATGATGGAATGACAATGAGAAATATATGAAGCAACATAAAATTATCTTCAAATTCAAGTTGAAATGGAGAAAAACATTACAATAAATAAACCAAGAAATGGTTGTTCACTTCACATTATCAAATGACCCTTTCTATTCCTATGGGAATGGAAACTAACTTATTATAAAAAGACAAAAGTAACCAATGGAACCTAGGAATAATAAAAAATATGTGCAACATTATTACATCCCCCATTAATCGGTAGGGTTAATATATAGACCAAACATTCCTCTAAACTTTTAAAAAATTTCTCTTCCAAGTTATTTTCTTAGGATGTCTGTAGGTTGCTTTGTTGTAGGGAAATGTTGTAACTTGACACTGATATATTTAACATAGTGTTGAATAAAATGATTTGATATTTATATGCTTGCTTCATTCATGAAATACTATATTTTTTTCAATTTTAATTACAAAAGTGTTATCAACCATGAGAAGTGTTTATGAAACCTGTTGTTCGTACAAGTTGGAAAGAACCCTTCTGGGCCACAAAATCTCTCTAGTTACTTATGAAGTGGCCATATAATTTTATTATACTAAATAAGTTACTTACATTGATTGATTCCTATATTTCCAACTGATAATTTTTATTCCCAAGTTCATTAGAAAACCTGTGGTGGATTTCCCATCTTCATGATTACCAATAAAGTTAGAATCTAAATATACAACTAGTTTGAAGTCTCTTACCTAGAGTATTTGAGTCCAATATTCTATATTACTTTGAGATATCAAAGGACTCTTTTTAATAATACCAAATGAATGTCTCTAGAATGTTTCATTAATATTTAAAGAACACCAAAAACAAAGGATATATATAGTCTTATTTTGGTCACATAAATCAGACTTCCAATGAGTTGTTTGTATATAGTGGCATCAACTAAATCTGTTGTATCTTCTGATGTCAATTTTAGATTCTATTCCATGGGAATGCTAAGAGGCTTATAATATTCCATTACAAACTTGATAAAAATTTAAACAATGTACTTATAGTATGTGATGAAGATATTCTTTGATTTATGAATTACTTCAATACCAAAATAATAATGTTGATAACCAAAATTGGTCATTTCATAGCTTTTCATTAAATCTGATTTGAACATTGTAGTTCACCATTCATTGTTCCATATGATGATCAAATCATCAACATACACCACCAAAAATACAAATATTTTGGTAAAAATAATTTTATATTCAAACTAAAAACATTTTAATTTCATGTTCATGAGGTGCTCAACTAGTTTGTCATACCATGCTTGAGGGGCTTATTTTAAAACATACAATAATTTTTAAAATTTGCATACCTCATGCTCTTGGTTTTTAACTAAAAAATACTTAGGTTGTGTCATGTACACTATTTCCTTGAGGTTACCATTTATAAATGTATTTTTGACATCCATTTGGTGAAATTTACATTCATCATGAGCTTCCAAATCCAACATTGTTCAAATGGTAGTTCATTTTGCTATAGGTTCAAAGGTTTCATTGTAGTCAATTTATTCCTTTTGAGAATATAATTTTATGAAAAGCCTTGATTTATAATTTTCAACAAAATTATTGGCCTTGTATTTATTATAGTATATCCACTTGTAGCTAATAGGTTTTTAGCCATATGAAGGATCAACCACTTTATACGCCTCATTTTTTATCAATGTATTTTACTCATATTTAATTGATTGTATCCAAGGTTCAAGATTATAAATTTGTTTAAAATATGTTGGATCTAAATAAAATGAAAAATTTAGTTTTTCTTCTAGTTGATCATCTAAGGTCAGTTTTTAAATATTATCTTGATTTTCTTCAAGAAACTTGTTTGATTGTAATGCATCTACACATGCATTTCTTGTGCCTATTTTACCAAATTTATTAGGTTTGACATAATTAAATGTGTGGGTGGCCCACTTAGGCATATTTTTTGTGTGTTTTGGGTGCTCCAATTTCATCTTCTAAAGCTCCTTCATTTTCTAACCTTTGTTCATATGGCCCTTGTTCACTATTTGATGAAGTTGAGATTTCTCATTTATGAGGAGTTTCATTCTCATATATAAGAGACAATAAATAATAAATGGATTCCCAAGTTTATTTCCCCAACTAATTATTTGGAACATCCAAGTAATTCTCCTTATAGACATAAAAAATTACATAGTTATCAAGTCAACTCAATTTTCGATCAAGGTTTGCTTTATCCTTTGTAGTTTGACAAAAGATAACTTATCTTGCAACAAGAAACTTATTATATTTCTCATAGTATAGTATGTATTCCTTAGGGGATTTAGAATATCCCAAATGAATAAATTCATGGCTCTTATGATCCAAATTATTCATCTTCTCTTTTAGAATCATGCATAACAAGTGGATTTGAAAATCCAAAGATGTCACAATGAAGGAAGATGACCACGCCACATCTCATAGGGAGTCTCAAATTGGAGGGTTATTGATGGTGATATTTTGTGGAGATATACTATTTTTTTAAATACTTTAGCCTAAAGTGAATATTTACCCCTTTGAATTACAACATAACACAAACCATATTCATCACAATTCTAATCATCCTCTCTACAACTCCATTTTGTTATGGAGTGTGAGAAACTATGAGATGATATCTGATCCCATTTTGATGAAGATAGGATTCAAATTGATTTTAAATGTATTCACCACCATTATTATTCCTAAGTGTTTTAATGTAGGTTTGAGCTTAATTTTAAATCATGGTTTGAAACTTTTGAAAAGTCTTGAAGGCTTTTGATTTTTTCTTCAAAAATTATATCCAAGTCATTTTTTGTAGTGATCAATGAAAAACATGAAGTACATATGACCACCAACTGAGAGAATTAGAAGAGATACAAATCCAAGTAAATAAATTATAAATTTATGTCATCTTTCCACTGACTTTGGGAATGGTTTTATTACATGTTTGGAAAAAATGTAGGCTTCACACTTTTCATTTAAATTTTTGGGAAAGGTATGCATTCTATAAACATCATTATTTTATAATACATGAATACTATTATACTTCACACTTTTAATTTAAATTTTTGGGCAAGGTATGCATTCTATAAACACCATTATTTTATAATACATGAATACTATTATAGTGAGTATGACAAAAATTACATGCCACAATATATTTAGAGACATTCCATATTTAATGAGATGAGCATAAATCCTTGAGTTTAATGTCTCACCCTCGAGTTTGAGCAATTTTCCTTCCTTTTATCTAGTTAAAATGACCGCATTGCCACATTTCCTTATGATAGTGACATCGCCATTATCCAACAAGTTGAAATGGCCTTGTGTCCTAATGAACACTAGGGAAAATAAGTTTCATTTTAATTGAGGAAGGTATAAAAAAATTTGGATTTTGAAATATATAAGCCTTGGATACTTGAGACGTATTGTACCTCTTCCTTATGGTTGTAGACTTGATCTATCTGTGAGGTATACTAAACCATAACTTTCTTCAGTGTACTCTTAAAATAAGTATTTCTAGAAAGATATATGTAGAGTGGCACCAATATCAAGAACCTAAGCATTAAACCATGAAAAACTAATTGATATAATCTTCATTTCATCATCTATATTGGAAAACACACATTCACGAGTGAATTATGTAGAGTTTGACTCTTTTTTTTGTTTCTTTGATTTTTAATCTTTCTTATCCATTATCCAATAGATGAAACCTATTATCCAATGTATGCAACCTATTATCCAATGGGAAAAACCTATTGGACAATGTGTTAAACCTATTATCTAATGGATAAATTGATTTTCTCTAGAATAAAAAAATTATAGATGAAAAATCTGAACTTAGAATAGTTATTGAAAGTACAAAAAATATTCAAATGGATGACAAGATCCCCATACTGATTAAAACTAGGCATATGCCTAGTGTTAATTTTTATATAGAAGTAGTAAAAGATCCACTAGAACCATTTATAACTAATATAAAACTATATGGTGGATCTTATATGCTTCAATTTTTTCCCATGGTGTTAGACATTTATCAATATCATGGCTTCCTTTTATGTCACATCATTCCTAGTAGAGGTTTTGTTTATCATTATATTTTTTATTTTTACAACCTTGATTTTAATTTTTATTACCTTTTTCCTTATTTTTCTTCTTTTATTTATTATTTCCTTCACTTTTGGAATACATATCCGTATTGAATGTTTTATAATAATTTCCATTTAAATAACACACACTTTCTCCTATGGACTCAATTTTTCTTTTAAAGGCCTTTTCTCTTTTTGCCAAATTTTCAACCAATTGATCAAATGTGAGAGTATTCAACTAATTTATTAATTGTAGAGAATCTAAGTAGTTTTAATAGTTGGGAAGAAGGAATTTTATAAATTCAATCATATAGATGTTGATTTTGACACCTATGACATCCATATCATGCTTTATTGCATATATTTTTGAAGCCAATCTCATTACACCACCATATTTAAAATTGAGGTTAAAAAAATAAAAATACAACAAAATGAAATCCAAATCTTAGTGGGAATCATATAATCATTTCAATTTGTGAAATTATTTCCCTAGAGTATCACATCCCTAAATATGAGAAAACACATCTTTATTGACTAAGGCCCTCATCAAGGCCAATGTTTTTTAATTTTTCTATTTCCATGCCTTATTATATTTTACATTACCTACTAGATCAACTAGTTGTGTATTCTAATTGCAAATATCAAACCATATATCATTGAATATGATTGTGTCATCCACTTTCCAAGACCATTCTAACTAATGGTTTTTTCTAGTCAATATTGTGCCATTGATTGATTTGATTATATGTATTATTTATGTATTGAGTTTCAAGTTTATGAATATCCTAATTTAGTTCCTTATCAATACAAATGGTCACATTTTCTATATACCACCATATTGATATGCCAAACCTATATATATACCCACTCTTCCTATATACTCATCATTATGTATAAAAAATCAACCTTTCTATATACGTGATAGTATATGAAAGAGGTGTTATGGCACATGAGAACATAATGGTATGTGTTACCTAGGTGGGATGTGAAAATGATTATCCTTGTCATTAACACTGACATAAGAAGAAAACCTCATATTTGATGATACACTCAATGTTTATTGATTTTTAGATTTATATTTTTTGACAAAAGCGAATGGGTAAAAGATTAGCTCTCTTTATTTCTCCTTGAATTATAAAGTTTGGTTTTTTTGCCAAATTTTTTTATAGTATCATTCTCAAATGAAATTAAATGATTTCAATTTTAAATTCTTTTCAAAATTTGAACTTTTACTTAAAAAGAAATAAAAAAATTCTTATTAAATGAAAAGAACATAAAATATGAACCTCTACTCCTTTTATCTTATATGATTCCAATATTCGAATAATAAATGTAAAGACTTCTCAAAATGTAACACTTAGCTCTATGTGGAAAAGGATGAGCAATGATATGTTGACAAGGAATAATCCCAAAAACACTTCAAAAAAACTTTTAAATATCCAAATAAACTTTGTTATCTTCCCAAATGGCTGGTTAGAGAAAATTCAAGAAGAACATAATGAGTATGACACCATAAGATGACAATGCACCTTATAAATAGCTAAAACACCACTTTTTCAAGTTTAACACACATTTTACTAGATTGTAGGGTCAAAAAATCCTCTTGTACATAGTCATGAATAGAAAATACAAAAAAGAATCAACAAAATAATACACCAAATTCATGAAACATGTAGTATTATATCAAAAATTTCTATATTTGATTCCCACATAGTTAGAATGCAATGAAAACTTCTATGTAGGTCTGCAGGCTAACAACTTCAAGTAAAATGCCAAAACATCTTGGTTAAAATGCCTTTTTCCTAGGTTAAATACTATCATAACACAACATAGAATAATGATTTTATCATAAAGAACACCTCCCACATAGTCAATGACCAATAAAAAATATAAAAACCTTATATGAGATGTAAAAAATAGTTAAACACCCTTCATTGTCAATAATAAACTAATAAATTAAAATCAGTTTGTACATATCATATTGCTATAGAATAGGAGTAAGAATAAAAAATCGATAAATAAAATGTGGCTCTAATACCAATTTAGGTCAGATAAAATAATGATGAAATAATAATGAACAATATTTAGTGCAAGACAAAATTATGTTCATGATTCAAGTTGAAATGGAGAAAATCATTAAAATAAATAAGTTAAGAAATGGCTATTCACTTAACATTCCCAAATGACCCTTGATATTCTTATGGGAATCGAAGCCAACTTATTAGAAAACTACAAATGTAAATAATGACACCTAGGAATAATAAAAAATATGTAAAATATTGTTACAATTGGGGCAAACACTATTCTAATAGTTCTTCAAGGCCAACACATTGCATTGGCATACTGCACAGGGTTATATTATATAAATAACATAACATAATATGAAAAATTTATTTTAGGATTATATGTTATATGCACTTAAAAAAATAAATTATCTTTAGTTATATGGTGATTCTAAACCTAAAGTCAATTTGTTTTTAAGCATTTATTAGACAAAGGATGAAACATTGGTCATGTGTAAAGTTATGGTATAATTTTTATTGACATACTTTGATAAGATTATGATTGAGAGAATACATCACATTAATATCATGATTGAGAGAATAAATCACATATATAATTTTCATGTAGATGTTATGGCCATTTCATCTTCTTTTTCCCTATTGACATCATTTACTATCATGTTATTTTGACTATGTGATGTTTATAACAACCCTCGATTACAACTATATGTTTAGGCACCTTAGTTGTATTCATTATTACATGAAGTGTTATAAATTTAATATATATATATATATATATATATATATATATATATATATATATATATATATATATAAAATTTATTGTTCAAATCTGTTACCCTAGATAATTTCTCATGAAATGACAAATTAAAATTGCAATGAAATGCAATTCACTATGTTATAATAAAAGGGTATATTTTTAAATAATATTTTGATAGACATTTGTTTCAATGTATTAGTCATATGGATGCAAAATTAGATTTTTAAGAGGCACACAAAAATGAACGTGGAATACACTTAAGTGGAAATGAAATGTATACTAATTTATTAAAGATAGGTTATTATTAGACTATGATAGATTAAAATTTTCAATAACATGAAAAATTATGCACACAATGCTAACAACATGTTAATTTGAACCATGTGACTTCATAAGAGTTAAAGATTATTGTCTCATCATGGCCATTTCTCTTTGGGGATTTATTTTAATAAGATATATATATATATATATATATATATATATATATATATATGTATATATGTATATATGTATGTATGTATGTATGTATGTATATGTATATGTATGTGTGTGTATATATATATATATATATATATATATATATATATATATATATATGTATATATATATATGTGTGTATATATGTGTGTGTGTGTGTATATATAAATACATACACGCACACACACACACACACATATATGTATATGTATATGTATATATGTGTATATATATATGTATATGTGTATATATATATACATATACATATATATATATGTATATGTATATATATATATATACATACATATATACATATATATACATACATAA